>CM038670.1:366434008-367841508 GCA_021605145.1 Aegilops bicornis
GCCCTGTTATGATGCTAGTAATGTGCATGATATGAGAAGTCAACTATATACACAATTGAAATTGAAATCAATAGATCTATTTATAAGAGCAAACCTGTTAAAGAAACATGCGTAAACATACCTGTTGTGCCATTGGAGTTGCCATTGGATAGTTCAATGTAAAAATAAGTTTGTATGAGTAAATACAGTGATACAAGAGCAAAGCAGTATGCATGATAGCAATGGAATCTTAAATGAGAACAATTGTTCTTCAGGTTTAAGCACTTGTTCTACATGAACAAAGTACAGTAAGACGCATAGCATATAGTACTTAAAATAAAATGAGCTCATAGACCTTACCACATTCTTGGTTTGGGACCAGTAAAGAACAAGGCGTTTCCAGTCTTCGTGCAGTAAATGTGTCTCAGGAGAATGTAAGGGAATTTGATGAGTTTCTTTGCCAGTGAAGTACGTTTTCTTCAGGTAATTCTGATACTGCCACCAAGCATTCTTGAAGATAGCAGAGGTATTAGCACAAGTTACGCCATCCTGAGTTTCCAAATGGCAAAATTTGTTGTATTATAACCATCATGGAGGTAGAATGTATGGAAAAAAACAAAGTAATTGCCATGAATAACATTACTTACACATAACTCCTAGACAAACACACTCGTGAATCGCATTTTCCTTCATCTTCAGTATAGTATTTCCATGATGGGAAGAAAAGCAAATAGGATTTAACAACATCAAATGCGATAGATGCTAAACTATGAATGGCTGGTTGTGCTTCCTCCACAGGAATAGGTGTACTAACTGGTGGAGTTGGGGTTCGTCGTGCTAATCTTGCGCTTGAACACCGGAGCTGCCTTACTAACTACTCTTGTTTGGGAGCTCATGGTGGAGATGGTGCTTTGTGTCAATGAGGCTGAGTTACTATCTGCTGGGGTTGGGGTTAGATTGGGTGAAGCTGGTTCTCTGTCCATCGTAGTAGGGGTAAAATCTGCGGGAGTCTGGGTTATGTGTGGTAGGGCTGGTTCTCATGCATGTACAACCGGAATGCTATCTCCACCAAGAGGTAGCACTGTTTTATTTGAAGACTGTGTTTTTACTCCGCTAGATACTGCCATCACCCGCTCCAATTCAAATGGCTGATAAACATGAAACATAATTGAATGTACATACATTGTATGAGAGACAGATGCAATAGATAGTATGGAAAAAAGAGGGCATTAAATAATTGACATGTATATTGTTTAACTAAAACACATAGCATGACATAATTTCACATATATCATGTCTATCTAAACTAGATAGCATAGCATAACATAATTCAAAGATATGATGACTAACTAAACAAGATCGCCTGACATAATTCACATACATGTTATCTAAGTAACTAGGATCGCATGATTTAATTCACATATGTGATTTATATGCTAAGCGGAGGGCATTCGCATATATGATGTCCGAACTAAGAACATGGTGTTGAATATTGTGTATATGATGTCTAAACTATGCAACGCAAGACACCATACGCATGCTATGAGCAGTAGAACCGTGCCAAGTTAGAGCATACACCTCGGTGGGGGAATAGGACTAGTCATCTATCTCTGAATCCATCTCTGGGGAGCTATCGAGACCCAGCAAGAGATCTTCTTCGACATGTAGCACTGTCTGCTATGAAGGCCTTGTTTTCACTCCAGATTTTTCCATCACCCACTCAAATGGCTGGTTCACAGGAAGAGTAGTTTAATGTACAAACATTGTCGACAAATGGAAATTTACTGAAGAAAAGGATCGGCTAGATATCATTCAAATATATGATGCCTGGTTAAACAGGATGGCATTGCATAATTCCCATATATGATATTGAAACTAAGCGGTGGCATTGCAGAACATGTCTAAACTAAGCAGATGACATACATGATGTCAAAAGTAGGCACTGCAAGGCAACATATGCATGATATGACCAACATCATCATGCCAAGTTAGAGCAAACACCTTGGGGGTAAATAGGAATGGTCAGTTGCGTCTCAATCCGCCTCGAGCAGATATGTCGCCTCTGGATTACAATGCGGAGAGGGGGGAGGGTTTGCCATTGAACCTACCATGGAGCGATGTCTGCATGACATTGTATTGCCGCGCAAAACTCTTCTCTTTTTCTCTACATGTTCAGCATGACTGTGTACAATATCTGACATGCATACAAAAAAATATAGTGAGATTATGTAAGGAGAGCATGCAGAAATCTAGAGTAATGGTAACAATCTAGAGTAATGGTAACAACCAGTGGATGGATCCAAAAATAATGATAGTAGGCTGATGATTGCTTTAATTTAATTAAAAATAGATGATGATTGCTTTACTATTTGTTTCCCACCCAAGATGAACAACATAGGCATACCCCAGGTGAACCAGATATTAGACAAAGATAATATTCATTGCTGCCTCGATATGTGCCCCACAACTAATTTAGAACTCAAGTTTGAACATCAATTTGGACCTGGCTTGGAGTCTAATATGTGAACATGACAATAAAGTAGTAGGTAATATTAAGCAATGCATAACATAAGCAGAAACAAAAGAGTGCGACCTCTCTTGTGGACCCATGTACTCCTCAGGTTCATCTGCTGAGCCGATGATGGTGATGCCCATTGCGATGGGTGCGGCGAGGAAGGAGATTTGAGGCGAAAGGCGGTCGAGTCGTGATGTATGGTTTGGTGGATGCTTACATCGATGGAGCAGCTCGGGTGAGGTGGGACGGCCAGCGGCAAGAGCAAGACAAACCACACAAAGTTTTCTTTGACACCTACCTGTAACTGAAGTAATTCTGCATGGGCTCATTTGGCTTGCATGATTCAAAAAACGCAAGGATAGGAGGAAAAACACCGGAATAGGATAGAAATGCACATGGGAAACATAGCATTTGTGAACACAAGATTTCTATCAACTTGGGTGTTTGGTTCACAGGAAAAGGAGGAGCAGAAGAATGCAAAGGAACATGGCAAAAATAATGTGAAACCATATGAAAGCGTGTACAGTTAGAATGTTATTCTGCCACTAATGCACTTGGTCTTTTTTTCATGCATAGGATTTTGAAAAGTAGGTCCAGGTGGATGTTTTGCTCCATTCCTTTCAACAAAATGCATGAATAATTGAATAGTAGAGTGCCATAGGAAAATTTCCTATTGCTATGTTTTTCCGTTGAACCACAATAGCCCTAATTGATCGACATGAATGTAGAGTAATAAGTGACGCGACAAGTGTACAACCTCTTTGCCATAGACGTGTCGACCTCAGCATCATTGGGTTGGTCGCTGAAGAAGTTGAGGCAGAGGTGGCTGTCGGAGGTGTGGAGGAAGATCTGAGGAATCTGTGAAGCGGCGTCGAGCCTTTGCTCACTGTTGTGATGGATCGTTCTGTCCTTGGAGTAGCTCCGGTGAGCCGTAAGACGTCAAGGCTGAAGTAGCACAAGACAGACATCGTTATCTCAAGTGGGATTCTAATAGCATCTCCAATAGATGATGTAAAATGCATTACCAAAAAGTGATAGATGTAAAATTTACATCACCAAAAACCACCTGACTACAACAGGTGAGGTAACAACTGTTGACTCTGAACTTAACTATCGAAACTGAAATTTACTATGGAATCTGAATGTTGCTGTCAAAACTGAACGCGATGGTAGTAGAGAGGCACTTCACAAGGGATAGTTTAGGGAGGGTCTGCAGTTCATCTTCAACATGCACCCCCCTGAGCCGCCAGCCACCACCGGCCGAACCGCGCGCCGCCTCGCAGCCTCGCCGCCCCGAAACAACTCCCCACCGCTGCCCCGCCGCCCCGGAACAACTCGCCACCGCCGGTCCGCCACCGCCTCGCCGCCCCGAAACAACTCCCCACCGCCGGTTGGCCACCGCCTTGCCGCCCCGAAACAACCCCCCACCTTCGGTCCACCGCCGCCCAGCCAGCCCTCTACCCCCGCCAAGCTTTTTCTCCAGCGATCCCCATGCCACCGCCCCACCATCGTGCTCGCCCCACCGCCGGCGAGCAGCACCCCACCCAAAACCCTAATATAGATAGTGGGGTACCTCTCCGGCGAGCCCCCCTCCCCGCTGCGGATGGTTCTTCCTTAACTCCGGCGAGACCCACCACCCTCTGAAAATTGACTGACCCAAAAGTCGATTCAATCGACTTAAGTGTAGCTAAATTGGAGCAGAGTAGCAGCACGAGCGAGGGGGAGAGCAGTAGCGCGAGCGAGCGAGCGAGAGCCGGAGCAGCAAGACCAAGGAAAGCAAGCGAGAGTCTGGCAGCAGAAGCAGAAGATGAGCGAGCGAGGAGCCGAGCAGCAGAACTGGGCGAGGGAGCGAGAGCCGAGCGGCAAAGCAAGATCGCGACGATCGAAAGCGACACGAGCAGAGCAAGCAGATCCGGATGGTATCGCCACCGCCACCGAAGGGGCCTCAGACCGGGAGAGCCAGGAGATGTCGCCAGCGGCACCGCCAGGTAGCCGCTCCATGGGGTGCGGGATGGAGCACCGTCGGTGCCGGAGGTCGAGTTAAGGAGAAGGTGCGATGCGATGAGTGTACAACCTCTTTGGTGGCGCCGAGTAGGCCTCGGCTTCGTCCGAGGAGTCGGTGAGGATGCTGCGGTTCCGGTGGAGCAGGTTAAGGCGGCGCTGTGGGGATGGAGCAGTCGCGATAGACGAAGCGATCGTTGGAGCAGCTCCTTGGAGGTGGAGGATGGGGCGGCTGAACCGGCGGGACGACGGGATGGACAACGGATCCTCATCCGGGGAGGCGGATGAGGGACGTCGAGCTATTGCGGTGGGTGACGTCGTGGGGGAAGAGGCTTCGGCTGGGCAGCGGTGAGGTGGCGGACGGAGGAGGGTGGGTTTTCGCGGCTGGAGCGGAGGGGTTATGGCGGCCAGATTTCGAATGGCGAAAAGGAGGCGATGGGAGGGGGGAACCATGACTTAGGGATGCGCTTGTCCAAAATGTAGGGTGTGTTACAAAAGTACCCCCACCGATTTGAACTAGCGGCCCTTTCGCTCGATGTTAGAAGGGGATTTTGCGTGTCGGGATTTGGCAGTGGAGGGAGTTTTCGCTGCGTTGTAATTTCGGGATAGCAAAGTAGCGGGTTGTGAAGGCGCTAGTTTTGGGAGCACAATATCAGAATTTTCGGGATATAACAAGGCGCGGGTTGAATTTTAGGGACAAGCCTAATGTGTACTATTGTACTTGTACGTACCAAATCAATTCGCACTTCCCTCAATGAAAAAAAAAACTATTCACACCATACAAAGAGAGAGTCTTGTCCAGTTTTACTATACAAATGCTATTCAAAGCTACACAAAGAGAGAGTATGAATCCATGTTATGTCCAATTAAATTTTTTCGCTGGTTGTATAATGCATGTAACCTACTCATACCAACATTTTAGTGCATTCCAAATGTTTATACTACCGCTGCAATTTGAACTGAATTTGAATTCGTTTCTCTATTTCAATAAGAATCTACAATCATGATTGTTGCCAACTTCAACCATCATTCGTGTATTACCTTAACAACACACCACATGATTACTATAGAGATAGATATGAACTATGTGTACTATATGAACTCGAATTCAATCTTTTGAATACACTTGATGTTGATTCCAAATAATAGTACATTTGATGTACTAACTATATATTCATAATCTAAACCATGTTCCATACGTATACCGTGTTTATCACACAAAGTATAGTGCCCCACCCCCTACATTATGACAAGTATTTAGCCCTGAGCTGCAAAAGCAACACATTAGCCAGATTATAATCAATGTCCTACATTATGATATCTTCTTCAAGTATCCATATCCATTTTTTTATAATGAATTATGATCTATGTTCATCTTTAACACCTTCATGATCCTCTTCTCTTTGTAGCTAGCTAGCGCTAATATTCTATCGTGCATGCACACGCCCGCCCCCCTCTCACCGTCCCTCAGCGTCCCCTCCATCGTGCACGTTTGTTATTCCTCTTTGTAGGCCCCCCGACTCCTTCTTTCCGGCACACACCGGTCGATATACCTCTCTAGCCAAGTGTGCCTACCACAAACACATACTTCCCCTCTTCTCTTCTCATCGTACATGCCCCCTATGTCCAATACGATTCCACGCAGGTGCACAGTCCCGCCCCTCTTTTCATCGATCTCATAGTCGCACACTCCTCCCCCCTCGACATAGTAGGCCTCTTGCACCACCTCATAGCCGCACCCCTCTCCCCATGTCTGTCTCTCCGGACCTTATTTGCTTCTAACACATGCATGCATGTATACGTACTGATCTCCCCACATATAGCTATGCTGACTATAATTCTTTTCCCCACGCACCGATAGACTTACCTCACTAGTTATGTCTCTCCCTTTCTCGGACACACGACAGTTGATCTTCCCATGTAGTTGCGTATGCTTTCCACAACCATATCGTCTCCCCTCATAATCCTTGCATACCTCCTGACCCGTCTCTCACTTGTACCCTCCGTTTGTTTAGGAGGCCTCTCCCACCATTTGTGAGGAGCCACTCCACCACCAACCCTCCGACACTCTACCTTTGTCTTTCTCCCAACCTTATTCCTCTGCTCACATATCCATGGATGTTGATCGATCTCCCTCTATACATGGCTAGGTCTCTCTCCTTCTCCACACATATACTAGTCGACCTACCTCTCTATAGTTAGGTCTCTGCCCCCTCCCCCTCCCCCCCACCGATAGTCGAACGTTGTAGGTAGGTATCCATGCCACAAAGAAAAACTTCACCTCCACCCACACAAATTCCAGTAGGCCAGCCGCCCTGTATCTTTGACGTGGGCAAACACAAATTTGATGGCACTCTTTATCGATCGCACAGCCACACACTTCATCCCTGTTTTTGATTCTATCGATATCTCATGCCGATGATCCCTCCACTCTCTTCTCGTGGATCGCTCCCTCTATATATGATATATCCATGACTCTGTTTCACACACATTGCATATGTTACGTTTTTTTGTTTGAGATATCATCGACACATTGCCTCTGTTTCGCACAAACCATCTCTCTCACACCCACCCACGTACGTACCTGCACCTAAAGAAGAGGTGCACGCAGGACGCACGTACTCACGTCTCGTTCCCGGCCACACCCGCGCGGGTACACGGCGGAGTTTGTTTCTGTACGAAAAGGCAGCCCACGTGATAATTTGACGCGTGTAGTGGTTTTTTACTCAAAGGAGGGTTGGGTACCACGCCTAGACGGAACAAAATTCTACTTGACGCGTTTGTATTAAATAAAGTTATATATTCGTCCTCAATGGCGCGTAATATAGTATCTAAAATGATTGCCATGGAGAAAATGGAAAAATCCGCTCCACTATATACAACGGAGCCTGCCTGCCGGGGTTTGTCTCTTGTCACACCATCTCAGACAAGGCGGCGGTGGCCTCTCTCTCTCACCGCTGGTTAGTGATCCGGCCGCATCCCGTCCGCCAGCGGAAAGGGAGAATGTGCATCGTTTCTCCGTTCGACGGCGTTGAGGCAGCATGTCCCGATCTGCGGTACCCATCGTTCTCTCTGACCAAGCTCCGGTGCGGTAGGGCCTTCGCGACTTGCTCGCTGCCGCGGTATGGGCAGATCCCGGCCGCTGGCGCCCTCCTAGTAACATCCTTGCTCCGGCCTTGCTCCACTGCCCATCTTCCCACGTTACTGCATGTGGATCTTCTTTAGTTGTTTGCTTAAAACGTATCGCGGCCGGCGTACTTTCCATCTTGCAATCTCGTACTCAAACCATTTTTGATAAACCACCATGCTACTATCTTTCCCTTATTACATGGAATATGCTTCTTTTTTGTCAGTGTATGTGTCTTCAACTCGTGTTATTCGCCAGTAATTGTTTCCTTTCTACCTCTTTTTTGCTAACAGGGCTAGCCATTTCACCTTGTTGCTATTGCGACCTTTTGGTGAACTGCACAAATCACTTTTTTTCTTAAGAGTGTTTTGTGCAGTTCTGCCAAAATGTCACAAGGGCAACGTTTTTACATTCTGTGGGACTGCAGAAAGGGAGATTGGTTTTGCTATCCTCCTCATCCAACTCCTGTCTAATCTTCTCCAACAAGCAGTTAGTCCTAAAGAGAGATCACAGAGGTGATCGGCTTCTATTTGTGTGTGTTATGTTTCATCATCTAGTTCCACTATTATTGTAATCACACTAACTGGATATCTTTGCAAACAAGGATGGTCAGCTTGATTTTAGTGGAGCGGCACAAAATGATTGGATTGTGGTGTCCTCCGTACACCCCCTTTTTGGCTACAGCACTGGGTGAAACTAACTGCCAAGCAATGAACACTGTGCCCAGGAAATGCACCCCTGCCTATGAACAACATCAATCAATTTCATATTTTTCTCTATTTGTACACCTTCTCACAACTTTGTCTTTAGTTGTGATGTGAATATTGGCGCTGATCTGCAAACCATTGAGATGCATTAGCAGCCATGGTAGTTTCATTTGTATTTGATGGAATGTTGTAACGAGATAATCTTGAGGCAAGAGGACACATGAATCCTAAGTTGAAACATTTTTTTCCTGCGGGAACCAAAGTTGAAACCTTCATATCATCACAGTACAATTTCATTAAAATTATGCGTACATATAAAAAAATCCTGAAGGATTGATAGCAATGCTAGAAACAATTCAACTTCGTTTCGCCAACATGTGGGACATTCTTCATCCGGCTCCACCTGCCGTGCAGCAATATTAAGTGCACAACTGCAGGGAAAGATTCACCCTGGTCGTTGCGCCACATTAGTAATGACTAGTGAGCAGTCAAATCAAAGAGCCCCACCTTCGCCATAGTAAGTTGCTTAGACGAAGCAACCATCATTTCTCTTTTCCTTGAATCCGCTGGTACTCCCATATTCCTAGAGTAATAAGTTGCTCGGGCGAAGCAACCATCACTTCACCTTTCCCATAGCAAGTACCTCCTTGGGCCCACTAAAAAATCACTTTTCTCTCTCCATCAAGTGCATTTATTGTCAATCTAACCATGTCACCGAAATGCCTATTTGGCTACAGTTAGTTCAGGGTTAGTCATGAGTTAGTCTAACCTCTAGCTAAGTTAGAGTATCCAAACAGGAGCAGTATAGGACATGCAAGTTGCTCAAAGCATATGATCAAATTCATACGTTAAAGGATCTTTTTTCTTTTTGAAAATGGAACGTGAAAGGATCTTCGAATGATATAATTTTCAAATTATATAAAATCTTATCAATAGTCAAAGGCATCCTCGAAGAATACAGTAGGCCCTACTCCCTCCATCTAGGTGTATAAGTCACCTTACAAAAACCAAATAATCCCAAAATACTTAGGTGCGGTGCATTAACTCCCACCTCGTTTCTTGTTTCTTGACATATCCACCAATAAGAGATGTGGGGCGTGCATGTTTTCAATGACTTAGACTACCAAACACGACATGCAATGGTTAGTTAATTGTATGCAATGCTATTAATTGACAAATAAATATTAATTTCTCTCATTTTCCCCTCTTCCTTGGTCACGGTGCACAATCTAAGATGACTTATTCACTAGACGGGGGGAGTATATAGATCTTACCAATAGTCAAAACCAAGTGTTACTACTTCACCAAACAAGTTCAAAACGAGAAACTGGACCCACTCACGGCACGGCACGCCTGTCTCGTTTGGTCCGTCGGTCAAAGCGCTTCCTCTTCTTGGCATAACAATAGAGTACAGTAATTTTTTTAGAATGCTCTTGGCATGTCGCTAACATGTGATGAGTTAACCGACCTCAATAGACGGCAAAAAAGCCAGCCCGTTGCACTTTGAGAGAGACGAGGAGTGAGAAGCGATACGGGCAGGTGGATTACTAGAGCTAGGTGTCGCACGGAGGCCAAGAAATATGGTGATAGCGTGGGTTGGCTACGTACAGTATGATGTAACTACACTGGGCTGCCGTGTTTCGTACTCTTCCGGTCTACTGTGGAGATGATTGATTGATTTTTATCGCTAAATAATATAAAATACTATGAGTGGAGACGCTCCACCACGAGGTTCCTTACTCCTTCTCGGTTGTCGGGAATCTATGTTCTTCCACTCTATTTTTTGACACGAGCTTTGTTCATCCTTTTGCCAACACGCGGGGCATCTAGCATCAAGGTGCATGTGTCATGCAAGAAAATGGAGATAAGAAGTGCGTAAGTGAGTCGTGCACTACGATGGCACCTAGTACTATGTAATATTTTTCCTCCTCGATGGCACGTGAATACTGCACGTACTCAATGACGAAGCACGGGATGGTAGCCATGGACTGATGGACATGATCGGCCCTTCTTGGAGAGAGTACTGAATACGTATTAAATTTGATGTGTCCCGTCAACTCGCAAAAAGACGAGAAGCACAAAATGAATGACGAAGCACGGGATGGTAGCCATGGACATGGTCAACCCTTTATGGAGACTAATGCACTACTTTTGATGTGTCCAGTCTACTCGCAAATGAGGAGAAGCTTTCCTTACTAGTACGTACAATATCGACTGTAGTACCATCACAATTGTTCGACTTTGGGAAGAGACGAGAGAACTTAATGTTTATTTTATAATTAATAGCATTGCATGCAATGAACTAACCACTGCATGTCGTGTTTGCTAGTCTCAAGTCATTAAAAGCATGCACACCCACATCTCTTTGGTTGATATGTCAAGAAACAAGAAACGAGGTAGAAGTTAATGCACCACGCCTAAGTATTTTGGGATTATTTGGTTTTCGTAAGATGACACCTAGACGGAGGGAGTATTATACTTGAAGGCTACAAGGTTGGCTATAGATGACGTGGTAGTGTCATGTAGCCATCAGCTGGTTATACTATTAACCATGCTCTTATAATACCCTATATTTAGGAACAAAGGGAGTAGTTGGCATGCATGATACTACCTATATTACTCCCATTACAACCAGCCTAGTAGAATTAAAATACCTAATCTAAATGGTCGCCGCGTGATCTCTTTGTCCTCCTCCAGCATGTCGAGCAAGACACCGGCTGTATTCATCGGCGTCGCCTCGGCGGTGGCCTTCATGGGATACAATCGGCGGCGGCCTCCCGTGTTCTACTTTTCCTCGATGATGGCGGCAGGTGGGGACGTGGTGCTTGTCACCACATCAACATCCGCGTAGCCGCATCACCTCATCGACATCTGAGGCGGCTTCTTTCTCTGCCTGCATGTCGCAGCTACGCGCGCGTCGACGGTGGATGGCGCAGTCACAAAAACTGGAGGCATTGTACGACACAGCAGCGTCGAGGGTAGCGACGATGCCCGTGCCGCCGTGCTCCCCGATAAGCCGGCGTGGAGCAAGTCGGCACTCTTCCTCGAGCTGTATTGGAGAGGCCAGCTGCGAAACCACGCGCTGGCTTAGTGCAGCAACTACCTCCGACGGGCTAGGCTAGGTAGGTGGAGAAGCAAGCTGTCGGGCTCGGCGGGCCACCCAGACGGCTTTTATGCCCAAGAACTGCTCTTCACCTTTCGTTGGATGCATGAAAGAGTGGACAAAATGGTGGAAGGAGGAGCTTGGTCGGCGTCCTGCTCCTGAACGGACGTGTGTGGCTGGAGTTGGTTTCTCGCATTCCACGCGGGTTTCTATATCTATACTATCTATATAGTGTAACAATTTTAAGTAGGACTAAGAACATCAATCATAACCATTGATCTTCTAAATCCAACGGTCAATATCAGTAGGATTCGCGTGAACAGTACACTGCTGCTACCTCACCTGTGTTCTAGAACAATCAAGATGGAGGGATGTGATGGTTACTTGTCCGTTTATTTTACCAGGCCACTTATTAGTGGTTGGGTTTTGTGATATGACGGCTTTACTGCCGTGAGACTCGCGTGCAGCGCCGCACTCTACACTAATACTAAATCGGTCGTGGTTTATTAGTCCCACATTGAATTTGACTGAAGATTTAACTAACAAAATGTTAGTGCATGTCAACAAAAACTATATCGTTGGACCAGTATTTGTACATAGTTTTCAATGATATAATTTTAGGTGACATGCATCAGCATTTATCATACTATATATAATGCTAGTTCAATTTTTGGTCGTACTAATCTATAGTAAGGTGCCCGTGCATTGCACGGAACATTTATATTAAGACGTGCCTTGCACGTGTATACATACTAGTAAATGTAGTTTTTTGAATGCGGCGAGGAGGCGGGTACAGCTGGGAGTGCAGCGGGTGGCTCCCTGGGCCGGCACGCCGCTTCAAATGGCAGATGCAGTGAGAGGTTGTGTCCGCCCTAACCCCCTTGACGGTGCACGTCACCTTGTGTCCAGATCTGAGATGCCATGTGTACCAGATGAATGACTCCAAGCTCGACCACCGTGATGCAAGAGGTGCGAGTCGGGGAGCACTATTGGAGACACCCTCCTCTTCATCATCTGAGTCCTAGAAGATCTCATCCACATCATCATTAGGCATGCAGCCTCCTTCATAGACAACGTGCGCAGGAGGAGTAGAGGCGACTGGGGACGCACCACATCGTGGGCACTCCGTATGTGCTCGTGTGCGTGCAGCGTGCGTGCTTTTCCATCGGTACTAGCTCTGAGGCCGAGGCTGCAGTCGTCTTCGTCTCCGGCTAGTCGTTGAGCAACAACGGCAAATAGGTGCTGCAAGAGATGCGTAGGCGCCGTTGTGTGCGAGCTTTGCCGTAGCACGACGAACCGAACGTCACCGCAGATGGCGCACGTCTCCATGCAGCCGAGTGTGTGTGCATGCATGTGATATTCACGTGCATTCTGCGGCTGAGTGTGTGTGCATGCATGTGTTGTGTACGTGTGTTGTGTTCCATGCTGTGCGCATTTGTGCATGAGTTGGATCGGCATGAGTTACTGCATTGGCATGTGTACATGTGTGGCTGCATGCGTCCTGTACATGCATGGCTTCTTGCGTGGTTGTCAATATAAACTAATAAACTATCTTCAACTTAGCATCCTGATGTATTGTCTCTAGTGGTTAGCGAAGAGTTATGTTCTTTTATTTGTTTATAGGCGGGCAGGCGGCAAAAAATAGGGGAAAGCGCGCAAGGTTCCTTGCAGACGCTCCACCGCGAGGTTCCTTGCTCCTTCTCGGTCGTCGAGAATCTATGTTCTTCCACTCTTTTTTTTACGTGAGCTTTGTTCATCCTCTTGCCAACACGCGAGACATCTACATCAAGGTGCACGTGTCATGCAAGAAAATGGAGATAATCAGATAAGCAGTGTGTAAGTGAGTCGTGCACTTCTATGGCACCTACTCCTATACGCAATATTTTTTCTCCTCGATGGCATGTGAATAGTGCATGTACTCAACGACGGAGTACGGGATGGTAGCCATGACATGGTCAGCCCTTTTTTGGAGAGAGTAAGTACTAAATAACTTTGATGTGTCCCGCCAACTCGCAGAATGACGAGAAGCTTGCTTACTACGCCTTCTCCCTCGCCAACGCGTGAGCGGTGGCTCTCAGCACGAGGAGAAACTTTTGCTTACAAGCGGTGGACGTGCAGCAGTTCATTTGGTGTTAGATTGCCAGAAGTACTACTGTAGTACAACCATTATTGTCCAACTTCCGGAATAGGCGAAGAGCCAAGCGCAAGGCTAGCCATAGTGGGAGTAACATAAGTAGGAGTACCTCCTTTTTTTCTTCTAGAAACTATCACACGCGAATATTGGATGGTAGTAGCATAGCAACTGAATCAAAAATCTAAACCTTCCCGCCCTGCGCCAGCTGAGCTTGCCACTCCACATTGATGGCAAGTCAGGGTGACGCGACCTCTCACTACTTCCGCCGTTGAAGCGGCGCGCCGACCGAGGGCACCGCTCGCTGCACACCCGGCATTTCATACAAAAGGTGGGGCCATTATTAATGATATAGTATTATACTAAAGGGACTAACTATTGTAAGCAGGCTCCATATTAGGTTGGTTCTAGATGATGTGTCAACTTCATATAGCCGGATGTTGGCTATACTATTAAGCATGTTCTAAGTGTGGTGTGAGTCGGAAAAATTACTAAGTCATTAATTAATAATTAACGGAAGCCTTAATTACTCAGCCGTTTCTAATTCTTTTGGATAGTGGGGCTATTATTGACTAGGACATGGGGTCTGGGCCAAAGGCCTACTATTATACTACTTGGTCTTACTCGCACGACCGACCTGACAGGCACTACCCTAGCCGCTGCTGTATCATATGGTTTCGCACCGTTCCAGATCTTAGCACCGCCACACAATTCTTCTCCATCCCTCCTTCCGGCGTGCACCGAGAGAAGGGACAACGGTCCTCCGAACCCCGCCTTTCGTGATCCTGTACGGGAGAGGGGCGATTAGGTTTTTGGGGGTCCTGTGACTGCTGCCAGCGACGACTTCCTCAACGACAGCCTTCTTCCCCGACCTCGGTAACCTCTTCATCAACGACATGAGTGACAACATCAACCATAGCGGTTCTGCTCCCATTTGTCTGAGATGTGATTCTGTCCTCCTAGTTTAGTCCGCATCATTACTTTGATCTTTGCAATTGTCGTCATGATCTATTTACTGTTGATTCAGATTACATCTCATAGTAAATTGCTCATATATTCAACAATCCCATCCAAAAACCTGATTATAGGCAATTAATTCCGAGTGGTTTTGCTGCGCTTTTGAAGCCGCCTACTTTTAAGGGGGTGCAATATAAAAGGTGGCGCACAAGAGCAGTATATTGGTTTCAGATCACGTACTACTATGACGCCACTAAGGGTAAGCCTGAGGGCGATCTTAATCCTACACAACAGGAAGCTTTTGAGAACATGGATACCCTCTTCAAAGCCGCCCTGCTGAGTGTTCTTGACGATTCCATTATGGATTCATATATGTCGTTTGACAGCGGCAAAGACATGTGGGCTGCGCTCGAGGCCACATTTGGGGCCTCGGTACCGCAACGAAGTTGTACGTCATGGAGCAATTCTGTGACTACAAGATGAGTGATGAGCGCTCTGTTGTTCAGCAGACTCATGAGATACAGTCATTTGCTAAGGAACTTGAGTACTTCAAGTTTGTGTTGCCGGACAAATTTGTTGCTGGGACCATCATTGCCAAGCTTCCACCTTCGTGGAACGATTTTGCTACTTCTCTGAAAAACAAGAGACATGAGTTTTCCGTTTCGGATTTTATTAGCACTCTTCATTTTGAAGAGAAGGCGAGAGCAAAAGACACACGTGCTCGGGTCGCTGAGGGAGCTTCTAGTGCCCACATGGTACACGAGAAGAACTTCCAGCCCAACCAGCCCCAAAACAACAAGAACAAATCTCAGGGGAGAGGCAAGTTTGACGCAAAGAACAAGCCGTCACATTCTACCAACTTCAAGAAGAATTCTCATAACGGGAAGGGATACAAACCTCAATTTTGGTAGCACCGCACAAAACTTATTGAAGGAAATATGCCCTAGAGGCAATAATAAAGTTATTATTTATTTTCTTATATCATGATAAATGTTTATTATTCATGCTAGAATTGTATTAACCGGAAACATAATACATGTGTGAATACATAGACAAACAGAGTGTCACTAGTATGCCTCTACTTGACTAGCTCGTTAATTAAAGATGGTTATGTTTCCTAACCATAGACATGAGTTGTCATTTGATTAACGGGATCACATCATTAGGAGAATGATGTGATTGACTTGACCCATCCCGTTAGCTTAGCACTTGATCGTTTAGTATGTTGCTATTGCTTTCTTCATGACTTATACATGTTCCTATGACTATGAGATTATGCAACACCCGTTTACCGGAGGAACACTTTGTGTGCTACCAAATGTCACAACGTAACTTGGTGATTATAAAGGTGCTCTACAGGTGTCTCCGAAGGTACTTGTTGGGTTGGCATATTTCAAGATTAGTATTCGTCACTCCGATTGTCGGAGAGGTATCTCTGGGCCCACTCAATAATGCACATCACTATGAGCCTTGCAAGCATTGTAACTAATGAGTTAGTTGCGGGATGATGTATTACGAAACGAGTAAAGAGACTTGCCAGTAACAAGATTGAAATAGGTATTGAGATACCTACGATCGAATCTTGGGCAAGTAACATACCGATGACAAAGGGAACAACTTATGTTGTTATGCGGTTTGACCGATAAAGATCTTCGTAGAATATGTGGGATCCTATATGAGCATCCTGGTTCTGCTATTGGTTATTGACCGGAGACGTGTCTCGGACATGTCTACATTGTTCTCGAACCCGTAGGGTCCGCACGCTTAAAGTTCGATGACGGTTATATTATGAGTTTATGTGTTTTGATGTACCGATGGTAGTTCGGAGTCCCAGATGAGATCGGGGACATGACGAGGAGTCTCGAAATGGTCGAGACGTAAAGATCGATATATTGGACGAGTATATTCGGACATCGGAAAGGTTCCTAGTGATTCGAGTATTTTTCGGAGTACCGGAGAGTTACGGGAATTCGCCGGGGAGTATATGGGCCTTATTGGGCTTTAGGGGAAAGAGAGAGGAGAGGCTGCGCCCCCCCCAAGGCCTAGTCCGAATTGGACTAGGGGAGGTGCGCCCTCCTTCCTTCTCTCTCCCCTTTCCTTGACTCCTACTCCTACTACTTGGAAGTGGGGGAATTCTACTCCCGGTGGGAGTAGGACTCCTCCTAGGGCGCGCCATAGAGAGGGCCGGCCCTCCCCCTCCTCCACTCCTTTATATACGGGGAGGGGGCACCCCTTGGAGACAAAATAATTGATCATTGATCTTTTAGCCGTGTGCGGTGCCCCCCTCCACCATAGTCGATCTCGATAATATCGTAGCGGTTCTTAGGCAAAGCCCTGCGTCCGTAGAACATCATCATCGTCACCACACCGTCATGCTGACGAAACTCTCCCTCAACACTCGGCTGGATCGGAGTTCGAGGGACATCATCGGGCTGAACGTGTGCTTTGCCGTGCGTTCGGTACTTGATCGGTCGGATCGTAAAGACGTACGACTACATCAACCGTGTTGTGCTAATGCTTCCGCTTACGGTCTACGAGGGTACATAGACAACACTCTCCCCTCTCGTTGCTATGCATCACCATGATCTTGCGTGTGCGTAGGGATTTTTTTGAAATTACTACGTTCCCCAACAGTGGCATCCGAGCCTAGTTTTATGCGTAGATGTCATATGCACGAGTAGAACACAAGTGAGTTGAAGGCGATATAAGTCATACTTCTTACCAGCATGTCATACTTAGGTTCGGCGGTATTGTTGGATGAAGCGGCCCGGACCGACATTACGAAATGCGCTTACGAGACTGGTTTACCGCCGTGCTATGCACACGGTGACTAGCGGGTGTCAGTTTCTCCAACTTTAGTTGAACCTTGTGTGGCTACGCCCGGTCCTTGCGAAGGTTAAAACAACACCAACTTGACAAACTATCGTTGTGGTTTTGATGCGTAGGTAAGAACGGTTCTTGCTCAGCCCGTAGCAGCCACGTAAAATTTTCAAAAACAAAGTAGAGGACGTCTAACTTGTTTTTGCAGGGCATGTTGTGATGTGATATGGTCAAGGCATGATGCTAAATTTTATTGTATGAGATGATCATGTTTTGTAACCGAGTTATCGGCAAGCTGGCGAGAAGCAATATGGTTGTCGCTTTATTGTATGCAATGCATTCGCCCTGTAATGCTTTACTTTATCACTAAGCGGTAGCGATAGTCGTAGAAGCATAAGATTGGCGAGAAGACAACGATGCTATGATGGAGATCAAGGTGTCGCGCCGGTGACGATGGTGATCATGACGGTGCTTCGAAGATGGAGATCACAAGCACAAGATGATGATGGCCATATCATATCACTTATATTGATTGCATGTGATGTTTATCTTTTATGCATCTTATCTCGCTTTGATTGACGGTAGCATTATAAGATGATCTCTCACTAAATTTCAAGATAATAGTGTTCTCCACAGTATGCACCGTTGCCAAAGTTAAAGTTCGTCGTGCCCGGACACCACGTGATGATCGGGTGTGATAAGCTCTCGTCCATCTACAACGGGTGCAAGCCAGTTTTTACACGCAGAATACTCGAGTTAAACTTGACGAGCCTAGCATATGCAGATATGGCCTCGGAACACGAGACGAAAGGTCGAGCGTGAATCATATAGTAGATATGATCAAGATAGTGATGTTCACCATTGAAAACTACTCCATTTCACGTGATGATCGGTTATGGTTTAGTTGATTTGGATCACGTGATCACTTAGATGATTAGAGGGATGTCTATCTAAGTGGGAGTTCTTAAGTAATATGATTAATTGAACTTAAATTTATCATGAACTTAGTCCTGATAGTATTAGCATATCTATGTTGTAGATCAATAGCTCGCGTTGTTGCTTCCCTATATTTTATATATGTTTCTAGAGAAAACTAAGTTGAAAGATGATAGTAGCAATGATGCGGACCGGGTCCGTGATATGAGGTTTATGCTAATTGCTACACAGAAGAATTATGTCCTTGATGCACCACTAGGTGACAAACCTATTGCAGGAGCAGATGCAGATGTTATGAACGTTTGGCTAGCTCAATATGATGACTACTTGATAGTTTAGTGCACCATGCTTAACGGCTTAGAATCGGGACTTTAAAGACGTTTTAAACGTCATGGACCATATGAGATGTTCCAGGAGTTGAAGTTAATATTTCAAGCAAATACCCGAGTTGAGAGATATGAAGTCTCCAACAAGTTCTATAGCCAAAAGATGGAGGAGAATAGCTCAAGCAGTGAGCATGTGCTCAGATTGTCTAGGTACTACAATCGCTTGAATCAAGTGGGAGTTAATCTTCCAGATAATATAGTGATTGACAGAATTCTCTAAGTCACCATCACCAAGTTACTAGAACTTCATGATGAACTATAGTATGCAAGGGATAACGGAAACGATTCCCAAGCTCTTTGTGATGCTGAAATCGATGAAGGTAGAAATCAAGAAAAGCATCAAGTGTTGATGCTTACCAAGACCACTAGTTTCAAGAAAAGGGCAAAGGAAAGAATGGGAACTTCAATAAGAACGGAAAGCAAGTTGTTGCCCAAGTGAAGAAGCCCAAGTCTGTACCTAAGCCTGAGACTAAGTGCTTCTACTGCAAAGGGACTGGTCATTGGAAGCGGAACTGCCCCAAGTATTTGGCGGATAAGAAGGATGGCAAAGTGAACAAAGGTATATTTGATATACATGTTATTGATGTGTACTTTACTAGTGTTTATAGCAACCCCGCGGTATTTGATACTAGTTCAGTTGCTAAAAGTAGTAACTCGAAATGGGAGTTGCAGAATAAACAGGAACTAGTAAAGGGCGAGGTGACGATGTGTGTTGGAAGTAGTTCCAAGAATTTATATGATCATCATCGCACACTCCCTATACTTTCGGGATTAATGTTAAACCTAAATAAGTGTTATTTGGTGTTTGCGTTGAGCATGAATATGATTTGATCATGTTTATTGCAATACGGTTATTCATTTAAGTTAGAGAATAATTGTTGTTACCTTACATGAATAAAACCTTCTATGGTCATACACCCAATTAAAATGGTTTGTTGGATCTCGATCATAGTGATACACATATTCATAATATTGAAGCCAAAAGATGCAAAGTTAATAATGATAGTGCAACTTATTTGTGGCACTGCCGTTTAGGTCATATTGGTGTAAAGCGCATGAAGAAACTCCATGCGGATGGGCTTTTGGAATCACTTGATTATGAATCACTTGATACTTGTGAACCATGCCTCTTGGGCAAGATGACTAAAACGCTGTTCTCCGGAACAATGGAGCGAGCAACTGACTTATTGGAAATAATACATATTGATGTATGCAATCCGATGAGTGTTGAGGCTCACGGCGGGTACTGTTATTTTATGACTTTCACAGATAATTTGAGCAGATATGGGTATATATCTACTTGATGAAACATAAGTCTGAAACATTTGAAAAGTTAAAAGAATTTCAGAGTGAAGTGGAAAATCATCGTGACAAGAAAATAAAGTTTCTATGATCTGATCACGGAGACATATATTTGAGTAACGAGTTTGGTCTTCAATTAAAACAATGTGGAATAGTTTCACAAATTCGTGCCACCTGGAACACCACAACATAATGGTGTGTCCGAACGTCATAACCGTACTTTATTGGATATAGTGCAATCTATGATGTTTCTTACTGATTTACCACTATCGCTTTAGGGTTATGCATTAGAGACAGCTGCATTCACGTTAAATTGGGCACCATCTAAATCTGTTGAGATGACACCGGATGAACTGTGGTTTAGCAAGAAACCAAAGTTGTCGTTTCTTGAAGTTTGGGGTTGTGATGCTTATATGAAAAAGTTTCATCCTGATAAGCTCAAACCCAAATCGGAGAATTGTGTCTTCATAGGATACCCAGAAGAGACTGTTGGGTACACATTCTATCACAGATCCGAAGGCAAGACTTTTGTCGCTAAATTTGGATCCTTTCTAGAGAAGGAGTTTCTCTCGAAAGAAGTGAGTGGGAGGAAAGTAGAACTTGATGAGGTAACTGTACCTGCTCCCTTATTGGAAAGTAGTTCATCACAGAAATCTGTTCATGTGACTACTACACCAATTAGTGAGGAAGCTAATGATGATGATCATGTAACTTTAGATCAAGTTACTACCGAACCTCGTAGGTAAACCAGAGTGAGATCCGCACCAGAGTGGTACGGTAATCCTGTTCTGGAGGTCATGTTACTTGACCATGATGAACCTACGAACTATGAAGAAGCGATGATGACCCCAGATTCCACGAAATGGCTTGAGGCCATGAAATTTGAGATGAGATCCATGTATGAGAACAAAGTATGGACTTTGATTGACTTGCCCAATGATCGGTGATCCATTGAGATTAAATGGATCTTCAAGAGGAAGACGGACGCTGATAGTAGTGTTACTATCTACAAAGCTAGAATTGTTGCAAAAGGTTTTCGACAAGTTCAAGGTGTTGACTATGATGAATGTTTCTCACTCGTATCTATGCTTAAGTCTGTCCGAATCATGTTAGCAATTGCCGCATTTTATGAAATATGGCAAATGGATAAACAAAACTGCATTCCTTAATGGATTTATTAAAGAAGAGTTGTATATGATGCAACCAGAAGGTTTTGTCAATCCTAAAGGTGCTAACAAAATATGCAAGCTCCAGCGATCCATCTATGGACTGGTGCAAGCATCTCGGAGTTGGAATATACGCTTTGATAAGTTGATCAAAGGATATAGTTTTATACAGACTTACGGTGAAGCATGTATTTACAAGAAAGTGAGTGGGAGCACTACACCATTTCTGATAAGTATATGTGAATGACATATTGTTGATCGTAAATAATGTAGAATTATTCTACAAAGCATAAAGGAGTGTTTGAAAGGAGTTTTTCAAATAAAGACCTCGGTGAAGCTGCTTATATATTGAGCAACAAGATCTATAGAGATAGATCAAGACGCTTGATAAGTTTTTTCAATGAGTACATACCTTGACAAGATTTTGAAGTAGTTCAAAATGGAACAGTCAAAGAAAGAGTTCTTGCCTGTGTTACAAGGTGTGAAATTGAGTAAGACTCAAAGTCCGACCATGGTAGAAGATAGAAAGAGAATGAAAGTCATTCCCTATGCCTTGGCCATAGGTTCTATAAAGTATGCCATGCTGTGTACCAGATCTATTGTATACCCTACACTGATTTTGGCAAGGGAGTACAATAGTGATCTAAGAGTAGATCACTGGACAGCAGTCAAAATTATCCTTAGTGGAATAAGGATATGTTTCTCGATTATGGAGGTGACAAAAAGGTTCGTCATAAAAGGTTACATCGATGCAGATTTTGACACTGATCCAGATGACTCTAAGTCTCAATCTGGATACATATTGAAAGTGGGAGCAATTAGCTAGAATAGCTCCGTGCAGAGCATTGTTGACATAGAAATTTTCAAAATACATACGGATCTGAATGTGGTAGATCGGTTGACTAAACTTCTCTCACAAACAAAACATGATCACACCTTAGTACTCTTTGGGTGTTAATCACATAGCGATGTGAACTAGATTATTGACTCTAGAAAACCCTTTGGGTGTTGGTCACATGACGATGTCAACTATGGGTGTTAATCACATGGTGATGTGAACTATTGGGATAAAATCACATGGTGATGTGAACTAGATTATTGACTCTAGTGCAAGTGGGAGACTGAAGGAAATATGCCCTAGAGGCAATAATAAAGTTATTATTTATTTCCTTATATCATGATAAATGTTTATTATTCATGCTAGAATTGTATTAACCGGAAACATAATACATGTGTGAATACATAGACAAACAAAGTGTCACTAGTATGCCTCTACTTGACTAGCCCGTTAATTAAAGATGGTTTTGTTTCCTAACCATAGACATGAGTTGTCATTTGATTAACAGGATCACATTATTAGGAGAATGATGTGATTGACATGACCCATTCCGTTAGCTTAGCACTTGATCGTTTAGTATGTTGCCATTGCTTTCTTCATGACTTATACATGTTCCTATTACTATGAGATTATGCAACTCCCGTTTACCGGAGGAACACTTTATGTGCTACCAAACGTCACAACATAACTGGGTGATTATAAAGGTGCTCTACAGGTGTCTCCGAAGGTACTTGTTGGGTTGGCGTATTTCAAGATTAGTATTTGTCACTCCAATTGTCGGAGAGGTATCTCTGGGCCCACTCAGTAATGCACATCACTATAAGCCTTGCAAGCATTGTAAATAATGAGTTAGTTGCGGGATGATGTACTACGGAACGAGTAAAGAGACTTGCCGGTACAAGATTGAACTAGGTATTGAGATACCGATGATCGAATCTCGGGCAAGTAACATACCGATGACAAAGGGAACAACGTATGTTGTTATGCGGTTTGACCGTCTGAGATCTTCGTAGAATATGTGGGAGCCTATATGAGCATCCAGGTTCCGCTATTGGTTATTGACCGGAGACGTGTCTCGGTCATGTCTACATTGTTCTCGAACCCGTAGGGTCCGCACGCTTAATGTTCGACGACGGTTCTATTATGAGTTTATGTGTTTTGATGTACCGAAGGTAGTTCGGAGTCCCGGATGAGATCGGTGACATGACGAGGAGTCTCGAAATGATCGAGACATAAAGATCGATATATTGGACGACTATATTCGGACATCGGAAAGGTTCCGAGTGATTCGGGTATTTTTCGGAGTACCGGAGAGTTACAAGAATTCGCCGGGGAGTATATGGGCCTTATTGGGCTTTAGGGGAAAGAGAGAGGAGAGGCTGTGCCCCCCCAAGCCCTAGTCCGAATTGGACTAGGGGGAGGGGCTGCGCCCCCTCCTTCCTTCTCTTCTCTCTCCCCTTTCCTTGACTCCTACTCCTACTACTTGAAAGTGGGTGTATCATACCCCCGGTGGGAGTAGGACTCCTCCTAGGACGTGCCATAGAGAGGGCCGGCCCTCCCCCTCCTCCACTCCTTTATATACAGGGAGGGGGCACCCCTTGGAGACACAACAATTGATCATTGATCTTTTAGCCGTGTCTGCGGTGCCCCTCCACCATAGTCCACCTCGATAATATCGTGGCGGTGCTTAGGTGAAGCCACAATGTCGGTAGAACATCATCATCGTCACCATACCGTCGTCTTGTGAAACTCTCCCTCAACACTCGGCTGGATCGGAGTTCGAGGGACGTCATCGGGCTGAACGTGTGCTGAACTCGGAGGTGCCGTGCGTTCGGTACTTGATCGGTCGGATCGTGAAGACTTACGACTACATCAACCGCGTTGTGCTAACGCTTCCGCTTAAGGTCTATGAGGGTATGTAGACAACACTCTCCCCTCTCGTTGCTATGCATCACCATGATCTTGCGTGTGCGTAGGAAATTTTTTGAAATTACTACATTCCCCAACACTTATATGGCTGCATCTACCTGCTGTCAGCTAATCTCATGGTGCTCCAGGTATTCCTACATTCGTAACTAGGTACAATCACCACCGCAAGACGAAATAAGCTTATTCGTACGTTGACTTGCTGATTGCGTATGGAACGATCCTGTCATGTGTGGAGTAGCAAACGAGCAGTGCAGCCGAAGGTGTAAATCAACCAAGGACTTATGAAATTATATATAATCTTCCTCAGGCAGATGATCATGTTTTGTCATCCCGAGCTATTGATATGTGCTACTGTTTTGCAACACCGTTTAAGTATAGCTATTGTTTTCCTATCTTTTCAGATTCAGGACAATGAAGTTGATTTCAGGGGAACTACACAATATGGACTCATGTTGAGTCATCTGTATTGCCTCATGTGTTTGCTGTAAATGTGTAAGCATCAATTGCAAGATCAGGCAGCTAGCTAGCTGTGGAGTTGCCAACATGCTCAAAGTGCTAGCATCATTGAGAAGAAACAAGCATGCCCAGGAAATTAAGGAAATTAATGCGTGCGCAGGGAGGCCCATTGCTCAGCGAAGCATCGACCGATTTTCTTTATTTACACACCTTCTCACAACTTTGTATTGGTTATAGTATGGTGAATCATTGAGATGCATAAACATGCTGAAATTTTGTTCTTCTGAATGTTAGTATGCATACCGTATCTTCTGAAGCTTAGTTTAATGTAAATGTTGACTAGCCTGTGAACCTTCACAATCTAGTAAGAATATTGTAGGCCTGTTATTTGAAACCTCACTTTGCCGCGCTATGCAACCAGTGTGAGTGTCTGCATCCAGTATCGCATCTTCTAATTTGGTGGATGCCAAGTTGAAAAAGGTTACCGATGAGTAGCCATAAGCTGGAGGCGTCTATTTTTTTTCTTTCGAATGGGCAATAAGCTGGAGAGTTTCTCGGGCTGCCTCTATTACAAGGCCCTCCAGTATGAAACACTGGCAGCCGACTGGGCCGATACAAAAGCCTATCCATCTTAAAGCCCATTTGTTTTTGTTTTTTGCGAGGAGAAGCCCATATTTCTTAAAGAGGGGAGATCCCAGGGAAATCTGGCTTCCTCCTCGCTTCCACTTATAATACAGCTCGCTGGACTCTCCCGCTTCCGTCGCCCCCCAATTCCCCCCGCTCCCCATCTTCCTCCCTCGTCCAGAAAAACCCCGCTCACCTTCTTCCTCACTAGTACAGAAAACGCCTGCTCCTCTTCTTCCACTCCTACAGAAAACCCCAGCCCTCCTTCTTCCCCACTCGCACTGCCACTAGGCTCGTCTCTAGCAACTCTTCTCAAACCCATGAGCTCGGCGAGACGCCCATAAGGAAAATGGAGTCGGCTGGCCCCAACGCCAAGAAGATGAGGCTCCTGCCAGCGGCGACGCCGGTTGTAGATCCCTCACCCAGCAGCACGGGGAGAAGCTGCGAGCCCCCCCCCCCCCCACCCGGATCTGAGGTACCGGTAGAATCTCCGGTGGACTGCATCATAGATCTCCCGAACATCATCCTTGAGGAGATCATCTCGCTTCTCCCCACCAAGGAATGTTGCCGCACACAAGTCCTCTCAACTCGGTGGCGCCCTCTATGGCGCAACACGCCCCTCAATCTCGACTGTCGTCAGATATCTGTCCTTCCTGAATTTGATCTCCTCGGAGCCATCGTCTCCTCCCACTAGCAGGGCCCCGTTCAACGCCTCTGCATCTCGACATGCTACCTACTGTCCATACCCGGCATGGTGGACGCTTGACTGACATCCCCTGAATTCGGAAAACTTCAGCAATTTTAGTTCTACCATTACCACGAAAGTTTCATACCACGAACACGCCAAGAATTCATGCCCACACCACCGTTGTCCATCTTGCGGTTTTCCTCCTCTCTCCACACCGCCACCTTCGCCCGGTGCCATCTACCAGACGATCTGGTACAAATGCTTGGACTCCCCTTTGCTAAAAAACTTTCCCTTGTGGTGGTTTATCCGTTTGAGGCCTCCTTCAAGCAAGCATCATCAACTCCGATTGCCACCTTACAGGCGCTTGCTGATTGTGTTGGGAATAGAAATCCCTATCAGTTGTCTCAAAATAAAGTCGTCTCACCTTAAAAGCATTGGAATTTGTTTTGAAGGACAGCAGCTCATCATCAAAGATGCCCCTTCACTTCAAAGGTTGCTCCTTCATAATTGTTATACACCTTCGCAAAGAACTGTCGTCTCTGCGCCCAAACTTGAGACCTTGGGTGTAATTAAGTGATCCGTTTGATGATCACAACAAGTTGGTGTTTGGCTCCACACTTATTCAGGTACCGTATATTATCATCTACACATTTGTAATCATAAGCTGCATTTTTCATTTGTGCGCATAAGTTTTATATCATCTTGGAGTACACTTTGGGTACTAATATTATGTTATATGCTGAATGAAGAGTTCGTCCACGGATAGCCTATCAATGCTGCTGGATTTTGTCAAGATCTTATAAATCGGAATGTTTAGTTTTGATCTGAACATAATTATTGGCTTGCTGCGATGCTTTCCATCTCTGGAGAATTTATATATAGAGGTGATGATTTCATGCACATTTAAAGCCCGTATATTTTGTACTAGAATTAATCGTTTAGCTGTCGCTCTTTCAACATACTCTTTCTTTAGACCTTAACTGTTTTCAATCTTAATGTCTACTTAGGAAGTGCTACCACATGGAAAAAATGTTTAACCAATCGGTGGCGTAATAAGCACCAGGATTTTCTTAGTTCTCATGACATTCGTTTGAGGACAATAACGATGGAAGGATATGCATCCAACCGAGCAAGCGAAGCTTTGTCACATTCTTCCTGTTGAATGCAAGGTTACTATTGTGCATGAGGCTTAAGTTTTACCGCAAGAGATTTCTCACGGACGGACACGTTGGACAGCAAAAAAAGAAGTTTCAGGTGGACAAATGGGATTCTAAACGTGCTCGGCTTCTATTTACAACAAGTTGTAGTCATCCTGAAATAATGTTTTTTGCACAGGATGTTGATTTTATGGATCAGACCGATCCATTTGTTTGTGACTGCGAAAAAGAGTGGTTGGGTTAGATGTTACTGCCATGTTCAATCTGGGTTTTGTCTAAAAATTTGATGAACAATTAATCCTTGGCCTCTTTGTACTGTTTGTAAGCATGAGTTGCATGTTGTTGCCCTCGAACTCCCCTCCACCTGCCACTACACTGCCGCATCTTCCATGGCTGCTGTCCGTTCCCGTCCGAGGCCTCGCCGTCGTTCTCTGCCTTGGTTCGCTCGCTGTGCCCGCCGCCGTCTGGCGTTGTCAACATGGTCAATAACCTCCCCGCAAAAAAACATGGTCAACAACCAAGAGGAATCAGGAGATGACTGTACGTGGAGAGGCTGGCAGTAGGGACCCACCAGGGTTATTGCATTACGCAAGCAGGTGCCTCGTTATTACAAGCCAAAAAAATACTTCCTCCTAATTCCTCACTGCTAGAAAATCACTTAAATGTCTTAAAATGTGAAATGACCCCTGAAATTTTCCAAAATTTGACATGACAGGTGTATTAGTACTACAAAATTTCTCGTTCATTTAGAACACCATCAGTTGCCGCTTTACTCCAAATTCGTCTTTCATAGCTAATATAAAATATGTACAACATCACACACAGTTGTTTTCTTGGAACCATTTGCGATGAAAATATCTTGGTCTATTTAAGTCTCCCTCCTTAAGCTTCGCCGGCTCATCTGCTCCAGTGTCGGCAACCCCCGAATCCACGAATCCCAATACCCATTCCCACACCCCCGTCTTGCAAAGATGACGCCGTGGAAACGCTTCGTGAAGGCCCGTATGATGGCCGCGTCCCCCCCCCCTCCTCGAGCGCCGCCGCCTGTGCGGAGAGCGCGGCCGCCTATGCCGAGAGTGCCGCCACATCCGCATTGAGCACGGCCGCTTCCGCCGAGAGGGCGTCTACGGCAGCCGACAGGGCAGCCACGGCAGCCGAGACGGGCACCGCCGCTGCGGCGGCGGTGAACGCCGAGAGCGCCGAGCTGCCGTCTGCAGCGCCGATGTCGCCTTCGTCCGTGTCGAGGCCATCCAAACCAAGATCAAGGATGCACACGCCAAGATATTCCAGGCCACCTTGGACTCCAGCATGCAACCCACGTCTGAAAAGGCGACGGTGACCATGGAGCACCTGCTTCCTCATGAGGTCGCTGAGCGGGAGCTGGAGATGCAAGAGGCGGCAGAGATCGAGGAGCGCCGGGAGGAGGAGTTGCGCGTGGCCGAGGTCGAGGTAGAGAAGAGTCTGTCCGTCGAGGAATCGGCGGTGGAGTACCAACGCGAGCTCTGGCGCAGCCACTACTACGAGTACTACAACCTTGAGGGCAGCGCTGATGACGAGGACAAGGACGCGGTCGTCTTCAGCAAGGGGGTCGCAGAGTCCACCAACGGCGGCATGTCGCCAGGACAAGTCATCGACGTCTCATCTCACACCGGCGATGCATAGGCCGGCGCGGCGGCAGATTTGTTAAAATTACACAACGAGTGGATAACACCAGGGACCCAGCAGCTCGCCCATTTGTTTTTTTAGTTTGAGACATGAAGCTCAACTGTGCGTTGTGCGGGGGCTGTGGTCCGTCTAGCACATGCTTACGCTTTTTTTTAAGCACATGACGAGCCTAGTTGATATCTTTTTTGTTTCTTAAAATAGCTAGCCCGGTTCTTTTTTTTTTGGAGAACACCAAAACCGAGGCCTACTTGCTTTTCTCAGCCTGCTGGGCAGCAAATCTTCCAAGACGAGGAGGGAGGCATGTAAAGTAGTAAGAAATGGGCTTCCCCAGAAAATGGGCTATAAGTTGTAAGAAATGGGCTATAAATTTTTTAACCAAAGCCAACCGGCAATTACATTAAAATATCAATTTTTCTGGATTTATCTACTCTCTACTCTTATAAAAACCAAAGCCAACTGGCAATTACATTAAAAGATCGTGTTTTCTCCCACAAGATAAACTACTCATACAAATGCATCTTCATGTTTCGTGCAACACACGAGCATCTTGCTAGTTAAGATTTAAATTTTCATTAATTTTTTGCGGAGAATTATTTTTTGAATTTTATTTTGATATAATTTTTTAAAAATTATTTTTAACGTGACTCGAAATTTCGTGATTAAAAGAGTTCGGACCCCACTGAAATATGAAAAATTTCGTTGCATTTTTTAGCAGTGCCCAGCATATACGGTATGTAATGCTAATAAAAAGAATATGGGCTTAAAATATCCTTAGGAATTAGAAAATGGGCTGTCAATTATTGGAAATAATGGCTAATGGGCTGTATGTTGTTTTCCACAGATTTGGAGGCTGGCTTCTGGGCCTACTAGGTTGATGATGACGTTGTCCTAAATTTTTTTCTTGACGCGTACGCTAGGCTTTGTCTACTTAGTCAACACAGAGTAGTGTCTGTTGGATGTCCATCCAATGGCTGCCGTGCTTCTTCAAACTCAGATCTTCCTGCTCCAACCGCCCAAACCAGCGCCCGGTAGACTGCTCCCTCCCCGTGGCTGGCTGTCTTTGCCGCCAGCTATCCCTCTACACACCAAGCACATCATGTTATTTTTTCGCGGACGTCACTCACCCCACAACCGACTGGGCCAGCAGACACCTCTCGGCATGGGCATCCACTGCGGTGGCTTCGCCCGGCTCGGGCCGTTCCTTCCAGGCCTCGCCCTCGTCCACAGCATTTGTGCTCTCGGCGCGGCGAGGTCAACATGGTCAACAAACAACAGCCATCGGAAGAGGCTGACAGTAGGGGTCCACACAAGGAAATGCCTCCTTATTACGCACAAAATAATGATTCCTCCACCTGATAGTTCGGACCCACCAGAAGGGCCTCTGTATTTATTGAAAAAAATGTCCCCCCCCCACTGTCAGCTCGGACCCACCAGCTATATCTTCGCACACAAGGAAGTGCCTCCTTATTACGCACAAAAAAATGAATACTCCCCCTGCTAGCTGGGACCCCCCATTGTGGGAGGCTAACTTGTGGGCCTACTAAGATGATGGGGATGGAGGGCTTTGTCAACTTAGTCAATATGAATGATTCTAGCTCCAGTGACCGTATGATGTCCATCCAACGGCCGTAGTGCTTCTTCAACCTCTGGTCTTTTCGCTCCAGCCGCCCAAAGCAGCACCGGTTGTGCCTCCTGCTCCTGCCTCCCGTGGCCGGCTGTGATGCCGCGGAGGCCTCACCGGCCCCTACTACTCCCACCGCTGGCCAGGCCATCCCTCCACTCACCCACACCCCCTGTTATTCTGCGGCGACAGTAGCCTCACACCGAAGCCGAACCAGTGAACCCTCGTACTCCTCTCCGTGTGGACATCCACTGCCGCGTCTTCCCCAGCTCCGCGTCGTCCCCTTCCTAGTCCTAGCCGTCGTCCACCGCCCTGGTGCTCTCGGCGGGGCGTGGTCAACGTGGTCAAGGAACGACTTCCATCAGAAGAGTACTGTACGTGGAGAGGCTGACAGCTAAGTCCATCGCCGCAGCAAGGAAGTGCCTCCTTATTACGCAGAAAATAATGATTCCTCCACCTGATAGCGGGACCCATCGGGCGGGCCACCATATTTCACAAAAAATTGTTTCCCCCTTGACTGCTGGGACCCACCAGCGACATGTTCGCACGCAAGGAAGTGCGTCCATATTACGGGCAAAAAAAATGATTTTCCCCCTGACTTCTGGGACCCACCAGCTACATCTTCGCACGCAAGGAAGTTCCTGACAGTCGGGACCCACCCGGTCGAAGCGTACGTAGCGTTGTCATTCTGGTCATGAACGTGTACGTACATACTGGTCGATCGGTCTGTCTGCATGGTGCAGCGATGAACAGTGGCCATGTAAGGAAGGGCACGTGTGGTAGTAGAGGCGCGCACGTGTGGTAGTAGAGGCACGCACGTAGCATGTACACGTCACGTCTGACGCCGTGGTGCAAGAAAGTAAATCTGACCATGTCACGTACATACTGGTAAGTCGCGAATGACTACTTTCAGCGCATACGTCTGACCAGGGCTCGTGTACGTGGTTGTGGCTGGGTCGGAACGGGGAAACCGCGTCGTCGACGTGTTCAAGGGGAGGCAACGGAATGTGTCGTGTTCATCGGGAGGCAATGGAAAGCGTGCTGTTCATCGGGAGCCAACCGGCTTGGACGGAACAGCCGATGGAAACGAGGCCTGGCGTACCGTAGAACGGAGGAAACGGCCTTGAGTTCGACCGACCATGGTGGAAACGGGATCCTGTTCATCGGGAGGGGTCTGGCGTACCGCAAAACGGAGGAAACGGACCTCCTACGGTCGAAACGTGGTCCTGTTGATCGGGAGGGGTGTGGCGTACCGCAAAATGGAGGAAACGGACTTGTGATGGAGCGCTATGGTCGAAACGAGGCTCCTGTTCTCGGGAGGGGTGTGGCGTACCGCAAAACAGGACTCCACGGGATACTGTTCATCTCCATCGTCGACCTCCTTCAGCCTCCACGGGCTACTGTTCATCCACCGTCGACCTCCTCCAGCCTCCACCTGCGACTGTTCATCCACGGGCTCCTGTAAATCCAGCCTCCACCGGCTACTATTCAGCCAGCCCTCTCCACGGGGTCTTGTTCAACCACCCCTCCACGGGCTACTGTTCATCCAACCCTCCACTATCTACTGTTCAACCAGCCCTCCACGGGGTCGTCCTGTTCATCCAGCCCTCCATGGGGTCCTGTTCATTCACCCCTCCACTGGCTCGATCGATCGGGGTACTGTTCACCCAGCGGCAACGGCCTCTACTACCACGGGGTTCTGTTCATCCAACCCCCAACCGGGAAATGTTCATCCAAACCCCGAACAACGCTGACTGTTCATCTAGAGGCAGCATCGATCGGCTTCAGTTAGCAGCAGTAGCGAAGGAATCACTCGAGTTCAGTTAATAGCAAGGGATCGATCGATCGCTCGGGTTCAGTAATGCATAGCCTGCAGTGCAATCGCTCGGGTTCAGTTAGAGCCCAACGCCTCGCTCGGGTTCAGTTAGAGCCCAACGCCTCACACACACGCGCATAGGTACGAGAGAAACGCGCATCACTCGGCCCCCGACCACCCACCATAACCGGGAACTCCCCAATATTTTCCTCGCCCTCGCTTCTACCATAGTTTTTTCCATCATGGACGGCCCAAAGAATGTCATGCAGCTGCGTCTCCGGCCCGCCCAGGATGAAAAGCCCATTTTCTGTCATGATTTTTTGTCATAGAAGTAGGAGCCCACCACGTCTATGATGATACCGGGTTTTGTCATAATTATCGTCATAGAAGTGTCATAAGTATGACAAAAAAAATTTGTTCGGCCCAAAATGTCACAGATGTGTATTTTTTTGTAGTATGGACATCTTCACTTGACTAAGGTTGGCAATCCGGTTGACCAAAAGGTTTACCGTTCTATGATTGGTTCATTGTTATATCTATGTACCTCCCGTCCCAATATTATGCTAAGTGTGTGCGTGTGTGCATGATATCAAGTTGCTCCTAAAGAATGTGATGTGGAGCATCCTATGGTCATCCCCATGGACCTACCTACATCTCCCATGACACCATTTGGACCAATGACAAGAGCTCGAAAAAAGGCTATCGAAGATAAGGTGAACTCGCTCCTCTCCGAACTACCACTTTCTTCAGATGAGACATGGCTACTACCTCTAGCGGAAACCCTATGCATGATCGGGTACTTAGAGGATAGCCATGGAACAACTACAACCAACGGACAAGACAACAAGGACACCAAGTACAAGGAACAAGAAGAAGAGCTACCAGAAAATCTCCAGCCACCAGACGATCGAGACTTGTCGGACGTTCGACGCCTGAAGCTACAGCTAGCCCAAGTCTGTGCCGGCAAAGTCTACAGTGGCCGGACGTCTTACGCTCAACAGATGATTGACGACCTACAGTGACCGGACGTCCGACCCAACACCGGAACTCTGACACCCGCAGGTCAGAGCCAAAATGTCAAAAGTCTGAGCTCCTCCGGATGACCGGCGCACCGAACGTCCGACCCCGACCGGAAATCTGACACCCCTGATCAGAGCCAAAACATTGGACGTCCGATGCCCACCGGATGACAGGACCCTCGCGAGCCACCGGACGTCCGGTAGCCGTCAGAGATCCGACACCTATGTGTGCACCGCATGTTGGGCCGAGGCCCATGTACCCCTTTGTCCCCTTAGACTATATATACTCCTCCTCCTCCCTCTTTCTAGGGTTAGCAAAGGATTAGCTCATTTGAGAGATAGAGCTTTGCTCATCCGCTTCATACCTTCTCCATCGGAGTTCACGACCCCTACAGAGAAGATCCCCCAAGTGGATTCAAGACCCCTCACGGGAAGACCCTTCAAGATCTCCTCGCGAAGAAGAACTACCGCCTCTTGTATCATCCTTTATTGTGTTTAGATCTTGTATCACTCTTTATGTTCATGGATCTAGCACATGTGTGATTGTTCTCGTTAATTTTAGTTTCTTTCTCTCGTGTTTTCCCCTCGTGTTCTTTGTGCTCTCCTTAGGATCCTCTCCACTTCGTAAAAGATTGGCCCTAGGGTATCCACTCCATTTTCCTCGTGTCATCTTAAGGCAGTGAAAAGGATAGTGAGATACTTAATTCATACTCCAAACTTTGGCATTTGGTATCCTAAGAGGTCATCTTTTGATCTTGTTAGCTACTCCGATCCGCACTATGCCGGTAACAAGGTTGACAGGAAGTCCACTTCGGGTACTTGTCAACTTCTTGGTAGATCCCTTGTGTGTTGGTCCTCCAAGATACAAAACTCGATATCCTTATCCACCACCGAAGCGGAATACATGCCGCCAGATCATGTTGTGCTCAATTACTTTGGATGACCCAAACTCTTAAAGATTATGGGATACATGTGAAACATGTTCTGTTGCTTTGTGACAATGAAAGTGCTATTAAGATTGCTCAGAATCCCCTGCAACATTATTGAACTAAGCATATTGAAGTTCATCATCATTTCATTCGAGATCATGTTGCTAAAGGAGACATCAATCTTAAGCATGTTCCTACCGATAAGATATTAGCGGATATATTCACAAAACCGCTTGATGAAAAGATATTTTGTCGTTTGAGAGGTGAATTGAATATCATTGATGCCTCCAACTTGGAATAGAAATTCCATCTGGATACATGCAAGGCATGAGCCTCTTTATGACTAATCCTTGATATTTCTCTTATGATGATGAGCAATTATCTTGGATGTATCTTTGCACCCTTGCATGTTATCTAACCCGTGGTAGGTACTTGGATAAGCCCCAATCTAGGAAATTGAAAGTCAAGAACATCCCAAGCAATTTCTACATCACCAAGTTTCTATGAGTTGGTTGTTGATCTCAAGGAAGCATGAACTCACTCAACATATCATTTGACTATTTTAATATGTCAAATTTCATGATTGTCAATTTGGATACACAAATGTTATTCCTAGCAAGACTAACCCATGTGGGAAGATGAGCTTCAACTTCTAGTGGTGCTCCCAACTCTTGACGGACTACATCAACCTTGAGCATCCAACATAAGTTAAACAACATGATCAAGATCAACACCACAACCTATGTCATTTAATCCTAGAGAAGCTTTACTCCAATTCATGAGTTAAAGCAACTCAACAAGATGTGAATATATAAAAATGCTTGAACGAAAAATCGCAACCCAATTTTGAGCTTAAACAATGAGTATGACCTATGATCAAGTGATCTCACTTGACTCCTCGGTCAACATACTCTAACATAGTTGACTTTGCCGCCGACCATCTCTAGATGAAGTTCCCTAGTGTTCTTTTTGCATAATTGAATTTCCATTTGCATGTTTTCTTGCCATTGTGTCACTTTTCTAAGAAAAACTTCATCTAGACCTATTTTATTTTCTGTCATTTGTTTGTGTTTCTACAGTTAATTCATTGCAAATCTTTATGACAATTCCTTGCAAATCCTTGTGAGATTTCATTTGCCAAGTGAGCTGAGTTGACAAAAATATTGCTCTGCATTGAACTCGGTCTCACCAATCCAAGCCCATCGGCTAGACCGAAATACAAGGTTCCCTTGTACATAGTTCGTCGGTAAAACCGACAAGGACTAGCTTGGTCTCACCGATGAGCACCTTATGTCGCTCTGCTATCTCGGAGCCACCGATGGAAACAGATCGGCCTCACCGATTTCAACACTGAGAAAACATTTTGTGATTTGATATTGCCTATTTTCTTTACCTACACTCAATGATTCTTTTCCTCTAGTAGCATCTCAGGCTACCTGCTGCTTTGTAGTGACTCTCAAGGACCACACATACTTGGCTCATGTTCCAGAAGTACCCTTCTTGGAAATTGATGCCAAAGGGGCAAGAGCACATCAAAGCTTATCAAATAATCTCATCAAATCAGAGAGCACATATTATCTCTTTTATAGATGCTTGTTAACAAGAGAAGAGAAGTCACATGTCCTTAAGAGGGGAAGACCTGTTGGTATGATTGATTCTAGTTTTGCTCTGCTTAATTAACTTATCTTTGCTCTGTTTGTCTTTGTTCTTATTTTATTGCTCCGAATTTATCTCACCCTACCTTCTCCCATCATCCAATATCAGATTCAGGGGGAAAAAGAGTCTATTCCTAAGGGGAGAAAAATCTTTGGAACTTATTGCACATCTTGAAATCTTTGGGAACTTGTCTATATCTAAATGAAGTACTCACTTTGAAGTACTCACTCATTGCAAGTCATCCAAGTCTTGGTATTCTTGTGGATCTTGAATTCTTCTTGTTTGGAGTGTTCTTGTGTTACCTAACCCTGTTTTCTCAAGTCTACTCCTTCACAAGTCAGCTCATAAACCACAAGGTAAGTATATGCATCACACTCATGTGCATGATGATCTATTGTTGTTGCACATATTTGTCTGCAAGAGGGATTCATAAACATGAAGGTACATTTCTCAACCACATTGTTTGCTCTGATGCATATAGCCAAGATACATGTAACTCATTGCTTACTCTGTCATGTTATGCATTCACATGCTCTTATATTCTATCTTCACATGATTGCATACATGTAGAGGAAGCTTATGCATGTTACATGTTCCTCCAAAGCTTTACTTGCTACTGTTCATATCATTTGAATAAAGCTTTGATGTATGTTGTCATCAATTACCAAAAAGGGGGAGACTGAAAGCACAACGCCCATGGGGACCTCACTCTGTGATCTTGGGCTAACTAATTTTGCCATTAAAGTTCCGATTGGATTCTGAAAAGTTGAAGTTAGCAAAACATCTCAACTGGGAGTTAGAATAGCAAACCAATTAAACAAACAAAGAATTAAAGAATTTCAATTGGATGCTAAAAAGTAGTTATTAACATCATTGTAACCGGTTGCAGCAGCAAAGCAGTTAAACAAACAAGTTTTGAAAAAGGTACCTGTTGTGGCAGTGGAGTTTCTCTTGGATCCGGAAAAGTTGAGTAGCCAGTAACGTGATTAGAGCAACCGGTTGCAGCAGCAAAGCGGTTAAACAAGAAAGATTTGCAAAAGGAACCTGTTGTGGAATTGGAGTTTCTCTTGGATCCTGAAAAGTTGAGTAGTCGGTAACTTGATTAGAGCAACAAGTTACAGCAGCAAACCTGTTACACAAATATATTTTTAAAAATGTACCTGATGTGCAATTGGACTTCTAATTGGATCCTGAAAACTTGAAGTTGGTAAGATGATTACAACAACAAGTTACAGCAGCAAACCAGGTAAACAAGGAAGTTTTTTAAAACATACATGTTGTGCCAACGGAGTTTCAGTTGGATCCTGCAAACTTGAATGTTAGCAATCATAAATAAAGTGTTGCAAGAGCCATAAGAAACTAACATAAAACTAGTAAAACTAACCAGTTTTGGCAACGTATTTCATTACACATGAACTAGTAAAACTAACAAGTTCTTGGCAACATTAAAGTAACAAGTCGGTACTGTTTACCAGCAACACAGACATCTGTAAATTTCTTTGATGTAAGCAAAATGATTCCAATACACATATATATAAGTTAAAAGATGGTGTCCCTCATATAAACATGACAGTTGTCTATCTATGAACATGAAACATTACTAGTGCTACAAGTGATAACGGCAAACCATTTAAACAAACAGGGTATCAGAACGTAAACTACACATGAATTCTGCTACACCCTAGAAGTACATATGACCAGCTATCCTCGTGCTTAAGTAGCTATTTAAGTTCAGGCAAATAGGTAATTCTTAACAGTAAGTATCAAACACATAGATAGGCGCACTCTATAATAGATTAACAGGCTATGGAATTATGTAATCAGTAGAAAACTAAATTAAGCCAAGCAACGTAATTAAACAATTTTGCAATAAGTGGCTAACTAAAATTCCAAGAAGCAGGTAACTAAACTTATGCTAGCTCTTTGTACAGGCACAATACAACTTCTTTTTCGCTTATGAGGTTCTATGAAGGAGTCCATGGCATCAATTGCTTGGATACGCAGTCTCAATACTTCTTTCTTCCCACGGTGCATTGGTAAGTCGAATGGTTAATCTGATAAGATGGTGCGTCCTTGATATGTTATATGAGGACGGGTTGTCAGACTAGTTGTAGCAACACACATCACATTGGCCTTTACTGTATATTTCATGTGATTACATTTGGCATATCGAGATCTAAGAAATCTACAATAGGATGAAAAGACTGACATCCTTCACATTATTGGCGAACTTAGTTCATAGAAACAAGCAATTCAACCATTCTGTGGGTAAATTAAAAGCGCCACTGGAATATTTTTCACTACCCCAATCATACATGAAAAAAGGGGGCGACGCCACCGTAGGGGCTGGTATGGGTGGCCGCCTCGGGTGGCTGGAAAGTGTGCACCTAGTTTGAGTCGTCCAGGTTAGCCCGGGCTAGTTTTGTTCCTCTCAGCACACGAGCATGCAATGTAAAAAATGAAGAAAAATGTTTCAATTTGGATGGGCTAATAACATAAGTGCAAGGCATGCCCTATAGCAGGCTCGTGGCCCAAACGAGCGCCGCCCATGTCGATCGATAGTAGGAAAAATCCCAATTCGTTCGCTCCAGCCTCCAGTCTGGTTTGCTCCTAACCTAGCCGCTGCTGGACAGACCGACACAACACTTCCTCGTACCCTCGTTGGACGCCGGTCGCCGGGCTTCAAGCGAATGGAAGGACAACAAGATGAAGATCCAACCCTGGGTGTAGCCTGCGTGGGTGGCAGCGGCGGCAACACGAGCATGGCATCGAGCTTGCACAAATAGGCAGTCGCAGCTTGCAAGAGCAGCATCCGCAACGAAAGGTGTACATCACATCCCTAAATATATCTAATTCAACTGTTCAATTTCTGGCCAATAGTTAATCCTGACGGTGTTGTAAAACTGCTTGTATGTAGGGAATCTATGAGAAAATGAAACCAATTTCTGCTTATTTTATAACTCCCCCAATCAATACTTGGAATCGAACGAACTCGATGTATCTAATCAAGTTTCCGGTGCAAACATACAAGCTCATGTTGTTCTTCAGCCTAAAGTGTCTAATGAACACACTACTAATGAAGGATTTGATGCAAACATTTTACATGCTCCTGGTGATGAACATATAGTGTCTAATGAGGGATCTAATGCAAGCATTTTGCAAGCTCCCATTGAAGGATTTAGTGTCTAATGATGATCTGCTATGTTGGGAGAGACATAGAGAATTGCAGGAATTGATGACAAGCAAATTATAGCACATTTTCATGGCTTGAGGAAACGTCGAGGCCATCTACCAGAAAGTCCCCATATCATGACAACATACCATAAATACTTTTCTAATCTGTTGTTTGAAACTATTGATATGGGATATGCAATTTGCGCACTAGTTATAGGTGCAATTACACTTCGATATTTTCAGCCAGAAAATGAATAATTCAAGCAGGTACAGACCATGTTAGTAGTCCTTGTACACCATGTTGCATTTTGTGTTTTTGGTGCTTACATCATTCAGTGTTTTATAATTTGGAACTACTTTGGATCATTAGCTGGTTTTCAAAGTGCATGTAGCTTAACATTTCTCAAGTTATGTTGATTTCCGGAGTGAGAGTGCCTTCGTATTTTTTAAGTTAAATTTTCGCCCCTGGTAACTTGAATCCGTGGATCCGCCATTGCACACAAATCATACACATAGGTCAGTATGAATTAATTGAAATGCAGGGACTTACGCTAGCTCTTTGTACATGCTCACTGCATATCTGCTTATGCTAGGGATGTTCCATGTACAAGTCCATGGTACCACTTGTTGGGGAACGTAGCAGAAATTCAAAATTTTCCTACGTGTCACCAAGATCTATCTATGGAGAAACTAGCAATGAGGGAAGGAGAGTGCATCTACATACCCTTGTAGATCGCTAAGCGGAAGCGTTCAAGAGAACGGGGTTGAAGGAGTCGTGCTCGTCGTGATCCAAATCACGGAGATCCTAGTGCCGAGCAGACGGCACCTCCGCGTTCAACACACGTACAGCCGGTGGCGTCTCCCATGCCTTGATCCAGCAAGGAGAGAGGGAGAGGTTGAGGAAGACTCCATCCAACAGCAGCACAACGGGCGTGGTGGTGGTGGAGGCGTAGCAATCCTGCAGGCTTCGCCAAGCACCTACGGGAGAGGAGGAGGTGTCACGGGAGGGAGGGAGGCGCCGAGGCTCAGTGCGGCTGCCCTCCCTCCCTCCACTATATATAGGGGTAAGGGAGAGGGGGAGGCGCAGCCTTGCCCCTTCCTCCAAGGAAGGGGTGCGGCCAAGGGAGGGAGGAGTCCATCCTCCCAAGGCACCTCGGAGGTGCCTTCCCTTGAGGACTCTTCCTTTTCTTATATCTTGGCGCATGGGCCTCTTGGGGCTGGTGCCCTTGGCCCATATAGGCCAAGGCGCACCCCTACAGCCCATGTGGCCCCCGGGCAGGTGGACCCCCGGTGGACCCCGGACCCCTTCGGCACTCCGTTACAATACCGATAAAGTGCGAAACTTTTCCGGCGACCAAAATAATACTTCCCAGATATAAATCTTTAACTCCGGACCATTCAGGAACTCCTCGTGACGTCCGAGGTCTCCTCCGGGACTCTGAACAACATTCGGAAACCACATACAAACTTCCTTTATAACCCTAAGCGTCGCCAGACCTTAAGTGTGTAGACCCTACGGGTTCGGGAACCATCTGCGACATGACCGAGGCGTTCTCCGGTCAATAACCGGCAATGGGATCTGGATACCCATGTTGGCTCCCACATGTTCCACGATGATCTCATCGGATGAACCACGATGTCAAGGACTCAATCGATCCCGTATACAATTCCCTTTGTCTAAGCGGTATTGTACTTGCCGAGATTCGATCGTCGGTATCCCGATACCTTGTTCAATCTCGTTTCGGCAAGTCTCTTTACTCGCTCAGAACACATCATCCCGTGATCAACCCCTTGGTCACATTGTGCACATTATGATGATGTCCTACCGAGTGGGCCCAGAGATACCTCTCCGTCACACGGAGTGACAAATCCGATCTCGATTCGTGCCAACCCAATGCACACTTTCGGAGATACCTTAGTGCACCTTTATAGCCACCCGATTCGTTGTGACGTTTGGTACACCCAAAGCATTCCTACGGTATCCGGGAGTTGCACAATCTCATGGTCTAAGGAAATGATACTTGACATTAGAAAAGCTTTAGCATACGAACTACGATCTTTGTGCTAGGCTTAGGATTGGGTCTTGTCCATCACATCATTCTACTAATGATGTGATCCCGTTATCAATGACATCCAATGTCCATGGTTAGGAAACCGTAACCATCTATTGATCAACGAGCTAGCCAATAGAGGCTTGCTAGGGACATGGTGTTGTCTATGTATCCACACATGTATTTGAGTTTCCTATCAATACAATTATAGCATGGATAATAAACGATTATCATGAACAAGGAAATATAATAATAACTAATTTATTATTGCCTCTAGGGCATATTTCCAACAGTCTCCCACTTGCACTAGAGTCAATAATCTAGTTCACATCGCCATGTGATTAACACTGATAGGTCATATCACCATGTGTCCAACACCCAAAGAGTTTACTAGTGTCTGTAAACTAGTTCACATCATCATGTGATTTAGACTCAATGAGTTCTGAGGTTTGATCATGTTTTGCTTTTGAGAGAGGTTTTAGTCAACGGGTTTTAGTCAACGGGTCTGAACCTTTCAGATCCGTGTGTGCTTTGCAATTCTCTATGTCATATTGTAAATGATGCTTCCACGCTCCACTTGGATCTATTCCAAGCGGTTGCTCCACTATACGTATCCGGTTTGCTACTCGAGTCACCGGATAGGTGTTAAAGCTTGTATTGACGTAACGCTTTACCGAACTCTTTATCACCTCCATAATCAAGAAACATGTCCTTATTTACTCCAAGGACAATTTTGATCATTGTCCAATGATCCATTCCTGGATCATTCTTGTACTTGACTGACTCATGGCAAGGCACACTTCGGTGCGGTACACGGCATAGCATCTTGTAGAGCCTATGTCTAAGGCATAGGGGCGATCTTCGCCCTTTCTCTACTGCTCTGCCGTGGTCGAGCTTTAAGTCTTAACTTCATACCTTACAATTCAGCTAAGAACTCCTTCTTTGGTGATCCATCTTGAACACCTTCAAGATCATGTCAAGGTACATGCTCATTTGAAAGTATTATTAAACATTTTGATCTATCTTATAGATCTTGATGCTTATTGTTCAAGTAGCCTAATCCAGGTTTTCTATTGAAAAACATCTTTCAAATAACCCTATATGCTTTCAGAAATTCTACATCATTTACGATCATCAATATGTCAACAACATATACTCATCAAATTCTATAGTGCTCCTACTCACTTCTTTGGAAATACAAGTTTCTCATAAACTTTGTATAAACCCAAAATCTTTGATCATCTCATCAAAGCGCACATTCCAACTCCGAGATGCTTACTCCGGTCCTTAGAAAGGATCATTTGGAGCTAGCATACCTTTTAGCATCCTTAGGATCGACAAAACTTTTACGATTGTATCACATACAACCTTTCCTTACGTAAACCGGTAAGGAAACTTCGTTTTGACATCCATCGCCTGATTTCATAAATGCAGCTAATGCTAACATGATTCCGACGGACTTAAGCATCGCTACGGATGAGAAAATCTCATCGTAGTCAACTCCTTGAACTTGTGAAAACTTTTCGCCACAAGTCGAGCTTCATAGACGGTGACATTACCGTCCACGTCCGTCTTCTTATTAAAGATCCAATAATCTCAAAGGCTTGCCGATCAAAGGGCCAGTACACCAAAATCCCTGCTTTGTTATGATATATGGATACTATCTCGGATTACAAGGCCTCTAACCCTTTGTCGGAATTTTGGCCCACCATCGCTTCTCCATAGCTCGTAGGTTCATTGTTGTCTAGCAACATGACCTTCAAGACAGGATCACCGTACCACTCTGAAGCGATCTGGCGTCCTTGTCGTCCTCGAGGTTCGGTAGTGACTTGATCCGAAACTTCATGATTCTTGTCATAAGCTTCTACTTCAATTGGTGTAGGTGCCACGGAACAACTTCCCTGCCCTGCTACACACTAGTTGAAGTGACGGTTCAATAACCTCATCAAGTCTCCACCATCCTCCCACTCAACTTTTCGAGACGAACTTTTCCTCGAGAAAGGACCCGATTCAAGAAACAATCCCTATTGCTTCCGGATCTGAATTAGGAGGTATACCCAACTGTTTTGGGTGTCCTATGAAGATGCATTTGTCCGCTTTGGGTTCGAGCTTATCAACCTGAAACTTTTCCACATAAGCGTCGCAGCCCCAAACTTTTAAGAAATGACAGCTTAGGTTTCTCTAAACCATAGTTCATACGGTGTCATCTCAACGGAATTACGTGGTACCCTATTAAAGTGAGTGCGGTTGTCTCTAATGCCTAACCCATGAACGATAGTGGTAATTCGATAGGTGACATCATGGTACGCACCATATCCAATAGGGTGCAACTATGATGTTCGGACACACCATCACACTATGGTGTTCCCGGTATTAATTGTGAAACAATTTGCACAATGTCTTAATTGTGTGCCAAAACTGTAACTCAGATATTCATCTCTATGATCATATCATAGACATTCTATCCTCTTGTCACGAAGATCTTAAACTTCACTCTGAAATTACTTGAACCATTCAATAATTCAGATTTGTGTTTCATCAAGTAAATATACTCAACATCTACTCGAATCATCTGTGAAGTCGAACATAACGATATTCACCGCATGCCTCGGCACTCATTGGACTGCACACATCAAAATGTGTTACTTCTAACAAGTTGCTATCTAGTTCCATCTTCTTGAAACCGAGGCTTTTCACTCATCTTGTCCATGTGGTATGTTTTGCATATCTCAAGTGATTCAAAATCAAGTGAGTCTAAACGATCCATCTGCATGGAGTTTCATCATGCGTATACACCAATGACATGGTTTGCATGTCTCAAACTTTTCAAAAGCGAGTGAGTCCAAAGATCCATCAACATGGAGCTTCTTCATGCGTTTACACCAATATGACTTACATGGCGATTGCCACAAGTAAGTGGTACTATCATTACTATCTTATACTTTTGGCATGAAAATGTGTATCACTACGATCGAGATTCAATAAACCATTTATTTAGGTGCAAGACCATCGAAGGTATTATTCAAATAAATAGAGTAACCATTATTCTTCTTAAATGAATAATCGTATTATGCGGAGACATAATCCAATCATGTATATGCTCAACGCAAACACCAAATAACAATTATTTAGGTTTAACACCAATCTCGATGGCAGAGGGAGCGAGCGATGCTTGATCACATCAACCTTGGAAACACTTCCAACACATATCGTCAGCTCACCTTTAGCTAGTCTCCGTTTATTCCGTAGCCTTTTATTTCGAGTTACTAACACTTAGCAACCGAACGGTATCTTAATACCTGGTGCTACTAGGAGTACTAGTAAAGTACACATTAACATAATGTATATCCAATATACTTCTTTTCGACCTTGCCGACCTTCTTATCTACCAAGTATCTAGGGTAATGCTGCTCCAGTGGCTTTTCCCCTTATTACAGAAGCACTTAGTCTCGGGTTTGGGTTCAACCTTGGGTTTCTTCACTAGAGCAGCAGCTGATTTGCCGTTTCATGAAGTATCCCATCTTGCCCTTGCCCTTCTTGAAACTAGTGGTTTCACCAACCATCAACAATTGATGCTCCTTCTTGACTTCTACTTTCGTGATGTCAAACAACGCGAATACCTCAAGGATCATCATCTCTATCCTTGATATGTTATAGTTCATCACGAAGCTCTAGCAGCTTGGTGGCAATGACTTTGGAGAAACATCACTATCTCATCCTAAGATCAACTCCCACTCGATTCAAGTGATTGTTGTGCTCGAGACAATCTGAGCACAAGCTCAACGATTGAGCTTTTCTCCCTTAGTTTGCAGGCTAAGAAGATTGTCGGAGGTCTTATACCTTTTGGCGTGGGCACGAGCTTGAAATCCCAATTTCAGCCCTCGAAACATCTCATATGTTCCGCGACGTTTCAAAACGTCTTTGGTGCCTCAACTCTAAACCGTTTAATCGAACTATCATGTAGTTATCAAAAGCGTGTATGTCCGATGTTACGCAACATCCACAGGGCGGCGTTTGGGGTTCAACACCGGCGGTGCATTAAGGACATAAGCTATTTATCGTCGCATAATCGCTACTATCAACTTTCAACTATATTTTCTCTAGGAACATATCTAAGCAGTGGAACTAAAGCGCGAGCTTACGACATAATTTGCAAAAGGTCTTTTGACTATGTTCAAGATAATTAAGTTCATCTTATGAACTCCCACTCGAATAGACATCCCTCTGGTCATCTAAGTGATTACATGATCCGAGTCAACTAAGCCGTGTCCGATCATCACGTGAGACGGACTAGTCATCATCGGTGAACATCTTCATGTTGATCGTATCTACTATACGACTCATGCTTTCCGACCTTTCGGTCTCTGTGTTCCCGAGGCCATGTCTGCATACATGCTAGGCTCGTCAAGTTAACCCCAAGTGTTTTTGCTGTGTAAATCTGTCTTACACCCGTTGTATGTGAACGTAAGAATCCATCACACCCGATCATCACGTGGTGCTTAGAAGCGATGAACTGTAGCAACGGTGCACAGTCAGGGGAGAACACTTCTTGAAATTTGTGTAAGGGATCATCTTATTTACTACCGTCATTCTAAGTAAACAAGATGCATAAACATAATAAACATCACATGCAATTATATAGTAGTGACATGATATGGCCAATATCATATTGCTCCTTTTGATCTCCATCTTGAGGCTCCATGATCATTATTGTCACCGCATGACACCATGATCTCCATCATCATGATCTCCAACATCGTGTCTCCATGAAGTTGTCTCGCCAACTTATTACTTCTACTACTATGGCTACGGTTAGCAATAAAGTAAAGTAATTACATGGCGTTGTTCAATGACACGCAGGTCATACAATAAATAAAGACAACTCCTATGGCTCCTGCCGGTTGTCATACTCATCGACATGCAAGTCGTGAATCCTATTACAAGAACATGATCAATCTCATACAACACATATCATTCATCACATTCTTCTTGGCCATATCACATCACGTAGCATACCCTGCAAAAACAAGTTAGACGTCCTCTAATTGTTGTTTGCATGTTTTACGTGGTTGCTTTGGGTTTCTAGCAAGAACGTTTCTTACCTACATAAAACCACAACGTGATATGCCAATTGCTATTTACCCTTCATAAGGACCCTTTTCATCGAATCCGTTCCGACTAAAGTGGGAGGCGGCACCCGCTAGCCACCTTATGCACCAAGTGCATGTCGATTGGTGGAACCTGTCTCACGTAAGTGTACGTGTAAGGTCGGTCCGGGTCGCTTCATCCCACTATACCGTCGAAACAAGATTGGACTAGTAACGGTAAGCATATTGAACAAAATCAACGCCCACAACTACTTTGTGTTCTACTCGTGCAAAGAATCAACGCAATAGACCTAGCTCATGATGCCACTTTGTTGGGGAACGTGGCAGAAATTCAAAATTTTCCTACGTGTCACCAAGATCTATCTATGGAGAAACTAGCAACGAGGGAAGGAGAGTGCATCTACATACCCTTGTAGATCGCTAAGCGGAAGCGTTCAAGAGAACGGGGTTGAAGGAGTCGTACTCGTCGTGATCCAACTCACCGGAGATCCTAGTGCCGAACGGACGGCACCTCCGCGTTCAACACACGTACAGCCGGTGGCGTCTCCCATGCCTTGATCCAGCAAGGAGAGAGGGAGAGGTTGAGGAAGACTCCATCCAACAGCAGCACAACGGGCGTGGTGGTGGTGGAGGAGCGTAGCAATCTGCAGGCTTCGCCAAGCACCTACGGGAGAGGAGGAGGTGTCACGGGAGGGAGGGAGGCGCCAGGGCTCAGTGCGGCTGCCCTCCCTCCCTCCACTATATATAGGGGTAAGGGAGAGGGGGAGGCAGCCTTGCCCCTTCCTCCAAGGAAGGGGTGCGGCCAAGGGAGGGAGGAGTCCATCCTCCCCAAGGCACCCTGAGGTGCCTTCCCCCTTGAGGACTCTTCCCTTTTTTTTATATCTTGGCACATGGGCCTCTTGGGGCTGGTGCCCTTGGCCCATATAGGCCAAGGCGCACCCCCACAGCCCATGTGGCCCCCCGGGGCAGGTGGACCCCCCCGGTGGACCCCCGGACCCCTTTCGGCACTCCTGCATAATACCGATAAAGTAAACTTTTCCTACGACCAAAATAAGACTTCCCATATATAAATCTTTACCTCCGGACCATTCCGGAACTCCTCGTGGCGTCCGGGATCTCATCCGGGACTCCGAACAACATTCGGTAACCACATACAAACTTCCTTTATAACCCTAAGCGCCATCGAACCTTAAGTGTGTAGACCCTACGGGTTCGGGAACCATCTTGAGACATGACCGAGACGTTCTCCGTCAATAACCGACAATGCGGATCTGGATACCCATGTTGGCTCCCACCTGTTCCACGATGATCTCATCGGATGAACCACGATGTCAAGGACTCAATCGATCCCGTATACAATTCCCTTTGTCTAGCGGTATTGTACTTGCCCGAGATTCGATCGTCGGTATCCCGATACCTTGTTCAATCTCGTTTCCGCAAGTCTCTTTACTCGCTCATAACACATCATCCCGTGATCAACCCCTTGGTCACATTGTGCACATTATGATGATGTCCTACCGAGTGGGCCCAGAGATACCTCTCCGTCACACGGAGTGACAAATCCCGCCTCGATTCGTGCCAACCCAACAGACACTTTCGGAGATACCATAGTGCACCTTTATAGCCACCCGATTCGTTGTGACGTTTGGTACACCCAAAGCATTCCTACGGTATCCGGGAGTTGCACAATCTCATGGTCTAAGGAAATGATACTTGACATTAGAAAAGCTTTTAGCATACGAACTACGATCTTTGTGCTAGGCTTAGGATTGGGTCTTGTCCATCACATCATTCTACTAATGATGTGATCCCGTTATCAATGACATCCAATGTCCATGGTTAGGAAACCGTAACCATCTATTGATCAACGAGCTAGCCAATAGAGGCTTGCTAGGGACATGGTGTTGTCTATGTATCCACACATGTATTTGAGTTTCCTATCAATACAATTATAGCATGGATAATAAACGATTATCATGAACAAGGAAATATAATAATAACTAATTTATTATTGCCTCTAGGGCATATTTCCAACACCACTTGCTTGGATGTGCAGGCCTTGTGCTCCTTACATCCCCTTCGCATTTTTGACACGGAGAATGGTTGATCAAATAAGAGGAATCGACCTTGCTGTTGTACCAGAGGACATGTACTTACAAGGTTATACTGATGTGCAGGATGCGTACCAGATCCCGTAGCGCCGTCATGCTTCGCTAAAAAATGGTTTTGCTTGTTTCAGATGATATCTCCAAAAGAAATAAGGGTTAAAGTCAAAGTTGCATAGGCGTGTAAGCTAAGAGAGCAGTGAAAGGATACCCAAACATCATCGGAACAGTGCACAAGGGAGTGATATGTGGATACCTAGTTCGGGCTGGCGTTTGGGCATGCTCGCCTAGCTAGAGTGCGGGTCACTTCAGAGCCGTTGAGGGTGAAGCACTAGCATTGGCTAGACGCGCATGGACACAGATCTTGAGTGGCAGCGGAGCGCTATGATGCAGTGGATGAGACCGTTGGTGAAGCCCCAACGGCCTCGGGGGGCGGAGGTGCGACGATGTGCAATGTGAAGTAGCCCCGGTGAGGTGGGAGACGGCGTCGGTGAAGCGCACCCGATGTAGTGGAAGTCGGTGTCTGTGAGGCACGTTGGTTGCAGCGGCCGACATTGTCGGTGGACCACCGGTGCGGTGGACGAGGGTATAGATGAGGTAGCTCCGGTGCGGTGGTAAAGCGCGATCATCGTCTTCGTCGTCGTCGTCCGGCACAGAGGTGGGGAAAGAGACGAGACGAGGGGTGATTCGAACTTTGCTTGGGTTGGCGGCGAATTAGGGATTTGGGTGCTCTGGGCGCGGAAGGGGACGGTGGAGAAGGGAGATTTTGCAGGGCTGGAATTGGGGCCACCAGATATTTCAATCCAGAAAGTGGAAGCGCAAACTTATTTTGTCGTCGTTCTTTTTTGGGGGTAGGGGGGTGGGTGGCTGGGTGCTAGCAACCATACGACACATGCGACCTCCACGACACGACCCTGGTATGCGTGGTGCGCCTAAATTTGAGAATGCAAACGAATCATCTTTCATTTGCAAACGAATTTGTATGTATTACCATGCCCGTGTTTTCCTTGCAAATAATTAGTCATTCGAAACGAGATACTATAAATTAATTAATGAGGAGTTATTTGAATTAGAGTGTGTGTCACATAGCGATCTCCAATTCTAACGTGGATTTCGCATTTCACGGTATCCACGCTATTTTTTTAATATAAATTCATATGTATAAGATGAACACCATGGTAGTGAGAAAACTTTGGATGGATTCGAACATATGACCTAAAAAATAGCACTACAACCGAGTCAATGTCAACTTTTCCAAACCTAGTATGGTACGAATTCGAAATAATTAAGGAAGCCATATCCATGGTCCTCAATTCAAATCTTACAATGTACACAAAATTGAAACGTTGATATTAAGTCCCGTACTATCTGCATTCAAATGTTGTTTTTAGCCCCACCCCCCTGGCACACACGCTACATACTTCACAGATCGATCAATCTTCCTCTCCTAACCCGACACACGTTCATCCTTTCTCTCGCTGTTTCAATCTCTAACTCTCTCAACTACACAACCCCCTTTTTCCACTCTGTTACCAAATGTATCTCCCTCACACACCCGCCATTGCACTCCATGCCGAGCTCTCTCTCTCTCTCCCTCCCACCCTCTCTCACTAGATACATGCATTGCCTATCTAGACCCTCCCTCTCGTGTGCACGCATGCACATTGTCTATCTAGGTCACTTTCTCGAGACCGTCTCACTCTTTCTTCCGCACGGCGGCCCACACTCGCTCAATCTCGCTCTCTTTATTTAAGTATCGATTAACCTCGCTTTCTCTCACACACAAATGATATATCTCCTATTCGGGCCTCGATCAACACACTCTATACTCTCTCACGCAGATTGTCTATCTAGGTCAGTCCATCCAAGTCGGCCCCACTCTTTCGACCTCATGGCGGGCCACGCTCGCTCAATCTCTGTCTCTCTCTTTATGTATGTCTCGATTGACCTTGCTCTTTCTCAGACACAAATGATATATCTCCATGTTTGAGCCCAATTCGACATATTCATATTGTATACTCTCTCACGCACATTGTCTATCTAGGTCACTCTCTCCAACCCGTCTCACTCTTTCGATCGCACAACGACCCACACTCGCTTAATATCTCTCCCTTTATCTATGTAATCAATTTACCTTGCTTCCTCTCACGCACAAAATATATCTACATGTCTGTGACTGGATCATCACTCAAGCTCTATCTTACAGCCCTCACCATTCCCAAAAGGTCAATCGGACAATATCTCGCCAGAGCATATATATCTTTTCAACGAATGCCGGACCACACTTACTTTGTCTCTCTATCTATTTGTGTCTCGATTGACCTTGTTTCTCATGTCGTATATTCCACACATTGAAGCTACCTCTCCATCCTTCGTAGAGCCGGAGCTATTTACATTGCGAGGGGGACTCCAACCTTGGATTAATTTGTGAAGGCATTTACTCCGGTGGGTTTAGATTATAATTTTGTAGCATACGGCCCACAACTACTCAAAACACCGTTGCAACCTCGGCACCTCCCCCAATTGATTTCCCTCTGGCTCAATCATCGCTCTCTCGCACATCCTTTCTCACCTTCCACGTCGCACTATGGTATTTTTACATAAAACTTTGTTGTTCTCTTTAAATATTACAAATAAGATACAAAACTACACACCAATAGTCCACCTGTAATGGAACAAATTTCGACCCACAAGTTAAAGTGCTACAAACTACACACCGAGGGGCCCACCTATCATGGAACAAACTTGGACCCATATATAAATTAAAAAGGACGAGGATCGAACATGCGACCAGGGCCTTCAAGCCGCACGTCAATAGGCTACATAGTAGCAATGTTTGTTGTACCCCCCATTTGTTGATATAATGTTTTTATATTACCACATCCAATTTAATGGATAACATGTTTTAATATTAATTTTAGTACATTAGTGGGATCGGCTGGTGGGTTCCATGTCTGCTCTCTCTCTCTCTCCCTCTCCTGCCCTTCTACATTTAGATGCACGGGCAAACACGAAGAACGCGCGGGCAATGTTGTCGTTGAGCATATCTGGACGCGTTGACAAGTTACGGCACCCGTTTCACGTACTAAAGTAACCGTGACGGACAAGTTAGGCTAGTTGTAGTACTATTTATCTACTACTCTGTAATAATTAAGTGTGTTGATAAATAGATGCATCACCTAGTGCTCGAACAAGGGGACTGGTCGCGCCCTACAAGTATTTGGAATTGACTTCCCTAAAAGAATATTTGGAATTGACGTGGTATTTAATATGAAATATTTGCTATGAGAAGGAATACATGTGGCTTGATGACGTTTTATATTTAATTTGATACGGCTCTAGCAGAACATTCAATCAATCAAACCATAGATTTCATTCAGTCTGACTCTGACTTTACATTCATGCGACGATCGAACTAAAATAAATGGAAATGATAAATCCCAAACATTCGGATTTTAAGCATGGCAATCTAAACGTTTTTCATGGCAAATTTAGATTACGCGGCAGCGACGGGGGCATCTTGCAGTGGGAGGTGGCTCCTCTACCGTGCTCTGCGTGTCGTCGGGCCACTGATCGACGGTGATAGCAGCGTCCTGCGCTGTTGTTGGTATACTCCTGGACATTGACCCTAGCTTCAAGGAAGGCCAGAATGTTCTGGACTTTGGTCTCCAGGAGCGAGTCAACTGGCGGGAGGAGACGACTGGTGTTGGTGCAAGGAAGCGGTCGACAGCGGCGATCCATGCCGGAGAACCTTGGCACCCGTCTTGAGGGACAAGCGCCGCAATGGCGCGGAGACATTCATGTGCACGGGCACCGGCTGCGAGTCTTGCAGCGTCGATTACGCCTGGCGCATCTGTTGGCAGGTGCACGGGCGTGTGAAAGTCAGCGGGGACCTCATGGAACCCCGTGGCATCAAGCTCGACGACAATGTGCGGCCCCCAGCCCATCAATGCCACGGGGATGGGCGCTGGCACAGTTGAGGCGACGAGAGCCGGAACGGTAGCGGGGATAGGCGCAATGTGTTCCCGCAAGGCTAGTTCAAGCTCGTCCCAAAGTGCCTTATGTTCTTGAGACTTCGGCTGGGTGTCTTCCTCAGGAAACTGGAAGACTAAGAGCAGACCATCGTGATGCAGCATGGCATACGGTTAGGTTCGGCTGGTTGGAGGTAGACGACAGGAGAATCAGAGAGGAAGAGAGCAGATTGTAGCGATACCAGGTAGTGCGGGGTGATTTTAAACTGCAGCGCCAGCGCCATTAAAGTGGGGGTAGTTGGGACGAAGGTGGGCGGCGGAGCCTGGTCAAAGGGCTAGCCTCCCGGTGAGTCTGTGCAGCGTCCTGCTGACACGCCTCCCGGCTAACCGGCGCAGCGGTCTGCTCGCACGCCTCCCGTCGACTCACACGCTTGCTCGGACGGCACCTGCCGATGAGAAGCGGGACTCGTGGCAGCATGTAAACACCCACGGTTCGAATAGTGAAAGCGCTCGCCTTAATGTGACAGGTCTTTGTTCCAAAATACCTTGGCTCTTCATTTGTGCAACTTCTCATAAGCAGCTTTTCTCAAATTTAACAAAAAAAATAAGACAACATATTTGTGCCATATCATGAGACCATGCTAAGTTTCATGAATTTCATGTCACTTTTGGATTTTCTGAAATTTAAAATCCAGGATTCGAAACAATATCATAACCTGCACCATGCAATAATTTTTCAAGCGATACATCTTTACTGTTGTAATTGTTAATATTTCTTAAGAAAGGATTTGGTCAAACATTTTGCTTAGTTAGACTTCAGACAAGTTATATATGTAGAGTAAAAGGATAATCCCTCGATACCAGTGCATTGCCTGATATATTAAGTCAAGTACTAGGCACGAAAAAATCGGGCTCAATTCTGTGCTCATCCTGGTGTAGTACTTCTATTAGTACTGGGCAATGGAGTTGAAGGGTGACCTTGGGTAGCGGCGACTGAGGGAATTGAGCCGTGCTTGGCACGGTAGGTAACGTTGTCTAGTTACTAAAGCATCCCTCCATTGTTCATCAGTTGTCATTATGGACCCGGGACATGAGGGGAATTTCCTAGGGCTGGAATTCCGGCCGCCAAATATTTCCACTCCAAAGGTGGAGGCTCGACTGGTTGGGGTTGGCTAATGTGCGTACCACGCACGCCACCAGAAGGACACGAGTCTGGGTTTTTTTAGGACCAACACGAGCCTGGGTCTGGCTGGTACGCCATTGGGTGCTACCATTCGATAATATGAAAGGAATCTTTTAAATTGTCGAACGAATCTATATGTATTACAATGCCTGTATTTTCCTTGCAAATTACTGATCATTCCAAAATGCATGGTAATTGATTTATGACGAGTTCTTGAATTAGAGTGAGTTTGTTTATAGTGATCTCAACTTGGATTTCACATTTCATGGTATCCCTAGTAAGTTTTTCATTGCAAATTCAAATTTAAAAGATGAACAGAATGGTGGTGAGAAAACTTTGTATGTATCAAGCATATGACCACACACACACACATGAATACTAGAACAATCCAGTAAGTATAGTGCATATCTTTTTCCAAACATGCGTGTATGACATGAATTCAAAAATACTCCCTCTGTTCCTAAAGATTTATCTTTTAGAGATTTCAACAAGTGACTACATATGGAGCAAAATGAGTGAATCTACACTCTAAAATATGTCTATATACATCCGTATGTGGCAGTCCATTTGAAATCTCTAAAAAAGACAAATATTTAGGAACGAAGGGAGTAAAATGTAAGCCATGCATGGTCCTCAATTCAATATTTAAAATGAACAGGAAACTGAACCATCAATATTAAATCTAGTACTACATACATGCAAATGTTGTGTTTAGGTCTCTCCATCGACCCCCCCCCCCACCCTCCCACACACATACTTCATGTATCGATTGATGTTCATTTCTTTGTTAATAGAGCTATTGGTATCCGACACACACGCCCTCACTATTGCTCTTCAAGTTTCGATCTCCATTTATGTCATTCCCGCCCTCACACTCTCAACAAATGTATTTCTCACACACAACCTCGTCGTGCCCTCCATGACAAACGCTCCCTCTCTCTCTCTATCTCTCTGAAGACACATGTGTTGCCTTTGTAAACCACCTTCACCGTGCACGCACACACAAAGTCTCTCGGTAACTATCTCCCTCTAACCCTCACCACAGCTTTGCCGCACGATATCTCGGTGTATCGTCTTTAACATTTGAGTGTACGCTAGGCCACACTCCCTAGATCTCTCCCTCTATAAATGACTCGATTGACCTCGCTTTTTCGCGTTGTCTCGCTCACACATAGACGCTCGCACTACACCTCTTGCATTGGTGGAGCTATGTTAGATTGTCGGGGGTTAACCCCTCGACCTTAGATAAAATTGTGAATCTCTATTTAGGACTGTTTAGATTATAATTTTTTGACATTATATTTGTCACCACCCTCCCAAACACCGATTGGTTTTCCACCCCCCCCCCCCACCCTGGGAGAATATCATGTGCCCCCACACCTTAGATGTTATATGCTGATACGAGTTGCTTTAAGCTTGTAGATCTAAGATATGGCAGCTCACAGGATGTCTTAATATTTTTACAGGAAACCTTAATCAGTTCGAGAATGGCACACAATTTATACAAAAATTACTCAAATGCCCTTGGATCCCATATCCAACGACCTCGAAGCTCGTATCACCGTAGAATCTAAGATGAAGGAGGACGTCATATTCTCCTGTATGTTAGAATATCATGTGCTACCACACCTTAGATGATTTGGTGATACAAGCTGTTCAGAGTCGTTGGATCTGCGATCTAACAACTCATTGGTGGTTCGAATGATTTTTGGCAGAATAGCCCCCAAAGAGTTCGGCAACTGCTTACAAGCACAAAGACTGCTCAGATGCCATTAGATCTCAGATCGAACGACCTCGAAGCTCATATCACCGTAGCATCCAAGCTGCGAGAGCACCTGATGTTTTCTCGCACGGGAGAATATGAGGTGCTCCAGCACCGTAGATTCTATGGTGATACGAGTTCCCGGAGATCTAACGGCTCACAGTAGGAGGTTTGAATGTTTTTGCAATATACGCCTCAAAGAGTTTGGGAATTGCACAGAAAGTACAAGTACTACGCATGTGGCATCTGATCACAGATCATACGACCTAGATGCTCGTATCACCGTAGCGGATAATTAAGCTACGGGGAGCACCTAATATGAGCTACTAGGAGTCGTTGGATCCAAGATGCAGCAGCACACACGAGGCCTGAATATTTTATTTGCAAAAAAAACCTTGGAGAGTTTGGAAATTGCGCATAATTACAAAGACTACTCCCAAGACATTGGATCTTAGATCCAACAACGTAAAAACTCGTATCACCATAGCATCTAAGCTGCGAGATGGATGTGATATTCTATGTCGCTGCCATTTTTGTTCCAAAACTTGCAAAATACGTATAACTGGTGCCATTACTTTTCTAACCGCGCAAAGTGTTTGTGCAAAAAAACCATCCTACATTGAAATATGAGAACAGCAGACGGGGGTCCCACTTGTCATTGATTTGGACCTAAAACTAACATATCTGAAAGCCGAGATTCGAAGTGGCAAGCTGGACTACAAAGCGTAAGTCGATAGCCTGAAACAACAACGGTTGTTGGCTTTGTCCCATAACTTGATTTTATACAGTATTACATTGAGTAGAGTAGAGGGAGTGGCTCGTCAACACGTGCATGACCGTTGACTCACTTACTGGTGGGTTCCATGTATGTGATCTCTCTCCTCTCCATCGTCTAACCTTTAGACGCACAGGCACACACGAAGAGCAGCGCGAGCTTGCCATGGTGTTAGTATAACTGAAAAAATGCTTGGAAAATAGAAGAATCGCCTAGAACAAGAGACGTTGTGGCTATTAGAGACAGAGCTAACCACACCTATCCTTTGTGCCACGTTAGCATGATGAAGTTCTATGGCTAGTTGGGAGTTTTTGACCGACTGGCTGGGTCCTGAGGTCAAACCATAGGTAGTACTCCCTCCTTTCCGGTTTATAGGGCTCAAATATGAAATCTCGTCAACCAAGGCACATGGTGAGTGGAGGAATGTATCTCGTACTTTACAAAACTATCCGTAACTAAGTTGATGTATTAATTGGGATTAATTGTAGTGCATGCATGCTTGGCCACTAGATGCGTAGTAGCATTATATGCATTGGTGAGTTCCTTATTCTTGCATGCAAAGATTTAATGCGCCTCAGAATCTTAAAATAAGATGGAAATGAGCCCTTTAAATCAAAAAAATGCAAAATTTGAGATAAGCCCTATAAACCGGAAAGGAGCGACTACGTCTGATATAGTATATTTTTACACGCACATTTTCCTCCGTGCCGAGATGTGGCACACCCAACCGCGCGGTTTCTGGGTCCTCCTGGGTGGTGCACGCATATCGCATATTTTCTTCCTTGCCGAGACGTGGGACGCCCTAGCATGCGTTTTATGGGTCCTCCTTGGTCGTAGGGCCGAAGCAGGTAAATGAGTCGTCAAATCACAAATGACCACCTTTCCCACCGAGTACATCAGTGAAGCACGGTGGCTAGCTAGTTGGGCTAGTGCGACCGACTAGCTAGGCTGCCGCCACATTTGTTTTTTCACCCCTTTTTCTCTCCTTGCCGGCAGGTAATTTAAATACCCACCGCGGCATTGCTCTGGTCTTTGGGTGCGGCAGACGCGCCAGGATTTTTTTTATTGATGGAAGCAGGTGCGGCAACAATTAATCATGATGACACCGCCTGTAAAACCCACTACTCCCTGATGTGAAAAGTCGTCGACTAGTGTTTTCCCATGGTGAAAACCAAAAGATTCACCCCGCTCCTCGGCTGGCTCCCTCTACCTTCCCATAGATTGCATTGCCTTTCAGCCATCTCGCCCCCTTTGCTTCCTCTCCCCATTGCTTCTACCTGGTTCCATGGCGGTGCACTAGATCACGGAGTCTGAGGTGAGGCGCCTGACACAAGAGCTCCAGGCCAAGGATGCGGAGCTCAGGACCAAGGACATGAAGCTCCGTGAGCTCATGGAGGAGAGAAGTGTCATGCTCCTCCTTTATGTGCGGGGGTTCACGGAGCTTCAAAAGCGGCAGGCGTCCACCACAAAGATGCTCGAGGCATCGGCGGCATTGCTTCAGAAAGCGGGAGATACGATAGGCAGTTAGGCGAGCCGGCTAGAGCATGAGCGGGCCGATTGTGACGAGGTCTAGGATCGCTTCAACCAGTTCGTGGACCATGTTGCCACACACGTGTTAACTACAAAAAAAATACACTTCCGTGATGATACATGTTTGTCACAGTAGGTCACGTTTTCTATAATGCATGTACATCCATGATGATTTTATGACAGAATAAAGATAGTCATACCTGTGCTGTCATAGAAGTGTTCCATGACATTACCAAAATTATCATCACGGAAGTGTCCACTTCCATGACGATAAATCCCGCGTCATAGAAGTTCTTTCATCAAGGGTGACCGACACGTGGCATCGACCATAACGGGTCACTGTTAAACTATCGGGTCCGCTTTTGGATCCTATAACCAGTTAACAGCCCAGACCAATGGGGATTTTCCATGTGTAAAATTCTCATTGGCCAGAGGAAACACATGTTTGCTCAGTGTTGGGACAAATGTCATCCGCTAATTGGACAGGAGGCGCCTATGATACGTCGACACATGGCACGGCCCAACAGAGGCCCATTCCAGTGAAAAGGCCGGCCCAGCTAAAGGCCCACCATGTTTTTTGAGACACTAGTGGGCTGGCCCGTTAACAGCCTGCCATGTTTTGGGCCAAATTGAGGCCCATAGCAGATCAAGCCCGTTCACAGTCTACTGTGTTTTGAGCCAAATTACGGCACATATCGGATCAGGACCGTTTACAGGCTACTGTTTCTTTTGGGCCCAATCTAAGGCAGGTTTGTATTTCATCATGTTAAATGCCCGTTAACCAGTTCGGCCCAATAATAGTTTCGGCCTGTTAGCAGCCCGTGGTGCATCTGGGACGTTGTCGGCCCGGTTTAACTTTAGGCCCTTTAACGGCCCATGCAGAATCTGGGCTATTTCTTGTCCGAAGTAACTTAGGTAGGCCTCTTAACGACCTGTAGTCTTCGTGGATAAATTTCAGCCCAACAGGCCTATCAGCTTGTTAATGGCCCGTGGAACAGTCGGGCCTAATTACAACCCGCGTTGAACCCGGCCTGCTTACAGCCCATCTGATAATGGCCCATGACATTTTTGTGCCTATGGCCCACGTGGATACCGGCCTGCTTAAAGCCCATAATTTTATTGGGCCAAACAAGGCCGAGATATATTTTGGCCTATTAACTGCTTGTCCTATTTGGGCCAAACATGGGCCTTAGGCTGTTTCGGCCTTTATTGGCCCATGAATTTTTCGGTCCAACGCTGGCCCAATCTAGGTTTTAGCCTATTAAAAGCCCATGGTATTCTCTGGCCTAGCTGGCTAGAACTTTACTCGGCCTGTTAAAGGCGGGAAACTACTATAGGTTTAGACCTGCTAATGGCCCAAGATTATTATAGGCCCACATTTTGGCCCATATGAGTAACGGGCCGGCCTGAAGACCGACAACACTGAGATCCACTGAACCTTCCGGCCCCAAATTACAGCATAACGACCAAAGAATAAACCTAGACTATACGATAAAGAAATTACGGCATATTACAACCACTAGGAATCAAAGTTCGCTACCGGTGATAATAAAGCACAACGTGACCACGGAGAAAACATACACTGGGCATCAAAGGTCGCCACCAGTGCATATAAATGCGCCGACAAAAGAATATACAAAACTGAAAGCACTTTAGAAGGCACTAGGCCTGGCAGGCAGACCCATAAGCGCCCGAACAAGCTGATGAGACCTCCGTTGTGTCAACAATAGATGCTCCATCCCTAGCTGTATGGCACCATAGTGCGCAAGGCAGTCCTCTGACATCTTCTTTGCATCCTTGACTTCAAGTCAGAGCTGAGCTAATGCAAGCCTTTCCGCTTTAAGTTGAGACTAAAGAAGTCGAATCGATTGAGGCAAATGATCGCAGAGGTTGTCTCACACCTGTTGGTGAGTAGCTTCAACTCATTGTCTTCATCAAGATAGGACCTTGGGATCATCTCGTTGTCCTGAATATGATTTTGCTCACTATCTTCCCTAAAGTTCTGCCTGGCATAAGAGATACGACTCTGAAAGAGAAACAAGGAGACACATAACAGGTTTCACAATTATATAAGCAAATAAATGGATCTGTTCTGCATAAGGAACATGTTTTTACAACTACAATTTAAAACTGTTAGTTGTTGCAAACATCCAATCAGATGTAAACAACAAAGTAAACAACAGTGGAGGAAATGATCCCTATCCTACTCTATACAAGAACGAAGTTTGAAGGCTTGAGAAGGATGAACTTACATTACATGTTAACACGGGCTGGACAAAGCCCTTCTCCATGTTGATGGAAGGATAATTCAATAAATATAGATGAAATAATATTGGAAGAAATAGAGGATAATGAAGCTCATGTGCAGACTGATGATACATAATCAAATAGCAATTAATTAAGTACAGTGTTACAAGGCAAAAGGTACTGACAAGAGGAATGCAGACATCAACTTGTGCAGCGGCATTGGCTTTATTCAACATTTTAGTAAGAGTAAATGTAGATATGATAATTTGGAGAAAGTGGAGGCGGAGGCGAGATAAGATGCGAGTAATGCTAGACAATCAACTATCTCGCGATGCAAATGCGATAATACCACCACCGTCCGTTATTACTTGTCGCTCAAATGGATGTATCTAGCACTATTAAGTTCTAAATACACCCAATTGATCAATAATTAATTCGATCCAGAGGGAGTACATGACAACATGTACTTACATGAGCAACCCAAAACTTCATAACCATTGTGTTAATTCTACATTTATCTACGAGTAATTATAGATCTTATAATTTCAAGCAAAGGGAGGATAAAGAAGCGAACATTTACAGTGATGCTACATAATCAAACAAAGAATGAGTGTAAGTATCTTTGACAAAGGGCAAGAGGTACTGACAAGAGCAATGCAGAGCCCAGTATTGTTGTGAGATCCTATGATCCTTTGAGCAAGCAGATTCATCTGAAATTAGTTTTCATACAAGAGAGAAGGTAAGGCACATGCAAAATTTTAGGAGTTCAAATTTTGAATTGATATCATAGATAGTACCTGACGCTGGGTTCTCAGAAATTCTAATAGCGGTTTGGCCAGTGGAGTAGGAGTAAAGTGTGGTACAGTTGGGCCTGTGTTTTCTATGGCTAATGATCTATCTGATTTATCAGGTATCACTACCTTTTCCAAATACCTAGTTTGTACTTCTTGAGGATATGCACTCACCCTCTTCCTTTTGGACATCTATTACGAAAGAACAACATTTGATTGGAAAAACATAGTAGGACGACACATGGAATAGGTATAGAAAATGGATAGGTATGGCATATACTCATATATGATGCTTAAACTAAGCAGATGGTGTAACAAAGTAGAAGTAATGCAAGAGGTCAGATGCAAAATATGTGCGACCACTACAACCTTGCCAAGTTAGAGCAAGCACCTTGATGGGTGAATAAGATAGGCCATCCTCCACCATGCCAAGTTTGTTAGCCAGTGGATTATTCCACAATATTCCTCTCGTGCGCCCATTCTCATATTCATTTTGATAATGGTCAATACCTGACATGCATGAAAACATAAAACAAGTGATATTATCTTTGTAATGCAGAAGTGATTCTAATCCAATCGCCTCCTCAGAACCCCTTTGTGCTATCTCTGCAATTCTTCTGAGAGATGTCGTGCATGTTGTAGTTTGGTGCGTGCATTAATATAATGTGGCCTACTACTCAAAATATGAGCACTCCAGAAGTGATGATACTTCGCAGATGACAGCTTCAACATATAGTAAACAAGAACACGTCGACCTGACCTGACAGATTCAAAAAATACTAAGGGAGAACAACTCGACCTGACCAGTCGACCGCAAATGTCTCTCCTACTCTTCCCAACAAGGAACATACTTATTAATGAAGAGAAGAGGATCATCTTAAAGAAGAGCAGAAGAGCAAGCAGCTTGAAGATATTACAAGTCTTTCTATACAATGTCGATTACCCACCTATGATAAACCAGAGCGCATAGAGAAATAGTATTCCTTCCGGTCTCTCTATATGTGGCTCACATGCATTTTGGAACTAAAGTAGGAACATTTAGCTGACCAATTAAACATCTCTCAGTTTTACTAATATTAGCATAATATCATATTTGAATTTGTACAACTAAGCTTGTTTAGCTCGATGGGTGGAGAAGTGCTATTACGACACGAACCACGTAGGCTGATCGTGGTCATCATAAAATGGGGAAGCCGTAAGCATGATGAGTATAGTGTTGACTGTGGCAGTGGGATGGCAGATCTGAAGCTGCAAACCGCGCAAAGGGTAGTTATCAACCGGTGTTTCCTTTGAAATAACAACTAATATTTGGTATAGACAAGAAAGTACAGTCAACAAGTGACAAACAAATGCAATTATGATGTCTCTCTATATGTCGTGGCATGCATTTGGAAGCGCAAGTGGGACCTTTAGCTAACCAATTAAATGTGTCTGTTAACTAATATCAGTATCATATCACAATCATATTTGAACAACTAAGCTTTGGAATTTTGAGTGTTGTGATGTTTAGCTTGAAGGGTGGAATAATGCTAGTACGACAGAAAGCACCTACACAGATCATACTAGAGTAGATAAAAGGGGAAAATCCTAAGCATCAAGAGTAAAATCAGGAAAGTGGAACTAGCTGGACCAGTGGGTGGCGCACATGCTTTTCGAAACGAATATAGGAATCGTAGGTGACCAATTAAACATTCTCTGTTTTAGTAATATGAGCATCATATCAGATTCGTATTTCAACACCTAAGCTTTGGAATTATGAGTGGCATGTTGTTTCGCTTGATGGGTTGAGGTCTTGAGGAGCAGTGCTAGCACGACACGAAGCACCTAAGATGATGGTAGTAAATATAAAGGGGGAAACCATAAGCTTTACGAGTATAGTGACCGTGCCATGGCGGATCTGAATTTGCAAATCGGACAAAGCTACTTCGCAACCAATGTTTGCTTTCAACTAGCCACAATGATTTGGTACGGACAAGAAAAGTACAGTAAACAATTATGATCTATTTTCCGGGTGATATCAATTATTTAAGCACATATGGAAGAGTACCACCTCTCTTGCGACACTGTGTAGGCCCCCGCTGATACGTTGAGGGTGCTGCGTGGGCGATGGCTGTTAGCGGCAGGGAAGAAGATTTTAGATGGCAGACGGCCGGGTCAGGGGATAAATCATGTTGCCTTGGACGAGGCGGTCGTAGGAGCGGCAACGGCAAGGTGGACGCCGCCGTCGATGAAGCGAGAGGACGCGATGAAAGGATCCTGGTCCGACGCCGTGGATGAGAGACGTCCATCTCTTGCAGTGGACGACGGGGTAGCGGCTCCGGCAAGGTGGAGGATGGGGTGGCCGACGGAGGAGGCTGGCCGTGGTGGGGAGGTTGTTGTGGTGCCGACGGTGTATGAATGGGGAAATGGAGGGGGAGGGGGATCTCAAACTTTGGGACGCGCTTGTCTGAAATGTGGGAAAGTTACGAACTTATCCCTCGTTTAAAATTTCGGACATCACGTCGGATGGGGATAGGACGATAATCTCGCATCTCCCAAATATTTACCGGTAGCAATTTCGGGCGAGGAGAGGGTGTTTTGCCGCCCACGGTGTATGAACGGGGCTGACACGTAGGGTGTTATGTCACGTCTGAGGAAAGTTACACATCTGCCCCTATTTAAAATATTTTCCTACATCAATTTCGGGCGAGGAGAGTTTGTTTTGCCGCCCACCGTGTATGAATGGGGAAATGGAGGGAGAGACACATGTATTTCACACGAGCTTGAATCAAATGTGTTTTGCTGCCCACGTTTGGCGCCCACCCTGTCTGAATGGGCTTAGAGGCGGACGTGTCACGTCTGATTGAAGTTACTAGTCTACCCTTATCGACAACAGTGTAAATCTGGTCGATAAGGATGTTAAAGTGTCAGGGGTAGACAGTAATTTCCATCTTGCAAACACTTGCTTCGGGCAGCCCACAAATGATAGTGGGTGTTTAGCCGCTTCGTTCAAAACTTGGGAGAATTAGCATTCATGTTTGCCATGGGCCCTGGCAACTAAATTCAAATCCTATTTGTATTTGATTACGAATATCCACCGATAATTCTACGTTTTCTTATTTATTTCTTCAAAACCAGAACAAAGATTTGCTCCACCTTTATATATGATTATGATTTAGAAATGTCGTGATCTTCGAATTCAGTAGGTTGGATACACTTTGAGTCAAACAGTTATTTCATCGAATACAATATTCTCACATGAAAAACAGTTCACCTTATGCCAATCATACAAGTACTGAGGATTACCTCGACTAAAAAATTTGGATCATTACAACACATGGACAACATAGGGGGCCTTACAACATAATCCATTCAGAGACATGACACAACATGCAAGTACAATAATCTATTGACAATTTCAAGTGGTATCTAAAGAAGAACTGGGATTACCCTGGGCTTTAGATAGCAGAAACAGCAGGACCTCCTCCGTCTTCAAATGCAGCAATCTTACTTTCTCCAATTCTTGGGTTGCTTGCATAATGTGTGCAGCTAATTGCATAATTTCCAGCCTCAAGATCAAGATTACCTCATTCATGGCAGCCACACCATCTCTTTCTGCCTCTAGTAGAGCCTCAAGAACTATAATATATATGCTCAGACTACTCTCCGGCGGTTTTGCCTCTGAACTGCTACCATCTGGTAACATGGATGGCGCACTTCTTCCACAAATACATTCTAGGGTTGTACAATGTGTCCTAGTGTGAACGGCATCCTGAAAGGTTTCCGCTAGACATAAGTAAGAGATAGTTATCGCATGATCCAGGCAGTAAGCTTACATGGTAAACGACATACGAATTATTGCCAATCATGGAAAGCTATATTTAAATGGTTCGAAGCAGCATCAGCTGAAAAGAAATTAAAATGGTAAGATGAAACTAGGGATGTAAGGGGCAAATAAACGACATCTGCCAGTACCATCTAGTTAGTTTTTGCTAGGTCGTTCATTTTCCTCAAAAAAAGAAAAAACTCTTTTGAACTATCATACCACTAGTGGACTTTAATCGGGATTAAATGGGACCCGGTTGACATCCCTAGTTGAAACCGAGTGTACCACCACTATATTTAAGTTGCCAAGGCATCTAAGTAGTTCAAATAATCTGAGAAAGCACTTAACAGTGTGGCCTCATATAAACTACCAAGACAGTCTTGTGATGAAGTTCAGAGGAAAAGTTAAGGACTCAAATGAACTAGGCATGCATTTCTTTACGATACTACAGCAAGCACTGCTGACATATTGGCCAACTAAGGTATAGCCTAACAAGTAACAAACAAGCATTCGAATCAAGCAATACAACAAAGCAGACAACTGAACTATTTGTAATTCTATAGGATTACAGGTTGAGGGCACAAGCTAAGAAAGCAGCCCACACGCATTAGATTTCACATGTACTAAAACACACTGGCTTACCATATGTTGTTGTGAAGCCTCGCTGTTGTTGCCATGTTCTTTGAAGATATCGTCAGCATCCCGTGGTTGCAAATCTAGTTGTTGTAGTTTATTTTGCACCCTCTATTTAGGTAAAATTAATTTTAATTGCATGCACTAGTTTGAATTGATCATCAATGGTTCATCTAAACTAATGAAAGAAGGGTGTGTGCTTACACGACAATATATCTTCTTCACTCTATTTTTATGCTTGTTTGAGGTGCCATCCCCAAAAGAACAAATATTTTGCTTGATGGGGTTGGCAGCTCCATAATTAATAGAAGCATCAAATTAGTCATGCAACTTGGGAAGATCAAGAACACACAAAAAAGTAATGAACAGAGGCTCGGAGCAGTGATGTAATAGCTAGCATCAGAAAATGTAGGGTAAAACAAACAAAAAGCAGCGGAACCACATGTAAGTTTGCTGATGTGTAATTAAGCATAGAGAACATAAAGCAGTCTGATGGAACCAACTGGTGGCATCCGAACAACACCATTATCATAAATATAGCATGCAAGAAGTAAAATAGTAGGCAGTGATATCTAGGAAGTACAGTAATACTTAGGACAAAACTAAAGCATATTAACTATATGTGCACTTTGGTATGTAATTTAGCACATGTAACATGTTCCTTTGCCGTAAGTATGGCCCTACAGGTGCAAGCAGAATAACGCATCTCCTGAAAAATTGAATGATGCCCTGAAGAAATTCAAATGTGTGATGCTTATGCTAAGAAAGTGAACGTAGGCGCCGGCCGTTGGATAATAGTACCTGATTCTCGATGGCATATGGGTATCGTTGTCATACTTGATAGCTAAGGATCGTCGATGGTGCTCGTGTTGCGATTCAGTTTGGGCCGGCTGTCGCCGTCGTTGCAGCGGCTCCGGTGCTTCGGTTGAGGCACCTGTCGACATACAAGAAAGAGAAAAACCAAAGGAGTACAAATTGAAATAACCTGATGAGGCTGCGACGTTAGTAAAGCAGGGCCGGTGGAGTTAATATGGCGTCCGTGGGCGGAGTTCGGTCTCGATGGGCCGAAGGCTTGGCCGGAGTGCGGTGTCTGATTGCTTTCGGTGAGGCGGATCTGTTGCGTGACGAGCGAGGGCTTGTATGAAGAAGGGCCAGCGATGGGCGGACGAAGGCGATCGATGAAGGGCCTACACTGTGGTGGATAAGGGAGCCGGTTAAGCAGATCCACTGCGGTGGACCATGATGGCGGTAAAGGAGATCTGGAGCGGTGGACAAGCCAGTCGGTGAAGCGGCTCTGGTGAAGTGGTGACTTGGCAGCTGGAGGTTACAAGGTGCGGAAGGTAGATCCGGCGGGGTGTGAGGTCCACCGCGGCGGCGGAGGACTAGATTCGGCGGCTTGCCGTGGTTGGGGGGTCGGGGAGGGGAAGGGGACGGGCTCTAGGGATGAATGTTGGGGGCAAAGAGGGGAAAACAATGGAGTTACCAAAGCAGCTCTCTATTCATGTGGCAGTGGTAAAACAGGAATATCGCAGGGCTAAACTTTCAGGCGCGAGATATTTCGATGTGAGCGGGAAGTTTGAAAGCTTTTGGCGCCTGAAATTATAAGTGTTCAGCTCTTGTATGGCTGACTATGATATCATGGTTGAGAATTTATTTGTTTTGCATGCAAAAAAAGTGCAAGTCTTGAAAATCAATGTCTCCAACTCAAAACTTAGATTGTCCATTCAATTCAAATATGGATCATTGAGCTATCACAAGAAAATACCATCATACGGTCCAATTCATATGAAATTCCAAATGTGTTTATCCAAATGTGTATGTGTATGGATGATTATAAAGTTTGAACATGCTCGTATGTGTATATCTCTAGGTTTGATATATGAATTTGAAATCACGAAATCCCGGCTTAAAAAATGTACCTTCGTTTAAATGAATTACAAAAGCTAACGATGGAATCGAATTCCAAAATTTCAATCTTAGGTTTGTAATTCTGGTACATCAAGGTATATCATGCATGTTCAAAAGTATCGTTATCTCATAGTCCAAATTGTGAAACAAATTGATCAACCATGAGTGCACACACTATTGACCATATATATCTCAATTACGCTAAAGTCCCTCAAATATAGACACCTAACACATTATCCTGCCAACCCCCCCACCCCCTCTGTTGCCCCCACCCCCCACCCCCACCCCCCCCCACCCCACACACACACACGCCGTTCTCTCCCCCAGACATGAACACACGAGCACATTAGCACCCCCTCTCTTCTAAAGTCCGGACCCCAATATAGGTCTCTTATCACTTTGTCTCCCGGGCATGCACACATCTCTTCCCCCACTCTCCAGGTCTCCCGGCATCTCTCTTTCCCAAGCACACGCACTATGTAGAGTGTATCTTTCCCATACACACAAAATGTCGCCCCCAAACATCTATCTCCCTAGTTATGTGGTTCTCGCACACTCACCTCACACACCACCCCCACTACAAACAAGCACACTTTGTATCCTTGTGCACCACTGTCCTCTTTCTATCTCTCCCACATGCGGACCCACCCCAGCTCCTTCCCTGTATACATATATGTTGTGACTCTTTCCATAGCTCCCTAATGTATCATCGTTCTCAATCTCGCATGTTGTTCTATACACCATCTATTCTAGATCTCTCATGAAGTCCCTATCACACACACGATGACTCGCTTCCCTTGCGTCTTCGTACATAGGCCAATTTTGAACAACATCAACGTTGTCTCCCAATCTATACGCCACTTATGGACACGAACGACCCCTCTCCCCCCCCCTCTTTTGCTCTCTCTCTCTCCGTCGCTAGCTCTCTCTCCCTCTCTCGCTCTCACTCTCACACCCCTCTCCCACACACACTCGATGTCTCTTCCAAATAGTATGCTCCCCACCCGCACCCATGCTATCCCGCACTACAAAAAAAAGACACATCCGTGACATTTTGGGCCGAACGAAATTTTTTCTGTCAAACTTATGACACTTCTATAAACGATAATTATGACAAAACCCGGTATCATCATAGATGTGGTGGGCTCCTACTTCTATGAAAAAAATCATGACAGAAAATGGGCTTTTCGTCCTGGGCAGGCCGGAGACGCAGCTGCATGACATTCTTTGGGTCGTCCATGACCGGAAAAACCGTGGTAGAAGCGAGGGCGAGGAAAATATCGGGGTGTTCCCGGTTACGGTGGGTGGTCGGGGCCGAGCGATGCGCGTTTCTCTTGTACACGCACACGCGTGGGTGCGAGGTGTTGGGCTCTAATCAACCCGAAGCGAGGCGTTGGGCTCTGGCGAACCCGAGCAATTGCACTGCGAACTACGCGTTCTTGAACCCGGCGATCAATCGATGGCTGTTAATCGAACCCGATCGAGCGATTCGCCGCTCTGCTGCTAATCAAGCCGATCGATGCCTCTGGATGAACAAAGGCGTTGCTTTGGGGGTTTGGATGAACAGTTCCCAGTGGGAGTGGATGAACAGGACCTCGTGGTGTTGCCTCTGGATGAACAGTAGACGGTGGAGGGCTGGATGAACAGTAGCCCGTGGAGGGCTGGATGAACAGTAGCCCATGCAGGGGTGGTTGAACAGGAGCCCGTGGAGAGGGCTGGTTGAACAGTAGCCGGTGGAGTAGCGCGTGGCGGACAGGACCCCCGTTGATGAATAGTCGCAGGTGGAGGCTGGAGGAGGTCTACGGTGGATGAACAGTAGCCCGTGGAGGCTGGAGGGGGTCGAGGGTGGAGATGAACAATATCCCGTGGAGTCCCGTTTTGCGGTACGCCACACCCCTCCCGATCTACAGGACCCCATTTCGACCATAGCGCTCCAACACAAGTCCGTTTCCTCCATTTTGCGGTACGCCACACCCCTCCCGATGAACAGGACCCCCGTTTCGACCGTAGGAGGTCCGTTTCCTCCGTTTTACTGTACGCCAGACCCCTCCCAATGAACATGATCCCGTTTCGAATGTGGCCGGTCGAACACAAGGCCGTTTCCTCCATTCTGTGGTATGCCAGGCCTCGTTTCCATCGGTTGTTCCATTCAAGCCCTCCCGATGAACACGACGATGCATTCCGTTCCGACCCAGCCAGTTGGCTCCCAATGAACACGATGACGATGCAGTTTCTCCGTTCCGACCCAGCCATGTACACGAGCCCTAGCCATACGTATGCGCGAGTAGGCGTTCGAGACCACGCCCGTATGTACGTACGTGGTCGTATTTTCTTTCTTGCACACTGGCCACTGTACGTACGCGTACATGCTACATGCGCGCTCTACATCGACCAGTATGTACGTACACATTGGCGACCAGAATGACATCGTTACGTATGCTTCGACCAGGTGGGTCCCGACTGTCAGGCACTTCTTTGCGTGTGAAGATATAGCTGGTGGGTCCCAGCAGTCAGGGGGGCGAATCATTTTTTTCGGACGCACTTCCTTGCATGCGAAGATGTAGCTGGTGGGTCCCAACAGTCAGGGGGGAAACGTTTTTTCACGAAATATGATGGCCTGTCCGATGGGTCCCTGCTGTCAGGTGCAGGAATAAATATTTTGCGTGTAATAAGGAGGCACTTCCTTGCGGCTGCCATGTACAGTACTCTTCCGATGGAAGTCAGTCGTTGACCACATTGACCACACCGCGCCGAGAGCACCAAGGCGGTGGACGACGGCGAGGCCTAGGAAGGGGAGGACGCAGAGCCAGGGAAGACGCGGCAGTGGATGCTCACGCGGAGAAGAGTACGAGGGTTTACTGGTTCGGCTGCAGCGTGAGGCTGCCATCGCCACAGAATAACATGGGGTGTGGGTGAGTAGAGGGATGGCCTGGGCAACGGTGGGAGTAGTAGGGGGCGGTGAGGCCTCCGCTGCATCACAGCCGGCTACGGGAGGCAGGAGCACGCGGCACGACCGGCGCTGGTTTGGGAGGCTGGAGCAAGAAGACCAGAGGTTGAAGAAGCACTACGGCTGTTGGATGGACATCGTACGGTAACTGGAGCTAGAATCGTTCATATATTGACTAAGTTGACAAAGCCCTCCGTCCCCGTCAACTTAGTAGGCCCACAAGTCAGCCTCCCACTGGGTGGGTCCCAGCTGGCAGGGGGTATTCATTTTTTTGTGCACAATAAGGAGGCACTTCCTAACGTGCGAAGATATAGTTGGTGGGTCCGACCTGCTAGCGGAGGGAACGTTTTTTTCGCTAAATACAGATGCCCATCCGACGGGTCCCAGATGTCAGGTGGAAGAATCATTATTTTGCGCGTAATAAGGAGGCATTTCCTTGTGTGCGGCCGTGGACCCGGTATCGGCCTCTCCACGTCTGATCCGCCGATGGATGTCCTTGGTTGACCACGCCGCGCCGAGAGCACCAGGGCGGTGGACGACGGTGAGTCCTACGAAGGGAACAACACGGAGCCGAGGAAGACACGGCAGTGGCTGCCCACGCAGTGGAGAGTATGAGGGTTGACTGGTTCGGCTGCCGTCGCCGGAAAATAACAGGAGGTGTCGGTGAGTAGAGGGATAGACAGGCCAGGGATGCGAGTATATGATGGGGCCGTGAGGCTGCTGGCAAGATAGCCGCCACCGGAGGCGGAGCGAGCAGTTCCGGCGACTGGTTTGGGCGGTGGGCGGGAAGATCGAGATCGAAGAAGACGATTGCCGTTAGATTGACATCTAACGATCGACGGGTAGAGTCGATTGTTGACTAAGTTTCTTTTTTGAGAAACCTTGTGTACGCATGAACTTAGTAGGCCCACAAGTCAGCCTCCAAATCTGTGGCAGAGAACATAGAGCCCATTTGCTATTTTTTAATAATTTGCAGCCCATTTGGTAATTCTTAAGTAATTTATTACAACCCATTTTCTGCCCAGGACCATGATCAAAAAGTTCAACCTTATTTTGCATATTTCGGTGGAGTCTGGACTTTTGTAATCCCAAAATGATAAACATTTTTTAAGAACTTATTGATTTGCCAAAAAAATCGTTTTATTTTTGTAAGCAAATAAGACGTGGGACAATTGAGTTGGTTTAAGGGAAAACCAATGGTAAAAAAAATCAACATTGGGAGGGAAAACAACAACAATAATAAGGATGTAAATATGGAAAGGGAATTTTATGTATTTTCAATATAATGATACGTGTATATGAACTAGTAAAACTATAGGCAGAGATTAGAAAATGGATGTAGGACATGTGTTTGAAGAGGAAACTAGAACTAGGCCGTGTGTTTGATTCAGTAAAAAAACTGCCTGCGGATGTTGTAAGACAAAATATAACTAACGCAATTTGGCGGGCGAGGCCGATAGATACCCTCACTGGATCTTTGTGCCCGTTGTAAATCATGGGCTGGGCCTGTTAAAAACAAAACCAAGCCTGGGCAGTCTACAGCCGATTGAAACTTGCTCGACCTGAAAAAACAATATACATGCTCAATAAGCGAGAGAATTCTGCAAGTACAAACCGATAACCGGGATGCAGCGGGGATATTGATTTTTCATCGTGATAATAAGTGCATGCACTTGTTTCGAAAAATTTAGAGAACTGGGAATTCGAACGGCAAGTGCTTATGCTACCCATCAAATAAAAACAGGTGCCTGAAAAGTCGTTTCGAAACAAATGATTCAGCTTTATATCCACGTCGCCCCTCGGCATGATGGTTGGAAGCAAATGCCAAGTTCATACCAAAAGATCGTTAACAGCAATACCAACTTGCGGACGACAAGGTAGTACAAGTACCAATACCAAACTAACTTATAATCTTTTTACTCCTGGCCCTAGTGTTCTTCTGGTAGAAAATCTTGCAGGGGACCAGCTCCCGCTCCTTCTCTTGCTCCAGGTCCCCGAGGTGGTACTGGTGCATCACCCAGTTGGTCCTCTGCTGGTCGAAGTTCTTGTTGGTGTGCAGCACCAGAACCTTTTTGTTGCCCGTCTGCCGGCCGTTGTCCATCACTGGCTAGGTATTGCCGGTGTTGTGCCACATCGTGTGCATGCCGCACTCCGACTGTATCTTGTGACGCGTCCACGTGCCCCTTTCGAACGCGCTGGAAGAAATGCTTGCTTAGGCCACTCAGTGTGATACCTGCAGTATTGTCGAATACAGGTTTTTTTGTACGTAGTTGGCATTTTCATAACATCTTTGGCATGTTGCAGTCACTTGTTTCACTTTTTATTAAGCATCAAATTGTAATTACTTCACCAGGTCTGCGTCTAAAAAGAAAAATAGAGCTATAAAGAAAGGAATATGTTTGTGCAAGTAGACGGCCGATCGGTGTCTTACCTAGAAGTTTCTCAGGATGGGTGTAGCATATGTCGTGCTCGCTATCGAAGGTATCTATCCTTTAAACCAGAGGAGTGGTTCAAACTAACAACAGTACATAATATCCAACAAAAGAGGGTCGTGCTACAACAACAGAATACATGACTCAGTCTAGATATCAGTACGAATCAAGTTGTGCATATTTGTTGTTGGCATGAACCACATCGCCGCATGTCGGGTTTGCAAAATCCATCCATCGCATGGAAGCTTGATGCCTTTCACACTGCTTGAAGATTATCTGGCAACAAGCTGTGTCGACGAATCTCTGGATATGGTGATTCATGAAACTTATGGTATGATGTGTAAACACAGTCCCCCCTGGCGAACGGAAGTTGCATAGCACGGTAATCATCGTCGGTCATATGATTGATGATTGGTTGGATGATCGGATAATTGAGCCCGAGGAACATGGAGTGGTTGACGAGGTTGTAAACTCGCCTCCAGTTGAATACGCCTGGCCCAATGGAGCTGGGATATTTCTCGAACACCCCAGCCATCAATGTCACGAACGCACCAGGCATTGTACTGCATGTGGTTTGATGTAATGGTTTGGTCAATTTGGTACATGCGAATGAGCATCAAATGACCGCTGTCAGCTGAACGAGCGATAAACCACCACCCATCGACTGGTATGATTCCAAGTCTTGGAATCATGAAGGCCAGCGCATTTGCGTCTGCTGCAACAATTCAAATTGGAGACCAAAAGGACAAAAATAAACAATCATGTTCAGAGTATGTGTGGAATTAAGATTATTATAACAGTGACATATATCATAGACAGAGAATTGCAATGTCATGGTCATAATCATACCCCAAGTTAAAAAAATAAGCCAATGGATTTCATATTCTAGCAATATGTCATGGTTCAAACATCATGTAACAATTAGAGGAAAACAGCTGCGATAGAGCCTACTCATATTCTACCATAGCACTTACTACTATTGTTCTCATATCAACTCTAAGCAATAACATGGGTTGTTATAAAAATCTTGGAAATGAGAGTAACATATAGCAATCATGATGTTATGCTCATAATATCTATTCTAACAATCATTAGATGCCAATTGTTCTCATATAAACTCTAACAATAACATGTGTGGTCATAAAAATCTAGGAAATGAGAGGAACATATAGCAATTATGTGGTTATAGACATATTATCTATTCTAAATTTGCAACAATGAACAGGCAGACGTATTCATAAGGTAAAGATGAGATGAGATAGAACAATTACACGACGATAGATTCCACCAGTATAGGCAGCCAATCTGTGCGTCGACCACGTAAACGATGCCATCGTGCACTATAGCATCAGACAGAAATGTTGCCTCCACGGGATTGACGATGAGCCATAACCATGTATGGCGACCGGATTCCAGATAGACTAATCCCATGTTGAACAAGGCAATGAGCTTGTAATCCATGTAGTCTTCTGATGGTGTGGGCACTTCGCATATTACAACTTTCAGCAAACAGAGGTCGAGCCAAAAGCTTGACGCGTCTCATGCATAGTAGGAAGGAGTGTCCGGCAGGCCGCGAGGCTCGATGGCTGCGGTATCCAATGATGGAAGGGTGATCTCTCGCTGGGTGTAGATATCCATGAGACGCCACGTACTATCGGATTGGTGGATGAGGATGATCTAGTTGGCCTTCATTCCCGCCCAGTAGTGGCCGCGCATGAAGGACAGGTGGACGGGTAGTGGTAGCATGTCGAGGGGCACAACGACAACCTCTGTAGGATCGTCAAGTCGGTGTCTGGGCCACCTGCAAGGATCGGGCATCAGCAAGCAGCGTGTCTTGAAAAGAGCCGGCCGGTTGCAGACGAGTAGACGGTACAAAGACACCGAGCATGCGGCCAGACGGACGGTGCTGAGCAGGTCCATACGATTACATATCTGCTCCAAGAGAACATTGGGGAGGGAATCCCAATCATGGCTCTGCCTGTCAGTCGGTTCTCCCTCGCCCACGCATGCGGTGGTTCACAGGACGAGGAGAGGGTTTTGACTACAGCACCCTCTCCCTCTCCCTCGCCCTCGCCCTCGCGGTGTCGTGCAACAGTTCAATCGGTGTCAGATTGCCAGATGCATATTGTACTGTAGTATCATCATTGTTGGACCTTCCGAAGAGGCGAAGAGCCAAGTACAAGGTTCACACGAGTACGAACTATTGAACCTCCCGAAGAGGAAAAGAGCCAAGCGCAAGGTTTTATAGGAGTTGTCGTCATAGTAGGAGTGTACTACAACTATAGCGAACGATGCTACTATATGATGCCGCCACATCACGTATATCCAAAGTTGTGCCACCTTTTTTTTCTCTCAAAGAGCGTGTCGGAGCCCTTGCAACAACCATACAAGTTGCACGTACACATAACACATTTACTAGTAATAAATTCTAAAGGGCAAATGCCAGTATGCCACACAAGTTCATCTCCAATTCATGGGATAAATTTGTGCACGACTAGTCTACATATATTCAAAGGGCTACCATTCACAATTTACCATACTCCACTTACATGTTATAGATGGGCTACATGTCCTCCTCCAGGTTCCAGTCCCAGGTGTTCTTCATGGATGGCATGATCCATAGCAGTGGGCAACGAGAATCATTGTCACAGCTTTCTAGTCCAGTTCCACACGATGGAGACTCATCCAAGCTTAAGCGGCATAAATTAGGGATAGCATGTCCCAGCATGTCGTTCATCCGGCGGTGCGCACTTAAGACACAACCATGCTTCATGAATGACAGGCCTTCCGTGTCGTGCATGGAAGGTGGCATCCGCTTCACAATGGGGTAGATGTCCCCACTGAAAATCGAGTACTCTCCAAGAGTGTTCTTCGGCACCCACGTAGCATCACGGGGATCGAACTCGGTGCCGTTCATCTGGTACACGCGGCATCTCAGATCTGGACACATGGTGACGTACATAGTCAAGGTTCATGCATAATAATGTTGTGCTCAAATATGGCGGTCGATGTCTTGTGCGACCAAGTAGTACTACTCGGTATAGAGGAAGTAAAATAACCGGCTTATTATATATAGCCACTCTTGGCTACATGGATGACATAGTAAGACATGGAAAAACAAAAATGGTGGCAGCTAGTGGGTTCAAGTCTTCAAGGGCCTAGCTAGCTATACGCGTCCTCCAAGGTAAAAAGTACTCCTACTAGTACACGTAAGTAGAGTACTAGTACAACAATGAAAGAGAAGGCGAGAGGGTTAAAAAATGGAATACCTGAGTAGATGGTGACGGTCCGATCATGGTAGATTGTGTGACCATGTTGCACATCAGTGGTACCATGGGTAACGATCGCTAAGATAGTTGATCCCAATATGCCAAAGTCAGCTACAAGGTTCCGTGTTAGACCGAATCACGGATGCAAATGCACATCCGGGATCGGCGATCTTATTTTGATCTCGGGATGGTGGTCCCGCAAAATAATGGAGTACCGTTAGGGATGCAAATGATGGTTTGTGCATTCCGTTTGTGATCTCCCGTGCGTAGGATGGCAACCAGATGAAACAAGTCCCCTGGCTTGTCACCGCGAAGATGCGGCCTAGATGGCGCACGGCATCTTCGAACGTGTAGGGGTACAAATCTGTCGCCGCCAACATGCGCCAGCCTCAGCCATTACTGCCTCTTGTATTGATGGCAATCCTTATGTTGAACACCGCGATGAGATAGTAATCATCGTAGCCGCATCGCTTTGTCGGCGGGTCCGCAATTGCCGTCTTCTTCAATCTCATGTAGGCATCATCATACGTATTCAAGCCCAGCCAGTCCGGAAGGCCGATCCCAATGGTGGAGAAGGGGTCTACCGGAACAGCCGCACTGCTGTGGATGTTGTGCAAAATGATGGTGGTATCCGGCTGGAGAAATCTTCGTTGGCACCGACCCAGACCTATATATAAGACGGTGGGCACCGGAAAAAATTATGGGATGGAAATGGAATAACTAAGTACTACATGATCAAACTCCATTACTGACCTGCTCATCGGACAAAATCTGACTACCTCTCAATGTCGGCAACTCTAGCGAGGTCAACATGCAACCATGGCCAGGGAGTGGTGGACTGTTTGAAGTATTGTCCGATAGAAGAACCTTCTCCTCGAGGACGCATGGAAGACCAACAAGCATGGCCTTTTCCCAAGCCTTTTTAAGCACCGTCTTGAAAAAGTTGGTGCAGGAAGCACCGAGTCTTGCGGCGGTGAGGACGTCGGAGCGGTGTGCGATTTCTCCCAAAGGATCGTTGTCCAAGGTCTCCCAGCCCCGACGAGGAGGAGAACCGCCTGGCAAATCCATGGGAGCAGCGACAAACTTCCTTCTCTTCGGGGGGAGGGGAACTGGCGAGGAGGAGATAAGAGCATAGTAACCGTAGGGCCTCGTCCCTTCCAACTGTAGATCGTTCCTTAGCGAAGGGGTGAGGCTATTATTTACTACTAGTACTAGCATTATGGGACGTTATGGGATTGCATTATACTGTAAATAATAGCACTAGTAAGAAATTTTTGGCACTAGCTAGTAGTTTTTAGCGTGGATTAAGAAATTTTGGGTATGTTTTTGCTATTTTTTGTACACGCCAACTAGTGTCAAAAACGTCTTACATTATGTGTGACGGAGGAGTACGTACTGCGTCAGAAAGCGATTAGTACTACTTTCTCAACTAGTAGTGCGATGTACTGTACTTCAAGTATAGTGCACCAGTTTTGAACTCTTGAATCTCAGGGCCAAGGAGCTACAGTTGGAAGTGGAGGGTACTACTGTTCTCTAGAACCATCGTTCTACTATCAATGCAGGGAAAGTACACCTGTGTAGTGGCCTAGTGGGTACTCTCGGTGCTCTATTCAGCCGCTCCTCTCACGTAGCTGGCCTACTCAGCCGCTCCTCTCACGCACACACTAGCAGCACATGTTTATCGGCAATGATTCTCTTGAGGGGCAAAATATTTGAGTTATTTGATACAGCGAGACTAGGCTTTTCACTTCCATTTGTGGAGGCGTAATGGATCTCGTCAAACTTTGTTAGTAGTTCCTTCTTTATGAATGAGATGAAGCAAAGCTTTTGCCTCCGTTTCAAAAACAAACACATCAAGAGGAATTTATTTTATAGTAGAGCCGATAATGGAGTGAAGTCCATGCGTGCAACGCCACAAGCTACAGAGTAGTAGTAGAGCACTTTACATACGGAGCCATATTGCACAGTTCCCAATGCCCTTGAACTTTTCCGGCTCCTCAGGCTTAACTGGGAGTCGCTAGTTTAAATATGCTACTAGCTGATGAGGAAGCTGCAAGCGAGGTGCGGCTAGGGCGAGCACGCGATCCATGAGATGCTGGTAAGGAAAACATTTTCACGTGGCTAGGCTATCCAGTGCACCCAGATTGTGGTGCCGCACGCCCGTTTGACTTCAAAACTCAAACTACCCGTGTAAAATATTGGCTCGCAGCAAAGTTACTATTTTAAAAAAAGGTCGCCATGCGTTCGGTCGGGATCAAACCCACAAAACGAGGTATACACTCCCGCGACCACTAGTAGTACTCATTGGAGTACAACGCAACCTAGAATCGCCTTTTGTCGCTAGTAGTACATTGTTCCTAACAAGAAACCCCTAATAATGCAGGAAACCACTAATAATGCTAAGAAACTGCCACCACTTGCATACGTGGTAGACTTAAGATAACACTACCTTATCAACCATTGTACATGCTCTTACTAACCAGCCCTACCAAGAAACGACTACTCTACAAAGTGCCGTTATAGGCACGTTTCAACCCATATTACTGTTTGGATACATTTGTTGTCAATCTAACCCTGCCATCCAAACACCACTTTGGTTAGAGTTAGTTCAGGGTTAGAATCTAACTCTAACCTCGGACTTAGAGTATCCAAACAGGGCCCATGTCACCCATTAAGTCAACGCCTTCTATTCGACCGGGCGTTATGACTTGTGGGAACTACATGTCAATCTACACAAAAATCCTCGAGTGACCTCCTACCTCCGGCCCATCCACCTAGTCATCCTCGGCCATGGGACGCAGCTACCGCCACCAGCAGAAGGTGGGGTCAAAACCGCCGGCGGTGCGGAGCCCATCTTGCGGCAGCCCGGATGCCAGCTCCGTCCGACGCTCGCGGCCGCTAGCTAGCCAAGATAGCTCCGTCCACCTGCTTGTCTGTAGGGTTTGCTAGCTAGATTGGCACGGCGGCACAGCGGCTTGCTCGCGCACACCGTGCTAAGGCCAGCCATCTGGCTCGAGCGAAGGCCAGCGGGGCGCCTTGCTCGCTCGTGAGTCACGCTCAAGCCAGCCTGCCAACCCGTGTCGAGGCCAGCGCGGTGTCCGGCCCGTCCGGTGGAGCGGCGGCCAACTCGCTCATCACCGGCGCCACCGACGAACACGCATCAGTACTGTTTGAAGTAATGTTCAGGAAAAATAATGATTTTAGGGGGAATAACAAGATAGAAGGTCAGATGTGGGTCCCTTGTGACAACGGTCAAACAAAATGTGTTGGTTTAAGCTGCCTCATCGGCCGCAGACGTGTGGGCCAACCTCATCATAAATGGGTTTAAAGCGAACCTAACGGTACTCCCTACATCCCATAAAATAAGATGTTTGTGCAAGCTAAACTAGCTTGCAAAAACGTCGTACAGTATGGGAGGGAGGGAGTACGCGGGAGTAGGTTTTGGCGTGGATTAAGTAATTTTGGGTATGTTTTTGCTATTTTTTGTACAATAGATTCTTCCTAGGGCTGGTTGAAAGTGGTAGTTTTTTGTTAAATACTCTACATATTGTAAGTAGGAGTGAAAGTTAAGCTTTGGAACCTGTCGGCGTCAAAACCGGTGGATCTCGGGTAGGGGGTCCCGAACTGTGTGTCTAAGGCGGATGGTAACAGGAGGCGGGGGACACGATGTTTACCCAGGTTCGGACTCTCTCGATGGAGGTAATACCCTACTTCTTTCTTGATTAATCTTTATGATATGAGTATTACAAGAGTTGATCTACCACGAGATCGTAGAGGCTAAATCCTAGAAGCTAACCTATGGTATGATTGTTGTCGTCCTATGGACTAAACCATCCGGTTTATATAGACACTGGAGGGGGCTAGGGTTACACAGAGTCGGTTACAAGGGAGGATATCTACAGATCCGAATTGCCAAGCTTGCCTTCCATGCCAAGGAGAGTCCCACCCGGACACGGGACGAAGTCTTCAATCTTGTATCTTCATAGTCCAACAGTCTGGCTAAAGTATATAGTCCGGCTGTCCGAGGACCCCCTAATCCAGGACTCCCTCAGTAGCCCCTGAACCAGGCTTCAATGACGTGTCCGGGACAAAGTCTTCAATCTTGTATCTTCATAGTCCAACAGTCCGGCTAAAGTATATAGTCCGGCTGTCCGAGGACCCCCTAATCCAGGACTCCCTCAGTAGCCCCTGAACCAGGCTTCAATGATGATGAGTCCGGCGCGCAGATTGTCTTCAGCATTGCAAGGCGGGTTCCTCCTCCGAATACTCCATAGAAGATTTTGAAGACAAGGATAGTGTCCGGCTCTGCAAAACAAATTCCACATACCACCGTAGAGAGAACAATATGTCCACAAATCTAATCTGCTGACAACTTTTCATAACGTGACATCACACCACGGCCTGGTCATTATTCGAACCATTTCTCCCAGCACCTTGCCATCGCATGTTTCATGCGGTTTTATTAGCACATCTTGTCGAAGCAGAGATCGTGTTCCCCTTATCACGGGATTCTCATCAATACGGGTATGGTTAACCCAATCGTGCCTGTTGGTATTACTTCTCGATTTTAGGCAAGTTCCGAACGGCCACGCGGAGGATGCTTGATATTCACCCTCTTTATAAAGGGGCCAAGGCCTGTCCTTTTCTTCTCGCACTCAATCGAATCCTTCCCCCACCTTGAGTTCCAACACCCAAGGCTCAGGCTAGGCGCTTCGGACCTTCAATCATGTCCGGGTCCAACCTTCAAGGTCGGTGGATGCCCTCCTCCGTCACAGAGGAGGACATCAAGAAGCTAAGAGAAGCCAGGTATCTGACCGCCGAAATCTCGCACAAGCTGCCTGCTCGAGGGCAGGTCGTTCCCACTCCCGTACCCAGCGGGAGTGTCGTATTCGTCTCCCACTTCCTCCGAGGGCTAGGCTTTAGTCTAGATCCCTTTGTTAGAGGGCTCATGTATTACGGACTCGATTTCCATGATCTGGCCCCGGATTCCATCCTTCACATCTTGTTGTTCATCATTGTGTGTGAGGCCTTCCTCCACGTCACCCCGCACTTCAGCTTATGGCTCAAGACCTTTTATGTGAAGCCGAAGATGATTAATGGGCGACACACAGAGTGCGGAGGTGCCATAATAAGCAAAGGCGCCGATGCTCCATGGCCAAAGGGTTCCTTCCCGGAGGTGCCCATCTTATGGCAACGGGATTGGTTTTACATCACAGCTCCCCGAGGTACTAAGTGGGTAGCCGCCCTGCCTTCCGCTCGGGCCCCCCGCCACAACTGGCGTCATGGGTCAACAAGGGGCTGGGTAGGGGCGATAAATGATGTGCCGACATTGCAGAGTCGCATACGAGATCTCCTCGAGAGGGATGTCATCCTTGTCAAGGTAATGCAAGTCATGCTAGTTCACCGAGTCCTGCCTTGAAAACGTTGACCTCTCCGTATGTGGGAGTTCAACCCGGAAGGACCGCGAACTATTTAGCAATTCTTCGGCATGATGCACGAAGAGATGTATGGATTGTTCTTTGGATCACAAATAAAGTGTCTGGACACCATCGAGGATGCGGGCCTGAGTTGCAATCGTCCAGATACCCAAGTAAGTAATTCTTCGGCCGAACATGCTGTCTCTTTATGTATCACAACATCATTCTGAAAAGTCGCTCTTTGACCAGGACTGGGTAAAAAAGGCGAAGATGATCAGGTGTTCGGGCCCCCTTCCCGAAGGCTCAACAGATCCGGTACTGGCTAGAATGCTTGAGCTCGCGCCTTATCAAGCGCCATCAGGGGAAGATAAACAGAGGAATAAATAAGCCGAAAGCGGGCCTCACTCATTGTTCATCCAAACCGGGGGAATTAGTGCCTCCGCGAAGGAGGATAACCGGAGAGAAGGATCTAAAATCCCCTCTCCCCAAGGAAGGAAGAGGACCGCCTCTGAAGACTTGGAAACAATGGTTTCCAAACGAGGGAAGAAATCCTTGTCAGGGGGTCCTACCCCGGAGGATATCCTTACCACACAGTACCCGCAAGGGGATCAGCCCTCCACCGAGCTGTAAGTAAACAAAAGTACTCTATAGTAAATATATCCTGCTTTGTTTCCGAGGACAATAATCGAGGCGTATGTCTTGTAGTTCGGATCGTAGCTGAGGGAGTCCTGGACTAGGGGGTGTCCGGGTAGCCGAACTATCATCACGGCCGGACTCCAAGACTATGAAGATACAAGATTTAAGACTTCGTCCCGTGTCCGGATGGGACTTTCCTTGGCGTGGAAGGCAAGCTTGGCGATACGGATATGTAGATCTCCTACCATTGTAACCGACTCTGTGTAACCCTAACCTATCCGGTGTGTAAATAAACCGGAGGGTTTTAGTCCGTAGGATGAACAACAATCATACCATAGGCTAGCTTCTAGGGTTTAGCCTCCTTGATCTCGTGGTAGATCTACTCTTGTACTACCCATATCATCAATATTAATCAAGAAGGAGGAGGGTATTACCTCCATCGAGAGGGCCCGAACCTGGGTAAAAACATCGTGTCCCTTGTCTCCTGTTACCATCCGCCTAGACGCACAGTTCGGGACCCCCTACCCGAGATCCGCCGGTTTTGACACCGACATTGGTGCTTTCATTGAGAGTTCCTGCGTATGCGTCACCGATAGGCCCGATGGCTCCTTCGATCATCAACAACGACGCGGTCCAGGTGAGACTTTTCTCCCGGACAGATCTTCAGATTCGGGCGGCTTTGCACCGCGGGCCAATTCGCAGCCATCTGGAGCAGATCGAAAAGCTACGCCCGCCATCAGTCAGATTTGGAAGTTTGAACTATACGGCCGATATCCGCGGAGACTTGATCTTCGACGGATTCGAGCCGCAATAGCGTGCCGCCTTTGTCTCGATGGGCATTATCTAGCTCTGCAGCCGAACAGTGCCCTGGAGGCCGCACCAGCATCCGCTCCGACCCTTAATCCGGAGCCGGATTCCCCGATCGAGGACGAGTGGTTGGAACCGCCTCGGGGGCTATGATCTCTACGGCGATTGAGACGAACTCCATCGCTGTCCTTTGCGAAGACCTCGACTCCAGGGTACCGGACTCCTCTCCGGACTCCGAACCCTCCATACCGCCAATCGAATCCGATTGGGCGCCGGTTATGGAGTTCATCGCCATGACATCTTTCAGCAATCGCCCTTTGGCGACATCCTGAATTCACTAAAGTCTCTCTCTTTATCCGGAGAGCCCTGGCCGGACTACGGACAGGAAGGTTGGGATGCGGATGACGAAGAAATTCAACGCCCACCCACCACCCACTTTGTAGCCACTCTCGATGATTTAACCGACATGCTCGACTTGACTCGAAGACATCGACGGTATGGACGACGATGCGGAGATGACCAAGACCAGCGCCTACCATGGCACTTGAAGGCCACCTCGTCATATGACATATACATGGTGGACATCCCAAAGACGGAACGGAGATGGAACAACGGAGGATGACCCTCCAAGAAGCAACCAAAGCGCCCGGCGTCGGTGGCGCCGCTAAATCCCGCCACAAAGAAAACGGTGATTCCGCACGGGAGATAATAACACCCGGACGTGTCCGAAGACAACCCCTCCAGCGGGACTCAGCGCGGGAGGAGGGAGAAGCAAGTCCGCCTGACGGTCTTGCGCAGAAAGAGAGGTCGAGGGCGATAATTATGCGCCTCCCTCCAAAGATGAGGCAAGCCTCGGCAAGCAACAATTTGTTGTGCCCGAGGATCCCGCCAACAGAGCGTTCCAAGCGTGGGCTTATAGCCACGGCAAGCAGCCTCAAGAAAAGTAGCAACAGCTTAGAGCTGACCAAGACCTGCTAGGCGACAGATGGATGTAAGTCCTTGCAGCGAAGAGTATGAACTCGAACGCCCCTCCAAAAGCTACCCCAAACGCAGGCCGTTGCCTCGATCAGAGGAGGAAGCACCCAAGTCACCAGCGCACGACATGGCAGACCGGCCACCCCGTGGCCGCGACAGAGAAGCCTCTCGGCCCTCCGCTCAATACACACCCCGATGCCGGTCAAAAAGTACCAAGGCATGGGAGAACGTGCCGGACTTGTGAGATATATTGGAGGATAAGGAAAAACATATAAGGTCGATCTACGGATCGCGTGGGCGCCCAACGACGCAGGATGATTACTGTCCCGCTGGATACAGCAAAGCCGGCCGGGCCGAACACAGTAAACAAAGCTCATATGAGCTACGTCGTGATATAACCCAATACAGAGGCGTCGCACACCCACTATGCTTCATAGATGAAGTAATGGATCATCAAATCCCCGAGGGATTCAAACCCGTAAACATCGAATCGTACGATGGTACCACAGATCTCGCGGTCCGGATCGAGGACTATCTCCTCCATATCCACATGGCCCGCGGTGATGATCTACATGCCATCAAATACCTCCACTCAAGCTTAAAGGACCAGCTCGGCATTGGCTCAACAGCTTGCCGCCAGAATCAATTGGTTGTTGGGAGGACACGGAAGCTGCATTCCTTGATAACTTCCAGGCACATATGTGCGACCACCAGACGCCGATGACCTTAGCCACATAATTCAAAGCGGAAGAATCAGCCAGACAATTCTGGACACGGTTCCTAACAAACAAAAATCAAATCGTTGACTGTCCGAATGCAGAGGCCCTTGCAGCCTTCAAACATAACATCCGCGACGAATGGCTTGCCCGGCACCTAGGACAGGAAAAGCCGAAATCCATGGCAGCCCTCACAACACTCATGACCCGCTTTTGTTCGGATACCAAAGGGAGTCCTGGACTAGGGGGTGTCCGGATAGCCGAACTATCATCACGGCCGGACTCCAAGACTATGAAGATACAAGATTGAAGACTTTGTCCCGTGTCCGGATGGGACTTTCCTTGGCGTGGAAGGCAAGCTTGGTGATACGGATATGTAGATCTCCTACCATTTTAACCGACTCTGTGTAACCCTAACCTATCCGGTGTCTATATAAACCGGAGGGTTTTAGTCCGTAGGACGAACAACAATCATACCATAGGCTAGCTTCTAGGGTTTAGCCTCCTTGATCTCGTGGTAGATCTACTCTTGTACTACCCATATCATCAATATTAATCAAGCAGGAGTAGGGTATTACCTCCATCGAGAGGGCCCGAACCTGGGTAAAAACATCGTGTCCCTTGTCTCCTGTTACCATCCGCCTAGACGCACAGTTCGGGACCCCCTACCCGAGATCCGCCGGTTTTGACACCGACAGTAGCCCTTCTCGACAGAGTTCATCTTCGGGGGATCTTCTTCCAGAGATGATGGAGAGCGGAACACCTCCCCATGCCTCCCCGCCTCATGAGGCGGGCGACCCAGAGGTGTCATCACAGAGGATTTCTCCTGACCCACCAAGGCCAGAAGTTAATCCTTGGGCCTCCCGAAGTCCGTAGTATTCGGCTCCTAAAGGGAGCAACGAAAAGAGTCAGGGTTGTCCGGTGCGCGACCGGACGCATTGATGAGTCTTCTGGAGCAAGCGGCTATCTCAGAGGCGCATCATACGTTAATGAGTACGGTAGTTGAGAAGATTTCATCCGCCGAAAGAGGGTTTCATGAAGCTTTTATGAGCGTGCTGAGGAGCTTTGAGGTACGCAAAGTAATATGTATATTTTTTACGGTACCACACACGTCAGGTGTGCCCTATGCAGATAGTAGCCCCTGAGACTCTGGTTGCCATCGAAAAAGGCGGCAAACAGAGGATCATAGTCCCATGTAACCATTTGGCCTGTGCAGGTGGCTGAGGGTCCGGTGGCTAGCCCTGTGCAGGTGGCTGAGGGTCCGGTGGCTAGCCGGACCGGGGAGTTTGCTGAATTGAAGCGGCAACTTGATGCGGCGGAAGCCGACATCGTGCTCGTAAACAGGCGGCTTGACGAGGCATAGGGTATGTATTCTCCAATGGTCAACATATAGTAAGAGGGGCATGATGCTAGTATCTACAATATGTTGTGACTGCAGATGGAGTTGCCGCCATGGAGACCCTTCAGGCGGAACTTGCCCGAGCCAAGGAACAAGCTAGGAGGAGTGATGCAGCCGCCCCAAAGGCGGTCGAAGAATTAAGAGCCGAACAGGCTGCACATTGCGAGAGCAAAGAGAAAATAGCCAAAATGGCTGTTGAGTTGAAGGGTGCCGCCGACTTTATGAGATTCTTGAAAGGGAAAGTCAATCGAAGACGGCGGGCCTGGAGAAAGCCATGGTAGCAGCCAAGGAAACCCGCTCTAAAATCAGAGCGGCGTAGGAGGAGCTACGTCAAGCCGGAAATATCACGGCTGGGAAGCCCTTTTTGTTGCGGACGAAGTTCGGAGATCCTAAGTATGCCCTTCTGGATCAATTATGGAGTTCTACAGACGTGTACCTGTATTTGGCAGCGAGTGCTACTGATGCGACCAAGTTTTTTGAAGATCAAAAAGGTCACGAAGTGGAAAAGTTGTTCTGGTCACATTTCAATGCTCCAGTAGCGTCATTCTTTGTTAAATGAGCAAATGGCCGAGTGGGCCGAGCTCCATAGGTTGTCCAGGCTTGCCATGAGGTCTGTCGTGGATCGTCTTTGGCCGGAAGGACCAAGGCCGAATAGTTATTTTGGTCTTGTGCAATGATTCCTTGGTGTTGTGCCGCATATCGACGTTGTAAGAGGTCGGCGTGCATAGAGGGTGCGCGGATGGCTCTTTCCCGTGTCAAGACATACTGGGCGGAGATGGAGGCCACCGCTATTGCAACCCAGAATCCGGCCGTAGGCCAGGTTTTGGCCGAGCACTATTTTGAAGAAGTCCTGGAAGGTGCTCGTTAATAGAGGCTCAGTGCTCGAAGAGTGTCATGTTCGAGTGACATGTATCTCGATCGTAATAACAATGCTATTTGAATTATAAAGGTTGTGTTTATACTTTTGCCTAAAAGTATTTATGTGTATAACCTAAAAGTTTGCAGTCGTCGGCTTCAGCCCCCACGCATATAAGGCGGGGGTGCTCGCAAAAGCGCGTGTTCACACTTGATCCAACGTCTTGGTCCATTAAGGAGGTGGTAGCGCGACGAACAAGGCAATCGGACTATATTGCTTTAACACTTTCACTTAACCATAGGAGTTTGACAGTGGGGCTACTATATAGCCCCTGGTACTTCCGCGCTCATCCGAGTACGGGGCGCGTACGTACATGACCAGGAAAACCGGCCCTTCGTTAATGCGGAGGAATCCCGAAGATTCCGCTAAGTCATCGAGTGGTTGACCAGTCTCGCGCTTTATCATGACGGTCGGTTTTGGCTTTACATCGAGGTGCTCATTCGGATGAACCAGGCACAATCACAAGAGTTCTCCCGGTGCCACCTTAGCCGATAGAGCGGAACGTAAGGTAGCAAAACTCGGGAGCCGGGCAAACCCAACATTTGACCAAAGACATGATTCGGAGCTGATGCATATAAGGCCAAACTCGCGACGCCGAACACTCCCTAAGGTATTCGGTCTTTACAACGTATACCGGGCTGAGTAACGCCCTGGATAATGAACCCTGAGTGTCCAGGTATGTCCATCATTCTGACGTGGCGAAATGCCAATAACGTCAGCATGTCTCTCGGTTATACTGAGTATCCGGAGGATGTGAAGCAACAAGAGACAGTAAAATAGGTTTACACAGGGTCTTAATCTAAAAAGAAACCTTTGAGCGGGGCCTGCCGCATGTACTGCTTTGTGTCTCCGTTGTGCAAGTATCTGGAAGGGTGTAGCACGATTATCATCTGTAAAAGAGAAGAACTTAGGTGAAAGTTGTCGTGCGAAAAATTGGTTATTCTCAATAAACCATTAAAGTTCAAGATAAGTAAGGTCGAGCCGAGTTGTAGTCCTTTTTACATGCAGGAAGCCCCTGGTACCGTGTGTGGTGGTATATCCATCATACCAATCTCAGGTGTATCTAAGCTGTTACAGCTAGTGGTGCGCCAGACTCGTCTAGCCGTGTCCATGGTCTTGACGACCGATCATTTATTATGGTTGGAGAGGCCGTTTAGTGTTCGGCTGCTAAAGCCGCCACACGTTCTTCCGCGCGTAAGGAACGCTCAATATTTCCGCTAACTATGATGATGCCACGTGGACCGGGCATTTTAAGCTTAAGAGAAGCTTAATGCAGTACCGCATTAAAACGAGCGAAGGCTGTTCTTTCGAGTAGTGCTTGATAGCCGCTTCGGAATGGAGCGATGTTGTCGGGAGAACTGAATACAACCTCTAGTACTAGAGAGACCGTACAGCGGGCCTCTGGGCCTGGTATCACCCCTTTAAAGGTAGTATTACTTTGGTTGATTCTTGTCGGGTCTATCCCCATTTTGCCGACTGTGTCCTGATATATCAAATTAAGATTACTGTCGCCGTCCATGAGGACTTGGGTGAGGTGGTATCCGTCGATAATTGGGTCTAGCACCAAGGCAGCCAATCCTCTGTGTCGGATACTTGTCAGGTGATCCCCTGCGATCAAAAGTGATCGGGCAGGCCGACCAAGGGTTGAACTTGGGTGTGATGGGCTCTATGGCGCATATGTCTCGGAGTGCATGCTTGCTCCTTCTTTTTGTTACGTGAATCATGTTCACTGTTTTGACCTCTGGTGGGAATTTTTACATCCCCAGTGTTTCTTGGCGAGGCTCATCCTCGTCTTCACTTGGTGTCTCCCTCCCCTTGTGTTTGGCGTTTAGCTTGCCGGCCTACTTGAAGACCTGGCATTCTCTGTGGGTGTGATTTGTAGGTTTATCGGAGGTGCCATGAATCTGACATAATTTGTCTAGAATCTTGTTTACGTTGGACGGTCCATCTCCGTTGCCTTTGAAAGGCTCTTTCCACTGACCGGGTCGAGAGCCCCTAAATTCGGAGTTTACCGCCGTGTTGTCTGGGCTGTCTTCGTTATTTTGACACTTGCTTTTACTGCGTCGTGGTTTTCCATTGCCATCCCTGACTTCGAATGTGCCTAGGTCGCTGGTGCTACTACGGGCCAGCCAGCTATCTTCGCCCGCGCAAAAGTGGGTCATGAGGCTTGTTAGGGCTGCCATTGTCCTCGGTTTTTCTTGGCCGAGGTGTCTGGCGAGCCATTCGTCTCGAACGCTGTGTTTGAAAGCTGCTAAGGCTTCGGCATCTGTGCACTCGATGATTTGATTCTTCTTAGTGAGAAATCTGTTCCAAACCTTTGAGGCTGACTCTCCGGGCTGTTGAATTATATGACTTAAATCGTCTGCGTCCGGAGGTCGGACATAGGTCCCTTGAAAGTTAGCCCTAAAAGCATCCTCAAGCTCCTCCCAACTTCCAATTGAATTTTCGGGGAGGCTCTTCAGCCAGTGCCGAGCTGGTCCTTTCAACTTGAGGGGCAAATATTTGATGGCGTGGAGGTCGTCTCCGCGAGCCATATGGATGTGAAGGATAAAGTCCTCAATCCAGACCCCAGGGTCTGTTGTTCTGTCGTACGCCCCTATGTTCACGGGTTTGAATCCCTCTGGGAATTCATGATCCAGTACCTCATCGGTGAAGCATAGGGGGTGTGCGGCACCCCTGTATTTGGATGTATCGTGGTGTTCTGATGGTTGTAGTGTTCGGTTTTGATTTTGCACTGGAGCGCGCTTCCTAGATCCGTAGATGGATCTGGTCATGCCGGCTTTTTGACGCAAGTCCTCACGTGAATCGTGTGCTGACTTATGTGCGGCCTCGTTAGCCGCTCCATCGCGGCCACGAGGTGGTCGATCCGACCCGGTCGGCTTTTATTTTTCGGCTGTGTAGGCTCTAAGGCCTCGTCATCGAATTTAGGCAGCAGCTTGCGCTTTGGGTAACTCTTTGTGTGGCGACTGCCACCGTACTTTTCAGCAGTGTCCAGCACTTTGTTCCATCTACTGATAAGTGTATTTTGCACGGCCTTAAGCCTTTGTTTCCGCTTCTTAAGACTCCTCGCTGTGGCAATAAGCCTTCTGTGGAGGTTCTCTTGTTCCAAGTTCCTTTCCGGGATGATGTGTGCATCGTCATCCGGACTATTCTCCTCTCCTGAGATGGGTTGATGATTACTACCCTCGGTGTCGCCATGATCGGACAGTGGCTCCGTACTATGTTCGTCGTCCGCTGGCTCGTCCTGCTCTGTTGCTTTGGAGTAGACCAGGGTCTCATTCTTTCTTGCGCTGTTATCGTTTTTTTTCCGAGGCGGGATTTGGAGCGGCGTCTGCGTCGTCGCTTTGGTTGCTTCTCGAGGGGGTTGTCCTTCGCTGCATCCTCCCGTTCCTCATCATTGTCTTCTTTGGGTGTATCCACCATGTATATATCATGTGATGAAGTGGCTGTCCAGCACCCTGTGGGCGGTGGTTCCTGTTCTTCTGCTGCATCGTCGTCCATACCGTCGATGTCTTCGGAGCCGAAACCGGGCATGTCGCTTAAATCATCGACAGTGGCTACTAAGTGGGTGGTGGGTGGGTAGCGAATTTCTTCGTCGTCCGCATCCCATTCTAGCCGAACATTATTCGGCCAAGGGTCTACTGACAAGGAGAGAGACCTCAATGAGTTTAGCACGTCACCAAAGGGCGAGTGCTGAAGGATATCCACGGAGGTAAACTCCATGATCGGTGCCCAATTGGATTCGATAGGCATGGACGCAGGCGGTTCGGAGCCTGTGGCCGGGGACGAATCCAAGTGTCCGGCAACACGGGTCTCGTAGGAGGTGAAGTCAGTATTCGGCTCTATCGCCACTGAGTGTGCGGCCTCCGAGGCGGGGTCCATCCACCCGTCCTCGGATGACGCAATCTGCTCCGGTTTGAGGGCCGGAGTAGTCACAGGTGTGATCTCCCGAGCACTATCCGACGGCAGAGCTAAATCATGCTCTTCGTGACTGCGCGGCGCACCTGACATGGGCTCGAATCCGTCAAAGATCAAGTCTTCGCGGATGTCGGCAGTATAGTTCAAGTTTCCAAACCTGACCTAATGGCCAGGGCGCAGCTCTCGATCTGCTCCAGATGGCCAAGCAAGTTGGCCCGCAGTACGAAGCCGCCGAATACGAAGACCTGTCCGGGGAGGAAAACCTCACCCCGGATCGCATCGTTGCCGATGATCGAAGGAGCCATCCAGCCTTACGGTGACGGCACAATGGAACTCTCAATGAAAGCACCAATGTCGGTGTCAAAACTGGCGGATCTCGGGTAGGGGGTCCCGAACTGTGCGTATAAGGCGGATGGTAACAGGAGGCAGGGGACACGATGTTAACCCAGGTTCGGGCCCTCTCGATGGAGGTAATACCCTACTTCCTGCTTGATTAATCTTGATGATATGAGTATTACAAGAGTAGATCTACCATGAGATCGTAGAGGCTAAACCCTAGAAGCTAGCCTATGGTATGATTGTTGTCTTCCTACGGACTAAACCCTCCGATTTATATAGACACCGGAGGGGGCTAGGGTTACACAGAGTCGGTTACAAGGGGGGAGATCTACAGATCCAAATTGCCAAGCTTGCCTTCCACGCCAAGGAGAGTCCCACCCGGACACGGGACGAAGTCTTCAATCTTGTACCTTCATAGTCCAACAGTCCGGCTAAAGTATTTAGTCCGGCTTTCCGAGGACCCCCTAATCCAGGACTCCCTCAGAACCCAATAAGCAAGGCTAGTTACATAGTGCATGTGTGTACATGATTTAAAGTAAATATCAACCATGAGTGACTAATATCTTGATGGAAAACTTGAAACTATGGAATACTAGGGGGAAAATCGCATGGTTGGAAATACTAGCAATGTTCATGTACGTTTCAACGAATCATAATTAGAATAATACTTATTCACAAACTTGATACAAAACACTCTAATTTTGATATACATATATCACTAGAGATATATTATGCTTCAATTAGAATATATTCCTTGGGCTATTTTGGTGAGGTCAGGGAGGGATGTGGTTGGTTTTAAGATACTAATTATGGGTTTTCTGCAAATTGGTAGACAAGTGGGATGTTGGTGAGAAAAGGCAACAACTTACCTCATAGTCGTTAGATGTAGATCTAATGGTCACAAACGACGGATGGTAGACACACCATCATCACCAACTTAGTCTTCTGTAGGAGTACTAGCAAGATCCGTGCATTGCACGAAACATCAAGATGCATTTTTTTATAAAACACTTGATGTGATTGACCCATGCGGGAGTAATCCCATGTGTAAAAACTAATGATATCTCGAGAAATAGGAGATAAGGTGAAGAGGAGTGGGCGTGGTGGTGATTGGTGGTCGGACTGGCGGAGGCATGGGGATTGACGACGCCGGGCAGCCACTGTGCCGGCTTTGTTCCGAGGCTTCCTTTCTTAATTGCTCAACAATGAGGTTGTTGGAGATAAGGATGAACGAGGGAAGGCCTTGTCTGCAATTGTGGAGAGGGGTGAGGGTATCTTTTAGTTTAATTTCCATCCGTCAGATATAGATCGGATGGTCTATATTGCAAGATGGCACACGTACCATCATCACCAACTCGGTTTTTTCTAAGAGAAGAAATATAAGTATGGAGATACAAACGTATTATCGATACTTGTTTCCGTAAACTAGCATCTACATTCTATTCAACGCATCAGCATGTGTCTGGGGGAGAGAACGGCGTGTGTGTGGGGTGTGGGGGTGGGGGGGTTGGCTTCAGATAAAGAGTGAGGTGTCTATATTTGAGGGACTTTAGCGTAATTGAGATATACATGGTCAATAGTGTGTGCACTCATGGTTGATCAATTTGTTTCACAGTTTGGACTATGAGATAACGATACTTTTGAACATGTGTAATATACCTTGATGTACCAGAATTACAAACCTAAGATTGGAATTTTAGAATTCGACTCCATCATTAGCTTTTGTAATTCATTTAAACGGAGGTACATTTTTTAAGCTGGGATTTCGTGATTTCAAATTCATATATCAAACCTAGAGATATACACATACGGGCATACACATACACATTTTTGCTTTTGTCATCATATGTAGGATAAACACATTTGGAATTTCATTTGAATTGGACCGTATGATGGTATTTGCTTGTAGAAGCTCAATGATCCATATTTGAATTTAATGGACAATCTAAGTTTTGAGTTGGAGACATTGATTTTCAAAACTTGCACTTTTTTTGCGTGCAAAACAAACAAATTCTCAGCCATGGTATAATAGTCGGGCGTACAAGAGCAGAATATAATTTCTTGAGCCAAAAGCTTTCAAACTTCCCGCTCACATCGAAATATCTCGCTCCCGAAAGTTTAGCCCTGCGATATTCCTGTTTTACCCCTGCCACATGAATGGAAAAGGGATGCTTTGGTAACTCCATTGTTTTCCCCTCTTTGCCCCCAACATTATTCCCCAGAGCCCCTCCCCTTCCCCTCCCCGACCCCCCCAACCACGGCAAACTGCCGAATCTAGTCCTCCACCGCAGCGGTGGACCTCACACCCCGACGGATCTACCTTGCGCACCTTGGAACCCCCAACTGCCAACTCACCACTTCACCGGAGCCGCTTCAGCGACTGGCTTGTCAACTGCTCCAGATCTTCTTGACCTCCATCATGGTCCACCGCACCGGATCTACTTAACCGACGCCCTCGTCCACCACAGTGTAGGCCCTTCACTGACTCCCTCGTACGTCCCTTCGCTGGCCCTTCATACAAGCCCTCGTCTGCAAATGTATCCGCCTCGCCGAAGCATCAGCATAACGCGTCGCCAAGCCTTCGCCCACTGCCGGACCCGCTCCACGGACGCCATATTCAACTCCACCGCCCTGCTTTACCGACGCCGCAGCCTCATCGTTATTTTGATTTGTACTCCTTCGGTTTTTCTCTTTACCGCAACTGTTCACTTACCACAGATGAGCTTTCTTGTATGTCGACAAAGCGCCAGAACCGTAGCACCGGAGTCAGCTTCAGGATTTGGCGACAAATGACCCAAACTCAACCGCAACACGAGCACCATCGATGATCCTTAGCTATCAAGTATGCCAACGATACCCATACGCCACCGAGAATCAGGTACTATTATCCAACGGCCGGCGCCTACGTTCACTTTCTTAGCATAAGCACCGCACCTTTGAAATTTCTTCGGGGCATCATTCAGTTTTTCATGAGATGCGTTATTCTGCTTGCACCTATAGGGCCATACTTCTGGCAGTGAACATGTTACATGTGCTAAATTACATACCAGTGGACATATAGTTAATATGCTTTAGTTTTGTCCTAAGTATTACTGTACTTGTTAGATATCACTGCCTACTATTTTACTTCTTGCATGCTATATTTATGATAATGGTGTTGTTATGATGCCACTTGTTGGTTCCATCAGACTGCTTCATGTTTTCTATGCTTAATTACACATCAGCAAACTAGCATGTGGTTCCGCTGGTTTTTGTTCGTTTTACCCTACCTTTTTTGTTGCTAGCTATTACATCACTTCTCCGAGCCTCTGTTCATTACTTTTTTGTGTGTTCTTGATCTTCCCAAGTTGCATGACTAATTTGATGCGTCTATTAATTATGGAGCTGCGAACCCTATCAAGCAAAATATTTGTTCTTTTGGGGCTGGCACCTCGAACAAGCATAAAAATAGAGGGAAGCAGATATATTGTCGTGTATGCACACACCATTCTTTCATTAGTTTAGATGAACCATTGATGATCAATTCGAACCAGTGCATGCGATTAAAATTAATTTTACCTAAATAGAGGGTGCAGAATAAACTACAACAAGAAGATTTGCAACCACGTGATGCTGACGATATCTTCAAAGAACATTGCAACAGCAGCGAGGCTTCACAGCAACATATGGTAAGCCAGTGTGTTTTAGTACATGTGAAATGTAATGCGTGTGGGCTGCTTTCTTGGCTTGTGCCCTCAACCTGTAATCCTACAGAATAACAAATAGTTCAGTTGTCTGCTTTGTTGTATTGCTTGATTTGAATGCTTGTTTGTTAGTTGTTATGCTATACCTGAGTTGGCCAATATGTCAGCAGTGCCTGTTGTACTATCCTAAAGAAATGCATGCCTAGTTCATTTGAGTCCTTAACTTTTCCTCTGAACTTCATCACAAGAATGTTTTCGTAGTTTATATGAGGCCACACTGTTAAGTGCTTTCTCAGATTATTTCAACTGCTTAGATGCCTTGGCAACTTAAATATGGGGGTGGTGAACTCCCTTTCAACTAGGGATGTCAACTGGGTCCCGTTTAATCCCGATTAAAGTCCGCTAGTGGTATGATAGTTCAAAAGAGTTTTTGATTTTTGAGGAAAATGAACCAGGGAGCTAGCAAAAACTAACTAGATGGGACTGGCGGATGTCGTTTATTTCCCACTTACATCCCTATCTTAACATTTTAATTTCTTTTCGGCTGATGCTGCTTCGAACCATTTAAATATAGCTTGCCATGCTCGGCAATAATTCGTATGTTGTTTAACATGTAAGCTTACTGCCTGGATCATGCGATAACTATCTCTTACTTATGTCCAGCGGAAATCTTTCAGGATGCCGTTCACACTAGGACACAATGTACAACCCCAGAATCTATTTTGTGGAAGTAGTGCGCCATCCATGTTACCAGATGGTAGCAGTTCAGAGGCAACACCGCCGGAGAGCAGTCTGAGCATAGATATTATAGTTATTGAGGCTCTACTAGAGGCAGAAAGAGATGGTGTGGCTGCCATGAATGAGGTAATCTCGATCTTGAAGCTGGAAATTATGCAATTAGCTGCACGCATTATGCAAGCAACCCAAGAATTGGAGGAAGAAAGAATTTTGCATTTGAAGACGGAGGAGGTCCTGCTGCTTCTGTTATCTGAAGCCCAGGGTAATTCCAGTTCTTCTTTAGATAGCAGTTGAAATTGTCATTAGATTATTGTACTTGCATGTTGTGTCATGTCTCTGAATGGATTATGTTGTAAGACCCCCTATGTCGTCCATGTGTTGTAATGATCCAAATTTTTTAGGCGAGGTAATCCTCAGTACTTGTATGATTGACATAAGGTGAACTGTTTTTCGTGTGAGCATATTGTATTGGATGAAATAACTGTTTGACTCAAAGTGTATCCAACCTACTGAATTCGAAGATCTCGGCATTTCTAAATCATAATCATATATAAAGGTGGAATAAATCTTTGTTGTGGTTTTTAAGAAATAAAAACCAAACGTAGAATTATCTATGGATATTTGTAATCGAATAAAAATTGGATTTGGATTTAGTTGCCAGGGCCCAGGGCAAACGTGAATGTTAATTCTCCCAAGTTTTGAACGAAGTGGCTAAACACCCACTATCATTTGTGGGCTGCCCGAAGAAAGTGTTTGCAAGATGGAAATTGATGTCTACCCCTGACACTTGATATCCTTGTTGACCGGATTTACAGTGTTGTCGATAGGGGTAGACTAGTAACTTCAATCAGACGTGACACGACGGCCTCTGAGCCCATTCAGACACGGTGGGCGCCAAACATGGGTGGCAAAACACATTTGATTCAAGCTCGTCCGAAAGACATGTGTCTCTCCCTCCATTTCCCCATTCATCCACGGTGGGCGGCAGAACAAACTCTCCTTGTCCGAAATCGATGTAGGCTAATATTTTAAATAGGGGCAGCTGTGTAACTTCCCTTAGACATGACACAACCGCCCTACCTGTCATCCCCGTTCATACACCGTGGGCGCCAACCGTGGGCGGCAAAACACCCCTTCCTCGCCCGAAATCGTTACCGGCAAATATTTGGGAGATGCGGGATTACCGTCCTATCCCCAACCGACGTGATGTCCGAAATTTTAAACGGGGGATAAGTTCATAACTTTCCCACATTTCAGACAAGCGCGTCCCAAAGTTTGAGATCCCCCCTCCCCCTCCATTTCCCCATTCATGCACCATCGGCGCCACGACAATCTCCCCACTGCGCCCAGCCTCCACCGTCCGCCACCTTGCTGGAGCCGTTACCCCTACCCCATCGTCCGCTACAAGAGATGGACGTCTCTCATCCACGGCGTCGGACCAGGATCCTTTCATCGTGTCGTCTCGCTTCATCGGCGCCGTCGTCCACCTTTCTGTTGTCGCTCCTACAACCGCCTCGTCCATGGCAACAGGATTTATCCCCATACCCGGCCGTCTGCCATCTAAAGTCTTCTTCCCCACCGCCGACAGCCCTCGCACTGCTACCTCTTGAGCACTGCGTTGGTTTTCCCTTGAAGAGGAAAGGGTGATGCAGTAAAGTAGCGTAAGTATTTCCCTCGGTTTTTGAGAACCAAGGTATCAATCCAGTAGGAGACCACGCACAAGTCCCGCGCACCTACACAAACAAATAAGAACCTCGCAACCAACGCAATAAAGGGGTTGTCAATCCCTTCACTTACGAGAGTGAGATCTGATAGATAGGATAAGATAATATTTTTGGTATTTTTATGATAAAGATGCAAAGTAAAATAAATGGCAATAAAAATAACTAAGTGTTGGAAGATTAATATGATGGAAGATAGACCCAGGGGCCATAGGTTTCACTAGTGGCTTCTCTCAAGAGCATAAGTATTAAGGTGGGTGAAGAAATTACTGTCGAGCAAGTGATAGAATTGAGCATAGTTATGAGAATATCTAGGTATGATCATGTATATAGGCATCACGTCCGTGACAAATAGACCGAAACGATTCTACATCTACTACTATTACTCCACACATCGACCGCTATCCAGCATGCATCTAGAGTATTAAGTTCATAAGAACAGAGTAACGCTTTAAGCAAGATAACATGATGTAGAGGGATAAACTCATGCGATATGATATCAACCCCATCTTCAACCCCATCTTGTTATCCTTGATGGCAACAATACAATACGTGCCCTGATGCCCCTGCAGTCACTGGGAAAGGACACCGCAAGATTGAACCCAAAGCTAAGCACTTCTCCCATTGCAAGAAAGATCAATCTAGTAGGCCAAACCAAACTGATAATTCGAAGAGACTTGCAAAGATAACCAATCATACATAAAAGAATTCAGAGAAGATTCAAATGTTGTTCATAGATAAACTTGATCATAAACCCACAATTCATCGGTCCCGACAAACACACCACAAAAGAAGATTACATCGAATAGATCTCCAAGAGAATCGAGGACAACTTTGTATTGAGATCCAAAGAGAGAGAAGAAGCCATCTAGCTAATAACTATGCACCCGAAGGTCTGAGGTAAACTACTCACACATCATCGGAGAGGCTATGGTGTTGATGTAGCCCTCCGTGATCAATGCCCCCCCGGCAGACGCCTAAAAGGCCCCAAGATGGGATCTCATGGGTACAGAAGGTTGCGGCGGTGGAATTAGGTTTTCGTGGATGCCTCTGATGGTTTGGGGTACGTACGTATATATAGGAGGAAGAAGTACATCGGTGGAGCAACATGGGCCCCCCGAGGGTGGAGGGCGTGCCTGGGGGGGTAGGGGCGCCCCCCTGCCTCGTTCTGTCCTCGTTGATTGCTTTACGTAGACTCCAAGTCCTCTGGATCACGTTTGTTCCGAAAATCACGTTCCCGAAGGTTTCATTCCGCTTGGACTCCGTTTGATATTCTTTTTCTGTGAAACACTGAAAAAGGCAAAAAAACAGCAATTTGGGCTGGGCCTCCGGTTAATAGGTTAGTCCAAAAAATAATATAAAAGTGTATAATAAAGCCCATTAAACATCCAAAATAGAATATAATATAGCATGGAACAATCAAAAATTATAGATACGTTGGAGACATATCACGCACCCGCAGCACCCTCAACGTATCAGCAGGGGCCTACACGGCGTCGCAAGAGAGGTGGTACTCTTCCATATGTGCTTAAGTTATTGATCTCACCCGGAAAATAGATCTTAAATTGTTTACCGTACTTTTCTTGTCCATACCAAATCGTAGTGGCTAGTTGAATGCAAACATTGGTTGTGAAGTAGCTTTGTCCGGTTTGCACCTTCAGATCCGCCATGTCACGGTCACTATACTCGTAAAGCTTATGGTTTTCCCCCTTTATATTCACTACCATCATCGTAGGTGCTTCACTGCTTTGTGTCGTGCTAGCACTGCTCCTCAAGACCACAACCCATCAAGCGAAACAACATGCCACTCATAATGCCAAAGCTTACGTGTTGAAATACGAATATGATATGATGCTCATATTACTAAAACAGAGAATGTTTAATTGGTCACCTAATGTTCTTATATTCATTTCGAAAAGCATGAGCGCCACCCACTGGTTCAGCTAGTTCCACTTTTTCCTGATTTTACTCTTGATGCTTAGGGTTTTACCCTTTTATCTACTCTACTATGATCTGCGTAGGTGCTTTCTGTCATACTAGCATTACTCCACCCTTCAATCTAAACAACACAACACTCATAATTCCAAAGCTTGGTTGTTCAAATATGATTGTGATATGATACTGATATTAGTTAACAGACACATTTAATTGGTTAGCTGAAGGTCCCACTTGAGTTTCCAAATGCATGTCGCGACATATAGAGAGATAGCAGAATTGCATTTCTTTGTCACTTGTTGACTGTACTTTCTTGTCCATACCAAATCTTAGTTGTTATTTCAAAGCAAACATCGGTTGCTAACTACCCTTTGCGCGGTTTGCAGCTTCAGATCTTCCATCCCACTACCACGTTCAATACTATACTCATCATGCTTACGATTTCCCCATTTTATGATGACCACGATCAGCCTACGTGGTTCGTGTCGTAATAGCACTGCTTCACCCATTGAGCTAAACAAGCTTAGTTGTACAAATTCAAATATGATATTATGCTGATATTAGTAAAACTGAGAGATGTTTAATTGGTCAGCTAAATATTCCTACTTTAGTTTCGAAATGCATGTGAGCCACATATGGAGAGACCGGAAGGAATAGTATTTCTCTGTGCGCTCTAGTTCATCATGGGTGGCCAACCGACATTGTATAGAAAGACTATCTTTTTCCAGTCAAATGTTGGTCTTTTGTAATAGATGTCCAAAAGGAAGAGGGCGAGTGTAGATCCTCAAGGAGTACAAACTAGGTATTTGGAAAAGGTAGTGATACCTGTTAAATTAGATAGATCAGCAGCCACAGAAAACACAAGCCCAACTGTAGCAGACTTTACCCCTGCTCCAGTGGCCAAACCCCTATTAGAACTGCTGAGAGCCCAGCGTCAGGTACTGGCTATGATATCAATTCAAAATTTGAACTCCTAAATTTCTGCATGTGCCTTACCTTCTCTCTGGTATGAAAACTAATTTCAGATGAATCTCCTTGCTCAAAGGATCATAGGATCTCAAGACAATACTAGGCTCTGCATTGCTCTTGTCAGTACCTCTTGCCCTTTGTCAGTATACTTACACTCATTGCTGTTTGATTATGTAGCATCACTGTAAATGTTCGCTTATTTATCCTCCCTTTGCTTGAAATTATAAGATCTATATTTACTCTTAGATAAATGTAGAATTAACACAATGGTTATGAAGTTTTGAATTGCTCATGTAAGTACCTGTTGTCATGTACTCCCTCTGTATCGAATTAATTGTAGATCAATTAGATGTATTTAGAACTTAATAGTGCTAGATACATCCATTTGAGTGACAAGTAATAACGGACGGTGGTGGTATTACTGTACATGCATCGTGAGATAATTGATTGTCTAGCATTACTCTGCATCTTATCTACCCTGCCCTCCACTTTCTCCAAATTATCATATCTACATTTACTCTTACCAAAATGTTGAATAAAGCCAATGCCATCGCACACGTTGATGTCTGCATTCCTCATGTCAAATTACCTTTTCCCCTCAGAATTGTATTTAATTAATTGCTATTTGATTATGTATCATCGGTCTACGCCTGAGCTTCATTATCCTCTATTTCTTCCAATATTATTTGATCTGTATTTACTCTTTGTAGAATGTAGAATAATGGCAACAATTATAAAGAATTTTCTTTGGGGAATTTATTGAATTATCCTTCCATCAACTTGGAGAAGGGCTTTGTCTAGCCCGTGTTAACATGTAATGTAAGTTCATCCTTCTCAAGCCTTCAAACTTTGTTCTAGTATAGATTTGGATAGGCATCATTTCCTCCACTGTTGATTACATCTGATTGGATGTTTGCAACAACTACCAGTTTTAAATTGTAGTTGTAAAAACATGTTCCTTATGCAGAACAGATCCATTTATTTACTTATATAATTGTGAAACCTGTTACGTGTCTCCTTGTTTCTCTTTCAGAGTCGTATCTCTTATGCCAGGCAGAACTTAGGAAAAATAGTAGGCCAAACCATCTTGAGGAAAGCGAGATGACTCCAAGGTCCTGTGTTGATGAAGACAGTGAGTTGAAGCTACTCACCAGCAGGTGTGAGACAACCTCTATGTAGTCGCTGTCGTGGTTCTAAGTCTGACAGTAGAATGGGGGGTAGGAATGGAGAGGCAAGATCCTAGCTATGGAGTAGTTGTATACGCAAGATGTTTACGAGTTCATGCCCTTCTCGGAGGAAGTAACAGCCCCACGCCCCGTGAGCCCGGAGGCGGTCGATCAGATTATGTGCGTATGAGTTACAGGGTGCGAACCCTTTACACCGAGGAGGGGTGGCTTATATAGAGTTCGCTGCACCTCCAAATTTCGGTTATGTAGGGATTAAGGTACATTAAGATAGGGAGTTACTGGTAACATCCCACATAAAGTGCTATGATGACCATAAAGCCACTTATCGACCGACCGCTTATGCGGCAGATCGATCAGTAGATCTCTGGCGGTCGAGTGGTTGGCTTCACGGTCCGAGTGTCTTCAGTTCGTCAGTGGAATCCTTCCAGGTCGACTGAAAGGTAGTTTCTTCAAGAGATGTCCTTGGGGAGGGTACCTTGGACAGGTCCATGACCCAACCCTAGGTTCATGGCTTCATCAGTAGCCCCTGAATGGATCAAGGTTTGAGTGGGGAAGGAGTTGAGACCTTTTCCGACCCACTTTTCGTGCGATCAGCACGTCTTGTTCTGGATCAATAAGCTTAGGTGACGACTTCAACTTCTTTTTCAATCGCCTTGATCCAATCTTTGTATCCGTCGAGTGTGTTTTTCGTACTTAGAGAGCTCCGAACGACAGGACGGAGGAAATCTTTTGTCTGACGATTTGCTCTGTGGCACGCAGATTTAGCGGGATTCGAATTTTCGGGAAACGAGCGGGGCGGAGGAAGCCGCGGTAATCGGATGGGATAAGGCAGGGACGCCTCGATCTTCGCGCCACCTTTTTTGCCATGTATCGCGCGGGCGACTGTTGCGGGAGTTGATAGGATCGCCCGGACCTACCAGTCAGTCACTCAGGAGCAACCTCATATAAGGCCGTGGACGGGGGTTTTTTGAACAGTGCATTCCCCTTTCCTCCTCCTTTCCCCAGATTCATCCGCCGCGTGCTATTCTACTTCAGCGCTGCTGCTCTGCACGCACTTTGTCAGCGGCAATGGTGAAGGAGAAGACGGCGGCTTTGGAGCGGGCGAAGAAGGCGATGGCGAAGGCGAAGGGAAGAGCGACCAGTCGGGGTGGATCTTCGTCGAGGGCCAGATTGCCGCAGGGCTGGATCCAGGGCGACTGGATCCGCTCGACGATCAGCCAGAAGGACCTCGATGACATGGCCAATGAGGGACGGATCCCCCATGGATCAGCGCGGCTCCCGGGGAAGGAGTGGGAGCCACAACCTCTAGAGGGTGAGTGTGTTCTCTTGGCCACCCATGTCGACCGCGGGTTCTCTCTGCCGCCTCACCCGTTCTTTCGGGGATTTCTGAACTTCTTTGGTGCACAACTTCACCACTTCACTCCCAACTCCATCGTGTACCACGCTGCTTTCGTGTCTTTGTGCAAGAATTTCTTGGGTTGCCGGCCTCATTGGGGTCTTTTCAAGCACATTTTCACTTGTCGCCCCAAATGGTGAAAAGGCCAATCCGGTGACGAGAGAACTCAAGTGATTCAGATGTATGGGGTCTTGGGGTTCAGATGAGAGGAAAAAGTTCTTTTCCGCCATGATCTTACCCGAGTCGGTCTTTGGATGGCAATGACTTGGTTCTCAAGAAGGACCAGCCAACGCCAGTAAGCGATCGACTCCCTCGCTTTTCCATGGACCGAGTGAGCAAGCCATCTTCTTTGAAGGTGATTCCGGAAGAGAGGGCGCAGGTGAAGGTGTTGGTCGAACGAGTTGTCCATCTCATCAGAGACGGGGTGACTGGCATGGATCTCTTGGAGGTCTTCCTCCGACGACGCATCCAGCCACTTCAAGCCCAAGACCATCCGGTGTGGTTGTACTCCGGCACTGAGGACACCACTCGGATCCACCCGGAGGAGATCGAGGATGCCATGCTGGAAAGATGTCTTGGGGGCATCACAGGAAACAAGGACAACCCTCGAGGGGCCAGGAGGATCCCTCCACTCGACCAGTCCTACGAAGTAGACAAGGTCCATTCCTGCATCATTGATTGTTATCCTGCTTTCTCCATCTTGTTTGCTTTAAATCGGTCGATTGCCTTTTGTCTTGTTTGTCGTCTTTTATGCCACCACTGAGATGTACTCGATGCCCAACAGGGCGCAAGAACCAGTTGAGGAGGAGGAAGGGAGCGGAGGTGAAAGCCAGGAGGAATGGCAATCTGACGGTGCGGAGGACGAAGATGACAACAGCTCCGACGAAGAGGAGGAGGAGGAAGAGGAGGAAGAAGTCGACCCTCCTCGCATGGAAACGCGGTCCAAGCTCACCCATGACCCCGCGGTCGAGCGTGGCAAGGATATCGCGTCTGTCGGTCAGTCGACGAAACGTCCTTGGACGACCTCTCCGGCGCCGACTGAAAAAGCACTGAAGCAACCCCGAGCGACGCCATCAAAGCCGACGAAGGTTTTGCCCAAGATGAAGATGGCCATCCCCACCATTTCCAGGTACAGCAAAACTTGTGTTTTCTTGTTCAGCATGGAGATACTTTTGGTCGACTTGTTGACTGATCAACTGATTTCTGAAATCTGCAGCGCTGCCGCCTCTGAGACCTCAGCCAGGAACGAAGACCAGGAGATGGAAGACGCTATTACCTATAACCTTGGTATGATCGCTGTAGTTTCGCTTTTTGGTCGATTGGATTTCCGTTTTTAACTTTGAATCTTTCCTGTAGTCCCTCCTCATGTCATGGATCTCCCTGATGATGATGATGAGGCGCCGTTGAGGCGGACGAGGACTAAAAAGGCGCCTGCTGGCAAGACTACTCAGGTTGTATCAGTGCCTGAGGCCCTGGTTCATGAGGGTGGCAACATCACTCGGACTTCTGTGTCTTTTGCTGTGCCGCTAACTAGTATCTGGCCTTCATCGTCGACTGCTGATCCGCCCTCCCTTTTCGCCACCCACCACGTCCCAGAGGACCAAGTGGGTGCTGCTAAGGAAGCTATACGCCAGGCGGGGATCATGATGGAGCAAGTGAAGGTGGTCCGGGAGGCCAGCCAGGCGGCCTATGATGCCAGCTCAAGCTCTTCAAAGCAATGTCCAGGTTAGTTGATCATCACCATTTGTTCTGTTAGGATATGCTAGCTGAAAACTCTTCTTTCTGAAGATCTTCGTATCTGAACACCCACTGGGTGTGTCGATTGAATTTTTGGACTGGTGGGGGCACATTGAGTGCACCCACTGGGTGTCGTCCCCGAGACTATGGTGGACTGCTGGCAATCGACCGTAGTCTTTGTACTTTGAATTTCTTTGTTAACTTCTTCACTCGGTCTGGTCGGACCATGTCGAATGGAATCGTGAAACCGGTGGGGGCACGCTGAGTGCACCCACTGGGTGTAGTCCCCGAGACTATGGTGGACTGCTGGCAGTCGACCGTAGTCTCAAGAACTCTTTTTTTATGATACCAAAGCTGACTGCTGACAGTTAGCTATGGTTTAGGATCATAGCCTTTTTGTCTCTTTCGGTCGACTGATCGAACCGAGTCGGTAGAACCAGTGGGGGCCCGCTGAGTGCACCCACTGGGTGTAGTCCCCGAGACTACTGTCGAATGTTTTGATTCGACTGTAGTCTTAGAAACACAATGATTTTTCTTAGTCACTCGGAAATAACATATCTTTGAGGTCTGTCGATTGACTCTTCGCAGAAATCCTGCGAGCTTGTGGCTCGCTATACTGAATTGGAAAACAAACAGATCCAGCTCAACCTTGACTTGAAGCTTGATCAGGAGAACTTGCAGAAGGCGAGAGACGAAGCATAATGTATGGCTGGTGAGAATTTGACGACTGTCTTTGTCTTTCTGCCCCTTCCTAATTCTGATCTCACTGTCATTTTGCAGAAAAAATGAAGGAGGCTCTGAAGAAGAAGGATCATGACCTTGCCGAGGCGCAGAAAACGGCTTTGGACAAAACCAAGCTCGCGGAAGAAACGCTGTCTTCAGTCGGAAAACTTGAAGAAGAGAACGCCAATCTGAAGGCTGCTCTTGAAGCGGCCAACAAGGAGATTAGCCGACTGAAGAACGACAAGATAGCTTTGAGCGACAAGGCTGGCGAGCTGGCGGGGAAGAGGAACGATCTGGAGCCTTATCTGGGAGGGCTCGCCAAGAAGTTATTCCTCATGCTTGAAGGTAATTCCTCTTATCCGACTAACTTGTTATCACTGACTCATCATAGAACCATTAGCTTGAACTCGAGTTGTGTTTGTAGAATTCTGTCAGAACTTCGAGGAAGAGACTAGTCGAGTGGAGACAAGCCTGGACCCCATTAACTCCCCCGTGAAGGATGAAGCCGCCATGAACGTGCTCCGACTGGAGTCTCATGTCGCTGCTGTGGTGGACTATCTTGCTCGACTGAAGGCTGCGGTGTCGCGGATCGACTCGACACTCTGGCCAGGAGAGATACTTCAAAATGACCTTGAGTCTTTAATGACTCGACTGAATGACGTTCCAAGCCGAGTGCAGGAATGGAAAAAGTCTTCTGCCAGATGTGGTGCCGATGTTGCTCTGTCCCTGGTCCGCGTTCACTGCAAGGAGGCGCGAGAGGAGAGGCTGGCGTCCATCAAAGTTGCCAATACCAAGAAGTATGACTTCCAGTCTTTCATGGAGACTTTCATTGCTACTGCCACCCAGATTGCTGACGGGATCGACCTGGACCAGTTTGTCGCGCCTTCTAGTCCTCCACCTGAGGAGTAAAAAACTTCTATGATTCGTCTTAAATTTGCCTCGGAATGCCGAGTGGTCTTGTAACCAATAAACTTTAACACGCTTGACGCCTGAGTACTTTTGAATCCCTAGAATGCTATCTGAACTTGGCTTATCATCGAATATGCTTTCATTTGCCTTCGAGCGAATTTGTTCTTCACTCGGAATATACTTCAGTGCTTGAGATGCAGCTCTGAGGTGAAAAATCCAGTCGATCTACGCTTCATTGTTCTTGTAGGTAGGGATGGAGCACAGATTGTACTTGTGGCACAGCTCCGAAGGAGAAGGTAACAGTCGACCTGCACCTCGCCGTCCTTGCAGATCAGGATGGAGCGCACGTTGTACTTGTGGCGCAGCTCCGAAGGAGAAGGTAACAGTCGACCTGCACCTCGTCGTCCTTGCGGATCGGGATGGATTTCATACTTAGGCGAGTACTGGACTGCAGCTAAGCCCCCGAGTGGGAGGTTTGCTCTCCACTTGGTAGGGTTTTTCAAACTTAGGCGAGCATCTTGGACTGCTGCTAAGCCCCGAGTGGGAGGTTTGCTCTCTGCTCAGAGGATTTTTCAGATACTTAGGTAGTCTTCGACTGCAGCTAAGCCCTCGAGTGGGAGGTTTGCTCTCCACTCGGTGGGACTTTTCAAACTTAGGCGAGTCTTGGGACTGTTGCTAAGCCCCGAGTGGGAGGTTTGCTCTCCGCTGTGGGATTTTCAGATACTTAGGCGAGCATCGGATCGCAACTAAGCCCCCAAGTGGGAGGTTTGCTCTCCACTCGGTAGGATTTTTCAAACTTAGGCTAGCATCTTGGACTGTTGCTAAGCCCCGAGTGGGATGTTTGCTCTCCGCTCGGTATGATTTTCAGATACTTAGGCGAGTACTAGTCTGCAGCTAAGCCCCCGAGTGGGAGGTTTGCTCTCCACTCGGTAGGATTTTTCAAACTTAGGCGAGTACTGGACTGCTGCTAAGCCCCCGAGTGGGAGGTTTGCTCTCCGCTCGGTAGGATTTTCAGATACTTAGGCGAGTACTGGACTGCAGCTAAGCCCTCGAGTGGGAGGTTTGCTCTCCACTCGGTAGGATTTTTCAAACTTAGGCGAGTACTGGACTGCTGCTAAGCCCCCGAGTGGGAGGTTTTCTCTCCACTCGATAGGATTTTCAGATACTTAGGCGAGTACTGGACTGCAGCTAAGTCTCCGAGTGGGAGGATTTTTCAAACTTAGGCGAGTACTTGGACTGCAGCTAAGCCCCCGAGTGGGAGGTTTGCTCTCCACTCGGTAGGATTTTAGATACTTAGGCGAGTACTGGACTGTAGCTAAGCCTCGAGTGGGAGGCTGGCTCACCACTCGGTAGGATTTTAAACACTTAGGCGAGTACTTGGACTGCAGCTAAGCCCCCGAGTGGGAGGCTGGCTCACCACTCGGTAGGATTTTCAGATACTTAGGCGAAACGGATTCACAGTTAAGCCCCCGAGTGGGAGACTGGCTCTCCACTCGGCAGGGATTTTTTTTTACAAACTTAGGCGAAATGGGTTCGCAGCTAAGCCACCCACTGGGGGGAAATTTCTCATGTAAACGAAAAGTAATAACAACCACTAGGAAAATTATAACATTCTTGTCTTCGATAAACAAACTACAGAGGTACTTTTATTACATCTCACCCGAGTGAGTACTTAAGTATAAAAGGGGCGGAGCAGCTCCGCGTTCCAAGCTCGAGGCTCATCAATCTGGCAATCGACGTTGTAAAGATGGTATGCTCCATTGTGGAGAACTCTGGTGACGATGAAGGGACCTTCCCAAGTGGGAGCGAGCTTGTGTGGTTTCTGTTGATCCACTCGGAGGACCAAGTCTCCTTCTTGAAAGGTTCGACTCTTCACATTTCTAGCATGGAATCGACGCAAGTCCTGCTGATAGATGGTCGAGCGGATCAGGTCCATCTCTCTCTCCTCTTCTAGGAGGTCGACTGCATCTTGCCGGGCTTGCTCCGCTTCATCTTCAGAGTAGAGTTCGACTCGGGGTGCATTGTGAAGCAGGTCACTCGGCAGAACTGCTTCAGCTCCATAGACCAGAAAGAATGGAGTTCTCCCAGTCGACCGATTAGGAGTGGTCCTCAATCCCCAAAGAACCAACGGAAGTTCGTCGACCCATGCTCCTGCTGCATGCTTGAGATCACGCATCAGCCCGGGTTTCAGTCCTTTGAGAATTAGATCGTTTGCTCGTTCTACTTGTCCAGTCGACTGGGGGTGAGCAACTGAAGCATAGTCAACTCGCGTACCCTGAGAGGCGCAAAAGGCTTTGTACTTGTTGGAATCGAAGTTTGACCCATTGTCAGTGATGACGCTATGCGGAACTCCATATCTGAATATCAACTCTCTGATGAAACTGATAGCGAGCAGCGCGCCGAGGTTCTTGATAGGTTTAGCTTCGATCCACTTTGTAAACTTGTCGACTGCCACTAGCAAGTGAGTGAAGCCGCTTCTGCCAGTTCTCAGTGGTCCAATCATATCCAACCCCCAAACAGCAAAGGGCCAGATGAGTGGAATGGTCTTCAAGGCTGAGGCAGGTTTGTGTGACATATTGGAATAGAACTGACACCCTTCACACTTGTCGACTATTTCCTTTGCCATTTCATTTGCTTTTGGCCAGTAAAATACCGCTCGGTATGCTTGAGCCACAATGGTCCGAGAGGACGCATGATGACCACAAGTCACCGCGTGGATATCATCAAGAATTATATGACCTTCTTCTGGTGTTATGCACTTCTGGCCGACTCCAGTCGCGCTTTCTCTATACAACTGTCCCTTGATCACAGTAAAGGCCTTGGATCGGCGGACGATCTGTCGAGCCTCTTCTTCGTTCTTCGGGAGTTCTTTCTTTAGTATATACGCGATGTACAGCCTTTGTCGGTCGAGAGTGATGACCACGACTTCCATGATCAGGTCGACCATATTTGGGACCTCAACTTCAGTCGGATCAGTGGCACTTTTTAGCTGCGGGGCTTCTTCGGTGAAAGGATCCTCTTGAATTGACGGTGTGTGGATGTGCTCCAAAAACACATCACTGGGAATGGCTTCCCTCTTGTTCCTATTTTCGCCAAATCATCAGCAGCTTGATTTTTCAGTCGGGGTACATGATGAAGCTCTAACCCCTCAAACTTCTTCTCTAGATTCCTCGTTGCATTGCAATAACCAGTCATGGCTAGACTTCTGACATCCCACTCCTTCATCACCTGATTAACCACTAGATCTGAGTCGCCATAAACCATGAGGCGACGGACGCCGAGTGAAATGGCCATACGCAACCCATACAAAAGTGCTTCATATTCTGCTTCATTGTTGGAAGAATCAAAGTGAATCTGGAGCACATATCTGAGCTTATCTCCTCGGGGGGAAACCAACACTACCCCAGCACCGGAACCATTCAGCATCTTGGAACCATCAAAGAACATGGTCAAGTGCTCCGAGTGAACTTGAGTCGGCAATTGTTGTTCAATCCACTCGGTGATGAAATCTGCTATTGCTTGGGACTTGATGACTTTCTTTGCCTCAAACTTGATATCAAGGGGAAGGAGTTCAATCGCCCTTTTCGCCACTCGACCAGTTGCATCTCTGTTGTGCGTAATCTCTCGACAATGGGCGTCCATCGACGATCGTAATGGAATGGTCAGAGAAGTAATCAACAACCTTCTTCGTGGTCATATAAATCCCATAAACAAGCTTCTGATAATAAGGGTATCTTTGCTTTGATGGGGTCAATACTTCAGAAAGATAGTATACTGGGCGCTGAACTTTGAAGGCTTTTCCTTCTTCTTCCCGCTCGACCGTAAGTACTGTACTGACGACTTGTCCTGTGGCTGCAATGTAAAGTAGCAAAGGCTCTTTGCTGATTGGGGCAGCAAGCACCGGCTGGGTGGAGAGCAGAGCTTTTAGCTCGCAAACGCTGCATCACTTACGGAGTCCACTTGAACTTGTCCGACTTCTTCATCACCAAGAAGAGGCAATGCCTTTTCATCGAGACGAGAGATGAATCGACTTAAAGCGCCAAGCATCCAAGAAGCTTCTGGACTTCGTGCACACGCATGCAGGCGTTTCATTCGGAGTATAGTGCCAACTTTTTTCGGGTTCGTCGATCCCTCGCTCGAAACGAAAACCGAGTAACTTTCTGCCAGGAACTCCGAATTTGCACTTTGATGGATTAATCTTGATATCATACCTCCTGAGATTGGCAAATGTTTCAGCAAGGTCAGTCAACAGGTCGGAACCTTTCCGCGACTTGACCATAATATCATCCATGTATGCTTCCACATTCCGACTGATTTGTGTGAGCAAACACTTCTGAATCATCCTCATGAACGTGGCTCCGGCATTCTTAAGGCCGAATGGCATGGTGACATAACAGAAGCACCCGAATGGAGTGATGAAAGATGTTTTGATCTCGTCAGGTCCATACAGACGGATCTGATGGTAACCGGAATAGGCGTCTAAGAAAGACAACCGCTCACATCCCGCAGTCGAGTCGACATTTGGTCGATGTGGGGGAGAGGAAAATGATCTTTCGGGCAGGCCCGATTGATATGTTTGAAGTCGATGCACATGCGAAGTGACTTGTCCTTCTTAGGGACCATGACAACATTGGCGAGCCACTCGGAGTGGTAAATCTCTCGGATAAACTCCGCTGCGAAGAGCCGAGGCACCTCCTCGCCAATGGCCTTTCTCTTCTGGACGGCGGACCGTCGAAGATATTCTTTGACATGTTTAACTTTTGAGTCGACTCATAGACGATGCTCAGCCAGATCCCCCTGAACACCCGCATGTCGTGAGGCTTCCATGCGAAGATGTCCCAGTTCTCACGGAGGAACTGGATGAGCGCTTCTTCGTATTTGGATTCGAGTGTTGTTGAGATGTGAGTCGGAGCAGCACTGGCATCAGTCGGGTGAATATGAATCGGTTTCGTCTCTCTGGACGACTGAAATGCTGACTCCGTGGATGGCTTCTTGGCTCGCAACAAATCACTCGGGTCTGCAGTTTTCTGGTACTCTTGCAACTCTACCACTTCCATCTGAGCATCAGCGATCTTAGAGCCTTTCTGAAAACACTCTTCTGCTTTCTTCCGATTGCCAAAGGATGTGATCACACCTTTGGGGCCTGGCATCTTCAGTTTGAGGTATACATAACATGGTCGAGCCATGAAACGTGCATACGCTGGCCTTCCCAGAATAGCGTGATAAGCGCTCTGGAAATCCACGACCTCAAAGGTCAACTTTTCCTTGCGAAAATTCTTGTAATCACAAAAAACCACATCGAGAGCAATTTGGCCGAGTGACTCAGCCTTCTTTCCAAGAATGACTCCATGGAAGCTCATGTTCTTTGGTCTTTGAGTCCGGACATCGAATGCCCATCCCTTTCAACGCCTCTCGCATATAGTATGTTCAAAGCATCGCCACCATCCATCAAAACTTTAGTTAGACGAGTGCCTTCGACGACTGGGTTAACCACCAACGCTTGCCTCCCAGGGGTGGCTATGTGTGTCGGGTGGTCAGACTGGTCGAACATGATGGCGGTCTATGACCATTTCAGGTAACTGGGTGTCGCCGGAGCGACCATATTCACCTCTCGGTTGATAACTTTCAATCGACTTTTGCTTTCAAAGTCAGCAAAAATCATCAGGGTGGAATTGACCTGGGGTATCCACCGTCACTATCTTCCTTGTCTTCAACTTTGTCCGACTCCTTCTCCTTGTTCTTGGGCTGCTTCCCCTGGAACTGCTGAATCAAGAGCCGACACTGTCGAGTGGTATGCTTTGGGTAAATGAGTTTACCCTCTTCATCTTTCTTCGTGTGAATGTGACATGGCAAGTCCAACACATCATTTCCATCTTGGTCTTTCACTTTCTTGGGGTTCCAAGGCCCTTGGATTTCCCTTGAACTTTCCTCGAGTCACGGCCAAGGCTTCTCCAGGAGCATTGGCTCGGCTTTCCGCTTCGCTTCCGATCGGAGTTCCCTCCTCGGTTTCATTAGCGGCTGACTTGTACTTGCCACTCGAGCCGATCCTCTTCTTCACCATTAGGCGTACTTGGTGGCAATCTCCATCATTCGACTCGTGGTCATGTCTCCGTCCGACCAATTTCAGACTTAACTCTCTATTCTTAATGCCTTCCTTGAAGGCACAGACTGCCTGATGATTAGATACATTCTCTACCGTGTGATGCAATGTGATCCATGTGACGCCCGGATAATCATGCTGCAGTAATATCACGTTAACAGTGCCACGTCACCCCGATTACTGTTGTTAATCCCGCATTTTAATAAAAACTTTTCAAATTCAAAAGTAAATAAATGTCAAACGTCAAACTTTTCAAAAGCTAAAACAAAATGTTCGGGAGGTGTCATATTTTGAATAGGTAATTATAGTAAAGAAAACACAAATTTATAAAACACTTAAATGCCCTAAGTTGAATTAAAACAGTGAAAGAAAATAAATAAAAGAAAAAAGATAGAACAGAAAAACAAAAGACAAAAAAAGATAGAAGAGAAACCCCCCGGGCTTCGGCCCAGCTGACCCCTTGGCCCAACTGGGCCATGGCCCAGCCGGCCACCACCTGGCCTATAGGCCACCCCCACCCCGACCGAAACCCTAACATGTCCACTCCCCATGTTCCCCACTCTCCCCCCGATCTCTCCTCCTCTCGCTCCCTCTTCTCCTCCCCCGATCCAATCTAGATCGGGCATGACAACGCCGCCCCTCGCCGGACCTTCCCTCCTCACCCGCCGTCCTCGACCTCCTCCGCGACGCCACCTAACCGGCGCCGCACCTCCCGGCCTCCTTCTGCTCCCTCACACACCGCGCCGTCTTCCCCGAGGTCCGCGCGCGCTCCATCCATGGCCGCCCGACCCCGTCGCCGGAACCACGTCGCCATCGCCAGTCGCAGGAGCTTCCTCGCCGGCCTGCTTCCTCCTCCTCATCGGCCGCTCCCACGTAGCCCGTCGTCCCCGTCGCCCCCCTCGACACCCGCTGCCACGGACCCCGCGAACCCCTGTGAGCCTCGCCCCTCTCCCCCTTTGCGTCTCTGCTCGCCCGCGCGTGGCCTCACCTCCCCCATCGCGATGGCGGCGCCCAAGACTTCGGCACGCGCCCAGCGCCGAGCCCGAGCCACGCCTCGCCTTTGCCAGCGCTTTCGCCGTTCGACCGCCCGTGAAGCTCAGCCTCGTCGCGCCCCGTAGTCACCGTCCTTGCGCTGACGCTCGGCCGCTGCTCGAGCCGCAGCCATGGGCGCCCCGACAACCGCCTTCGTCAGCCGTCTCCGCCTGACCTCGTCGGCGATGACCCGCTTCCGCCCCACTACCACCCCTGCCGGCCACCGTGCCACCGCCCTGGCGCGCACTCGGGCATGCGCCGTTCGGGCGACGCCCGCACCCAGCGCCCGTAAACCGCATCGCCTCCTGGCCCTATGATAAATAGGGCCCACCCCCAGAACAGTTTAAAAAAAAGAATTAAAATAAATAAGTAGTAATAAAAATAATTAATTGATTAATTAATTAACTAAATTAATTAAGTTAATTAATCCTAATTAATTAATCTAATTAACCTGTTCGTTTAATTAAACAGTAATTAGTTAACTAAACCCTAATTAACCTAACAGTGTATGATAGGGGGGTCCCACTGGGTCCCGCATGTCAGATTGACCCGGTCAACACCTCTGTTGACTGCTGACGTCAGCGTGCGCTGTTCTAGATAATGTTGATTAAATTAATTAAATAAATTCAAAAAATGATTAAATCTTTTAAAATTAATTTAAAATAAACCGTAGCTCGGATGGAAAAACTTTGTACATGAAAATTGCTTAGAACGACGAGACGATTCCAGATACGCAACCCGTTCGTCCGCCACACACCCCTATCATATCAATCTCGCAACTTTCCCCCTCCGGCTCCTCTGCCCGAAAACGCGAAACACGGGGGATACTTTCCCGGATGTTTCCCCCCTTCACCGGTATCACCTCATACCGCGTTAGGGCACCCCTAGCACCGATACTTGTCATGTCATGCGTCGCTATGCATCTGTTTGCTTAAGTATTTAGTGTTTCTTCCCCCTCTTCTCTCGCTAGACACCGAGACCGACGCCGCTGCTACCCAGTACGACTACGGTGTTGACGACCCCTCTCTCTTGCCAGAGCAACCTGGCAAGCCCCCCCCCTGATCTCTAGATATCGCCTATTCTTCTCTATAATGCTTGCATTAGTGTAGTGTAGCATGTTACCGCTTTCGATTAATCCTATACTCTTGCATAACATGTCCTTGCTACTACTATTGTTACCTTTACCGCTATCTCTTTGCTTAGTATAGGATGCTAGTGTTCCATCGATGGCCCTACACTCTTTTAAAATGCGCCATGCTATACTCTTTGGGCTGTGCTCACTTCGGGAGGTGATCACGGGCATATACTACATATACTTTACACTATAACGTTGCCTGTGATACTGTTCGGAGATGGGGGCTGAAAGGAAAGCTGGCTCCATCCCGGTAGAGGTGGGCCTGGGTTCCCGACGGCCCCCGGCTGTTACTTGTGGTGGAGCGACAGGGCAGGTTGAGACCACCTAGGAGAGAGGTGGGCCTAGCCCTGGTCGGCGTTCGCGGATACTTAACACGCTTAACGAGATCTTGGTATTTGATCTAAGTCTGTCCATTTGGTCTATACGCACTAACCAACTACGCGGGAACAATTATGGGTACTCGACGTCGTGGTATCAGCTGAAGCCTTCGTGACGTCAGCGACTGAGCGTCGCGCGCCCGATTGGACCGCGTAACGTGACTTCCTTTGTAATGGAGGTTGCTAGGTCTACTTCCGGCCGCGTTCGCAACGTGCAGGTGCGCTAAGGGCGATGGGCCCAGACCCCTGGGCGCTTAGGTTTAGACCGGCGTGCTGACCGCTCTGTTGGCCTAGGTCGAGCTGCGACGTGTTGATCTTCCGCGGTCGGGCATGACCCAGAAAAGTGTGTCCGGCCAAATGGGATCAAGCGTGTTGGGTTATGTGGTGCACCCCTGCAAGGAAGTTAATCTATTCGAATAGCCGTGATCTTTGGTAACAGGACAACTTGGAGTTGTACCTTGACCTTATGACAACTAGAATTGGATACTTAATAAAACACACCCTTCCATGTGCCAGATATAACCCGGTGATCGTTCTCTAACAGGGCAATGAGGAGGGGATCGCCCGGTAGGATTATGCTATGCGATGCTACTTGGAGGACTTCAGTCTACTCTCTTCTACATGCTACAAGACGAAGGCTGCCAGAAGCGTAGTCTTCGACAGGATTAGTTATCCCCCTCTTATTCTGGCATTCTGCAGCTCACCCACCGATATGGCCCTTTACACATATATCCATGCATATGTAGTGTAGCTCCTTGCTTTGCAGTACTTTGGATGAGTACTCACGGTTGCCTTGTTCCCCATTTTTCCCCTGTCCCTATCCGATTGCTGCGACCAGACGACGGAGCCCAGGAGCCAGACGCCACCGTCGATGACGACTACTACACCGGAGGTGCCTACTACTACGTGCAGCCCGCTGACGACGACCAGGAGTAGTTAGGAGGATCCCAGGCAGGAGGCATGCGCCTCTTTCGATCTGTATCCCAGTTTGTGCTAGCCATCTTATGGCAACTTGTTTAACTTATGTCTGTACTTTCGGATATTGTTGCTTCCTTGACTCGTCTATGATCGAGCACTTGTATTCGAGCCCTCGAGGCCCCTGGCTTGTATTATGATGGTTGTATGAGTTATTTATGTTTTAGAGTTGTGTTGTGATATCTTCCCGTGAGTCCCTGATCTTGATCGTACACGTTTGTGTGTATGATTAGTGTACGATTGAATCGGGGGCGTCACAAGTTGGTATCAGAGCCGAGTGCCTGTAGGAATCCCCCTTCCACACTCCTTGGCCGAAGTCGAGTCTAGACATTGCAAAACTTTTTCTAACATGGTTGTGTGCCTTACGGGCCCACGTCGCCATTGGGTGGTAGTAGGATATTTTATTCCTCATCCTATACTCTGGGACTCTGATCTCTCTTCTATTCGGGTTAAATGAGTTTTACTAAATCTAACATTAGGCTCTCGTTATCACTTTCACCCGGAGAGCCTCTTATTACTGATGATCGCTTCTTTGCGTGAAGACCCTGGAGATACTCTCTGCTGTTAACCCGAGAACTTGTGTTCATCGCGTTTGCAATTCCCTTCCACCGTCAACCCTTATGGATAACTACTTGGAGTTGTTATTCTTACATTCATCCCTAGTTTGTCTTGTTATTATAAGATACCCTGAAACACTCGTCGTTGTTTCGATAATCCTTTGAGCTTACTGCCTTGCTGTTCTTTGTCACCTGAATACCCAAACGGATAATTCCTCGCACTTGCCGAGTATCCCCTCATCCCTAGCCGTTCATGTGTTTCACATAAGTCCTCGAAATACCATTCGATATTCCGAAAATCCTGAGCAGCCTATTGCTTTTGAAATTCTTGCTTAATTGCATTATGGTTAACCCCGTAAGTCTCGTAATCTTAATGGCATACCTTGTCATTATCATTTTGAGTCTGTTGATTCAATATGTTGCGAATGCTCGCAATCCTCAATCAGATCCTAGAATTCATCCTTCCAGCTCACTTAACATGAGCTGGATCTCGACCAATCAAATTGTCGTTGTTTGTAAACCCTAAGTTTACTCAAGTTATCCATCCTTAATCAGAGTGTTTGCTTCTGATCCCTTGATGTGGAAATCATTAATTCTTTTGCATTTGAGCTTTGAATTAGTCGGTTGTTTCTATAGTCTGATCTCCTTGCATTGTATCTTCCTCTGGTTGAGTACTGATGCTCACATCACATCCCTTGAGGACCACCGGGTCCCTTGTTGGATTTTATCCGATAGCGTCCTTCATATCCAATCACTTTGGAAGTTCTTTCTCCATTGGTAAATCCTATCCTCTGATTGACCAACCATGCTCTGCCTTCGAGCTTGTGTTATTTATTCCTGAAGTTTGTGGTATATGTTCCAAAGAGACCCTGATGGGTTGAACCTATGCCTTTTCTAATCTGGGTGAACCCGGAAACTACTACGGGTCATACTCTACTGTTGTTTTGACAGATAATATTTCAACACTATAACTTCATCGAAAGCGAGAAGTGAATGAAAGGGTATGCATTGGAGAAGTGGGAGTCGACCTTGAACTCTGAGTTCATGCCCATGGACCTGACGTGGAACTTATCATGGAAGCTTCTTGCCAAATATTTACTCATTCGAGTAATTCTTTCGGTGTTATTAAATTGGAACCCTTGTAGTCATGGTTTCGACCATATTGTTCTTCTTTGTTCCCATTTCTCGGGCAAGTTTAAACATTTGTCTTCTGCGGATTAATACCCCAGTCCAATCTCTACTTTGATCCGTCTTCGAGTATTACCCCCTGGTATCTCGAGATTATCTTGGAACTGCATAACTTCTTATGAGTTCTTCATCAAGTACTACATTCTCACTGGTTACAGTTTTCATGGGCTCTGAGTTATTAAACACTCAAAGACACCGATAACTGAACCGAGTCTGCACTACGGTTCAACAACTCTTGATAATCTTCTTTAAGTACAAGTTTTTACCCGATCACGCCATTCCTAGCCTGATCGGCCATATCATTATCGTGCATTTTTTTTATTTTTTTTATCTGTGCTATTTGGTCCTTAATCATGGAGCACAACTTTTGACGATGAGCTAACCTTGCGTCGATCTTCCTCGTCGTATCATTTCACCTTGAACAGCAAGCTTGATTTTGAGTTGCTTCGTACTCGTGGTTCCAATAACCTTTCGCGCCATCATTCCTTTGACTTGATGTCATCGCTGATCGATTACATCTTCATGAAATCTCTCGACAATTATGTCGTGATCATCATCAACCTTCTGAGCTTTTCCAAAATATCAATCGAATCCATGATGAGAGATATCATCCTTTCCCCCTTGATGATGGTGCTAACATCAACGAATTCTTGCATTTCCGCAACACAAAACTTGTTCTAGTTTTGCGTTGTACCTTGAGATCCATGCAATCCAGCAATTGTTCTTCCTTACCTTGGAGTATTACCATCTTTTATGTCAAGAATGTCGTGAGGATTACTCCACCTCTTAAGAATTCTTGGTATGGTGATACTTCTCACCATCACCATTCTTTCTTGGGTCCTCGTGTTGATTCCAACCAGGGTACCAACAAGTGAGCGGTGTTGTTTGGATTCCGCCCTTCTAGCAACCCTATTGCTTTGAAGTTAATGGTCGGCCGTTCATTCTTAGACTATTGATTATTGAATCACCATTCCAATGTTGATCGTGCAACCCAGCCCATATTTCGGGTGCACCTTTCAACCATTGTTAAATTGTGTATGTTTTCCTCGAGCATACATCAATATATCATTTTGACCTGACAAATGTTATCTCCTTGATCACATAATTGTGGAAATCCATCCTTTGGAAATCTTGATGAATTGTCGCTGAGTTCATCAGCCACCTCCTTGTCCTCTCCTTGGGTTAATGATGAACTCTTGTTAACGGAAATCACTTCATAGTTCATTTCTCGAGAATCTTACAGTGTCATCCTGTCAAATTGTGTCGCACCTTTTCTTCTCAAGCATCCTGAGTCTGAGGTATCCTAACACCGATCAGATCTGAATCTCGGTCAGATATGATGGTTAGAACATATTTCTAAGAGTTGTAACAATGGTCTTTATATGACCCGGTAAGATGACGTCGTGCCTAGCACACCTGGCCGGAGGACCTATTGTTATAGTTGTTCCTTTTTGGCAAGGTTAACCATTCTTCCATGAGGGAATTGTAAGACTTATTCTATAAGTTATTCCTGATGAATCCTTTGAGTTTCCAAAGTCTGATCTTCACCTGTTGGCCATGTCAATGCTATCTCGAGGCATGTCTATGGTACTCCAATTTTCAACAAGAACATTTGAAGCCCAATGTTAAATGTTTCCTGCTCAATTATCCAAACACCGCTGTATGGGTAATGTCATGAAATTTCTCTGCCCTTTCCTAAAGAGTTTTCTACATTATATCCTGCCAAGGATATCATGCTCTGCTTGTCCTTGGGAAGGGTATACCCCTGATATATGTGTTTAAACACATTTTCCTTTCCATTGTTTGGTTTAACCTTTCTTGTGATCTATATGATCTAAGCAGTAATATTCTCCTACTTATGTATATACCTCGGTGTACAATTACATCGGCAAGACCACATTACTATTGTTGATGACATTTTGGTAGCCACCGATGGACGAGAACCTTGCCTATTGGCCCGCCTTGTTCAACGAGCAGGAAAATGGTTCTCTTCGTCCCTCGCCCTTGGTATCGATGTTGTTGCCGACATAACTGACAGGCTACCCTACGTCGCCTTACTTTCATGACCGTGCAAGATGTCGGCCCCCTTCCTACTTTCAACCACATGGTGGGCCCATAACCCACAGTTCCACAGGATCGAAACCTGGCTCTCCTGTACGCCGCCTGTTCCCAAGGTTGTTCCTCGCGCGTAGCCTCGTATTTCACGAGCCACCTTCCGAGGGATCATCAATCCTATTATCAAATACAATACTTATCCACGTTGCTTTGAACCCCTTTCACACTCTTTTTCAGGCATCGAACGATTGTCTATCCGCTTGGACCTCCTTATTGTACCTTCTTACCTTACTCTCGATTTGTTCAACTCGAGAGATACTGATCTATTCATTCACGGGAAAACCCCAGACGATTACCCCTTAAGCATTCTGTCGTAGTCGAGCTACCCCTTACCTATTCGTAAGCATGAAGGAACCCCCGAAGAAAGGATGACGACTTCACCATGATGGCACGAAGCGGAGAAATGAAGACCTCGGCGTAGTGGACCGACCTCTTCGAGAAGAGCAGCCAAGACCGAGAAGAATCGTTAGAATTCCGTAACCTATTCTTCCCCTTACTCCCCTCTTAAATCTCGGGACGAGATTTCTTGTAGTGGAGGAGAATTGTGACGCCCGGATAATCATGCTGCAGTAATATCACGTTAACAGTGCCACGTCACCCCGATTACTGTTGCTAATCTCGCATTGGATCAAAAACTTTTCAAATTCAAAAGTAAATAAATGTCAGACGTCAAACTTTTCAAAAGCTAAAACAAAATGTTCGGAGGTGCCATATTTTGAATAGGTAATTATAGTAAAGAAAACACAAATTTATAAAACACTTAAATGCCCTAAGTTGAATTTAAACAGTAAAAGAAAATAAATAAAAGAAAAGAGATAGAATAGGAAAACAAAAGACAAAAAAAAGATAGAAGAGAAACCCCCCGGCTTCGGCCCAATGACCTCTTGGCCCATTGGGCCATGGCAGCCGGCCACCCCCACCCCGACCGAAACCCTAACATGTCCAATCCCCACGTTCCCCACTCTCCCCCCGATCTCTCCCCCTCTCGCTCCCTCTTCTCCTCCCCCGATCCAATCTGGATCAGGCATGACAACGCCGCCCCTCGCCGGACCTTCCCTCCTCATCGGTCGTCCTCGACCTCCTCCGCGACGCCACATAACCGGCGTCGCACCTCCCGGCCTCCTTCCGCTCCCTCGCGCACCGCGCCGTCTTCCCCGAGCTTCGCGCGCGCTCCATCCATGGCCGCCCGACCCCGTCGCCGGAACCACGTCGCCGTCGCCAGTCGCAGGAGCTTCCTCGCCGGCCTGCTTCCTCCTCCTCACCGGCCGCTCCCACGTCGCCCGTCGTCCCCGTCGCCCCCCTCGACCCCCGCTGCCACGGACCCCGCGAACCCCTGTGAGCCTCGCCCCTCTCCCCCTTTGCGTCTCTGCTCGCCCGCGCGTGGCCTCACCTCCCCCTGTCCGCGATGGCCGGCGCCCCGCACACCGGCAGCAGCGCCCGGTATGCGCGAGCCCGAGCCCGCCTCGCACTATCATGGCGCTGCTCGCCGTTCCCGACCGCCCAAGCGAGCTCCGCCTCGTCGCGCCCCATGTCGCCCGTCCTTGCTGCGCTCGGCAGCCGCTGCCTCGAGCCGCAGCCATGGCCGCCCCGACAACCGCCTTCGTCAGCCCTCTCCGCCTGACCTCGTCGGTGATGACCGGCTTCCGCCCCACGGCCACCCCTGCCGGCCACCGTGCCACCACCCTGGCGCGCACCAGCGCCTAGCCGCGTCATGCGCCCAGCGCCCCTCGGGCATGCGCCGTTCGGGCGACGCCCGCACCCAGCGCCCGTAAACCGCATCGCCTCCTAGCCCTATGACAAATAGGGCCCACCCCCAGAACAGTTTAAAAAAAGAATTAAAATAAATAAGTAGTAATAAAAATAATTAATTGATTAATTAATTAACTAAACCCTAATTAACCTAACAGTGTATGATAGGTGGGTCCCACTGGGTCCCGCATGTCAGATTGACCCAGTCAACACCTCATTGACTGGCGGCGTCATCTTGGCGTCGGCGTCGCTGTTCTGGATAATGTTGATTAAATTAATTAAATAAATTCAAAAAAATGATTTAAATCTTTTAAAATTAATTTAAAATAAACCGTAGCTCGGATGGAAAAACTTTGTACATGAAAATTGCTCAGAACGACGAGACGATTCCAGATATGCAACCCGTTCGTCCGCCACACACCCCTATCATATCAAACTCGCAACTTTCCCCTCGGCTCCTTCCGCAGCGAAACGAAACACCGGGATACTTTCCGAATGTTTCCCTTCACCGGTATCACCTCATACCGCTGTTAGGGCACCCTAGCAACGATACTTGTCATGTCATGCGTCGCTATGCATCTATTTGCTTAAGTATTTATTGTTTCTTCCCCTCTTCTCTCGCTAGACACCGAGGGCCAAGCAGCCGCTACCCGATGCGACTACGGTGTTGACGACCCCTCTCTCTTGCCAGAGCAACCAGGCAAGCCCTCCCTTTGGTCACCAGATATCGCCTACTCTTCTCTATACTGCTTGCATTAGAGTAGTGTAGCATGTTACTGCTTTCAGTTAATCCTATACTTCTGCCTAGCCTGTCCTTGATACTACAGTTGTTACCTTTACCTGCTATCCTCATGCTTAGTATAGAATGCTAGAGTTCCATCAAGGCCCTACACTCTTGTCCGTCTGCCATGTTATACTCTTTGGGCTGTGCTCACTTGAGGAGGTGATCACGGGCATATACTACATATACTTTACACTATTACATTGCTGTGATCTTTGTTAGGAGATGGGGGTGAAAGGAAAGGCTGGCTCCATCCCGGTAGAGGTGGGCCTGGTTCCCACGGCCCCCCGTTACTTGTGGTGGAGGCGACAGGCAGGTTGAGACCACCTAGGAGAGAGGTGGGCCTGGCCATGGTCGGCATTCGTGGATACTTAACATGCTTAACGAGATCTTGGTATTTGATCTGAGTCTGGCCACTGGCCTATACGCACTAACCAACTACGCGGGAACAGTTATGGGCACTCGACGTCGTGGTATCAGCCGAAGCCTTCATGACATCAGCGACTGAGCGGCGCGCGCCAGATTGGACCGTGTAACGTGACTTCCTTTGTAATGGAGGTTGCTAGGTCTGCTTCCGGCTGCGTTCGCAATGTGCAGGTGTGCTAAGGGCGATGGGCCCAGACCCCTGGGCACTTAGGTTTAGACCGGCGTGCTGACCGCTCTGTTGGCCTAGGTCGGGCTGTGACGTGTTGATCTTCCGCGGCCGGGCATGACCCAGAAAAGTGTGTCCGGCCAAATGGGATCAAGCGTGTTGGGTTATGTGGTGCACCCCTGCAGGGAAGTTAATCTATTCGAATAGCCGTGATCTTTGGTAACAGGACGACTTGGAGTTGTACCTTGACCTTATGACAACTAGAACTGGATACTTAATAAAACACACCCTTCCAAGTGCGGATATAACCCGGTGATCGGCTCTCTAACGAGGGCAATGAGGAGGGTCGCCGGGTAGCATTATGCTATGCGATGCTACTTGGAGGACTTGATCTACTCTCTTCTACATGCTACAAGACGGAGGTCGCTGTGCGTAGTCTTGACGGGGAGTTAGTTATCCCCCTCTTATTACGGCATTACGTAGTTCGGTCCTTGATATGGCCCTTTACACATATATCCATGCATATGTAGTGTAGCTCCTTGCTTGTGAGTACTTTGGATGAGTACTCACGGTTGCCTTGTTCCCCATTTTTCCCCTGTCCCTATCCGATTGCTGCGACCAGACAACGGAGCCCAGGAGCCAGACGCCACCGTCGATGACGACTACTACACCGGAGGTGCCTACTACTACGTGCAGCCCAGCGGCGACCACTGTGAGTAGTTAGGAGGATCCCAGGCAGGAGGCCTGCGCCTCTTTCGATCTGTATCACAGTTTGTGCTAGCCATCTTATGGCAACTTGTTTAACTTATGTCTGTACTCAGATATTGTTGCTTCCGCTGACTCGTCTATGATCCAGCACTTGTATTCGAGCCTTCGAGGCCCCTGTCTTGATTATGATGGTTGTATGACTTATTTATGTTTTAGAGTTGTGTTGTGATATCTTCCCGTGAGTCCCTGATCTTGATCGTACACGTTTGTGTGTATGATTAGTGTACGATTGAATCGGGGGCGTCACATTCCATCTCTGGATGTAATCCCTCAGAGTTTCATTTGACTTTTGCACACACGACTGCAACTCTGTCAACCCTGCTGGCCGCTTGCAAGTTCCTTCAAATGTCCTGACAAACACTCGGGCAAGATCTTCCCAAGTGTAAATCTTTGCTTTGGGTGCTAAGCGGATTCGGTCATGCTCGCCGAGCCCTCCAACATAAGAGGCGGTGTTTCATGGCCACTTCATCATTGCCGCCAATCTGAACAGCCACTCGGTAGTCCTCAAGCCAAGTATCGGCTTGGACTCACCGATGAACTTATCGACTCGATCGCCAACCTGAAGTTGGGAGGAATCACCGCGGCTCGATGGCTCGCTAAAACACTCTGGTCTGAGACGTGTACTCTGCTGCTGGTGGGCGATTTACGCCATGGCCTTCTCTGTGAGCTCTGTTCTGTCGACCAAGCCTTGAACGATGATGGATCTCACATCAAAGCCTGGTTCCACAGGGTCGATGGAATCCTTAATCAACAACGTGATGGCGTCTGTCATCTTCTTTGTCGAGGCGTGTATGATCCACCCCTTGGGGAGGAGGGCACTCGGCGTCGATCATCACGATCGAATCGGTCCTCATCTTGATCACGCCGGCCTCCATGTCCCTCACGCCTTGGGGCGATCATGGGCTATGAGCCGATCGGGCAGATTCGCAGCGATGGATCTGCGTGAATCCTGTTCATGACTGCGATACTGACTGAATTTTGATCTCCTGCTGCCGGAGTAAATCTACGATCTATAGCAAGCCTCTGCCAGCCTACATTTGGGAAGGCTGAATGGACTCTGCTATACGGGCTGCAGCTGCTAGATTCTGAATTGGAGTTCGTATACCGAGTCGGTTGTGGAAAGAGTTGGCGTCGGCGGGCGATAGGACCCGTTGTTGCGCTGGTTAAATCGAGCACTTTCAGGAGATTTTCCACGAGTGCGTTCAGCCAAGATGGCCAAACGCAGCGTATTGTAAGGCACGGGCCTCGGGGTTTCTCCAACGATAGGAGTGTGAAGTGCATCCATGTTCGTGTGAAGCTCCTCCCTCTGCAGTCAAGTGAGGGGCTCGGGTTGATACTCTTCGTGAACTCAGCTGGCTCGCCTCGCTTCCGCCAACGCCTTCGTCGGCGCTTGGCAGGACTACATGGTCCGTCGACCATCGTAACCTCCGCTGCTGGATCATCTTTGTCGCTTTTCGGATGCAGTCTCTGCGAGCCCGGTCGGCCAGATCGAGCAGTAGAGAGATTTCTCGGGATTGATTGCCGCGACTTGGGGAGTGGACGACTGGCGGGCCACTGCGTGCCTCACCCACCGTTGAAGCCTCGACCAACTGGAGCGCTTGCGTCGGCGAGAGACTGGGAGGGAGGACGGCACAGGAGCCAACCGATACTGGGTCGACGGCTGCCACAGGAGGACACCGCGAACGCACGCGCGAAAGTGCGTTGCCCATGGACGGGAGTGCGTCGGCGTCGAGTGGAGCCTCCCGCAGCCAAGCGGAGTCGTCGGCGATGAGCGTGAGCGCCGAGACGGATCTCGCGGCCCTCAACCAAAACTCCACCTGAAACCATGATGAAGGGGATCAGAAAAACTGCAACTTCTCCAACAAGTCGCTAAGACACCTGCCCCACGGTGGGCGCCAACTGTCGTGGTTCTAAGTCTAACAGTAGAATGGGGGTAGGAATGGAGAGGCAAGATCCTAGCTATGGATTAGTTGTATACGCAAGACGTTTACGAGTTCAGGCCCTTCTCGGAGGAAGTAACAGCCCTACGTCTCGGAGCCCGAAGGCGGTCGACTATATTATGTGTGTATGAGTTACAGGGGTGCGAACCCTTTACACTGAGGAGGGGGGTGTCTTATATAGAGTTTGCCAGACCCCTCCAGCCCTCAGTTATGCAGGGATTAAGGTACATTAAGATAGGGAGTTCGTAACGTCCCACATAAAGTAAAGCTATGATGACCATAAAGCCACTTAATGACCCGACCGCTTATGCAGACCGATTTGTAGATCTCCTGGCGGTCGAGTGGTTGGCTTCATGGTCGAAAGTGTCTTCGTGTCCGTTGAGTGGAATCCTTCCGTGTCGATCGAAGGTAGTTTCTTCAAGAGATGTCCTTGGGTAGGGTACCTTGGACAGGTCCATGACCCTACCCTAGGTACATGGCTTCATCAGTCGCTGCCTCAATCAGTTCGACTTCTTCAGTCTCACCTTAAAGCGGAAAGGCTTGCTTTAGCTCAGCTCCGACTTGAAGTCAAAGATGTAATGAAGATGTCAGGGGACTACCTTGCGCACTATGGTGCCATACAGCTAGGGATGAAGCATCTATCGTTGACACAACTGCGGTCTCATCACTGCTCGTTCGCTTATGGGCCCGACCTTGCAGTCTAGTGCCTTGAAGTGCTCTCAGTTTTGTATATTCTTTTGTCGGCGCGTTTATATGCACTGGTGGAGACCTTTGATGCCCAGTGTATGTAATCCGCGGTCATGTTGCGCTTTATTATCATCGGTAGCGACCTTTGATTCCCAGTGGACGTAATATGCCGTAATTTCTTTATTGTATAGTCTAGGTTTACTCTTTGGTCGGTATGCTGTAATTTAGGCCGGAAGGTTTAGTGGATCTCAGTGTTGTCGGTCTTCGAGCCCGGCGTTACTCATATGGGCCAAAAGCATTGGGCCTATAATCATCTTGGGCCATTAGCGTGTCTAAACCTATAGTAGTTTCCGCCTTTAACGAGGCCATGGGCTACATATTTCAGAGGTAATCTTTGGGCCTCCTACGGGCCGTAGAAACAATGGGCCTTCTACGGTCCGTAGAAACAATGGGCCTTCTACTGGCCATAGAAATAATGGGCCTTATACGGGTCATATGATCGATTGGCCAAACATGGGCCAAAAACAGACTGCATTATGGCCGTAAATGGGCTAGAGTTGGAGTCGTCCGTTCATGGGCCGACCATAACGGGCCCTCGTTAATAGGCCGTATTTGATGACGCTATGAAAACGGCCCAACGTATTAACGGGTCACAAACGGGCCGACTGTAACCACGGGCTGAAATTGGCCCACAAGAGAAAATGGCAGTAACGGGCCATAAGTAACCGAATGCTAGAAATGAGCCCAAGAATAAATGGGCCCTGAGAAGGCCGAAAGATAACATGGGATGCAAATGGCCCAATGGATTAATGGGCCGTTAATGGGTATAAAGTGATACACTGTTCATTACGGGCCTGTTTCACCACGGGTCGTTAATGGGCCAAGAGTTACAAAGGGCCTCATATGGGCCGAAAGACGTCATGGGCCATACATGGGCCGGAACTTAAAATGGGCTGGAATAATATTGGACGGCCCAGTTGACGCTACTGGGCCTAATTCAGATAGGTCGTAACGGGCCCTGGGTTAGCGGGTTGTAAATGGGCTATATGCGAACAGGCCATTAACAGGCTTTCCATGGGCCGGTCCGCCACCTTTTGACCAAGTCAAATGGGCCGGCCTTTTCACAGGCCTCTGTTCGGCCTTGCCACGTGTCGACGTATCATAGGCGCCTTCGGTCCAATGAGTGGATGACATCTGTCTCAACGGTGAGCCGACACATGTTTCCTCCAGCCAATGATGATTTTACACGTGGAAAAGCCACATTGGTCGGGGCTGTTAGCGGGTTATTGGATCCAAAACCGGACTCGATAGCTTAATGGCGTTCCGTTACGGTGGATGCCACGTGTCGGTCACCCTTGACGAAAGCACTTTGACACGCGGTTTATCGTCGTGGAAGTGGACACTTCCATGATGATAATTTTGGTAATGTCATGGAACACTTCTACAACAGCACAGGTATGACTATCTTGATTCTGTCATAAAATCATCATGGATTTACATGCATGACAAAAAACGCGACCTACTGTGACAAACACGTATCATCACGGAAGTGTATGTTTTTGTAGTGCCGCTACTACACATGCCTTTGTCTCTCTTTGACACACATGTCACACCATTCCCCCTTCCCTTATACTAGGTTTACATCATTAGTGGTCTCTCTAATCCACATACACACACTCCCACTCACACACAAACGCGCGCGCAAACGCACACAGACACGCACAAACACCCATCTAGCTATGTGGATCCTTCTTTTAAGACACACACCCTTGCATATTCTCTACAGCTCTAGATATGTATATATCCCCCTCTCTCTAGCTCAGATGCAAACCAAGATTCACCATCTCTCTAACTCACACATCTCTCCCCATGTCCGCATGTGTATCTCACACACTCACTCTTAGATTATGTCTATGTGTCTCCACGTTACACAACACAAAGCCCCATGTACATGTCTCTCTCTATCCTCCACACACACAGACACAAAGAATCTCTTATCATTGCCTCAGTCTCTAGACATATCACACACACACACACACATTGTCTCTCTCTCTCTCTCACAAACACGCTCAACAAGGGTTTCCCCGTGAATAACTTACCGTCTATTCATCAACAGTCATGGCAGTACGGCAAACACGAGATGTGAAAAAGAATAAATCTACACGTGCGTAGACCACCTAGTATGACTACTAGGACTAGAGCAAGCCGAAAGCGCGCCGCCATCAACCCCTCCTTAGTGGGCTACGGGAATACCTTTGTTTTACACAGTCGAGAAGTCATTGGGCTAAGGCCCCACATGCTGAACCGTTGAATAGAATGTAGATCCTAGTTTACGGAAACAAGTATCGATAATATGTTCGTATCTCCATACTTGTATTTCTTCTCTTATAAAAAAACGAGTTGGTGATGATGGTATGCGTGCCATCTTGCAATAGACTGTCCGATCTATATCTGATGGATGGAAATTAAACTAAAAGATAACCGCACCTCTCTCCACATTTGCAGACAAGGCCTTCCCACGTTCATCCTTATCTCCAACAACCTCATTGTTGAGCAATTAAAAAAGGAGGCTTCTCGAACAAACTAGCTTGGTGGCCGCTGCTGGCGTCGTCCATCCCCTTACCTCCGCTCAGTCCGACCACCAATCACCACCACGCCCCACTCCTCTTCACCTTATCTCCTCTTTCTCGAGATATCATTAGTTTTCACACATGGGATTACTCCTGCATGGGTCAATCACAACAAGTGTTTTATAAAAAAATGCATCTTGATGTTCCATGCAATGCACGGACATCTTGCTAGTACTCCTACAGAAGACTAAGTGGGTGATGATGGTGTGTCCGCCATCCGTCATTTCCGACCATTAGATCTACATCTAACGGTTGTTAGGTAAGTTTTTGCCTTCTCTCACCAACATCCCACTTCTCTACCAATTTGCAGAAAACCCCATAATTAGTATCTTAAACCCAACCACACCCCTCCCTCACCTCACCAATAGAGCCCAAGGAATATTTTCTGATTGTGTTTTGAATCAAGTTTGTGAATAAGTATTATTCTAATTATGATCTGTTGCAACGCACGTGCACATTTCTAGAATTTCCAACCATTCCAAAAAAATGCTAGTATTTCCATATTTTCAAGTTTTCCATCAAGATATTAGTCACTCATGGTCGATATTTACTTTCAATCACGTACACATAGGCACTATGTAACTAGCCTTGCTTATTGTCTTCCAAAGCTTAACTTTCACTCGTACTTACAATATGTAGAGTATTTAACAAAAAACTACCACTTTCAACCAGCCCTAGGAAGAAACTATTGTACAAAAAGTAGCAAAAACATACCCAAAATTTCTTAATCTGTGCCAAAAACTACTACCCAGTGCCGATTAGGCTCGTTTAAACCCGTTTATAACAGGGTTGGCCCACACGTCCGTGCTGACGAGGCACCTTAAACCAACACATTTTGTTTGACCGTTGACACGAGGGACCCACATCTGACCTTCTATCATGTTTTATTCCCCCTCAAATCATTATTTTTCCTGAACATTACTTCAAATAGTACTAATGCGTGTTTGTTGGTGGCGCCGGTGATGAGGGAGTTGGCCGCCGCTCCATGGAATGGGCCGGATGCCGCGCTGGCCTCTGCATAGGTTGGCAGGCTGGCCCGAGCGTGACTCACGCGCGAGCAAGCCGCCCCGCTGGCCTTCGCTCGAGCCAGATGGCTGGCCTTAGTGCGGCGCGTGCGAGCAAGCTGCCACGCCGCCGTGCCAATCTAGCTAGCAAACCTTGCAGACAAGCAGCTGGACGGAGCTATCTTGGCTAGCTAGCAGCCGTGAGCGCCTGACGGAGCTGGCATCCGGGCTGCCGCAAGATGGGCTCCGCACCGCCGGCGGTTTTTACCTCGTCTTCTGCCGGCGGCGGTAGCTGTGTCCCACGGCCGAGGATGACTAGGTGGACAGGCCAGAGGTAGGAGGTCACTCGGGGATTTTTGTGCAGACTGACATGTAGGTCCCACAAGTCATAACGCCGAACTTTCCGGTCGAATAGAAGGCGTTGACTTAAGGGGCGACATGGGTTGAAACGTGCCTATAACGGCACTTTGTAGAGTAGTCGTTTCTTGGTAGGGCTGGTTGGTTAGGGCATGTACAATGGTTGATAAGGTAGTCTTATCTTAAGTCTGCCACGTATGCAAGTGGTAGTAGTTTCTTGGCATTATTAGTGGTTTCTTGGCATTATTAGTGGTTTCTTGTAAGGAACAATGTACTATTAGCGACAAAAGGCAATTCTAGGTTGCGTTGTACTCCAACGAGTACTACTAGTGGTCGTAGGAGTGTATACCTCGTTTTGTGGGTTCCATCCCGGCCGAACGCACGGCGGACTTTTTTTTAAATAGTAACTTTGCTGCGAGCCAATATTGTACATGGGTAGTTTGAGTTTTGAAGTCGAACGGACGTGTCGCACCACAATATGGGTGCACTGGATAGCCTAGCCATGTGAACGGGTCCCATCATCTCGTGGCCCGCGTGCTCGCCCTAGCCGCACCTCGCTTGCAGCTTCCTCATTAGCTAGTAGCATATTTAAACTAGCGCCTACCAATTAAGCCCGAGGAGCCAGAAAAGCCTGGCGCAGCATTGGGAACTGTGCAATATGGCTCTGTACGTAAAGTGCTAGTACTCTGCTACTCTGTAGCTTGTGGCGTTGCACGCATGGACTTCACTCCATTATCGGCTCTATAAAAGAAAGTCCTCTTTACGTGATTTTTTTGTTTTGAAACTGAGGCAAAAGCTTTGCCTCATTCATTCATAAAGAAGGAACTCCTAACAAAGTTCTCCGAGATCCATTACACCTCCATAGATGGAAGCGAAAAGCCTAGTCTCGTTGTATCAAATAACTCAAATGTTCTGCCCCCGAAGTAACCATCGCTGAGAAACAGGCTGCTAGTGTGTGCGTGAGAGGAGCGGCTGAGTAGGCCAGCTACGCACTTGAATAGAGCACCGATAGTACCCACTACGCAGGTGTACTTTACCTGCATTGATAGTACAGCGATGGTTCTAGAGAACAGTACTACCCTCCACTTCCAACTATAGCTCCTTGGCCCTGAGATTCGAGAGTTCAAAGCTGGTGCACTATACTAGAAGTACAGTACTACATCGACTACTAGTTGATAAAGTAGTACTAGTACTGCTACAGTACGAGTACGTAGTAAATAATAGCCTCACCCCTTCGCAAAGGAACGATCGAGGAGGTACAGTTGGAAGGGACGAGGCACTGCTGTTACTACGCTCTTATCTCCTCCTCGCCAGTTCCCCTCCCCCCGAAGAGAAGGTAGTTCGTCGCTGCTCCCATGGATTCGCCAGGTGGTTCTCCTCCTCGTCGGGGCTAGGAGACCTTGGACAATGATCCTCTGGGAGAAATCGCACGCCGCTTCGACGTCCTCACCGCCGCAAGACTCGTTGCTTCCTACACCAACTTTTTCAAGACGGTGCTTAAACAAGCTTGGGAAAAGGCCATGCTTGTTGGTCTTCCATGCGTCCTCGAGGAGAAGGTTCTTCTATGGGACAATCCTTCGAACAGTCCACCGCTCCACAGCCATGGTTGCACGTTGACTCCGCTAGAGTTGCCGACGTTGAGAGGTAGTCGGATTTTGTCCAATGAGCAGGTCAGTCATGGAGTTTCATAATGTATTACTTAGTTATTCCATTTCCATCCCGTAATTTCTCTACTGCCCACCGTCTTATATATAGGTCTCGGTCGGTGCCAACGAAGATTGGCTCGCATACCTCCGAACGGATACCACCATCATTTTGCACAACATCCACAACAGCGCGGCTGTTCTCGTAGACCCCTTCTCAACCATTGGGATCGGCCTTCCGGACTGGCTGGGCTTGAATACGTATGATGATGCCTACATGAGATTGAAGAAGATAGCAATTACGGACCCGCCGACAAAGCAACGCGGCTACGATGATTATTATCTCATCGCGGTGTTCAACATAAGGATTGCCATCAATGCAAGAGGCAGTAACGGCAGAGGCCGGCGCATGTTGGCCGCGGCAGATTTGTACCCTACACGTTCGAAGATGCCGTGCGCCATCTAGGCCGCATCTTCGCGGTGACAAGCCAGGCGACTTGTTTCATCTAGTTGCCATCCTACGGTATGGGAGATTACAAACGGAATGCACAAACCATCATTTGCATCCCTAACGGCACTCCATTATTTTGCAGGGACCAGTTGATGTCTACTACGCAACCTTCTTCTTGTAGACGTTGTTGGGCCTCCAAGTGCAGAGGTTTGTAGGCAGTAGCAAATTTCCCTCAAGTGTATGACCTAAGGTTTATCAATCCGTGGGAGGCGTAGGTTAAAGATGGTCTCTCTCAAACAACCCTGCAACCAAATAACAAAGAGTCTCTTGTGTCCCCAACACACCCAATACAATGGTAAATAGGTGCACTAGTTCGGCGAAGAGATGGTGATACAAGTGCAATATGGATGGTAGATATAGGTTTTTGTAATCTGAAAATATAAAAACAGCAAGGTAACTAATGATAAAAAGTGAGCGAAAACGGTATTGCAATGCGTTGAAACAAGGCCTAGGGTTCATACTTTCACTAGCGCAAGTTCTCTCAACAATAATAACATAATTGGATCATATAACTATCCCTCAACATGCAATAAAGAGTCACTCCAAAGTCACTAATAGTGGAGAACGAACAAAGAGATTATGGTAGGGCACGAAACCTCCTCAAAGTTATCCTTTCTGATCGATCTATTCAAGAGTCTGTAGTAAAATAACACGAAGTTATTCTTTCCTTTCGATCTATCATAGAGTTCATACTAGAATAACACCTTAAGACACAAATCAACCAAAACCCTAATGTCACCTAGATACTCCAATTTCACCTCAAGTATACGTGGGTATGATTACACGATATGCATCACACAATCTCAGATTCATCTATTCAACCAACACATAGAACCTCAAAGAGTGCCCCAAAGTTTCTACCGGAGAGTCAAGATGTAATATCCCAAAATTCTAAATTTTGGAATATTATATTAAATAGATAGTTTTGATTGTTTGCTTGATTGATTGTGTGAAGTTGAGTGAAAATCGAAACTTTTTGAAAGTTAAATGAGAGGGAATAAAAGGACTTTCCCAAACTTTCATTTTTACTTTTATGATCTCCATGGATTCAAACTCTTTTCAAATAAAAAACCCTAGAGAGAAGATGATATGACTTCTTCCATTTAAATAAATGAAAAGGGTTTTTGAAAATATTTGAATTTCATCCGGATATATTTCCACTTCATAAAATTCAAGCAACTCAATGATTTTCATGAAAGAAGATAAAATGACTTCTTCAAAACATATGAAATATGAGTTGGGAGTTTCAGGGAATCAAATTGAAAATCCCTTTTGAAATTATTTTCAATTTGGAGTTATTTGGATTTTATTCAAATTATTTTTATCCAAAAATTAAATATATGGAAATTAGGGTAAAATGATTCCCTACATTAGAAAATTGGAGAGAAATAAATTTGAAATCATTTTGGTATTTTTAAAATGATTTTTGTTGGATTTTATTAGTGCAGTAGCACTCTTTGATTTATTTAAATTCTTGTAGATTTTATTTGACTTTTCAGAAATATTCAGGTTGTAGGAAATCTTTTTATGAAAATTTTGATATATTATATGCCTATATAATATATTTTTTATTTTGTTTTTTATTGTCTAAAAAAAAGTTTGAAAAAGAACTCCCCGCGGACCAAACTGGGCCGAAGGCCCAGCCGGCCCACGATGCCGCCGCCTTCCTTTCGTACGCGACCCGGACTCGCCGGAGTCCGAGCGCGCCACGCCGCCGGCCGCCCCTTCCCCACGCCTCCCGAGGTCCCCCTGACCCCCCCTTTAAAGCCCCGCCGCCTCCTCCTCGCCTCCCCGCTTCTCGCCGCCGCCGCCCTCTGCCGCATCCACTACCGCAGATCGCCGCCTCAGCCCTCTGCCGATCACTTGCTTTGCCCTTGTCATTGCCGCTGCCAGACACGCCGTCAGCCCGCCTCGCCTCGCCCATGGCCTTGCGTCGCCGGACTTCATGGCCGCCGTCCACCGCCCGCTGTTCGACGTCCCGTCGGCAGTTTTGTCCGCCTAAACCGCCGAGCCGGCCAAACCGGTATAATCCCGATCTGGTTTTATTGTAAGTTTTCCGTTTTTCTTTTTAGCCCGGTTTATTTTTTTAGTTAGTTTATTTAGCGAGCGTTCGCTCTTAGCTTCTGGTAACGAACTTTTTCGTTCTATAGGGTTCTGTAGCGAACGTTCGTTCGATAGGATTTTTCTTTTTATTTTAGTTTTCAGCCAGGGGCCCATCCGTGAATGCTTTATTTACATATTAGTCCCTGATCTTCAATCTATCACAACTTTTTACTCGTTTATCCAAATCCAGCGAAACCAGCGCCCACTTCTTTGTTATGATCTCCTTTATCCAGTAAGGCAACTTAAACATATTTTTGAAAGTTTTAAAATTTGAATTCAAACAGATTTGTACTTTAATTTCGTTTGATCGTAACTTGAGTTTCGTAACTCCGTTTGAGTTGATTCTTTTTGCAAATCGAAGATCTTGACCTAAACTTTCCGATAAGGCCAAATTCACTTAATTTTGGTACTGTTAGAAATTGTTTTATGTTGCAAGAGTTATTTGCTTGGTTTTGAAGTTTTCCAAATTGTTTTGTTCGTTCTTTCCGATCTTCGGAGTGATTGCTTATGTGTGATTGCTATTGCTTGCTTACGATTAATTGACCGGAGTGTGACGAGTAGAACTATCAAGAGTTTTGAGTGCGAATCATCTTCATCAATTGTACATGCAAGTTCACACTTTGATCACACTTTTCATACCCAGTTTTTATGCATTAGTTTCAACCCTCAAACACTGCATGGTTAGGACTTGATAACATGTGGGTATTGGGAAGTAGTTGATGAGGTAGGAACCTATTGTCCTGCATTCAAACCTTGGGAGTTACTTTTACGTTATGCTCATACTGCTATGCTATGCTCGTAGACGTGGATTGGTTTGAGTGATTCATGACAGATGTGAGAGTTATTATTAATGGTTAACTTAAGGTGGCGACTTTAATACACATCTGGGTGGAATGGTAGGGGCATGCTGGAGCACCCAGTGGTCTGCCCGGGCACCTGGAGAACCCAGTGCTTGCCCAAGGGGATCCCAGAGGACCCGCATGATCACCCTATGGAATGCCACCCAGGGTCAAAGGGATCATAAGATTATTCATGCTAGAAACTTCCGTGTGCATCCACAAGCTATTATGGGCTCTAGCATAGTTGAGTACGTTGCATGACCTCTTCCAGTGGTAGGCTAGTAGATGTAGGGGATGTAGGTTGGTACTGCTCTACCAGGTTAGAGTTAATGCTTCTGAAAGACTGTGTCTCGGTCATCTGTTTCTCAAACACCATGTAGTGCGAGAAATCCAACGAAGGAGATCAAGTCTTGTGGGGAAAAGTGCACAAACCTCTGCATAGTGTACAAACTAATCATGATTAGCCGTGTCCCCGGTTATGGACATCTTGAGTATCTGGTACTTGGATTATCATGTTGATCTCATCACTCTACTTAATTAATTTGATTGGGTTAATGATTATTATTTGGGATTGAGTTGGAGGAACCTTCTCAATAAGTTTTCAACAAACTTTGTAGTTAAATAAAATATATTGCTTTGCATTAGGGAAAAATTGGCTTTTCGCAAAAACATTGTTAACCATAGAGCCTCCACCAGCCAAATATGCATGTAGTGATAGCTATTATTCATCATTATCCTATGGTGTGAATTTGCTAGTACATTCAATGTACTGACCCTTTGTGGCTGCAACGTCTCATGTTGCAGGATTTCTTACGACGAGTAAGTGATACATTAGGGTTACAATTTCTACACTCAACTTAGCCGTTGGTGTTGATGGGAATCCACAACCTTGTTGTTACTTCCGCTATTTGGATTGAGGTAATAGTATTTAAGTTACTTTATACATGTGATTTACCTCTGTTATAAATCCTCGAGTACTGTGTGTGTCAGCATACCGATCCAGGGATGACACTTAAGAACAGATACTTGACCGTCTGAGGTCGGGTCGCTACACAAGACGAAAACGTGTGCCAACCCCTATGCATAGATTTCCAAGGTCACGGAACCCGCAAGTTGATCACCAAAACATAAATCAAGTGAATCAATAGAATACCCCATTCTCACCACGGTTATCCCACATAATACATAAATCAAGTGTTCTCAAATCCTTAAAGACTCAATCCGATAAGAGAACTTCAAAGGGAAAACTAAATCCATTACAAGAGAGTAGAGGGGGAGAAACATCATAAGATCCAACTATAATAGCAAAGCTCACGATATATCAAGATCGTGCCAAATCAAGAACACAGACAGAGAGAGATCAAACACATAGCTACTTGGTACATAGCCTCAAATTTCGAGGGTGAACTACTCCCTCCTCATCATGGAGAGCGCCGGGATGATGAAGATGGCCACCGGTGAGGGATCCCCCCCTCTATCAGGGTGCCGGAACAGGGTCCCGTCTGGTTTTTGGTGGCTACAGAGGCTTGCGGCGGCGGAACTCCCGATCTAGGTTATGTTCTGGGGGTTTTCTGTACATATAAGAGGTTTTGGCCTCGGGAGCAAGTCAGGGGGGTCCCCGAGGAGGCCATGAGGTAGGAGGGCGCGCCCAGGGGGGTAGGGTGCGCCCCCACCCTCGTGGGTGCCTCGGGAGCCTTCTGGCCCATCTCTGATACTCCGTGGGCTTCCTCTGGTCCAAAAATAATCTCTGTGAAATTTCAGGTCAACTAGACTCCGTTTGGTTTTCCTTTTCTATGATACTCAAAAACAACAACAAAATAGAAACTGGCACTGGGCTATAGATTAATAGGTTAGTCCCAAAAATCATATAAAATATCATATAGAACAACCTAGATGGATAATATAATAGCATGGAACAATCAAAGATTATAGATACGTTGGAGACGTATCAAGCATCCCCGAGCTTAATTCCTGCTCGTCCTCAAGTAGGTAAATGATAAAAACAGAATTTTTGATGTGGAATGCTACCTAACATATTTATCAATGTAATCTTCTTTATTGTGGAAAGAATATTCAGATCCATAAGATTCAAAACAAAAGTTTAATATTGACATGAAAACAATAATACTTCAAGCATACTAACAAAGCAATCATGTCTTCTCAAAATAACATAGCCAAAGAAAGTTATCCCTACAAAATCATATAGTCTGGCTATGCTCTATCTTCATCACACAAAATATTTAAATCATGCACAGCCCCAATGACAAGCCAAACAATCGTTTCATACTTTTGATGTTCTCAAACTTTTTCAATCTTCACGCAATACATGAGCGTGAGCCATGGACATAGCACTATAGTTGGAATAGAATGGTGGTTGTGGAGAAGACAAAAAAGGAGAAGATAGTCTCACATCAACTAGGCGTATCAACGGACTTTGGATATGCCCATCAATAGATATCAATTTGAGTGAGTAGGAATTGCCATGCAACGGATGCACTAGAGCTATAAGTGTATGAAAGCTCAACAAAAGAAACTAAGTGGTTGTGCATCTAACTCGCTTGTTCACGAAGACCTAGGGCATTTTGAGGAAGCCCATCATTGGAATATACAAGCCAAGTTCTATAATGAAAGATACCCACTAGTATATGAAAGTGACAACATAGGAGAATCTCTATCATGAAGATCATGGTGCTACTTTGAAGCACAAGAGTGGTAAAAGGATAGTAGCATGGCCCCTTCTCTCTTTTTCTCTCATTTTTCAGTTTTTAGTTTTTGGGGGGGCTTCTCTTTTTTTTATGGCCTCTTTTTTATTTTTTTATTTGGGCTTCTTTGGCCTCTTTTATTTATTTATTTCGTCTAGAGTCTCATCTTGACTTGTGGGGGAATCATAGTCTCCATCATCCTTTCCTCACTGGGACAATGCTCTAATAATGATGATCATCACACTTTTATTTACTTACAACTCAATACTTAGAACAAAATATGACTATGTGAATGCCTCCAGTGTGTCTGGATATGCAATGAATCAAGAGTGACATGTATGAAAGAATTATAAAGGTGGCTTTGCCACAAATACGATGTCAACTACATGATCATCCAAAGCAATATGACAATGATGGAGCGTGTCATAATAAACGGAACGGTGGAAAGTTGCATGGCAATATATCTCGGAATGGCTATGGAAATGCCATAATAGGTAGGTATGGTGGCTGTTTTGAGGAAGGTATATGGTGGGTGTATGATACCGTGAAAGGTCTTGTGGTATTAGAGAAGCTAGCAATGGTGGAAGGGTGAGAGTGCGTATAATCCATGGACTCAACATTATTCATAAAGAACTCACATACTTATTGCAAAAATCTATTAGTTATCAAAACAAAGTACTACACGCATGCTCCTAGGGGGATAGATTGGTAGGAAAAGACCATCGCTCGTCCCCAACCACCACTCATAAATCGGACAATCAATAAATAAACCATGCTCTGACTTCATCACATAACGGTTCACATTACGTGCATGCTACGGGAATCACAAACTTTAACACAAGTATCTCTCAAATTAACAACTACTCAACTAGCATGACTCTAATATCACCACCTTCATATCTCAAAACAATCATAAGGAATCAAACTTCTCATATTATTCAATGCACTTTATAAAAGTTTTTATTATATCCCTCTTGGATGCCCATCATATTAGGACTAAATTCAAAACCAAAGAAAATTACCATGATTTTTAAGACTCTTAAAATAATATAAGTGAAGCATGAGAGTTCATATATTTCTTCAAAATAAAACCACTGTCGTGCTCTAAACAGATATAAGTGAAGCACTAGAGCAAATGACAAACTACTCCAAAAGATATAAGTGAAGATCAATGAGTAGTTGAATAATTATGTAACTATGTGAAGACTCTCTAATATTTAAGAATTTCAGATCTTGGGATTTTATTCAAACATCAAGCAAAACAAAATAAAATAAAATGACGCTCCAAGCAAAACACATATCATGTGGTGAATTAAAATATAGCACCAAGTAAAGTTACCGATGATCGAAGACGAAAGAGGGGATGCCCAAGCTTAGTCTCTTGGTTGTCCTTGAATATTACCTTGGGATTCCTTAGGCATACCCAACCTTAGTATCTTCCCACTCCTTATTCCATAGTCCATCAAATCTTTACCCAAAACTTGAAAACTTCACAACACAAAACTTAACAGAAAACTCGTAACTCCGTTAGTATAAGAAAATAAATCACCACTTAGGTACTGTTGTGAACTCATTCTAAATTCATATTGGTGTAATATCTGCTGTATTCCAACTTCTCTATGGTTCATACCCTCTGATAATACTCATAGATTCATCAAAATAAGCAAACCACACAATGAAAATAGAATCTGTCAAAAACAGAACATTCTGTAGTAATCTGTATCAAACATATACTTATGTAACCCCAAAAATTCTAAAATAAATTGGTGGACGTGAGGAATATGTCTATTAATCATCTTCAAAAAGAATCAACCTAAAAGCACTCTCCAGTAAAAAGTGTCAGCTAATCTCGTGAGCGCTAAATTTTCTGTTTTTTACAGCAAGATCATAAAGACTTCACCCAAGTCTTCCCAAAGGTTCTACCTGGCACAAACACTAATTAAAACATAAAACCACATCTAACCAGAGGCTATATGAATTATTATTACTAAACAGGGGCAAAAGTCAAAGAACAAAAATAAAATTGGGCTGCCTCCCAACAAGCGCTAACGTTTAACGCCCCTAGCTAGGCATGATGATTTCAATGATGCTCGCATAAAAGATAAGAATTGAACCATAAAGAGAGCATCATGAAGAATATGACTAGAACATTTAGGTATAACCCACTTCCTATGCATAGGGATTTTGTGAGCAAATAATTTATGGGAACAAGAATCAACTAGCATAGGAAAGCAAAACAAGCATAACTTCAAAACTTTAAGCACATAGAGAGGAAACTTGATATTATTGCAATTCTGCAAGCATATATCCCCCCCTCATAATAATTTTCAGTAGAATAATGAATGAACTACAAAATATAACCATCACCTAAAGCATTCTTTTCATGGTCTACAAGCATAGAAATTTTATTACTCTCCACATAAGCAAAATTCTTCTCATTCGGAATAGTGCGAGTATCATAAGAGACTCGAATACTATAAATTGTTTCCACATTAAAAGAGTAATGTTCAAAAAAAGGGTAATCATAATCATGACAAGTTTTATAACTATAATCATCACTACTTTTTATAGCATAAGTGTCATCACAATAATCATCATATATAGGAGGCATGCTATCATCATAATAAATTTGCTCATCAAAACTTGGGAGGCTAAAAATATCATCTTCATTAAACATAGCTTCCCCAAGCTTGGGACAAACATTAATTGCAGCAAATATATTCGCAGACATGTCATTCTCATCAAACATAGCATCCCCAATCTTGGGCCTTTTCATATCATAATCATAATCACTCTCATCATTAATAGTATGGATAGCACCAATAGTATAGCAATTATCATCATCACAATGAGTAATAGGAGCAACATCATTTGGGAGGTGTCGTGGAATTGTCACGGCAGATGTCCTCGTGCAAGGACTTAGTCGTGGAGCCATCGCAACTAGGAAGCTTAAAGGGGTTAATCGGGACAAAGGACACGAGAGGTTTTATACTAGTTCGGCCCCTTGCGGAGAAGGAAAGCCTACGTCTAGTTGGGTTGGTATTGCTTGATGTTTGAATGACCAGGGAGCGGAATACACTATGCCCGGCTCTCGATGGGTTGTTTCTTGCCCTAAGCCGCTAGCAGGTCGTCCCCTTATATACACTGGTTGACGCCCTGCGGCTTACAGAGTCCCGGCCGGCTTATAGACAGTATCTGGATCGGTGACTAGTTAAATCTACCTTATGATACAAGTCATGCCGTTGTGGCGGTTTACTACAACGGGCCTTAAGTCGCCTGTGGGCCTTAGGCCCTTTACTGAACCGCCATCTTCATGCTTGGTCTTGGGCTTCTTTCTGGTGAATCTTCTTTGCGTAACCCGGCCCCTCCTGGGCGGCTTACACAAATAGTTATATCCCCAACATTAGGCCCCAGATTGATTTGAACCTATTCATGTCAATTTTAAAATACCTTAAGAAATAAATCTTTAGTCTTCTGACTATGTAGAGAGCTTTCTTTAACCCACCATGACGTCATCTTTTGAATCCGTGTTAACCCGGCGTGATGTCATCCTTTCTTAAATTCCTTTTCTATTCCACCGTATATTTCAATGGATCTCTGCTTTTATTGACTGCTCCAAAAATCGAGGCGTCGAGGCCGCTGGATAATAACTCTTATCTCCTCGTTTCCCGCGCCATCTTAGTTATCTTCTCCTTATAAATAGGTGCGACCTAGGTCTCCCATTCTCCTCCTTCCAGTCATCTTCTTCCTCTTGCCTCCTCTTGAGCTCCGCCGCCGCCGCTGTCGAACTCCCTGTCTTCACCGTCTTAGGCCGCTGCATCAACCTGGTTGGATCAAAGAAACGCGACAAACCTCCACAGCTCATCCAGATCCGTAAGTTCCCTTCCCTTCCTTGCTTAGGTCCGCATTAAAGCTTCTTCGAGTTCATCAGAGTTCATCGCCATTAGAGCCAAACCCTTGTTAGCTTTCCTCTTCGACGCCTCTTCTGATCTGAGAATGATATAAAATGGCCACGGTAGTTGTTTTCGCACTTGATTTGGATAAAAAGCAGATCCCTTTCTCTGTATAAAAGCCTCATTCGAGCCTATGAACACATCTGCGTCAGTTTTTAGGTCTAGAAAATTTTCTTATCAGAACAGACCTTTGATCTCAAATTTTAGCAGAAGATTATGAAACCTGTTTTTATCACCCGGAAAACTTCTTCTGTTAAATGCCCTTAAACATAACTGTCCAGGTGTCCGGCTTAAATGAATAACACTGATCTGTGAACCTTGCCTACTTCTCATATCTTTAAGAATTTTGAACTGCTCTTGATGCTTGTAGCGGCTTAAATATTGTTGCACAATTATCCTTATATCATTAGGCCCCTTCATAAGCCGCTGCCTTCAGTAATTTGGATATTTTCTCCCGGGTTAAAATTTGAACCGGAACTTCTTATTTTGTAATAGGCCAACTGTTGTCATGGCACCTAAGGCGACCAAAGCTCCCTGTAATCACTGCAATCGGGTCCCATCCACAGTCACTAAGAGTAAATCGGCTGAGTTTGTGAAGTCTGGCCATCTGCCAAAAAGGAGGTCATGTCTTATCGTGTTCTGACCCATCTCAAGAAAATCCTCAACCCAAAGAAGGGAGGTGATAGTTTTCACGGATCACATGAGCTGGGATTTGCCCTCCTCGGCTCAAAGTTCTTCGTAGAAGTTTTGAATTTCTTTGACCTTAGACCTCAAGACATTGGACCCAATTCCGTGTCAAATCTTTGCAATTTCCAAGTCTTCTGCGAGGTGTACCGGGAGAGGAGCCAAGTCTACTTTTGTTCGTGAGAACTTTTTACTTGAACCGGCAGAATGAACGTGCCAACGGGCCTAGTCTTGAGCTTGGCGGTATCTCGATCCAGCGACGGAGAGATTGCCTTTTTCCTTATGCTGAGCTGCCGAGTCACCCAAAAGATTGGAACTAGACATGTGGTTCTACTGTCAGGACACTTCTCCGGCTGATGAGAAGCCTCTGCCCGGCTTTCGCGCCCTGCGCCTTGAGTCCAACCATCCACTGGCGGATAAACTGACCGATGTTGAATGTCTGCCTCTTAATCCCACCATCAAGAAGATTAAAGCTCTTTTGGGAAATGGTTTAAATGGCATCAATCTGGTCCGAGTCTGGGTCACTTGGCGAATACTCCCATTAAGCTACCGCTCCGGCTTAATGTGTACTTATACAGGCGAAAAGGACGACCCAATGCTTCATAGTCCTGACGACTTACCACATGATGTGGTGGATGCTACAACCCAGTCACTGCTGAAGGAGGGCGCTGTTATTAGCAATGCCTTCAGTTTACTTCCCTTCTGCAAAAAGAACCCGTCCCCTGCAGTAAGTTACCAATCTTAATAAATATTCTTTAACATGTTTACCTCCTTTGTACTTATAATTCTTTATCTTTTTCCACAGGCCGGTGATAATTTCTGGAAGGACAAATATGACCACGAGGCTGCCAAACAAGCCAGGGCAGCCAAGAAGACCGAAAGGAAAGCCGCCAAGACGGAAACTTCAAAGAAGAAGAAACCCAGCGCCTCCGATTTGTTCAAATTGGATGTCTCTTCTTCGAGATGAGGAAGAGGTAATCCCTTACTCTCTTAACTCCTTTGTTATTATTTTATTGACATTTCCGCCTTTCAGGAGGATACAGGGAACAGCCAAGCTCCTGGCGAAGAGGTAACTATGATCTTCTCCGACTCAAAGCCTTTGCCAAAGCACAAAATCCGACGGGTGACCCGGAAAGTAAGATTTTCACATCCTCTATCTTATAAAGATCCTCAATTTCTTTTGAAGCAACAACAGCTTGATAGCCGGAGGCAGACCCGGACCAGGAAGGATGCAGAACTCTCTTCCGCTTGCAGACATAAGCAGTGAAGCGTCGGATCGAGGTCATCTCCGATTTACATTTTGTTTATCCTTTGGCGGGTTTAATTAAATCAACCTCTCAATTCATCGACTCCATTTATCAGGATACCTCTCGTTCCTCTGGCGAGTCTATGCAATCCAATATGCCGGCCTTCAAGACTGCCCCTGGGTAATATACCTTTTGTTATCCTTATGCTTTGCCTTACTCATATTTTGTACTCACCATTCTGTTTTGTCCACAGCGTGTAGGTGAAGCCCAATAAGAGGGCAAAAAAGAATAAGCCATCCGAAGACTCGGTAGCAACTAAGCCGGAACTCGGAACAGCTGCCCCTAATGCTTCTACTCATCAACCACCTCCTGAACCGGCATATGAAATTCCAGCGCCATCTTCGACCGCTTTGCCAAGATACTTTCAACAGCTCAGATAATCCGGAAATTCCTAGCCGGTCAAGACGATCAACCGGAGGTTGAAATTTTGAAAAGCCAGTTTGTTGAACCGTATGCCTCATCGTCCTTGCAAGATGTACCGCCAAGGAAGAACTTGTCGAATGCCTAAGACCAAACAGGACATCGCTGATTATGCTCACTTAAGACATTGGTGATATAGTCTCGAGCTATCTGAATCAAGTGCATAATAGCCGACATAGAAATTGACATGGTGAAACATATTCAACAGAAATCTGAGTTATAACTCATACTATTCTACTGAATCTTTCTTACTGTACCAGCCACCAAGTCTAATGCTTATGAATAAATATGTTGTAGACTCAGATACCGACTATCGTTAGTTCGTCCGGTTTAAAAGAAAATATATTTAACCCGGTCATAATATGATAACTTAGAACGTCGCGATACACATTAGCCCCCAAGTGTCAAGTATCTTTACTTGTAAAGTGCTTGAGACTTTAATATACATAATCCAGCATTATAAATTAAAATTTTCTTCAGCATACATTAGCCCCCAAGTGTCAAGTGTCTTTGCTTGCAAAGTGCTTGGGACTTAATGATATCTTACCATAAGCTTAATTATAACCCGGCATCAACGTAGTCCTCCACCAGTCAATTTGAGTCGGAGATTGCTGACCTGAAGACTCGTCTAGAAGCCCAAGAACTTGAAATTCAAAAGGCCAAGTCAAAATTTGCCTTCAGTGTCTCTGAACAAGAGAAGTTGAAGAATAATTTTGATGCGGAGAAGAAAATCTGGGCAGATGAAAAGGCCTCACTTGTGACCCGGGCCGAGACAGCAGAAGCAACTCTTGCAAGCAATCGCCGAAATGTCCGCTTAAAACGCCAGATATCTCAAATGGTCTCAGAATCTTGATGAGTTACTATGTATAATCGTGAATATCACCATGGTTCCTTTGATGACTATTTCAATTATTATCTCCGGCTTACCTTATATGTATAAACGCAAGCCCCAGGAGCACAAACCTCAAGCAGAATATGTTGATCAAGCTTAAGGCGATGTACACTCGGGTGGAACAGCTATACACCGGGTCACAACGTGCTTTGGCCGTTGTGGCTTTATCAAATGATGCTCCTTATCTCCTGCAGGATGTGCTCAAACGACTTGTCGTGTTACCCCAACGGATTCAGGAGCTAAGGCGGGCATCTTCTAGAACCAGGGCCATAGCCACCTTAAGCCGGGCCAAGGCATTTCTTCCAGAGTTAGACCTGGCAAACGTTGCTCTTGGATATCCCAGCTTGAAGGAGGATGGTTCTGTATTCGATGAATCAGACTTCACCGCCTGTGTGAGAGTCGTACGTCCTGTGGCCACCATCATTGGCAATGATATTGATCTTACCAAGTATCAGTCGGGTTACGACAACGAGAACCGGAGGATTCCAACTCCTCATTATGATGACGTCAGCCTGATTCCTCCAACTCGTAAGCATACCTTTGCTCCTGAAGTTGACCCAGCCGGTTTAATAGATGATGAAGCTAAATTTGAAGCCTTAAGCGGCATTGACTGGACCTCGTCAACCTTCCAGGACAAAGCAGCAGACGGAGAGGCAGAGAAGGATAACCCGGAATCTTCAAGCCCACCAAAGGAGTAACTCGCATGGTGCTATGCTTTTGAAAAAAATGATGCTTCCTTATTCAGACTCGGGGAGTCTTGTAATAGGGTAGAAAAACCTCTTAACTCTGTCATGCATTCCCGCATGTTTGTGGTGCTTAATATTGTCATAAGCCGCCATCGTTATATACTTCCGGCTTATGTTAATTGTTCCTTGACGTCCAAAACTTTCTTGCTTTATCCTGTGTATAAAACAAAACAGTAATTCCTTTGGCGTCTTATCACATCCGGGTCATATAGAATAGTGATAACTGGAGTATGAATCAAAACATCATAAAAACAGCCGGTTTATGATTATGACCATAATAATATACCTGCTATCTTATTTGAAACATACTTTACCGCTTATGTGATCCCAAAAAGCAGAGAGTTAAACTTAACTTCCGAAGTTGGCACATATAATGTTTACTGCCCTTAATATTATTTACCCTTACAGAGTAAAATAAATAGTAAACTTAATTTTCAAAGGCCTTTGATTCGAATACGATCAGTAGAACCGTTCCAAAGGGGTTAAGCTAAGATTTGGATATGATCATATAGCCCCCAATGGCTTTGGCGATGCCGATCAAGTGGGTATCGACAGCTATGTTCTCTTTGGTTCGAATACGACCTATGTTTGAACAGGAAGCCCCCAAGTGACCATTAGAGTTGTTTAATGATGCTGATTCGAATACGATCCACGTCAGACCCAAAGGGGTTAAGCTATGATTCAAATATGACTAAGAAGCCCCCAAGTGGGTTTGGCAGTACGCCGATCAATTGGGTATCGACAGCTACGTTCTCTTTGGTTCGAATACGACCTATGTTTGAACAGGAAGCCCCCAAGTGACCATGGCTAGATTCAGATATGATCATAAGCGGACCAAAGGGAAAGCCGATTCAGATATGATCCGCTCCTCGTTGGTTGTGTCCACCACACGGTAAAGAAGATACATAAACCTTGGAGGGTGGAAAGAAAAGAGGTCCTGCTTTATTGCTTTATATAATATATACATTGCTAAAAAAGAAAAAACATATATATTCTGAGAGCCGGTGGCTCAAGTATAGTATGGCCGAAGATGAGCTATGTTCCACGACCGGCGGGTCTCTTCCTCCGACTTACGTGAGTCTTTGTGCTCTCGAACATCGATGAGGTAGTATGACCCGTTGTTCAGATTCTTACTGACCACAAAAGGTCCTTCCCAGGGAGGGGATAGCTTGTGCATATCAGACTGATCCTGGATGAGCCGGAGCACTAAATCGCCTTCCTGAAATGTTCTGCTTCTAACCCGACGGCTGTGATAACGGTGCAGGTCTTGCTGGTAAATCGCCGAAAGGGCTATTGCCAAGTCTCGCTCATCATCCAACAAGTCAAGTGCATCCTGACGAGCTTTTTCATTATCAGCCTCAACGTAAGCCGCCACTCGGGGTGAATCATGCCGGATATCACTTGGCAGAACCGCCTGCCTCCGTACACCATGAAGAAAGATGTATAACAGAGATCTGTTAGGCGTTGTGTTGATGCTCCACAAGACGTAGGGTAACTCCTCCACCCAACAACACGGAGTTCGCTGCAAGGGAACTAAGAGTCGGGGTTTGATACCTTTCAAGATCTCTTGATTAGCTCTTTTTGCTTGACCATTAGATTGAGGGTGATCAACAGCCGAAACGTCGAGCCGGATGTGCTCTCATTGACAGAACTCTTCCATGGCACCTTTGGAGAGATTAGTACCATTGTCAGTTATAATGTTGTGTGGAAAGCCAAAACGAAAGATCACCTTTTTCATGAACTGAACCGTCGTGGCTGCATCACACTTACTGACCGGCTCTGCTTCAACCCACTTGGTGAATTTATCCACTGCCACCAACAGGTGTGTCTTCTTATCCTTAGACCTATTGAAAGGTCCAACCATGTCAAGCCCCTGCACCATAAACGGCCAAGTAATTGGAATCATCCTCAATTCTTGAGCCGGCACATGAGATCGTCGTGAAAATTTTTGACATCCGTCACATTTGCTGACCAGATCCTCCGCATCAGCATGAGCCGTCAGCCAATAGAAACCATGACGAAAAGCCTTGGCCACCAGAGATTTTGAGCCGGCATGATGACCACAATCTCCTTCATGAATCTCACGAAGTATCTCCTGACCTTCCGCAGGCGATACGCAACGTTGAAACGCCCCAGTGACGCTGCGGTGATGCAACTCGCCATGAACAATTGTCATGGATTTGGACCGCCTGATGATTTGTCTTGCCAAGGTCTCGTCCTCAGGCAACTCTCCCCGGGTCATATAGGCCAAATATGGGACTGTCCAATCTGGATGGCGTGGAGAGTCGCCACCATCTCGTGCCTCCGGGTCTAGCACCGCTAGCTCTTCCTCTGTAGGCACTCTGGCGTAAGGGTTATGCAAAAGCGTCAAGAAAGGTGTTAGGCGGCACCGCTTACGCCGAGACCCCAGCCGCTTAAAGCATCACCGCCTCATTCTTCCATCGATCAATGTGCTCTACTTGATAACCTTTGAAGTGCCCGCCACCGCATCAACTTCACGACGATAAGCCGCCATAAGGGGATCCTTGGAGTCCCACGTGCACGACACTGTTGAGCGACGAGGTCTGAATCGCCCAAACACCTTACCCGGCTCAAATTCATCTCTTTGGCCATCCGGAGACCATGGAGTAAAGCCTCGTATTCAGCTGCATTGTTAGTACAAGGAAACATAAGCCGGAGCACATAGCAAAATTTGTCACCTCGGGGGTAAGTTAAAACAACTCCAGCCCCCGAGCCTGCCAACGCCTGGACCCATCGAAGTGAATAGTCCAATATGTGTTATCTGGCTTCTCCTCCGGTGCCTGCAACTCCGTCCAATCATTGATAAAGTCCACCAAGGCTTGAGACTTGATAGCTGTACGTGGCATATACTTCAAACCGTGAGGCCCAAGCTCAATGGCCCACTTGGCGACTCGTCTGTGGCTTCCCCTCGGATGATGTCCCCAAAGGCGTAACTTACCACAGTTATAGGATGACCTTGGAAGTACTGCTTTAGCTTCCGGCTTGCCATGACCACCCCATAAACAAGTTTCTGCCAATGCGGATACCTTTGCTTGGACTCTATGAGCACCTCACTGATGTAATAAACCGGCCGTTGAACCGGATGCTCCTTGCCAGCCTCCTTACGCTCCACCATGATGGCAATACTAACAGCTCGTGAGTTAGCAGCAACATACAACAAAGAACGGCTCTTTATCAATGGGAGCTGCAAGAACCGTGGCTCGCATAATTGTCTCTTTAAATCTTCAAAGGCAGCATCAGCCTCCTCCTGCATAAAAGTGTATGTTTTCTTCATCATCCGATATAGTGGTAGAGCCTTCTCACCTAACCGCTTATGAATCGACTTAAAAGCGGACGCGACCACGGTCATTGAACATCATTGATGCACGCGGTTTAGCCAGAGAGGTAATCGCCTTGATCTTCTCCGGGTTAGCTTCAATGCCCCTGTTTGAGACCAGAATCCCAAAAGTTTGCTGCCGCAGACACCAAATACACATTTGTCCGGGTTAAGCATCATCTTATAGACCCGGAGATTATCAAAGGTTTCCTTTAAATCAGATATCAAGGTTTCCTTCTCTCTGGACTTCACCACAATGTCATCTACATAAGCATGAACATTGCGCCAATCTGATTGTGGAGACAATTCGTACACACCACGATAAGTCGCTGGGCACTCTTGAGCCCAAATGGCATAGATACATAGCAGAAGGCTCCAAACGGAGTAATAAAAGCCGTCTTCTCCTGGTCCTTAACTGCCATTTTGATCTGATGATAACCAGAGTAAGCATCCAAAAAACTCAAACACTCGCAACCCGCTGTAGCATCAATGATTTGATCAATACAGGGTAAAGCAAAGGGATCAGCCGGACAAGCTTTATTTAAGTCCGTGTAATCTACACATATACGCCAGGTGCCGTTTTTCTTGAGCACAAGCACCGGGTTAGCCAACCACTCCGGGTGAAAAACTTCCACGATGAACCCAGCCGCTAAGAGCCGAGCGACCTCTTCCCCGATAGCTTTCCATCTTTCCTCATTGAACCGTCAGAGAAATTGCCTGACCGGCTTATACTTCGGATCAATATTAAGAGTGTGCTCAGCGAGTTCTCTCGGGACACCCGGCATGTCAGAAGGTTTCCATGCAAAGATGTCCCGGTTCTCACGGATGAACTCGATGAGCGCGCCTTCCTATTTGGGATCCAAATTGGTACTGATGCTGAACTGCTTGGAAGAGTCGCCTGGAGTGAAGTCGACCAGTTTTGTCTCGGCGACCGACCACATAGTCGACGTGGCACTTTGTTGACTGGTTGAATTGTCACCTACTTTCTGGGTCCCACCTGTCAGTTGGCAGAGCAAAGAAATCAGTTAAAGAAAACTTTACGCAGGCGCGACAGGAGTCCAACCCTTGCGCGCGAACCACCCTAGCTAAAAAACAAAGAGTGTACAACGGCTAAAAAACAAAGAGTGTACGTCTACACTTCCAATGCATTTAGCCTTTAATCCAAAATCGATATTAATTGACTAACGCACCAACTTGTGCTCTAGCTATAGGCTACATGTCTATCCTTAATTACAGCATGCAACAACCTTCATTTAATCTTCTTCTCTCAATGGTCGCATGCACACATAAGTCTGCTACTTTTGGGCGTTAATTATGCCCTGGTCAATGTGTAAATCTCTAAATGTACAATCTTTCACAGACGTAGGGAGTAGGTTGAGCACGTGAGTGTGAGAATGTGTGTTGCGTCGTGTGTTGTGTGCCGCATGGGTGCGTGAGTGTTGCGTGCGTCCATGTGTATGTATGAGTGCTGCATGTTGCATGCATGCATGAGGATTTTACTCCCTCCCATTGACATGTTCACTTTTCAAGCTTCCTTTGTTCCCTCCATATGGTGATACTCCCTCTATTCCCAAATACGGAGTAAAAGCCTCCCTCTGTTCCAAATACAGAGTATTTGTCTTTCTAGAGATTTCAACAAATGACTACGTATGGAGCAAAATGAGTGAATCTACACTCTAAAATATATCTACATACATCTGTATGTTGTATTCCATTTGAATGTCTAAAAAGACAATATTTAGGAACGGAGGGAGTAGCAAATAAACATTAAGTTCTCTTTTTTTGCCTCCTTGGTCACGGTGCACAACCAAAGATGACTTATTCACCTGGTTGGAGGGAGTAGATGGTCAAAGTTTGACACAAAATTAATGCATTCGTAAACATATTTTTTTGAGGAAAACGAGTGCATTAATTGAGTGTTTTTGCAAACTACAAAAAATATTCCACCACTCAACATCTACCTTGGTTGATGAGATTTTTGAATTGAGCCCTATAAATCGAAAAGGAGGTAGTACTACTACTCCTACATTATTGGCGTCGGGTGCCTTGTCCAATGTTTCATCTTGTTGGACACGATGAGGCTACTTCCAATGCATCGGTGCTTACATGGGGTGCTAAGCACATTAAAATCTTTAGCAACTAAAGCTCCCAATGCATAGGTGCTTAACTGTTGGTGCTAAGCATCCTATATTTAATGATTTTGTAACTAAAGTTCTTCATGCATTGGTGGGATTCTTCCATTTAAGTCTTTTGTATAGGTTCTCGCGCTTAGTACCGGGGTCACCACACTTATCTCTCTCCTCTTAATTACCTTGACACATCAGACTTTTTGCCTACATGGCAGCCTTAGCACTTGTACAAGGCAGAGCATTGGGAGGGGCCAGAGCGTACATGCATAAGGATACTGTAGATAGGAAGTCTTCACGATCCATTATTCCCCATCTCGGTAAGAGAGAACTATTCAACTAGTCTTCATAGTGAAGTGACAATACACGCTGCAGCAGATGGGACACTTAATTAATAAGCTGAACCAGCGTGTTGGTGTTATTAAATCAGCCTTACCCAGTACTGCCATCATGTTTGCAAGTGGAGCACGCTTCCGCAAATACAACTAAGCACCTCTCTCCTCCATTAACTGACATATGGGCCCTCTTGAGGTAGACCCACATGTCATCGGCGTAACTATTTACACTCCGAAAGACGGTATATCCTGGTAGTAGTACTAGTAGAATTGAGATTTAATGCACTTTCTTCCCCGTCTTTCACTCTTCTTCCTCCTCTCTTCTTTCCCTCCTCTCTTCCCCATCATCGGCCACACACCATTTCCCCCGCTCACTGCTCGCCCGCCCGCACCATCTTCTTTGGTAGCTCGCACGTACCATACCCCCAGCTCCTTTGCTTTCGCCATCTACGCCATCTTCTTTGCTCGCCTTGAATCCACTTCCTCACCGGCTCGCAGGCACCGAAAACCCCAGTCACTCCGCGCCCTAAAAAACCCTATGGCAGAACCGACTCACAAGCAGAGCCGTGATTGGAATTCCCTCCCCGATGTTCTTTTGGAGAAGATCTGTAATCGTATGGAGCTGCTCAGCACCGTCCGTCTGGCCGCATGCTTGGTGTCTTTGTACCATCTACTCGTCTACAACCAGCCGGCTCTTTTCAAGACACCCTGCTTGCTGATGCCCGATCCTCACAGGTGGCCCAGACATCGACTTGACGATCCTACGGAGGTTGCCTTGGTGCCCCTCGACATGCTACCACTACCTGTCCACCTATCCTTCATGCGCGACCACTACTGCGCGGGCAAGAAGGCCAACTGGATCATCCTCAACCACCAATACGGTAGTCTCTTGCGTCTCATGGATACCTACACCCAGCGAGAGATCACCTTCCATCGTTGGATATCGCCGCCATCGAGCCTCGCGGCCCACCGGACACTCCTTCCTACTACGCACGAGACGCGTCGAGCTTTTGGCTCGACCTCTGTTTGCTCAAGGTTGTAATCTGCGAAGTCCCCACACCATCAGAAGACTACATGGATTACAAGCTCATTGTCGTGTTCAACATGGGATTAGTCTATCTGGAATCCGTTGCCATACATGGTTATGGCTCATCGTCAATCCTCTTCAGCCAACATTTCAGTCTGATGCTATAGTGCATGATGGCATCTTTTACGCGGTCTACGCACAGATTGGCTGCCTATACTGGTGGAATCTATCGTCGTGTAATTTTTCTATCTCATCTCATCTTTACCTTATGAATACGACTACCTGTTCATTCTTACAAATTTAGAATATATAGTATGTCTATAACCACATCATTGCTATATGTTCCTCTCATTTCCTAGATTTTTATGACCACACATGTTATTGTTAGAGTTGATATGAGAACAAGTGGCATCAAATGATTGTTAGAATAGATATTATAAGTATAACCTCATGATTGCTATATGTTACTCTCATTTCCAGGATTTTTATAAGAATGCATGTTATTGCTTAGAGTTGATATGATAACTGTAGTAAGTGCTATGGTAGAATATGAGTAGGCCCTGTCATATCTATTTTCCTCTCATTGTTACATGATGTTTGAACCATGATATATTGCTAGAATATGAAAGCCATTATCTTATTTTTTAAACTTGGGGTATGATTATGACCATGACATTGCAATTCTCTGTCTATGATATGTGTCACTATTATAATAATCTTAATTCCACCCACACATACTTTGAACATGATTGTTTATTTTTGTCCTTTTGGTCTCCAATTTGAATTGTTGCAGCAGACGCAAATGCACTGGCCTTCATGATTCCAGGACCTGGAATCATACCAGCCGATGGGTGGTGGTTTATCGCTCATTCAGCTGACGACAGTCATTTGATGCTCATTTGCAAGTACCAAATTGACCAAACAATTTCATTAAACCACATGCAGTACAATGCCTGGGGCGTTCATGACATTGATGGCTATGGCTGCTTCGTGTTCGAGAAAGATCCCAGCTCCGTTGGGCCAGGCGTATTCAACTAGAGGCGGGTTTACAGCCTCGGCAACCACTCCATGTTACTCAGGCTCAATTATCCGATCATCCAACAAATCATCGATCATATCACCGGCGATGATTACCATGCTATGCGACTTCCATTCGCCAGGGGGAACTGTGTTTAGACATCATACCATGGGTTTCATGAATCACCATATCCAGAGATTCGTTGACACAGCTTGTTGCTAGATAATCTTCAGTGTGTGAAAGGCATCAAGCTTCCATGCGATGGATGGCTTTTTGCAAACCCGACATGCGGTGATGTGGTTCATGCCAACAGCAAATATGCACAACTTGATTTCTTCGATATCTAGATCGAGCCATGTATCCCATCGCTGTAGCATGACCCTCTTTGTTGGATATTATGTATTGTTGTTAGTTTGAAGCACTCCTCTGGTTTGAAGGATAGATACCTTTCTGGGATCAAGTGCATCCTAACTCACCTGCGTAGGATGTGCTGATAATGATGATGGAGATGTTGTGCAGAAGCCATATATATATATATATATATCAATTAGGCTTCAAGTGTGTACTTGTTGGTGAAAGTGTTGTCCAATGGGAATTATATTTTGTATTACTCATGTAGCCTACAAAGTCTGTCGCACAGCCTTGTAACTTCTTACCCCATTTCTAAATTTGTACTAGTCCTCTATACTGTATATTGCGCTACTCATACTACTACCTCCCTCCCTGGTTTATCGTCCCCTTCAGTAATTTGTGTCAAATTTTGACCATAAATTTTAGTAACTAAATGTTAATGCATGTCACCAAAAATTATATCATTTTATTCGTATTTGAACATAGTTTCCAATGGAATAATTTTCGGTGACATGCATTGACATTTTCTTAGTTAAACCTATGTTTAAAATGTGCACTAAATACGACTAGTAAGTAGTAGAGTAGCAGTACTAGTATACGCCGGCCAAATTATTCATCATGTCCTCACATTGACGTGACAACACACTGCGCATGAGGTGGCACAAGAATCTCGGCGGCGTGTTCGAGTATTGTGGACTTCAGTTTTGGAGTACTACCACTTATCTGTCGAAATCTTTCATCATTCACTTAAAACAGTCGATTGATCATACATTGAGTACCATATAACTGGAATTAACTGATGCAACTCCAAGAAGCAGGATTGGCCAGTGCTGCCGGCTGGCGTCAAGTTCGAACCCACGGATCAGGAGCTGATCAAGCACCTTGAGGCCAAAGTGAGTGCTGACAGCGCGAAATATCACCCTCTCATCGATTTGTTCATACCAACCATTGACATCGAGCACGGCATATGCTACACCCATCCTGAGAAACTTCCAGGTAAGACACCGATCGGCTGTCTACTTGCACAAACATATTCTTTTGTTTATAGATCTATTTTTCTTTTTAGACGCAAACCTAGTGAAGCAATTACAATTTGGCAGTTAATAAAAAGTGAAACAAGTGACTGCAACATGCCAAAGATGTTATAAAAATGCCAACTACGTACACTAAAACCTCAGATTCGACAATCGCACGTATCGCATCGAGTGGCCTAAGCAAGCATTTCTTCGGTATGCAATTCTAGGGCGTTCAAAAGGGCACGTGGACGCGTCGCAAGATACAGTCGGAGTGCAGCATGCACGCGATGTGGCACAAGACCGGCAATACCTTGCCGGTGATGGTCAATGGCCGGCAGACGGGCAGCAAAAAGGTTCTGGTGCTGCACACCATCAAGAACTTTGACCATTCCCGCAAAAAAAAGAACTTCGACTAGCATAGGACCAATTGGGTGATGCACCAGTACCACCTCGGGGACCTGGAGCAAGAGAAGGAGCGGGAGTTGGTCCTCTGCAAGATTTTCTACCAGACGAACACTAGGGCCAGGACAAAAAAGATTATAAGTTAGTTCGGTATTGGTACTTGTACTACCTTGTCGTCCGCAAGTTGGTATTGTTTTTTATGATATTTCGGCATGAACTTGGCATTTGCTTCCAACCATCATGCCGAGGGTTGACATGGATATAAAGCTGAATCATTTGTTTCGAAATGAATTTTCAGGCACCTAATTTTTATTTGATGGGTAGCATAAGCACCTGCCGTTCCAACTCCCAGTTCTCCAAATTTTTCGAAACAAGTGCATGCACTTATTATCACGATGAAAAAACAATATACCTGCTGCATCCCAGTTATCAGTTTGTACTTGCAGAATTCTCTCATTTATTGAGAAGGTATATTGTTTTTTCAGGTCGAGCAAGTTTCAACTGGGCTATAGACTGCCCAGGCTTGATTTTGTTTTTAACAGGCCTAGCCCATGACGACAACGGGCTAGTTATATTTTGTCTTACAACATCCGCATGCAGTTTTTTTACTGAATCAAACACACAGCCCAGTTCTATTTTCCTCTTGAAACGCCATGTCCTACTTCCGTTTTCTAATACACGTATAGTTTTACTAGTTCATACACACGTATCATTATATTGAAAATACATAAAGTTCCCTTTTCATATTTACGTACTTATTTTTGTTGTTGTTTTCCCTCCCAGCGTTGATTTTTTTACCACTGGTTTTCCCTTAAACCAACTCAATTGTCCCACGTCTTGTTTTCTTACAAAAACAAAACGATTTTTTTGGGAAATCAACAAGTTCTTAAAAAATGTTTATCATTTCGGGATTACAACAGTTCGGACTCCACCGAAATATGAAAAATAAGGTTGAACTTTTTGACAGTGGTCCTGAGCAGAAAATGGGCTGTAAGAAATTACTTAAGAATTAGCAAATGGGCTGTAAATTATTAAAAATTAGCAAATGGGCTCTATGTTGTCTGCCACAGATTTGGAGGCTGACTTGTGGGCCTACTAAGTTCATGCGTACACAAGGTTTCTCAAAAAAAAACTTAGTCAACAATCGACTCTACCAGCGTCAGACCGTTAGATGTCAATCTAACGGCAATCATGCTTCTTCAGTCTCTGATCTTCCTGCTCCAGCCGCCCAAACGAGGGCCAGCGGAACCACCTGCTACTGCCTCCCGTGGACGGCTGTGCTGCCGGGCAGACCTCACGGCCCCACCATACTTGCATCCCTGGCCTGGCTATCCCTCTACTCACCCACACCTCCTGTTATTTTCCGGCGACGGTAGCCGAACCAGTCAACCCTCGTACTCCCCACCGTGTGGGCAGCCACTGTCGTGTCTTCCATGACTCTGTGTCATTCCCTTCGTAGGCCTCGTCGTCTTCCATCGCCCTGGTGCTCTCGGCGCAGCGTGGTCAACGTGGTCAACGAACGACATCCATCGGAAGTGGACTGTACGTGGAGAGGCTGACAGCTGGGTCCATGGCCGCACACAAGGAAATGCCTCCTTATTACGCGCAAAATAATGATTCCTCCACCTGACATCTGGGACCAACCGAAAGGGCCTCTCTATTTCGTGAAAAAAACGTTCCCACCGCTGAGAGCTCGGACCCACCAGCTATATCTTTGCACGCAAGGAAGTTCTTCCTTATTACGCACAAAAAATGAATACTCCCCCTGCTAGCTGGAACCCACCATATGGGAGGCTGACTTATGGGCCTACTAAGTTGACACGGATGGAGGGCTTTGTCAACTTAGTCAATATGAACGATTCTAGCTCCAGTGACCGTGCGATGTCCATCCAACGGCCGTAGTGCTTCTTCAACCTCTGGTCTTCTTGCTTCAGCCGCCCAAACCAGCGCCAGTCCTGCCGCATGCTCGTGCCTCCCGTGGCCGGCTGTGATGCCGCGGAGGCCTCCCCACCCCCTACTACTCCCACCTTTGGCCAGGCCATCCTTCTACTCACCCGCACCCCCTGTTATTTTACAGTGACGGCAGCCTCACACCGCAGCCAAACTAGTGTACCCTCGTACTCCTCTCCATGTGGGCATCCACTGTCGCGTCTTCTCGGCTCCATGTCGTCCCCTTCCTAGGCCTCGCCGTCGTCCACTGCCCTGGTGCTCTCGGCACGGCATGGTCAACGTGGTCAAGGAACGACTTCCATCGGAAGAGTACTGTACATGGAGAGGCTGACAGCTGGGTCCATGGCCGCAGCAAGGAAGTGCCTCCTTATTACGTGGAAAATAATGATTCCTCCACCTGACAGCAGGGAACCATCGGACGGGCCACCATATTTCACGAAAAAAACGTTTCCCCCCTGACTGATGGGACCCACCAGCTACATCTTCGCACGCAAGGAAGTGCATCCATATTACGGGGGAAAATGATTCGCCCCCTGACTGCTAGGACCCACCAGCTACATCTTCGCATGCAAGGAAGTGCCTGACAGTCGGGACCCACCTGGTCGAAGCGTACGTAGCGTTGTCATTCTGGTCGCGAACGTGTACGTACATACAATCGATCTATCTGCGGGCTGCAGCGATGAACGGTGGCCGTGTAAGGAAGAGCACATGTCGTAGTAGAGGCGTGCACGTAGCATGTACACGTACATACAGCGGCCAGGGTGCAAGAAAGTAAATACGGCCACGTACGTACATACGGGCGGGGTCTCGAACGCCTACTCACGCATACGTACGTCCAGGGCTCGTGTACATGGTTGGGTCGGAACGGAGAAACTGTGTCGTCGTCGTGTTCATGGGGAGGCAACGGAATGCGTCGTGTTCATCGGGAGGCAACGGAATGCGTGCTATTCATCGGGAGCCAACTGGCTTGGACGGAATAACCGATGGAAACGAGGCCTGGCGTACCGCAGAATGGAGGAAACGGTCTTGTGTTCGACCGGCCACGATCGAAATGGGATCCTGTTCATCGGGAGGGGTCTAGGATACCGCAAAACGGAGGAAACAAACTTCTCTTGGACCTCCTATGGTGGAAATGGGGTCCTGTTGATCGGGAGGGGTGTGCCGTACCGCAAAACGGAGGAAACGGACTTGTATTGGAGCGCTACGGTTGAAACGGGGGTCCTGTTCATCAGGAGGGGTGTGGCGTACCACAAAACGGGACTCCGCAGGATACTGTTCATCTCCACCATCGACTGCCTCCACAGGCTACTGTTCATCCACCGTCACCTGCCTCCACGGGCTCCTGTTCATCCACTGTTGACCTCCTTCAGCCTCCACCTGCGACTGTTCATCCACGGTCTCCTGTTCATCCAGCCTCCACCGCGCGCTCCTCCACCGGCTCTGTTCAACCAGCCCTCTCCAAGGGGTCTTGTTCAACCACCCCTCTACGAACTACTATTCATCCAGCCCTCCACTGGCTACTGTTCAACCAGCCCTCCATGGGGTGTCCTGTTCATCCAGCCCTCCACGGGGTTCTATTCATCCAGCCCACCACCGGCACGATCGATCGGGGTACTGTTCATCCAGCGGCAACAGCCTCTACTACCACGGGTTCCTGTCCATCCAACCCCCCACCTAGAACTGTTCATCCAAACCCCCCAACAACACTCACTGTTCATCAAGGGGCAGCATCGATCGGCTTAAGTTAGTAGCAGTAGCGAAGCAATCACTCGGGTTTAGTTAACGGCAAGGGATCGATCGGGGTTCCGTAACGTAGCTAGTGCAATTGCTCGGGTTCAGTTAGAGCCCAACGCCTCGCTCGGGTTCAGTTAGAGCACAACACTTCGCACACACGTGCGTACGTGTACGAGAGGAACGCGCAAACATACGTGCATCGCTTCGGCCCGACCACCCACCGTAACCGGAACTCCCGATATTTTCCTCACCTCGCTTCTACCACGGTTTTTCCGCCATGGACGGCCCAAAGAATGTCATGCAGCTGCGTCTCCGGCCAGCCTGTGACGAAAAGCCCATTTTCTCGTCATGATTTTTTTTTCATAGAAGTAGGAGCCCACCACATCTATGATGATACCGGGTTTTTGTCACAATTATCGTCATGGAAGTGTCATAAGAATGACAGAAAAAAGTCGTTCGGCCCAAAATGTCACGGATGTGCCTTTTTTGTCGTGGTTGCGGTTGCGTGATGCCTACCGTCGTGCCAGCGTGACCATGCCGGCCGTCGGGCTGAACCCGTTCGACCACCCCATCGACTTCAACGAGCTGCGGCTTCCTAACCTGGTCTCCTTCTTCACCTATATCTCCGAGGAGCTGAGCCGTCTCCGCGTGATGGTGGGGGCGGAGCTGGACAAGGAGGGGTTGTGGGCTGTCGTCGCCGTTGCCAGGCGAATCCTCTCAGGGTGTCGTCACCGGAATCCATTCGTGCCATTGGACGGCGTCTTTGACGAGCTGGCTCCCGTCGACCAGGAGCGGGCTCTGCGGGCGGTAGCACCCTACATCACCAACATCGAGCGCCTCGAGAAGCAAAGGGACTTCGGTGGTGTTTATGCGTCCTCTGCATGGGCATGTCCATGTCTCGGCGCAACATGACCATTGGACCAAACTCAGACGATTCAGATTAGTCAGTGTAGCACAAAGCGTGTGGGTCTGTTTGGTTGCATTCTCATCTCAATATAGTAGTTCCCTCTTCGTGCATGCTCATCTCAGCACCCCTCTTCATGCATGCTCCTAGTGTATTTGTGTTAACCTACTAGTGTGGACTCATGCACCCTTCATGCACTCTGCCAAACACCAAAAAGTGGGTCAAGAAGGGAACTTTTGCTCCCATCCCATGCACCCTTCATACACCCTGCCTAACACTGATCCGTGCTTCATATGGTTCATGTTCCGTGGAGTACTGTAGCACCATACTCTCTGTGCGCTGTAGACCTAGTTATGTTAACATTGATCTCACCGTTTATTCTCGATCGGACAGTCAAAAAAGGGGTATGTTACATTACTGTTCATATAGTTGACATGCGAACAACATCATTTGTTACCGTCATATCTTACTACACTAGCAACAAGATTATGTAGTACTGATGTACGAACCACTGCACATGCCTAGTAGTAGGAGCACTATGTAAGTTCAAGTGCCTGCCGTGTTTCGCACTCCTCCGTCGTAAGAGTGGACACGCTTGATGTAATCATTTTTTTCAGAAACAATGGACACGCTCTACCGTGCGGATCCTCCTCGACGGTCGTCGGGAACCTTGCTACTCACTTTCGCTGACGTGTGGGACAGCCGGCATTGGGGTCCACTAGCCATGCACTAAATTACTATGTACTAGAGTACACAACTGCACGGTAGATGTTGGGAACGTAGTAATTTAAAAAAATTCCTACGCACACACAGGATCATGGTGATACATAGCAACGAGAGGGGAGAGTGTGTCCACGTACCCTCGTAGACCGAAAGTGGAAGAATTAGCACAACGTGGTTGATGTAGTCGTACGTCTTCACGATCCGACCGATCCGAGTACCGAACGTACGGCACCTCCTAATTCAGCATACGTTCAGCTCGATGACGTCCCTCGAACTCCGACCTTGCCGAGCTTTGAGGGAGAGTTCCATCAGCACGACGGCGTGGTGACGATGATGATGATGCTACCGACGCAGGGCTTCGCCTAAGCACCGCTATGATATGATCGAGGTGGAATATGGTGGAGGAGGGCACCGCACACGGCTAAGAGATCAAGAGATCAATTGTTGAGTCTAGAGGTGCCCCCCTGCCCCATATATAAAGGACCGAGGGAGGCGGCGGCCAGAGGAGGGCGCGCCAGGAGGAGTCCTACTCCCACCGGAGTAGGACTCCCTCTTTCCTAGTTGGAGAAGGAGGGAAAGGAAGGGAAGGAGAGAGGGAAGGAAGGGGCGCTGCCCCCTCCTTGTCCAATTCGGACTAGAGGGGGAGGGGGCACGCGGCCAGCCCTAGCCGCTCCTCCTCTTCTCCACTAAGGCCCATCTTGGCCCATTAAACTCCCCGGGGGTTCCGGTAACCCCCCCGGTACTCTGGTATGTGTCTGAAACTCTCCGGAACCATTCCGGTGTCCGAACATAGTCGTCCAATAGATCGATCTTTATGTATCGACCATTTCGAGACTCCTAGTCATGTCCATGATCATATCCGGGACTCCGAACTACCTTCGGTACATTAAAACACAAAACTCGTAATACCGATCGTCATCTAACTTTAAGCATGCGGACCCTACGGGTTCGAGAACTATGTAGACATGACCGAGACACGTCTAGGGTCAATAACCAATAGCGGAACCTGGATGCTCATATTGGATCCTACATATTCTACGAAGATCTTTATCTGTCAAACCGCATAACAACATACGTTGTTCCCTTTGTCATCGATATGTTACTTGCCCAAGATTCGATCATCGGTATCTCAATACCTAGTTCAATCTTGTTACCGGCAAGTCTCTTTACTCGTTCTGTAATACATCATCTCACAACTAACTCATTAGTCACAATGCTTGCAAGGTTTATAGTGATGTGCGTTACCGAGAGGGCCTATAGATACCTCTCCGACAATCGGATTGACAAATCCTAATCTCGAAATACGCCAACCCACCAAGTACCTTCGGAGACACCAGAGAGCACCTTTATAATCACCCAGTTACATTGTGACGCTTGGTAGCACACAAAGTGTTCCTTTGGTAAACGGAGTTGCATAGTCTCATAGTCATAGGAACATGTATAAGTCATGAAGAAAGCAATAGCAACATACTAAAGCGATCAAGTGCTAAGCTAACAGAATGGGTCAAGTCAATCACATCATTCTCCTAATAATGTGATCCCGTTAATCAAATGACAACTCATGTCCATGGCTAGGAAACTTAACCATCTTCGATTAACGAGCTAGTCAAGTAGAGGCATACTAGTGACACTATGTTTGTCTATGTATTCACACATGTATTATGTTTCCGGTTAATACAATTCTAGCATGAATAATAAACATTTATCATGATATGAGGAAATAAATAATAACTTTATTATTGCCTCTAGGGCATATTTCCTTTAGTCTCCCACTTGCACTAGAGTCAATAATCTAGATTACACAGTAATGATTCTAACACCCATGGAGTTTTGGTGCTGATCATGTTTTGCTCGTGGCAGACGCTTAGTCAACGGGTCTGCAACATTCAGATCCGTATGTATCTTGCAAATCTCTATGTCTCCCACCTGGACTTGGTCCCAGATGGAACTGAAGCTTCTCTTGATGTGCTTGGTCCTCTTGTGAAATATGGATTCCTTTGCCAAGGCAATTGCACCAGTATCGTCACAAAAGATTTTCATTGGACCCGATGCACTAGGTATGACCCCTAGATCGGATGTGAACTCTTTCATCCAGACTCCTTCATTTGTTGCTTCTGAAGTAGCTATGTACTCTGCTTCACACGTAGATCCCGCCACGACGCTTTGTTTAGAACTGCACCAACTGACAGCTCCACCGTTCAATGTAAACACGTATCCGTTTTGCGATTTAGAATCGTCCGGATCAGTGTCAAAGCTTGTATCGACGTAACCATTTACGACTAGCTCTTTGTCATCTCCATAAACGAGAAACATATCCTTAGTCCTTTTCAGGTATTTCAGGATGTTCTTGACCGCTGTCCAATGATCCACTCCTGGATTACTTTGGTACCTCCCTGCTAGGCTAATAGCAAGACACACATCAGGTCTGGTACACAGCATTGCATACATGATAGAGCCTATGGCTGAAGCATAGGAAACATCTTTCATTTTATCTCTATCTTCTGCAATGGTCGGGCATTGAGTCTGACTCAACTTTACACCTTGTAACATAGGCAAGAACCCTTTCTTTGCTTGATCCATTTTGAACTTCTTGAAAACTTTGTCAAGGTATGTGCTTTCTGAAAGTCCTATCAAGCGTCTTGATATATCTCTATAGATCTTGATACCTAATTTGTAAGCAGCTTTACCGAGGTCTTTCATTGAAAAACTTTTATTCAAGTATCCTTTTATGCTATCCAGAAGTTCTATATCATTTCCAATCAGTAATGTGTCTTCTACATATAATATCAGAAATGCTACAGAGCTCCCACTCACTTTCTAGTAAATACAGGCTTCTCCAAAAGTCTGTATAAAACCATATGCTTTGATCACACTATCAAAACGTTTATTCCAACTCCGAGAGGCTTGAACAAATCCATAAATGGATCACTGGAGCTTGCACACTTTGTTAGCTCCCTTTGGATCCACAAAACCTTCTGGTTGCATCATATACAACTCTTCTTCCAGAAATCCATTCAGGAATGCAGTTTTGACATCGATTTGCCAAATTTCATAATCATAAAATGCAGCAATTGCTAACATGATTCGGACAGACTTAAGCATCGCTACGGGTGAGAAAGTCTCATCGTAGTCAATCCCTTGAACTTGTCGAAAACCTTTTGCAACAAGTCGAGCTTTATAGATGTAAACATTACCGCCGTCGGCCTTCTTCTTGAAGATCCATTTATTCTCAATGGCTTGCCGATCATCGGGCAAGTCAACCAAAGTCCACACTTTGTTCTCATACATGGATCCCATCTCAGATTTCATGGCCTCAAGCCATTTTGCGGAATCTGGGCTCACCATCGCTTCTTCATTGTTCGTAGGTTCACCTTGGTCAAGTAACATGACCTCCAGAATAGGATTACCGTACCACTCTAGTGCGGATCTTACTCTAGTTGACCTACGAGGTTCAGTAGTAACTTGATCTGAAGTTTCATGATCAATATCATTAGCTTCCTCACTAATTGGTGTAGGTGTCACAGGAACCGGTTTCTGTGATGAACTACTTTCCAATAAGGGAACAGGTACAGTTACTCATCAATTTCTACTTTCCTCACACTCACTTCTTTCGAGAGAAACTCCTTCTCTAGAAAGGATCCATTCTTGGCAACGAATGTTTTGCCTTCGGATCTGTGATAAAAGGTGTACCCAATAGTTTCCTTTGGGTATCCTATGAAGACACATTTCTCCGATTTGGGTTCGAGCTTATCAGGTTGAAGCTTTTTCACATAAGCATCGCAGCCCCAAACTTTAAGAAATGACAACATTGGTTTCTTGCCAAACCATAGTTCATAAGGCGTCGTTTCAACGGATTTTGATGGTGCCCTATTTAACGTGAATGCAGCCGTCTCTAAAGCATAACCCCAAAACGGTAGCGGTAAATTAGTAAGAGACATCATAGATCGCACCATATCTAGTAAAGTACGATTATGATGTTCGGACACACCATTACGCTGTGGTGTTCCGGGTGGCGTGAGTTGCGAAACTGTTCCGCATAGTTTCAAATGTAGACCAAACTTGTAACTCAAATATTCTCCTCCACGATCAGATCGTAGAAACTTTATTTTCTTGTTACGATGATTTTCCACTTCACTCTGAAATTCTTTGAACTTTTCAAATGTTTCATACTTATGTTTCATTAAGCAGATATACCCATATCTTCTCAAATCATCTGTGAAGGTGAGAAAATAACTTGATACCCATGAAGCCTCAACATTCATTGGACCACATACATCAATATGTATGATCTCCAACAAATCAGTTGCTCGCTCCATAGTTCCGGAGAATGGCGTTTTAGTCATCTTGCCCATGAGGCATGGTTCGCAAGTACCAAGTGATTCATAATCAAGTGATTCCAAAAGTCCATCAGTATGGAGTTTCTTCATGCGCTTTACACCAATATGACCCAAACTGCAGTGCCACAAATAAGTTGCACTATCATTATCAACTCTGCATCTTTTGGCTTCAACATTATGAATATGTGTATCACTACTATCGAGATTCAACAAAAATAGACCACTCTTCAAGGGTGCATGACCATAAAAGATATTACTCATATAAATAGAACAACCATTATTCTCAGATTTAAATGAATAACCGTCTCACATCAAACAAGATCCAGATATAATGTTCATGCTCAACGCTGGCACCAAATAACAATTATTCAGGTCTAAAACTACTCCCGAAGGTAGATGTAGAGGTAGCGTGCCGACGGCGATCACATCGACTTTGGAACCATTTCCCACGCACATCATCACCTCGTCCTTAGCCACTCTTCGCTTAATCCGTAGTCCCTGTTTCGAGTTGCAAATATTAGCAATGTAACCAAGATCAAATACCCAGTGCTCATGCGAGCTCTAGTAAGGTACACATCAATAACATGCATATCACACATACCTTTGTTCACCTTGCCATCCTTCATATCCGCCAAATACTTGGGCCAGCTTCGCTTCCAAAGGTCCAAATTGCTTGGCAAGAGAAGCACTCGCCTCGTGCTTAGGTCCAGACTTGGGTTTCTTCTCTTGAGCAGCAACTTGTTTGTTCTTCTTCTTGAAGTTCCCCTTCTTCTTCCCTTTGCCCTTTTTCTTGAAACGGGTGGTCTTGTTGACCATCAACACTTGATGCTCCTTTTTTTATTTCTACCTCCGCAGCCTTTAGCATTGCGAAGAGCTCGGGAATTGTCTTATCCATCCCTTGCATATTATAGTTCATCACGAAGCTCTTGTAGCTTGGTGGTAGTGATTGAAGAATTTCATCAATGACACTATCATCCGGAAGATTAACTCCCGATTGAATCAAGTGATTTTTATACCCAGACATTTTGAGTATATGTTCACTGACAGAACTATTCTCCTCCATCTTGCAGCTGTAGAACTTATTGGAGACTTCATATCTCTCAATCCGGGCATTTGCTTGAAATATTAACTTCAACTCATGGAACATCTCATATGCTCATGACGTTCAATACGTTGTTGAAGTCCCGGTTCTAAGCCGTAAAGCATGGCACACTGAACTATTGAGTAGTCATCAGCTTTGCTCTGCCAGATGTTCTTAAGGTCGTCAGTTGCATCTGCAGCAGGCCTGGCACCCAGCGGTGCTTCCAGGACGTAATTCTTCTGTGCAGCAAGGAGGATAATCCTCAAGTTACGGACCCAGTCCGTGTAATTGCTACCATCATCTTTCAACTTTGCTTTCTCAAGGAACGCATTAAAATTCAACGGAACAACAAGACGGGCCATCTAACTACAATCTACATAGACAAGCAAAATACTATCAGGTACTAAGTTCATGATAAATTTAAGTTCAACTAATCATATTACTTGAGAACTCCCACTTAGATAGACATCCCTCTAATCATCTAAGTGATCACGTGATCCAAATCAACTAAACCATGTCCGATCATCACGTGAGATGGAGTAGTTTTCAATGGTGAACATCACTATGGTGATCATATCTACTATATGATTCATGCTCGACCTTTCGGTCTCAATGTTCCGAGGCCATATCTGCATATGCTAGGCTCGTCAAGTTTAACCCGAGTATTCCGCGTGTGCAAAACTGGCTTGCACCCATTGTAGATGAACGTAGAGCTTATCACACCCGATCATCACGTGGTGTCTTGGCACAATGAACTTTGGCAACGGTGCATACTCAGGGAGAACACTTTTATCTTGAAATTTAGTGAGAGATTATCTTATAATGCTACCGTCAATCAAAGCTAAATAAGATGCATAAAGGATAAACATCACATGTATTCAATATAAGTGATATGATATGGCCATCATCATCTTGTGCTTGTGATCTCCATCTCCGAAGCACCGTCATGATCACCATCGCCACCGGCGCGACACCTTGATCTCCATTGTAGCATCGTTGTCGTCTCGCCAACTATTGCTTCTACGACTATCGCTACCGCTTAGTGATAAAGTAAAGCATTACAGGGCGATTGCATTGCATACAATAAAGCCACAACCATATGGCTCCTGCCAGTTGCCGATAACTCAGTTACAAAACATGATCATCTCATACAATAAAATATAGCATCATGCCTTGACCATATCACATCACAACATGCCCTGCAAAAACAAGTTAGACGTCCTCTACTTTGTTGTTGCAAGTTTTACGTGGCTGCTACGGGCTGAGCAAGAACCGTTTCTACCTACGCATCAAAACCACAACGATAGTTCGTCAAGTTAGTGTTGTTTTAACCTTCTCAAGGACAGGGCATAGCCACACTCAGTTCAACTAAAGTTAGAGAAACTGACACTTGCCAGCCACCTGTGTGCAAAGCACGTCGGTAGAACCAGTCTTGCGTAAGCGTACGCGTAATGTCGGTCCGAGCCGCTTCATCCAACAATACTGCCGAACCAAAGTATGACATGCTGGTAAGCAATATGACTTTTATCGCCCACAACTCACTTGTATTCTACTCGTGCATATAACATCTACGCATAAAACCTGGCTCCGATACCACTGTTGGGAACGTAGTAATTTCAAAATTTTCCTACACACACACAGGATCATGGTGATGCATAGCAATGAGAGGGGAGAGTGTGTCCACGCACTCGTGAGACCGAAAGCGGGCGTTAGCACAACACGGTTGATGTAGTCGTACGTCTTCACGATCCGACCGATCCGAGTACCGAATGTACGGCACCTCCGAGTTCAGCACACGTTCAGCTCGATGACATCCCTCGAACTCTGATCCAGCCGAGCTTTGAGGGAGAGTTCCGTCAGCACGACGGCATGGTGACGGTGATGATGATGCTACTGACGCAGGGCTTCACCTAAGCACCGCTACGTTATGATCAAGGTGGAATATGGTGGAGGAGGGCACCGCACACGGCTAAGAGATCAAGAGATCAATTGTTGTGTCTAGAGGTGCCCCTAGCCCCCGTATATAAAGGACTAGGGTGAGGGGCGGCCGGCCAGGAGGAGGGCGCGCCAGGGAGGAGTCCTACTCCCACCGGGAGTAGGACTCCCTCTTTTCCTAGTTGGAGTAGGAGTGGGAAAGGAAGGGAAGGAGAGAGGGGGAATGAAAGGGCCCCCCCTCCTTGTCCAATTCGGACTACAGGGGGAGGGAGCGCGCGGCCAGCCCTAGTCACCCCTCCTCTTCTCCACTAAGGCCCATCTTGGCCCATTAAACTCCCCGGGGGGTTCCGGTAACCCCCAGATTCCTAAGATGTGTCCGAAACTCCCCGAAACCATTCCGGTGTCCGAACATAGTCATCCAATATATCGATCTTTATGTATCGACCATTTCAAGACTCCTCGTCATGTCCGTGATCATATCCGGGACTCCGAACTACCTTCGGTACATCAAAACACAAAACTCATAAAACCGATCGTCATCTAACTTTAAGTGTGCGGACCCTACGGGTTCGAGAACTATGTAGACATGACCGAGACATGTCTCCGGTCAATGACCAATAGCGGAACCTGGATGCTCATATTGGCTCCTACATATTCTACGAAGATCTTTATCGGTCAAACCGCATAACAACATGCGTTGTTCCCTTTGTCATCGGTATGTTACTTGCCCGAGATTCGATCGTCGGTATCTCAATACCTAGTTCAATCTTGTTACCGGCAAGTCTCTTTACTCATTCCGTAATACATCATCTCGCAACTAACTCATTAGTCACAATGCTTGCAAGGCTTATAGTGATGTGCATTACCGAGAGGGCCCAGAGATACCTCTCCAGAGCAATCGGAGTGACAAATCCTAATCTCGAAATACGCCAACCCAACAAGTACCTTCAGAGACACCTGCAGAGCACCTTTATAATCCCCGGTTATGTTGTGACGCTTGGTAGCACACAAAGTGTTCCTCCAAAGAACGGAGTTGCATAATCTCATAGTCATAGGAACATGTATAAGTCATGAAGAAAGCAATAGCAACATACTAAACGATCAAGTGCTAAGCTAACAGAATGGGTCAAGTCAATCACATCATTCTCCTAATAATGTGATCCCGTTAATCAAATGACAACTCATGTCCATGGCTAGGAAACTTATTAACCATCTTCGATTAACGAGCTAGTCAAGTAGAGGCATACTAGTGACACTATGTTTGTCTATGTATTCACACATGTATTATGTTTCCGGTTAATACAATTCTAGCATGAATAATAAACATTTATCATGATATGAGGAAATAAACAATAACTTTATTATTGCCTCTAGGGCATATTTCCTTCAGTAGACTACCCCGATCGAAGCGCCGCAGTAATGCCCAATGAGCCGTCAAATCACAAAACTCCCACCTTCCCAGTAGTAAGTCGGATGGACGAAGTAACCACCATTTCACTCTTCTCCCTCAGCTTCCTCTCTTGAAGAAAACCCCAAATATCTTCTCCCTCATCTTGTTCCTCATTTCTTCAAGAAAACCCCGACCTGCTTCGGCCATTGTTCTTCTCTCCCAAAGAAGGAAAGGTGAGCACATCAATGGTGTTGATTCTGGCCAAGGCCCTGTCTTGCAACCCCGAGACTGATCCTATAACTCCCTCTTTGTTCTTCTTTTGGCTTTGTGTTTATGGTTTCTTTTCTTTTATTTATATTTGAACTAGTTTCTTGATGGACCCTGGAGCACCGGCCTAGTCTATGGCTCTGGCCAAAACCGTGAGCCTCAGGGTACGAAGAAGCGCAAGCACCCCGCCAAGACTACCACAGACAAGCTCAAGGCCATCGCCCTATCCAAGCCCCCCTCTCCGAGATCACTCATTAAGCAAGTGCAGGTAATATATCTTCTTGATCGTGTTTTTTTATCTAACACGCAGTACTAGTACTAGTAGTACAACTTTCTGGATGATCGTGCAAGTTATTTCTGTGTGCCAAATGACGTTTCTAAATTGCTCTTTTGACCAAAACATGCAAGAGGTTGACACTAATTTCTTATAGATTACTTTCAACTACTTTATGAACATCAATGCTAGCTGTAGGAAATGCAAGATTTTAGCTCTCATGCCTTTGAAGAGAGTATATTAGCCTCAGTAACTTGTGTTATGGATATTGCAAGTAATCCCTCTGCTCTCATGCCTATGAAAACATGTTCTAGTGTCTTTGTTCATTGTGCGTATATGTAGTCTTATATGGAGTAAAATATCAAAAATCATCTTATATTTCTGAACGGAGGTAGTAGTAAAATATTTAGTTTCTGTTTGAATTAGAACCAGGTCCGCGGTGGAGATGAAGTTCTCAAAGTCATGTCGTGTGAACTGGAAGACCTGAGGATGAGTTCTACTGCTAAACTATCCAACTGATGTGTCCTTGTCGCCACGTGTAGCATTGTTGTTAGGTGTGTTCTCGAGGGTGTACTTCACCACAACAATTTCCTGGTTGTTCCTTCGATTACGAAGGGTGTGGTTCTTGTAAAGCTTCCCGACAAATCTGATGCGGACTGTCTTCACTATCATGTTTATGAGTGGAAAGACCACTCTGTTAGGTTCTCCAAGGTTGATGAGATAGCGATGGTGCTGGTAGACATCTCTCACGAAGTCCATGGCCTAGTCAGTTATGCGGGGTACATCCCGTAGGTCGGTGGCAAGAAATAGTCTGCAGAGTGTAATTAGTGCAACTTTGCTTGTCTAAGTACTATTGTTCAGTACTTGATTTGTGAGTGTGAACCGTGTATTGTTTAGTACTGCCGCTTTTGTTGTGTGGTGAGTCCTGAGAATAGTCTATGTTAATGTCTGTCCACTCAATTCGGCCTATATATTTTGAAGTATCCAGATCATCATTTTTGTGAGCACGGTTTATCAATTATGGTTACACTCCAATATCTGTATGCATTGCAGGGTTTATCGCACCCACCAGGATTTCCAGTCCCATGGATGTTCGGCCCATACGATTTGTCACGACCTTTGGACTATCCTGTTTGTGGGAGTAAGCGAGGGCCCTCCATGCCACCTGTAATTGGACGATCAACCTTCTGTTTAGAACTTGAACATAGTGATTTCCTGGTAAGGATTCACTCGTGTCACATCAAGTAAATCTTATTGATTTACTGTCTAAATCTTATTGATTTAATGTCATGTTTTCTTACTTTTGCTGCAATTTTACGATGCAGGTTTTGCCATGTGACATTCGTTACAGAATAAACCATTTGGTTTGGTTTATGATGGTTATTTTTGCAGGTTTCACTTCTTATGACATGTCAGTAACGAAGGCACTGTCCATCACTTATATTACTGGACGCAATTGGATCAGTCTGTTGTCTAAGTACCTGAAGCCCTGTGATGAACTGCAGTTTGGTTTCACAAACATGCCACAATTAGTCCTTCTCGTGTTTAAAAGAAATGAAGAAAAAGACTGGATCAAGGTCACGGAGCCTATTCAAGTTAGAAAGTTGATCATAGCAGACCAGAGACGATCGCTGCTGTCTCGCACATCGGTACCACCTTCAGCAACAGATCAAGCACCGGCACTTTCTCCGATGGCACTTGCTCTAGCACCGACAGCGGCAGCAGCTTAGTGTGATCCACCTGACGATTGAGCATCGACCGCGTCAGCGGATCAAGCTGATCTACCGGAGGATCGGGCACCGACACGGGCACCTACTTCGACACCGGCACCAGCTCCACAAGGAGCACCATCTCCGGCAGCAGCAGGGGCACTACCAACAGACCTGCACGGCACCAAAGAACGGCTCCCACCTGCACCAACACTTGAAGTTGCGGTTGCATATGTTCGCCTGCAAGTAACGGAACCAAGATGGTTGCACCGGCAATGATCGGGCTGCAATTCGCACTTCATATATCAAAGTCCTTACAAAAGCTGACATCTCCACCTTCTTGGTAAGCATTGGCCGCCCAAGTGCTTCATTCTTTTTTCTTTCCATGTTATTTCACATGATTCACTGTGTTGATCTAACTGTTAGTGTATGTCTTCTTGTTTGCAAACAGAGAATTCCTAGAGCAACGAGGGAGTCATTCAACAATCCAGGCGACCAAGGCCAAGTTTCTCTTACCATGCGTAGCCTTGGTGTGAATGAACCTTCTCAATATACTGCAAGTACAAAGGATGGTCGCATTACTGGAATTAGCTTATTTGTCGTCTGCTGGCTGACGGCAAAGAAGGTCTTTGCCGTCCACTTACAGAAAACGGACGGCAAAGAACTGGCTGATGGCAAAGATGGTCTTTTCCGTCAGACACTTCTTTGCTGTCAGCTGGCGGACGGCAAAGAGAGAGGTGGGCCCCACTAACGAGCTGCATAGAAAAAACCTAACGGCCCCCCTCTTTGCCGTCTGCCAGCAGACGGCAAAGAGCAAAAAAAGCATTTACAAAGGATGGCGGATGGCAAAGAGTTGACCTAACTAACGGGCCGAGCCCAACACCGGTCGCCTCTCTCTCTCTCTCTCTCTGTTTCTCTCATCCTCTCTCCCCGACGACCCGCCCCTTGCCCCTGCCCGTCGCCCCTGATCGCCCCGCACCCTCCCTGTGGCGCCCGACCTCCACTGCCGCCGCCCCCTCGCCTAACCGCCACCCGTCCCCTCGCCTGCTGCCCGCCTCCCCTCCCGTCGCCCGCCCGTCCCCGCCACGGCTCTCCGGCCTCCCCTCCATCAGACGCCGTCGCCCGTGGCCCAGCCGCCCGCCCCTCCCTCGTTGCCCCCCTGCCCCGTCTCTTGGCGGCTGTCCGGCCTCCCCCTCCACCGGGCCGCCACCTCCTCCACCGGCCGCCCTCCCATCCACCGGCCGCCCCACGCCTCCTCCACCGACAATCACCTACAGGTGATTTCTTCCCCCCTTTTTTAGTTTAGTTTTTTTAGTTTCTTTTAGTCTAGTTTATGTTTTGGTTTTACTTTTAGTTTAACTTTAGGTTTAGTTTTAGAGGAGGAGGAGGAGGAGGAGGGAGGAAGAGGAGGAGGGAGAAGAAGCAAGAAGAAGAAGAAGAAGAAGAAGAAGAAGAAGAAGAAGAAGAAGAAGAAGAAGAAGAAGAAGAAGAAGAAGAAGAAGAGGACGAAGAAGAAGAAGAAGAAGAAGAAGAAGAAGAAGAAGAAGAAGAAGAAGAAGAAGAAGAAGAAGAAGAAGAAGAAGAAGAAGAAGAAGAAGAAGAAGAAGAAGAAGAAGAAGAAGAAGAAGAAGAAGAAGAAGAAGAAGAAGAAGAAGAAGAAGAAGAAGAAGAAGAAGAAGAAGAAGAAGAAGAAGAAGGAGAAGAAGAAGAAGAAGAAGGAGAATAAGAAGAAGGAGAAGAAGAAGAAGAAGAAGAAGAAGAAGAAGAAGAAGAAGAAGGAGAAGAAGAAGAAGGAGAAGAAGAAGAAGGAGAAGAAGAAGAAGGAGAAGAAGAAGAAGGAGAAGAAGAAGAAGGAGAAGAAGAAGAAGAAGAAGAAGAAGAAGAAGAAGAAGAAGAAGAAGAAGAAGAAGAAGAAGAAGAAGAAGAAGAAGAAGAAGAAGAAGAAGAAGAAGAAGAAGAAGAAGAAGAAGAAGAAGAAGAAGAAGAAGAAGAAGAAGAGGAGGGAGGGGACCACACCCCGACACCATGACACCACGCCAGATTTAGGTTTAGATAATTAGAAGAAGAAGAAAATTGAAAAAAAAAGAAGAAGTAGAAGAGGAGGAAAAAGGGAAAAAGGAAGAGGGTTGCCGAGGGGATAGATGGTGGAGCCAGGGGTTCCTCGGTGTCGATAGAACCCTAAATAGCAAGTATCGTCGGTGCGAGATACATGTGGCCGTCGGTGCCGTACACTGCATCCACGTCCCACAAGTGATGCCGACGTACGGTGTCCCAAAGCAACTGTTCTCGGCGTCGATGGCGGTCGAACACCATCGCGAATTTGCCTGGTAGCCTCTGCGATCACGATTGAAAGCTAAGTGTTGAAACTTGAAACACTCAAACTGACTCAAGTCGGTTTGGTTGTTTGAAATTTCAAAACTTGGCTTTAATCCTCATCGCAGAGGCTGCCAGACAAATTCGCGAAGGTGTCCGACCGTCATCGACCACCAGAACTATTGTTGCGGGACGCCGGGCGCCGGCTTCATTTGTGGGATGTGGATCTAGTGTTCAACGACGACCGCCTCATGTAACTTGCATCGATGGTAGTATCTATTTAGTTTACCCGGGGACGAGCGGGTTAGGGGGTTCCTCGGTGTCGATGGTACCCTAAATTGCATGTATCGTCAGTGCGAGGTACATGTGGCAGTGGGTGTCGAATACTACACCCACATCCCACAAGTGACACAGGGGTCCTGCGTCTAGCAACAACAGTTCTCGGCATCGATGGCGGTCGAACACCATTGCGAATTTGTCTGGCAGCCTCAGAGATGACGATTGGAAGCTAAGTGTTGAAACTTGAAACACCCAAACTATCTCAAGTCGGTTTGGTTGTTTGAAATTTCAAAACTTGGCTTTAATCCTCATCGCAGAGGCTGCCAGGCAAATTCACCAAGGTGTTCGACCATCATCGGCCACCAGAATTACTGTTGCGGGACGCCGGGCGCCGGCTTCACTTGTGGTATGTGGATCTAGTGTTCAACGCCGACCGCCTCATGTAACAAGCACCAATGGTAGTTGCTATTTAGTTTACCCGGGGACGAGCGGGTTAGGTGGTCGCTATGTTACTCATCTTTGGATTTAAATGTGCAGTTATTTCGTCGCTGCGAGGGTCTAGTGTTCGACGAGCTCCGCCCCTGCGTTCGTTGTTGAGCACAAATGACATCTCCTCCTCCCCCCTTCATTTGCTCTGTTCCGGTCTTTGTGCCGATGAAACTTGCTAGATATAGGTGTCAATCATCAGTATGCGTAACCACTATGCGTCTCCCGTTCGAAATTGTTACATCTATAAATATGCATGCATTTGCATATTTATAATCATGATTCTTTCGAATTGTCCAACGTTATCCATGGACAGCCCGAGTATGTGTAGATTGGGTTCGTTTTCCCATATGCTCTACTCCGGATTCAATGCAGAATTTCATCAGTGCCTCCCTGTTGTTCTCCGGATACACATCCTCTCTGCTTATTGCCGAGACGTGTATCAGGAGAACAGCGGGGAGGTGCTACCAAAATTTTGCGTCGGATCCGGAGCATAGCATGGGAAAATGAACCCAATCTACACATACTCGGGTGGGATTAGGACCTATCTTTACCTATTAGCGTGTAGGTTGCATGGATGTAATGAAACTGACGAACTCCATTAACTGATGGATATGGTTTGCTTAATTATGTATATATTTCTTGTGTGTCCAGTAGGAAGTCAATATGAGTGGTCGTGCGTGGATGTACACCGGTTACACTAGTCAGAAAGTTTGGACTGAGGAATGGTTAACAAAAACCAAGGGGTTTGTTAGAGCCGCATTTGCAAATGGCCAGGAATTAAGCTGGTGCCCCTGCGTCTGCTAAGACAACTATAAAAAGAGGGACGAGCTTGAAATGAGTAAAGACCTGCAGAAGTTTGATTTTACGCTTGGTTACACGGTCTGGACATTACATGGTGAGTCTGCCCAACGTGCCAGAGCCGAGGTGGTTCGTCGTCGCACCGACGAGCATGGTACCGGGACCGCAGACATGGTGCAATACTTTGACGATGCTCGGGACTCGGACGAGGAGATGGAGGAATCTGCAAAGGCCTTCACTGAAATGTTAGAGTCCTCAAAACGTCCGCTCCACGAGCACACTGAGCTTTGTCAGCTGGATGCCATCTCACAAATAATGGCTTTGAAGGCTCAATTCAACTTGGTTTGAGAATGCTACGACGCGATGATGACAGTATTCGGACGATTTCTACCCAAAGGCCATGTGCTACCTGCAAACCTGTACCAGTCAGAAAAAATCCTTCGTGCTCTTAAGATGCCCTATGAGAAGATATATGCCTGTGAGAAAGGATGTGTCTTATTTAGGCTTCAGTATGAGGACTTGAACTATTGTCCCATTTGCAATTCTTCCAGGTATGTTGTGGTAGACAACGGTATGGGTGAGAAGACGCAAACCAAAATACCCGTTAATGTTCTTTGGTATATGCCAATCGTACCAAGACTTCAACGCCTTTTCATGGTCGAAGAGACGCGGCATGACGGATGACATGGCACAAAACGGAAAAGGAACCGAACTAGATGCAGATGGGAATGTGATGATGGTGCACACATCGGATGGTGAAGCGTGGAAGCGCTTCGATGCATTACATAAGGAAAAAACGGCAGATCCAAGGCATCCTCGAGTCGCCGTCAGCATAGATGAGTTCAGTGTGTTTGGTCAGACGGCAACCCCATACAACTGTTGGTCCGTGTTTGTCATTCCACTCAATCTCCCTCCCGAGAAGATTATGCAAAGAAAGAACATTTTCCCGGCGTTTATAATTCCAGGGCCCAACTATTCGGGGAAGAATATGAATGTGTACATGAAGCCGCTTAAGGACGAATTGCAAGAAGCTTGGGATAATGGGTTCAAGACATACAACGCATTTAGCGAAGAGAACTTCATAATGCGTGCCTGGTACATGTACTCGACGCATGACTTGCCGGCGTATGCGCTATTCGTTGGCTGGTGTGTGCATGGAAGGTTCCCGTGCCCCACATGCAAGGGAGCTCTTGAGTTCCGTTGGCTGATGGCAGGGCACAAGTATAGTTGCTTCGACTTGCATAGACCGTTTCTACATCCTCGCCGTAAGTTCAGGAAAGACAAGAAGAATTTCATCAAAGGTAGAGTTGTCAAACACTCTGCACCACCTGCTTTCACAGGCCAACAGACCCTAGATCAGTTAAACACTCTCGAGCCAGATCCAGAGCGTCCAGGGTATTTCAAGGGGTATAATAAAGAACACGCCTGGACTCACAAGACATGCTTCTGGGATCTGCCTTACTTCAAAGACCTCCTTTGCCCACACAACATCGACATGATGCACACTGAAAAGAATATCGCCGAAGCCATTTTTGGTACGTTGTTCGGCGTAGACGGGAAATCAAAGGATAATACTAAGGCTAGAGTCGATCAAGAGGAGCTATGTGATAGACCGTTACAAAACATGAAAGAACCAAAAGGAAAGGGGAACTGGACGAAGACATGGTTCTATCTTGGAAGGCCAGCTATGAAGGAAATTATTTTGTGGGTGAAAATGCAGTTGATGTTCCCCGATGGGTATGCAACAAATCTAAAGAGGGGAGCGAGTCTTCAAAAATTGAAAATATTTGGTCTAAAAAGTCATGATTGGCACATATGGATTGAACGGATAATGTCGGTGATGTTGCGTGGCTTCATCCCTAAGGATGAATGGCTAGTACTGGCAGAGCTGAGCTATTTCTTCCGTGTTATTTGTGCGAAAGAACTATCGCCTGGCCTCCTAGAAGAAATGGAACAGTTGGCGCCAGAGTTGATCTGCAAGTTAGAGATGATCTTTCCACCAAGCTTCTTTAATCCAATGCAACACTTGATTTTGCATCTCCCGACCGAGGCACGATTGGGGGGGCATGCAAAATCGTTGGTGCTACTCAACTGAGAGGATGCAGAAGACGCTTCGAGCAAAATGTAAAAATAAACGTAGAATAGAAGCATCGATGGCTGAGGCATTCATCACTGAGGAGGCGGCAAACTTCGTGACATCACACTACGAAGCCAAAAATCGTCATTTGCATAATCCGAAGCCTCGGTACAATGCTGACGACCCTACAAAGGGTCAATCCAACCTCAGCTTATTCAAAGGGAATCTCGCACCAGCTAGTGGTTGGAAACCAGTATCGTTGGATGTTGAAGAATGGCAGACCATTTCGCCGTATCTCTTCAACAACCTAACAGAAGTGCGGCCGTACATCGAGTAAGATCTCGGTACATTGTTTCGCAACTTCTAATTCCTTTGAATTGCTCTTATTCCTAGATATTTGATGCAGTCGATACATCAGCATATTCTCATATGGAGCGGTGATCCAAAAGGATTCTGTTTAAAAGTATGAGCTTCTAGCAAAGCAAGGAGCCGAATATCCCGGTTTCATCTCTTGGTTCAAAAAACGGTAATTTCCATTAGACCCTTTCATTTCTGTGGCTAATTTGCGACTAATGCAACAATCCTTTCGTATTAAACTTGTAGGCTAATTCAGAGATTATGGATGCCCAATTGAGACAAGTAGCTAATGGTTTTGACTATAACATTCGTTCATTTCACAAATACGACATCAATGGGTATCGCTTTTGTACCTATGGCAAAGAGCTATCTATGGCCGACCGAAAGTCTACAAATTGTTGTGTCTGTGCTATCGGCGAAGGAGGTATCGAGTATTATGGAAGAGTTGAAGCAATTTATGAACTTCAATTCTATGGTGAAAACCCACCAAACGTCAGAGTCTTCAGATGTTATTGGTTCCAAATGAGGGAGACTAGAAGGACTCATGAACATATAGGGCTAGTCAAAATCAAACAAAGCACCCATTTGGATGTTCCCGATGTCTATATTACGGCTCAACAGGCAACCCAAGTTTTCTATCTATCGTGGGCATGTCAAAGTGATCCAAATCTTAGTGGTTGGGATGTCATTTATGAAGTGCCGCCATGTGTTGGACCACCTCCCCCCAATGAAGAGGATTATGAATCTCACATTAACCAAGACACATATGACAAAGGAGAATTCTTCCAAGAAACACGTCTTTCCAAAAAAACATTTCAAGAACCGCTCTACTCCACCCCAGAACATTGAAGTAGACAACGATAGTGAATCCGACTTCACCCCTGAGCCGGAACAAGAAGAGCCGAAAGAAGAAGAAGTTACTGTTGCAGATGACCTATCAATGCTTGAACGATTACGTAAAGGTGGCCCTCCACATGATGATGCATTTATTAATGATGATGAGCACGTCATTACCAATAGTGATGATGATGATGGATTTATTAATGATGATGATGAGCACGTCATTACCGATAGTGATTATTAGGTATTCAAATTTTTATGTTGTACTCGATTTATATAGTTATTTGTATGATTGTATGATTTATATAGTTGGTATGTATAATTTTCTTACTTTGTATGATTGTTTCTTATACATAGTGCCATCGTCTTGATGTCCGTCCCCGTCGGCCCTCGCCCGCTTTATGATTCAGATGTGGTAAATTCTCTTTCATAACTATTTGTTGCATTTTTCATTTATGACAATTATGGCCATCAAGTTGACATAGAGAATTTTAATCTAGGAGGTATGTGAACCAGAATTTGAAACTGACCCGTCGAGAAGTTAAATTTAGTTGAAAAAGAAAATGAGTATTTGAAAGAAAAAATTAAAAGAATTGAAGAAGACAAGATGACATTGGAGTTGTATGTTGCCGATGTCATCGATGATCACAAGATGAAGATGAATGCAATGCGCTTGAAGATGGATGCAATGCGCCTGAAGCTTAAGAAGATTAGAAAATATGCCATTGATAATGAGGCTTGGTATCATTATTCCGTTGGATCAATTGTTACCTTAGTTGCGATCTTCCTCACATTTGTCGTGATGAGGGTAAGTTTTCTCTAGTGTTTTGCTTTACAAATGGATACTTAGCTTATTTTCCTCCTAAATGGCATAATTGCCTAAGTTAGATAAAAAATGAGCTATACTTAGCTTATTCAGTTCATTTATGACATACTTAGCATACTTAGGTAAAAAATGTCATGATAATGTTTGTTACCTCCAAAATGATATAGAATTAGCTTATTTTCCTCGAAAATGACATAATAACCTTACGAAGCTCCAAAATGACCTATTTACCTAGCTTAGCTCTAAAATGACCTACACTTAGCATTTTTACCTAGCTTAGCAATAAAATGTCATTTTTACCTACCTTAGTTAGAAGAAGAAGAAGATAACGAAGAGGAGAGCAGAAAAAGAAAGAGAAGAAAAAAATCTTCTTCTTCTTCTAACTAGTCTTCTTCTTCTAACTTTCATCTTTCCCAATTTGCAGATTTGCTTTACATGAGGAAGCTTGGATTCATGGAGTGTACTATTCTTCTGGTGCTTCCTTGTTGTTTATGAAAACTTGTTTGGATATGTGTGTCTATATGGATATGTTGTTGGAAACTTGTTTCTGGTTATGTATATATGGATATGTTGGACTTTGTTGAATTATGTTATTGGATTTGATGAAATATGTTGTTGGACATGCTGTTGGATATGTATGCATGTATATCTGTGTTTGAAACCATGTCTAATTAATTGGATTTAAATAAAAACAGGGGATATGTAGCCTCTTTGTCGTCTGTTAGTAGACGGCAAAGAGGACACGTGGCAGTCACCTGTGCAAACTGGGAACACTGGCTGCCTATTTGGTCATTTTGCCGTCTGCTGGCAGACGGCAAAGTGACCAGATATGCCGTCTGCCAGCTGACGGCAAAGATTCAAACCTCTTTGCTGTCGGCTGGCAGACGACATAGCTGGACACGTGGCAGCTTCTCGGTGCTGGGCGAGCTGAGCTCTTTGCCGTCCATCAGCGGACGGCAAAGAGCGCTGTTAACCCCCTAACGGCTCTCACGCCACCACACTGTTGTCTGTTGTCTTTGCCATCTGCTGGCCTCGTATGGCGGACGACACAATCATTTGTCGTCCGTTTCCAGGAAGCGGACGGCAAAGAAGGCCTTTGCTGGCACGTGTTCAGCCGGACGGTTTGCCATCCGCTGGCAGACGGCAAAGATGTTTGCCGTCCGGATCTATGCCTTTGCCGTCTGCCATGGCGGACGGCAAAGAAGCTGATTCCAGTAGTGTCGCATGATGATTGATGCTAAAGGATGGTCAAGGTTCAAATCTAAATCAAATCTTTTGGTAGGGGATGATGTCAAAATCGAACTTTCTCGGCAAGGAGAGCTAGTAAATCAACTTTGAAATTCTTTAGTAGCAGCATGCAACTGCCGAACTGATCTATCCTCCAAAAGATTTTGATGTAATAATATGGCATGGTGAAACAAGTGTCTTGTGTGTATAAGTAGTACGACGGTATTATTTATCACGTAGGATATTGTGAAAGAATTGCAACTCTGATTGCTGGTTAGGAACTGTCGTTTGGTTTCATTCTAACAGTTATCATGCTTTATTCAATTTTCTGTATTTGCCTTCTGACAGCATCTAAAACCAGCACCGTACCGATCGCATGCAATAAGAAATGCGTTGAGTTAGAACACATGGGCCCCCAAACATGCAGGCCCACCGGCCTGTGGCCCAAAGTCCAGAACTGTGAGCCTGTCTGAGTATTATATTCTCAGCTGAACCCCCATATTATGTTATATATATATTCCCCTTGATTTTTCTTATGTATAAAGTTATGATATAAAATATCTTTATATTTCTTTATAGAGGGAGTATCTCTCTGTCAAAAATAAATTTATGTGTAACTAGTTACTCCTGCTTTTCTACTTCCTTTCCCTGATATGTGGGGCATCCGACAATGGGGTTCACGTGCCATGCGCCAAATTAGAGTGAACAACTGCACGGTAGACTCACCCCGGTCGTAGCGCCACAGTAATGCCCAATGAGCCATCAAATCACAAAAAAAACACCTTTCCAGCTTTAGCAGTAAGCTGGATGGACAAAGCAACAATATTTCACTGGGCCTAAATCCCCTTCTCCCTCGTCTGCTTGTTCAGAGAAAAACCCCTCTCGGCATTTGCATAGGGTTTCTCATGGAGAACCAGGTATGAATTCTTCATCCATCCCCAATAAATCCAAGTCCCTTGGTCGTGGGTAATCCTAGGATGGCAGCCGCTGCCGTTGATGCATTTTTCTTCCTACTGAATCTAGTTGTTTCATTTGCACTGCCCAAAGTGCGAGGACCCTACAGGTTTCTGTGCCCCCACACTTGTTCCTTCTCATCCTAACACAGGATTTTAAAACGCGCACAGTATGTTCCTAGAATCCCGTTTTCTATCCGAGAGGGTGGGGTTTTTTGAACATGATGTCGACTAATTTGGAAATTTGGATTGCTATATTTGGATAAAAGGTACTAGTACCATGGTCAACACTACGTGAAGGAGGAAATTATTTCTAGATTTGGATAGAGAATACATTGTGTTCTCATATTATTTTTCCTGTAGTGCATTCCTTGCTCGCTGTAACACATGTACTCAAGATGGTCGGCCTTGCCATAACCGAATACACCAGTTTAAAGGTCACATTGAAGACATGCCATGGATATAAGTTCCGAGTTGGGTTCATGAACCAAGAAGATCGCTGTTTTTTTATGGCCGAACTTGGATAAACTTTCTCAAGTGTTACAGACTGAAAGTTGGCGCATGAATGTTGATGGAAATAGCAGAACCTGGTCTCATCTTCACTGTGATCTTCCACCCCGATGTCGTTCCAGTAGTTCAGCCATGTTAGTTTTGTATATGTTTCTTGCTTGTTGCCTCGATTACTTCTTAATCCACCTATTCTGTCTAACTAATCACAATTTAACTTTAGAAGTAGCAATGGTTTGTGATTCCCTTCTCCCGCGAAGATGCTACTTCTAACTAATATTTCTTATAATTGGTGGCACATGTAGGTTATTTCAAAGTTAAGCATGCTACTCGTTTGTTATTTTATAAGAACTCGACTGTTACTGATGGCACTGGAGTTTAATGGGACGAAATCCACAAGTTTCTACACTTTACTGATCGTCTTGAGGTCCTTGTGGGGCATTTCAATGGTGGAAGGCCACGTGGGATATGTGTGCCACTGCTACACACGTTGAACAGGTCCAACTGTGTTGAGAAACTTATGGTACAAGCTGTTTTCTGTTATATATGTTGTTCATAAACTCTTGCTTATACATAGTTTTACAGCGGTGATCTTCTTGAAATAGAAACTGCCCATTTCTATTGTTCCTATACAGATGCCTGACGATGGTTGGGTCAGACTTGCGCTTGGTCACAACATGATGTTTATGTCGACCTACTCCATTTCCCTTGGAGATGAAAAGATACTTATTCATGGGTGGTCTCGAATAATGAAGGCCCGTCCATCTTGGAGAATAGGACAGAAGGTTATGCTCATGCTTTTCCATGGCTCTAAAGTGAATATCTTGTTTATTGGCCACATTGCAAGATGAAGCCGCTTTCAGAAGGTTGTGGATGCGCGGGGTAGCGCCTGGGCCTTGTCCTGGGGCTTGGTGGCCTCACCCTTGGTTAACTGTAGACAAAGTAGCATCGTTCGAGGCGTGCTTTGTACGGTTGAACCTGTATAAGTACTCATACTGCTTTCAGCTATGGTTGTTAAGTGCCCCTGCTGATTTGAGTTAAGGTTGTTAAGTACTCCTGCTGCTTTTACAGTCTGTCGTGTTTCTTCAGTCCCGTCTTCCTCCAGCCGCCAAAACCAAACCAGCACCGGCGGGGCCGCCTGCTTCCGCCTCCCATGGCTGGTTGCGCCTCAGCGCACGCATCGCCGCCCCACCATCTCCTAAGTCATTAACACCGACGTCTGAGGCCTTGCTATCGTCCTCTGCACACTTTGGTGCACTCGCCGCGGCATCGGCCTCTCGCATTGTCAACATGGTCAACAAACAAGAGGAATCGGGAGAGGACTGTACGGGGAGAGGATGACAGTAGGGGCCCACCATGGCCATGACCGTACGCAAGGAAGTTCCTCATTTATATATATATATATATATAGATATATAGATATATATATATATATATATATATATATATATATATATATACTCCATTGTCAACGTATAGAAAAAGAAAATGCGTCCTCCTAGTGGTTTGCTGACATCTAGGAGCCACGACATTGTCAGCGTATATAGTCAATAGACAAGAGAACAACACAAGATCGGCTGACACCTGGGACGTAGCTGCTCGAGCAGTATTTTTTTTTGTTATTGTTGAGATGGAGCATGGTTTCAACTTGGTTGTGGCCCATCTAGCCCATGCTTATATTTTACATTCACCACATGACCAGCCCAGCTATTTTTTCTTTGTGAAAATGAGCCAGGGTTATTTTTTCTGAAGAATACCAATCCAGGCCTACTTATTTTTCTCCGCCCTGATGGGTTGCAACTCTTTCAAGATAGCTGCAAATCTTGAAAGTAATATGAAATGGGCTGTAAATATAAAAAACTGAGAAGAAACTGGCAATTACTTTCAAATTTATAAAAAAATCACATTTTAAGATTTCAATTTCACTTGGCTTTAACCTAATTTAAATATATCTTCAAATTACTTTAAATATGGCTCGACATTTCAGTATTAAAACTAGTATGGACCCCACCGAAATATGCAAAATTTTGTTTACATTTTTAACCCTCGCCCAGGCCAACAAAAAAATGGACTGCAATAAATTGCATAAGAAGTTGCAATGAGGTGTAAATTATTAAAAAAATAGGGAATGGTCTGACTTGTGGGCCTATTATGTTAACGCGTATGCAAGATTTTTTTTACTTATTATATACATCAACAAACGATTCTAGGAGACGTGATCGTTGGATGTCAATCCAACGGCCGTCGTGCTTCTTCAATCTCTGATCTTCTTGCTCCATCCGCCAAATCCAGCGCCGGTAGGACCGCCTGCTTCGGCCTCCCGTGGCCGGCTGTGCTGCTGCGCATGCCTCACCACCCCCTACTACTCCCGCCGCTGGCCAGGCCATCCCTCTACTCACCCACATCCCTCCACTGCGGTGGCTTCGCCGCCTCCGGGTCATTCCCTTCCTGGGTCTCGCCGTCGTCCATGGCGCTGGTGTTCTCGGCACGGCGTGCTCAACGTTGTCAATAAACAACGACATCAGAAGAGGGATGTACATGGAGAGGCTGACAGTTGGGACCCACATGGTCCATGGCCGCATGCAAGCAAGTACCTCCTTATTATGCCAAAAAGAATGAATCCTCCCAATGACAGTTGGGACCCACCAACTATATCTTGGCACAGAAGGAAGTGCCTCCTTATTAAGCGAAAAATAACGATTGCTCCCCATGGAAAATGGGGCCCACCAGATTTAGAGGCTGACTTGTGGCCCTACTAAGTTGACGCGTACGCAGGACTTTGTCAACTTAGTCAACAAACGATTCTATCATCAATGACCGTTGGATTGTTAACATCCAACGGTCGTCCTGCTTCTTCAACCTTTGATTTTCTTGCTCCAGCCGTCCAAACCATCACAGGCTCCTGCCTCCCGTGGTCGGTCAGGTAAGCCACAAGGGCTCACCGCCCCCTACTACTCTCACCATTGGCCAGGCCATCCCTCTACTCACCCACACTCCATGTTATCCAGCGGCGACGACAACCTCACACCGCAGCCGAACCAGTCAACCCTCATACTACCCTCCCGTGATGTTCCCAGTTCGCCGTTTCCTCGCCTCACCTCCTCCACCCGATGTTGTCCGCACAACATGGTCAACATGGTCAACAAACGACAACCATCGGAAGAGGACTGTACGCAGTGAGGCTGACAGATGGACCCACCAGCTACATCTTCGCAAGCAAGGAAGTGCCTCCTTATTACGCGCAAAAAAAGAATCCTCGCCCTATTAGCTTGGACCCACCATCAATATCTTCGCACGTAAGGAAGTGCCTCCCTATCCTCCGTGACAGCCGGGACCCACCCGGTCTAAGCGTACGTAGCGTTGTCATTCTGGTCGGAAACGTGTACGTACATACTGGTCCATCGGTCTTTCTGCCACGATGAACCGTGGCCTAGTAAGGAGCGATAGCTGTTCGGGCAGTCCCGTCTATGTCGTGTACATGTACGTATGTACATACGGGCAGGGTCTCGAACGCGTAAGAAACGGTGTCATGTTCATCGGCAGCCAACCAACTAGGTCGGAACGGAGAGACAGCACCGTGTTCTTCGGGAGGCAACAGACTGGGTCGGAATGCATCGTGTTCATCGGGAACCAACCGGCTTGGACAGAACAGCTGAAACGGGGCCTGGCGTACCGTAAAATGGAGGAAATGGACTTGTGTTCGAGCTCCTACGGTCGAAAACAAGGTGATGTTGATCGGGAGGGGTGTGGCGTACCGCAAAACGGAGGAAAACGGACTTGTGTTGAAGCGTCTACGGTCGAAACGAGGGTCCTGTTCATCGGGTGGGGTGTGGCATACCGCAAAACGGGACTCCACGAGCCATTGTTCATCCACCGTCTACTGCCTCGCTCCAGCCTCCACGGGCTACTATTCATCCATTGTTGACCTCCTCCAGCCTCCACCAGCTACTGTTCATCCACGGCGTCTCCCTCCAACCTCCACGGGCTCCTGTTCATCCAGCCTCCACCGGCCATCGCTCAACCAGCCCTCCACGGGGTCATGTTCATCCGGCCTCCATTGGCTACTCTTCAACCAGCCCTCCACACGGGGTCCTGTTCAACCAGCCGTCCACACGGGGTCCTGTTCAACCAGCCCTCCACGAGGTCCTGTTCATCCACCCCCAACCGGCTCTGGTGTGTGGCGACCTCCTCTCGATTGGGGTCATGTTCATCCAGCGGCAACGACCTCTACTACCACGGAGTCCTATTCATCCAACCCCCACCGGGAACTGTTCATCCAACCCCCGACAACTCTCACTGTTCATCAAGAGGCAGCAGGTAGCGAAGGAATCCCTCGATCGGGTTCACTTAACAACCAGGTATCGATCGATCACTCGGATTCAGAAATGCATAGCCAGTGCAATCGCTCGGGTTCAGTTGGTGAATGCCACGCTTGGGTTCAATTAGAGCCCAACGCCTCGCACACACGCGCGTATGCGTACGAGAGAAACACGCAATCCCTCCATGCATCGCTCGACCCGACCACGCACCGTAACCGGGAACTCCCCGATATTTTCCTCGCCCTCACTACTACCATGATTTTTTCCGTCAGGGACGGCCCAAAGAATGTCATGCAGCTGCGTCTCCGGCCCGCCCAGGACGAAAAGACCATTTTCTGTCATGATTTTTTGTCATAGAAGTAGGAGCCCACCACATATATGATGATACCGGGTTTTGTCACCATTATCATCTTAGAAGTGTCATAAGCATGACAGGAAAAAAATTGTTTCGCCCAAAATGTCACGGATGTGTCTTTTTTGTTGTGGTTCTTATTACTCTTGCACATGCCATCATCTCCATGCTTGATCTTGCTCCAATGTTCATCCTTCTTGTCCAAGCTAGGCCTTTCATATCCAATTTAGGCAGCATCATATTCTCATGAACATTAGAATCATTTCAAAAAACGAAAGATCCTGGTAATTTAATTAGCGTGCGCGAGCTCTAGTAATTGGTCCAGTATGTATAGCAGCAGGGGCTGTGGGTGTAACAATGGTATTCATGTCCTCATCAAATACAATCCATAGATTCATCTAAATAACAACACAATGCAATGAAAACAGAATCTATCAAAAACAAAACAGTCTGTACTAATCTGAACTCTAACCATACTTCTGTAACTCCAAAAGTTCTGAAAAATTAGGACAACATAGGAAATTTGTATATAAATCTTTTGTAATAAATTCAGAATTTTTTGTCACTACTGTGAATTTAAACATTATGTTACGGGACGCAAAAGTTTCTGTTTTTCAACAGGATCAAATCAACTATCACCCAACATGATCCCAAAGGCTTTACTTGGTACAAACACTAATTAAAACATAAAAAGCAATCATAACAGGGGCATAATTGTGCAAACACTCATAACAGAAAGAAAAAAAGGCAAAAATAAATTTTATTCATTGGGTTGCCTCCCAACAAGTGCTATCGTTTTATGCCCCTAGCTAGGCATAATGCAAAGATTCAAGTATTGTCATCTTTAGTTTTCAACTCCTCAATCACACAACTAGAATTCTTCAAGGATTTAGCATGCATATTTTCAATAACAATACTCCTAGGAATAAGATTGAAAAATTCATTCTTGCAAGTAGGGCCTTTCACCACTCCAACAAAATTGGGATGAATACTAATCACTTTAAGATCTTCTTTGTTGTTATTAGAGGTGGCACCCTTGTTCTTGGTGACTTGAGTAGACTTGCAACTTTTTACGGGAGTTATTTCAATAGTTTTAGCAGAAGAAAAGGTCGAGCTTAAGTTACTAAAAATTTCTTCCAACTTATCAATCCGAGAAGAACTTTCTTCAATTCTTTCGTTAACTACGCTTTCCTTCTCCCTTAAGTAGTTACTAAATATTATGCATCCTTTTATCCAAATTTTTAGTTTGTTCTTCGGTGATCATCTTCTTTTCAGTAGGATCTAATCTTTGCATAACATGCTCAAGAGTTATGATTGTTTCACTAATAATGATAGGTACTACACCCAGTGGATCTCCCATAGCATTAAAAGCATACAAAGATGGACACATCAAGAAATTCCCACCGGTAAACGTATCAAGGACGAATCTATACCAAGTGGTAATGCCCACATAAAAACTGTGAAGAAGAATAACAGCAGATTGCTTACGAACAGATCCATTATGAGCATGGCAAATCCTATACCAGGCATCTTTTAGATTCTCCCCTCCCCTTTGTTTAAAATTAAGAACCTCGTTCTCGGGGTTACACACAATAGAGGAAGAACTGGCAATAATGACAAAGTAGGCAAGCAACATTGCAAGCAAAAAGATAGATCTGACGAGAAAAACGCGAACGAAAAAGAAGGCGAATAAAAATTCAAATTTTTTTGAAGTGGGGGAGATGAAAACAAGAAGCAAATGGAAAATAATGTAAATTGCAAGGTGATGAGATTTCTGATTAGGAACCTGATAGATGTTGATGATGTCTCCCCGGCAACAATGCCAGAAATTCCTTTGACATGGCTAGAGACTGCGTCGGTATTTCCCCAAAGAGGAAGGGATGATGTAGCACAACTATGGTAAGTATTTCCCTTAGTTGTGAAACCAAGGTATCAATCCAGTAGGAGAACCAAGCGACACTATGTGAATGGTACCTGCACACAAAGAACAAATACTTGCAACCCGATGCGTAAGAGGGGTTGTCAATCCCTCCTCGGTAAAAAGATAGATTAATTTGTATGAGATTGGATAAATAGATCTGAATGAAACACGAAATATAATAAGTAAAGAAAAATTGCAGCAAGGTATTTTTGGGTTTTTGGAATAATAGATCTGAAAAAAAATACAAAAAAACATTGATCGGAAAGCAAATATGATAAAAGATAGACCCAGGGGCCGTAGATTTCACTAGTGGCTTCTCTCGAGAAAATAGCATACGGTGGGTAAACAGATTATTGTTGGGCAATTGATGGAAGACCAAAACATTATGACGATATCCAACGCAATGATCACGAATATAGGCATCACGTCCAAGATTAGTAGACCGACTCCTGCCTGCATACTATTACTCCACACATCAACCGCTATCCAGCATGCATCTGGTGTATTAAGTTCATGGTGAAGCGGAGTAATGCAATAAGAACGATGACATGATGTAGACAAGATCTATTCATGTAGGAATAGACCCCATCTTTTTATCCTTAATAGTAACGATACATGCGTGCCTCGCTACCCCTTCTGTCACTAGGTGAGGACACCACAAGATCGAACCCATCACAAAGCACCTCTTCCCATTGCACGAAAAATCAATCTAGTTGGCCTAACTAAACCAAAGACTCAGAGAAGAAGTACGAGGCTATAAATAATCATGCATATAAGAGATCAAAGAAGACTCAAATAATATTTATGGACATAAATATGATCATAAACTCGAACTTCATCGGATCCCGAAAAACACACTGCAAAAAGTCATTACATCAAATAGATCTCCAAGAGACCATTGTATTGAGAATCAAAAAGAGAGAAGAATACATCTAGCTACTACCTATGGAACCACAGGTTTATGGTGAAGTACTCACGCATCATCGGAGGATCACCAATGAGGATGATGAACCCCTCCGTGACCGTGTTCACTCACGCAAGGTGCTAGAATAGAGCTCTAGGTTGGATCTCGTCGTTCTGGAACTTGCGGCGGCTGGAATTGTGTTTCGTCGACTCCCTTAGGGTTTCTGGAATATTTGGGTATTTATAGAGTTGAGAGGCGGTGGAGGAGACCCCCGTGGGCCCCACAACCCATCAGGGCGCGCACTGGTGTCTTGTGGGCCGCACGGGCCTCCCCCAGGTGCTTCCTTGGCTCCCAAGTTGTCTTCTGGTCCAAAAAAATCTCCAAAAAGTTTGGTTGCGTTTGGACTGTGTTTGATAGGGATATTCTGGAAGTAAAGAACAAGCAAAAAACAACAACTGGCACTGAGCACTATGTCAATAGGTTAGTCCCAAAAATGATATAAAGTTGCTATAAAATGATTGTAAGGCAGCCAAGAATGATAATATGACAGCATGGAACAATAAAAAATTATAGATGCATTGGAGACGATTAAAAGCACCCCTCCACTTGAATGGCGTTATGCCCCCCGTTCCCTCTGTAGCATCGATTTTCAAGCGGCCGCGTCTGATTTAGCGTGGATTGTAGGTTGCACCTATCCTATTCAATTTTAGGCTTTTATTTGGGACCAATTGAATAGATTTCGGTTAGGGATTTGAAAGTGCAACTATCCCTAGGTGGTTTTGGTAATTCATAACAACATATAGCTCATTGAGCTAATGCTATTCCAAGACAAATATTTCAAGAAAGTTCAATGAATGGCATGGCATGGATGATGAAAGTGGATCCCTCAAAATATTAAGGACAAATGATTGGCTCAAGCTCAAAAGCTCAAGACTCTACATTTTACATTTTAATGATCCAAGATCACATTGAGTCTATAGGAAAAGCCAATACTATCAAGGAGGGATGAGGTGTTGCTTAATGAGCCTCTTGTTTCATGTGCTTAGTGATATGCTCCAAAAACCCTCAACTACTTTCTCACATCCACATATGACCTAAACCTAAATTCAAAATCGGTCCTACCGATTCTTTCTATCCGGCGCCACCGAGTTCAAATGTCATAGCCACTCCCACAAACCCTAGGCAAATCGATTTCACCGATAGGGATCTCGGTCTTACCGAGACGGGATTGTAATCTCTCTGTTTCCCTTCGTAACGTTTTGGTCTAACCGAAGTGAGCGATCGGTCCCATCGAGATTGCAATGTAAACTCTCTGTTTCCCTTTCGTAACATTTCGGTCTCACCGAAAAGAGCGAATCGGTCCCATCGAAGTTTACTCCGACCAACTCTCTGGTTAGCTAATTACCAAAATCGGTCTCACCGAAGTTTGTGTAATTGGTCTCACCGAGATTACGTTATGCCCTAACCCTAACCATATCGGTCCCACTGAGTTGCATGTCGGTCCCAATCAAAACCCTAACGGTCACTAGGTTTATCGAACCGGTCCGACCGAGTTTGTTGATTCGGTCCCACCGAGTTTGGTAAATTGTGTGTAACGGTTAGATTTTGTGTGGAGGCTATATATACCCCTCCACCTCCTCTTCATTCGTGGAGAGAGCCATCAGAACAAACCTACACTTCCAACTTGCTAGTTCTGAGAGAGAACCACCTACTCATGTGTTGAGGCCAAGATATTACATTCCTACCACATGAATCTTGATCTCTAGCCTTCCCCAAGTTGCTTTCCACTCAAATCTTCTTTCCACCAAATCCAAATCCTGTGAGAGAGAGTTGAGTGTAGGGGAGACTATCATTTGAAGCACAAGAGCAAGGAGTTCATCATCAACACACCATTTGTTACTTCTTGGAGAGTGGTGTCTCCTAGATTGGCTAGGTGTCACTTGGGAGCCTCCGACAAGATTGTGGAGTTGAACCAAGGAGTTTGTAAGGGCAAGGAGATCGCCTACTTCGTGAAGATCTACCGCTAGTGAGGCAAGTCCTTCGTGGGCGACGGCCATGGTGGGATAAACAAGGTTGCTTCTTCGTGGACCCTTCGTGGGTGGAGCCCTCCGTGGACTCACAAGAATCATATACCCTTTGTGGGTTGAAGTCTCCATCAACGTGGATGTACGATAGCACCACCTATCGGAACCATGACAAAAACATCCGTGTCTCCAATTGCGTTTGAATCCTCCAAATCCTTCCCTTTACATTCTTGCAAGTTGCATGCTTTAAATTCCGCTGCTCATATACTCTTTGCATGCTTGCTTGAATTTTGTGAAGATTGCTTGACTTGTGCAAAGATAGCTAAAATCTGCCAAAGTCTAAAATTGGGAAAAGGTTAAGTTTTTAATTGGTCGAGTAGTCTAATCACCCCCCCCCCCCCCTCTAGACATACTTCAAGGTCCTACAAGTGGTATCAGAGCTTTGGTCTCCATTTGCTTTGATTTCCGTAGCTTTTGGTGGTCATAGCCTTGGTTTCACAACCTAGGAGAGTATGGCGTCTAGCGAGGGAAATTATCACCATAGAGGTCCTTACTTTGATGGCACTAGTTTTGCTAGTTGGAAGCATAAGATAAAAATGCATATTCTCGGACATAACCCCGCCATTTGGGCTATTGTGTGTATTGGCTTGCAAGGTGAATTCTTTGATGGGAGAGAACCGAACCGTGAAGCTAGTGCGGAGGAATTGAAGATGCTGCAATTGTAGCGACCCGACCTCAGACGGTCAAGCCTCTGTGTTGTCATGTCATCCTCGATCAAGATGTCGGCACACACAAGACATCAATGTATATATCAAAGTGCAATCACATGTATAAATAACGTAAAACTAATATATACCTCATATGTCTCAAAGAAACAACAACGGGTGTGGAGTCCCATCAACGCCATCGGCAGGTTGAGTGTAGACCGTAACCTCAGATCGTAACTCTTACTCGTCGAGGAAATATCTGCAACATGATACGTTGCAGCCGTGTAGGTCAGTACATTGAATGTACCGGCAAGATCACAACAGATGATAAAACTATACTATATGCAATATGGCTTTGTGGCTCTGTGTCTGAGTTTTGTTTGCGTAAAAGCTGTTTTATTTTCCCTACATCAAAGGAAAAAATGAAGTCCGTACTATGGAGTTTTCTATCATGACATGGTTCCGCCAACCGATGTCTCATAGCCCAAAATCATCATAAGTTACCCACAATTAAGTTATCAATCCGGTGTTGAGAGTTCCGAGATAGATCCAAGTCCAGAGGCTCAAATTGTCCGTGAATCGGGACACGGCTAATCGATTAGGTTTAAACCCTCTGCAGAGGTTTGTACACTTTACCCGCAAGATTCGATCCCTCTTTTTACGCTCTCGCACTTCGTGGTGTTTGAGAACAAGATGACCAAACATGGTCTTCAAGAGTTCCCCGACCACCGTCTGGTGCTCATTCAATCCTACCGTAGTTCTACATCTGCTAGCACCGCCCCAGCCAGAGTCACAACTAAGGTCAACCAAGCCAGAGCCCATAGTGACTTGCGGTTGCACAGGTAAGCTTCCTGCATGAAGTATTCTTCCATCTCTTTGAGTCTGGGTGAAGCTTTCCGCAAGATGTCATGGCGCTTCTCCATGCATCCCGCCAACCACTGGATTCTCCAGGTGCCCGTCAACCATCCTTCACCCAAGAGTGTGTATTGAATTCTTGTCTCGAGTCTTGAAGTCTTGAGGCCTTGAAGATGCAGTCCTTGCAGATTCCATCATGGAGTTGTCGCTATTGACGTAGATCCTCCATTCTCACACCACTCCTGCACTCATACCAACCCCGTCTACTATAGCGTAGCATTAAAATAAATAACGCCCCGGCTTGGTAACGGGGTGATGGGTTCCTACCTCATGCATACTACTCAACTACAAGGATTCAATGTCACTACTAGAGGGATTGTGGCGAAGATGACACTAAATGCAATAAAAACATAGGTATGAAAGCATGGTCAAAGTGAACTTGCCTGGTAAGTTGATGAAGATAACAACACTCTCGAATAATGACTTGGTAGAACTATTCGTCACTCCGTTGAAAATCTATATAGTCATAGCATTCATATAAGCAAACATCCTAGCAAACAATTCTAACACTCATAATAAAACCAACAAAAATGCAAATCAAGGGACACCAAATAAAAACAAAGGAAAACTACACAACAAAACTACTAAAGAAAAACTCGGAGAAAACAATTCAAGGTTTTCACCACATCAAGCATCAACTAAGAAATAGTTTTACACAACTAAAACTTTTCTTAACAGAACCTAAGCATGGGTTTTGCTAACTAACGAGAAGGGAAAACATCATGCAAACTAGGACCAAAAGAATCACATCAAAAGCTATTATAGAACTCCTATTATGCCTATAACAATTCTAGCAAGAAAAAATAAAATAAAAATTTATTTATTGTAAATAAAAGTTCATGTCCTTAAACTACAGAAACTAATCTAAAATAAACTATGACATAGGTAAAATAAAATTATTTACTAAATAAAACAATAGGAAAACATTAGCTAGTTAAATAAATAAGAAACACATGATTTTGATTAAAACTATTTTTTATTAAATCTAAAATACCCAACTAAATTCCTACTACTAGGCAAAGTCAAAACAAAGCAGTGACAAAAAGAATCACCAAAATAAAATAATCCTAACTCATTTTATAGCAGAAATGCTAATCTGTCTAAAACTAAAATAAAACAATTTCTAATAATTCAAACATGGCCAAACATATTTTCTACAGAAACTACAACAAATTTGTAAACTAACAAAAAAGAATCAATTAAAAATATTAAGTAACCTAAAAGATATGGATTTTACAAAACTGAAACTGTTCTGTTAAAAACAGAAACGAAAAATAAAACTAAAAAGAAAAACCGTAACTTAATAAAAAAAACCGTAACTTGAACCGGCCTTTTGAAATAAGACCGTACCCCTTCGGGGGATCTAATCTAGCGCGTAGATTTTAGATCGGACGGCAGAGGGGTTTCCCTTCATCATGTGTTGGACGGCGACGGCTGGGCATGACGGCGGAAGGCTCCGGTGGTCCCGGGCGACGCGGAGGCGTCCGTGGCGGCGGCTCGAGGGGGGTTCGGGGTGGAGTCGGTGGAGCCTCGGGGTCTGTGGAGCTCGGCGGGCGGCAATGAGCATGGCGCCTGGCCGGGCTCCCATGAGGGATTGCATGGTGGGGTAGAGGGTTTAGGGATCGGGAGGCGGAACGGGTCGAGGGGGTATTTATAAGGCGGGGGCCGACTTGGAGGAGGGGGCGGATCGGGGGAGGATCCCGGGATCCTCGGGATTCCGGCGGCGGCGGCGGTGGTGAGCGTGGCGAGGCGTGGACGAGGAAGGAGGGGCTGGGCCTGGCAGGTGAGAGAGGGGAGGGTTCGGCGACCGAGGAAAGGAGTCGGGCGCTGGCCGGCAAGGCTCGGGCGCTGGGCTGGCTGCCCGCTGGCTCATTGGTGGGTCAGTTTGCTACTGGCCGGGTTGGGTTCGGGTCACAGTGGGGTCCTCTTTTTTTGTATTAGGGAGGGGGGGAATATATATATAATATATATATTTTTTATTTAGGAAAAATATATATAAAAATTTTCAGAAAAACATTTCCTACACGATGAACTTTATTCCAGCTTCAAATAAAATACACAAAACTTCAAATAAAACAAAGAGTGTTTCGCTCTAATAAAATCCAATAAAAATCATTTTAAAAATACCAAATGACTTCAAATTTATTTTCTCCTAATTTTCCATTGAAGGGAAATCATTTTACCCTTATTTATATTTATTTATTTTAGGAGAAAAATAATTTGAATAAAATCCAAACAAATTCCAAATTTGAAAGGGAGTTTCAAAATATTTTCAAATGACTTTCAATCTGATTCTTTTTAACTTCCAACTCATATTTCATATAATTGAAGAAGTCATTTTATCTTCTCTCATGAAAATCATTGAGTTGCATAAAGTTTCTAAAATTTGAAATATTCTTCAGATGGAATTCAAATATTTTCAAAACCCTTTTCATTTATTTAAATGGAAGAGTCATATCATCTTCACTCTAGGGTTTTGTGATGAAATGAATTTGAATTCATGGAGATCATAAATGCAAGGTGGAAGTTTGGGAAAAATCATTTCATTCCCTCTCATTCAACTTTCAGAAAGATTCAAATTTCACTCAATTTCACACAAGCAATCACTCAACAATCAAACAAACAATCAGAATTTTTTATTTAATATAACATTCCAAAATTTAGAATTTTGGGATGTTACAGCAATACAACGCTCAAGCTTGTGATATCCTCTTCAATGGCTTGTGCCCCGAAGAATTCGACAAAATCAGCCGTCTTGAGAATGCAAAGGAAATTTGTGATACTTTGATTGATATGCATGAAGGTACCGACTCCATCAAGGAATCCAAGTTGGATGTGCTCTAAAGTCAGCTTGACTAGTTCAAAATGAAGGATGGTGAAGGTGTCGCTGAAATGTACTCTAGGCTTGCTCTTATCACAAATGAGATTGCCGGCTTAGGAAGTGAAGAGATGACCCATGATTCTTCATCAAGAAGATCCTAAGAGCATTGGATGGAAAATATGATACCGCAGTGCACATTGATCCAAATGATGCCAAATTACAAAGATCTCAAGCCAACGGTAGTCGTTGGAAGAATTGTTGCTCATGAGATGTCACTCAAGGATAAGGAGGAACTTCACAACAAGTCAAGTGGTGCTTACAAAGCCTCATGTGAAGCCCCCACATCATCAAGTGAGAAACAAACCTTCAATGAAGAATTGAGCTTAATGGTGAAGAACTTCAACAAATTCTACAAGAGTAGAAGCAAAGAAAGAAGCTCTAAGTCAAGGTCCTACAATGACAAAAGATCTTCTAGTCGAGAGCGCCAATTGCTACAATTGTGGGAGACTTGACACTATTCCAATGAGTGTACGTCACCCTACAAAAGAAGAGAATATTCTCCAAAAAGAAGAAGTAGAAGAGAAGAATCACCACCAAGAGAGAGAAGGAGTAGAGATGATCGTTATGAACGAAAACCCTCACGGAGAAGCAAGGATTCGGAAAGGAAGGACAAGTCATCAAAGAGCTACATAGAACGAAGACATCAAGCTCATGTTGGTGAATGGGTATCCGGCTACGACTCCGACAATCACTCCGAGAGAAGCTATCACTCCGGCTCCGAATATACTCAAGATGAAGGTGTTGCCGGTCTAGCACTTGTGTTAACCAACTCCTACGACATATTTGACTCACCAAATGAAGTAATTGGAAGATGCTTCATGGCCAAAGGTCCTAAGGTAACACACCCCGAGTATGTTGATTTTAATAGTGATGAAGATGACTTGTTAGGTCATGATGATTTACTTATTGACAACTCTAGTGATGAATACTATGATGAAACGTCAATTAATCATGCTAATCAAGATGAAACGAATGACAATGATAAGGAGAAGATTGAGATTCTAACTAAAGAACTAAACACTCTTAAGTTAGCTCATGAAACTATCTTCGAAGATCGTCGAGAACTTTTAAGGGCTCATGAGAAGTTACGCTTTGAAAAGCTCAATCTTGAGCAAGAGCATGAGTTCCTAAAGGCAATCAATGATGATCTCCGTGAAGAAAAGTTCTTCTTACATTGCCAAGCGTTTACTCTTATCTACTTACATGCCTCAAGTCAAATCTAGTAACAAGAACAAGAAAGATTCTTCCTCTAGTAGTAACAATAACAATGCTAAATCCAATATTGTTGCTTCTAGTAGTTCTCTTGATTCCACTAATGATTCTCTTAGCCAAGTTACACTTGAGCAAGAAAATAGCTTATTGAAGGGAATTATAGAGAAAGGTGTATACAAGAGCTTTGTCGGGAGTAAGCAATTCGAGGAAATTGTAAGCAAGCAAGGAAGGCACCGGAAGAATCAAGGTGTTGGTTTTGAATGAAAGTTCAATGCCAATGGAGTTGAGTGGGAAGAAGATCAATACCCCAAGACGAAGTTTGTTCCTCAATAAGAGAAGTATGATCCTACTTCCTTCAAGGGAACACAAGCACAAGATGATCTTCCACCACAAGACCACAATAACAAAGGCAAGGACAAGCTTCAAGAGGAGATTGATGCATTTGAACAAGCACCTAAGGCCTTGGTCAAGTGGGTTCCCAAGACTACGTCAAGTTCTACTTCATCAAGTACAACTACAACACCAAGGATTCCCATCAAGATGATGTGGATCCCAAGAAGAAGAACTAGAGTGTTCTTGAGGGTGACTCCGCCAACATTCTTCACTCATATCATTATGGCAAGGACAAGTGCAATCATCTTCCATATCTTGCACTAGTTCAAGGAGTCACAAACCCTCATGTTGGTAAGGCAAGGGACAAGGTAACCTAATGTTTTCATGGACATCATCTTGTGTGTGCATCACTCTATGTCTATGGATATTCTTGTTTGTTCCTTGTGGGACTAACCCATGCAGGTATTGAAAGTGCAACTCACTCCAAAGGATTGCTCCAAAAGATCTACATCAACATTGAGCATCCACATCTTCAACACCTACATGAAGTCATCATCGAAAAAACCCAAGGTTAGTACATCCCTCTAAGGGGGATCTCACATCTAGGGGGAGCTTAACTCTAAGAATTGAGTCAAAGCAACTCTAATGATGTGAACACATAAATGCTTTATGTAAAAGTGGTAATCCCACTTGAGCTTAAACGATGAGTATGACCTATGATCAAATGTTCTCGTTTGACTCCTAAGTCAATATACTCATATATAGATGACCTAGTCATCGCCAATTGTTTTATAGATGCTAGAATTGTTTGTGCATGCTTTGTCACATATTTCATTTGTCATTTTATTGTGTGAGCATGTTGGTTGCATATTTTACTCATTCGAGGACATCCACTTGTTGTTTTGATTGATTGGTTTCTTTTTCTTTGGCCAAGTGGATGGACAAGAATGCCTAAGAACCTTCTCTAGCTATCTATGCTTTACTCATCTCAAACTATATTCATGCTACATCACAAAATTTGATCAAGTCAGATTCGAACCACTCTGTGTGAGGAGCACTCGGAGTCCCCGATTCGTCGTAGACTTAAACTTCCAAAACTCCTTTGTGCTTTTCGGTCTGACTGATTCCTCCATTTCGGTCATACCGAGATCACTAAATTGATCTAGGTTTTCATCTCGGTGCAACCGATTTGAACTTTTCGGTCACACCGAAGTTTCAGAATCGCCATCAGTTATGCATCTTCGGTGCCACCGAAGTTGTTCCACTTCGGTCACACCGACAAAGGTTGGCCATATATTCACACGGGCAAAATTTTGAAAACTTTCTCCAAACCTCTTCGCCGCCAAGATAGCTCGCAGACCGCCTTCTAGGTCTCCCGAATTGTCGACTTCGCCGCCACCGCCTCCGTCAGCTGGTCTCGCCACCGTCAACGGATTTCATCTCCGCCTGTTGCCAGAAGTAGTTCATCGCCGAACTAGGGTATGAACTCGATCACAGTGCTATCGTCGCCTAATTCTCAGCACATTGTGTTCATTATGATTCTTGCCACGATTGAAACACCTCTATCTAGTCAAAACAATCCTTCGAATAGATGCGATTTGAAAATTTAGGGTTAGGTTTCCGCCGAAACCATCTAGGACCCACCGAGTTGAAAAACTTGGTCCCACCGATTCGGCTAACGCCATTGCACTAGTAACTCTTGGTCTGACCGAGAATTGCTAATCGGTGTGACCGATTTTAGAACTTTGTGAAACCCTAGCAGTCTCGGTGCCACCGAACTGAGACTCGGTGTGACCAAGTTCACTAGTTTAGGTTCCAAAACTGCTTCGGTATCACCTAGTTTGAAAATCGGTTGATCCAAAATGCTTTCTGTGGAAAATTAAAACTAAATTTTTTGAATCATTCTTTTGCAAAAATCTCTGCATTTTGTGATGCTCATCCACTCTATCTCATCTATAACTATTCACAGTGGTCAGAATAAGCGCAAAGATGTCGCATCAAAGTGACAAATGTAACAAGTCGAGGAGCAGACACAGATGAGTGAGGGCACTAGTCCCTCTAGCAGCTCAGATGATGAAAGCGTAAGCACTCCCAAAGAATTTGCCCAAAGCTGCCACCAGGACAAGGTAGAAGAGAACCTCGTAATCTGGGATGAGGATTATGTGGCAATAGAAGATGAGGCCATTTCAAAGAAGAAAGTGCTCAAGAAGGAGTATAGCTCAACCGCAGAAAGCTGTGGATGAAGATCAAAAGGCCTGCAGGAAGACAACCAATGTCTAAAGCCAGAGTCTCCACTCAAGCATCATTGGAATCCCAACCCAAAGAGCCTGCTGCAGAAGGAGAAAGCAAAGAAATAGAAGGCTGCCAAGATGCCAACACAAGAGGAGGCATCTGAGTACTCTTTGAAGAGCAAGCAGGACCAGCTTAGTTACTTGATGGCATCAACTCTGAGGATTGACAAAAGGGTTGGCCACCCTAACTCAAAACCAGGAGAGCCTGGAAAGAATCATGGAACAAAAATTCTATGATCTTGATGTCAAAGTAACTGAGATTCAGTCAGTTGTGGAGCAGCTACAGGATGACATGCAGGAGAGGAAGGGCAGGACAACAACTGATGCATTTGCCAGAGTACCTCGAGCTCAGAGATCAGCTGCAGAGCCAGTAATAGACACCAGAGTCACTTCATCTACTCCAGCTATAGCTCCAGCGCAACCAGCTCCAGCACCAACTCCTTCAGCTCCTTCCACATCAACTGAAGTCTTCGTCCAAGGAGCCATCTCTATGCCACCAACTGAAGACCAAGCCTGAGAGACGATATAGTACTATGCATTTTCTAGGAACTTTTTGGTAACTTGTTGCCAAAGGGGGAGAAAAATGTATAGATCATAGGCTTCGAGAGAGAGAGAGAGTTTGCTTTTGTTACTTTTGTTCTCTCTTGTATTCTTGGTTGAACTTTGTTTGCTTTTGATTGCTTAAGATACTATGCTATTATCTGTGAGACATTGATGATCATGTGTTTGATCATAAGCTACACTTATGCTTGTTAGATGATATTATCTTACTTATCCTTATATGATCATTCACTTTGCTTGGTGATGAGTGCATGTATTCAATCCTTATTATTTTGAGCGCTCCACCAAGATGTATGTGACATGGAAGAGTAACCCATGAGCCTAATTCCTTGTGCATTTGCAGTCTAAAGCAAATCTTAAAATATGCACAAATTTAGGGGAGCTCTTGCTTATCACATACTTCTCAAGGCTTAATCGTTTTCAATCTTATTATCATTTGTCGAAGTTTTGATCTATATGTTGTCATCAATTACCAAAAAGGGGAGATTGAAAGTGCAACTATCCCTAGGTGGTTTTGGTAATTCATAACAACATATAGCTCATTGAGCTAATGCTATTCCAAGACAAATATTTCAGGAAAGCTCAATGAATGGCATGGCATGGATGATGAAAGTGGATCCCTCAAAATATTAAGGACAAAGGATTGGCTCAAGCTCAAAAGCTCAAGACTCTACATTTTACATTTTAGTGATCCAAGATCACATTGAGTCTATAGGAAAAGCCAATACTATCAAGGAGGGATGAGGTGTTGCTTAATGAGCCTCTTGCTTCATGTGCTTAGTGATATGCTCCAAAAACCCTCAACTACTTTCTCACATCCACATATGACCTAAACCTAAAGTCAAAATCGGTCCTACCGATTCTTTCTATCCGGCGCCACCAAGTTCAAATGTCATAGCCACTACCACAAACCCTAGGCAAATCGGTTTCACCGATAGGGATCTCGGTCTCACCAAGACGGGATTGTAATCTCTCTGTTTCCCTTCGTAACGTTTTGGTCTAACCGAAGTGAGCGATCGGTCCCGCCGAGATTGCAATGTAAACTCTCTGTTTTCCATTCGTAACATTTCAGTCTCATCGAAAAGAGCGAATCGGTCCCACCGAGTTTACCTGACCAACTCTCTGGTTAGCTAATTACCAAAATCGGTCTCGCCGAGTTTGTGTAATCGGTCTTACCGAGATTACGTTATTCCCTAACCCTAACCATATCGGTCCTACCAAGTTGCATGTCGGTCCCACCGAAACCCTAACGGTCACTAGGTTTACTGAATCGGTCCGACCGAGTTTGGTAAATTGTGTGTAATGGTTAGATTTTGTGTGGAGGCTATATATACCCCTCCACCTCCTCTTCATTCGCGGAGAGAGCCATCGTAACAAACCTACACTTCCAACTTGCCGCCTAGAGAGAACCACCTACTCATGTGTTGAGGCCAAGATATTCCATTCCTACCATATGAATCTTGATCTCTAGCCTTCCCCAAGTTGCTTTCCACTCAAATCTTCTTTCCCCCAAATCCAAATCTTGTGAGAGAGAGTTGAGTGTTGGGGAGACTATCATTTGAAGCACAAGAGCAAGGAGTTCATCATCAACACACCATTTGTTACTTCTTGGAGAGTGGTGTCTCCTAGATTGGCTAGGTGTCACTTGGGAGCCTCCGACAAGATTGTGGAGTTGAACCAAGGAGTTTGTAAGGGCAAGGAGATCGCCTACTTCGTGAAGATCTACCGCTAGTGAGGCAAGTCCTTCGTGGGCGACGGCCATGGTGGGATAGACAAGGTTGCTTCTTCGTGGACCCTTCGTGGGTGGAGCCCTCTGTGGACTCGTGCAACCATTACCCTTCGTGGGTTGAAGTCTCCATCAATGTGGATGTACGATAGCACCACCTATCGGAACCACGACAAAGACATCTCAGGTTCCAATTGCGCTTTGAATCCTCCAAACCCTTCCCTTTACATTCTTGCAAGTTGCATGCTTTAAAGTCCGTTGCTCATATACTCTTTGCATGCTTGCTTGAATTGTGTGAAGATTGCTTGACTTGTGCAAAGATAGCTAAAATCTGCCAAAGTCTAAACTTGGGAAAAGGTTAAGTTTTTTAATTGGTCAAGTAGTCTAATCACACCCCCCCTCTAGATATACTTCAAGGTCCTACAGGATTCAAGGGTAATCACACACAAGGGGTAGGAATTTCAAGGATTTGAACAAACCCTCAAATCGATTCATGGGTTTTCACACATGTGATAGGAATTTCAAGTATTTTCACGCACATGAGGTCGGAATTTCAAGGGTTTGAACAAATTCTCGAATCATTTCATTGGAGTCCGTGCTCCTCCTCTTCATTGCAAATGCCCGTAACGATCTTGATCATACGTGTATTATGTTTTTTTATTCGAGCACTAGTTCATATGTGTATGTTCAATGCAGATTGACAAGCTTTTCATGGGAGGCAACAACAAGGCTGGCAAGGAGGTCGCCGTCGAGAGGAAGGGCAAGGAGGTTACCGCTAACAGGAAGGGCAAGGAGGTTGCTACTGACAGGAAGGTCAAAGGTATCGCTGCTACCTCTTGAGCACTGCGTTAGTTTTCCCTTGAAGAGGAAAGGGTGATGCAGCAAAGTAGCGTAAGTATTTCCCTCAGTTTTTGAGAACCAAGGTATCAATCCAGTAGGAGGCTACGCGCGAGTCCCTCGCACCTACACAAAACAAATAAATCCTCACAACCAACGCGATAAGGGGTTGTCAATCCCTTCACGGTCACTTACGAGAGTGAGATCTGATAGATATGATAGGATAAATTTTTTGGTATTTTTATGATAAAGATGCAAAGTAAAATAAAAGCAAATTAAAAACCAAAGGAAATAACTAAGTGTTGGAAGATTAATATGATGAAGATAGACCCGGTGTCGGTGTACAAAAACAGGGGTACACTTTTTGTACCCCTATAACTATGCACGGGCAATCTGAGCCGCGGGCACCACCGCACTAAGCAAGGCAAGGGAGGTGAGCCAAGGTAAGGCCAAAGCTCGAAAGGAGCAGAACGACGCCAAGACCAAGACCACAAAGAGCAAGGGGATTTGCGGACTCCCCGGCAAGATCCTTGCCGGCGAAGCGGTTTTAGCAAACCCGGCAAGACCCTTTCCATGGCAGCTCGCCCCACACCCACGAGCGAATCACCCTTGACTCCACCGCCCCCATGGGGCAAGGATTCGAGACATCCCCTGGTGGCATGCGCATCTTTGTGAAGACATTCAAGATCGATACACACTATAGAAGATGACGACCCTTGGCGGGATCCCAGCCAAGGAGGACTGATAAGGCCCCGGCAAGAGCCTTGCCGGATGACAAGAGCACCACGGCAAGACCCTTGCCGGGCTCTGGCGAGGCCCTTGCCAAGAACACCAGAGGGCCACCATCGTGCCCACGCCAATCAAACCTCCACCACCGCTCGCATGCAACGCCGACCCAACCAGTTGGGCGGGCACTGCGTGGCGGCAAGCGGATCTTTGTGGAGACCCACCATCGCGCCACCTCACCGCCTCAGCCTACATGGCACCACGGGCACCGCCGCTGTATGCGCAGGTCGACATGAAAGGGAGCGGCGACGACAAGACAGGCTCTCCCCGTCCCGATAAAGCAAGGACACCTAAGCAAGACGCATTAAAGGCGCCTTGTCATGTAATGCGAGGGATAAACTCAAGATCATCAGATTCTTTCCACCTCCCTGTGTGCCACCGTGGCAACCCCTTTCCCTATAAAAAGGAGGCCCAAGGCGACTGTGAGGAGGATTCGCTTTTGGAGCTCCTCACGCCCATTGCTAGTTCAAGAACACGTATAAACAAACCACCAAAGCAGGAGTAGGGTTTTACGATCCTCGCGTCTTAACCTGGATAAGGAAACCGTGTGCTATCTGTTTGATCCGCTCTTCTCACGACCCCGCGCCCCGCGACCATAGTAGGGATTCTTGTGATCCCATAGGTGTCGTTCCCACCAACACCCGGCGGCCAAAGGTTTCACTAGTGGCTTCTCTCAAGAGCATAAGTATTTTACGGTGGGTGAACAAATTACTATTGAGCAATTGACAGAATTGAGCATAGTTATGAGAATATCTAGGTATGATCATGTGTATAGGCATCACGTCCAAGACAAGTAGACCGACTCCTGCCTGCATCTACTACTATTACTCCACAAATCGACCGCTATCCAAAGATGCATCTAGAGTATTAAGTTCATAAGAACGAAGTAACGCCTTAAGCAAGATGACATGATGTAGAGGGATAAATTCATGCAATATGATAAAAACCCCATCTTGTTATCCTCGATGGCAACAATACAATACGTGCCTTGCTGCCCTTACTGTTACTGGGAAAGGACACCGCAAGATTGAACCATAAGCTAAGCACTTCTCCCATTGCAAGAAAGATCAATCTAGTAGGCCAAACCAAACTGATAATTCGAAGAGACTTGCAAAGATAACCAATCATACATAAAAGAATTCAGAGACGATTCAAATATTGTTCATAGATAAACTTGATCATAAACCCACAATTCATCGGTGAAAGGATCGATATGGTTGACTAGAGGGGGGTGAATAGGCAACTAACAATTTTTAAGCTTTTCTTTACCAATTTAAACTTTGCAATAATAAAGGTTGTCTAGATGTGCAACTAGGTGGACAACCTATATGATGCAACAACACAAGCACACGAGCAAGCAAGGATAGGAACACAAATAAGCTTGCACAAGTAAAGGGATAAGATAACCAAGAGTGGAGCCGGTGGAGACGAGGATGTGTTACCAAGTTCCTTCCTTTTGAGGGGAAGTATCGTCTCCGTTAGAGCAAAGGTGGAGGCACAATGCTCCCCAAGAAGCCACTAGGGCCATCAGAATCTCCTCACGCCTCAAGACAATGCAAGAGTCGTGATTCCACTATTGGTGCCCTTGAAGGCGGCGACCGAACCTTTACAAACAAGGTTGGGGCAATCTCCACTACTTAATTGGAGGCTCCCAACAACACCACGAAGCTTGACCACAATGGAATATGGCTCCACGGCGACCTCAACCGTCTAGGATGCTCAAACACCCAAGAGTAACAAGATCCGCAAGGGATAAGTGGGGGGAATCAAATATCTTGTGGTGGAAGTGTAGATCGGCCCTTGTCACCCAATCCCGAGCAAATCAACAAGTTTGATTGGCTAGGAGAGAGATCGGCCAAAATGGAGCTTGGAGCAACAATGGAGCTTAGAGAGAGAAGAGGTAGTCAACTAGAGGTTGAAGAAGCCCCTTATATAGTCGAGGAAAACATCCAACCGTTATCCACTTATTCAGTTTCAACCCGCAGTACTACTGCCTCAGCGGCGCCAGATTATCATGGTCACATGGGTACTACCGTGGCGAACCACGGTACTACCGCAAGCACAAGCCGACTAGCTCGACTATAAAGGGCATTACTACCGCTATGCTGCATTATCATTCCCCTTGCGGTACTACCGCAAGGCGGAGTCATGACTGAGAAGGGCGCGGATGAAATAAATTACATCCGCGCTAACTTCCGCTGAAACCGCGGTAGTGCAAAATCCGACGCGGTACTACCGCTTCCTCAGAGCGGTACTACCGTAGCGCTGCCTACTATCGTGAATCTACGGTACTTGGTAGGAGGGCTACAGTACTACCGCTCATAGGGAGCAAGATTACTGGGCACCCGCGCAGACTACCGCTACGGACGAAGCGGTATTATTGGTGGGCGCGGATGTAAAAAATTACATCCGCCTTACTACCGCACCGGAGCGGCACTAGACTGGGAGCCGCGGTACTACCGCTTCCGAGGAGCGGTACTACCGTGGCACCTCATGGTATTACCAAGATGTACCCATGTACTACCGCAAGTACAAGGGCAATTGTCGATTTCCGCACAACCAAGATAACGAAGGGAAGCTCCAAAGTGCAGGGAAAGGAGGGACAAGTGTACGTGTTGATTCCGCCTAACCTTTCCGACGTGGACCCCTTCTTAATAGTACGGCTCTCCCACGACTCAAATCCACCAAAAAGAAACGTAGGACGACGCCGTCTTCAATAATCTCCGAGGGGAAACGAATCGTCTCGAGCCTAGAGATGAACCATCTGAGGAACTCAAAGCATGCGATTAGTCCGCAAAAGTATCGTCATCAATCACCAAAACACTTACAGGATAAATATGCCCTTACAATCTCCCCTTTTGGTGGATTGATGACAATACGGATTTGCACAAAGATACAATAATATAGAGCAAGAGCAACCCTCCTCTCCAAAATATAGACGGGCTCCCCTAGACGTGTGCACTGGATGAATGCTTTGGACTGCATAGCACACCTAACTAGGATCACCACTCCCCTATATTTCGTAGACAAAGGTCCAAGAATAACATCTAAGCAACGTATAGCACGATATAACATAAGCTTGCTAAGATAGATAGAGTGCATATGTCTTACACCATAAGAAGGAAAAGCAACTAAAACGAGGTTCAAACGATTCAAACGAGGTTCAACCGAAAAAACACAAGAAACACACCAAACACGAACACACGACTCAAGAATTTCACGCCTTCTCCCCTTTGGCATCGAGACGCCAAAAGGCAGAGAGGACACCTACACACAAGCGGTGGCTCAAGTAGAAGGGAACTCGTCCCAACCTCTCTCGCTGACTCCTCAAGAAGCAGGATGGACTCCTCGACGCCCCTCCTCAGAATCAGTCCACTTGTAGCCTTGCTTCGCCATCCACTCGGCCTCTGGAGTGATGTGCTCCTCAGATCCGCCAGACACATCCTCACCATAGAGCTTCAAGATCTTCCTGTCCCGGCGACGACTCTCCTTGGATGCCACATGAGTCCTGTACTGCCCCTTGGCTTGCATGCAGAAAAGAGTCTTCATCTTGTCCTTCACCTTCGTGGGCCCAAGAAGGCATAGAGGAGCTCTGGGAAGGCCTAGCAAAGATGGCCCTCATCAACATTCTCGGCGCCAAAGATCCTCCTCTCCAACAAAGAGCCCTAGCAGCAGACGCCTGCACGAGTAGTAGTGTTGGCCTGGGCTTGGGTTTGACACGCAGATGCATGGGGTCATGGCGAATCCAAATAGGGGCAAGGAACTCCTCACTGTGGAACATCTTGTCCCAAGTCCTCGTGATCGCAGTAAATGACACGGACCATATATAGGCACCTTATGCGGTTGAACACGGCAAAACGAAGCTCACACCACATGATGTGTGAGATATCAAGTGGCTGAGTCTCGAGACACACGAGCCTCCTCGCAGATGAGCATCATATCCACCATATAGGCATGAACCTTGTCCTTGTCACCAATGCGGGGGAACAAGGAGTTGCGGAAGATGCGGTACATGATATCCAAAAAAGAGTTGAGCACCAAACCTATCTTGCCACTTGGAAGTGTCTTCTCAACATAGAACGGTGCAAGCATGTCCTTGTTGGTAGAGTCGTGGTTGGCATGGGGACGAACACCCACGGGGAGTCAAGCCCGCCATCGTGAACTTGGAGCAGATCCATGAACTCCTTCCGTGTAGCGATCGACTTCTACGGCCATTTGTCATCCAGTCATCCTCCTTTCCTCATTGGGATGAAAGTAGATGTATAAAGAACTGACCAATGAGCTCAGGATCATAGTCAAGGTGAAAAGAGATTATATGCTCAATGCCAAACTGCTCCACCAAGTCCAGAGCCTCTCCAAAGTAGGCATGGAACTTCTCCTTCCTCAAGTGATGCATGTCAATCCACTTCACATCCACATAGGTATTCTGCTTGTTCTTAATGACGCCCAGATAGATGTTGGTTTGATGCTTGTTCCGTAACAGCTCACAGCCTCGACCGAGGAACGAGGGGTCATGTAATGGATCCATGTTCCCGAGGCGGACGTAGTCGTAATGGGGCATCTCATCCATGCTCGTGGCTGGCTCCTTGAACTTGGTGGCAGTTGACTTGACATGGCGCTTGGGGGCAGAAGAGGAGCCCTCTGGTGCGTCACCGGGGTTGCGCAGACGCTTGGAGCCGGTGTCATGGCTGGGATTGGACCGGCGAGAGCCACCACCTGAACCACACATGCAAAGCACCAAAAACACAAGAAGATCAATGCAAAGGCCACGAAAAAGCACAAGAAACACATAGGAGACATATGAGAAAGTTGGCATGCGATAGGTGTGAGGCACGGTAGGATCGCCAACGTCATGTACTAAAAGCAAAGAGTATCGCTCCAAACGCGTAGTACCATGCGAGGTCACGGTAGTACCGTGGTTGGAGCGGAAGTAGAGTCAAGTCAAGACAGAAGCGTGGTAGTACCGCACCCGAAGCGGTAGTACCGTGCATGCGGTAGTACTGCGCCATAGGGTGGTAGTACCGCGTCGCAATGATCCAACTATCGATTTGAATTTGAAAAGAACCGCGAAACAACGGCAGTGCTACAATGATCAGATCTAGCGCATGACAGCAATACACATATAAATCCTATGCAATACTACACTCCTTCATCCTACTCTTGCAGAGATTAGGCCTATCAATCTCAAGAACACACAAGCCTCCCCAAAACCTAGAAACGCCAAACAACAACAACAAGGAGAGGGAATTGGGGAAAAACCTGGGTCCATAGCAAGAGCACGCGGTGGGGAACGATCCCACCGGTCAGAATCACGGGAGGGCAGCCGGTGAAGGAGATACGGCGAGAGACGTCGGCTCCGTTCTTGAGCAAGGGAGAGAAGGAGGCGATGTGGGGAGAAGGCAGCGAATGGGTATGGGGAGTTAGAACTCCCCCTGCCCTAACCCCACGCCACAACCGTCATGTAGTATCACAGATCATCGCTGTAGTACCGCCGGGCGGAAGTTCCGCACCGAGGCGGTAGTACCGCTCAACGGGCGGCAAAAAATTACTGCCGTGAGGTTGCGGTAGTACCGATGCTCCATAGCGGTAGTACTGGTGGCTACGGTAGTACCACACAGTGGCATGTAGTACCGTGAAACTCAAGTTACCGCATGTTTCAAAAACGAAAAAGGGCCTTTGCAATGAAAAAAATTCACACACAAGAAACCACAAACTCAACCACAAACCAGAGGCAAAAGACAACAGGAAACCACCAAACGACAAGGCCTCTCAAAGAGAGAGGGCGGTGGCTGAAGCCACCTATGTTTGAGTAGGATGGTATGGCACCGCGAAGAATTATCCTTGGGCCCATGACCAAAACTCGTCTTTGGAACACAAGTACCATCAAAAATGGCTAATGTGAAAGAGGTGATCGATTTATGCATAATGGGGGAGGGAGAGTTCATTGAGAGAACAATACTCCCCTATGTCCATGCCTACACCTAAACTAGACAAAGCAAGTTGAGTGTGGTGGGGAGTGCACGGGCTCAAGTCACATTGCTCAAATCAATGATATTTAGCTCATGCCTTAACTCGCGTAAATCTTGCTTCATCTAAGGGCTTCGTGAATATATCTGCAAGGTTATCCTGAGTGTTGACATACTAGAGCTCGATCTCTCCTCGCCTAATGTGATCCCGGATGAAGTGATACCGAATCTCGATGTGCTTCGTCTTGAAGTGTTGCACCGGGTTGAGAGAAATCTTGATGGCACTTTCATTATCACACCAAAGAGGCACTTTGTCACAAATGACACCGTACTCCTTTAAAGTTTGCCTCATCCATAGGAGTTGAGCACAACAACTACCGCCGCCACATATTCTCGCTTCGTGGACGAGAGAGACACAACTTTGCTTCTTGGAAGACCAACTTACCAAGGAGCAACCAACAAATTGGCACCCTCCTAAGTGGACTTCCTATCCACTTTGTTTCCCGCCTAATCGAATCCGTAAATCCTTCAAGCTTGAAGTTTGCTCCTCTTGGGTACCATAAGCCAAAGTTTGGGGTATGAGCCAAATATCGAAAGATTCGCTTGACCGCCACATAATGACTTTCCTTCGGTGCGGCTTGAAACCGTGCACACATTCCCACACTCAACATGATATCCGGTCTAGATGCACAAAGGTAAAGCAAGGATCCAATCATGGAGCGATATACCTTTTGATCCACCGCTTACCATTGGGATCAATGTCAAGTTGGCACTTGGTGGGCATTGGTGTAGTAGCCGGCTTGACATCACTTAGCTTGAATCTTTTGAGCATGTCTTGAGTGTATTTGGCTTGGTTGATGAAGGTTCCTTCTCTTCTTTGTTTGATATCGAAACCAAGGAAGAACTTCAACTCTCCCATCGAAGACATCTTGAACTTGGAGGTCATGAGAGCGGCAAATTCCTCATTGAAAGCTTTGTTAGGGGAACCAAAGATAATATCATCAACATATAGTTGGCATACAAACAACTCCCCATTGACCTTCTTAGTAAAAAGAGTGGGATCGATTTGCCCCACTTCAAAACCACGATCTTGTAACAACTCGGTAAGGTGGTCATACCATGCACATGGGGCTTCTTTAAGTCCATAGAGTGCCTTATCGAGTTGATACACATGAACCGGGAAGTAGGGGTCCTCGAACCCGGGGGGTTGCTTGACATAGACCAACTCATTAATGGGACCATTAAGAAAAGCACTTTTTACATCCATTTGTTGCAACTTAAAGTTGTGATGGGAAGCATAAGCAATCAACAAATGAATAGATTCAAGATGAGCAACGGGAGCAAAGGTTTCACCGTAGTCGATACCCTCGACTTGGGAGTAGCCTTGTGCTACCAATCTTGCCTTGTTGCGAATGATGTTCCCATGAGCATCTTGCTTGTTCTTGAAAATCCACTTGGTTCCATTGACATTGTGGTTCTCCGATGGCCTTGGCACCAATCTCCACACCTTGTTGTACTCAAAGTTGTTGAGTTCTTCATGCATGGCATTGAGCCAATCCGAGTCTTCAAGCGCCTCATAGACCTTTTGAGGTTCAACACAAGAGACAAACGCTTGATGTTCACAATAGTATGAAAATTGTCTACTAGATCTAACCCATTTTCTTAGGCTTACAACCAAATACTCAATGAGATGGCCTTTGGTAGTGAGTTTGGAAGCAATCTTGGCGGCACGACGCTCTGATTCCTCCTCGGAGGAGAGATGAGGAGGGGTCACTTGATCATCTTGAGCGCCGTCTTGAGCATGACTTTCATCTTGAGCATGCTCGGGGGAGAGAACTTGACCTTGGGCATCATTTAAGGTGATATCATCATCTTGAGCACGATCTTGCCCTTGGTCTTGTTCTTGAGGTTGAGGGCCTTCACTTTGTTCTTCGGAAGAGTGTGGGCCTTGGGTTGGTGATGGCTCCACTTGAGTGGAGCATTGTCCTTCTCCTTCGCCACAAGGGGTTCCTCAATGGGTAGGATAAAGCCAACTCCCATTCTTCTTATGGCTTGGGGAGGAATTTCATCACCTACATCACAAGTGCCACTTTGCTCCACTTGGGAGCCGTTATTCTCATCAAACTCCACGTTACACGCCTCCTCAATAAGTCCCGTGGATTTATTGAGGACACGTAAGCATGAGAGTTTGTAGCATAACCAATAAATATGCCCTCATGAGCTCTAGCTTCAAATTTAGACAAACGAACACCTTTCTTGAGAATGAAACACTTACACCCAACACCGGAAGTACTTGAGGTTGGGCTTGTTGCGGTGAGTATCTCATAAGGAGTCTTGTTCAAGCCTTTTGCGGAGATAGAGCCGATTGGATGCATGACAAGCGGTGTTGATGGCTTCGCCCAAAAGTTGTATGGAGACTTGAACTCCGCCATCATGGTCCTTGCCGCATCCATCAACGTCCGGTTCTTTCTCTCCGCCACACCATTTTGTTGAGGGGTATATGGTGCAGAATATTGATGTTTGATTCCCTCATCACTAAGAAACTCATCCAAGGTGTAGTTCTTGAACTCGGTGCCGTTGTCACTTCTTATAGTCAAGATCTTTGCATTATGTTGACGTTGAGCTTCATTTGCAAAGTCGATGACGGTTTGTTGGGTCTCACTCTTCCTCTTGAAGAAATATACCCAAGTGTATCTCGAATAGTCATCCACGATCACCAAGCAATACTTTCTTCCTCCAAGACTATCAAATGATGGTGGCCCAAAGAGATCCATGTGAATGAGCTCCAAGGGTCTCTTTGAGTATATGATAGTCGTGGGAGGGTGAGCCTTCTCATGAATCTTTCCTTCAATACAAGCAATCGCAAGCACGGTCTTTGGAAAAACTAACATTTGTTAGTCCACGGACATGGTCCCCTTGAGAAGACTTTGCAAAGATCTCATATTGACATGGGCTAAACAGCGATGCCAAAGCCATCCCACGTCAACTTTAGCCATTAGGCATGTCGCGGTCTTAGTGGGTCGCCCGAAAAGTTAATCACATAGAGACCGTTTTCGACATGCCCAACAAAGGCTACTTTAAGAGTCTTGCTCCACAAGAGGGCCACGGTATCAATGTCAAAGAAAGTAGCAAAACCCATGACTGCAAGTTGACGAACGGAAAGCAAATTGTATGCAAGGGACTCAACAAGCATGACTTTCTCGATCATAAGATCATGAGAAATGACAACCTTGCCAAGACTCAATACCTTAGAATGTGATGCATCACCCCACTCGACATCGGTGGGCATAGATGGAATCTCTTGCACGTCTACCACCATGTCCTTGCTCCCGGTCATATGATTTTGCTCCACTATCGAGCAACCATGATCCCCCACCAGAAGCAAACCCTACAAGAGATCAATGCTTGGTTTTAGGTACCCATTTGGTAATGGGTCCTTTGATGTTAGTAACGAGGGTCTTAGGAACCCAAATAGACCATTCAATGTACTCATAAGAAGAACCAACAAATTTAGCATAAACATTCCCATCACTAGCACCAAGACAACACATAAGAGGGGTTAAAGTCGCCATTATGTTCATGGGGATGACATTGTCCTTCTTGACATTGCCACCCTTTGCACGGTTCTTCTTCTTCTTGAAGCACCCTCTCCCTCCCTCACAAAAGTTTGCTTGAGAGGGGAGGTTGCTTGGTCTTGTCATTCTTCTTCTTGCTCTTGGGCTTGGGCGAACCCAATCCCTCCTTGGCCACAACTTCCTTTTGATTACTCAAAAGGTCGTTAAGGTTCTTCTCACCTTGAATGCATGTGACAAGGCCCTTTTCAAGTTGCTCCTTCAACTTAGCATTCTCCTCAACAAGATGCACATGCTCACAACAAGGGTTAGTAGCATTTGCATTATCAATCAATATCATATGAGGAAAGGTGGCTTTCTCCTTGGTTAGCTTCACTTGGAGTTGATCATGAGACTCTTTGATACTAGCATGAGCACCCTTCAAGACTTTGTGAGCCTTGTCGAGAGTGTCAAAGTCCTCGTTGAGTCTAGCAAGATCAACTCCAAGCTTTGCCTTCTCGGAACTAAGCACACGAGACACAACAAGAGCATGATCAAGGTCTTTCTTTAATTTAGCGTGATCATCGCTAGTGACTCCTCAAGAGCCAAACGAAGACCACGCTCTTCCTCAAGAGCATTGGAAAGATCCGAAATCTCATCGGCATAGTCACGACTATGCCCTTCCATCTTAGAAATGGTTTCTTCATGAGTCTCGATCATGACATTGGCTTCACCAAGTTGTTCCAAGAGAGCAACGAAGTGCTTCTTGGATTTCCCTTTGAGTTTACTCATAAAGATCTCAAATTCATTTTCCTCTACATTAGTCCCCTCATGTTCATCAATGCAATCCGTTAAAGAAGAATGATTGATGATGGTAGTTTTGATGTTGGGGGTTACCTTGTTGGTGGCTTTATCCATGAGGCACTTGGCGGTGATGCTTTCATTGGGTGAACCAAGAGAGACACCGAGGAGTCATTGCAATGGCCACGGAGGCCATGGCAACCGATTCACCATCCTCATCATCATCATCATCCTCATTGTACTCTTCTTGAACCACCAAGGCTTTGTGAGGAGTCTTCTTTGGGAAGTTGCTCTTGTTGGGAAAAGACTTGGCCTTGTCCTTACGGATGAGCTTGCCACCATTGTCTTCCCTCTTCTCATATGGACACTCCGCAACAAAGTGACTCACATTTCCACAATTGAAACACGTCCTCACTTGTTGCTTGCCCTTAGAGCCACTTGAATTGCTCTTGTTGAAGTTGGGCCTTGAGTTCTTCTTGCTCCAAAATTGTCTTGAAGCAAGGGCCATGTGTTCATGATAATCATACTTAGTATCTTCGAGGTTGCTCTCTTCTTCTTCCTCCTCTCCATCTTCTTCGACACAAATCTTGGCCTTCAAAGCGAGGTTGGGCTTCTTTGCTATTTGAGAGCGAAACACCGCATTGTCGGCGGTCTTGTCCAATATGCTCATAGCCACAAACTCATCCAACACATCACTTGAGGACAAGGTGTGGAAGTCCGGTCGTTGACGGATGACGGAGGACATGGCTTTGTGGTAGGGCATCATTGCCTTGAGAAATTTGGCGCTTGATCCAGTTGTCATCTATGTCCTTACTTCCATGATCCCGGAGGGAGACGGCAAGCTTGGCTACTCTCCGATAGAGCTCACGAGGTTCTTCTTGTTCCTTCATTGCAAACTCATCGGCTTCATCTTAGACCACTTCATAATTGGAACGTTGAATGCTTGCGCTTCCTCGATACATGGAAACCACCTTGAGCCAAGCATCTTTGGCACGGGTGTAAGGCCGGAGATGAGGGAGGTCTTCGGGAAGGATTGCTTCTTGGATGATGAAGAGAGCATTCTCATTGAATTGATGGTCCACGACCTCTCTAGGAGAAAAGTTGCTCGGATCATGCGGATAGAAACCTTCTTCAATGATTCTCCAAAGGTTAGTGTTCACATGATTTAAATGACGCTTAAAACGATAAACCCAAGAATCAAAATCCTCCTTTTATCAATCTTAGGTGGTGGACCGGCATGATTCAAATGAGTGGAAGGAATCGGTCCACCATAAACGGAGGTTGCACATGGGCGAAGATGCCGGTGCCATTCTTACCACTAGACGAGGGGCTTTCTCACTAGTAGCTTCCCCTTATCGGAGTTAGCATCCGCCGGCGTGTTGGCGGGATCACCCACTTTCACGGGCAAGTGTGGAAAGTTTAAGCCCTTCTAGGAATTCCTTAAACATGTCCTTGACCTCGCTTCGTCATGGAGTTTTTCAATGTGTCCAACGCCACATTGAATTCCTCACGAAGATCGAGGTACTCCATCTCCCGTAGATGATGTCGGATTCGCACCGGAGTGCTCCCCCACATCATCTACGACGTCAACCATACTCTACGGACGGTAAAGTCCTTAAAAAGAGATGAGGCTCTGATACCAATTGAAAGGATCGATATGGTTGACTAGAGGGGGGGCTGAATAGGCAACTAACAATTTTTAAGCTTTTCTTTACCAATTTAAACTTTGCAATAATAAAGGTTGTCTAGATGTGCAACTAGGTGGACAACCTATATGATGCAACAACACAAGCACACGAGCAAGCAAGGATAGGAACACAAATAAGCTTGCACAAGTAAAGGGATAAGATAACCAAGAGTAGAGCCGGTGGAGACGAGGATGTGTTACCGAAGTTCCTTCCTTTTGAGGGAAGCACGTCTCCGTTAGAGCGGTGTGGAGGCACAATGCTCCCCAAGAAGCCACTAGGGCCACCAGAATCTCCTCACGCCTCGCACAATGCAAGAGTCGTGATTCCACTATTGGTGCCCTTGAAGGCGTAATCAACCTTTACAAACAAGGTTGGGGCAATCTCCACAACTTAATTGGAGGCTCCCAACAACACCACGAAGCTTCACCACAATGGAATATGGCTCCACGGTGACCTCAACCGTCTAGGATGCTCAAACACCCAAGAGTAACAAGATCCGCAAGGGATAAGTGGGGGGAATCAAATATATTGTGGTGGAAGTGTAGATCGGGCCCTTGTCACCCAATCCCGAGCAAATCAACAAGTTTGATTGGCTAGGGAGAGAGATCGGGCCAAAATGGAGCTTGGAGCAACAATGGAGCTTAGAGAGAGAAGAGGTAGTCAACTAGAGGTTGAAGAAGCCCCTTATATAGTCGAGGAAAACATCCAACCATTATCCACTTATTCAGCCCGCGACCCGCGGTACTACCGCTCCAGGGGCGCGGTACTACCGCGGGGCCGCGCGGTACTACCGTGGCAAACTACGGTACTACCGCGGCAAAGCAGACAAGCCGGACTAGCTCGACTAAGGGCAATACTACATTATGCTGGCATTATCATTTCTTGCGGTACTACCGCAAGGCGTGGAGTCACGACCGAGAAGGGCGCGGATGAAATAAATTACATCCGTGCCAACTTCCGCTAAACGGTAGTGCAAAATCCGACGCGGTACTACCGCTCCTCAGAGCGGTACTACCGTATCGTGCCTACTACCGTGAATCTATGGTACTTGGTAGGAGGGCCACGCATTACTACGGCTCATAGGGAGCAAGATTACCGTGGGCACCAGCAGTACTACCGCTACCGACGAGCGGTACTACAGTGGTGGGCGGATGTAAAAATTACATCCGCCCCTACTACCGCACCGAGCGGCACTAGACTGGGAGCCGCGGTACTACCGCTCTGAGGAGCGGTACTACCAGCACCTCAGCAGGTACTCAAGATGTACCCATAGTACTACCGCAAGTACAGATGGCAATTGTCGATTTCTGCACAACCAAGATAATGAAGGGAAGCTCCAAAGTGCAGGAAAGGAGGGACAAGTGTACGTGTTGATTCCGCCCTAACCTTTCCGGACGGACCCCTCTTAATAGTACGGCTCTCCTACGACTCAAATCCACCAAAAAGAAACATAGGACGACACCATCTTCAATAATCTCCAAGGGGCACCGAATTGTCTCGAGCCTAGAGATGAACCATCTGAGGAACTCAAAGCATGCGATTAGTCCGCAAAAGTATCGTCATCAATCACCAAAACACTTACGGGATAAATATGCCCTTACAATCGGTCTCGACAAACACACCGCAAAAATAAGATTACATTGAATAGATCTCCACGAGAGAGGGGGAGAATATTGTATTGAGATCGAAAAAGAGAGAAGAAGCCATCTAGCTAATAACTATGGACCCGAAGGTCTGAGGTAAACTACTCACACTTCATCGGAGAGGCTATGGTGTTGATGTAGAAGCCCTCCGTGATGGATGCCCTCCCATGAGCTCCTAACAGGCTCGAGATGGGATCTCATGGGCATGTAAGGTTGCGGCGGTGGAATTAGGTTTTTGGCTCCGTATCTGATCGTTTGGGGGTACGTAGGTATATATAGGAGGAAGAAGTACGTCGGTGGAGCAACAGGGGGCCCATGAGGGTGGAGGGCGCGCCCTGGGGGGGGGGGGGGGGTAGGCGCGGCCCCCTACCTCGTGGCCTCCTCTTTTGTTTCTTTAGTAGGGTCCAGGTCTCCTGGATCTTGTTCGTTCCAAAAATCATGTTCCCGAAGGCTTCATTCCGTTTGGACTCCGTTTGATATTCTTTATCTGCGAAACTCTGAAATAGGCAAAAAAAATAGCAATTCTGGGCTGGGCCTCCGGTTAATAGGTTAGTCCCAAAAATAATATAAAGGTGAATAATAAAGCCCAATAATGTCCAAAACAGAAGATAATACAGCATGGAGCTATAAAAAATTATAGATACGTTGGAGACGTATCAAGCATCCCCAAGCTTAATTCCTGCTCATTCCTAGTAGGTAAATGATAAAAACAGAATTTTTGATGCGGAGTGCTACTAGGCATAATTTCAATGTAATTCTTCTTAATTGTGGTATGAATATTCAGATCCGAAAGATTCGAGATAAAAGTTCATATTGACATAAAAATAATAATACTTCAAGCATACTAACTAAGCAATTATGTCCTCTCAAAATAACATGGCCAAAGAAAGTTCATCCCTACAAAATCATATAGTTTAGTCATGCTCCATTTTCGTCACACAAGAATGCTCTCATCATGCACAACCCCGATGACAAGCCAAGAAATTGTTTCACACTTTAGTAATCTCAAACCTATAAACTTTCACGCAATATATGAGCGCAAGCCATGGACATAGCACTATGGGTGGAATAGAATATGATGATGGGGGTTATGTGGAGAAGACAAAAAAGGAGAAAGTCTCACATCAACGAGGCTAATCAATGAGCTATGGAGATGCCCATCGATTGATGTTGATGCAAAGAGTAGGGATTGCCATGCAACGTATGCACTAGAGCTATAAATGTATGAAAGCTCAACAAAAGAAACTAAGTGGGTGTGCATCCAACTTGCTTCCTCACGAAGACCTAGGGCACTTGAGGAAGCCCATTGTTGGAATATACAAGCCAAGTTCTTATAATGAAAAATTCCCACTAGTATATGAAAGTAACGAAACAAGAGACTCTCTATCATGAAGATTACGGTGCTACTTTGAAGCACAAGTGTGGTAAAGGATAGTAACATTGTCCCTTCTCTCTTTTTCTCTCATTTTTTCGGGCCTTCTCTTTTTTTATGGCCTTTCTCTTTTTTTTTATTCCTCACTTGGGACAATGCTCTAGAAAATGATGATCATCACACTTCTATTTATTTACAACTCGATACTAGAACAAAGTATGACTCTATATGAATGCCTCCCGTGATGTACTGGATATGCAATGAACCAAGAGTGACATGTATGAAAGAATTATAAACGGTGGCTTTGCCACAAATACTATGTCAACTACATGATCATGCTAAGCAATATGACAATGGTGAACGTGTCATGATAAACAGAATGGTGGAAAGTTGCATGGCAATATATCTCGGAATGGCTATGGAAATGCCATAATAGGTAGGTATGGTGGCTGTTTTGAGGAAGTTATAAGGAGGTTTATGAGTGAAAGAGCGTATCCTATCATGGGGTTTGGATGCACCGGCGAAGTTTTCACCAACTCTCAATGTGAAAAAGGGCAATGCACGATACCGAAGAGGCTAGCAATGATGGAAAGGTGAGAGTGCGTATAATCCATGGACTCAACATAAGTCATAAAGAACTCACATACTTATTGCAAAAATCTACAAGTCATCAAAACCAAGCGCTTACGCCATGCTCCTAGGGGATAGATTGGTAGGAAAAGACCATCGCTCGTCCCCGACCGCCACTCATAAGGAGGACAATCAAAGAACACCCCATGTTTCAAATTTGTTACATAACGTTTACCATACGTGCATGCTACGGGACTTGCAAACTTCAACACAAGTATTTCTTAAATTCACAACTACTCAACTAGCACAACTTTAATATCACTACCTCCATGTCTCAAAATAATCATCAAGCATCAAACTTCTCTTAGTATTCAACACACTCATAAGAAAGTTTTTACTATTCTTAAATACCTAGCATATTAGGATTATTTAAGAAACTTACCATGCTATTCAAGACTATCAAAATAATCTAAGTGCATGAGAGATCAATAGTTTCTATAAACAAATCCACCACCATGCTCTAAAAGATATAAGTGAAGTACTAGAGCAAAAACTATATAACTCAAAAGATATAAGTGAAGCACATAGAGTATTCTAATATTTTCCAAATCATGTGTGTACAGCAAGAATGATTGTGGTAAACTAAAAAGTAAAGACTCAAATCATACAAGACGCTCCAACCAAAACACATATCATGCGGTGAATAAAAATATAGCTCCAAGTAAAGTTACCGATGGAAGTAGACGAAAGAAGGGATGCCTTCCGGGGCATCCCCAAGCTTTGGATTTTTGGTGTCCTTAGATTATCTTGGGGGTGCCATGGGCATTCCCAAGCTTAGTCTCTTGCCACTCCTTGTTCCATAATCCATCAAATCTTTCATCCAAAACTTGAAAACTTCACAACACAAAACTTAACAGAAAATCTCGTGAGCTCCGTTAGCGAAAGAAAACAAAAGACCACTTCAAGGTACTGTAATTAACTCATTCTTAAATTATATTGGTGTTAAACCTACTATATTCCAACTTCTCTATGGTTTATAAACTATTTTACTAGCCATAGATTCATGAAAATAAGCAAACAACACACGAAAAACAGAATCTGTTAAAAACAGAACAGTCTGTAGTAATCTGTAACTAACGCAAACTTCTGGAACTCCAAAAAATCAGCCAAACTAGGACGACCTATACAATTTGTTTATTGATCAGAAGCAATTGGAATCAATATTTTATCACATTCTGGTGATTTGTAACAATTATTTTCGTGAACATAAAGTTTCTCGAATTTTCTGCAAGATCAAATAACTATCATCCAAGACGATCCTATAGGTTAAACTTGGCACAAGCACTAATTAAAACATAAAAACACATCTAACCAGAGTCTAGAACAAATATTTATTCCTAAACAGAAGAAAAAATCAAAAAACTAAAAATAAAATTGGGTTGCCTCCCAACAAGGCTATCGTTTAACACCCCTAGCTAGGCATAAAAGCAAGGATAGATCTAGGTATCGCCATCTTTGGTAGGCAATCCATAAGTGGCTCTCATGATAGATTCATATGGTAGTTTTATTTTCTTCCTAGGGAAGTGTTCCATGCCTTTCTTTAATGGAAATTAGAATCTAATATCCCCTTCCTTCATATGAATAATTGCACCAATCGTTCTAAGGAAAGGTCTACCAAGAATAATAGGACATAAAGGATTGCAATCTATATCAAGAATGATAAAATCTACGGGCACATAGTTCCTATTTGCAACAATGAGAACATCATTAATTCTTCCCATAGGTTTCTTAATGGTGGAATCCGCAAGGTGCAAGTTTAGAGAGCAATCATCAAAATCACGGAAACCTAGCAAATCGCACAAAGTTTTGGGAATAGTGGAAACACTAGCACCCAAATCACATAAAGCATAGAACTCATGATCCTTAATCTTAATTTTAATAGTTGGTTCCCACTCATCATAAGGTTTTCTAGGGATAGAAACTTCCAACTCAAGTTTTTCTTCATAAGATTGCATCAAGGCATCAACGATATGTTTAGTAAACGCTTTATTTTGACTATAAGCATGAGGAGAATTTAACACGGATTGCAACAAGGAAATACAATCTATCAAAGAGCAATTTTCATAATTAAATTCCTTGAAATCCAAAGTAGTGGGTTTATTATCATCTAGGGTTTTGATTTCTTCAATCCCACTTTTATCAATTTTAGCATCAAGATCTAAAAACTCCGAATTTTTGGAACGCCTTCTAGGTAAAGGTGGATCATATTTAGTCCCATCATTATCAAGATTCATATTGCAAAACAAAGATTTGATAGGGGACACATCAATAACTTTTAGATCTTCATCTTTATTTTCATAGAAATCCGGTTTAGCGGACATCTTATTAACTAAGGTAGCCTGCTTATCCGATATTTCAGCTATCAACTTCTCAAGACGAGCAATTTGGGATCTTAAACAATCAAATTCTTTAGACATATCATCGAGCTCTTTATTCATATAAATCATAAAGCTTTTCTGTTCCTTAAGCTCGTTTCTGAAGAAATTATTATGCTCGAATTGCAAAACCATAAAACTCCTGACGTTGCTTTCAATCTCTTCTAACCTTTTAAGGTGAAGATCACCAAATCAAGGTAGAGCCATCGTGACAAACAAGCAATCCAACACACAAGCAAACAAAAAGCAAGCGGAAAAGAGGCGAACGAAAAAGAGAGGGCGAATAAAACGGCAAGGGTGAAGTGGGGGAGAGGAAAACAAGAGGCAAATGGCAAATAATGTAATGCGGGAGATAATGGTTTGTGATGGGTACTTAGTATGTTGACTTTTGCGTAGACCTCCCAGGCAACGGCGCCAGAAATCCTGCTTGCTACCTCTTGAGAACTGCGTTGGTTTTCCCTTGAAGAGGAAAGGGTGATGCAGCAAAGTAGCGTAAGTATTTCCCTCAGTTTTTGAGAACCAAGGTATCAATCCAGTAGAAGGCTACGCGCGAGTCCCTCGCACCTACACAAAACAAATAAATCCTCGCAACCAACGCGATAAGTTGTTGTCAATCCCTTCACGGTCATTTATGAGAGTGAGATCTGATAGATATGATAGGATAATATTTTTGGTATTTTTATGCTAAAGATGCAAAGTAAAATAAAAGCAAAGGAAATAACTAAGTGTTGGAAGATTAATATGAAGAAGATAGACCCGGTGCCATAGGTTTCACTAGTGGCTTCTCTCAAGAGCCTAAGTATTTTACGGTGGGTGAACAAATTACTGTTGAGCAATTGACAGAATTGAGCATAGTTATGAGAATATCTAGGTATGATCATATATATAGGCATCACGTCCAAGACAAGTAGACCGACTCATGCCTGCATCTACTACTATTACTCCACACATCGACCGCTATCCAGCATGCATCTAGAGTATTAAGTTCATAAGAACAGAGTAACGCCTTAAGCAAGATGACATGATGTAGAGGGATAAATTAATGCAATATAAAAACCCCATCTTGTTACCTCGATGGCAACAATACAATACGTGCCTTGCTGCCCCTACTGTCAATGGGAAAGGATACCACAAGATTGAACCCAAAGCTAAGCACTTCTCCTATTGCAAGAAAGATCAATCTAGTAGGCCAAACCAAACTGATAATTCGAAGAGACTTGCAAAGATAACCAATCATACATAAAAGAATTCAGAGAAGATTCAAATATTGTTCATAGATAAACTTGATCATAAACGCACAATTCATCGGTCTCGACAAACACACCGCAAAAAGAAGATTACATCGAATAGATCTCCACGAGAGAGGGGGAGAACATTGTATTGAGATCCAAAAGAGAGAAGAAGCCATCTAGCTAATAACTATGGACCCGAAGGTCTGAGGTAAACTACTCACACTTCATCGGAGAGGCTATGGTGTTGATGTAGAAGCCCTCCGCGATGGATGCCCCCTCCGGTGGAGCTCCGGAACAGGCCCCTAGATGGGATCTCGTGGGTACAGAAGGTTGCAGCGGTGGATTTAGGTTTTTGGCTCCGTATCTGATCGTTTGGGGGTACATAGGTATATATAGGAGGAAGAATTACGTCGGTAAAGAAACAGGGGGCCCATGAGGGTGGAGGGCGCTCTCGGGGGGGGGGGGGGGGGGTAGGCGCGCCCCCAACCTCGTGGCCACCTCTTTTGTTTCTTGACGTAGGGTCCAAGTCTCCTGGATCTTGTTCGTTCCAGAAATCACGTTCCCGAAGGTTTCATTCTGTTTGGACTCCGTTTGATATTCTTTTTCTGCGAAACTCTGAAATAGGCAAAAAACAACAATTCTGGGCTGGGCCTCCGGTTAATAGGTTAGTACCAAAATAATATAAAAGTGAATAATAAAGCCCAATAATGTCCAAAACAGAAGATAATATAGCATGGAGCAATCAAAAATTATAGATACGTTGGAGACATATCAATCGCCTCGGGCAAGAAAGGCAACCCGATGTTGCACATTGGCAACCCCCGAAGAGGGTTAGAACTACAACCATTACTAGGAGAACATTGGCTTAACGCACTTCTGCAGGACCGTCTTTGACCTAAATTGGAGGTTCTGGAGATGCCCCTACCTTGAGCAAGCACTTAGTCCCCGTCAGAGAGTTGTTCAGGCTGACGACGAATAATGGTTGCACATGGAAAGTCACCACCTGAATGATCGGCAATAGGCTCAACCTTGATAAGGTTTGGGTCGCCTTATGTGTAGCACACGAGGTCCCGATTGGGTGCCTTCTTACCTTCAAGCTTGTGACTCCCGCGAACTCAAAGGTCATCGTCTTCAAAGACAAGGGCATTGAGGTGGTGGCAAAGTGAGGGCGGCGCCACAAAGCATTTCACATGGATGCTAAGGGTGTTCACGAGGGTGCTTAGGAATCTCTGCTATGTTAATCCAGTTATCTTTGCTATCTCTGCTATCTCTGCTATGTTAATCAAGTTTGAAGACTATGTTATACTGTTGTGATGCTAGCCTGTTGAACTACTACGATGGTTGTGGTTATGGTTTATGCTATGGTTGTGCATGGTTATACTATATATGGTGCTGTTGTGTGTGCGTGTACTGACAACCTCACCACTCCTAGAAGAGGTTAGCACAACACTTGTATTGTATGTAACCAAACAATAGCTCTTTGCATTTGGGTGGAACATGCAGGCAACCGAATACATGTGTTTATGTTGCTTCTCGGCCAGGCTCGAGGGGATGCATGCAAACAAATAATATGCAAGACTTGATTTTTGATCTGTATTCACTCAGCCAGGTCGAGTCGGGCTACAGATGCAAAGTGAACAAAATAGATATATGTAAACAAATAGGCCATTAGTCGCTCTAGGGCCTCCCTGAGCTGTCCTTATTGTATCCATAACTTGGCAGTGTCTTATTGTATGAAATCACTAATTAACAAGCACTATTTTGCAAAGGTCACTTCAACCCCCCCCCCCCCCCAAGTTGCACAAATGATGCACTGCATGTGCGCCACTTTATGGCAACCTGCGAGTTTTCCTTTTTCTAGATTCGTTTATTCAAATTATTTTATCTCTTAAACTATGCGTCCAAATCTCGAACCTTTTTCATCGTTGGATATCTTGCGTCGAGATCTTCAAAACTAGATCCTATATTTATAGGTTTTGAAGATTTTCTCATGAAAAAAACCCGAAAGAAAAACCAAACCAAGAGCACCTTTTTTCTTTCCGAAAGAGTCTTGGATGTGGCTCTCACGGAAGCAAATCCATGCCTCCACAAGAAGTAAACCCGTGCCACTCGTGGAAGGAAAGCAAACACGCGTTTTCGTTTCCAAGAGGCACTACCCGAAGCAAATCTGTACCTCCAGGAGAAGTAAATCCGTACCTCTCGCGGAAGGGAAAAACACGTTTTTCTTTTCTTTCCAAGACCACAGCCGTACCTCCCTCGGGAGAAAAAAACATGTTTTTTGTTCATTTCTAGGAGGCATAGCCGTGCCTCTCGTGAAAGTAAAAAAAAGAGAACACATTTTTCCCATTTCCCAGAGGCACGATTCGCGGAAGTAAAAAAACGTATTTTTTTCGTTTCCGAGAGGAACGGTCATGGAAGCAAGAAAAATGCGTTTTTTCGCGCAATTTAAAAAAAACATTGTGTCCAATAGCTAAGAAAGACCGGTGAAAAACCAAAAAGTCAAAGAGAAAAACCATCTTAAAAGCCAAAATCGCGTGCGAAAAAATAAAATAAAAAATATCAGAAGGAGCGCGCAGAGCGCGACATATGGCGACGGTGGAGAGCGCGCTCTGACACCACCCACGTGACCCTTGCGGGGGCTCTTGAAGAAGTATTCCTTCATTTGTTGCTCCCCTTATTGTATCATAAATTCATAACTTAGAAGTTTGTGACCCCGCAAAAAGAAAAGGGAAACGTTTATAAACGGCGTGTCGGCCGAACCGTTCCGCCGGACTCCTCGACACCCACCGCTGCTTGCGGGCCCATGCGGCAACTCGTCCTGCCCACATGCGCCACCTGGCTGGGGATCCACACAAACCGTCATCTCCCCAAATGTGTCATTTCTTCTGCCGCACCACATCCCCTTCTTCTCCCCTGCTTCTGCACCATCGACGGCGAGGTGTCAACAATGGCGCATCCCACTGCAACTCCGATGCTGGTGTTTTTTTTAAAGCAGGACTGCGGGGGGACACGGTGACGGCCTGGGAAGCTGGATGTTTCTATCGGCGACAGGGAAACAAAGACCTCCAATGCTAAAAACGGCTATGGTGGAGAAGGTACGACGACGACTATGGCGGAGCTAGCGCCGGTGACTTTTTGCTGGAACCAAGAATATGGATCTACAACCGGCTATGGCGGAGCTACCACTGTCGAATTTTTTTGCTACAACCATTTTACGAATTAGTCATGACTGGGTCGGCAATGAGATGATTTCTTTGCAACTGTAATCGTTTTTTGCTACTACCGGCGAAGTGTTTTGCTACATCTTGCGACCTCACGACGGCGATTTTTGCTGCAACCGTAATTGGTTGTTGCTACTATCGGCGAACTTTTTTGCTACATCCATCAAGGCGGAGCTACAACCTCGTGACGGCGGCGACGGCGAATTGCTACAACCGTAGTCGGGTTTTGCTACGACCGGCGAAGTTTTTTGCTATATCCATTTCAATGACGTGATTGGCTGGTGGGAGTCGTCGACGCAATTCCGTTCAGCGAGCATCAACGGCGAGGGGCGGCGGCGGAGCTACAACTGGAGCCACTGAGAGCTGCAACCACAGGTGCTGTTGTTGCATGGGTCGAGGCAGCGACGAAGACGACCGGCGAGAGTGGGGACCAACGACGAGGACGGCCGACGAGGGTAGGGACCGGCGACGAGGAAGGCCACCGGAGGGGAGATAAGGCACCGGAGGGAAGCTGGGCGAGACGGCAAAGATGCGGGTTACCTGCGCGAGCGCGAGATGCGCGAGGAGGAAGAATATCTGGGATGAATCTTTTTTTTCCGCTAGATCAAACGGCGAGAACAAGTGGCATCCTGTGGCTAGGTCGTGCGCCGGCGCAGATCACTCGCCAAAAGAAAAAGGCAGTTTGTGCACTCTGGTTTTAGTGTCCGTCATATTTCAGTGGATCATAGCTTTGGAATTGGATGCTGGTCTGATAAGCACGGGCTGGCATCGGAGTGTGCAACAATATATTGGGTAGTGGCGGTCGTAGACAAATATCCGGGTAGTTTGCACCAGCGCTGTATTACTTGGGAGCTCTATCCGTAGCCCAATCTCCAGCCCGCCAACGTGTGGTGTTCGCCGCGCCCAAATCCAACCAAAATCTTTGCTTCACCCCACCACAAAAATCCTACTCCCAAATCACGCCCGCGGTCTTACCCTCCTCCTAGGCAGAACAGAGGCAGTGATTCCACGGGCCACCACCTACTGCCTACCATGGCCGCCACCTGCCGCTTCGCCGCGCCACTGGGTCTCGCCCCGCTGCCTCGTAGCTGCGCCGGCGCCAAGAGCGTCGCTTTCTCGATAGGCACCACCAAGGTAGCTACACGGACACGGACCGTCGCGGTGAGGGCGGGCGACGGCTCGGCGGAGACGCCGGAAATCCTCAAGGCTGCGCAGGACGCGGTCAGAGTACCTTTTGCTTGCTTGCACAAACACTACACGGTACACGGGAATGTGCATCGTCGTGACTGATTAGAACTGTTGCTTCTAGGCAGTGGGCAAAAGTTGAGGACAAGTACGCCGTGGCCACCATCGGCATCGCCGGGCTCGTCGCGCTCTGGACAGCAGTGGGGGCGCTCAAAGGTACAAACGGGGCAACTGCCATGATAACAATTTGTTTCTTCTCCTCCCTCAGATATGTAACATAGCTCCTCATTTTCTGTTCGCTTGTGCATTTTAGTCCATTGACAAGCTTCCTATCTTGCCTGGTGTGTTGGAGCTCGTTGGAATCGGGTACACAGGAGTAAGTTCATCAAGCATGTGTCCACGTACCTTTTGTCTTTCTGAGAAAGACCATGTATATGTTGTTCGGTTATTATCTTCTCTAACATCACCCAAATGCTTCTACTTCGTGTTCATACAGTGGTTCACATATCGCAACCTCATCTTTCAGCCAGACAGGTCAGTTCATCCTGTTCATGTGATCTTCCTTTTTTTTCCTGTCATACCCATGGCTCTCAGCAGAGGGAACAATGGAGAACATCTCTTATTAAGTTTACATCCATATGTTACATTGTGAAACAATATTAGAGCATTATGTGTCATATATAACTGAAATCGAGTAGGAGACATTTTCCAACAATAAAATGTCGTAAGAGATTGGAGGATCTATGTTACCAGATATTCACTGTTAGAAGGAATAAAGAGGGATTGGTGAAATCGATGATTTATTGCTTGAGCCTCGTGGACATATATATATAGGAGTACATTGCCATCTTGGAAGTACAAGACAATGTAGAATAAATCCTACGCTATCCTACGTTTCCTAAATAACCGTGATACTCAACATCTCCCCGCAGTCACAATGGTAGCGATGCAGACGGTGAGACTAGAGAAGAATCCAAAGGTAAGCCGACGGACACCCTCCCACAGTCGTAACGGTCGATGCAGCGCACAAGTCGTGACTGGAGTGGAAACCAACAAGGTTGCTCGAGCAAAGCGGTAGCCCTTTGTGCCATTGTCGAGGTAGCCGAGAGCGTGTGTGGTGTAGCCGTGGTCGGGGAAGTCGTGCGAAGAATGCCGTGGTCGATGCCGAGTCGGGGTAGCCGGTGTCGAGGAAGTCGCCGGGGAGCTGCGGGCGCAAGAAGGTGCCGAGTTAGTCATAGTTGTAGTGGTGTCGAAGTAGCGGTGTGCCGGGAAGAAGACATTGTTGACGAGGCGTCGCGCCAGGTTTGCCCAACCTGGGGACACACCGTAGACGAAGGCATGCGCCAGTATTCCCAGCACGGGGCATGCGTCGACGGACGAAGACGAAGTTGACGAAGCGTCGCATTAGGCTTGCTAGGCCCGCAGACACATCGTGGACGAAGGCACGCATCGGTGTTGCCAGCACCGGGCATGCGTAGACGAGGAAACTGCACGAGCTGTACGCCATGTTGAGGGGTCGGAGGGGCCAGCAGAGAAGGAGACTCGATGACGGTTGTGGTGCCAATCGGCGAGGGGCTGATGTCACCAACGGTGGTTGGAGTAGACGAAGTTGTCGGGGAAGATGATGTCGACGTTGGCGATGGTCAGTCTTTGGACAAAGACGGCGAAGGGTGCACGGACCGCGATGGCAACTTCACGGAGTAGCAATGCGCGCGGTTGAGGAAGAGCGAATTGGTGGAAGGCGTACCGCGGCCTACGGGTATCAGCCGCGGCCGAAGAAGAGCGGCGGCGGCTAGGTTAAGAGCGCCGGGCGGTGCTCGGCGAGGCGAGGAACCCGCAACATGACGGAAGACCGCGCGACAAATGGCATTCCTGCGTCGAGGGAGGCGGCGCTACGCATACCACGGGAAGTAGACATGCGGGGACGGTGGAGTGGACCCAGCGCGCTTGGTCGGAAGGACGACGCAATGCGTAGCAAAGCGGGTTTCGGGCGATCGCGGAAGACCTCGGTGCGGCGTTGACCGCGTCGCACGCGCTACGCCTGAAGGCGGGGCGGCACAACGACCGTGGTGGGTCTGCAATCGGAACATTCCCGGCGGCGGGGAGCACGTGCCGCGGTGCTATGCCCCGAAGAGGCGACGCAGCGGCGGCGCGCGAGTCGGTGCAGCCGTGGGAAGAACCACGGGGTGGCGGCGCAGCGGCAACCCGTTGCTCAATCGGTGGAGGGGCGCGCCGTACTCGAGGACATCCTTCACGGGAGGTGCAGAGGCACGCACAATCGATGGGCCAGATCGGTTGCATGACATAAATGAGGCGCATCGCAGGCGGGCGGGTGATCTATCTGATCGCGCACGAGGTGAGGGAAGCCACTCGGTGGAGACGGGTGCTACCTCTTGAGCACTGTGTTGGTTTTTCCTTGAGAGGAAAGGGTGATGCAACAAAGTAGCGTAAGTATTTCCCTTAGTTTTTGAAAACCAAGGTATCAATCCAAAGAGGAGGCCACGCCATGAGTCCCTTGCACCTACACAAATAAATAAATCCTCGCAACCAACGCGATAAGGGGTTGTCAATCCCTACACTGTCACTTACGAGAGTGAGATCTGATAGATTTGATAAGATAATATTTTTGGTATTTTTTATGATAAAGATGCAAAGTAAAGAAAGTAAAATAAAAACAGCGGCAAAAATAGCTAAGTGTTGGAAGATTAATATGATAGAAAATAGACCCGGGGGCCATAGGTTTCACTAGTGGCTTCTCTCAAGAGCATAAGTATTTTACGGTGGGTGAACAAATTCTTTGTTGAGCAATTGATGTAATTGAGCATAGTTATGAGAATATCTAGGTATGATCATGTATATAGGCATCACGTCCGAGACAAGTAGACCAACTCCCTGCATCTACTACTATTATCGCACACATCGACCGCTATTCAAAGATGCATCTAGAGTATTAAGTTCATAAAACAGAGTAACGCTTTTAAGCAAGATGACATGATGTAGAGGATAAATTCATGCAATATGATAAAAACTCCATCTTGTTATCCTCGGTGGCAACAATACAATACGTGCCTTCGCCCCCTCACATCCGAAAAGGACATCAAGATTGAACTCGAAGCTAACCACTTCTCCCATTGCAAGAAAGATCAATCTAGTAGGCCAAACCAAACTGATAATTTGAAGAGACTTGCAAAGATAACCTATCATACATAAAAGAATTCACAAGATTCAAATATTGTTCATAGATAAACTTGATCATAAACCCACAATTCATCGGTCTCGACAAACACACTGCAAAAGAAGATTACATCGAATAGATCTTCACAAGAGAGGAGAACATTGTATTGAGATCCAAAAAGAGAGAGAAAGCCATCTAGCTAATAACTATGGACCCGAAGGTCTAAGGTAAACTACTCACACATCATCGGAGAGGCTATGATGTTGATGTAGAAGCCTTCCGTGATCGATGCCCCCTCCGGCGGAGCTTCGGAACAGGCCCCAAGATGGGATCTCACGGGTATAGAAGGTTGCGGCGGTGGAATTAGGTTTTTCGCTCCGTATCTGGTAGTTTGTGGGAACGTAGGTATATATAGGAGGAAGGAGTACGTCGATGGAGCAACGTGGGGCCCACGAGGGTGGAGGGCGCGCCGGGGGGGGGGGGGGGTAGGCCCGCCCCCAACCTCTTCGCTTCCTGGTAGCTTTCTTGACGTGAGGTCCAAGTCCTCTGGATCACGTTCGTTCCGAAAATCACGTTCCCGAAGGTTTCATTCCGTTTGGAGTCCGTTTGATATTCTTTTTCTGCGAAACTTTGAAATAGGCAAAAAACAGCAATTCTAGGGTGGGCCTCCGGTTAATAAGTTAGTCCCAAAAATAATATAAAAGTGTATAATAAAGCCCAATAATGTCCAAAACAGAAGATAATATAGTATGGAGCAATAAAAAATTATAGATACGTTGGAGACGTATCAAGCATCCCTAAGCTTAATTCCTGCTCGTCCTCGAGTAGGTAAATGATAAAAACAGAATTTTTGATGTGGAATGCTACTTGGCATAATTTCAATGTAATTCTTCTTAATTGTGGTATGAATATTCAGATCCGAAAGATTCAAAATAAAAGTTCAATATTGACATAGAAATAATAATACTTCAGCATACTAACTAAGCAATTATGTCCTCTCAAAATAACATGGCCAAAGAAAGTTCATCTATACAAAATCATATAGTTTAGTCATGCTCCTTTTTCATCACACAAGAATGCTCTCATCATGCACAACCCCGATGACAAGCCAAGCACTTGTTTCATACTTTAGTAATCTCTAAATTTTTCAACCTTCACGCAATACATGAGCGTGAGTCATGGATATAACATTATGGGTGGAATCGAATATGATGATGGGGGTTATGTGGAGAAGACAAAAAAGGAGAAAGTCTCACATCAACGAGGCTAATCAATGAGCTACGGAGATGCCCATCGATTGATGTTAATGCAAGGAGTCGGGATTGCCATGCAACGGATGCACTAGAGCTATAAATATATGAAAGCTCAACAAAAGAAACTAAGTGGGTGTGCATCCAACTTGTTTGCTCACGAAGACCTAGGGCACTTGTGGAGGCCCATTGTTGGAATATATAAGCCAAGTTCTAAAATGAAAAATTCCCTATGAAAATGACAAAACAAGAGACTCTCTATCATGAAGATTATGGTGCTACTTTGAAGCACAAGTGTGGTAAAAGGATAGTAACATTGTCCATTCTCTCTTTTTTTGGGCCTTCTCTTTTTTATGGCCTTTCTCTTTTTTTTATTCCTCACTTGGGACAATGCTCTAGAAAATGATGATCATCACACTTCTATTTATTTACAGCTCGATACTAGAACATAATATGACTCTATATGAATGCCTCCGGCGGTGTACCGGGATATGCAATGAACCAAGAGTGACATGTCCGAAAGAATTATGAACGATGGCTTTGCCACAAATACTATGTCAACTACATGATCATGCAAAACAATATGACAATGATGAACGTATCATGATAAACGGAACGGTGGAAAGTTACATGGCAATATATCTCGGAATGGCTATGGAAATCCTATAATAGGTAGGTATGGTGGCTGTTTTGAGGAAGTTATAAAGAGGTTTATGTGTGACAGATTGTATCGTATCACGGGGTTTGGATGCACCGGCGAAGTTGCTCCAACTCTCAATGTGGGAAAGGGCAATGCACGGTACCGAAGAGGCTAGCAATGATGGAAAGGTGAGAGTGCGTATAATCCATGGACTCAACATTAGTCATAAATAACTCACATACTTATTGCAGAAATCTACAAGTCATCAAAAACCAAGCACTACACGCATGCTCCTAGGGGATAGATTGGTAGGAAAGACCATCGTCATTCCCCGACCGCCACTAATAAGGAGGACAATCAAAGAACACCTCATGTTTCGAATTTGTTACATAACGTTTACCATAAGTGCATGCTACGGGACTTGCAAACTTCAACACAAGTATTTCTCAAATTCACAACTACTCAACTAGCACAACTTTAATATCACTACCTCCATGTCTCAAAACAATCATGAAGCATCAAACTTCTCTTAATATGCAAAACACTCATAAAAAAGTTTTTACTAGTCTTGAATACCTAGCATATTAGGATTATTTAAGCAAATTACCATGCTATTTAAGACTCTCAAAATAATCTAAGTGAAGCATGAGAGATCAATAATTTCTATAAAACAAATCCACCACCGTGCTCTAAAAGATATAAGTGAAGTACTAGAGCAAAAACTATATAACTCAAAAGATATAAGTGAAGCACATAGGGTATTCTAATAATTTTCGAATCATGTGTGTCTCTCTCAAAAGGTGTGTACAGCAAAGATGATTGTGGTAAACTAAAAAGCAAAGACTCAAATCATACAAGACGCTCCAAACAAAACACATATCATGTGTTGAATAAAAATATAGCTCCAAATAAAGTTACCAATGGAACTAGACGAAAGAGGGGATGCCTTCTGGGGCATCCCCAAGCTTTGGCTTTTTGGTGTCCTTAGATTATCTTGAGGGTGCCATGGGCATCCCCAAGCTTAGGCTCTTGCCACTCCTTGTTCCATAATCCATCAAATCTTTCACCCAAAACTTGAAAACTTCACAACAGAAAATTCAGCAGAAAATCTCGTGAGCTCCGTTAGCGAAAAAACAAAAGACCACTTCAAGGTCATCAGAAGTTAACTCATTCTTTATTTATATTGGTGTTAAACCCATCAGATTCCAAATTCTCTATGGTTTATAAACTATTTTACTAGCCATAGATTCATCAAAATAAGCAAACAACACACGAAAAACAGAATCTGTCAAAACAGAACAATCTGTAGTAATCAGAATTAACGCAAACTTCTGGAAGTCCAAAAATTCAGCCAAAATAGGACGACCTAGACAATTTGTTTATTGATCAGCAGCAATTGGAATCAATATTTAATCACGTTCTGGTGATTTTTAACAATTATTTTTGTGAACAGAAAGTTTCTAGAATTTTCTGCAGAATCACATAATTATCATCCAAGAAGATCCTATAGGTTTAACTTAGCAGAAACACTAATTAAAACATAAAAACACATCTAACCAGAGGCTAGAACAAATATTTATTCCTAAACAGAAGCAAAAGAAAAAAAAACTAAAAATAAAATTGGGTTGCCTCCCAACAAGCGCTATCGTTTAACGCCCTAGCTAGGCATAAAAGTAAGGATAGATCTAGGTAGTGCCATAGTAATAGGATAGATCATTAAAACTCATTTCATATTCTCTACGTTTAGCAGCAAGTTTCCTTTAAGGCAAGCAAAAGTAATCAAAAGGGCTAAATTTAATGGGACAGAAGTCCCCAAGATCAATTTTAGGAGGTATAGGTTCCTCCTTCGGCCCTTCGTATTGCACAACCAATTCATCATTGTAAATATTCTTTTGATGTAACTTTGTGAGCCTATACTCGAGAGAATATCCTTGCTCATTATTTTGAATAGCCAAATCATCATTAAGTTCGTAAATTCTATCAACTAGAACATTGGTAGGGACCTTTTTTCTAAGGTTTTCATTGAAAGCAACATAGTCTAGAGATTGAAAACGCATTATTTCTTCTTGATCAAAGAGGATAGCCTTTATGGGAGGACGGCCAGCGTCCACCCTCAAAGATTTCTTTGGCCTCTTTTATTAGAAATCTGAACTCATGAGCAAAAAAGATAGTAGCGGCACGCTTAACAGAAGAATGCTCTATATTAGAAAATTATAGGAAAATCCTTTGTATGCAAGGGTGCAAGTGCATAAATTGCCTTTCAAGTTCAACTATAAGCATGGCAATAGCGTCCGCAAGACTACTAGTTCTATGAAGAATGGAACTGCCCATAGAAGGAAAGCACCGGCACAAGTAAAGAAATCTTGAATAACCCCTTTTCCAATAATATTACCACTACCAATTCGAATTTTTTTTGTATGAAAGGTAGGGGGTTCTTTAGCAGGAGCACCAGAATTTTCCATGATATTATTATTGTCCATATCGACAATAATTTCCCCAATTTCAGACATAACGGCAGAAAGAGCGAGAGGCAAAAAGGAAAGAAGAAGGCGAACGGAAAAGAGAGGGTGAATAAAACGGCAAATGTGAAGTGGGGGAGAGGAAAACGAGAGGCAAATGGCAAATAATGCAATGCGGGAGATAAGGGTTTGTGATGGGTACTTGGTATGTTGACTTTTGCGTAGACCTCCCAAGAACGCCAAATTCTTCTTGCTACCTCTTGAGTCTTGCGTTGGTTTCCCTTGAAGAGGAAAGGGTGATGCAAAGAAAGTAGCGTAAGTATTTCCCTCAGTTTTTGAGAACCAAGGTATCAATCCAGTAGGAGGCCACGCGCGAGTCCCTCGCACCTATACAACCAAATAAATCCTCGCAACCAACGCGATAAGGGGTTGTCAATCCCTACACGCTCACTTACGAGAGTGAGATCTGATAGATATGATAAGATAATATTTTTGGTATTTTTTATGATAAAGATGCAAAGTAAAGAAAGTAAAATAAAAATGGCGGCAAAATAGCTAAGTGTTGGAAGATTAATATGATGGAAAATAGACACGGGGGCCATAGGTTTCACTAGTGGCTTCTCTCGAGAGCATAAGTATTTTACGGTGGGTGAACAAATTACTGTTGAGAAATTGATAAAATTGAGCATAGTTATGAGAATATCTAGGTATGATCATGTATATAGGCATCACGTCCGAGACAAGTAGACCGACTCACCGCATCTACTACTATTACTCCACACATCGACCGCTATGCAAAGATGCATCTAGAGTATTAAGTTCATAAAAACAGAGTAACGCTTTAAGCAAGATGACATGATGTAGAGGGATAAATTCATGCAATATGATAAAAACTCCATCTTGTTATCCTCGATGGCAACAATACAATATGTGCCTTGCTGCCCCTATTGTCACTGGGAAAGGACACCGCAAGATGGAACCCAAAGCTAAGCACTTCTCCTATTGCAAGAAAGATCAATCTAGTAGGCCAAACCAAACTGATAATTCGAAGAGACTTGTAAAGATAACCAATTATACATAAAAGAATTCAGAAGATTCAAATATTGTTCATAGATAAACTTGATCATAAACCCACAATTCACCAGTCTCAACAAACACACCGCAAAAGAAGATTACATCGAATAGATCTCCACAAGAGAGGGGGAGAACATTGTATTGAGATCCAAAAAGAGAGAGAAAGCCATCTAACGAATAAATATGGACCCGAAGGTCTGAGGTAAACTACTCACACATCATCGGAGAGGCTATGGTGTTGATGTAGAAGCCCTCCGTGATCGATGCCCCTCTGGCGGAGCTCCAGAACAGGCCCCAAGATGAGATCTCACGGGTACAGAAGGTTGCGGCGGTGGAATTAGATTTTTCGCTCCGTATCTGGTAGTTTGGGGTACGTAGGTATATATATGAGGAAGGAGTACGTCGGTGGAGCAACATGGGGCCCACGAGGGTGGAGGGCGCGCCTAGGGGGGTAGGCGCGCCCCCTACCTCGTGGCTTCCTGGTAGCTTTCTTGACGTAGGGTCCAAGTCCTCTGGATCACGTTCATTCCGAAAATCATGTTCCCGAAGGTTTCATTCCGTTTGGACTCCGTTTGATATTCTTTTTGTGTGAAACTCTGAAATAGGCAACAAAACAGCAAGTTCTGGGCCGGGCCTCCGGTTAATTGGTTAGTCCCAAAAATAATATAAAAGTGTATAATAAAGCCCGATAATATCCAAAACAGAAGATAATATAGCATGGAGCAATCAAAAATTATAGATACGTTGGAGACGTATCAACGGGGTGGCGACGAAGTCTGACATGAAGCCGAGGACGACGGGCGGCGTGGGATGACGTCTGACGAAGCGCCACAAGACTGACACCGGGCTATAACGGAGCGCCAGCCTTTCGGGCGATGAGGACCGATCGAAGTAACATAGCAGCGGTGCCCGAGCTCGAGGCAGCCGACGAGGCCGAAGCAGCCGATAGCCGGCCCGACGCAGCCGGGGACGAGGCCGACGAGGCAGACCGCAGTGCCGCCGTTAGACGCAGCGGAGGCAGGTGGTGATGTAGAGGACCTGGTCGGAGTAAGCCTGCGTCGGGCGGGTAGACGCGCGGATGACGACCGTGAGGGCCTGCCTGTCGCGCGGGGCCGCCGAGTCGGTGAAAAGCCAGCCGGTCGCGCTAGTGTTGGAGTAGAGGCACACGGGGGTTGACGACGGCGGCGGGCGACACAAACCGATCTGAGATTGGAAAACCAAAAAGAACACACCGATCGAATCGACTGACGGAGAGAGAAAAAAATACAGATCAAGGATAGGGAAAAAGACTTTAGGGTAGCCGGTCAACACGACCGATGGACGAACCCTAGGTACGGGCTGTGCGGCCTCTGGTGGCGGTCATGGTGACAGACCGCCCCGGGGGCGGCGCGGAGCGGAAGCGGCGGCAACGGCTAGGGTTTCGATATGTTAGGCTGATACCGTATATAAGTGCATGCTCTAGCCAACCAAAAGACCGATCTGATGGAAGAGACTAGACAATACATTTATATATGTCAACACTCGTCCTCATGTGTGGCTCCCTCAGATCTAAATGTGGACTGAAAATGGGCTGCAATATAATTGCGCTAGCCGGGTTTTGAACTAAAGACCTCTTGGCCCCAATACCATGTAGAAGTGCATGCTCTAGCCAATGCAATCAAAAGACTGACATGATGAAAAAGACTAGGCAATACATTTATACGTCAATATTCTGTACCAGTATGTTGTATCCCCTACCGCGAGTCCGTGATACAGTGATGAGTGGTGTATGTCAATCCCAAAACCTTTTTCTTTAATGCTGACAAGAGAGCTGCAAAATTCATTAATTAGAAAGATGCATTACATAAACATCCTCAAAAGAGAAATGCACCGCATAAAGCGAGCGCCAAAAAATAAAAAAGGGGGTGCTTCGTTCATCAAGGAAAACCAGGGGAAATCCTAAACAACGCCAGTTAAGACTAGGCCTAAAGCATCATAAAACATACAACACGTCAGAAGGCCAACACTCCACAACACATGCGTTTGGGCATTTAAATGTCTTCGCCGATACCAAAGTGCACACCAAATATCGACGTATTATTCCGGGCTGCCACAAGAATATCCACGAATATCGACGACATCGAATGCGCTATGTCCGGTAGAGCAAGCATATGTCACTACTATCCCGCGAGGCTGGCTGACATAAGTCTCCCGACGCACCTTACATGTGGAGGATGCTTATGCCGCTCTCACGAAAATGTCACATAAGCCGCCGCCGACTACCTCCACGAGCCCTGGTTCTCTCTAACTGAGTCCAGTTCCACGATACCTCAAGAGCAAACACGGCGCCGAGCAAAGCAAATAGCTCATCATCGTTTGATCAAGAAGACTCGATCCAGGATTTCCCCCAAGCCCCAAGCATGTCGGGCAAGGGAAGGTGACGACTGCACTATCGATGCCTTTAACAAGGAGACGTGCCTTTAGGCACCTCCATCGACTGCTCTGGAAGCAGCCAGAGTGTGGCTTTTACCAGCAGCCTCACCCGCCCAAAACCATGACTGAGCCAGCCCATCCGACATACCACCTCCATGAAACGCTAGCGGTGCTTCACACCTCGCTTTCAGGCCGTGTCCCAGAGGTCGCCGGCCAGCCACCCTGACAGATCTGCACCAGGAAAGCCGAACGCGTGCCACGTAAGTAGGCCTGCCAATAAACCATATCGAGCTTGCCCCCTACTTTGCATGCCTAGGAGCCCGACTCTCCCGCGCAGTCCTAGCACGTCGTCGCGTGCCCAACCGACTGCCCCACCCACTGCTGCGACCGCGTAGCACGAGATCCACGCGCGTCCGCATATTTCTACGTCAACGCGCACCAGCGGCCCTCATGCCTGTCCCGATAGCTTGGTTCCCCTCCACACCGTGGGCGGCATGCCCGCGCCATTCCACACCATCCCGCGTGAGCCTGCACGCCTAAGCGCCCACCCCGCAGACCGCTCCTTCGTCAGATCCAGCATCCCACGACACCGTCGTCTCAGCGAGAGAAGGAAGAGACCCCTCGCGGGCATTACCCGGCGACGTCCACCAGCGGCGGCGAGGGGGGTGAGTCCTGAGAGGCTTATGTGGCGACGCCACGGCTTGCTCCCAGACCGCTCGTCGGAGCGATTTGCTGTCCTGATCGGTGCCCGACGGCCTGGTGTGCTCGACGGTGGGAGCCTAGTGGGCTGAGGTCCATCATGACTCGCGGTTTCTAGGGCGGCGGTTGTTGGTGATGGTCCTTCAGCTATTCTCGGTGCATGTGGATGGTTGTGGTGGTCATCCATGGTGGTGGTCAGGCCGACGTCGTCTGGTCTTCACAGCGGCAAGGGTCTAGACATCGATGGTGAGTTGGAAGGTGAGGACGCAGGCGAAAGTCGATGACGACGGCGCTTATGAGCATTGTTTACCTTCATGAAGGCATCAGAGTTGTGGTTCTTCCCTTCTACTTCCTCTGTTCCTAAATATAAGTCTTTTTTAGAGATTTCAATATGGATTACATACGGAGCAAAGTGAATGCATATACGCTGTAAAATATGTCTATATACATCTGTTCATACTGAAATCTTCAAAAAGACTTGTATTTAGAAACAAAGGGAGTAGTCGATACCACTCCAGGGGAAACCCTAGGTCCTTGAGCCGGATGATGGCGTCACATATTTGTCGTGCTACCCTCTTGGGGGCATCGTTTTGGAGTGGTGAGGCATGCACTGCAGTTGGCCTCTCTAGGGACCTCACTTGGGTGGCTGAGGCGTGAAGGCGGTGTGTGGCGGCGGACTTCGGTGATCCATCACGGTGGCGGCGGTAGTGCTTGTGTGGTTGACCGAGACATTCCAGAGGTGGAGTAGGTCGCCGCCATGGCGCGCAGTGACAATGCATGGTGTTTTGTCTAGGCGGTTGTGGCCATGCCTAGATTTACTTCCCACATTCACTAGTGTTTGAGGCGTGTTATAGCCACAGCGTCTCTAGTGTGAGATTTTGATACACAGTCTCTTCTCACGAGTCTATGATGCGACTGGAGCCACACGAATGTTCCTGGCTCCGTAAACGGCAATTGATTGCCTAGTGTGTGCATAGTTTCAGTTTGCGTGGTTATGACGTTCGGATTGTGTGCTCCTTCATCATCTTCGTTGCCTCAGTGTCTACTTAACATGGATCGTCACTACTTTTTCCCCCTTTCTCTTTGTTTTTCAATTTGCCTAGGCATAGCTTCAGCCTTCTTTGGCTTTGCTTTGCTGGTGTGATCTTGATGTGCGTGTTGGTGTTAGCTGTGTGCATTTTAGTTATGCAGAGGCCGGGTGTTTACTCATCGTGTTTTGTATTTCCTTGATGCTTCACTATGAATTAATAAAAAGACACTATTTATGGAAAAAAATATATGCTATCCAATCCCGAAACCTACTGCGAGGAAATTTATTGTTTCATACATTCGTACTTTCACAAAAAGGAACTAGATTTCTTGTCAGGTTCTTATCACCTCTGGTACTTCTATGCGTTCCAGGGAAGCTCTGATCAGCAACATCAAGCGCACTTACAACGAAATCACTGGGAGCAGCAGCTAATTATGCAGCATTTGCAAGATGACGTCAGTAAACAGAGGGTAACTACATCAGTGGGCAACCATTCAAAAATCAACAAGTAGTGACATCTCACATGGATGTTACTGTACTTTTCTATTCCTTTTGGCTTTTGGCTTAAGTGAAAGAAGAAACTTTGCTGGTGAGCTGGTAACTTAGTCCGAATTTCTAATCTACAACTATGATATATTACAGTTCATTTGCAGACAAGGGCACACTGTCAAGGTCGATTGTGGGGTTTCAGATAACATTATTGTTGGCTCTATGTATTTTAACCAATTGTAGTCATATGATCAATCGATATCAAATCACATTAATGAACCAAGAAATGAAAGAACACGTGAAAGTTTCTTACAGTGCATATAAATGTCTTCTTGGCTCTATGCTATGGGGTTCTTCAACTGTTCTTTTTTACTTGAAGCACTGTAACATCTTTTTGTTACGAGTGGTGATTTTGATGACCATGTGGCGATTGTGGCACGTCCGCAATGAGCTCACCCACTGGAAAGTAGCTCCACCGACCGAGGGGTCGCGTGATTGCTTGTATCTGCGTTGCTAATTCTCTGAAGAGGTTAGAATGATGCAACATAGCAATGGTAAGTATTTCCCTCAGTTATAAAACCAAGGTTATCAATCCAGTAGAAGAACCAAGCAACACTATGGAAATAACACCTGCACACAAATAACAAATACTTGCAACCCAACGCGTAAGAGGGGTTGTCAATCCCTCCTCGGTATTGAGATAGATAAAATTGTATGAGATTTGATAAATAGATCTGACAAAAACACAAAATAAAATAAATAAAGAAAAATGCAACAATGTGTTTTTGGGTGCTTGAAATAATAGATCTGAAAATAGTATGAAAGGAAATAGACCTGGGCCCCATAGATTTCACTAGTGGTTTCTCTCGAGAAAATAGCACACGGTGGGTAAACAAATTACTATTGGGCAATTGATAGAAAAGCAAATAATCACGACGATATCCAAGGCAATGATCATGTATATAGGCATCACGTCCAATATTAGTAGACCGACTCCTGCCTGCATCTACTACTATTACTCCACACATCGACTGCTATCCAGCATGCATCTAGTGTATTAAATTCATGGAAAAACGGAGTAATGCAATAGGAACAGTGACATGATGTGGACATGATCTATTCATATGGGAATAGACCCCATCTTTTTATCCTTAATGGCAACGATACATGCGTGTCATGTCTCCTTCTGTCACTAAGAATAAGCACCGCAAGATCGAAGCCATCACAAAGCACCTCTTCCCATTACAAGAAAAATCAATCTAGTTGGCCAAACCAAACCAAAGTTTCATAAAAGAAATACAAGGCTATAAAAATCATGCATAAAAGAGTTCAGAGAAGATTCAAATAATACTCATAGATAGAATTGATCATAAACTCGCAATTCATCGGATCCCAACAAACACACCACAAAAAGTCATTACATCAAATAGATCTCCAAGAACTTCGAGGAGAACATTGTACTGAAGATCAAAAAAGAAAGAAAGAAGAAGCCATCTAGCTACTACGGACATGTAGGTCTGTGGTAGATTACTCACGCATCATCGGAGGAGCACCAATCAGGATGATGAGCCCCTCCGTGATTGTTTCCCCCTTTGCCAAGGTGCCGAAATAGAGCTCTAGATTGCATCTCGTGGTTTTGGAACTTGCGGCGGTTGGAATTGTGTTTCATCCACTCCCCTAGGGTTTCTGGAATATCTGAGTATTTATAGAACTGAGAGGCGATGGAGAAAATCATCATGGGCCCCATAAGGCACCAGGGCGCGCCTGGGGCCTCCAGCGTGCCTTGTTGTCTTGTGGGCCTGACGGGCCTCCTCTGGCACACCCCTGGGCTCCTTGGATCTCTTTTGGGTAGAGAAAAATCTCAAAAAAGTTTCACCGCGTTTGAACTTTGTTTGATATGGATAATCTGCGAAGTAAAATACAAGCAAAAAAACAGCAACTGGCACTAGGCAGGTTAGTCCCAAAAAATGATATAAAGTTGCTAGTAAATGAATATAAAACATCCAAGATTGATAATATAACAACATGGAACAATCAAAAATTATAGATACGTTGTAGACATATCATCGCGTCGGTTCCTTCATGGCTATATTAGCTCGCAGTTGTGCATGCAGCAACATCCGCTTGGGAACATGGAGAAATGGAAGTTGATGCTTTCCTTTTTGTTTTTTGATAAATGTCGCTTTCATCGACAAAATATAGCATCGAGCGGATACAAATCAAGATGAGGAACACCCAACATTCGCATAACTAAAATGCACATAGCTAATACCAACAATTGACCAAATGAAAGTAAAATAAACCGACATATCGACAACATAATAATCATATGACTGACACTATGCTTATGTCAAAGCAAGTGGTGGACTATTCGGAGATTATGCTGACACCCATGTTGGGTAAAAACCACCATGGCCACCTGCTCCAACCGCATGGACACCAACTTGTACAACGGTTGGCACTCCATTCAGTGTAGGGTAGACTACGTATGAAGCGAGTGCGTGAATCGGAGAATAACCTGCAAAGGAGAACATTTTTTGTCATTAAAAATTAAATCATTTCTACATAGTCAAAGCGACCACGATAAGACATACGCTCAAACACTTATTAGCTTTTGAACCCATTTGGAATACCGCTCAACCAATGCCAAAAAATATCCCTAACACTTGTGACCGATACAAATTAGATACTACTTGGATGACTGGCAATATAGAATGCACAAATTTACACTGAAAAAGTTGTGTTTGATTGTCCCATCATGAGTACAATAGCTACACTTCTTGCTTTCTTGTCAATTGCGACAGACGAGGTTGTCTTTTCTTAGCACAACTCCCCTCGGAAGACGCCACACGAAGATTTCAACTTTTAGTGGAATTGTTGACTTCCAAATTTTCTTTTTGTTATCCACTGGAACCTCTTAGTGCCTTAGCACACAATACATTGAGTCAACTGTGAAGGACCCAGATGTAGTGAGATTCCAATGAAACTCATCTCATCATGTGTCAGGTTAATCCACCCCCAACAGGATGGAAGATTTTGCCATGACATAAGACCGGCCAATAAAATCCCACCTGAAAGAAATATCTGGCAGGGATGAACTAATAACCTATGCAATAATGTCATTCCTATCACGAATAATATGGTACAAATCAGGCTATTGTTCTTGGAGGCTAGCATTTCCTAGCCACTTGTCCTCCCAGAAACAAATCTCCAACCCATCTTTTATCATAAGGGATCCAAAGCAAACATGAGGCTCTTCTGCCGCCTGTTAGGGCGTATCTCTCACTAGTTGGTTTCGGTGTTGATGACAATGCGCTTTGCAGACTAACTATGTGCGTTGAGCATTTTAGGTATTATTATATATGGCACAAGATGGTTTATTCCCCTGACTTGTATAAAGTGCAAAGATGGTTATTTCCGGCGTTTCTTTTCATTTGATCCGAGTCTTAGGAAAACCGTACTATTAAGAGAGGGTCCGCATTGGAAAGTATGGGTGGAATCAGCACGCACACAAACCATACGCACCTGCATACCCTTCCTAGTCTATTGGAGCATCCTTCTATTGTGTTGGTTCTACCAAGTGGAGGTTTAGCGGTAGTACCGCTCGCTACGACGGTACTACTGCTCGGGCGATACTTCTAATAATAGTACTGCGTGTACTACCGCCACTCTCAGTGTTCGACAGAAGTTAACTTGTGGAAGTACCACGCTAGAGCAGTAGTACCGCTTGGTGCGGTACTGCCGCTGCAGTACCTTTGGTGCTTCCGCCGAGTTCTTTGTATGCCTGTTGGTATTTGGCGGTAGTACCACTTACCCCTAAGGGTAGTACCGCTTCAGCTGTACTTCCGCTAGTGAGTATCGTGGCCACATCCGCTTGGGCAAAGTCTTCTGTTGCCCTTTATTAGACTTATGATGTTTAGGGTAGAATTGCTCAACCCTACACGAGGGCCTTTGCATGTATATATAAGAGAGTCTCATGTATAATTACAAGGAATATACAAGACAAATGCACCTACAACTCTAACACCCTCCCTCAATCTCAACCAGGCTCCGCAAGTTGGATTGTGCTGACAATCCTCGAACAAAGTTAATGGCAATGGCTTCGTGAAGATGTTCGCAAGTTGATCTTTAGAGGAGATGAACTTGATCTGAAGTAGCTTCTGTGCGACACATTCTCTGACAAAGTGGTAGTCAACTTCGATGTGTTTTGTTCGCGCATGAAATACTGGATTTGAAGATAGGTATGTAGCGCCAATGTTATCGCACCAAAGAACCAGTGGCTGTCACTGAGGTACTCGCAACTCAGGAAGCAAAGAGTGTACCCAAATAAGCTTTACGGTTGCATTAGCTAGAGCCTTATACTCAGCATATGTACTACTACGAGACACTGCGGCTTGCTTCGAGCACTCCAGGCGATCAAGTTAGGGCCGAAGGAGACCGCATATCCGCCTGTGGATCGCCGATCACCGGGATTACTAGCCTAGTCTGCATCTGAAAAAACGTAAAGAATGACAGAGGGAGCATGCCGAAGATGTAATCCATAAGTGGCTGTCAGGCGAACATAACGAAGAACGCGCTTGACCGTTGAACGATGGGAATCCTGAGGTGCATGTTGATATTGGCAAACACGATTGACCGCAAAGGCAATATCTGGTCTGGTGATAGTGAGGTACTGCATGCTACCAACAAGACTACGATACTTAGTAGCATCACATGAGATAGAAGATCAGCATCAGCAGCAGGCATCTTGTCAATAACAAACATGGGTGTGGAGGAGGGGTTGAACTTGAGCATACTAGCACAACGCAACAGATCCATTGAGTACTTCTTCCGAATGAGATCGGGTCCATCAGAATTGTGAGCAACCTCCAAAGCCAGAAAATAATGAAGCTTGCCAAGGTCCTTAACAGCAAAATCTGAACAAAGATCTGGTAAAAGATGACCAGCATCAGGCACCGAGGAACTGACAAGAATAAGGTCATCAACATAAACCAGAAGATATATTGTGGCATCGGAATGCCGGAAAAGAAGTAGTGATGTATCAGCCATAGATGGAACAACACCATGAGCATGTAGAGCAATTGCAAGACGAGCATGCCAAGCACGATGAGCTTGCTTCAGACCATAGAGTGCTTTGTCCAAGCGACGAAGATGATGAGGATAATCAGGATCAACAAAACCTAGTGCTACCTCATGTAAACTTCCTCCTCTAACACAACATGAAGAAAAGCATTCTGAACATCCAACTATAGAAGAGACCAGCCACGAGTAACTACCAGAGATAACAAGAGGCGAATGGTAGTGGGCTTGACAAATGGACTAAAAGTAATCCTCATAGTCAAGATCGTGACACTGTTTGAAACCTTTACCAACTAGGTGGGCCTTGTGGCGCTCAATGGAGCCATCAAAATGCTTCTTCAATTTAAACAACCATTTGGAGTCAATAATATCAACACGAGGAGGAGGAACCAGATGCCATGTTTTATTATGAAGAAGAGCATTATACTCCTGTTCCATAGTAGTCCATCATTATGAAATACTCATAGCAGCTTGATAATGACGGGGTTCAGACATTGGATCAGAGACTGCATGAGTCATGCATGCGGCAAGCCAGGCAACCGTGCCATCCATACGCTCTGGGGCATACCATACCACTGCGACTGTGAGTGTGAGGTCTTCTTTGAATCACAAGAGCTGGAGTAGGTGGTGGTGGCGCGCATACAGGAGATAGCAAAGACCCAGGCGTGTGAGTGAATGGGGCCTCTATCGAGGGCGGCTCCATTGGTGTCCCGTCTACACGAGTCATGGGAGACCCGACCGCAGGCGTCGTGGGTGTCCAGACCATAGGCGTCATGGGTGACCCAGATAGCCGCATCGTGTGAGACTCAACTGGAGGCATCCCAGGCAGCTGCGTTGTAGGCGTGCCATGCAGCCTATGCAGAGGCATCCTAGGCCGAGGTAGCCAAGGCGGGCGTGCCAGGCGTCCCAGACAGAGTCGTCCCAGGCGGGGGCAACACATGCAAGGGAGGCGATGACACGCTCGTTCCATCTGCATGGATGGGACTATGTGTATGTTCTAGCAGCTCGAGTCGACCATGACGACCAGTAGTTGTGCCCTGGTTAGGCAACAAAACATGCGAGTACACAACATCTTCAAATTGGTTAGTGGAAAAAATTGTGGGACGCAAGGACTATGGTATGTCTGATGTTATCGAAAAATTGGAAAATGGAAAGGATTTCTCATCAAAGATGACATCACGGGGGATGTAGACTCTATTAGTGGGTACATGTAGGCAATTATATCCTTTGTGAAATGAACTGTAGCCAAGAAAGTCACACTTCTTTGAGCGAAACTCAAGCTTACGGGTACTATAGGGATGTAGATGTGGACAAAAAGCACACCCAAATACCTTGAGAAAAATGTAGTCAGGAACTCGTTAAGGAGGACTTCAAGAGGGGTTTTCAAATGAAGCACACGTGTTAGAAAACGGCTAATGAGGAAACATGTTGTAAACAAGATATCACTCGAAAAACGAAAAGGAACGGAAGCATGAGCTATCAAAGTTAGACTAGTTTCAACAACATGGTTGCGTTCAGCAGCACCATTTTACTAATGTGTATGAGGGCAAGACACACGATGAGAAATCCCAGGCTTTTGAAAAGAAATGTTGAGATTGCGATATTTGCCCCCTAGTCTGATTGAACATGTATAATTTATGCTTGAGAAGACGTTCAACATGTGTCTGAAACAGAATGAATATATCAAACACATCGACTTACGCTTAAGAAGATAAAGCCATGTAAAGTGACTATAAGCATCAATGAAACCGACATAATAGTTATGACCATTAATGAGGTTTGGGTAGGGCCCCATACATGAGTAAACACAATCTTTAGAGGAATGTTAACAACTTGACTCAACGAAGAAAACAGAAGTTGGTGACTCTTGTCCTGTTGACAGACATCACACACTGCTATTCATTTATTACTAGACACCAAAGTGAAAGTTCATGATGATGAAGAACGTGATGCACTATTGGAGTAGCCGGATGCCCAAGGCGACAATGCCACTGAGATGATGAAACATGAACCCCCCTGAAGACTTGAGACATGTGTGGCTGATGAGGACATCAATACCATTGTTAAACCCACAGCCCCTGCTGCTATACACACTGAACCAATTACTAGAGCTCGCGCACACCAATTGAATTACCAGGTACTTTCGTTCCTTGGTGACAATTCTAATGTTCATCAGAATATGATGCTGCCTAAATTGGATACATTTGTGTTGATTACTAATGAAGGGCCAAGCATGGACAAGAGGGATGAATACTATAGCAGGATCAAGCATGGAGATGAAGGCGCGCGCGAAGGGATCCATAATGGTGCTTCTAGTGCATATTTGAGAACTTTGAAGCCTCCGTGATGACCTACAAGGACATGGACGAAATATACAAGATGCCCCTTCTTAAATTTCGTCCATAGCTTATTTTAGGTGACGCGCCATCTTATTTTCGGGCCAGGCCCATGTAATTTCGAAATACTTAATTGTAGGCTACTTTTAGAGTCCGTATGTGTGGGGAAACAAAGTTAGGGTTGGTTTCGGACCCCTCCTACAAGTGGTCATGAAATCCCCCTACTCCTCCCTATATACAACCCTTAGTGCGTCGTTTAGACTTTGAGTTTTGTTTAGATTAAAAGTTCGCCATAGCTGCAACTTCGCGTACTTCGTTTGTGTTCAACGACTAGACCAAGACGTCACAGAACCCCACCTGGATCAATAAAGTTTCAATCTTATATTTGCAATATCCAGATTGTAATCTCATTTTCTTGCTTGTTCTTTGATGAGGACATCAATACCATTGTTACACCCACAGCCCCTGCTACTATACATACTGGACCAATTACAAGAGCTCGCACACGCCAATTGAATTACCAGGAACTTTCGTTTCTTGGTAATGATTCTAATGTTCATGAGAATATGATGCTGCCTAAATTGGATACATTTGTTTTGCTTACAAATGAAGGGCCTGGCGTGGATAAGAGGGATGAACACTGGAGCAAGACCAAGCAGGGAGATGATGGCATGCGCAAGGGGATCAAGAACGAAGTTACAAGTGATGATTTCAGGACTTTGAAGCCACCATAAGGAGTGCATGAAGCCTTGGATGAAATATACAAGATGCCACTTCATAAATTCCGTCCAGAGGCTATTCTAGGTGCTGCGTCACCTTATTATTGGGCCAGGCCCATGTATTTTCGAAATACTTAAGTATAGGCTGTTTTTAGAGTCTGTATGTATGGGGAAACAAGAGTTAGGGTTGGTTTCGGACCCCTCCTCCAAGGGCCACGAAATCCCCCCCTCTTCCTCCATATATACAACCCTTAGGGCGTCGTTTAGACTTTGGGTTTTGTTTAGATTAAAGTTCGCCATAGCTGCAACTTCGCGTGCATTTCGCTTGTGTTCAACGACTGCATAAAGGCGTCCACAGAACCCCACCTTGATCAATAAAGCTTTCCTCTTATATTCGCAATATCCAGATTGCAATCTTAATCTCTTGCATGTTCTTCGTTTGCTCACAGGAAATGCAGACCTTCGTGGTCGTGTTGATCGTGCTCCGGCGTGGTCAATAACCTCTCGGAGTTGGTTTAGCGATTGCTAAGGCACGACGTCCTCGCACGTTCGTACTCGGATCGTCAAAGTCGACTTCCTCCAAAATGATAGCCACAATCTCATCGAAAGACGGGACACCTTTGCCTCTATCAAGTGGTACCAGATTTCCAGGTTGCTCGGTGAGACTTTATAGTTTTTCGTAGTTTAGATCGAGTCTGTTCTTCATACCTATAGTCCACGAAAAAAGCCAAAAAAAATTAGGGTTAGTTCATCCTATCCGAACCAATCTGAGGCTTTGCATAATCTTTTCTGTATTTGCTTTGTTGAATTTGCGGTTGCATCGTCATGTCAAGTTGCTGGTCTTAGCGTCTAGTCCTTTAGAGTTTCGAGTTCTATTCACAGGTTGTCACGTCGCCGCTGCCATATATCACCACCACATCATCATCATCGCTGCTGCCATATACCACCACCACACCAACTCCATCGTCGCTGCCATATACCACCACCACATATTCACCACCAATCCGAGTCCATATACGCCACCACATATCTGCCGCCATCACGCATTTCGAATTCAGCTGCAACATATATCTGCCACCAGTCCGAGTTCCACCAGATTCATCTCCGCCACCAGTCCGAGTTCCACCAGATTCATCTCCGCCACCAGTCCTAGTCCGAGTCCAGTATTTGTTGCTTTGTTTTTGAGTTCCAGATCACGCGATACTTCGAGTCGTGACCAACTCGGACTCCCCAATTTCTGTGCTACCCGTAGAAGAAAAATAGTCCCAAACTCAAAAAAAAAGTCTGGAAAATTCTGGCTAGGCAGTTTTTAGACCATTTGTAAACTTTTTCGAAAAAAAATTGTCGCGGAGCAAAAAAAAAAGAGGAAAAACGTGCAAAAGAAGTGAAAAGGGGAAAAATCAGAGCGTGCTCCTCCTTTATTTACGTGCAGCGCCATGATTTTGTTAGTGTTCTAGGCTCGCGCCTCTAGCACAGTCTAGCCTAGGACTAGCACAGTACTGTCGTTGAGCGTTTATTCAACTTTGCATCTCTGAATTGATTATTGCCGACCCTTTTTGCTACCATATTATAAGTCTTCCCAGCTCCACATACTTCTACATCGTGCATTTGACTCTCCTGGTAATCGCTCTATCCAAGCTTTGAGAGTTTTGACTACATCGGTTGCCGATCACCGCCATCTTCTTTGGGTAAGAACCGGTAAGAATTTGAGATTTGCTTGACAGATTTGTGACACCCACCACCACCACCACTTGTTAGTAGTCCAGAGGATCCTATTGTGTGTTTCTATTGTCGCTAACCATGCCGGGATCACAAGCCGATTTAGATTGACCGGAGAACTTAACGAACAAGGAGCTTCATGATAAGTTTCAGCAAATAATGACCTAACAGTGCAAGATGTCTTTGAACAATTTTGAAGAGGCCATGGAGAAGATCACTGGCCTTGAGAAGACATTTGAAACAAAGCTCGATAACAGATTTAATGAACTGCTTGCTCGTCTTCCACCACCGGCTGCACCTGCCGCACCTCTACAACAACAGCAACTACTACTACTACTACATCCACGTCGCGAAACAGCCCTCCGCCGAGCGAGCCATGTCCTTCTTCAGCCTGGCCAAACTGTTGGTGCTGCTGTTGATACTTCTGTGGCTCCTGCTGCTGATGCGGAGGATGATTATGTGGGAGATTATGAGGATGAAGTTGATCAAAATCAGAACTACGTGCAACCACCAGCACCACAACCACCTGGTCGTCCACATGCAAATAATCACAATGGTAGGGCTCTCCCTCAGGTACGAGATCATGACCATCTTCCTAAACTGAAATTGAATATTCCACCATTTGAGGAGAGACGTGTTCTGGTCTTTGTTTGTGCTTTCACTAGCTTTGCATGTGTTTGGTGGTCTGAACATTGTAGATTATATCCTATTCCAGCTACTTGGGCTGCTTTGAAAACTGCTATGCGTACTCGTTGGGTTCCACCATATTATCAACGTGAATTAATTCAAAATTTGCAGCGTTTAAGACAAGGAAATTTTTTTGTAGAAGAATATTATCAGGAACTATCAACTAGCATGACTAGATGTGGTATTGTTGAGGAGAATGAAGCTATGCTTGCGCGTTTTATGGGTGGATTAAATAGAGAGATTCAGACCATTCTAGAGTATAAGGAGTATAATAATATCACTCGTTTATTCCATCTTGCTTGTAAAGCTAAACGTGAAGTGCAGGATCGACATGCATTGGCACGAACTAACTTTTCTGCAGGCCGATCATCATCATGGACACCACGTGCATCCTCTACTTCCACTGCACCAGCACCTCCATCAGGTGCCAACTCCAGCCATGATACAAGAAAGCAGGCACAACCACCACTATCTGCCAAGAGCATACCTGCCGGGGCTGCGCAGAGCTCTTCTTCTTCCATGGCATCAACAAGGCACACAAGTGATATTATTTGTCGTCGTTGTAAGGGAAGAGGACATTTTGCGAGAGAATGCAAATCTCAGCGTGTGATGATTGCTACTGATGATGGTGGGTATGAGTCCGCTGGTGACTATGATGAGGAGACTTTGGCTCTTATTACACATGAAGGACACGGTGGAGATGATTCTGATCATGAGACGCAATACATGGCTGCTGAAGATGCAGACAGGTATGAATGTTTAGTTGCTCAATGTGTTTTGAGTGTGCAGGTTACACAAGTTGAGCAAAATCAGATGCATAATTTGTTCCATACAAAGGGAGTTGTGAAGGAACGTTCTGTTCGCGTCATCATAGATGGAGGGAGCTGCAACAACTTGGCTAGCATGGAGATGGTGGAGAAGCTATCTCTCATCACACGACCACATCCACATCCTTACTACATCCAATGGTTCAACAACAGCAGCAAGATTAAGGTAACACATACTGTTCGTGTGCATTTTAGTATCTCTACCTATGCTGATTATGTTGATTGTGATGTGGTACCTATGCAAGCATGTTCCTTATTACTTGGTAGACCATGGCAATTTGATAAAAATTCTGTACACCATGGTAGAAACAATAAGTATACTCTTGTTCATAAGGACAAAAATATTACTTTGCTTCCTATGACTCCTGATTCCCTTTTGAAAGATGATATTAATAGAGCTAATAAAGCAAAACAGGAGAAAAATAAGAGTGAAAATCAGATTGTGGCAAAATAATTTGAGCAACAAATGAAGCCTAATAATAGACCATCTAGTGTTGCTTCTGAAATTAAATTGAAAAGTGCATGTTTAATTGCCACCAAATCTGATATTGATGATCTAGATTTTAGCAAATTTGTTTGCTATGCTTTTGTGTGCAAAGAGGCATTATTTTCATTCGAGGATGTGCCTTCCTCTTTGCCTCCTGCCGTCACTAACATTTTGCAGGAGTTCGCTGACGTCTTTCCACAAGACGTGCCATCAGGATTACCACCTATTCGAGGGATTGAGCATCAAATTGACTTAATTCCCGGTGCATCATTACCCAATCGTGCACCATACCATACCAATCCAGAGGAGACGAAAGAGATTATGCGTCAAGTACAAGATCTGCTCGACAAAGGTTATATACGCGAATCCCTTAGTCCTTGTGCTGTTCCTATCATTTTAGTGCCGAAAAAGGATGGTACGTTGCGTATGTGCGTTGATTGTAGATGCATTAATAATATTACTATTCTTTATCGTCATCCCATTCCTAGGCTAGATGATATGCTTGATGAATTGAGTGGCTCTACAATATTCTCCAAAGTTGATTTGCATATTGGATACCATCAAATTCATATGAAATTGGGAGATGAATGGAAAACAAAATTTAAAACTAAGTTTGGATTATATGAGTGGTTAGTCATGCCTTTTGGGTTATCTAATGCACCTAGTACTTTCATGAGATTAATGAACGGAGTTTTACATGCTTTCATTGGACGATTTGTGGTAGTTTACTTTGATGACATATTGATTTATAGCAAAACTTTGGAGGAACATTTGGAACATTTACATGCTATTTTTATTGCTCTACGTGATGCACGTTTGTTTGGTAACCTTGGGAAGTGCACCTTTTGCACCGACCGGGTATCCTTTCTTGGCTATGTTGTTACTCCACAGGGGATTGAAGTTGATAAAGCAAAGATTGAAGCTATTGAGAGTTGGCCGCAACCCAAAAAGGTCACATGAGTGAGGAGTTTCCTTGGCCTCGCTGGTTTCTATAGGCGTTTTGTGAGAGATTTCAGCACTATTGCTACACCTCTCAACAAGCTTACAAAGAAGGATGTGCCTTTTGTTTGGGGTACCGCACATGAAGAAGCCTTCACGGTATTGAAAGATAAGTTGACACATGCTCCTTTAATCCATCTTCCTGATTTTAATAAGACTTTTGAGCTTGAATGTGATGCTAGTGGAATTGGATTAGGAGGTGTGTTATTACAAGATGGAAAACCTGTTGCATACTTTTCTGAAAAATTGAGTGGGCCTAGTCTGAACTATTCTAATTATGATAAAGAATTATATGCTCTTGTTCGGACCTTAGAAACACGGCAACATTATTTATGGCCCAAGGAATTTGTTATACATTCTGATCATGAATCTTCGAAACACATTAAAAGTCAAGCAAAACTGAATCGCAGACATGCTAATTGGGTTGAATTCATTGAGACTTTCCCTTATGTCATTAAACACAAGAAGGGTAAAGAAAATGTTATTGCTGATAAATTGTCTCGTCGTTATACTATGCTTTCACAACATGACTTTAAAATATTTGGTTTGGAGACCATCAAAGATCAATATGTGCATGATGCTGAATTTAAAGATGTATTGCAGAATTGTAAGGAAGGGAGAACTTGGAACAAGTTCGTTCTTAACGATGGATTTGTGTTTCGTGCTAATAAGCTATGCATTCCAGCTAGCTCCGTTTGTCTTTTGTTGTTGCAGGAGGCGCATGGAGGAGGATTAATGGGGCACTTTGGCGTCAAGAAGACGGAGGATATACTTGCTACACATTTCTTTTGGCCAAAGATGAGAAGGGATGTTGAGCATTTTGTTGCTCGCTGCACTACATGTCAAAAAGCTAAGTCAAGTCTCAATCCTCATGGTTTATATATGCCTTTGCCTGTACCTAGTGTTCCTTGGGAGGATATATCTATGGACTTTGTTTTAGGTTTACCTCGAACAAAGAAGGGGAGGGATAGCATATTTGTTGTCATGGATAGATTTTCGAAAATGGCACACTTTATACCATGTCATAAAAGCGATGATGGTGTTAATGTTGCTGATTTGTTCTTTCGGAAAATAATTCGCTTGCATAGTGTGCCAAATACTATTGTTTCAGATCGTGATACTAAATTCCTTAGCCACTTTTGGAGATGTTTATGGGCTAACTTGGGGACTAAACTACTTTTTAGTACTACTTGTCACCCCCAAACTGATGGACAAACTGAAGTAGTCAATAGAACATTGTCTACTATGCTTAGGGCTGTTTTTAAGAATAATAAGAAAATATGGGAAGAATGCTTGCCTCATATTGAATTTGCTTATAATCGTTCATTGCATTCTACTACTAAGATGTGCCCTTTTGAAATTGTGTATGGTTTCCTACCTCGTGCACCTATTGATTTGCTGCCTCTTCCATCTTCGGAGAAGGTTAATTTTGATGCTAAAGAACGTGCATAATTGATTTTAAAAATGCATGAGATAACTAAGGAAAACATTGAGCGTATGAATGCTAAATATAAACTTTCTAGAGATAAGGGTAGAAAACATGTTGTGTTTGCACCTGGAGATCTTGTTTGGTTACATTTGTGTAAGGATAGATTTCCTAATTTGCGCAAATCAAAGCTAATGCCACGTGCTAATGGTCCTTTTAAGGTGTTAGAGAAAATAAATAATAATGCATATAAACTTGAGCTGCCTACAGATTTTGGGGTTAGTCCCACTTTTAACATTGCAGATTTGAAGCCTTATTTGGGTGAGGAAAACGAGCTTCCGTCGAGGACGACTTCATTTCAAGAAGGGGAGGATGATGAGGACATCAATACCATTGTTACACCCACAGCCCCTACTGCTATACATACTGGACCAATTACTAGAGCTCGCACACGCCAATTGAATTACCAGGAACTTTCGTTTCTTGGTAATGATTCTAATGTTCATGAGAATATGATGCTGCCTAAATTGGATACATTTGTTTTGATTACAAATGAACGTCCTGGCATGGATAAGAGGGATGAACACTGGAGCAAGACCAAGCAGGAGATGATGGCATGCTAAGGGGATCAAGAACGGAGTTACAAGTGATGATTTCAGGACTTTGAAGCCACCATAAGGAGTGCATGAATCCTTGGACGAAATATACAAGATGCCACTTCATAAATTTTGTCCAGAGGCTATTCTAGGTGCTGCATCACCTTATTATTGGGCTAGGCCCATGTACTTTCGAAATACTTAAGTATAGGCTGTTTTTAAGTCCGTATGTATGGGGAAACAAGAGTTAGGGTTGGTTTCGGACCCCTCCTCCAAGGGCCACAAAATCCCCCCCCCCCTCTTCCTCCATATATACAGCCCTTAGGGTGTCGTTTAGACTTTGGGTTTTGTTTAGATTAAAGTTCGCCATAGCTGCAACTTCGCGTACTTCGTTTGTGTTCAACGACCAGACAAAGGCGTCACAGAAACCCACCTTGAACAATAAAGCTTTCCTCTTATATTTGCAATATCCAGATTGCAATCTTAGTTTCTTGCTTGGTCTTTGTTTGCCTGCAGGAAACAGACCTTCGTGGTCAGGTTGGTCGTGCTCCTGCGTGGTCAATAACCTCTCGGAGTTGGTTTAGTGATTGCTAAGGCGCAACGTCCTCGCACGTTCGTTGTCGGATCGTCAAAGTCGACTTCCTCAAAAACGATAGCCACAATCTCATCGAAAGATGGGACACCGTTGCCTCTATCATTCTTCATTTGCTCACAGGAAATAGACCCTCATGGTCAGGTTGATCGTGCTCCAGCATGGTCAATAACCTCTTGGAGTTGGTTTAGCGGTTTCTAAGGCGTGACGTCCTTGCACGTTCGTAGTCGGATCATCAAAGTCTACTCCACCGAAAACGATAGTCACCATCTCATTGAAAGACTGGACACCTTCGCAGCTCAAGTTTATATGCATTATCATTTATTTTGTCTAACACCTTAAAAGTACCATCAACATGTTGCATTAGCTTTGATTTGCGCAAATCAAGAAACCTATCCTTACGCAAATGTAACCAAACAAGATCTCCAGGTGCAAACAGTACACATTTTCTACCCTTATCTCCAGCAAGTTTATACTTAGCATTCATATCCTCAATGTTCTCCTTAGTTAACTCATGCATTTTTAAGATCAATTTGGCATGTTTTTTAGTATCAAAATTAACCTTCTCCAAAGATGGAAGAGGCAACAACTTAATAGGTGCACGAGGTAGGAAACTATCCACAATTTCAAAAGGGCACATCTTAGTAGTAGAATGCAACAAACGATTATAAGCAAATTCAATATGAGGCAAACATTCTTCCTACATTTTCTTGTTATTCTTCAAAACATCCCTAAGCATAGTAGACAATGTTCTATTGACTACTTCAGTTTGTCCATCGGTTTGGGGGTGACAAGTAGTACTAAAAAGCAGTTTAGTCCCCAACTTAGCCCATAAACATCTCCAAAAGTGGCTAAGAAATTTAATATCACGATCTGAAACAATAGTATTTGGCACACCATACAAGCGAATAATTTCATGAAAGAACAAATCAGCAACATTTGCAGCATCATCCCTTTTATGACATGGTATGAAGTGTGCTATTTTTGAAAATCTATCCACAACAACAAATATGCAATCCCTCCCCTTCTTTGTTCGAGGTAATCCTAAAACAAAATCCATAGATATATCCACCCAAGGAACACTAGGTACAAGCAAAGGCACTTATAAACCATGAGGATTGAGTCGTGACTTAGCTTTTTGACATGTAGTGCAGCAAGCAACAAAATGCTAAACATGTCGTCTCATCTTTGGCCAAAAGAAATGTGTAGCGAGTATATCGTCCATCTTATTCACTCCAAAGTGTCCCATTAATCCTCCTCCATGCGCCTCCTGCAACTACAAAAGACGAATGGAGCTAGCTGGAATGCATAGCTTGTTAGCACGAAACACAAATGCATCGCTAACGACAAACTTGTTCCATGTTTTCCCTTCTTTACAATGCTGCAATACATCTTTAAATTCATCATCATGCACATATTGATCTTTGATGGTTTCCAAACGAAATATTCTAAAGTCAAGTTGTGAAAGCATAGTACAATGACGAGACAATGCAGCAACAATAACATTTTCTTTACCCTTCTTGTGTTTAATGACATAAGGGGAAGTCTTAATGAACTCAACCCATTTAGCATGTCTACGGTTCAGCTTTGCTTGACTTTTAATGTGTTCCAAAGATTCATGATCAGAATGTATACCAAATTCTTTGGGCCATAAATAATGTTGCCATGTTTCTAAGGTCCGAACAAGAGCATATAATTCTTGATCATAAGTAGAATAGTTCAGACTAGGCCCACTTAATATTTTAGAAAAGTATGTAACAAGTTTGCCATCTTGTAATACCACACCTCCTAATCCAATTCCACTAGCATCACATTCTAGCTCAAAAGTCTTATTAAAATCAGGAAGTTGGAGTAAAGGAGCATGTGTCAACTTATCTTTCAATACGGTAAAGGCTTCTTCCTGTGCGGTACCCCAAACAAAAGGAACATCCTTCTTTGTAAGCTCATTGAGAGGTGCGGCAATGGAGCTAAAATCTCTCACAGAACGACTATACAAACCAGCGAGTCCAAGAAAACTCCTCACTTGTGTGACCGTTTAGGGCTGCGGCCAACTCTCAATAGCTTCAATCTTGGCTTTATCAACTTCAATTCCCTGTGGAGTAACAACATAGCCAAGAAAAGATACTCGGTCGGTGAAAAAGGTGCACTTCCCAAGGTTACCAAAAAACGTGCATCACGTAGAGCAATAAAAACAACACATAAATGTTACAAATGTTCTTCCAAAGATTTGCCATAAATCAGTATATCATCAAAATAGACTACCACAAATCATCCAATGAAAGGATGTAAAAGTTCTTTCATTAATCTCATGAAAGTACTAGGTGCATTAGTTAACCCAAAAGGCATGACTAACCACTCATATAAACCAAACTTAGTTTTAAGTGCTGTTTTCCATTCATCTCCCAATTTTATACGAATTTGATGGTATCCACTATGCAAATCAACTTTGGGGAATATTGTAGAACCACTCAATTCATCGAGCATATCATCTAGCTTAGGAATAGGATGACGATAAAAAATAGTAACATTATTAATGCCTTTACAATCAACACATATACGCGATGTACCATCCTTTTTTGGCACTAGTATCATAGGAACAACACAAGGAATAAGTGATTCACGTATATAACCTTTGTCGAGCAGCTCCTGTACTTGAGGCATAATCTCCTTTGTCTCCTCTGGATTGGTATGGTATGGCGCACGTTTGGCAGCGAAGCACCGGGAATTAAGTCAATCTGATGCTCAATCCCTCAAATAGGTGGTAATCCCGGTGGCACGTCTTGTGGAAAGACGTCAGCGAACTCCTGCAAAATGTTAGTGACAGCAGGAGGCAAAGAGGAAGGTACATCCTCGAATGAAAATAGTGCCTCTTTGCACACAAAAGCATATCAAACAAATTTGATGTCATCTAGCTCATCAATATCAGATTTTGTGGCAAGTAAACATGCACTTTTCAATTTAATTTCATAAGCAACACTAGATGGTTTATTATTAGGCTTCATTTGATGCTCAAATTCTTTTACCACAATCTGATTTTCACTCTTATTTTTCTCCTGTTTTGCTTTATTAGCTCTATTAATATCATCTTTCAAAATGGAATCAGGAGTCATAGGAAGCAAAGTAATATGTTTATCCTTATGAACAAGAGTATACTGATTGTTTCTACCATGGTGTACCTATTTTTTATCAAATTGCCATGGTCTACCATGTAATAAGGAACATGCTTGCATGGGTACCACATCAGAATCAACATAATCAGATATGTAGAGATACTAAAATGCACACGAACAGTATATGTTACTTTAACCTTGTCGATGTTTGTTGAACCATTGGATGTAGTAATGATGTGGATGTGGTCTTATGGTGAGAGACAACTTCTCCACCATCTCCATGCTAGCCAAGTTGTTGCAGCTCCCTCCATCTATGATGACGTGAACAGAACATTCCTTCACAACTCCCTTTGTATGGAATAAATTATGCCTATGATTTTGCTCAGCTAGTGTGACCTGCACACTCAAAACACGTTTAGCAACTAAAGTTTCATACATGTCAACATCTTCAGCAGCCATGTATTGCGTCTCATGATCAGAATCATCTCCACCGTGTTCTTCACTTGTAATAAGAGCCAAAGTCTCCTCATCATAGTCACTAGCGGACTCATACCCACCATCCTCAGTAGCAATCATAATACGTGGAGATTGGCTATCTCTCGCATAATGACCTCTTCCCTTACAACGACGACAAATAATATCATGTGTGTGCCCTTTTGATGCCATGGATGAAGAAGAGCTCTGGGCAGGCCCAGAAGGTGTACTCCTGGCAGATGGTGGTGGTGGTGCCCGTTTTCTTGTATCTCGGTTGGAATTGGCGGTTGAAGTAAGTGGTGCTGCAGTAGGACGTGTGAGAGTATCTAGAGAGTAAAGACCACCGCGATAGCGACCTCTAAGAAGGACGTCCTGTGTGGCTCGGTCCTTAATGAAAAAATAGAATGGGTGAAATTTAATAGAAGCATTATTATCATAAGTAAGTCATGGAATGCATAAGAGATTACGAGTGATGCTTGGAACTCGGAGAACTTTGGAGAGTTGAAGTTGGCGAGATGTAGACTTGACAGTAGAAGATTGAACAATATGAGAGATATGCATACCTGACCTGTTTACTGTATGAATCTTATCATGTCCCTGGTAGGGCTCATATACACCAATCTTGCTGAGCTCGCTCATCAGACGATCCATAGCTAGTATCCATGTACCAGCTGGGATCAACCAAGTAGGAAGGGGTGTGCCCTTGTGTCGCCATGGCTGCTTGATGCTCATCATTCCTCCCATTGATACATACATTTTGCATCATGTTTTTATGTTGATATTTATTGTATTATGGATTGTTATTACACATTACGATGCAATTCGCATGCCTTTTCTCTCTTATTTTACAAGATTTACATGAAGAGGGAGAATGCTGGCAACTAGAATTCTGGACTAGAAAGTAGCAAATCTGAGAACCCTATTCTGTACAACTCCAAATGTCCTGAAACTTTACGAAGAATTGTTTTCGAATATATAAAAATGTTGGGTGAAGAAATAAGATGAAGGGACCACCAGCTGGCCAGAAGCCTAGGGGCGCGCCCTACCTGCCAGGGCGCGCCCCCTGAGCTTGTGGGCCCCTTGGCAAGCTTCTGGTGCCCATCTTCTGCTATATGAAGGGTTTTGACCTAGAAAAATAATAAGAAGGATTTCGAAACGAAGCGCCGCCGTCTTGAGGCGGAAGCTAGGCAGAAGCAATCTAGAGCTCCGACGCAGCGATTCTGCCGGAGAAACTTCCCTTCGGGAGGGGGAAATCGGAGGCATCGTCATCACCAACGATCCTCTCATCATGGGAGGACCAATATTCATCAACATCTTCAGCAGCACCATATCATCTCAAACCCTAGTTCATCTCTTGTATTCAATCTTTGTCACAAAACCCCAGATTCGTACCTGTGGGTTGCTAGTAGTGTTGATTACTACTTGTAGTTGATGCTAGTTGGTTTATTTGGTGGAATATCATATGTTCAGATCCTTAATGATATTCATACCCTTCTGATCTTGAACATGAATATGCTTTGTGAGTAGTTAGTTTTGTTCTTGAGGACATGGGAGAAGTCTTGTTATAAGTAATCATGTGAATTTTGTATTCGTTCGATATTTTGATGAGATGTATGTTGGCTTTCCTCTAGTGGTGTTATGTGAACGTCGACTACATGACACTTCACCATGATTTGGGCCTAGGGGAAGGCATAGGGAAGTAGCAAGTAGATGATGTGTTGCTAGAGTTACAGAAGCTTAAACCCTAGTTTATGCGTTGCTTCGTAAGAGGCTGTTTTGGATCCACATGTTTAATGCTATCTTTGGATTTATCTACATTCTTCTTTCGTATTTGCGGATGCTTGCGAGAGGGTTTAATCATAAGTGGGAGGTGAGAGAGTCCTGGATCAAGGGGTCCTCGAGCCGTTGACCTATTACATATGGGCCGGTTTGATGGATCGCTATGGGGCCAAGCTAGAGTGCGGATCCGTGGACGGATTGGAGATCTTCGGAGTCGTGGTGTGTCCTCCAAGTGAAGGATTAGTGTGATCTTGCCGTCATTATAACCGATTGCCTGTAACCCTAACCCTACTGGTGTCTATATAAACCCGGGGGTTTTAGTCTTGAGGGCTAGAGCTACATCCATTAGCACATCAACCTAGGGTTTAGCTCGCCTGATCTCGAGGTAGATCGACTCTGTAACCATATAATACACACCAAATACAATCAAGCAAGACACAGGGTTTAACATCTTCAAGAGGGCCCAAACCTGGGTAAACACCGTGTTCTTCGTCCCTTGTTCTGCATTGATCCTAGATCCACAACTCAAGACCACCCGAGATCCGCCGGTTTTGACACCGACATTGGTGCTTTCATTGAAAGTCCCGTTGTTGGGTCTCCGACGGATCAATGGCTCACCTGGTCATCAGAGATAGCATCAGCTCCGGGGATTTCTTCGCCCCCAGTCAGCTCTTCGCGTTTGTCAGTATCGTGCTGCCCGCCGACCCAACCGGTCATCTAGTCCAAGTCAACAATTTCTCCTCGGAGCGCCGGATTTGATTCGGCAACTTGGAGTATGTCGCGGACGCCCGAGGTGATCTAGTCTTCACTAGATTTGCAGCCTCTCCCAGTACCCCTACGGGCCTCACCGCGCCCGCTCCGGAGCTTTCTCCGGATCCGATCTATGGGTCGGTCTCAACCCCCAAGCCAGCTTCGAGCTCGGACGGATCCATCCTGTCCCGAGGCTAGGGATCCCCTTCGACCGCACCAGTGATGCCCGCCAAAGACTCAACTTCAGGCCTCAACGTGGAAGCTATGTTCGGACAATAAGAATCTCTCTCAGGCAAACCCTCTCCTCATGAAACGCCTCCGGCCTTGAGCCCTAGTGACGAGTCGACGTTCGGAAACCAGGAATCATCCCTGGGCGAACTCCCCCTCACACACTTGGCTTCGAGCCCCAACACGGAGACAGCGTCCGAAGACCAGGTTTCATCCTTGGACTCTTATGCTTATCCAGACATAAATCCGACCCCGGGCCTCTAGGTCAACTTGGCCCTGGAAGACCAGGATCCAGTTCGGACCTGGATCACTCCTCATCCCACCATAACGAAAACCGGTCCCTAGCGGCCGCCGTACGCCAGCTTGGCAAGCCTCGCATTGTTAAATGAAGCGCTCGACCGAATACGGATAATTGTTATTTGAGACGACTCGTCCTCGTCCTGCGTTCTGCCCCTCGAGGCGAATTATAGGGAATTTTACGACCCGCCCACCACCCACCTAGTATCAAGAGTCGAAGACTTAACCGACACGTTGGACTACACTTCGGAAAACACCGAATAAATGGACGCGGATAGTGGAGCCATGGCTAACTCCGATATGGCTCCCCCTGTCACCGACCTTTGGACGACCACGTCTACCTACGACATTTACATGGTGGACACCCCGAAAGAAGATGACAACACTCCCGGGAAGGATAATGTCATGCCCAGCGATCAGAAACGCCGCAGACAGCGCCACCGCTCCAAGGCACATCAAAGCCATGCGAGCAACACGGACACTGGAGAAAACGGCACCCCGAACAATGCAGACAACCTCGATGACCCCAGCGCCAACGAACGACCACAAAATAACCATGAGGAGCATGAGGACCAGCTCGATCTCAAATACCTTGACGGCTTGGAAGACAGCAACTACCTCCCCCTTCTGAAGAGGAGGTTAGTTTGGGTGACGAAGATTTTATCGTCCCCGAAGACCCGCTGGATCAAGAGCGGTTCACACGGCAGCTAATTTCCACTGCACGAAGCCTGAAGAAACAACGACAAAAAATAAAGTCCGAATAGGATACCCTTAATGAGAGATGGACTAAAGTCCTGGACGCTGAAGAGGAGTACGGTCACAAATTGTAGACCAAAAGCTACCCGAAGCGACAGCTACTGCCGCAATTCGACGATGAGGCCATAGAGCCAGCGCCTCCAAGGTACACTCAAGCAGATCAACCGTACCGTCCCACTTGAGGATGGGACCGGGCAACTGATAAAATCAAACAACCTCCCACTCACCCTCGCCGTCTAGGCAAGGAGCCATTCCGACCAGATTATGAGTACGACCTACGTCGTGACCTGGACGGTCGGGCAGGTCTGTGATGGACCTAAAAGGGATCCTCCTGTTAGACGGGACGGATACAAATCTTGGCTAGACCGAAATGATAGAGCTCGAGAGGTACAATGAGCCTAGATGACAAATGATATCCGGCGCGACGTAGCCCGAACCAGGGGCGCCGCTCATCCTCTTTGCTTCACGTATAGAGTGATGCAGCACCAATTCCCGGAGGGTTTCAAACCCGCAATATTGAGCCCTCTACGGGACAACAGATCCGGAAGTATGGATTGAGGATTTTATGCTAAACATACACATGGCACGAGGAGACGACCTCCACGCCATCAAGTACTTATTATTAAAGCTCAAGGGTCTGGCCAGACACTGGTTAAATAGCCTTCCCGAAGACTCCATAGGATATTGGGAGGAGTTGGAGGAGGCCTTCCGAGCTAACTTCCAGGGCACTTATGTTTGACCCACAGACGCCGATGACTTGAGCCACATAATCTAGCAGCCCGACGAGTCAGCCCGGAAGTTTTGCAATCGGTTTTTGACCAAGAAGAACCAAATCGTTGACTGTCCAGATGTCAAAGCAATAGCTGCCTTCAGGCATAGCATTCAGGATGAATGGCTAGCACGTAAGCTCGGCCAAGACAAGCCAAAAACGATGTCCGCACTTACCTCCCTAATGACCCGCTTCTGCGTCGGAGAGGACAGTTGGCTAGCTCGTAAAAGCACGAACCCGGAAGCTCCCGGCACCTCAGAAGTCCAGGACGAGAACGGGAAGCCTCGACGAAACAAGAACAAACATCACCACAATGACGGTAAAGCTGACGAGACGGCAGCAAATACCGGATTCCGTAATTCGAAGTCCGGATCACGGAAAAAGCCTTCTAAAGGCAACCAGGACGGCCCAACCAAATTTGATGGCATCCTGGACAGGCCCTACCAGATCCATGGCACCGCCGAAAAAACCGCCAACCACACCAACCGTAATTGTTGGGTGATAAAACAAGCAAGCAAGCTCATAGCCGAAGACTCTTGCAAAAGCCCACGAAGCGAGGACGATGCGGAGCCCCGCTAGACGAACGGTGGAGGCCAAAAACCCTTCCCTTCTGAGGTCAAGACGGTGAATATGATCTACGCCACCCGTATACCAAGGAGGGAGAGGAAGCGTGCACGGCGGGATGTGTACGCCATCGAGCCCGTATCATGAAAGTTCAACCCGTGGTCGGCTTTCCCGATCACATTTGACCACAGAGACCATCCGACTAGTATATGTCATGGAGGATCGGCAGCCTTGGTAGTCGATCCCATTGTCGATGGCTACCACCTCACAAGAGTCCTCATGGACGGAGGCATTAGCCTCAATCTGATTTATGCAGACACAGTGAGGAAAATTGGGATCGATCCGTCAAGGATAAAACCCACCAACACCACCTTCAAGGGAGTTATTCCAGGCATAGAGGCCTGCTGCTCAGGCACGGTTACTCTGGAACTGGTATTCGGCTCACCGGACAACTTCTAAAGCAAACACTTGATCTTCGATATTGCCCCATTCCGCAGTGGCTATCATGCCCACCTCGGCCGAATGGCGTTCGTCAAATTCAACGTCGTCCCGCATTGCGCATTGATACGTCTCCAACGTATCTATAATTTTTGATTGCTCCATGCTACTTTATCTACTGTTTTGGACTATAATTGGCTTTATTTTCCACTTTTATATTACTTTTGGTACTAACCTATTAACCAGAGGCCCAGCCTAGAATTGCTGTTTTTTGCCTTTTTCGTTTCAAGAAATGTAATATCAAACGGAGTCCAAACAGAATGAAACCTTCGAAACGTGATTTTCTCACCGAACATGATCCAGAGACTTGGACCCTACTCCAAGGAACGAGAGAGGCAACACGAGGTGGGGGCGCGCCCCTAGGGCGCGCCCCGCCTCGTGGGCCCCTGTCAGCTCCACCGACGCATTCTTCCTCCTATATATACCTACGCACTTCAAACAATCGTAACAGGAGCCAAAACCTAATTCCACCGCCGCAACTTCCTGTATCCATGAGATCCCATCTTGGGGCCTGTTAGGAGCTCCGCCGGAGGGGGCATCCACCACGGAGGGCTTCTACATCAACACCATAGCCTCTCCGTTGAAGTGTGAGTAGTTTACTTCAGACCTTCGGGTCCATAGCTAGTAGCTAGATGGCTTCTTCTCTCTTTTTGGATCTCAATACAATGTTCTCCCCCTCTGTCGTGGAGATTTATTCGATGTAATCTTCTTTTTGCGGTGTGTTTGTTGAGACCAATGAATTGTGGGTTTATGATCCAGCTTATCTATGAATAATATTTGAATCTTCTCTGAATTCTTTTGTGTATGATTGAGTTATCTTTGCAAGTCTCTTCAATTATCCGCTTGGTTTGGCCAACTAGATTGGTAGTTCTTGCAATGGGAGAAGTGCATGGCTTTGGGTTCAATCTTGCGGTGTCCTTACCCAAAGGATGTAAAGGGTTGCAAGGCACGTGATCGTATTGTTGCCATCGAGGATAACAAGATGGGGTATTTATCATATTGCATGAATTTATTCCTCTACATCATGTCATCTTGCTTAAGGCGTTACTGCTTTTTAACTTAATACTCTAGATGCATGCCGGATAGCGGTCGATGAGTGGAGTAATAGTAGTAGATGCGTAATCATTTCGATCTACTTGTCACGGACGTGATGCCTATATACATGATCATACCTAGATAACCTCATAACTATGCTCAATTCTCACAATTGCTCAACAAAGTAATTTGTTCACCCACCGTAGAATAATTATGCTCTTGAGAGAATCCACTAGTGAAACCTATGGCCCCCGGGTCTATTCTCATCATATCAATCTCCATCACTTTTATACTTGCTTTGTTCTACTTTGCCTTTTACTTTTCACTTTGCATCTTTATACCAAAAATACCAAAAATATTATTTCTATCAGATCTCACTCTCGTAAGTGACCGTGAAGGGATTGACAACCCCTAATCGCGTTGGTTAAGTAGTAGCTATCGCTTTGTGCAGTGTACGAGGGACTTGTGCGTGGCCTCCCATCGGATTGATACCTTGGTTCTCAAAAACCGAGGGAAATACTTACGCTATTGTGCTGCATCATCCTCTCCTCTTCGGGGAAAACCAAAGCAAGCTCAAGACATAGCAAGAAGGATTTACGGCGCCGTTGCCGGGGAGTCTACGCAAAAGTCAACATACCAAGTACCCATCACAATCCCTATCTCTCGCATTACATTATTTGCCATTTGCCTCTCGTTTTCCTCTCCCCACTTCACCCTTGTCATTTTATTTGCCCTCTTTTCGCTTGCCTTGATGTCTTACTTGGCCTGCTTGCTTGTTTGGTTGAAATAGTTGGGTATTTATTCCTAAACAGAGTAGCTAATATCTATGGATCCTCATCCGCTTGCCAATCTTTTTAAGAGATCCAATTATGATGAACCAATTCATAGTGATTTGGACGCACTAGATTATCTTTATAAGGTTTTGCCTGAAATCCGTGAAGTGATTCACAATAGATCTCTGAATAAAAAGCATGATTGCAATGATTTTATTATAAATTCTTTTGATGTCAATTGTTCTAATAAGATGCAAAACCCTAATCTTGGGGATACTAGTTTTGCTATGTCTACTACTTGTTGCAATGATCATGATTGGGGTGATTCTTCTTATGATCTTGAAAATTCATTTAAGCCCCATGATGAGTATGAGATTGATAATATTGTTTGCAATAATATTTAAAGTGGGTTCGGAAGAGTGTCAACTTTAGATCCCACATATTTGGAGAATGTTCAATCTTATGAAGTTTTTGATAAAAGTGGGTTTGGAAAGGTCATGACTTTAGTTAATGATAATCCCACTATTTTGGAAGAGTGTCAACTTTGCATGCATGTGGATCGTGTTGAGAATATACTTTGTGATAGCTATTTTGTTGAATTTGCCTATGATCCTACATGTAATTATTATGAGAGAGGAAAATATGGTTGTAGAAACTTTCATGCTACGAAATTTCCTCTCGCTATGTTGAGATTGCTATTGTCTCTTTCCGCTTCCTTGCATATGCTAGTTTTTGCTTGCCTTGATTTGTTTGCCTATAAGATGCCTATGAATAGGAAGTATGTTAGACTTAGATGTGGTTGTCACATGTTTTATGATGCTCTCTTTGTGCTTCAATTCTTGTCTTTCTTGTGAGCATAATTAAAATTATCAATGCCTAGCTAAAAGGCTTTAAAGAAAAAGCGCTTGTTGGGAGACAACCCAATATTTTTCCTTGCTTCTTAGTAATAAATAATCCATCTAGCCTCTGTTTAGATGTGGTTTATCTTTTAATTAGTGTTTGTGCCAAGTTAAACCTATTGGATCTTCTTGGATGATAGTTATTTGATCTTGCTGTAATTTCCAGAAACTTTGCGCTCAGTGCCTGAATTGTTAAAAATCACCAGAACGTGATAAAATATTGATTCGAATTGATGCTGATCAATAAACAAATTGTACAGGTCTTATAATTTTGGTAGAATTTTTTGAGTTCCAGAAGTTTGCGGTAGTTACAGATTACTACAGACTGTTCTGTTCTTGACAGATTCTGTTTTGCGTGTGTTGTTTGCTTATTTTGATGAATCTATGGCTAATAAAATAGTTTATGGTCCATAGAAAAGTTGGAATACAGTAGGTTTAACACCAATACAAATAAAGAATGATTTCATTACAGTATCTTAAAGTAGTCTTTTGTTTTATTTCTCTAACGGAGCTCACGAGATTTCTATTGAGTTTTGTGTTGTGAAGTTTTCAAGTTTTGGGGTGAATTCTTTTGATGGATTATGGAACAAGGAGTGGCAAGAGTATAAGCTTGGGGATGCCCATGGCACCCCCAATATAATCCAAGGACACTAAAAAGTCAAAGCTTGGGGATGCCCCGGAAGGCATCCCCTCTTTCGTTTACTTCCATCGGTAACTTTACTTGGAGCTATATTTTTATTCACCAACATGATAAGTGTTTTGCTTGGAGCGTCTTGTATTATTTGTGTATTTGCTTGTTATTTTACCACAATCATACTTGCTGTACACACCTTTTGAGAGAGCCATACATGAATTGGAATTTGATAGAATACTCTATGTGCTTCACTTATATATTTTGAGCTTGATAGTTTTGCTCATAGTGCTTCACTTATATCTTTTGAGCGTGATAATTTTTGCTCTAGTACTTCACTAATATCTTTTAGAGCACGGTGGTGGATTTGTTTTAAAGAAACTTGGTCTCTCATGCTTCACTTAGATTATTTTGGGAGTCGTTAATAGCATGGTAATTTGCTTAATGTTAATATACTTGGTATTCAAGATATGTGAAACTTTCTTTTGAGTGCGTTGAATACTAAGATAAGTTTGATGCTTGATAATTGTTTTGAGATATAAAGATGGTGATATTAGAGTCATGCTAGTTGAGTAGTTGCAAATTCAAAGAATACTTGTGTTGAAGTTTGTGATTCCTGTAGCATGCACGTATGGTGAACCGTTATGTGATGAACTTGGAGCATGATTTATTTATTGATTTTCTTCCTTATGAGTGGCGGTCGGGGACAAGCGATGGTCTTTTCCTACCAATCTATCCCCCTAGGAGCATGCGCGTAATACTTTGCTTTGGTAACTTCTAGATTTTTGCAATAAGTAAATGAGTTCTTTATGACTAATGTTGAGTCCATGGATTATACACACTTTTTCCCATTCTTCCACCATTGCTAGCCTCTCTAATACCGCACACCTTTCGCCGGTATCATACACCCACCATACCTTCCTCAAAACAGCCACCATACCTACCTATCATGGCATTTCCATAGCCATTCTGAGATATATTGCCATGCAACTTTCCACCGTTCCGTTTATTATGACACGCTCCATCATTGTCATATTGCTAGCATGATCATGTAGTTGACATCGTATTTGTGGCAAAGCCAGCATTCATAATTCTTTCATACATGTCACTCTTGATTCATTGCATATCCTGCACATCACGGAGGCATTCATATAGAGTCATACTTTGTTCTAAGTATCGAGTTGTAATTGTTGAGTTGTAAGAAAAATAAAAGTGTGATGATCATCATTATTAGAGCATTGTCCCAAGTGAGGAAAGGATGCTGGAGACTATGATTCCCCCACAAGTTGGGATGAGACTCCGGACGAAAAAAATAAATAAAAAATGAGGCCATAAAAAAAGAGAAAAGGCCCATATAAAAAAAATAGAGAGAAAAAGAGAGAAGGGACAATCTTACTATCCTTTTACCACACTTGTGCTTCAAAGTAGCACCATGATCTTCATGATAGAGAGTCTCTTATTTTGTCACTTTCATATACTAGTGGGAATTTTTCATTATAGAACTTGGCTTGTATATTCCAATGATGGGCTTCCTCAAATGCCCTAGGTCTTCGTGAGCAAGCGAGTTGGATGCACACCCACTTAGTTTCTTTTGTTGAGCTTTCATATACTTATAGCTCTAGTGCATCCTGTTGCATGTCAATCCCTACTCACTCACATTGATATCTATTGATGGGCATCTCCATAGCCTCGTTGATACGCCTAGTTGATGTGAGACTATCTTCCCTCTTTTGTCTTCTCCACAACCACCATTCTATTCCACCTATGGTGCTATATCCATGGCTCACGCTCATGTATTGCGTGAAGATTGAAAAAGTTTTGAAAATGTTAAAGTATGAAACAATTGCTTGGCTTGTCATCGGGTTGTGCATGATTTAAATATTTTGTGTGGGGAAGATGGAGCACAGCCAGACTATATGATTTTGTAGGGATAACTTTCTTTGGCCATGTTATTTTGAGAAGACATAATTGCTTAGTTAGTATGCTTGAAGTATTATTATTTTTATGTCAATATGAACTTTTGCCTTGAATCTTTCGGATCTGAATATTCATACCATGATTAAGAAGATTTACATTGAAATTATGCCAAAGTATCACTCCACATCAAAAATTCTCTTTTTATCATTTACCTATTCGAGGACGAGCAGGAATTAAGCTTTGGGATGCCTGATACGTCTCCAACGTATCTAGAATTTTTGATTGCTCCATGCTACTTTATCTACTGTTTTGGACTATAATGGGCTTTATTTTCCACTTTTATATTACTTTTGGGACTAACCTATTAACCGGAGTCCCAGCCCAGAATTGCTGTTTTTTTTGCCTTTTCAAAGGTTTCAAGAAACAAAATATCAAACGGAGTCCAAACGGAATGAAACCTTCGAAACGTGATTTTCTCACCGAACGTGATCCAGAGACTTGGACCCTACTCCAAGGAACGAGAGGCGGTCACGAGGGTGGGGGCGCCCCTAGGGCGCGCCCGCCTCGTGGGCCCCTATCGCCTCCACCGACGCATTCTTCCTCCTATATATACCTCACGCACTTCAAACGATCGTAACAGAGCCAAAAACCTAATTCCACCGCCGCAACTTCCTATATCCACGAGATCCCATCTTGGGGCCTGTTCCGAGTCTCACCGGAGGGGCATCCACCACGGAGGGCTTCTACATCAACACCATAGCCTCTCCGATGAAGTGTGAGTAGTTTACTTCAGACCTTCGGGTCCACAGCTAGTAGCTAGATGGCTTCTTCTCTCTTTTCGGATCTCAATACAATGTTCTCCTCCTCTCTCGTGGAGATCTATTCGATGTAATCTTCTTTTTGTGGTGTGTTTGTTGAGACCGATGAATTGTGGGTTTATGATCCGTGTTATCTATGAATAATATTTGAATCTTCTCTGAATTCTTTTATGTATGATTGAGTTATCTTTGCAAGTCTCTTCGAATTATCCGTTTGGTTTGGCCAACTAGATTGGTAGTTCTTGCAATGGGAGAAGTGCATGGCTAATGATGCCACATCACCCCGATTACTGTTACTAATCTGCAGAAGGCAAGTACTTTAACTTGTCCGAAAAATAAAATCCGAAACCGGTTCGGATTCAAATTTAAAAAAATCAAGCAAACAACAAATGTCTTCAAATATTTAGAACTAAAATGTGCTAAATGTGACAAATAAATCCTAAGTATTAATGGTGGAGAAACCAACATTTTTAGAAGTATTTGAATACCCTAAAATAATTAAAACAGTGACCAAAACAGCCCCATTAATCCATTTTCATTTATGCAAAATCTAAATGAATTCAAATGATCACCAAACCATTTTGTGGCAATACTAAATAATGCCTAGTATTTGATCCGCAAGTTTCATATTTTACAAAATGCATTGGTGGCTCTACTTAATGCAAAGCAGTGTAGAAAAACTAAATAGAAAAAAAATAAAAGAGAAGAGTTAAAGCATAACACTGTTCACCTAAAAGCCTAGTACTACAGAAGGCCCAGCCCACCAATGGGCTTTTCTCCTACCACTTGAACAGAACAGGGAGGCCATGGCGCTGGCAATGCTCGCACGCCGTCCACGGCGTGGATGTCGCGCTGTCGGCCATCCCGCGGCTCCCTGGGTGGATAAGGCTGCACCTCCCTCTCCCTCTGCAACCCTAGCCCCCAAATCCCCCTCCCCCTCGCTCGAATTCGACGACTTGAACAAGGCCGAGCTCGTGGTCGTCGTCATCTTCATCGATCCCGTGGCCACCGGTCACCGTTTGCCACAATTTTATGCCGAGGAGCTCCATCTGCCTCGTCTACTTCATCTACGGCCATCAGTTCGAGTCCCCTCGCGCTACATCGCCAGGATCGAGTCTTCTTCCTCCTTCGGCCGCCACCGTTCTCCATCGATCCCGTCGCTGTTCTGCGCTCCTAAGCTCTCAACGAGCCTCCGTGCGCTCCTTGGTGAGCCCTCTGCCTTTCCCCTCTGCCTTCCCTTCGGTTTGCTATCTCTAGCCGCCGCGCCACACTTGCCGTAGTTCGTTGTCGCCGTCGTGCTTGTTGCCGCTGCTGTAGTGCTTCTCCGGTTCAGGCAAGCACACCACGGTGCTTCTGGCATCGCGTGGGAGCTGCCTAGCCCTTCGGTGCTTTGCGTGCGTGCTCCTAGCACCGCCCCCCTCGAGTTCTTGCTTCGGACGCCGCTCACCGTCGTCGTTGCCGTCACCTTAAGTCGTCCCGCCGATCCAAAGAGCACCGTTGGATGCGCGATGTCTTGCTCGCCCCTCAAGCACTTTCGCTGCCCCACGGGCTTCTGCAGCAGCGGCGCTGCCGCCGCTTCGCCCGGGCAGCGTCCAGGCGCACCCTGCAGCCGCCCGCGGTCCCTCCGCCACTCATGCCGTTGCTGCTGCGTTGATTCAGCTTGCAGCTGCAGCTCGTCTTTATTCTTCTGTGCCGCTGCAGCTGCTCGGCTAACCACCGCTGCTCTCGCTTCTACTGCTCCTAATCACTACTGCTGCTGTTACCTGATGCTTGCTAGCTAGGTACGGTTGCTCTCCTTCATGGCAGTGTGTGTATGCGCCGTGTGTGTGTGGTGTGTGTTCATGTGTGTGTGTGGCCGCCTAGGCCACTACCACCTGGGTCGGCCCCTGTTGAGATTAGAAACTAATCTTTGTTAGTGCTAATAATCCCCCTATGTTGACTAAATTGATTGACTTGGTCTAGATGTGGTCTATGTCATGTGGGCCTATCTTATTTCTTAAAAAAAGAGCCTAATTAAAAGTCTGTTTCAATGTCAAGTAGGCCCCGCTTGTATTATTCATTGGTTAACCAGTCAATTGTTGACTGAGTCAACCCAGCCCCTGGCCCCACTGGTCATACATTATGGGTAGGTGTTGTTGTGTACAAAAGGTATTCATTGTTTTTATTTCGAATTAGAAAGAATCCAAGAAATTATTTAAACTTGAAAAATCATAAGAAATAAATCAGAAGTCTGGATGGAAAAACTTTGTACATGAAAGTTGCTCGTAACGACGAGATTTAATCCGAATACGCAGCCTGTTCGTCCGCCACGCGTCCCTAGCATAGTGAAACTGCAACATTTCACCTCCGGTTCATCTGTCCGAAAACACGGAACACCAGGGATATTTTCCCGGATGTTTCCCCCCTTCACCGGTATCACCTCATACCGCGTTAGAACACGTCTAGCTCTGTCTGTTATCCTGTTATGCACTTGCTTGCTATGTATTTACTGTTTCTCCCCCCCTCTTCTCTTCGGTAGACCCCGTGACGATGCTGATGCCCTAGTTCGACTACGGAGTTGACGACCCCCCTCTCTTGCCAGAGCAACCAGGCAAGCCCCCCTTTGATCACCAGATATCGCCTACTCTTCTCTATACTGCTTGCATTAGAGTAGTGTAGCATGTTACTTTTCGATTAATCCTATCTTTGCTGCATAGCTTCGTCCTTGCTACTATCATTGTTACCTTTACCGCTATCCTACCGCTTAGTATAGGATGCTAGTGTTCCATCGGTGACACTACACTCTTGTCCGTCTGCCATGCTATACTACTGGGCTGTGATCACTTCGGGAGGTGATCACGGGCATATACTATATACTTTACACTGTTACATTACCCGTGATACTGTTCGGAGATGGGGGCTGAAAGGACAGGTGGCTCCATCCCGGTAGAGGTGGGCCTGGGTTCCCGACGGCCCCCGACTGTTACTTTGTGGCGGAGCGACAGGGCAGGTTGAGACTACCTGGGTGAGAGGTGGGCCTGGCCCTGGTCGGCGTTCGCGGATACTTAACACGCTTAACGAGATCTTGGTATTTGATCTAAGTCTGGCCATTTGGTCTATACGCACTAACCATCTACGTGGGAGTAGTTATGGGTATCCCGGCGTCGTGGTATCACCGGCACTTCGTGACGACAATGATCGAGCGGCGCTACCGGATTGGAACGTAGGCCTGCTCTTGTATTAAGGGGCTAGTTCGCTTCCGCTACCACGCAACGCAAGGTGTGTGCATTGGGCGATGGGCCCGACCCACTGCGCTTAGGTTTAGACCGCGTCGGCCTCTCTGTTGTGCCTAGGTGGGGCTGCGATGTGTTGATCTTCCGGCCGGGCATGACCCAGAAAGTGTGTCCGCCAAATGGGATCAAGCGTGTTGGGTTATGTGGTGCACCCTGCAGGAAGTTAATCTATTCGAATAGCCGTGATCTTCGGTAACAGGGACGACTTGGAGTTGTACCTTGACCTTATGACAACTAGAACCGGATACTTAATAAAACACAACCTTCCAAGTGCCGAGATACAACTGGTGGTCGCTCTCTCTCGTGGTTACGAGGAGGGATCGCGGGTAGGATTATTGCTATGTGATGTTACTTGGAGGACTTCAACCTACCTTCTTCTACTGTTGCAAGACGAAGGTGACCGAGCGTAGTCTTCGATAAGACTAGCTATCCCCTCTTATTCGGCATTCTCGCAGTTCAGTCCATTGATATGGCCCTTTACACCTATATCCATGCATATGTAGTGTAGCTCCTTGCTTGCGAGTACTTTGGATGAGTACTCACGGTTGCCTTGTCCTCCCTTTTCCCCCTTTCTTTACCCGGTTGCTGCAACCAGACGATGGAGCCCAGAAGATAGACGCCACCGTCGATGACGACTACTACCCCGGAGGTGCCTACTCCTACGTGCAGCAAGCTGACGACGACCAGGAGTAGTTAGGAGGATCCCAGGCAGGAGGCCTGCGCCTCTTTCGATCTGTATCCCAGTTTGTGCTAGCCTTCTTAAGGCAACCTTGTTTAACTTATGTCCAGACTCAGATATTGTTGCTTCCGCTGACTCGTCTATGATCAAGCACTTGTATTCGAGCCCTCGAGGCCCCTGGCTTGTATTATGATGCTTGTATGACTTACTTATATTTTAGAGTTGTGTTGTGATATCTTCCCATGAGTCCCTGATCTTGATCGTACACATTTGCGTGCATGATTAGTGTACGATTGAATCGGGGGCGTCACAAGTTGGTATCAGAGCCGATAGCCTGTAGGAATCCCCTTCCACACTCCTTGGCCGAAGTCGAGTCTAGTCATTGCAAAACTTTTACTAACATGGCTGTGTGCCTTACGGGCCCACGTCGCCATTGGGTGGTATTAGTATCTTTTACTCCTCGACCTTTACTCTGGGATTCTGAACTCTCTTCTATTTGGGTTAAATGATTTTGCTAAAAACAAAACTAACTTTAGGTTCTCGCAAGTACTTTCTCCCGGAGAGCCCCTCACTTCAGATGATCGCCTGCTGCACCAGAAGATTTCGGAGATACTCTTTGATATTCTCTCGAGACTTTGTGCCCATCACTTTTGCTATTCCCGACCACCGATAAATCCTTATGGATAACTACTTACACTTGCCATTCTTACGATCATCCCCCCCATTGATCTTGTTATTATAAGATACCCGAAGTTTTCTCTATTGTTCCGAGAATACTTCGTGCCTACTGCCTAGCAGTTCTTTGCCACATGAATACCCCTTCAAATAAATCCTCGCACTTGTCGAGTATCCGCTCATCCCCAGTTGTTCATGAGTTTCACAAAGGTCTTCAAAATACTATTCGATCTTCCAAAAATCCTCTGGAGCCTTTGGCTCTTGAAATTCTTGCTTGCTCGCATTAGGGTTAATCCCATAAGTCTCGTAGTCTTATTGACATTCCTTGTCATTATCATTTTGAGTCTGTTGACTCAATATGTTTGCGAATACCCGCAATCATCATTGATCCCTATAAATTACCTTTCCGGCTGAGCTGCCATTCTTTTAACTGGAATTGGTCCTCGACCAATCCAATTGTCGTTGGTTGTACCCTAAGGCTATTCAACTTATCCATCTCTAATCAGAGCATTGCTTCTGATCCCTTGATTTGGAAATCATAATTCCTTTGCATTTGACAATTGAGTTAGTCAGTTGTTTCTATAATTTGATCTCCTTGCATTCTTCTTCCTCTAGTTGAGTACCAATGCTCACGTCAGATCAATTGTGGACCACCAGATCCTTTGTTGGATTTTATCTGACAACGCCCTTCATATTCGATAACCTTGTGAGCCTTTCCTCTGATACATAATGCCTTTGGTAAATTGTATCCTCTGCTTTCTCTACCATGCTCTGCCTTCGAGCTTGAGTTAATTATTTCTAAAGATTCTGGTATATGATTCGTAAGAAGCCCCCGATGGGATTGAACCAACGCCTTCCCTCATCGGTGTGAACCCGAAAGATTTCACGAGTCATACTTATCTGGTATTGCACCAGGTAAAACTTTCAACAACTAATGTCATCTTCGAAATACGAGAGGTGAATGGAAGATTATGCATTGAGGAAGTGGGAGTCGACCTTGAACTTTGTGTTCATGCCCATGGACACGATGTAGATCCTAACATGGAAGCTTCTTGTAATAATAACTATTTCCTTGATAACTAACCTATGGTATCTGTGAATTGATCCCTTGCAACCGTGGTTCCGACCATGATTGTTCTTCTTTGATTCCATTTCTCGGACAAGTTAAAACAATTGTCTTCTATGGATCAATACACCAGTCCAACCTCTACTTTGATTTGTCATCGAGTATTACCCCCCTGGTATCTCGAAATTATCATGAATCTGCATAACTTCTAATGAGTTCTTCATCAAGTACTACATTCTCACTGATTACAATTTTTCACGGGCTCTGAGTTATTAAACACTCAAAGACACCAATAACTGAACCAAGTACGCACTATGGTTCAACAACTTTTAGAAATCTTCTTTACTTACGAGACAGTACCCGATCACGTCATTCCAAGCAAGATAGACTATCACAATTTTGACGATGGGCTAAGCTTACGTCCATCTTCCTCGTCATATCATTTCTCCTTGAACAACAAACTTGATTTCGAGTTTGTGTGGTACCTATGGTTCCAATAACCTCTTGCTTCATCATTCCTTTGACTTGATGTCATCGCTGATCAATTACATCTTCAGATAATCTCTCGACAAATGTGTCGTGATCATTATCAATATTCTGAGCTCTTCCAGAATATCGATCAAATTCATGAAGAGAAATACCATCCTTGCCCTCGATGAGTCGTGTTATCATCGGCCACCTTATTGACTCCCCTCCGACACAAACTTGTTCGTGTTTTGTGTTATACCTTGAGTTTGTTGCTACCCAGCATTGTTCTTCTTTACCTTGGAGTATTACCATCTTTTATGTCAATGATGTCGTGAGGATTTCACCACCTCTTAAGAATTCTTGGTATGGTGATACATCTCACCATCACCATTCTTCCTTGGTCCCCGTGTTGTTTTTAACCAGCATACCAATAGATGATGTTTGAGTTTGTACTTCTAGCAACCCTATTGCTTTGAAGTTAACGATCGATAGTTCATTCTTAGACCGTTGATTATTGAATCGTCACTCTAACATTGATCTTGCTGCCTAAGGTCATATTTCGGGCACACCTTTCAACTAATGATTGATGGTGTATGTTTCCCTAGAGCATACAACATTATATCATTTGAATTGACAAGTGTCATCTTCTTGTTGTTCACATTATTGTGGAAATCCATCCGTTTGGAATTCTCGATGAATTGTCGCTGAGCCCATCAGCCACCTTCTCATCCCCTCTTTGGTTTATTGATGAACTACTGTTTGTGAACTCGCTCCCATAGTTCATTTCCCGAGAATCTTGCAATGTCATTTCGTCGATTTGTGTTGCACCTTTTCTTCTCGGACATCCTGAGCCCGAGGTATCCAAACACCAATCAGATCTGAATCTCGGTCAGATATGATGGTTGGAACATATTTCCAGGAGTTATAACAATGGTCTTTATGTGACCCGGTAATATGATGTCATGCCTAGCACCCCCCCCTGGCTGGAGAACCTATCATTATAATTTCTTTTGCAAGGATAACCACTCCTCCTGGAGGAAATTGTAGGACTTATATTATAAGTTACTCCTGATGGATCATTGGTGTATCCGAAGTCTAGCCCTTGATTGAAACACCATATCATTGCTACCTGAAGCATGTCTGTGGTACTCCGATCATCACCAAGAACATTTGAATCACAATGCTAAATTCTCTTTATCAATTATCCAAACACCGTTGTATGGGTAATGTCATGAAATTTTTCTCCCCTTACCTAAATGGTTTTCTACCTTCTATCCTGTCATGGATATCATCTGCTTGTCCTTGGGAAGGATATACCCCTGGAATATGTGTTTAAACACATTTTTCCTTTCCATTGATCTGGTTAAATCTGATAATCATATCTTCCTTTCCATTGTTTGGTTTAACCTTCTTGTGATCTATGAGATCTAAGCAGTAATATTCTCCTGCTTTTGTAAACACCTCGGTGTATAATTCTGTCAGAAAGACCCTGTTATTTTGGTGATGACATTCCGGTAACCACCGATGGACGAGAACTTTGCCTATTGGTCCGCCTCGTTCAACGGGCAGGAAGATGGTTCTCTTCGTCCCTCGCCCTTGGTACCGACGGCGTTATTCTTGACATAAGCGGCGGGTTATTCTCTGGCATGCCTTGCTATCATAACCGTGCAAGATGTCACCGCTCTTTCAACGTTTAACCCACATGGTGGGCCCATAACCCACAGTTCCACAGGATCGAAACCTAACTCTCCTGTACACCCTAGTGTCAAAGTTATTCCTCGCACTTGGCTTCGTATGTAATTCACGGTCACCTTCCTAATGCTCTATTCTGGTATCAGACACAATACTTACTCTCGTTGCTCTGAACCCCTTTCTCACTCTGGTTCAGACTTCGAGCAACTATCTATCCGCTTGGAACCTCTTATTGAACCTTCGTACCTTACTCTCGACATATTTTGTTGGTTCAATTCGAGAGGTACTCTTATGCTCATTCATGGGTTAACCCAGATTGTTTCCCTCATAAGCATTCTGTCGTAGCCGAGCTGCCCTTACCTATTCGTAAAATGCGTTGGAGTTCCCGAAGAAAAGGGACGACTTCGCCATGATGACCTGAAGCGGAGAAATAAAGACGTCAATGTAACGGATCGACCTCTTCGAGAAGAGCAACCAAAGACGAGAAGAACCGTTAGAATTTCGTAACCAGAACTCCCCCCCCCCTACACAACCTCTTAAATCTCGGGACGAGATTTCTTGTAGTGGAGGAGAATTGTGATGCCCGGATATTTAAGCTACAGTGAACCTCTGCTAATGATGCCACATCACCCCGATTACTGTTACTAATCTGCAGAAGGCAAGTACTTTAACTTGTCCGAAAAATAAAATCCGAAACCGGTTCGGATTCAAATTTTAAAAAATCAAGCAAACAACAAATGTCTTCAAATATTTAAAACTAAAATGTGCTAAATGTGACAAATAAATCCTAAGTATTAATGGTGGAGAAACCAACATTTTTAAAAGTATTTGAATACCCTAAAATAATTAAAACAAAGGACCAAAACAGCCCCATTAATCCATTTTCATTTATGCAAAATCTAAATGAATTCAAATGATCACCAAACCATTTTGTGGCAATACTAAATAATGCCTAGTATTTGATCTGGCAAGTTTCATATTTTACAAAATGCATTGGTGGCTCTACTTAATGCAAAGCAGTGTAGAAAAACTAAATAGAAAAAAAATAAAAGAGAAGAGTTAAAGCCTAACACTGTTCACCTAAAAGCCTAGTACTACAGAAGGCCCAGCCCACCAATGGGCTTTTCTCCTACCACTTGAACAGAACAGGGAGGCCATGGCGCTGGCAATCCTCGCACGCCGTCCACGCCGTGGATATCGCGCTGTCGGCCATCCCGCGGCTCCCTGGGTGGATAAGGCTGCACCTCCCTCTCCCTCTGCAACCCTAGCCCCCAAATCCCCCTCCCCCTCGCTCGAATTCGACGACTTGAACAAGGCCGAGCTCGTGGTCGTCGTCATCTTCATCGATCCCGTGGCCACCGGTCACCGTTTGCCACAATTTTATGCCGAGGAGCTCCATCTGCCTCGTCTACTTCATCTACGGCCATCGATTCGAGTCCCCTCGCTACATCGCCAGGATCGAGTCTTCTTCCTCCTTCGCCGCCACCGCTTCTCCATCGATCCTGTCATTTTCTGCGCTCCTAAGCTCTCAACGAGCCTCCGTGCGCTCCTTGGTGAGCCCTCCGCCTTTCCCCTCGCCTCCCCTTCGGTTTGCTATCTCTAGCCGCCGCTACCACATTTGCCGTAGTTCGTTGTCGCCGTCGTGCTTGTTGCCGCTGTAGTGCTTCTCCGGTTCAGCAAGCACACCACGGTGCTTCCGCATCGCGTGGGAGCTGCCTAGCCCTTCGGTGCTTTTGCGTGCGTGCTCCTAGCACCGCCCCTCGAAGTTCTTGCTTGGACGCCGCTCACCGTCGTCGTTGCCGTCCTTAAGTCGTCCCGCTGATCCAAAGAGCACCGTTGGATGCGCGATGTCTTGCTCGCCCACCGCACTTTTCGCTGCCCCACGGGCTTCTGGCAGCCGGTAGCGCCGCTTCGCCGGGCAGCGTCAGGCGCACCTGCAGCCGCCAGCGGTCCACTCCGCCTCTTCGTTCTTTGCTGCGTTGATTCAGCTTGCAGCTCGTCTTTATTCTTCTTTGTGCAGCTGTTGCTCGGCTTACCACTCTTGCTCTACACTTCTCTGCTCCTAATCACTCTGCTGTCATTGCACGATGCTTGCTAGCTAGGTATGCAGTTGCTCTCCTTCATGGCGGTGTGTGTATGCGCCGTGTGTGTGTGGTGTGTGTTCATGTGTGTGTGTGTGGCCGCCTAGGCCACTACCACTGGTCGGCCCCTGTTGAGATTAGAAACTAATCTTCGTTAGTGCTAATAATCCCCTATGTTGACTAAATTGATTGACTTGGTCTAGATGTGGTCTATGTCATGTGGGCCTATCTTATTTCTTAAAAAAGAGCCTAATTATAAGTCTGTTTCAATGTCAAGTAGGCCCGCTTGTATTATTCATTGGTTAACTACGGTCAATTGTTGGTCGAGTCAACCCAGCCCCTGGCCCCACTGGTCATACATTATGGGTAGGTGTTGTTGTGTACAAAAGGTATTCATTGTTTTTATTTCGAATTAGAAAGAATCCAAGAAATTATTTAAACTTGAAAAAATCATAAGAAATAAACTGTAGCCCGGATGGAAAAACTTTGTACATGAAAGTTGCTCAGAACGACGAGACAAATCCGGATACGCAGCCCGTTCATCCGCCACGCGTCCCTAGCATAGTGAACCTGCAACATTTCACCTCTGGTTCATCTGTCCGAAAACTCGAAACACCGGGGATATTTTCCCGGATGTTTCCCCCTTCACCGGTATCACCTCATACCGCGTTAGAACACGTCTAGCTCTGCCTGTTATCCTGTTATGCACTTGCTTGCTATGTATTTACTGTTTCTCCCCCCTCTTCTCTTCGGTAGACCCCGTGACGATGCTGATGCCCCAGTTCGACTACGGAGTTGACGACCCCCCTCTCTTGCCAGAGCAACCAGGCAAGCCCCCCCTTTGATCACCAGATATCGTCTACTCTTCTCTACACTGCTTGCATTAGAGTAGTGTAGCATGTTACTGCTTTCAGTTAATCCTATACTGCTGCATAGTCTGTCCTTGCTACTACTGTTGTTACCTTTACCTGCTATCCTACTGCTTAGTATAGGATGCTAGTGTTCCATCAGTGAGCCTACACTCTTGTCCGTCTGCCATGCTATACTCTTTGGGCTGTGATCACTTCGGGAGGTGATCACGGGCATATACTATATACTTTACCTTCGTTACATTACCGTGATATCGTTCGAGATGGGGGCCGAAAGGACAGTGGCTCCATCCCGGTAGAGGTGGGCCTGGGTTCCCGACGGCCCCGATCGTTACTTTGTGGCGAAGCGACAGGGCAGGTTGAGACCACCTAGGAGAGAGGTGGGCCTGGCCCTGGTCGGCGTTCGCGGATACTTAACACGCTTAACGAGATCTTGATATTTGATCTGAGTCTGGCCATTTGGTCTATACGCACTAACCATCTACGTGGGAGTAGTTATGGGTATCCGACGTCGTGGTATCAGCCGAAGCACTTCGTGACGTCAGCGACTGAGCGGCGCGCGCCGGATTGGAACGTAGGCCTGCTCTTGTATTAAGGGGGCTAGTTCTGCTTCCGGCCGCCCACGCAACGTGCAGGTGTGCATTGGGCGATGGGCCCAGACCCCTGTGCGCTTAGGTTTAGACCGGCGTGCTGGCCTCTCTGTTGTGCCTAGGTGGGGCTGCGACGTGTTGATCTTCCGCGGCCGGGCATGACCCAGGAAAGTGTGTCCGGCCAAATGGGATCAAGTGTGTTGGGTTATGTGGTGCACCCCTGCAGGGAAGTTAATCTATTCGAATAGCCGTGATCTTCGGTAACAGGACGACTTGGAGTTGTACCTTGACCTTATGACAACTAGAACCGGATACTTAATAAAACACACCCTTCCAAGTGCGGATACAACCGGTGGTCGCTCTCTCTCGTGGTTACGAGGAGGGATCGCCGGGTAGGATTATTGCTATGTGATGTTACTTGGAGGACTTCAACCTACCCTCTTCTACCTGTTGCAAGACGAAGGTGACCAGAAGCATAGTCTTTGATAAGACTAGCTATCCCCCTCTTATTCTGGCATTCTGCAGTTCAGTCCACTGATATGGCCCTTTACACATATATCCATGCATATGTAGTGTAGCTCCTTGCTTGCGAGTACTTTGGATGAGTACTCACGGTTGCCTTGTTCCCCCTTTCCCCCCTTTCTTTACCCGTTTGCTGCAACTGCAGACGATGGAGCCCGAGCCAGACGCCACCGTCGATGGCGACTACTACCCCGGAGGTGCCTACTACTACGTGCAGCCCGGCGGACGCGACCGGGGAGTAGTTAGGAGGATCCCAGGCAGAGGCCTGCGCCTCTTTCGATCTCAGTATCCCGGTTTGTGCTAGCCTTCTTAAGGCAAACTTGTTTAACTTATGTCTGACTTTCGAGATATTGTTGCTTCCACGACTCGTCTATGATCAAGCACTTGTATTCGAGCCCTCGAGGCCCCTGGCTTGTATTATGATGCTTGTATGACTTACTTATATTTTAGAGTTGTGTTGTGATATCTTCCCGTGAGTCCCTGATCTTGATCGTACACATTTGAGTGCATGATTAGTGTACGATTGAATCGGGGGCGTCACAATTGATAACTTGGTTCTCAAAAACTGAGGGAAATACATACGCTACTGTGCTGCATCATCCTCTCCTCTTCGGGGAAAACCAAGGCAAGCTCAAGACGTAGCACGCATACCTCAAGCTGAAGATGCATGGGCCCGCGGGCATCATAATGATCAATGGCAACAAGGAGCACTCACTCCGGACCGCGGAACACACGGCAGCCCTAGCAGCCGAAGACCAAGCCATCGCCAAGCGGCCGAAGTATCAGCTCGTCGTAAAGGCTAGAGATACAACTAAATGGGCTCAAGCCAAATCCCTATCATGGGAGCCCGCTTGCGTACCTCGCAAATAGGGATACACTCCCCACGGCACACCCGCCTTCATCGCGCTCTACGTTCCTCGTTAGCACAACTTCACGCTCAAGATACCATGGGCGGCCGTGGGGGCTTATATTAAACACAAAATAGCATGTGTTCGGCTCAACCGAACAATGGCACCACCACATCCTCGGACGACAACGGGTATGACTCCGGACTCGCTCAGCATCAAGATATGACGGCAAGGCTACATCTTAAGGTCCCTATCGAAGGCACCCCTCGCCAGCATGTGGTGTTCTACAAGGATGTCCAATTCACCCCCCTTCACCTCGCAAAAGCAAAGGCGCAGACATGTGACAGGGCATAGTTGAGGCTTCGACCCACGCATCAAGGCCCTGTGTAAACCTTTCTGTGTAAAATTTTCTTTTCTCACTTATCATAAACGCCTCAGCAGTTTGAATTGTACGGATAGACGTCCAGAGCTTAGGGAAAATAAAAACATCTTTTACGATGTTCGGGCATTCGCATTGTCTAGCTCTCTCTGTCTCCTTTTTTTCTTTCTCTCTCCTTCTTTTTCCCACTCTTCGAACAGCTGGGCATGCACAGATCGTGCAACAAATACAAATCAGTTAATTGACCAAAGGCTTGATCTTCCCATTAGCTCTACAAACTAAGTCCAGCACCACCTTTCGTTGTGTGTTCGGCGTCTCGGATATTGCATTATATGCATTAGTTCCGAACAATGTCTTGGGCCAATAGTTGGGTTGACCGGCTCCTGTGCTTGCCTTCTTATGTTCCGCACATTCGGCTAAGAAGGTAAAGGAGAACCCCTGCTATTGTACTTCTGGATAGTCCAGCTAAGCACCTCCGGGGAGAAAGCCGAAAACTAACCGTCATAGTAAGCAAGAACTGGTCAGCGATCCGATGACAAGTGTTAAACTAAGAAATCGTTGGCGATTTATCCGTGTCATACGCAGGGTTCATCCTAGCACAAACCATGTGAATAAAAATTCATGCCTCGGCTCCCACATAGATCACATTGGGGGCTAGTCATTAGCTCCCGCCGTCAAGCTCCTATGGCTAAGTGAGAGCAATAATGCCGCATAGTCCGATTGCCTAGTCTCTCTCATGCACTACCGCCTTCAGGTACCGAGACGTCGGCTAAGGGTAACAGTGCGGAGACGAAAACACCCCTCGAAATATTCACTCGGGGGCTGAAGCCTATGACTGGTAACTTTCAGAATAATAAACAGCCGCACAGGAGTCAAAAAAAACCATAGTACATAACATACAAACGGGCTGCATCATAAAGCAAAAGGTTCAGTTGACAACTTCATACAATCACTCAATGATTACATCCTTTGAACACTGGCCCTCTATCGCCCGAGCACCGTCCATAACTTGTGCGAAATACAGTTCGGGACAGCGATGCTCCTTTCCAACCGGCGGGGGACCAGTGGCCATGTCCGTTGGCTTGATCTTAGTACAATGAACCATGGTCTTCGCAAAGGCCAGCCTAGCTCCTTCAAGGCACGTAGAATGCTTCACGGTATCAATCCATGGTAACGCATCATGCAGCTTCTGCACTAGGCCGAAGTAGCTTTCTGGAATGGGCTCTGTGGGCCACAGTCAGACATAAAGATCCTTTAGGGCTGGCTCGGCCATCTGATGCAGCTCCATCAGCTGCTTCATGTGGTTGCTAAGGAGGGGAGGGTGCTCGGGCGCCTGGAACTATGACTAGAAAAGCCGCCGTTCGGAGTTCTCCTCCCGCGTAGCCTAGTGCTCTGCTGCAGCCGCCGCACTCTTCGAAGCTCGGCGAAAATGCCTACAGAGTGCTAGACCCGCGTCAGCAATGCAAACCCTTCACCGCCAAAAACACTATGCAGTAAGTATTTCTTACCATCTGCGATTTGCTTCACTTGGCGGAGCTCTTCACGGGTACCCCGCACTTCAGTCCTTGTCTTCGGGAGCTCTTTCCCCACCTTCGTTAGCTCGGAGGATTGGTATTTATATCTCTGCTCAATGGCCTCACATTTTGTGACGGCATCCTTGAGTTGCACCTGCACTTTGGCCACTCGAGCCTCATGCTTCTCGCTGGCGGTCTTCACCTTCTCAAGTTCGGCCACTGTCTTTTCGGCAGCCGCTTTCTTTTCGGCCTTCTATAGCGCCACCTCGAGGCCCTCGACCTCCGCGGCGGCAGCTGCACTCACCAAACACCATGTGCTCAACATAGAATCCGGAACGCAAGTGTCTGTGGGTGTTAACTATGTATTTTGATAAGAGCTTACCTTCTGCCTCATCAAGCCGTTTGTTGACGGGATCAAGTTCTTCATCGGAGCGTTTTAGCTTCCGATCCATCTCCTCAAGGGCAGCGACATTAGCAGCCCTGACCAAGGACGATGCCTGCGATATCAAATCAATCATGATACTTTAAATGCTAGCCTACGGATATTTGACCCTCTGTAAGGTTTTTGCAATCCTTACAGAGTCTCGGGGACTGTTATATTTACGGCCTGCTCAAACTTTGATTTAAAAAAGGTCAAAACTGTTTTGCGGGGAAAGGATATTAATTGACTTACCTCAAAGCCTGTCAGAAGGCCCTGGACGGCATCGTTCAGTCCGATATGTACGGACTCAACACCCTGTAGAACCGCACCCATAAGGGCGCGTTGCCCGTCAATGATAACAAAGTTGTTCACCAACTCCTCCATCGCGTCCGGCCAGCCCGCCGCTACATGGTTATTGGTGTGCGGCATGGGTGGCAGGACCTCAACCCCTTCCCCTTTGGAAGGCGAGACCGACACCTATGAGGGCCTTGGGGGCTCAGGTGCAGGAGGCTGAGAGGGTTCGGACGACCCGGACCCTCCTCCCACATTTGCCAGGAGGGATGCACCCTCCTGATCTTTGGTGACCCAGGCATTAGCCTCGGCCATGGCTGTGTCGGCCCCTCCCCCATGTTCGGACGAGGAGGGGTCCTTCGGGACAACACCTTCCCGACCTCTTCGGGAATCAGGGGAGGCGCGGACCACGACGTGGATCCGCTGTCGACCAACTCGGCGGGTGGAGAAGTCGCCTCCGAGGTCTGCTCGATAGGGAGATCGCCGTGGGATATGATATTAATCGGTTCCCATCAGTAAGGAGACTGGTAAAATAAAGTAAACTAGAAATATCTAGGTTCACACCTCATGGCGGGGGGCTTGACCCTGGGTTCCTTCGCCGAAACCTTTTCGGACGCCACGGACTCCTCACCGGAGTTTGAACTGTCGGGCATGACCAGGTTGGGCTTGCACGACCTCTTCTGGGCCCGAGGAGGCTGCTCCTCTTTGACGTCCCCAGATGTCGCCCTCTTCTAGGAGTGGGAGGAGGCACTCTCCTCCTCGTCTTCTTCCTCATCCCCATCTTGAGCAGACAGGGCACCAGTGTCTCCGGACTTGGTGTCCGGACGACCTCTTCGGCGGAGGCCTTCCCTGGCCTCCGGTAAATCCTTCTTCTTCTTCCCCTTCTTTTCTGGCGCCTTGTAAGGCACCATGACCAGCAGCTCCTCCAGTTGGGCTGATCTGGGCTCTTCGGGCAGTGGAGCCGGACTGCAGATCTTATCGGCCTTCTCTAGCCAGCCCTGTAAAGGCCACAACATGAAGCTTAGGCCGAGTTTTGTGCAGTATGCCCACCCGAATATATACCGGGCAAGAGATCAATTACCTTCTTCTGAGGATTTGCGGCGTCGAGATCGATGTTTCATTCTCGGCCGGCCAGTCCTCCTGGGGCTTGAACAGCTGACCCGACACCTTGTCGTGGGTTGTGCTGAAGAGCTACTGCATGATGGCTGGGTCGTCAGACTTATAAACCCACATTGGACTGACCCTTAGCTGGCATGGAAGGAGCTGGCGTCTGAGCATTATCTAGACCACATTGGTCATCTTGGCGCCGGTCTCCATCACGTTGACAAAGAGCTTCTGCAGCATCTTCACCTCACCGACGGACCCCCAGTTAGGACCTTTTTTGGTCCACGAGGTCAGTCTCACTGGCGGGCCAGATCTGAATTTGGGAGCAGCCGTCCAGGCCGCATCCCTTGGTTCTACCATGTAGAACCACTCCTACCTTGATGGTGACAATAAACCGGCCCTCCGACCATTGGACTCGGGTCAGCTTGCTGATCATCACTCAGCCGTAGCTGACCACCTTTGGCTTGACATTGAACACTTTCAACCAAAGGTCGAAGTGTGGCTAAACTCGTAGAAGGGCCTAACAAACAATGATGAAGGCCAAAATATGGAGGAGGGAGTTGGGGTTAGATCATGGAAATATAGCCCGTAAAAGAACATCAACCCCCTCACAAAGGGGTGCAGAGGAAATCCTAGCCTGCGGATAAAGTGGGGGAGGAATAGGACCCTCTCTCCCGGCTTTGGCGTGGGGATCATGTGGCCCTCCTCAGGGGCCCGATGGGTGATGTCGGCCGATAAGTAGCCGGCCCGCTTCAACTCCATGATGTCGTTGTTGGTGACGATGGAGGCGTCCCACTTGCCATTTGCGCCAGATCCGGCCAAGGCCGAAGATTAGGAAGAGCTAGAATGGATTCATCACGGAGGGACAAGACAGGGCGCTGGAGCTCTGGAGATTGGAAAGGCAACAGTGGGAGGTGGAAGAAGGTGTGAGACGATAATGTTAGTTGTTCTCCTCTTCAATAAGCCACGGAAGAGCCAAGGGTCCCCCTTTTCACACCCCGGGCCTCTCCACTTCCCGATACGCTTGCGACTTGTGCGCGGGTGTGGGAATCAAAATCGTTAATCATATCCCCTAAAAAACGGGTCATGATCTCTGCCTTGGTGAGACGTGCCAATGGAGGGGCAACCTCGAACCTCGTATCTAGGACTTCCAGCCATTCAGTGTTATGACCGGACGCGACTCTTCGCTAAAAGTTGTCAGACATGGGCATTGTTCATACTTGGGCACATTGGCCTTCGAGGCTAAGTAAAGTAAACGCTCTGGATTCCAGACACCACTCAACTCCGAGCACGCACAGGATAAGATGAATAACTTGCCTCGCAATCCGAAGACCGTAAGATGTGCGGATGCTGGACACAAGCCCTAGCGTTGGAGGCTAGTTCGGGGGCTGCTGAGGGAGTCCTGGATTAAGGGGTCCTTGGGCCGTCGGCCTATTACATATGAGCCGGACTGATGGGTCACTATGGGGCCAAGCTAGAGTGCGGATCCGTTGATGGATAGGAGATCTTTGGAGTCGTGGTGTGTCCTCCAAGTCAAGGATTAGCGTGATCTTTCCTTCATTATAATCGATCGCCTGTAACCCTAACCCTACTAGTGTCTATATAAACCCGGGGGATTTAGTCTTTAGGGCTAGAGCTACATCCATTACCCCATCAACCTAGGGTTTAGCTTTCCTAATCTCGAGGTAGATCGACTCTGTAACCATATCATACACATCAAATACATTGAAGCAGGACGTAGGGTTTTACCTCTTCGAGAGGGCCCGAACATGGGTAAACACCGTGTTCTTCGTCCCATGTTCCCCACTGATCCTAGATCCATAGGTCGAGACTCCCTACCCAAGATCCACTGGTTTTGACACCGACATGAGGCTTGTCCATGTAAGGACATCACCCAAGCACCGATCCACCCACATCTCAATTATCAAAGTAGCAAACATGAATCATATGACCATGATGAAAACTAACTTGAAGATAATTCCCATGTGTCCTTGGGAGCGCTTTGCTTTAGATAAGAGTTCATCCATGCTTGTCCTTTGCTACGAAAAGGATTGGGCCACCTTGCTGCACCTTTGTTACATTTGTTACTTGTTACTCGTTATGAATTATCCTACTTACCAAACTATTTGTTACCGATAATTTCTGTGCTTGTAGAGAATACCTTGCTGAAAACCGCTTGTCATTTCCTTCTGCTCCTTGATGGGTCTGACACTCTTACTTATTGAAAGGACTAAGATTGATCCCCTATACTTGTGGTTCATCAAGAATCTTTTCTGGCGCTGTTGCCGGGTATTGAAGCGCCTTTGGTGAGTGAAATTTGGTAATGAAACATTTATATTACATGCTGAAATTTACTGTTACTAGTTACTATGGAAAATCATCTTTTGAGGGGTTTGTTCAGGGTATCTTCACCTCGACCGAAAGAACAAAGAGCTGTCCCTCAACCTACTTCACCTAGTGAAAATATTTATTATGAAATTCCATCGGGTATGATAGACTGTTAGGGCATGTCTCTCTCTAAGTGGTTTTGGTGATTGGTGACAATGCATTTGCGGACTAATCATGTGCATTGAGCATTTCAGATATTCACTCATTAGCATGAGACGATTCTTTCCCCTCGGAGCTCAAGGTGAAGACGGCGTAGTCTCTTTCATTTTGGTTTTGGTGGACGACCCCCTCTTCATCTATCTATGCAATCGAGTATGAGAGTTATATAATAAAGATTAGTTTTGAGTTCAGTGTTTTACTTTCTTGTTTTGATCTTGGAAAAGAAAAGGAATAAAGGAAATAAAATATTATATAATAATATTATGTAGAGTGATGACTTCACATATAAGAAGTATAATGCATGAAACTTGTTGAGGGTTGACAAACATAGTGTTGGTCATTGTTGCAATTAATGAGAAGTAATAAGGAAAGAGAGGTTTCAAATATAAATACACTATCTTGGACATCTTTTGTGATTGTGAACACTCATTAAAATATTATAGGCTAATAAGTTGATGTTTGTCAAGGAAGACATCATAATGGGTTATGCTTTCTTATATCCGAATAGAAGTTATATTGTCATGGATCCTCCAACATGTTGAGCTTGCTTCTCATCCCTTTCTATCCAAAAATTCCGCACCAAGTCGAGATACTACTTGCACATCCAAAAACCGTTAACCAAGTTTCATGTCATGAGAGTCCACACATCCGGTTCCATATTGATCTTGTGCTGACAGAGAGTGGGACTGATGCCCTTAAGATGATCAAGAGTATATCCAATAGCAGCTTAGTGCTTCCTCAGACTTTTTAGTAATCTCTTTTCTTCATGCTCTATAAGGTTAGAACTAATAATAACAGAATATATATTGTTTTCATCTAGATAATAATATTTCGAAGTATCAGGTAATTGTTTCAATTCAAACACTGGATCACCCTTAGGTGGAGAAGGGCCTCCTAGAGTTTCAATAGGCAAATTATGTTTAAGAATAAGTTGTTGATCAAAGAACATCCCATCCATTTCATTTCTTTCATGCAGGTGCATATAATTTTCATTGTCAAGCAAATATTGTTCTAGTGGATCAGTAGGAGGTACAATAATAGAAGCAAGACCAATTATTTCATCCTTAATATGCAATTCTTTATCATGGGGTTGACTATGAAACTTACAAAATTAAACTCATCAGACACATCACGAGAATTAACACTGGCGGTTTCTTTCTTGCAACCTATCTTAGCATTAACAATGTTCAAGAAAGGTCTACCAATTATAATGGGGCAAAAATCATCTTGTGGAGAACCAAGAACGAGAAAATTAGAAGGATATTTTATCGTTCCACACAAGACTTCAACATCTTTAACAATCCCAAGTGGTCTGATAGTATATCTATTAGCAAGTTTAATAGTAACATCAATATCTTCTATTTCAGCTGGTGCAATATCATTCATAATTTCTTGGTATAGAGTAAAAGGAATAGAACTGACACTAGCACCCATATCACATAAGCCATGACAACAATGATCTCCTATTTTAACTAAGACAATATGCATGCTAAAACGGGTTTATTCTTATCTTTAATATCGGGTTTGGCAATTCTAGAAGCTTCAGCACATAAATAAATAACATGCCCGTCAACATTATCAACCAAAAGATCTTTAACCATACCAATACTAGGTTCTACTTTAATTTGTTCAGAGGGTCTAGGTGCTCTAATATTACTTTTTTTGACCACGATCAATACCTTAGCATGTTCCTTTATCCTAACAGGGAAAGGTGGTTTTTCAATATAAGCAGTTAATAATAGTTTCATCCTTAACTAAAACTGGCTCCTCAATGTTTTATTTAATAGGGGGATGATATTTAAACCACTTATTCTTAGGGAGATCAAAATGAGTAGCAAATGATTCACAAAAAGAAGCTACTATCTCAGAGTCAAGTCCATATTTAGTGCTAAAATTATGAAAAGCATCAGTATCCATAAAAGTTTTAACACAATCAAACTCAAGTTTTATACCTAACTCCTTACCTTCATCGAGTTCCCAATATTCATAGTTGCATTTAATTCTTTCCAAGAGATCCCATCTGAATTCAACGGTCTTCTTCATAAAAGAACCAGTACAAGTAGTATCGAGCATGGATTGATCATTATGATAAGCCGAGCAGAAAAATTCGGTATGATGATTTCTATTGAGAGCTCATGATTGGGGAATGAATATAAAATTGACTTAAGCCTCCCCCAAGATTGAGTATACTTTCTCCTTCACGATGCCAAAAATTATATATATAATTTCCATCACGATGAACTAGATGCATAGGATAAAACTTCTGATGAAATTCCAATTTTAATCGATTCCAGTCCCAAGCTCCAATATCATCACATAGCCTATACCATGTCAATGCTTTTCCCCCAAAAGATAAAGGGAAATCCTTCTTCTTAACTTCATCTCTGGGTAAATCTGCAAGCTTGAACAATCCACAAATTTCATCCACATATATCAGGTGCATATCAGGATGCCTCGTTCCATCTCCTGCATAAGGATTAGCTAGCAGTTTCTCCATCAGTCCTGAAGGAATCTCATAACCAGTATTTTCAGTAGGTGCAGTAGGTTGAGGAGCAACTCCTTGTTCTTCCGGTTGATGTGAAGATACCCCAAACAAACCCCTCAAAGGATTGTTTTCCATAGTAACAAGTGATCATAAATTTCAGCACATCATATAAATTTTTCCTTCCCAAATTCCACTTACCAAAGACACTTCACTCCTCGGCAACGGCACCAGAAAAGGGTCTCGATGACCCACAATTATAGGGGATCAATCATAGTCCTAAGTAAGAGTGTCAAACCCAACGAGGAGCAGAAGGAAATGACAAGCGGTTTTGAGCAAGGTATTTTCTGCAGGCACTGAAATTGACGGTAACAGATAGTTTGTTAGCAAGCAATAGTAATGGTTACAAAAGTTCAGCAAGGTAGCCCAATCCTTGTTGTAGCCAAGAATAGGCTGGAACGGTCTCTGATAATAATTAAAACATTCTCAAGGACACACGGGAATTTCATCTAGTCACTTCCATCATGTTTGTTTGCTTCGCGTTCGCTACTTTGATAATTTGATATGGGGGTTGGACCGGTGCTTGGGTACTATTCTTACTTGAACAAGCCTCCCACTTATGATGAACCCTTCTCGCAAGCATCCGCAACTACGAAAGAAGAATTAATATAAAATCTAACCATAGCATTACACATATGGATCCAAATCAGCCTCTTACGGAATAGCTCATAAACTAGGGTTTAAGCTTCTGTCACTCTAGCAACCCATCATCTAACAACTACTCCACAATGCATTACATTAGGCCCAAAGGTGGCGAAGTGTCATGTAGTCGATGTTCACATAACACAACTAAGGGAATCATGACATACATATCATTAAAATATCAAACGAATATCAAATTCACATTATTACTTGTGACAAGACTTCTCCCGTGTCCTCATGAACAAAATAAACTACTCACAAATCATATTCATGCTCAAGATCAGAGGAGTAATAAATAGCATAATGGATCTGAACATATAATCTTCCACCAAATAAACCAACTAGCATCAACTACAAGATGTAATCAACACTACTAGTCCCCCACATGTACTATTTGAGGTTTTGATACAAACATTGAACACAAGAGATGAACTAGGGTTTTGAGATGAGATGTTGCTGGTGAAGATGTTGATGAATATTGATCCTCCGAAGGTGAGAGGGTTGTTGGTGATGACGATGTTAGATTCAAGGCTCCGCAGACCCAAGAAAGGTTCGAACTCAGGGGCGTGTGCGAAGAACTCAACCTATCCAGCCAACCAGCTCGTCGCTCCACGACCGAGATCGATGCACACAAATGAGGAAGAAGACAGACACGACAGTGTACCCAGGTTCAGGCCACCTTTCGGTGTAAGACCCTACTCCTGCTTTGTGATGGATTGGCCTCCCGAGGGGCTGAGGATGAACTAGTACAAGGGATGAGCAACCTCGCGAGGTCTGCTCTAGTGAGGGTGGAAAGGATCCGATCAGTCGACCCTCCTCTATGGTGGTGGCTAACCTATAGTTATAGTAGCCTCGGTCCTCTTTCCCCACAATGTAGGCGGGAAGGGATCCCACAGTGGCCAATTTGAAAGGGGACAAGTAGTACATCTCATACTGACAAAAGGTGGTCTTCGCCTGCAAAGCTTCTGGTCGCGACGTCACGGTGGGCTCGGCGATGACATCCGTGATACGTCTCCAACGTATCTATAATTTTTTATTGCTCCATGCTATATTATCTACTGTTTTGGACATTATTGTGCTTCATTATTCACTTTTATATTATTTTTGGGACTAACCTATTAACCGTAGGCCCAGTCCAGAATTGATATTTTTTTGCCTATTTTAGAGTTTCATAGAAAAGGAATATCAAACGGAGTCCAAACGGAATGAAAACTTCGGGAACGTGATCTTTATGAAGAATATGATCCAGGAGACTTGGACCCTACGTCAAGAAACAAAAGAGGAGGCCATGAGGTAGGGGGGCGCGCCCACCCCCCAGGGCGCGCCCTCCACCCTCGTGGCCCCCCTGTTGCTCCACCGACGTACCCCTTCCTCCTATATATACCTCATTACCCCCATACGATCGAATCACTGGGCCAAAAACCTAATTCCACCGCAACCTTACGTACCCACGAGATCCCGTCTTGCGGCTGTTCGAGCTCATGGGAGGACATCCATCACGGAGGGCTTATACATCAACACCATAGCCTCTCCGATGAAGTGTGAGTAGTTTACCTTAGACCTTCGGGTCCATAGTTAGTAGCTAGATGAGCTAGATGAAAATATCGAATAGATCTCCACGAGAGAGGGGGAGAACATTGTATTGAGATCCAAAAAGAGAGAAGAAGCCATCTAGCTACTAACTATGGACCCGAAGGTCTAAGGTAAACTACTCACACTTCATCAGAGAGGCTATGGTGTTGATGTAGAAGCCCTCCGTGATGGAAGCCTTCCCATGGAGCTCGAACAGGCCGCAAGACGATCTCGTGGGTATGTAAGGTTGCGCGATGGAATTAGGTTTTGGCTCAGATCTGATCGTATGGGGGTAATGAGGTATATATAGGAGGAAGGGGTACGCCGGTGGAGTGGGGGCCACGAGGGTGGAGGGCGCGCCTCACCTCATGGCCTCTCTTTGTTTCTTGACGAGGGTCCAAGTCTCCTGATCATATTCTTCATAAAGATCACGTTTCAAGGTTTCATTCCGCTGACTGCTTGATATTTCGCTTTTCAAACTCAAATAGGCAAAAAACAGCAATTCTGGGCCGGGCCTCCGGTTAATAGGTTAGTCCCAAAAATAATATAAAAGTGGAAAAGAATGCCCAATATTGTCCAAAACACTAGATAATATAGCATGGAGCAATCAAAAATTATAGATACGTTGGAGACGTATCACCATGACAATCCCTTATCTCCCGCATTACATTATTTGCCATTTGCCTCTCGTTTTCCTCTCCCCCACTTCACCCTTGCCGTTTTATTCGCCCAGTCTTTTCCGTTTGCCTCTTTTTCGCTTGCTTTTTGTTTGCCCGTGTGTTGGGTTGGTTGTTTGTCATGATGGCTCAAGATAATACCAAATTATGTGACTTTACCAATACCAACAATAATAATTTCCTTAGCACTCTGATTGCTCCTCTTACCAATACCGAATCTTGTGAAATCAATGCTGCCTTGTTGAATCTTGTTATGAAAGATCAATTCGCCGACCTTCCTAGTGAAGATGGCGCTGCTCATCTAAATAGCTTCGCTGATTTGTGTGATATGCAAAAGAAGAAAGATGTTGATAATGATATTGTTAAATTGAAGCTATTTCCTTTTTCGCTTAGAGATCATGCTAAAGCTTCGTTTTTGTCTTTGCCTAAAAATAGTATTAATTCTTGGAATAAGTGAAAAGATGCTTTTATCTCAAGTATTTTCCTCCCGCTAAGATCATCTCTCTTAGAAACGATATTATGAATTTTAAGCAACTTGATCATGAACATGTTGCACAAGCTTGGGAGAGGATGAAGTTAATGATACGTAATTTCCCTACTCATGGTTTGAATTTGTGGATGATTATACAAAAAAATATGCCGGATTGAATTTTGCTTCTAGGAATCTTTTAGATTCGGCCGCGGGAGGCACTTTTATGGAAATCACTTTAGGAGAAGCTACTAAACTCCTAGATAATATTATGGTTAATTATTCTCAATGGCACCTTGAAAGATCTACTAATAAAAAGTGCATGCGATAGAAGAAATTAATGTTTTGAGTGGAAAGATGGATGAACTTATGAAATTATTTGCTACTAAGAGTGTTTCTTCTGATCCTAATGATATGCCTTTGTCTACTTTGATTAAGAATAATAATGAATCTATGGATGTGAATTTTGTTGGTAGGAATAATTTTGGTAACAACGCGTATAGAGGAAACTTTAATCCTAGGCCTTATCCATGCAATTCCTCTAATAATTATGGAAATTACTAGAACAACTCTTATGGAAATTTTAATAAGATGCCCTCTGAATTTGAGACTAGTGTTAAAGAGTTTATGAATTCGCAAAAGTATTTCGGTGCTTGAAGAGAAATTTCTTAAAGTTGATGAATTGGCTAGGAACGTTGATAGAATTTCTCTTGATGTTGATTCTTTAAAGATTAGATCTATTCCTCCTAAGAATGATATCAGTGAGTCTCTCAAAGCCATGATAGTTTCCATTGATGAGTGCAAAGAAAGAACCGCTAGGATGCGTGCTAAGAAAGATTGCTTTATGAAAGTATGTTCTTCTAGTTTCTCTGAAAATAAAGATGAAGATCTAAAAGTTATTGATGTGTCCCCTATTAAATCTTTTTTTGCAATATGAATCTTGATAATGATGGGACTGAATATGATCCACCTTTACCTAGAAGGCGTTCCAAAAATTCAGAGTTTCTAGATCTTGATGCTAAAATTGATAAAAGTGGGATTGAAGAAATCAAAATGTTAGATGTTGATAAACCCACTATTTTGGATTTCAAGGAATTTAATTATGATAATTGCTCTTTGATAGATTGTATTTCCTTGTTGCAATCCGTGCTAAATTCTCCTCATGCTTATAGTCAAAATAAAGTGTTTACTAAACATATCGTTGATGCCTTGATGCAATCTTATGAAGAAAAGATTGAGTTGGAAGTTTCTATCCCTAGAAAACTTTATGATGAGTAGGAACCTACTATTAAAATTAAGATTAAGGATCATGAGTTCTATGCTTTATGTGGTTTGGGTGCTAGTGTTTGCACTATTCCCAAAACTTTGTGCGATTTGCTAGATTTCCGTGATTTTGATGATTGCTCTCTAAACTTGCACCTTGCGGATTCCACTATTAAGAAATCTATGGGAAGAATTAATGATGTTCTTATTGTTGCAAATAGGAACTATGTGCCCATAGATTTTACCGTTCTGGATATAGATTGCAATCCTTCATGTCCTATTATTCTTGGTAGACCTTTCCTTAGAATGATTTGTGCAATTATTGATATGAAGGAAGGGAATATTAGATTCCAATTTCCATTAAAGAAAGGCATGGAACACTTCCCTAGGAATAAAATAAAATTACCATATGAATCTATCATGAGAGCCACTTATGGATTGCCTACCAAAGATGACAATACCTAGATCTATCCTTGCTTTTATGCCTAGCTAGGGGCGTTAAACGATAGCGCTTGTTTGGAGGCAACCCAATTTTATTTTTTATTTTTTTGCTTTTTGCTTCTCTTTAGGAATAAATATTTGATCTAGCCTCTGGTTAGATGTGTTTTTATGTTTTAATTAGTGTTTTGCCGAGTTAAACCTATAGGATCTTCTTGGATGATAGTTATTTGATCTTGCTGTAATTTCCAGAAACTTTCTGTTCACGAAAATAATTGTTAAAAATCACCAGAATGCGATAAAATAGTGATTCCAATTTCTGTTGATTAATAAACAATTGTCTAGGCCGTCCTATTTTGGCTGATTTTTTGGAGTTCCATAAGTTTGCGTTAGTTACAGATTACTACAGACTATTCTGGTTTTCATAGCCATTCCGAGATATATTGCCATACAACTTTCCACCGTTCTGTTTATTATGACACGCTCCATCATTGTCATATTGCTTTGCATGATCATGTAGTTGACATCGTATTTGTGTCAAAGCCACCGTTCATAATTCTTTCATACATGTCACTCTTGATTCATTGCATATCCCGGTACACCGCCGGAGGCATTCATATAGAGTCATATTTTGTTCTAAGTATCGTGTTGTAACTGTTGAGTTGTAAGAAAATAAAAGTGTGATGTTCTTTATTTTTAGAGCATTGTCCCAAGTGAGGAAAAGGATGATGGAGACTATGATTCCACCATAAGTCGGGATGAGACTCCGGACAAAAAAAAGAGGCCATAAAAAAAGAGAAAAGGCCCAAATAAAAAAATATAAAAAAATGAGAGAAAAAAAGAGAAGGGACAATGTTACTATCCTTTTACCACACTTGTGCTTCAAAGTAGCACCATGATCTTCATGATAGAGAGTCTCTCATTTTGTCACTTTCATATACTAGTGGGAATTTTTCATTATAGAACTTGGCTTGTATATTCCAATGACGGGCTTCCTCAAAATGCCCTAGGTCTTCGTGAGCAAGCGAGTTGGATGCACACCCACTTAGTTTCTTTTGTTGAGCTTTCATATACTTATAGCTCTAGTGCATCCGTTGCATGGCAATCCCTAGTCACTCACATTGATATCTATTGATGGGCATCTCCATAGCCCGTTGATATGCCTAGTTGATGTGAGACTATCTTCTCCTTTTTTGTCTTCTCCACAACCACCATTCTATTCCACATATAGTGTTATATCCATGGCTCACGCTCATGTATTGCGTGAAGATTGAAACAACTTGACAACGTCAAAAGTATGAAACAATTGCTTGGCTTGTCATCGGGGTTGTGCATGATTTAAATACTTTGTGTGGTGAACATAGAGCATAGCCAAACTATATGATTTTGTAGGGATAACTTTCTTTGGCCATGTTATTTTGAGAAGACATGATTGCTTTGTTAGTATGCTTGAAGTATTATTATTTTTATGTCAATATTAAACTTTTGTCTTGAATCTTTCGGATCTGAATATTCATACCACAATTAAGAAGAATTACATTGAAATTATGCCAAATAGCACTCCACATCAAAAATTCTGTTTTTAACATTTACCTACTCGAGAACGAGCAGGAATTAAGCTTGGGGATGCCTGATACGTCTCCAACGTATCTATAATTTTTGATTGCTCCATGCTATATTATCTATTGTTTTGGACATTATTCGGCTTTATTATTCACTTTTATATTATTTTTGGGACTAACCTATTAACCGGAGGCCCAGCCCAGAATTGTTGTTTTTTGCCTATTTCATAGTTTCGCAGAAAAGGAATATGAAACGGAGTCCAAAAGAATATGATGCAGGAGACTTGGACCCTACGTCAAGAAACAAAAGACGAGGCCACGAGGAAGGGGGCGCCCCGCCCTCCACCCTCGTGGGCCCCCTGTTGCTCCACCGACGTACTCCTTCCTCCTATATATACCTACGTACCCCCAAACGATCGAGATATGGAGCCAATAACCTAATTCCACCGCCGCAACCTTACATGCCCACGAGATCCCATCTTGGGGCCTGTTCCGAAGCTCCGCCGGAGGGGGCATCCATCACGGAGGGCTTCTATATCAACACCATAGCCTCTCCGATGAAGTGTGAGTAGTTTACCTTAGACCTTCGGTTCCATAGTTAGTAGCTAGATGGCTTCTTCTCTCTTTTTGGATCTCAATACAATGTTCTCCCCCCTCTCTCGTGGAGATCTATTCGATGTAATCTTCTTTTGCGGTGTGTTTGTTGAGACCGATGAATTGTTGGTTTATGATCAAGTTTATCTATGAACAATATTTGAATCTTCTGAATTCTTTTATTTATGATTGGTTACCTTTGCAAGTCTCTTTGAATTATCAGTTTGGTTTGGCCTACTAGATTGATCTTTCTTGCAATGGGAGAAGTGCTTAGATTTGGGTTCAAACTTGCGGTGTCCTTTCCCAAAGGATGAGAGGGGAAGCAAGGCACGTATTGTATTGTTGCCATCGAGGATAACAAGATGGGGTTTTTATCATATTGCATGAATTTATCCCTCTACGTCATGTCATCTTGCTTAAGGCGTTACTCTGTTTCCATGAACTTAATACTCTAGATGCATGCTGGATAGCGGTGGATGACTGGAGTAATAGTAGTAGATGCACGCAGGAGTCGGTCTACTTGTCTCGGACGTGATGCCTATATACATGATCATACCTAGATATTCTCATAATTATGCTCAATTCTGTCAATTGCTCAACAGTAATTCGTTCACCCGCCGTAAAATAATTATGCTCTTGAGAGAAGCCACTAGTGAAACATATGGTCCCCGGTTCTATCTTCATCATATTAATTTTCCAACACTTAGTTATTTCCTTTGCTTTTTACTTTGCTTTTATTTTACTTTGCATCTTTATTACAAAAATACCAAAAATATTATCCTACCATATCTATCAGATCTCACTCTCGTAAGTGACCGTGAAGGGATTGACAACCCCTTTTCGCGTTGGTTGCGAGGAGTTATTTGTTTTGTGTAGGTGCGAGGGACTCGCGTGTAGCCTCCTACTGGATTGATACCTTGGTGCATCACCGTTTCCTCTTCAAGGGAAAACCAACGTAGTCCTCAAGAGGTAGCAATCCGTCCTGGCGGTCTTGGTCTTGTTGCACCAGAATGGAAACCTTTGCCTGAGCCCTCGGGAACCCATGCCTGCGCTTGCCTCCTTAGCACCAAAGAGGAAACTGTCTTCTCTGCACCCTCTGGCGCCCGCCTGTCCTTGGTCATCATGGCTTGCGTCATGGTAACCTCATGAGGCTGGGTACCTGCATTCCGCTCCTCAGGAGGCCGTTTGGGGAGGCTGCTCCCTCTGGAGGTCTTGGTGTTGTCTGCCTCACGACGCTTGGCCCAACGCGAGGGTCTTGCCCTAATGGCCTTGTAGATGGACCATACTAGCCGTCGATGAAGCCACGACATGGGCCGCAGACAGGCAAGTCTGGGTACCCTAGTTCCTAGAATGCCGACAGTAGCCCTCGTGCCCAAGGCGCGCTCGGGCTTGGCTTCGAGGCGAAGCCAAAGGGCAAGGGAGAAGCGCCGCGGGCCCAAATAGCCCGCGGGCCAGGCTGACACGTGTCGCTCGATTGGACGTGGGCGTCTCCACTTCCCCATGCCGCCTCGGCAACTACCCGGATCTAACAACTGCCTGGCGTGCGCACACTAGCCATTATTGCCCTGCTGTGGGCTGGCCTTCTGCTACTCTTACTACTCGCGAACTTGCGCCCTCTTTGCCAGATTCCCTGACAGCTCAGATCTACCTCGCCGCCATGGTTCCCAGGAATGAGAGAGGCAAAACCCCTGCGGTCCCAGAGTCCTCGTTGGGGCCGGAACCATCACTGGGCCGCTCCACAGTGATTAACCAGGAGGGGCGGGATAAGGTCCGTCATGCCATCGCCGCCGATTCCAACGAGTGGAACGCAACCAAGATCTGGCATGCCTCCTGGACTTTGGCTGACATGGATGCCACTGAGATCCCTCTTCATCTCCATGCCCTTTTTGTTGGCCTCTGCCTCCATTCTTTGATTTCTTCAACTCAGTGCTCTCGCACTACCAAATCCACGCACTACACTTGGATCCCGGATCCATTGTCCTCCTCTCCGCCTTCGCGTTCTTCTGCGAGGCCTTCATGGGCATTTCCCTATCCGTGGCTTTGCTCCGCTACTTCTTCGCGCTCCAGTTGGTCGACGGCAAGCAGCGCTCGGGGTGCGTGTCGCTTCAGGTAGTGGCAACGACTGCAGGCTTCAGCATCGACTTCACGCTCTGCTCGGACGCGAGGGGGTTCCAGAAGCAATGGATGTACGCCAGTGCTGCCGCCTACAACCCCCTGCTCCTCATACCATCGGTGCCGGTAGGGCCGAGCTCCGGCTAGGAGCATGCAGAGCTCGCTGAACTGCAGCTTGCACGCGTCTTGTCCAGGCTGGCCAAGCTGAAGGAGGCGGGGGTGATGACGGCGATGGTGGTGAGGGAATTCGTCCGGCGGCGCGTCGCTCCACTCCAGCACCATACTCGCCAAATGTGAGCCTTCACCTGCCCTGACAACCCCATGAGGCTCCAGGTGCCTTCGCTCCCCTCCAACATGTTGCGCGGGGTGCTCCAGCTCCTGGCTGGTGAGGCGCCCGCCGCACTTCCTCCTGAGGGACGTCCCTTGTACAACTGCCTGAAAGGGAGGGCTTTCGCCGAGAAGATGCCCTGCTTCTGCGAGTGGGGGCTGCTCCCTGAGGGCCACGAGGGGCCTTGCGACAACCACCTCTTGGTGACTCCCGCGCTCGCAGACCCTGCGGTGCACGCTCCCGACGTGACCGCGGGGGAGCAAGCGCTACCAAGCGCTCATGAGGTGGCCGCCGGGGAGCAGGCGCCACCATGTGCTCCTGAGGTGGCCGCTGGGGAGCAGGTGCCACCATGCCCTCCTAAGGTTGCCGCCCCTAGCCCCTCAGGCGACGGGGGTGGAGCTCCGCCAACAGACGCAGCTGATGTCCCTGCAGTAGAGGGCTACGCGCCGGCCCCCAGCGCGTCCCTTCCGGATCTCAGGGCATCCGGAAAGAGGAAGGGGCTCAGAAGCCGCTGCAACCTTGTCCCACGGACTCTGAAAAGGAGGAAGTGGATAGCTGTGGACGAGTAAGTACCTTGCTCTTCCCTTGACTCTTGCATGTTGCGTCCTCTTCTGACTTTTGCCCCTCAAGATCCCTCATGGTGCGACGACGAGGACGTCCCAAGCGCGTCATAACGAGCCGGGTGGTCGTGCGCGAGGCGGCGCTTGCACACAAGCCAGGGTCGCCCTCGGGAGGCCGCACACTCGTACTCCCGACTCCCTTCTCCTGGAGCGGCCTCTTGGGCACGGATGCCCGTGCTGAGCGCTCCCCCGCTGATCCTCGTTGGTAGCCGGGCGCCGAATGGGACGACACCGTCTTGAAGCAGCAAGGCGAGTTCGCGCTAGGCCCCATCTCGGGCCGCAGGGGCGGGCGAAGGAATCTCAGCCCCCGGGCCCCTTCCTGAGGCGGGCGAGGCCTCGCGCGCCTCTCGCGCTGGCCGGGGCGCGAGGGAAAGTCCAGGACGGGCGTTGGAGCTCGCACATGGGCGCAGCGCCGTCCAGCACGGCCTTCTTCAGGAGACGTCGAGCGTGCTGGAGCGCCTCGGGGTGGAACTTGGTGACGTCAATGCCCGCCTTGAGGTAGGGCGCTTGAGCCTGGCGCCAGCTACAAGTCACCATCAACTTTGGTTGTCTACAGCGCGAGCAGGCCTGAGTGGAGGCAGAGGGGCCCCTGGCCGCGGTCAGGGAGGCTCATGATCGCGCCTTGGAGAAGGCCCGAGCCACAGACCGCCAGCATGAAGCGGCTGTGGCGCGCGAGAGGGAGCTCCAAGCTTCCAACGCCATCCTTGAGTAGCGAGTCCGGGTGCGCATGGCCGTGCTACTCGCTCCAACGGCCAGGCCACCCACGAGCGAGGCAAGGCCCCGTACGCCTGACGGCACGTTGGCGCGGGAGGCGATGGAGCTAAGCTTGGAGTGAGAGCAGCTAGAAGTGATGGAGTGGCAAGTGGGCACCGCCGAGGATGCCCTCGCCTCTCGGGAGGCGAGGATCTAGAGAGAGGCCGGCGAGAAGGTGACGGGGATCCGCGAGACCCTTGCCGAGGAATACTGCCGGAAGCTGGAGCTCAAGGAGGTTTGCTTCTGCATGCATCATGACAAGCTGCAGGGCAAGGCTAACACCCTCAAGGAGAAGCTAGCCATGGCGGAGCAGCGCGAGAAGACCGCTGAGGCATCTCGGACAGCCGGTGGCTAAGCTGTCCTTCCTCCATCAGCAAGTTCAAGGCATTTCGTCCTTCGTAGAGAAAGCCTCGGACGAGGTGGGCCACCGCCGAGTGCTGCAGCATGAGCGCTCCTTGGTGTTCAAGGCCCTTAGGCTCAGGGCCAACCGGGCCCTAAGCAACATCTGAGACGAGAATGTCTCCCGCCCACTCAAAGCCGCCGACGCCGGCTACCTCAGCTTCTTCATCTAGGTCGTGACCCGCCTCGAGGGAGGGGCCGCGAGGGCGCGCCAACTCGTCATGGAGAAGAGTCATGATCTTCTTGGGCACACGTTCTCACGCGTCTTCAGCCACCTTCTTTGCTCCAACACTAACTTTGATTTTGATGCCGTGATAGCCCACGTGCCTGAGGCAATCCAAGGTGTCCTGGCAGCTGGGTGGACGATCACGTGGATGACCTGATCGCGGAGCTTGCCCCCGACGACGACGTGGTTGCGCCCGTGGCCGAAGAGGGCAGAGTGTAGCGACCCGACCTCAAGCGGTCAAGTCTCGTGTTTGATGTCATCCACGGATCGGTAATCTTTGACACACACAGTACTCGAAGGATTTATAACAGAGTAGCAATCACACACCTATTACATCGAATGTCTCAGAAGAGAACTTATTACAATAAATATGGCTTAAGGCCATCTAATACGATAACAGCGGAAGGCTTGGGAGATAAAGTGAGTCTCCAACGACATAGCTGAGCTGCACGGCAACGACCTAACGAACCTTACTCCTCGTCTGAAAAGTCTGCAACATAATACGTTGCAGCCCGAAAACGGGTCAGCACATGGAATATGCTGGCAATATAACACGGTAGAGCAAGAACAGAATAATGCTATCACTACATGCATATTTGGCTGGTGGAAAGCTCTATGGTTATAGTTTTTGCGAAAAGCCAATTTTTCCCTACAACAAAGGAATATATTTTTAATTTCACTATCATGGTAGTTGAAACATCATTGTGAAGGTTCCTCCAACTCAATCCCAATTAAAGTAATAATCAACCCAACAATATTAATTAAAAGTGATGAGATACTTAAGATACTCCAAGTACTAGATACTCAAGATTGTCCATAACCAGGGACACGGCTAACCATGATTAGATTGTACACTCTGCAGAGGTTTGCGCACTTTTCCCCACAAGACTCGATCGCCTCTGCTGGATTTCTCGCACTACTTGGTGTTTGAGAAACGGATGACCGAGACACAGTCTTTCAGAAACATTAACTCTCTACTCCGGGAAGACCATACCAAACCTACAACCCTCTACCTGCTGATCCACCTCTTCAAGAGCTTCACGTAACTTACTCAACTATGCTAGAGCCCATAATAGCTTGTGGCTGCACACGAAAGTTTCTAGCATGAAATTACCTCAGTTCCCTTTGAGCCAGGGTGGCGTTCCATAGGAAGATCACACGGAACCCCGGGATTTCCAAAAATACAGGCAACACTGGATTCTCCATGTGCCTCAATCCACCTAGATGTGTATTTAAGTTGCCACCTTAAGTTGATCCATTAATTAACAATCTCACATCTGTCATGGATTTCACTCACCCAAACCACGTCTACGAGCATAGCATAGCAATATAAGCAATACGTAGAAGTAACTCACAAGGGTTTGAATATAACTGGGCAATAGGTTCTACCTCAATAACTACTTCCCAACCCACATGTTAATGACATCCTAATCATGCAATGTTTGAGGATTGAAACTAATGCATACAAACTGGGTATGGAAAGAGTATGATCAGTGTGTTACTTGCCTTGCCGACGATCCGCGAAACCTAGGGACTCGTAGTATAGCAACCGCGCCGGGAATTCTATCGCCAAACAAACAATAGCATACATAAGCAATCAAGCAAAGATGCACGGGCAAAACTCAAATAAGAAGAATTGACCAGAAAGTTCAACTTAAGAACTCCGGTTTGCAAAAAGAATCAAATCAAACGGAGCAACGAGACTCAAACGGTGAAAGAAACAAGATCCGTTTACTAATCTGAACTAAAGTCAAATTTTACAGAATCATAATATCGTTTAAGTTGATTAAACAGAAAGAGGGTCTCGAGACGAAGATCTGGGCGCTTGAATCGTCTGATTCCGATAAACGAGCGAAAAGATAAACTGAAACCAAAATCAGATCGGAAATCGCGATCGAAAATAATCGCGGAAAAATCCGAGAAAAAGAAAACTGACGAGCAGGCTAACGAACGAGCATTCGTTGTGTGTAACTATTGAGCGAAAACCGGCAAACCGATCTAAAAAAACGAACTAGGTTTTTTCTTAAAAAAAACAGTGGCGTCGAGCAATGGCGTTACCTCCGACGGCGGGGCTCGAGGCTGAGGTGGGGCGGCAGTGATGTGGCGCGAGAAGCGGTGGGGCTGCGGCGGCGGGGTTGGTGGTGGTGGCGGGGGTCCGGGGTATTTAAGAGGGGGCTTGGAGGAGGGGCAAGGCGGGGAAGGAGGAGTCCGGCTCGGACTTCGGTCCGAGTCGGCGTGGCGGAGTCTTGTGATCTCCAGTTGGGAGGCAGGCGCCTGAGGAGAATGGGCAGCTCATTTGGGCCTTGGCCCGATCGAGGCTGGAACCTTTTTTTAAACAATTCCGTCGAGCAGAAACTAAATCCTAGAAAATAAAATAAAAATCTAAAAATGCCAAAACAAATTTTTGCCGTCTAAATAAAATATTTAGAACGAGATGAACATTTTCTTGGCCCTAAAATGCAATTTTGAAAAACATGCAATTTCCTATTGCAAATAAAATTGCGATAAAATCCAAATAAAATCAAATATTTGATTTGAATATTTTTCCTCCAATATTTCAATTATTTTGGAGAAGTCATATTATCTCCTCTCATATATTTTAATATGAAATATTTTTCGAAGATAAAAATAATTAAAACCAAAATCCTCGTTTCAATATTTGATAAAAATCAAATATGAAAACTTGGAAATCCCCAACTCTCTCCGAGGGTCCTTGAGTTGCTTAGGATTTCGAGGATCGCGAAACGAAAATGCAATAAAATATGATATGCAAGAATGATCTATGTATAACATTCCAAATTGAAAATTTGGGATGTTACAAACCTACCCCCCTTATGATGAATCTCGCCCTCGAGATTCGGGTTGGCTAGTAAATATGTGCGGGTGGTCTTTGCGAAGATCATCCTCTCGTTCCCAGGTGGCTTCATCCTCGGTATGGTGGCTCCACCAAACTTTGCAAAACTTGATAACCTTGCCGCGGGTGACTCGACTGGCAAACTCAAGAATCCTGACTGCTTCTCTTCATAAGTCAAATCACTGTCCAACTGAATCGCCTCCAAGGGTACTGTATCTCTTATGGTATATTGGCCATTTCAGCATGACACTTCTTCAACTGTGAAACATGAAACACATCATGTACTCCTGACAGTCCTTCAGGTAACTCCACCTTGTAGGCAACTTCTACCATACGTTCCAAAACACGATACGGTCCTACAAACCTTGGGGCTAACTTTCCCTTAACTCCAAAACGTTCCACTCCTCGCAAAGGTGATACTCGCAGATATGATCTGTCTCCAATTTCATAGGTTACCTCCTTGCGTTTTGAATCTGCATAACTCTTCTGCCTAGACTGAGCTACCTTCAATCTATCTTGAATCAGCTTCACTTTCTCTTCAGACTCCTTGATCAAGTCCGGTCCAAACAACTGTTGGTCTCCTACTTCATCCCACATCAGCGGCGTTCTGCACCTTCATCCATACAGGGCTTTGAACGGTGCCATCTTCCAACTGGCTTGGTAACTATTGTTGTATGAGAACTCTGTGTAAGGCAAATTGTCATCCCAACTAGATCCATAATCTAGCGCATAGGCTCTCAACATATCCTCTAGAATCTGGTTGACTCTCTCGGTCTGCCCATCCGTCTGCGGGTGAAATGCTGTACTGAACTCCAATCTCGTTCCCAAAGTCTGGTGCAGCTGATGCCAAAACTTTGAGGTAAACTGTGTTCCTCTATTTGATACGACGGTCCTCGGAACTCCATGCAGACATACGACCCTGGTCATATATATCTTGGCCAACTTCGCAATTCTATAAGTTGTTTTCACTGGGATAAAGTGTGCCACTTTGGTCAAGTGATAAACTACTACCCATATAGAATCATATCCTGATTTGTTCCTGGGCAATCCGGTGATAAAATCCATGCCAAGTTTATCCCACTTCCATTCAGGTATCGGCATAGGCTGTAACAATCCTGCTGGCTTTTGATGCTCTGCCTTCACTCTCTGGCATACATCACATACGGCTACATACTCCGCAATATCCTTCTTCATCCCTGTCCACCAGAAACGTTCCTTCAAATCCAAATACATCTTGGTGTTTCCGGGGTGTATCGAGTATGGTGAGTCCCGAGCCTCCTGAAGTATTAACTTCCTGATCTCTGTATTGTTGGGCACATAAACACGGTCCTCAAACCATAAGTTGTCGTGCTCATCCTCACGAAAACGTTTGGCCTTTCCTTTGCTCATTCTCTCTTTTATCTCGGCAATCTCTTTGTCATCCTTCTGAGCTTCTCGAATCTTTCCTAACAATGTAGACTGAACCTCCATTGTTGCAACAAAACCTCTAGGAACAATCTCCAATCAAAGTTCCCTGAGATCCTCTGCTAACTCCTTTAGTAATCCTGTACTCTCTAGGATATTAGCATAACTCTTCCGGCTCAAAGCATGTGCTACGACATTGGCCTTGCCTAGATGATAGTGCAGCTTCATGTCATAATCCTTTATAAGCTCCAACCATCTCCTCTGCCTAAGGTTCAGCTCCTTTTGTGTGAAGATGTACTTCAAACTCTTATGATCTGTTTACACATCACAACGGTTTCCAATAAGGTAATGTCTCCAAGTCTTCAACGCATGCACTATGGCTGCTAACTCCAAATCATGCATGGCATAATTCAATTCGGGCGGTTTTAGTTGTCGTGAGGCGTACGAAACAACTCTTCCGTCCTGCATAAGCACACTTCCAAGTCCTAAGCGAGAGGCGTCGCAATACACTTGGAAATCCTTGCGTATATATGGCAGTGTCAGCACTGGGGCTGTAGTCAAATGTTTCTTTAACTCCTGGAAACTTGCCTCACAATCTTCCGTCCATTTAAACTTGGTATCCTTCTTCAATAACTCCGTCATTGGTTTCGCAATCTTGGAAAAATTCTCAATGAATCTCCGATAGTATCCTGTGAGTCCAAGAAAACTGCGGATCTCGCTAACTGAAGTGGGTGCCAACCATTCGATGTTGGCCCGAACCTTGGTGGGATCTACTGCTATACCTTCTCCTGATATAACATGTACAAGGAATCTGACTTCCTTCAATCAAAACTCGCATTTGCTGAACTTGGCATACGACTGATGTTCCCTGAGTTTCTTGAGAACTAAACGCAAATGCTCCTTGTGCTCCTCTTCATTCTTTGAGTATACCATTATATCATCAATAAACACCACAACAAACTTGTCCAAATATTCCATGAACACCTTGTTCATCATGCTCATGAAATAGGCAGGGGCGTTAGTCAGTCCAAATGACATGACCGTATATTCATACAACCCGTACCGTGTGGTGAATGCTGTATTTGGTATATCCTTCTCTCGAATCTTCAACTGTTGGTATCCTGATCGCAGATCGATCTTCGAAAACACCTTAGCTCCTTGCAGCTGGTCAAACAGATCATTGATCATCGGCAGTGGGTACTTGTTCTTGATCGTCACCTCATTCAAGGCCCGATAATCAACAACCATTCTTAGAGACTTATCCTTCTTCTCAACCAAAAGCACTGGGGCTCCCCATGGTGATGAACTCCGTCGAATGTAACCTTTCTCCAATAACTCCTTGATCTGTTTCTTAATCTCCTCCAGATCATTCGTGGGCATCCGATAGGGTCTCTTGGATATTGGCCCTGTACCTAGCAATAGCTCTATCAAAAACTCGATGTCCTGATCTGGTGGCATGCCTAGTAACTCCTCCGGGAAAACATCCGGGTAATCCTTCACTACAGGCACTTCCTCCTGAACAACTCCTGTGAGGGTATTCACTTGGCTCCTCCTAGGCACATGCCTAGATACATACTTGATCCTTTTTCCCTCCGGGGTGGTGAGATAAATCGACTTACTAGCACAGTCAATGCTTCCTCCATACTTTGACATCCAGTCCATGCCTAATATCACATCCAATCCTTGTGACTCCAAGATGATTAGGTCGGACGAAAAAACATGGCTACCAATGGTTAGGGGTATCTGGTCGCACCATCGACTAGCCATATATTCTGCTCCAGGTGAACTCACTAACAGAGGGGTCCTAAGGGTTTGGGTTGGTAGTCTAAACTTATCCACAAATCCCATTGATATGTATGAATGCGATGCACCAGTATCAAAAAGAACAAGAGCGGTAAATAACTTAACCAAAAACTTACCTATAACCGCGTCTGGCTGCTCTTCAACCTCCTCCACGTTAACGTGGTTCACTTGTCCTTTGTTGAATGGATTGGTCTTCTTCCCAGCGCTCCCATTTCCGTTTCCATTCTTCCCTTCAGGGCACTCCGTGGCATAGTGTCCAGTCTTCCCGCACTTATAGCAAGTAATGTGACTTAGATCTCTTTTGGCGGGTGTGGTTGGATTGGGGTGGTTCTGATTGTTGTTTGTTCTGTTCCCATTCCCATTCTTAGAACCATTGTGGTTATGCGATCCTCCTCCGGTGTGGTTATGACCTCCATGGTTATGAACAAGTCCTCCCGAGTTCGGGGTTAGGCGAGGCTTCTGCTGAGCTCCTGAGTTATACCTCCCTTGTCCATACTTCCTCTTACGGCTCTCAATCTACTGCTGCTTCCCTTCAATCATAAGAGCCTTATCTACCAACTCCTGGTAGTTCTTGAAGGTTGCCACCATCAACTGCATTCTCATCTCATCATTCAGCCCTTCCATAAACTTCTCCTGCTTCGCGGCATCTGTGGCCACATCATCAGGGGCATATCGTGATAACTTGCTAAACTCATCCACGTACTGAGCCACAGTACGGTTCCCCTGGCGTAAGTTGCAAAACTCACGCTTCTTCATATTCATAGATCTAGTTGAGACATGGGCCATGCGTAAAGCTTGCTGAAACTGGTCCCAAGTGACGTTGGCTATGGGGAAAGTGGCCGTGTAATTCTCCCACCATGAGGCTGCTGGCCCATCCAATTGATGCGGCAAAACACACCTTCTCAGCATCTATGCAACCTGCGATGGTCAGATCCCTTCCAATATGGCGTAGCCAATCATCAACAACTATGGGCTCGGTGCTACTGGAAAACACCGGCGGCTGCAACCTCAGGAAATGGGCTAGGTTATCAACTGGAGGCGGGTTGTTGTTGTTGTTGTTGTTCTTGTTGCCTTGGTTCTGGACTAACAGTTGCATCAGGGCATTCTGCTGCTGGATCAACTGGGTGAGCTCTGGCAGGAAGGCAAATCCGGTGTCACGTCTCGGAGGCATCTGGCGGGTTTAGAGGGAAGAGATCAGAATATAAAAGGGGGTCTAATGAGAAAGCACTACCCATATGCACATGAGACAAACACAAACATTTCACTCAATCAATCAAGCAAGGGCATACAAGCGGTCTTAGAACTATCACAAAAGTGCTCAACTACTACTATATACATGAGGGAATACTACTAATCATTTGGTGATCATCTAGAAATTTTGATCGGTGGAAGACTCCATGATGTCTGATGCAGCTTCGTCTTCAAAGTCATCATCACTAGGGTCGGAGTCGGTGTCGTCGATGATGATGTAGTTCTCCGGGCAAGTGGAATCTTCGTCCTCTCCTCCCGGCACTGGATCTCCCATGAATACTCTGATCTTCTTTACCAGGTCGTCATTCTTCTCCAATAGTGTCGCAATTTCCTCCTCATATGCATCACGTGTGAACTTGAGTTCTTCTTCTTGCTCGATGATCCTAGTCTTCGCCTTCTTCAAATCTATCATGTCTGATCACATCTGATTCTCCTGGCGTCGAATGTGCTGGTTTAACTCCTGGATGAAAGCTGCAATGGATTTGTCCTTCTTGGTGCTGATCATCTCCCATTGCTCGTCTTGGCGCCCACATATCTGGTAGATAGTGTCCTTAATATCCTTGTTGTAGACTTCTCCAATGCGTCCCATGGTAATGTGGGCTGCCATGCTCTTGCCTAGACTCCAGATGGGTGCTTCGAAAGAAAGTTCTATGGGCTTAGTGGTTGGCGAGAACGTCCTTCCTGGAACTTGTACTTGAATCATCCAGAGCTCCTCTTCTGTTAAGGTGGCGTTGTACGTCCCGATGAAGCTTGGTTTTCCAATGTTCAAGTACCTAGTGACTTCCTTCAAGTGACGTCCAAAGGGTGTGTCTTCATCCAGCTGTGCAAACTTGTTCTTCAACTCTGCCATCCTAAAGAATATAAGATGGAGAGAAGTCAGAAATGAGTGGAGAAGAGTGACCTATGGTTTATCTTAGTGGTCGTGTCCTACACTCAGCGTGCGCTCTGATACCATCTTGTAGCGACCCGACCTCAAACAGTCAAGTCTACGTGTTTCAAAGGTCATCCACGGATCGGTAATCTTGACACACATAGTACTCAAAGGATTTATAACAGAGTAGCAATCACACACTTATTACATCGAATGTCTCAAAAGAGAACTTATTACAATAAATATGGCTTAAGGCCATCTAATACGATAACAGCGGAAGGCTTGGAAGATAAAGTGAGTCCATCAACTCCAACGGCATAGCTGAGCTGCACGGCAATGACCTAACAAACCTTACTCCTCGTCTGAAAAGTCTGCAACATAATACGTTGCAGCCCGAAAACGGGTCAGCACATGGAATATGCTGGCAATATAACACAGTAGAGCAAGAACAGAATAATGCTATCACTACATGCATATTTGGCTGGTGGAAGGCTCTATGGTTATAGTTTTTGCGAAAAGCCAATTTTTCCCTACAAAAAAGGAATAGATTTTAATTTAACTATCATGGAAGTTGAAACATCATTGAGAAGGTTCCTCCAACTCAATCCCAATTAAAGTAATTATCAACCCAACAATATTTATTAAAAGTGATGAGATACTTAAGATACTCCAAGTACTAGATACTCAAGATTGCCCATAACTAGGGACACGGCTAACCATGATTAGATTGTACACTCTGCAGAGGTTTGCGCACTTTTCCCCACAAGACTCGATCGCCTCCGTTGGATTTCTCGCACTACATGGTGTTTGAGAAACGGATGACCGAGACACAGTCTTTCAGAAACATTAAATCTCTACTCTGGGAAGACCATACCAAACCTACAACCCTCTACCTGCTGATCCACCTCTTCAAGAGCTTCACGTAACTTACTCAACTATGCTAGAGCCCATAATAGCTTGTGGCTGCACACTGAAGTTTCTAGCATGAAATTACCTCAGTTCCCTTTGAGCCTGGGTGGCGGTCCATAGGAAGATCACACGGAACCAGGATTTCCAAAAATACAGTAACATCGGATTCTCCAGGTGCCTCAATCCACCCAGATGTGTATTTATGTTGCCACCTTAAGTTGATCCATTAATTAACAATCTCACATCTGTCATGGATTTCACTCACCCAAACCACGTCTACGAGCATAGCATAGCAATTTAAGCAATACGTAGAAGTAACTCCCAAGGGTTTGAATATAATAGGGCAATAGGTTCTACCTCAACAACTACTTCCCAACCCACATGTTAATGACATCCTAATCATGCAATGTTTGAGGATTGAAACTAATGCATAAAAACTGGGTATGGAAAGAGTATGATCAATGTGTTACTTGCCTTGCTTAAGATCCACGTAACCTAGGGACTCGTAGTAGCACGCTTTGCACTCCGGGAATTCTATCGCAAACAAACAATAGCATACATAAGCAATCAAGCAAAGATTCACAGGCAAAACTCAAATAAGAAGAATTGACCAGGAAGTTCAACTTAAGAACTCCGGTTTGCAAAAAGAATCAAATCAAACGGAGCAACAAAACTCAAACGGCGAAAGAAACAAGATTCGTTTACTAATTTGAACTAAAGTCAAATTTTACAGAACCAAAATCTCGTTTAAGTTGATTAAACAAAAAGAGGGTCTCGAGACGAAGATATGGGCGCTTGAATCGCCTGATTCCGATAAATGAGTGAAAATATAAACTAAAGAAAATCGGATCAAAAAACGCGATCGAAAATAATCGCGGAAAAATCTGAGAAAAAGAAAACTGACGAATAGGCTAACGAACGAGCGTTCGTTGTCTGTAGCTATCGAGCGAAAACCGTTCGTTAAAACGAATGTACGGACGAACGTCCGCTAAATAGTTAAACCGAGAAAACCGGCGAACCGATCTAAAAAAACGAACTAGGGTTTTTCTTAAAAAAAACCGAATTGGTTTTCTTAAAAAAACCGGCGGCGTCGAACGGCGCGTTACCTCCGGCGAGGCTCCCGTGAGGCGAGGCTCGGCGCGGGCGACGCGGCGGCCTGACGATGGGCGGAGGCGGCGGGCACGGCAGAGGCGTGGCCTTGTTGAGCGAGGCTCGGCGGGGTTGGTGTTGGTGGCGGGGTCCCGGGTATTTAAGACAGGGTAGGGGGCTTGGAGGAGGGGGCAAGGCGGGGAAGGAGTCCCGCTCGGACTCGGTCCGAGTCGGCGGCGAGGCGCCTGTGATCTCCAGTGGGAGGCAGTGTGAGGGGAGGTGGGCAGCTCAGGCCTCGGCTTGATCGGTCAGGCTGGAACCTTTTTCTTAAACAATTCCACCGAACAGAAAATAAATCCTAGAAAATAAAATAAAAATCTAAAAATGCCAAAACAAATTTTCACCGTCTAAATAAAATATTTGGAACGAGATGAACATTTTCTAGGCCCTAAAATGCAATTTTGAAAAACATGCAATTTTTCTAATGCAAATAAAATTGCGATAAAATCCAAATAAAGTCAAATATTTGATTTTAATATTTTTCCTCCAATATTTCAATTATTTTGGAGAAGTCATATTATCTCCTCTCATATATTTTAATATGAAATATTTTTCAGAGAGAAAAATAATTAAAACCAAAATCCTCGTTTCAATATTTGATAAAAATCAAATATGAAAACTGGGAAATCCCCAACTCTCTCCGAGGGTCCTTGAGCTGCTTAGGATTTCGAGGATCGCGAAATGAAAATGCAATAAAATATGATATGCAAGAATTATCTATGTATAACATTCCAAATTAAAATTTTGGGATGTTACATAGAGCTATTGAAGACAATGATGGTAGTGAAGAAGAAGATGATGATGATGATGATGTCAGCGAAGGCGATGACGATGGCGCGCCTCGCTAAACTTGTGTTTCCCTGGTCTCCTGTCAGAACTTTGAATGTGACCCCGCAGGGATGCGAAAGTATTTTTTGGAAGAATTTTTCCTGCGACGTATTAAGTGATATTTGCACTCCTTGTTGTCGCCCCTCTTTTACTTTTCACGCACTCACGACCCCTGAGTAGGGGTGGCCACCGTTGCCGTGCCTGGTCATGGTGCCTGGTTCAAGGTCCAAGAGGGGTCGCCTGTTGAGGGTCCCGGGTGATGCACGCCTGCCAGTTTGCTTGAGAGCACTACGCGAAGATCCAGAGAGGTGTGCGCGGGGGCAAGGCCACGGCTGCTGTGGCCTAGGCCCTCAGGGCGTATTTAGCGCCGGCTTACGCACCATGACCAGCCCCGCTCATGCGGTGCGATGGGGCACGGGTACCCGCCATCTTTCCCAAAGACGGGAGCCAAGTGAAGGAAACAACAACTAGGAGAAGGAAAAACCAGGAACCCCCCTTTTTTAACAAAAATGCAGTCAGCTACAAGAGAAGGCAAAAACAGCCGCGTCCGGCACCTATGCTAGTATTCTAGTCTTCCCGCCAGCGTGGAGCATGGGGCCTCCACTAGGCATGGGCTTGGCAATTAGGGGACCGTGTCGTCCGCCTGCGCGGAGCATGGGGCTTCCACTGGGACATGGGTGGGAGCCTGTCGGTGTCAAAACCGGCAGATCTCGGGTAGGGGGTCCCGATCTGTCCGTCAAGGCTGATGGTAACAGGAAGCAAGGGACACAGATGTTTACCCAGGTTCGGGCCCTCTCGATGGAGGTAAAACCCTACTTCTGCTTGATTAATATTGATGATATGGGTAGTACAAGAGTAGATCTACCAGAGATCGTATAGGCTAAACCCTAAGAGCTAGCCTCTACGATGGTATGAATGTAATTGTGATCGGCCTTCTAGGACCAACCTCTCCGGTTTATATAGACACGGAGAGGGCTAGGGTTTACATGGAGTCGGTTACAAGGAAGGAAATATAATATACGGATCGCCAAGCTTGCCTTCCACACCAAGGAAAGTCCCATCCGGACACGGGTCGAAGTCTTGAGTCTTGTATCTTCACGCTTCAATAGTCCGGACATTGTACACAGTTCGGTTGTCCGGATACCCCCTAATCTAGGACTCCCTCAGTAGCCCCTGAACCAGGCTTCAATGACGATGAGTCTGGCGCACAGTATTGTCTTCGACATTGCAAGGCGGGTTCCTCCTCCGAATACTCCAAAGTGGTCATCGAACACGTAGACCGTGTCCGGGTCTGCAAGATGATCTTCGTATGGTATAAATCTGATCCGCTGGCAATCTTCGGGTGTCGTGCCCTTGCATCGTGGCCTGGTCCGGCGCGGACCGATGTTTCCTACCCCACAACGAATCGTGTTACGCGGCAGTTTTATTGGCATGTCCCGTCGAGGCAGAGATCGTGTCCCTCTTGTTACAGGACTTTCCATTAATACGGGCGCGCCCGACCCCACGACGGCCGTTGGTATTACCCCGCGTGTTTTTAGATTAGCCTCCAGCGGCCACATCAAGGACTCTTGGTATTCATCCCCTTTATAAAGAGGGTTCAGGCCTATGCCTCTTTTCCACCTTCCTCGTGCCTCCTCGCACCTCGAGTTCTAACACCCGAAACGCAAGCTTCAACACCCTAGATCCTCCAATATGTCCGGATCCGTCCCTCAAGGCCGGTGGGTGGCCTCCTCGATTCAAGTGGACGACATTGCGAAGCTTTGGGAGGTCAGATACCTGACCGCCGACATCCAACACAGGCTTCTTGCTTCAGGGTAGGTCATCTCCACACCGGAGCCTAATGAGTGCGTCATTTTTGTCCCGCGCTTCCTCCGCGGCTTGGGCCTCACCCTCGATCCCTTTGTGAGGGGGCTCATGTTCTATTATGGGTTGGATTCTCACGATCTGGCTCCAGACGCTATCCTCCACATCTCGTCGTTTATTATCGCGTGCGAGGCTTTTCTCCACGTCACTCCACACTTCGGCTTATGGCTCAAGACCTTCAATGTGACGTCGAAGATGATCGAGGGGCGACACGTGGAGTGCGGAGGCGCCTTAATAAGTAGAAACGCCGATGTCCCATGGCCAGAGGGTTCTTTCCCAGAAGTATCCGATGTATGGAAATGGAGGTGGTTTTATGTCACGGCTCCCAGAGGCACAAAGTGGGTGGCTGCCCCCGAGTTTCGCTCGGGCCCTCCATCACAGTTGGCGTCTTGGACAGACGTAGGACAGAATTGGGGGCCCGCTGGTGATGTACCAGTACTGCAGAATCGCATCCGGGAGCTTCCTGAGAGGGACATTAACCTTGTCAACATAATACAAGTGATGTTAATCCGACGGATGTTGCTGTGCCAACGCCGGCCTCTCCGGATGTGGGAGTTCAATCCGGAGGGTCCGCGGGCTGTCAAGCACTTCTTCAGCTTGAAGCTCGAAGAGATGTGCAAATTATTCTTCGGACGGAAAGTAGTGTGTCCGGATACCACCGAGGATGCGGGCCTAAGCTGCAATCGCCTAGATACTCAAGTAAGTAGCTTTGATACCGGACACCCTGTTTTGTATTTGTCATGATTCTTTATTCTGAAAATCATCCGTGTCCACGAATGGCTCAGCAAGGCGGAGAGAATCAGGTGTCTGGCGCCACTTCCCGAAGGCTCGCCCGCCCCTACCATGGCCAAGATGCTCGATCGGGTACTCAGCAGAATGCCCTCGGGGAAAATCAAGGGGAGGAACGAAGAAGCCGAACCCCACGTGCTACGCATCCGAACCGGGGGACGTGCTGCCTCCCCCAAGGAGAATAGTCGGGGAGGAGAGGCTAAGGCCTCCTCCCTACGCGGGAAGAAGAGGGCCGCCTCCGAAGCTTTGGAGGCGGAGATGCCCAAATTAGGGAAAAAGACATCCCCAGGGGGCCTTTCCCTAACGGGCACCCCCACCGCACCATGCCCTCCAACGGGCCAGCCTTCCACCGAGCTGTAAGTCAATCTACAATCCAAAGGTACTGTGTTTCTCCTAGATCAATGACCAGGATTCACCTTTTGCAGTCCGGCCAACAGCTCTTCTCAACAGGGTTCGTCTTCGGGGGACCTTCCTCCGGAGATGATGGAGAGCGAGACCCCACCCCCTTCTCCGACTCATGAAGCGGGCGACACCGAGGTGTCATCACGGAGGAGTCCGGATCTGCCGAAGACGGAAGCCAATGCGTCAGCCACCCTGAGCTCGGAGCGTTTGGCTCCTGCGAGGGGCGATGGGAAGGGTCCAACATAGTTCGATGTCCAGCCGGACGTACCGACGGGCCTACTGGAGCAAGCTGCGCTCTCGGAGGAGCACCGCTCATTAATGAGCGCGGTGCTCAGGAAGATTTCCTCTGCTACAAGCGGTTCGAATGAAGCATTTACAAGTCTGCTCAGAGGCTTTGAGGTATGTAGTGAAGAATACACTGTTTTTGGCTGTGAGGCACGCGTTAGGTGTGCTCCATATAGATAGTAGCCCCTGAGACTATGGTTGCCCACCCTAGGCGGCAAACAGGGGATCATAAATCAATGATTGCGCTGTAAAAACTTGCAGGTGCCTGCGGGTCCGGCCGCCGACCTGTCCGTTGAAGTTGCCGAACTAACCAGGCAGATTGGATCGATTGATGCCGATATCACGTTGGTGAAAGAGCGGTTGGACAAATTGCAAGGTATGTGCTCTGCCTTCCTTTGTATAGGAAAATATGGAGGCGGCATGATATTAATGTTCGGGTTAGCAATGCGGCTGCCCTAAAGGCGGCCAAGGAATTGAGAGCCGAACAGGCTGCTCATCGCCGAAGCGAGGAAAAGATAGACGAAATGGCTGTTAAGTTAAAAAATGCCGCTGACCGGATAGCTTGGCCGAGCTGGACAAGGCACACAATGCCACCAAGGAAATACGGACCGAGCTTAGTGGTGTGCGGGATGAGCTTCAACAGGCCGGTAAAATCGTGGCTGGAGGTTCCTACTTGCTACGGACGAAGTTTTTCGATCCGAAGTACGCTCCCCTAGATGGACGCTGGAGTCCTGCGGACGCGTATGCGGATTTGGCGAAGAGTACGGCTGACGCTGCCAAGTTCTTCGAGGGTCAGGGTGATAAGGAGGTGGAGAAGCTTTTCTGGTCGCAATTCAATGCTCCCACTCGCCCGCTGCCGTTAAGTGACAAGATGGCTGCTGTAGCGGAGCTTCACAGGCTGTCCGGTCTTGCAGTGCAGTTTGTGACAGACCATCTGTGGCCGAAAGGGCCTAAGCCGGACAGTTACTTTGGCTTGGTGCAGCAATTCCTTGGGGCCATGTCTCGGATCGACGCCATGAGGAGGTCGGCGTGCATAGAGGGTGCACGAATGGCTCTTGCCCGCGTTAAAGCCTATTGGACAGATGTGGAGGCCAATATTATAGCGACCCAAGATCCGGCGGGGGGCCAATATCCGGCCGAGCACTACTTGGCATAGGTCACAGAAGGTGCCCGCCTGATAGAGGCGCAGTGCTCGAAGAATGTCTTATTCGAGTGACGAATCGAATCATTGTAAGAACCATGTTATTTTGATTATAAGGCTTATATTTATACTTTTTGCCCGAAAGTATAATTGTGTCCCCTGTGTGGCCGTTTACACACACACACACACACACAAATATATATATATATATATATATATATATATATATATATATATATATATATATATATATATGAATGTGTAATCCGAAAGATAGCGGTCGTTGGCTTCAGCCCCCACGCAGACAATGCGGGGGTGTTCGCAAAAAATATGTTTAATCACACTTGATCCAACGTCTTGATCCATTAAGGAGGTGATCGCACGTCGAACTAGGCAACCGGACTATATAGCTGTAACACTTTCGCTTAGCCATGTGAGTCTAATGTTGGGGCTACTATGTAGCCCCTGGTACCTTCGCGTGTATCCGAACACGGGCGCGTGTGTACATGACCAGGAAACGGTCCTTCGTTAATGCGGAGGGATCCTAAAGATTCCGATAAGTCTTGAAAGGTGGTTGAGCAGGTCTCTCATTTGTATCATGTGATCAGTTTTCCTTTAGCCACCTTAGCTGGAATAACCAGGGCACAATCGCAGTAGTTCTCCTTTGGCCACCTTAGCCGATAATAAGGGAACGTAAGGCGACAAACCCAGGAGCCGGGAAAACCCAACATTTGACCAGAGACATGATTCGGAGCTGATGCATATAAGGCCAAACTCGTGACGCCGAACACTCCCGAAGGTATTCGGACTTTATAATAGATGATGGGCTCAAGAATCCCATTCATTATAAACCTTGTGTTTCCAGGTACGTGCGTTAATCTGTCATGGCGAAATGCCAAAAACGGCAGTATCCTCTGTGGGTATGGAACCCATGGGATGGTTAAACAACAAGAGGCAATAGAAAAGGTTTACACAGGGCTTAATCTAAAAAGAAACCTGTTGAACGGGGCCCTGCTGCACGTCTGCGCCTTTGTCTCCGTTGTGCCATATCCTGGAAGGGTATCGCGCGAACGTTGTCTGTGGAGGAAAACTCGTAGAAGAGTACAACGTAAGTATGCGATGGGTAATAAAAGTGTAAGATGTTGGCCTGCCCATAAGGTTGAGCCAACTGTGGGACTATGTTAAGTATTTATTGCCCCTGGTGTCCACTATGGGATTATGTATACGGTGCCCTGATTCAATTTTATCCAGGCGACTGGACTCGTCTAGCCGAGTATGTGGTCTTTAATAACCAGTCATGTTTTCTGATGTTGGAGGCCGCTTATAGTCCGGCCGCTAAGGCCGTCACGAGTTCCTCTGCGCGTGAAGAGCGCTCTGTGATTCCTCTAACGGTGATGGCGCCACGTGGACCAGGCATCTTGAGTGTAAGGTAGCCATAGTGCAGCAATGCGTTGAAGCGGGCGAAGGCCGTTCTTCCGAGCAATGCATGATAGTTGTTTTGGAAGGGTGCGATGAAGAAGAGTAGCTCCTCGCTTCTGGAGTTGCCTGGAGAGCCGAATGTTACCTCCAGTATGACGGAGCCCCTGCTATGGGCTACAACGCCTGGTATCACCCCTTCAAAGGTGGTGTTGCTTTGGCTGATTCTGGATGGGTTTATCCCCATCCTGCGGACAGTATCTTCGTATATTAAATTGAGAGTACTGCCCCCGTCCATGAGGACATGGGTGAGACGATATCCGTCGGTTATCCGGTCAAGCACCAAGGCCTTTGACTCTCCATACCGAATACTAGTTCGGTCGTCCGAGTGATCAAAGGTGATCAGATAAGACATCCAGTGGTTAGTTGTGAGGATGATGGGCTCTATATCGAGCGCGTCTCTATGTGCGCGTTCGTGCCTTCTCATGGATGTGTGAGTCGCGTGGATCATGTTCACTGTTTTAACCTCTGGCGGGAATTTTTCCTGTCCTGCAGTGCTCGGCTGGCGAGGTTCATCCTCGTCTTCACTTGGTCTTTCCCTTCCCTTGTGTTCGGCATTTAATTTTCTCGACCTGCTTGAAGACCCAACACTCTCGTATGCGTGTGGTTCGCAGGTTTTGTCGAAGTGCCATGAATTTGGCATAGTATGTCTAGGACTCTATTCAACCGGACGGTCCCTCTTTCTGCCTTTAAATGGCTTCTTTTGTTGATCAGGTCGAGAGCCCCTGAATCCGCATTAACCTTGTGTTATCCGGCTCTCTTCCTTGTTTGGGCGTTTGTTTTTATTACGCCGTGGCTTCCGTTGCCATCCCTTATTTCGGATGTCTTTGGGTCGTTGGTGCCTTTTACGGGCTAGCCAGCTATCTTCACCAGCATAGCGGGTCATGAGGCTTGTTAAGGCTGCCATTGTCCTCGGCTTTTCTTGGCCGAGGTGTCTGCAGCGAGCCACTCGTCACTTGATGTCGTGTTTGAATGCCGCTAAAGCTTCAGCGTCCGGACAATCGACAATTTGGTTCTTCTTAGTGAGGAATATGTTCCAAAGCTTGCGAGCGGACTCTCAGGGTTGTTGGATTATGTGACTTAGATCGTCAGCATCCGGAGGCCGGACATAGGTCCCTTGAAATTGGCCCTGAAAGCGCCCTCGAGCTCCTCCCAACTCCCAATTGAATTTTCGGGAGGCTTTTCAACCAGTGTCGGGCTGGTCCCTTCGATTTGAGGGGAGGTATTTGATGGCGTGGAGGTCATCCCCACGAGCCATATGTATATGCAGGATAAAATCCTCAATCCAGGCACGCTTGGAGTGCTCGTTCCGTCAGTATGCCTCTATGTTCACAGGTTTAAAGCCACTGTGGGAATTCGTGGTCCAAGATACCTCTTCGGTAAAAGCATGTGGGGTGAAGCCCCTCTGTATCTGGACGTGATGTGGCATGCCGTCGGCTGTTGTTGTGTCCGGTGTTTATTCCGAACTGGTATTCGATTGGCATAATCGTTTTGGTGACCGTAGTCCCTTGCCGGGGTGTGTCCTTTAGATCCATAAATGGACCTTGCCGCGCCAGCTTTCTTATCCAGGTGCTATTTAGATCGTGCGTGGCATCGGTAGCCGCTTTGTTGCGGTTATGAAGTGGCACGGCTTCGTCATAGAATTCTGGCAGTAGCTTGCGTTTTGGATAGCTCTTTGTACGGCGATCATCGCCGTATCTTTCTTCAGTGTCTAGCACTTTGTTCCATCTACGGTTGAGCGTTTCCTGTGCGGCTTTGAGCCGTTGCTTCTGCTCCTTTAGACTTCTTGCGGTGGCCATAAGCATTCTGTGGAGGTTATCTCGTTCCACGTGTTTTTCCGGGATTGCATCATTATCCGGACTGTTTTCCTGTGCTGGTTTGGTTTGATGACCTCGTCCGTCAGGATCATTGTCCTCGGGCGTCTGCTCCGAGCTGTGTTCAGGGTGACTTGGTTCGTCCTGCTCCATCGCAGGGTCCGTATGGTCGTTGTTGCCTTCGGAGTTGATTGTAGTGTCGATCACTCTGGCGCTCTTGTCACTATTTTTCTTTATTCTTTGGACATAGAGCGGCGTCTGCACCGTCGCTTTGGATTTTGTCCGGGGGTTTTATCGTCCGGATTGTCTTCTTTGTCCTCTTTGGGCGTATCCACCATGTATATGTCGTGTGACAAGGGAGAAGTCCATCGCCCCATAGATTCTGAATCTTCTCGTACATCGTCGTCCACACCGTCGATGTCTTCAGAGTCGAAGTTAGGCACGTAGGCTAAGTCATCGACTGTGGTTATGAAGTGGGTGGTGGGTGGGCAACGAATTTCTTTGTCGTCTGTTTCCCACTCGAGCCGAACATAGTTTGGTCCAGAATTTTCTATCAAAGAGAGAGTTTTTAATAAGTTCAACATGTTGCCAAAGGGGAGTGCTGAAAGATATCCACAGCGGTGAACTCCATTACCGGAGCCCAACTTGGCTCGACTGGCTCCGGAGTGCGCGGACCGGGACCAACATCCGGATACGAATCCGGGGGTCCGGAATCACAGGCCACCACAGAGGTAAGGCCCGTGTTTGGCTCCACCGCCGATGAGTGTGCGACCTGCGGGGCGGGGTCCAGCCCTTCGTCCTTAGGCAACGCGGCCTGTTCGGAATTTAGGTCCAAGGCTATTGCGGGGGTGATACCCCGAGCTTCGTCCGACAGCAGGTCTAAGCCGTGCTCGTCGTGACTGTCCGGTGCCCCTAGCATGGGCACGAATCCGTCGGTGATCCGGTCTCTGCGGATATCCACCTTGTAATTCAGGTTTCCGATCCTGATCTGGTGGCCAGGGGTGTAGCTATCGATCTGCTCCAGATGGCCAAGCGAATTGGCCCGCAGGACGAAGCCGCCGAACACGAAGATTTGTCCGGGGAGGAAAGTCTCGCCCGGGACCGTGTTGTCGACGATGGTTGAAGGAGTCAGCGAGCCCCGTAGCGACGACACATAGGAACTCCCAATGAAAGCACCAATGTCAGTGTCAAAACCAGTGGATCTTGGGTAGGGGGTCCCAATCTATGCGTCAAGGCCAATGGTAACAGGAAGCAAGGGATACAGATGTTTCCCCAGGTTCGGGCCCTCTCGATGGAGGTAAAACCCTACTTTCTGCTTGATTAATATTGATGATATGGGTAGTACAAGAGTATATCTACCACGAGATCGTATAGGCTAAACCCTTAGAGCTAGCCTATGGTGGTATGAATGTAATTGTGATCGGCCTTCTAAGGACCAACCTCTCCGGTTTATATAGACACCGGAGAGGGCTAGGGTTTACATGGAGTTGGTTACAAGGAAGGAAATATAATATCCAGATCGCCAAGCTTGCCTTCCACGCCAAGGAAAGTCCCATCCGGACACGGGTCGAAGTCTTGAGTGTTGTATCTTCACGCTTCAATAGTCCGGACGTTGTACATAGTCCGGCTATCTGGATACTCCCTAATCCAGGACTCCCTCAGAGCCCCCGTGAGGCTCAGGGATAGCACTCAGGAGAATCCGGGGCGTGTACAACCCCACTCATTATAATGTGAGAGTGCCAGGAGCGGAGATTTGAGGGGTGCTTCTTGCCCCCTGGGCGAGGACCCTGCCCCGCGCATACCCCGACCACTGTTGGGGCGTTCGGAAACCAGGACAAGACCAAGGGGCAAGGAGCTACGCGGGCGGTGGTAAGGTGGCCATGGGCCCTCGGCCGGGGGAGGGCTTGCCATCGCCTTCCCAAGGGGAGGACTCACCTCCGGATGGCATGTGCCACCACGGTGGCGGCGCCATACGCCCCGTGACACGGGGGGAGCCCTAGCACCGGGCCCCTCCGCTGCGCATGAGGTGCGTCCTCGCGCGACCTCCTGGGGCACCCTGCCAGCCCGGGGTGGGGCCAGCGCCCGGAGGTGCGCCGTCGTGGCGCGTTTTACCTGTGATCCAATGTTAGCATGACATGTTCCAAAGATATTGGTTGTAACCGATGGTCGTTGCTATCAAAGGTGCCGGTGGGGCATTGGGTTGGCTCGCAAGGGGCCCTGGTCCCGTGTGGCCTCGGCGATCCCGACGTCCAGGTCGACGAGGGGAACGTGCGCGGGCCTCCCTTTTGATCCTCAGGGGCCATCATCCTGAAGCCAGCCCCTAGTATCTCCGCTCCGCTGCCAGCCATTTCAGGTCCCTGTCGTGCTGAACAAGGGGCGGTCCTTTGGTGTGGCTCCTGGAGGGGCCGCCTATCCCTGTCATATTCCGGGGGAACGCATCTTGAGTGGGTGGCATCGCATGCTGGACCACCACTGTAAGACCCTCCGGACTCCCTCTGTAAGGGCGAGCAGGCGCAGCGGGAGCAGGCGCGAGCCCCTAGCAACGTACGTGAAGCAGGCATGATACAAAAGGGGTTTGCACCCTCGCAAGCGGCGTCGAGCAGCTTAGCGACCTGACCAAGCAAGGCATCATGGCTGCCTTCCACTAGCCGGCATCTCAGCAACTCTCGTGCTACGAGGAGCGCTACTCGCATGTTCACCGTTCGCATGTTCACCATCACCCGACGAACATGCAAGGACGACGCCATGGCATGGTTGGAGGACCACGCGGAGGCACGATTGCGGTGCCGTGCGGGAGTGGGCGGTGGTGGGCCTCGTCACTGACGGCCGACGACGCCAGCAGCATCGTTAGCCACGGGGAGCATGGGGTGACGATGAGCTCCGCGACCGAGGGGCGCCAGCCGGGTGGTCCGAGTGACTCAACAGTCAGCGCATGCTCGGGGAGCCTCCGCCATGGGTATGATGGAGTGAGGGAAGAACATGGTTGATGAAGAGGCCGAGCTTCGACACGCCCCTACCTGGCGCCAAATGTCGGATTCAGGGCTCCACATACCCAAGAAAGGTTCGAACTCCTGGGCGTGTGCGAAGAACTCAATCTATCTAGCCAACCAGCTCGTCGCCCTACGGCCTAGCTCGACGCACACAAACGAGGAAGAAGATGAACACGACAGTTTACCCAGGTTCAGGCCACCTTGCGGTGAAAAACCCTACTCTTGCTTTGTGGTGGATTGGCCTCCCGAGGGGCCGAGGTTGAACTAGTACAAGTGATGAACAACCTCACGAGGTTTGCCCTGGTGAGGGTGGAAAGGATCCGATCAGTCGACCCTCCTCTATGGTGGTGGGTAACCTATACTTATAGTGGCCTCGGTCCTCTTCGCCCAAAACGTAGGCGGGAAGGGATCCCACAACGGCCAATTTGTGAGGGGACAAGTAGTACATCTTATCCTAACTAAAGGTGGTCTTCGCTTGCAAAGCTTCTTGTCGTGACGCTGCAGTGGGCTCGGCGATGGCATCCGTCCGGCTATCCTAGCGGTCTTGGTCTTGTTGCACCGAAATGGAAACCTTTGCCTGAGCCCTCGGGAACCCACACCTACGCGTTCTTCCTTAGCACCATAGTGGAAACTGTCTTCTCTACGCCCGCTGGCGCCCGCCTGGCCTTGGTCTTTATGGCTTGTGTCGTGGTAACCTCATGAGGCTGGGTACCTGCATAGAAATCTCCGCTCCTCAAGAGGCCGCCTGGGGTGGCTGCTCCCTCCAGAGGTCTTGGTGTCACCCGCCACGCGAGGCTTGGTGATAATCCCCAAGTGCAGGGCATCATCGTAGTCATTTCCAAAGGTGGAAGTGATAAGTATGGAGTGTCGAACCCACAAGGAGCTAAAGGTAAGATCAATATTCTCTCAAGCCCTAACTGCCACTGATACGACTCTACGTACACTGAACGTTTGCTTCCAACTAGAAACGAGAAACAAAACTACCTTGTGGGTATAAAGAGGATAACTTTGCATGATATCGGAGAGCTAGAATATAAAAGTAGGTGATGTTATCATGAAGTTAGAATATATTACTAAATATTATAAATAGCGAGTGTGGAATAATGGTGGATCGGCGTGCGGAATTGTCCTAGGCAATTGCTAACAAGATCGATAATCACTATTGCAGTTTCATATGAGGGAGAGGCATAAGCTAACATACTTTCTCTACTTGGATCATATGCACTTATTATTGGAACTCTAGCAAGCATCCGCAACTACTAAAGATCATTAAGGTAAAACCCAAGAATAGCATTAAAGCATCAAGTCCTCTTTATTCCCATACACAACAATCCCTCTTACTCGGGTTTGTGTTTCAGTCACTCACCAACCCACTATAAGCGAATCATGAACGTATTGCAACACCCTACAGCGGGAATCCCTCACGCTTGCGTGACACGGAGGGCACCATAGGACAGCACCAAAATAAAACATACAACTCATACCAATCTAGATCATCAATCAACCCAAAGACAAAAGATATCTACTCAAAACATCATAGGATGGCAACACATCATTGGATCATAATATGTGGCATAAAGCACCATGTTCAAGTAGGGATTACAGCGGGGTGAGGGAGAGTGGACCGCGTAAAAGAGATGAGGATGGTGATGATGGTGGTGATGTTGATGAAGACGATCACTGCAGCGATGATTCCCCTCCCGATGGCACTCCGGCGCCACCAAGAGAGAGGAGGAGAGGTTCTCCCCCTTGTGCTTCCTCCTCCATGGCCTCCCCCTAGATGGGGAAAGGTTCTCCCTCTGGTCCTTGGCCTTCATGGCGATGATGGCCTCTCCAGGATGCTCCTCCAGGGCCACCGGTGATGATGGCCCCCTCCGGCAGGGTGCCGAAGAGGGCCTAGATTGATTTCTCGTGTCTATAGAGGCTTCTGGCGGCGGAACTCCCGATCTAGGTTAATTTTCCGAGGTTTCTGTATTTATAGGAATTTTTGGTGTCGGTCTCACGTCAAGGAGGTGCCCGAGGTGTCCACAAGGCAGGACCACGCGCCTGGGCGCCCACCCACCCTCATGGGAACCCCGGGACTCTCCTGGCCCCACTCTTTTACTCCGAGGTCTTCTTTTGGTCCATAAAAAATCATCAAATTGGCTCGTCAATTGGACTCCATTTGGTATTCCTTTTCTGCAAAACTCTAAAACAAGGAGAAAACAGAAACTGGCACTGGGCTCTAGGTTAATAGGTTAGTCCAAAAATCATATAAAAGTGTATAATAAGGACCATTAAACATCCAAGATAGATAATATAACATCATGAATACTTCATAAATTATAGATACGTTGGAGACGTATCAGCATCCCCAAGCTTAATTCCTGCTCGTCCTCGAGTAGGTAAATGATAAAAGAAATAATTTATGAAGTGCGAATGCTAGCAGGTGCACAAGTTTGATCAATGATAATTTCAAACACCTTTTCTAGCATCATTATATGTCATAACAGTAGCTCATCACATAAAACTTTTCATGATCAAGTAACAAGCCATTCACATGTTAAAGTATAGATCATAAACTTTCTAGAAAAGTAACAAACAGCGTCCTTAGTCATCAAACATTGCAATTCATCTTATTTTCAGGAAGAGTCTATGTCAGAGCTTTGATTTAGAAAACTCCACATACTCAACTATCATTTAGTCTTTCACAATTGCTAACACTCACGCAATATTTATGGGTTCAAAGTTTTAATCGTATTACGAGAGAAAGATAGGGATTATAGTTTCACCTCCCAACCTTTTACCTCAAGGGTAATGTCAACAATAATAGTTCATGATGCCTTACATCCAATTGGATATATATATATATACATATATATATATATATATATATATATATATATCAGAATCTTTCGAACACAATGTGCTTGCCAAAGGATAAAATGTAAAAAGAAAAGGTGAAAAATCACCATGACTCTTGCATAAGGGTAAGAGATAAAAGTAAAAGATAGGCCCTTCGCGGAGGGAAGCAGAGGTTGCCATGCGCTTTCAGGGTAGGATGCACAAAATCTTAATGTGAAAGAACATCACTTTATATTGCCACTTGTGATATGGACCTTTATTATGCAGTCCGTTGCTTTTATTTCTTCCACATCACAAGATCGTATAAATCTTATTTCCTCCACACTAATCAATCATACATATTTAGAGAGCAATTTTTATTGCTTGCACCGATGACAACTTACTTGTAGGATCTTACTGAACCCATAGGTAGGTAAGGTGGACTCTCATGGCAAAACCGGGTTTAAGGGTATTTGGAAACACAAGTAGTATCTTTACTTAGTGCAAAGAATTTGGCTAGCATGAGGGGGAAAGGCAAGCTCAACGTGTTGGGCGATCCATGACAATATACTTTATTTCAGATATAAGAAAACATAACCCATTGCGTTGTCTTCCTTGTACAACATCAAACTTTTATCATGTCATGTTTTAATGAGTGCTCACAATTACGAAAGATGTGCAAGATAGTATATTTATATGTGAAATCCTCTCCCTTCAATATTCTTTCATGAATTGTTCAAGCGACCAATTCTAGGTTTGCTAACTTTCAACAAGTTTACTACATATACTTACTATGTGTGAAGTCATTACTCCCCATATTATAAGCATATGAAACATATATAGATTCAGATTTATGACAATCAATTTATTCAACCATTTACTCATAGGATATACGTGAAGCACATGAGTAAATGACAAACTACTCCAAAAGATATGAGTGAAGAACACTGAGTAGTCAAATAATTAACTAGCCATGGGAGGATTCTTTTTCATTCAATATTTCAGATCCAATGATTTTATTCAAACAGTAAGTAAAATTGAAAATACGCTCCAAGCAAAACACATATCATGTGACAAATAAAAATATAGCTCCGAGTAAGGTATACCGATAGTTTTGAAGACGAAAGAGGGGATGCCTTCCAGGGCATCCCCAAGCGTAGGTACTTGAGTCTTCCTTGACTATTACCTTGGGTTGCCTTGGGCATCCCCAAGCTTAGGATCTTTCCACGCCTTATCTCCTCATATCGATATCTCACCCAAAGCTTGAAAACTTCAATCACACAAAACTTAACCAAACTTCGTGAGATAGGTTAGTATGATAAAGAGTAAACCATTCACTTTGGTACTGTTAAGGACAAGTTTCATAATTGTTCTCACACAATGCCTACTCTACCATATCATTTCTATAATTTATATTGAGAAATATAAGTCATAGAAACTAGAAAACAAGCAAACTGTGCAATGAAAACAGAATCTGTCAGAAACAGAACAGTCTATAATGATCTGAACATAAACCATACTTATGCTACTCCAAAAATTATGAAATAAATTGGTGGACGTGAGGAATTTGTCTATTGATCCTGTGCAAAAAGAATAAACTAAAAAGCAATCTTCTGTAAAAAATGGCAGCTAATCTCGTGAGCGCATAGTTTCAGTTTTTTACAGCAAGATCACATTAACTTTCACCCAAGTCTTCCCAAAGGTCTTACTTGGCACTTTATTGAAACAAAAGCTATAAAACATGATTACTACAGTAGCTTAATCATGTAAACACACAAAAACAGTAAGGGTAAATATTGGGTTGTCTCCCAACAAGCGCTTTTCTTTAATGCCTTTTAGCTAGGCATGATGATTTCAATGATGCTCACATAAAAGATAGGAATTAAAGAAGAAAGAGAGCATCTTGAAGAATATGACTAGCACATTCAAATCTAACCCACTTCCTATGCCTAGATTTTGTGAGCACACAACTTATGGGAGCAATAATCAACTAGCATAGGAAGGCAAAACAAGTATAACTTCAAGACTTTAAGCACATAGAGAGGAAACTTGATATGATTGCAACTCCTACAAGCATGTATTCCTCCCTCATAATAATTTTCAGTAGCATCATGGATAGAAACTTTGTTCCCATACTCAATTGGAACCTCTTCCAAAATAGTGGAATCATTACTAGCTAAAGTTGAAACTCTTCCAAATCCACTTCCATAAATATCACACTAAGATTCCACACCCTCCAAAATAGTGGGATCACTAATTCCTAAAGTTGACTCTTCCAAACCCACTTTAAATGATAGTATTATTCATAATCCAAAAGATATAAGTGAAGTTCATGGAGCACTCTACAATTAATATAGACTAACCAATATCCAAGCTCAAAATGTATAAGTGAAGCACATGAAGCATTCTATAAAACCATACTCAAAAGATTTAAGTGAAGCACAAAGAGCAATTCTATAAGATCATACTTAAAAGATTTAAGTGAAGCACATGAAGTATTATATAAATAAATTAAGGGCTATCTCCTGCTAGCATAGTTCTTAAAGGAAAAACAAAAACACAAAGGACACAAATCATGTGAACAAAGCAAAAACCGAGGTATACCGATATTTGTTGAAGAAGAAAGATGGGATGCCAACCGGGGCATCCCCAAGCTTAGATGCTTGAGTATCCTTTGAAATATTTACTTGGGGTGACTTGGGCATCCCCAAGCTTGAACTCTTGCCTCTCTTTATTCTTCTCATATTGATAGCTCCTCGACCTTCGGACACTTCATCCACACAAAACTTTAACAAAAACTTGTGAAATCCGTTAGTGTAACAAAGCAAATCACTACTATAAGTACTATTGCAAACCAATTCATATTTTGTTTTTGCATTATAGCTACTGTAATATAACTTTTCCATGGCTTAATCCACTGATAGAAATCGATTGTTCCATCAAAACAAGCAAGCAATGCATCAAAAACAGAATATGTCTTAAACAGGACAGTCTGTAGTAATCTGGAAGTTTAGTAAACTTCTGTAACTCCTAAAATTATGAAATAAATTTGACAATTTGAAAATTTTGTACAGAAGTAATGTGCAAGAAGTTTCAGACCCATTTGATCTTCCAGTAAAAAAATTAAATTCATGCACTACAGCCAAAGCTTCTGTTTTTGTTCTGCACATAGTAAACAAGCAATCTAATCATCCTAAAACCAAAGCTTGACACATTATTTTTATAATACAATGGATATATAAAAGGGGGGTAATTATTTACAGAGAAACTTCCATGAAAAATTCTACATTGTTTCCGTGAGCATGAACACAAGTGCTCAAGGTCGACCCTCACTTCTTCAATGCAAAACTTTCCAATCACTTCTCTTTTAAAAAAAAACTTTTTAGGTAAGAGAGGCAAGTAATTTTTTTTGTATTTTCATTCTTTAAATTTTTTTGTATGTTTCACCCACAACTAAACAGAAACAAAAAGGAAAAAAACAAAATCTACTTAGTGAAGAAAGCAAACAAGCATACACGAGAATATCAACCCCACGCTATTGCTCCCCGGCAACGGCGCCAGAAAAGAGCTTGATAATCCCCAAGTGCAGGGAATCATCGTAGCAATTTCCAAAGGTGGAAGTGATAAGTATGGAGTGTCGAACCCACAAGGAGCTAAAGGTAAGATCATATTCTCTCAAGCCCTATCTTCCACTGATACGACTCTACGTGCACCGAACGTTTGCTTCCAACTAGAAACGAGAAATAAAACTACGTTGTGGGTATGAAGCGGATAACTTTGCATGATATCGGAGAGCTAAAATATAAAAGTAGGTGCTGTTATCATGAAGTTAGAATATATTACTAAATATTATAAATAGCGAGTGTGGAATAATGGTGGATCGGTGTGCGGAATTGTCCTAAGCAATTGTTAACAAGACCGGTAATCACTATTGCAGTTTCATATGAGGGAGAGGCATAAGCTAACATACTTTCTCTACTTGGATCATATGCACTTATGATTGGAACTCTAGCAAGCATACACAACTACTAAAGATCATTATGGTAAAACCCAACCATAGCATTAAAGCACCAAGTCCTGTTTATTCCCATACGCAACAATCCCTCTTACTCGGGTTTGTGTTTCAGTCACTCACCAACCCACTATAAGCGAATCATGAAGGTATTGCAACACCCTACAGCGGGAATCCCTCACGCTTGCGCGACACGGAGGGCACCATAGGACATCACAAACATAAAACACACAACTCATACCAATCTAGATCATTAATCAACCCAAAGACAAAAGATATCTACTCAAAACATCATAGGATGGCAACACATCATTGGATCATAATATGTGGCATAAAGCACCATGTTCAAGTAGGGATTACAGCGGGGTGAGGGAGAGTGGACCGCGTAAAAGAGATGAGGATGGTGATGATGGTGGTGATGTTGCTGAATACGATCACCGCGGTGATGATTCCCCTCCCGATGGCACTCCGGCGCCACCAAGAGAGAGGAGGAGAGGTTCTCCCCCTTGTGCTTCCTCCTCCATGGCCTCCCCCCTAGATGGGTAAAGGTTCTCCCTCTGGTCCTTGGCCTTCATGGCGATGATGGCCTCTCCGGGATGCTCCTCCATGGCCACCGGTGACGATGGCCCCCTCCGGCAGGGTGCCGAAGAGGGCCTAGATTGATTTCTCATGGCTACAGAGGCTTTTGGCGGCGGAACTCCCGATATAGGTTAATTTTCCGAGGTTTCTGTATTTATAGGAATTTTTTGGCGTCGGTCTCACGTCAAGGAGGTGCCCGAGGTGTCCACGAGGCAGGCCCACGCTCCTGGGGGGGGGGGGGCGCCCCCACCCTCGTGGGCACCCCGGGACTCTCCTAGCCCAACTCTTTTACTCTGAGGTCTTCTTTTGGTCCATAAAAAATCATCAAAAATTGGCTCGTCAATTGGACTCCGTTTGGTATTCCTTTTCTTCAAAACTCTAAAACAAGGAGAAACAGAAACTGGCACTGGGCTCTAGGTTAATAGGTTAGTCCCGAAAATCATATAAAAGTGTATAGTAAAGCCCATTAACATCCAAGATAGATAATATAACAGCATGAATACTTCATAAGTTATAGATACGTTGGAGACGTATCACTTGGCCCCTCGCGAGGGTCTTGTCCTGATGGCCTTGTAGATGGACCCTACCAGGACGTCGATGAAGCCATGCCATGGGCCGCACGCAGGCAAGTCTGGGTACCCTGGTTCCCAGAACGCCGATAGACGATGGCTTCGATTTCCCCCTCCCGGAAGGAAGTGTCCTCGGCGGAATCGCTCCGCCGGAGAGCAAAAGTTCTCCTGCCTTGTTTCCACCTCGTGGCGGTGGAGCTCCGTCCTGAAAGTCCTCCCTTCATTTTTTCTAGGTCAAATGACCTTATATACCAGAAGATGGGCACCGGAGGTTGGCCAGGGGCCCACTACCCACCAGGGCACACCAGGGGGGTGGGCACACCCTGGTGCCTAGTGGGCACCCGGGTGGCCCTCTTTGGTATTTCTTTTTCTCCAATATGTTTTATATATTCGAAAATAATTCTCCGTAAAATTTCAGCCCATTTGGAGATGTGCAGAATAGGTATCTCTGACATACCTTTTTCAGGTCCAGAATTTCAGCTGCCGGTAATCTCCCTCTTTGTGTAAACCTTGCATATTATGAGATAAAATGCACTAGAATTACTCCACAAAGTGTTATATTGAATAAAAAATACTATAAATAACAGTAGGAAAACATGATGCAAAATGGATGTATCAGTGCACGAGAAGTGCTGCTACGCGTGTAAATGAGCAAGGATTCGACCTTTATAAAGGTTGCCATGGGCCTCCTTTTATAGGTTAATGGGTCACAATAGTGGAAAAATAGTCATTACATGTTTCGAATAGTGGCTACAGTGCCAAATACCTAACTCTGACGTGTTAGGACAAAGGCATTAAATACGTAGTGAGGTGTTGTGCTGGTGATGATCTCTGGCAAGAGTAGTCTCTCCTTGTGTGTCATTCACTAGTTACCTTATATTATCTCGCCATGCCTCTAGGGCGGGTGGCAATGAAGTTATCACTTCGGCGGAAAGCTGACACGTGCCCAGACAAGCCTCACCAAACTACCTGCCCGCTCAACACCTACTTGTTTTCCTGTCCATGTACTTACGTAGGGTCATAATGGCCGATGCTGTTGTTTGCCATTGAGGTTAGCTGCATCCCATGTCTTATAGTATTTCACATCATTTGTGCAATTGCAGCTTAACTTCTAACATTTACTGGTTGCCTGTAGGTACACATGTTAGTGGCACTGATCGACGCTTCGACCTGGAGGAATAGCTCGCCTCCGCTGACTTTGGGAGGGCTTTGGCCAAGATGAAGTGCCCCAGCAACTATCTCTCAGGACTTACCAAGTATGAACTCACCAGTTCAATCTTACCAATACTAGTTGCAATTAATTGCTATGTTTTGTATGGTCGATGTATTAAGCATGTTGTAGTAAACATGTCTAACACGTTCTAGCTATTTTCCCTACATTTTTATAGATAACTGGGCCATTCGCTGCTCTGGTAGCACCTGCCTTGTGATGTTTAACTATGCCAATTGCATTTTTATCAGTACTGGTTTCAATGGCTATTAAGCCTGTTGCAATTAACAGTTGTATCTATTTTTAAAAAGTTGTATTTCGATAGATAAAACTTACAAAACATGACTTAGGATGTTGTTAAGTCTGTTGAAATTAATAGTTGTATCCATTTTTTAATCTATCCCTTTGCTACCGTGCTACTCTCCGCAATGAAGATATACTAGAGATGCTGCCCATTTGCTAATTTTGGTGGATGCTAACCCGGTTGTACTTAACATGCCTTTCCATGTACTTATGCAGGGCCATAACGGGCGATGCTGTTGTTTGCCGTCGTGGTTAGTTGCATCCCATGTATTACAGTATTTTACATCATTTGTGCAATTGCAGTTTGGCTTCTAACATTTACTTGCTTCTTGTAGGTACACATGTCCACAGCACTGATCCACGCTTCGACCCGGAGGTAGACCTCGCCTCCGCCGCCGCTGACTTTGGGCGGGATCTGGCCAAGATGAAGTGCCCCAGCAACTACCTCTCAGGACATACCAAGTATGAACTCACCAGTTCGATCTTACCAATACTAGTTGCAATTAATGACTATGTTTTGGAAGGTTGATGTATTAAGCATGTTGTAGTAAACATGCCTAACACGTTTTAGCTATTTTTCCTACCTTTTAATAGACAACTGGGCCATTCTCTGCTCTGGCAACACCTTCCTTGTGATGTTTAACTTTGCCAATTGCATTTTTATCAGTACCAATTTCAATGGCTATTAAGCCTGTTGCATTTAGCAGTTGTATCCATTTTTAAACAGTTGTATTTCAATGGACAAACTTACAAAACATGACTTAGGATGCTGTTAAGCCTGTTGCAATTAACAGTTCTATCCATTTTTTAATCTGTCCCTTTGCTACCGTGCTATTCTTCGCAATAAAGATATCACTACTGATGTTTTCGTTTTATTATCATTTGCTATTTTTGGTGGATGTTAACCTTGTTGTAATTACCACTGCCTTTCCATGTACTTACGCAGGGCCACAATGGGCGATGCTGTTGTTTGCCGTCGAGGTCAGCTGCATCCCATGTCTTATACACCATCTATTTCTTAATATAAGTATTTTTTAGAGATTCCAATTTAGACTACATAAGGAGCAAAATGAGTGAATCTAGATTATAATCAAAACTATATCTATAATTCTATATACATCAGTATGTAGTTCATATTGAAATCTATAAAAATACTTGTACTTAGGAACGTAGGTAGTTGTATTTTACATCATTTGTGCAATCTCAGTTTAGCTTCTAACATTTACTGGTTGCTTGTAGGTACATATATGAGCCGATCTTGATCCACGCTTGATCCCTTTTGTGTATGGGGCAATGAGATATTCTGAACAAGCGTCAAGTGAGGAAACTAAGAAAGATTGTTCGCTAAAGAAAGCGGGTGATGGGAATTAAGATCTTTATTTACACTTTGTCCAAGACAACGATGAACTTTAGGATGGTAAGTAATGTGTTGCCTTTTCCCCCGCCTTACAACAAGTTACACTATTAGACCTTAGTATCTGAATTTTTTCTCTTTTCGGTGGTTTTAGAAGCTATTTCTTGATGATTACCTTGCAAACTACATGACCGGAGTGGAGGCAACTAAGGTTAAAGTACATAATTCATGCTTCCATGATAATGCTCTAGAAGTCTTCCTGAAGGCGGTGAAGGATGGGCGGGCGATCATCACAAGGGGTTAGACAAAAGTTGTTCGTGCCTATGGCATGTAGAAAGGCACCACTACAAAAAAAATACACTTCCGTGATGATATGTGATTGTCACAGTAGGTCACGTTTTCTGTCATGCATGTACATCCATGACAATTTTATGACAGAATCAAGATAGTCATACCTGTGGTGTCGTAGAAGTGTTCCATGGCATTACCAAAATTATCATCACGGAAGTGTCCACTTCCATGACGATAAATCATGCGTCATAGAAGTGCTTTCGTCAAGGGTGACCGACACGTGACATCCACCATAACGGGCCGCCGTTAAGCTATTGGGTTCCGGTTTGGATCCGATAACCCGTTTATAGCCCTGACCAATTGGGATTTTCCATGTGTAAAATTATCATTGACTATAGCAACCACGTGTCAGCACCTGAAAAGGACACATGTCGACCGCCCAATGGACAAGAGGCGCCTATGTTACGTTGACACGTGCCAAGGCCCAACAGCGGACCATTTAGGTTAAAAAGGCTGGCCCATTCTAAACTTGTCATCATCGCGGCCCATGGTCACTTCTGGCCAATTAACAGTCCGCTAAGTATTTGGGCCGAATTACGGCCCAGTGTGTTTCCGGACTGTTAAAGGTCCTGCTTCATTTGGGCCCATTTTTTGGCCATTGAAACTTTCAGCCCATAAACGACCGTGAAGGATTTGGGTCATATTCGACCATGTCTGACATTCGGCCTGTTAGAGGCCCATTGTAGATTTGGGCCACTTCCAGCCTGTTGTGATTTTTGACCTATTAACGTCGGACGGAATCCATGGGCCATATGTGGCCCAAAATCACATTGGGCCTATTAATTTTAGCGTGTGAACGATCTTCATTGTAAATGGGCCACCACGAGCAGAGATACATTTCGGCCTGCTAATGACCAGTAGGTTATTTGGCTACAATCTCACTTTCAGCCTGTGCCCCAATCTCACTTTCGACCTATTAAAGGCCCATGTTATTTATGGGCTAGAGATATTTACACATGTTAACGGCCTGTTGTTACTGAGGGCCCAAACTATGTTTAGGCATGTTAAAGGCCCACTAGGGGCACATGCTACCAAAAATATGAAAGCTTATGCTGATTTATGCCTAGATATTTTTAGTGGGCTACATGCAAATTATGGCCCATAATCGTCTTTAGCCCAATTGGGATGGGCCTAACGAATATTGGCACGTTGGGCTCCTATGAAGCTTTCGGCCGAATACATTACTAAGATAAACCTACACTATACAAAAATAGCGTCGTAATTTCTACAGCCTTTGGCACCACGATAAATGCTGTATCACAACAAAATAAATTCCATCCATACAACAAAAGGCATGTTGGCATAAAGTTTACAGTACTTGCAGATAAAAGCACCATCAGATGTATAGAAGCACAGATCATTTGACACGAAAAGTGCTAATGTTTCAGGCTGCAGAATCTGATGGAGCAGCATGATCATCCCCATTTTTCATCCATTGCTCTTGAACAACGAAGCAAATGTCTGATAGTCTCGTTTCAAAACCATTCATATCTTGACAACATTTGTCAACCACTATTCTTGTTTCCGAAATGACGTCCATTAGGGATTGGACTTGTGTATGGAGCACAGATATATCACTCTATCTAGCCGGAAGATTTTGTTCAGTAGGCGATTTGGACAAGGTTACCTTGACAACCAACCCAGAATTACGCAGAAGGTGCTTTACGCGCTGTTAGTGGAGAGATCTTGACGCCTTTGCGGCAAGAGGTGACAGTGTGCATGTGGTAGCCTCGTCACGTTCAGGTGGTTGTGGCTGTTCAAACATTTGTTCCATAGCTTGTTGAAAGTTTAAACTTGCAGATTAGTGTACCAGATAAGTTACTAATGAGACAAATAAAAAAAGTAGGTTTCACGTTTATACATAACTTATTTTGGTGAACTACTGTAATACATTAGCATGTATTGTAGTGCCAAGTACATAATAAAATCACTTTCGGAACATATGTCCATGTAGCATGCCTACTGTATTGTCTATTTCCTCACATTTGTTGACATGTAAGGATAAAGAGACATGGTTTAAAGTAGGATGAACATAGTATGACATCATTATATCATGGGCAAACTGAAGGAAATATGCCCTAGAGGCAATAATAAAGTTATTATTTATTTCCTTATATCATGATAAATGTTTATTATTCATGCTAGAATTGTATTAACCGGAAACATAATACATGTGTGAATACATAGACAAACAGAGTGTCACTAGTATGCCTCTACTTGACTAGCTCGTTAATCAAAGATGGTTATGTTTCCTAACCATAGACATGAGTTGTCATTTGATTAACGGGATCACATCATTAGGAGAATGATCTGATTGACATGACCCATTCCGTTAGCCTAGCACTTGATCGTTTAGTATGTTGCTATTGCTTTCTTCATGACTTATACATGTTCCTCAGTAACTATGAGATTATGCAACTCCGTTTACGGAGGAACACTTTGGGTACTACCAAAGCGTCACAACATAACTGGGTGATCATAAAGGAGTACTACAGGTGTCTCCAAAGGTACTTGTTGGGTTGGCGATTTCGAGATTAGGTTTTGTCACTCCGATTGTCGGAGAGGTATCTCTAGGCCTTCTCGGTAATACACATCACATAAGCCTTGCAAGCATTACAACTAATGAGTTAGTTGTGAGATGATGTATTACGGAACGAGTAAAGAGACTTGCCGATGCTTGAGATTGAACTAGGTATTGGATACCGACGATCGAATCTCGGGTAAAGTAACATACCGATGACAAAGGGAACAACGTATGTTGTTATGCGGTCTGACCGATAAAGATCTTCGTGAAAATGTAGGAGCCAATATGGGCATCCAGGTCCCGCTATTGGTTATTGACGGAGATGTGTCTCGGTCATGTCTACATTGTTCTCGAACCGTAGGGTCCACACGCTTAAGGTTTCGATGACGGTAATATTATGAGTTTGTGTATTTTGATGTACCGAAGGTTGTTCGGAGTCCCGGATATGATCACGGACATGACGAGGAGTCTCAAAATGGTCGAGACATAAAGATTAATATATTGGACGGATATATTTGGACACCGGAAAGGTTAGGAGAAGTTTGGAGCTCCGGGAGGTTCTGGAACCCCGGGAGGTATATGGGCCTTATTGGGCCCATGTAGGAAGGAAGGGAGAAGGAACAAGGGAGGCGCGCCCCAAGCCCAATCCGACTGGGGAGGGGGGCCCCCCCTTTCTCCTTCCCCTCTTCCTATTCCTACTACTAGTACTACTTCCTAATACTAGTACTCCTTCCTTTCCCTCCAAATAAGATAAGGAAAAGAGAGGAAACCTACTTGGAGTATGTTTCCCCCTCCTATGGTGCGCCCCCTTGGGTGGCCACCTCCTCCCTCCCTCCTTTATATCACGGGGGAGGGGCACCTAGGACACACAAGTTGATCCTTGAGATCGTTCCTTAGCAGTGTGCGGTGCCCCCTCCACCATATTCCACCTCGGTCATATCGTGGCGGTGCTTAGGTGAAGCCCTGCATCGGTGAAACATCAAGATCGTCCACCACGCCGTCAGGTCGACGGAACTCCTTCTCTCCGGAGCTTTGCCGGATCGGAGCCTGTGGAGCGCCATCGAGCTGAACGTGTGCCAAGAACTCGAGGCGCCGAGTAACGGTGCTTTGGGATCGGCTGGATCGTGAGGAGAACGTCTGACTACTTCCTCTACGTCATCATCGACTCGGAGGTGCCGGAGTAACGGCGCTGGGATCGGCAGGATCGCGAGGAGAACGTCGACTACTTCCTCTACGTTGTGATCGCTTCCGCCACGGTCTACGAGGGTGCGTAGACAACACTCTCCTCTCGTTGCTATGCCTTCACCTTGGTCCTGTGTGTGAGTATGGAAATTTTTGAAATTACTACGGTACCCAACAGTGGAATCCGAGCCTGGTTTTATGCGTTGATGTCATATGCACTAGTAGAACAGAAGTGATTTGTGGGCGATACAAGTCATCTTGCCTACCAAAGATGTCATACTTTGGTTCAGCGGTATTGTGAGGTGAAGCGGCCGGACCGACATTACGCGTGACGCTTACGCGAGACTGGTTTCACCGTTCTACGAGCATTCGTGCTTAAAGGTGGCTGGCGGGTGTCTGTCTCTCTCACTTTAGTTGAACCGAGTGTGGCTACGCCGGTCCTTGAGAAGGTTAAACGGAGTCTATTTGTGAAGTATCGTTGTGGTTTTGATGCGTAGGTAAGATCGGTTCTTGCTCAGCCCGTAGCAGCCACGTAAAACTTGCAACAACAAAGTAGAGGACGTCTAACTTGTTTTTGCAGGGCATGTTGTGATGTGATATGGTCAAGACGTGATGCTATATTTTATTGTATGAGATGATCATGTTTTGTAACCGAAGTTATCGGCTGGCGAAAGCCATATGGTTGTCGCTTTATTGTATGAAATGCAACGCATACTGTAATTGCTTTACTTTATCACTAAGCGGTAGCGATAGTCGAGAAGCAATAGATGGCGTAACGACAACGATGCTACGATGGAGATCAAGGTGTCGCGCCGGTGACGATGGTGATCATGCGCGATGCTTTGAGATGGAGATCACAAGCACAAGATGATGATGGCCATATCATATCACTTATATTGATTGCATGTGATGTTTATCCTTTATGCATCTTATTTTGCTTTGATTGACGGTAGCATTTTAAGATGATCTCTCACTAAAATTATCAAGTAGTGTTCTCCACGAGTATGCACTGCTGTTGCCAAAGTTAAATGCGTCTTAGACACCACGTGATGATCGGGTGTGATAAGCTCTCGTCCATCTACAACGGGTGCAAGCCAGTTTTGCACACGCAGAATACTCAGGTTATACTTGACGAGCCTAGCATATGCAGATATGGCCTCGGAACACGGAGACCGAAAGGTCGAGCGTGAATCATATAGTAGATATGATCAACATAAGATGTTCACCATTGAAAACTACTCCATCTCACGTGATGATCGGTTATGGTTTAGTTGATTTGGATCACGTGATCACTTAGATGACTAGAGAGATGTCTCTAAGTGGGAGTTCTTAAGTAATATGATTAATTGAACTTAAATTTATCATGAACTTAGTACTGATAGTATCTTGCTTGTCTATGTCTGCTTGTAGATAGATGGCTCGTCTTTGTTGTTCCGTTGAATTTTAATGCGTTCCTTGAGAAAGCAAAGTTGAAAGATGATGGTAGCAATTACACGGATCGGGTCCGTAACACGAGGATTATCCTCATTGCTGCATAGAAGAGTTACGTCTGGATGCACCGCTAGGTGCCAGTTCTTCTTGATGCAACCGACGGCGTTAAGAACGTCTGGCGAGCAAAGCTGATGACTACTCTATAGTTCGATGTGCCATGCTTTACGGCTTAGAACCGAGTCTTCAACGACGTTTTGAAAGTCGTGGAGCATATGAGATGTTCCAAGAGTTGAAGTTGATATTTCAATGTAATGCCCGGATTGAGAGATATGAAGTCTCCAATAAGTTCTATAGCTGCAAAATGGAGGAGAATGGAGTGCATCGGTGAGCACATACTCGTAATGTCCGGTATTACAATCACTTGACTCAACCGGGAGTTGATCTTCCGGATGATTGTGTCATTGACAAATTCTTCAATCACCGCCACCAAGCTACAAAGGCTTCGTGATGAACTATAATATGCAAGGGTTAGTAAAGACTATGCACGAGCTCTTCGCAATCTTTGAAAGCTGCGGAGGTAGAAATCAAGAAGGAGCATCAAGTGTTGATGGTCAATAAGACCACTAGTTTCAAGAAGAAAGGCAAAGGGAAGAAGAAGGAACTTCAAGAAGAACAGCAAACAAGTTGCTGCTCAAGGGAAGAAACCCAAGTCTGGACCTAAACCTGAAACTGAGTGCTTCTACCGCAAGGCATCGTCACCGGAAGCGGAACTGCCCCAAGTATTTGGCGGATAAGAAGGATGGCAAGGTGAACAAAGGTATATGTGATATACATGTTATTGATGTGTACCTTACTAGAGCTCGCAGTAGCACTGGTATTTGATACTGGTTCTGTTGCTAATATTTGCAACTCGAAACAGGGACTATAGATTGCTTAACAACGGCAAAGGACGAGGTGACGATGCGCGTGGGAAATGGTTCCAAAGTCGATGTGATCGCGGGTTGCACGCTACCTCTACATCTACCTTCGGGATTAGTTTTAGACCTAAATAATTGTTATTTGGTGCCAGCGTTAAGCATGAACATTATATCTGGATCTTGTTTGATGCGAGACGGTTATTCATTTAAATCGGAGAATAAAGGTTGTTCTATTTATATGAATAATATCTTTTATGGTCATGCACCCTTGAAGAGTGGTCTATTTTTAATGAATCTCGATAGTAGTGATACACATATTCATAATGTTGAAACCAAAAGATGCAGAGTTGACAATGATAGTGCGACTTATTTGTGGCATTGCCGTTTAGGTCATATCGGTATAAAGCGCATGAAGAAACTCCATACTGATGGACTTTTGGAGTCACTTGATTATTAATAACATTGCACGTGCGTACCCTGCCTCATGGGCAAGATGAAGAAAACCCCTGCTTCTCCCACTATGGAGAGAGCAACAGATTTGTTGGAAATCATACATACGGATGTATGTGGTCCAATGAATGTTGAGGCTCGTGGCGGATATCGTTATTTTCTCACCTTCACAGATGATTTAAGCGGATATGGGTATATCTTCTTAATGAAACATAAGTCTGAAACATTTGAAAAGTTCAAAGAATTTCAGAGTGAAGTTGAAAATCATCGTAATAAGAAAATAAAGTTTCTACGATCTGATCGTGGAGGCGAATATTTGAGTTCTGAGTTTGGTCTACATTTGAAACAATGCGGAATAGTTTCGCAACTCACGCCACCCGAACACCACAAGTGCAATGGTGTGTCCGAACGTCGTAATCGCACTTTACTAGATATGGTGCGATCTATGATGTCTCTTACAGATTTACCGCTATCGTTTTGGGGTTATGCTCTTGAGACGGCCGCATTCACGCTGAATAGAACACCGTCAAAATCCGTTGAGACGACACCTTATGAACTGTGGTTTAGCAAGAAACCAAAGTTGTCGTTTCTTAAAGTTTGGGGATGCGATGCTTATGTGAAAAAGCTTCAACCTGATAAGCTCGAACCTAAATCGGAGAAATGTATCTTCATAGGATACCCAAAGGAGACGATTGGGTACACCTTCTATCACAGATCCGAAGGCAAGACATTTGTTGCTAAAACTGGATCCTTTCTAGAGAAGGAGTTTCTCTCGAAAGAAGTGAGTGGGAGGAAAGTAGAACTTGATGAGGTAATCGCATTCTTCTCCCTTATTTGAAAGTAGTTTATCACGAAACCAGTTTCTGCGATATCTACACCAAATAGTGAGGAAGTTGATGATGTTGATCATGAAACTTCAGATCAAGTTACTACAGAACCTCGTAGATCAACCAGAATAAAATCCGCACTGCAGTGGTACGGCAATCCTGTTCTCGAAGTCATGCTACTAGATCATGATGAACCTCACGAACTATGAAGAAGCGATGGTGAGCCCAGATTCCATAAAATGGCTTGAGGCCATGAAATCCGAGATGGGATCCATGTATGAAAACAAAGTGTGGACTTTGGTTGACTTGCCCGAGGGTCGGCAAGCAATAGAAAACAAGTGGATCTTCAAGAAGAAGACCCACGCCGACGGTAATATTGTTGTCTACAAAGCTCGACTTGTCGCAAAGGGTTTTCGACAAGTTCAAGGGGTTGACTACGATGAGACCTTCTCACCCATAGCGATGCTTAAGTCTGTCCGAATCATGTTAGCAATTGCCGCATTTTATGACTATGAAATTTTGCAAATGGATGTAAAGACCGCATTCCTTAAAGGGTATCTGGAAGAAGAGTTGTATATGATGCAACCAGAAGGTTTTATCGATCCAAAGGGAGCTAACAAAGTGTGCAAGCTCCAGCGATCCATTTATGGACTGGTGCAAGCATCTCGGAGTTGGAATAAACGCTTTGATAGTGTGATCAAAGTATTTGGGTTTATATGCACTTATGGAGAAGCCTGTATTTACAAGAAAGTGAGTGGGAGCTCAGTAGCATTTCGATATTATATGTAGATGACATATTACCGATCGGAAATGATATAGAATTCTGGATAGCATAAAGGGATACTTGAACAAGAGTTTTTCGATGAAAGACCTTGGTGAAGCTACTTACATATTGGGCATCAAGATCTATAGAGATAGATCAAGACGCTTAATTGGACTTTCACAAAGCACATACCTTGATAAAGTTTTGAAGAAGTTCAAAATGGATCGAGCAAAGAAAGGTTTTTACCAGTATTACAAGGTGTGAAATTGAGTCGGACTCAATGCCCGACCACAGCAGAAGATAGAGATAAAATGAAAGATGTTCCCTATGCTTCAGCCATAGGCTCTATCATGTATGCAATGTTTGTGTACCAGACCTGACGTATGCTTAGTCTGTAAGCTTGGCAGGAAGGTACCAAAGTAATCCAGGAGTGGATCATCGGACAGCGGTCAAGAACATCCTGAAATACACGAAAAGGACTAAGGATATGTTTCTCGTATATGGAGGTGACAAAGAGCTAGTCGTAAATGGTTACGTCGATGCAAGCTTTGACACCGATCCGGACGATTCTAAATCGCAAACCGGATACGTGTTTTTGTTAAACGGTGGAGCTGTCGGTTGGTGCAGTTCTAAACAAAGCGTCGTGGCGGGATCTACATGTGAAGCGGAGTACATAGCTGCTTGAAGCAGCAAATGAAGGAGTCTGGATGAAAGAGTTCATTTCCGATCTAGGTGTTGTACCTAGTGCATCGGGACCAATGAAGATCTTCCGTGACAATCTTGGTGCAATTGCCTTGGCAAAGGAATCCAGATTTCACAAGAGGACCAAGCATATCAAGAGACGCTTCAATTCCATTCGGGACCAAGTCCAAGTGGGAGACATAGAGATTTGCAAAATACATACGGATCCTAACGTTGCGGACCCGTTGACTAAGCCTCTTCCACGAGCAAAACATGATCAGCACCAAGACTCCATGGGTGTTAGAATCATTACTGAGTGAACTAGATTATTGACTCTAGTGCAAGTGGGAGATCAAGGAAATATGCCCTAGAGGCAATAATAAAGTTATTATTTATTTCCTTATATCATGATAAATGTTTATTATTCATGCTAGAATTGTATTAACCTAAACATAGTACATGTGTGAATACATAGACAAACAGAGTGTCACTAGTATGCCTCTACTTGACTAGCTCGTTAATCAAAGATGGTTATGTTTCCTAACCATAGACATGAGTTGTCATTTGATTAACGGGATCACATCATTAGGAGAATGATCTGATTGACATGACCCATTCCGTTAGCCTAGCACTTGATCGTTTAGTATGTTGCTATTGCTTTCTTCATGACTTATACATGTTCCTGTAACTATGAGATTATGCAACTCCCGTTTACGGAGGAACACTTTGGGTACTACCAAACGTCACAACATAACTGGGTGATCATAAAGGAGTACTACAGGTGTCTCCAAAGGTACTTGTTGGGTTGGCGTATTTCGAGATTAGGTTTTGTCACTCCGATTGCTGGAGAGGTATCTTCTGGGCCTTCTCGGTAATACACATCACATAAGCCTTGCAAGCATTACAACTAATGAGTTAGTTGTGAGATGATGTATTACGGAACGAGTAAAGAGACTTGCCGATCTAGATTGAACTACGTATTGGATACCGACGATCGAATCTCGGGTAAGTAACATACCGATGACAAAGGGAACAACGTATGTTGTTATGCGGTCTGACCGATAAAGATCTTCGTAGAAAATGTAGGAGCCAATATGGGCATCCAGGTCCCGCTTATTGGTTATTGACCGGAGATGTGTCTCGGTCATGTCTACATTGTTCTCGAACCGTAGGGTCCGCACGCTTAAGGTTTCGATGATGGTAATATTATGAGTTTGTGTATTTTGATGTACCAAGGTTGTTCGAGTCCCGGATATGATCACGGACATGTCGAGGAGTCTCGAAATGGTCGAGGCATAAAGATTAATATATTGGACGGATATATTTGGACACCGGAAAGGTTCGGAGAAGTTTGGAGCTCAGGGAGGTTCTGGAACCCCGGGAGGTATATGGGCCTTATTGGGCCCATGTAGGAGGAAGGAGAAGGAACAAGGGAGGCGCGCCCCCAAGCCCAATCTGAATTGGGGGAGGCGGCCCCCTTTCCTTTCTCCTTCCCCTCTTCCTATTCCTACTACTAGTACTACTTCCTAATACTAGTACTCCTTCCTTTCCCTCCAAATAAGATAAGGAAAGAGAGGAAACCTACTTGGAGTAGGTTTCCTCCTATGGTGCGCCCCCTTGGGCGGCCACCTCCTCCCTCCCTCCTTTATATACGGGAGGGGGGCACCCTAGGACACACAAGTTGATCCTTGAGATCGTTCCTTAGCCGTGTCGGTGCCCCTCCACCATATTCCACCTCGGTCATATCAGTGGCGGTGCTTAGGCGAAGCCACTGCATCGGTGAAACATCAAGATCGTCACCACGCCGTCGTCTTGTGGAACTCCTTCTCTCCGGAGCTTTGCTTTGGATCGGAGCCCGTGGAGCGTCATCGAGCTGAACGTGTGCCAAGAACTCGGGCGCCGAATGTAACGGCGCTGGGATCGGCTGGATCGTGAGGAGAACGTACGACTACTTCCTCTACGTCATCATCGGCTCGGAGGTGCCGGAGTAACGGCGCTGGGATCGGCAGGATCGCGAGGAGAACGTACGACTACTTCCTCTACGTTGTGATCGCTTCCGCTTACGGTCTACGAGGGTACGTAGACAACACTCTCCCCTCTCGTTGCTATGCCATCACCTTGGTCCTGTGTGTGCGTAGGAAATTTTTTGAAATTACTGTGTTCCCCAACACAAACAAATATAAAACAAACAGGCAACTGTATCATTGTGTGGGCACATGAACATCACAACTAGATTATAGATCAAGACCAAAAGAATATCATTCATCTCTTTTAAACCGTGTAAGGTGAAATGATACATTAAGATAAGTATGTATAAAAGTGAACAGAGTAACTGACATTGGCTGCAAACCAAGCAGTTAAATGAACACGTCACAGTAACAAGCAGTTCAAAGGCAGGAGGAGTAAGGACTTACAACAGCGGCTTGAACTGGTGTGCTCATGCCCTTCATCTTGCTGGTGTGGCAATCCTTGCAGATTTGCACTGCATTCGGTTCAGGTTCTTTTTGGTCCGCACGGGCTTTCCTATGTATTTGGAACAAGTCAATATAGATATGATATAATGGCACAGAAAAAAGAAGGAAGTAGAAGATATTTACAAGAGCCTCACAGTGTGCAATATAGCTACGAGATCCTATTGTGTGTTGGAATTTCACTTTAGAACGGTTGGTCTTGTTCTTCAAACAGTTAGCCTAGAAGAAGATACACTTGTAAGGCACATACATAAATACAAGTTCAATATGTGCTGTGATCAAATACATATACCCTACCTGATACTTTGGATCAGACCAGTGTTTAACAAGGGTTGTCCAGTCTTCATGTGTAATATATTCCACTGGAGATGTTTGGGCGATTTCATTGTTAGCCTTGCCTTGAAAGTGAGTTTTTCTAAGGTGATACCGATACTCATCCTGAAGCGGTGAAAAACATGAGTGCATGCTTGTTTAGTTGTATCATCTTTCGGATCCAACTTGAACCTCATCTGTTGAAAAAAGAATGTGAGTCTTATTAGGAGGAAGCTAGAAAGTATGGGACATAGCAAGACAATATTACAAATTGCGATGAATAACATTACTTATGGATAAATGGTCAAGGAAGTGTTAAACTCGGTATTGCCTTTCTCATTCCTGTACTGGATCCACATCGGGAGGATACGTGCATGACACCTAACGGCAACAGCTGCCTCTGATTCTAACTTGGCTGACTCTATAGCATCACTTGGCCTTTTTAAACCTGCCTCAAAATGGATCTCCATTCTTCCTCCTTTAGATTTTGTTAACCTGTCAAGCATTATCCCTGATGTCTGTTCCGCTTGCACCGTGGTGCTAGTTCAACAACGATTATGGAAAGTGTTAGTGCACATCAAACTGTGAGAGTACATATAAAGGAGCATGCAACTGCAACTTGACTCGGTCAGTCTTGGTGTTGATGCTCATGAGGTTCATCTGATCTTGCCAAGTCCTGTTGTGTCAGCATTGCTTCGGAAGTAGTGTTAGGTGTGAAGGCAGCTTGGGAACTGGCCAGTTGCAGAGCGAACAAATGAGTAACTTGTTGAGATGTCGGTACAGTTGAAGCGGATGCTGCAGCTGGTGGTGCAGGTGATACTATATTTGTAGATTTAGCCGGTGGACTTGGACCTTCTACTGCACTATAAGTACTAGCAGAATCTCGAGGGTAGATCCTTTTCCGTTGCACCCGATGAGTAACACCATTCCCTACTATATTATTTTCCTTGCTCTTTTTTGACTTTGCCATGTCAAGCCGTACCCACAACGCAAAAGAATAAAATCGCTTTTCAGAACTCATTGATGCATGATACAGACAAGCAATACTTTGATCTAAGACAATTGTATGAGGATGGAATATGTAAGAAAAACATGATGGTGTGACATATTCACAGCTACGATGTGTAAACTAAGCAGAAGGATTTTCAAGAAAATAGAAGTAATGCAAGACACCATATGAAAGATGCAACCAATATCACTCTGCCAAGTTAAAAATGTCTTATCATAAGTGGCATTTCAAAAAATTAGAAGCAGTACAGCCTAGAAATCAATGCAAGATGCAACCACTATCAAATTGCCATGTTAAAAGCGTCCAATCATGACTGACTGATGCGGGATAGACAACAACAGTACTTTGATGTAAGAACATGGTATGATAGATAGATGCAGTGTATTCTAGACACATAAAGGCATGGCATATGCACATGTATAACGTATATACTCAGCAGGTGCAATTTAATCAAAATAGAAGAAATACAGGCTAGACAACATATGCAACATGAAACCAATTATCACACTGTCAACTTAGAGCAAGCACCTGCGATGGTGGAGTACGTGAGATGAACTAATCATGTAGACTTGGGACTTCAACTGCATTAGCAGTAGCAGTGGCAAATCTAGAGAGTCTCTGTTTGTGTCGGTCCGGAGGACCACCAACATCCCCTAACTTACTCTTTTCCTTCCTCTTTTCTAATATTGCCTTATGAAGTCAAAACCACAAGAAGATGAATAAAATTAGCTGTGCATAACTGGTTGATGCATGATACAGACGAACACTACTTTGATGTAAGGCAAGCACAGGATAGGAGGATGGAATATATACAAAAAAGACAGCATTGCATATTCACACGCGTGCGATAGGAGGATGGAATATGTATGAAAAACGATGGCGTAAGGCATTTCAACAAAATTAGAAGAAATGAAAGCTAGGCACCATATGAACATGAAACCAATATCACTCTATCAGGTAAAAAGTGTCTCGTCGTAAGTGCCATTTCAAGAAACTAGAAGCAGTACAAGCTAGAAGACAATTGTTGGATTTCGGGCTCCGTAGACCTTTGAGAGGTTCGAACTCTGGGTGCATGCGAGGAACTCAACCTCCCCAGTCTGCCTACTCACCAATCCTACGGCCTAGCTCGACGAACAGGAAGGAAATGGGACACAGTAGTTTACCCAGGTTTGGGCCACCTTGCGGTGTAAAACCCTACTCCTGCTTTGTGGTGGATTGGCCTCGATGGGCTGAGGATGAACTAGTATAGTGGAAGAACGACCTCAGAAGGTGTGTTCTTGAGCTGGTGTGGGAGAGGATGATCTGAATGATCCATCCCCTTATATGGTGGTGGCTAGGTCCTATTTATAGTGGCCTTGGTACTCTTCCCAAATGAAGGCGAAGGGATCCCCTGGCGGTCAAATTCGAAGGGAGACAACTAGTACATCCTATCCTAACAAAAGTAGTCTTCGCCTGCAAAGCCTCTGGTCGTGACGCTGTGGTGGGATTGGCAATGACCTCCGTCCTGCCATCCGGGCAGTCTCGGTCTTGTTGCACGGGAATGGAAACATTTGGCTGATTCCTCAGGACTCCGCGCCTGCGCTTGCCTCCTTTGCACCAAACAGGAAACTGCTATCCTGCGCCCGCTGGTGCCCTCCTGGCCTTGGTCATCATGGCTCACGTCATCCGAACCTCGCGAGATGAGGCTTGCATAGGAATCTCCGCTCCTTAGGAGCCAGCCTGACACTACTAGGGAAAACCCTAGCAGTAGCGCAGGAATAATGCCTATCAGTAGCGCTGGTTACAGCGCTACTAGTAAGGCGCTACAGCTAAAGGTTAGCAGCAGGGTCTGATAACCCATGCTACTGCTATATCGACATAGTAGTAGCGCTTTCACTAAAGAGTGCTACTGGTAATTACTAGTAGCGCTTCTCTCAGCCCGCGCTACTACTATTATTAGTATTTCACTTTTATTTCATGTTTTATTCATACACATTTATACAAGTTTTCATACAGCAGCAATTTAGAGATTGTTTTTACATCATAATGAGTTATTACATCACAGTGTGAAAGAACCGTGGACTAGTTTCAAGTGGATGGACATACACTTGAAACTAATCCGCGGTTCTTTCACCCAATAATATAATAAAAATCATCATCATTATATCATTAACAACTTATCATCATAATACATCATTGTCATATAAAACCTCCTCATGATCATCGTTTTCATCAATGAGACATCACAACTACTCGTCATCATTAACTCTAACACATTGTACCACATAATAAACATATTGTACCTCATAGGACCTACTATATTCTCTAAGTTAAAATAGCAAAAACAAGATAGCCCCTGACTCTCCATTATGGAGAATGGAGATTATCCTGTCTCCAATTCTTGCCTTTCGCTTAATGTTGCTTCCAAGAACCTCCTTACGACTGTCCAAACATTTTTTCCATTCTTTGATTAGCATGTGTTCACCGGTTTTAGAAATCTGATATGCACAGGTGAGATCTGTAGGATGACCTAGCTGTATGTTCAGAACATCAAAGCGACCATTCTGATACATCATATGAGGCACACAATCCATCGGGATTTTTACGTTGAAAAACATAGTAATAACTTCGTAGTTAGCAATGATGTACTAGTTTTAGAAGTATGCAAAAGATGCACGGATGTCGTAATAGTAAAAAATCTTACCAGGGTATCTCCATAGAAGTTACCGTGGTTCAACACGTGCACTAGTGGCACGTATTCACCATAATTTGGAGGAGTTCGGTAATAGGTATTGTAATTCTCAAGGTCAGTACAAAATGCGATCAGATGATTTTTCTCCTTGTAAGTTAATTTGGAGCCATCGGTGTAGTGGGTTTTGTCTACCATCTTCCGCACATTCTTTGAAGAATGAAAATAAGTTTTCAATGGAAATAAGCTGTCAACTATTTTGAAATAAACAATATAAAATAGTTAATAACTATGTTTGAGAAACTCACATGGCGGTAGAATCGGAAGCGTATCAACAAGGACCCAAATGTCCATATTGTCTTGCTCGATGTCAGGATCACTAAGATCCATGGTGACAATCATATCCTCATATAAACCATACATTTTGCAAAGTGCTTCCCAATTTTGGAAACCAAAATGGGTTACGCTCTGAGAATTGTACAGATTTACTTCAAAATCCATATCATGATGGTCCTTAGGTGTATTTTCTTTGTTTCGAAATTTTCATGGTCTTCAAAACCCATCCTCTCCAAGACATAGCGTCTTGCATGGCATGGGATAAGCTAGTCGAATTGTAAAAGATGAAAATTAGATGTTGAAATAGTTGAAGTCGTGCTTGATTATGAAAAAAATACTTGTCGTCGTTGCGTACCATTTCAACATCGAAGGTCTCCTCGAGCTTAATGCTGAAGCACTGATCTTCGTCCAGGTGAGGCTTGTCGCACAGACCTCGATCGTCGTGGCACCAGCTGCACTCCCCCGGGAGACTTTCATCGTCCGAGTACGACATTTCCTACGTTCATAATTCAAAGATTAAACTTGTATAATTAAATATATGTACTAAAAACCTAAATTAGATCATTATTATTCATCACGGGTTGACTATCGGTCTGTCGAAATGTCGTTTAGTTATTTTTCGAGAAAATCCAGGCCACTCGATATTTCCTAGATATTCTAGCACAAGTCATGCCAGAGTTCACGGAAAAATCCGGCATGACCTTTGCTAAAAAAGGACATATAGAGCGCCTGAAATTTTCCGGAACAGAAATTAATCAACACTCCGGCAAAACATAGGCCACTCGGAGGTGTAACCTGAACATGACCTGCCACTTGGGCAAGCACATATCCTATTTGAGCAACACAAGATATATATGTTTTTATCTACATTATATCTTATAGGACTCATATTGACATGGAGATTTGGCTGGTCTCGCCGCGAGGTCGGAGGGGGTCGGTGACGGGGACGACGGCGGGGATGATGGAGGGGCTCCTTGGTTTCTGCAAAAACAAATACCCTATAAGTTATCACTAATACATCCCAAATAGTTGCTTAAACTAAAAAATAACAAAAATATGACATGTTCAACTAGTTCTATTAATTCAACTAGTTCTTACTAAATATAAGCTTACTATAAATAGAAAAAAAACTAGTTCTTTCTAAAAATAAAGTAGTTCAACTAGTTAGATTAATTTTATTAATAAAAATACATTAGTTATATTAATTAAACTAGTTCAACTATTTTATTAATTTACTTACTAAATTAGTTCAACTAAAACTAAACTAGTTCAACTAGTTTATTACTTTACTTACTAATTATTTTAAACACTTACTAAAAACAGTAAAAAATAAACTACATTATACAATAGTAAAAAATATCTACTATTAACCATACTGCCCTAGTTAACTAGTACCATCACTACTACTAATTAACATCTACTACTACTAAAAATCATTATCTATGAACCCTAAATTAACATCTACTACTACTAAAAAACATCTCCTAACTAAGCAGAGAGAGAGAGAGGGGTGGGGGGCTTACACAGAGAGAGTAGAGACGGTGGCGTGGAGGTGCTCGGCGACGGAGGTAGGGGCGGCGAGGGCGGGCTCGGGATCGGGAGGAGGTGGTCCTGGGTGGGCTCGGGTGGCGGCGGTGAGGTCGAGGCCGGCGGCGGTGAGGTCGAGGGCGGCGACGGTGAGGTCGAGAGCGGCGACGGTGAGGTCGAGAGCGGCAGCAGTGAGGTTGAGGGCGGCCTCGGGCGGCGGCGGTGAGGGCAGGCTCGGGCTCGGGCGGCGGCGACAGAGGAGTAGGGGAACAGGGGGAAGGAGGACTTAACAAATTTTTGAGCCCGCGGGTGGTTAAGTCGAACTAGCAGTAGCACTCTTAAGGAAACGCGCTATAGCTAACTTAGCTATAGCACGTTTTAGAAAAAACACTACTGCTAAAGGAAATAGTTACTTCTTTTGTTTATCCCAATATCAGTACCGCTTTGTCCTGGAAAAACACTATAAGTCTAAGAATGTAAAAACATCAAAAATATACATTGGTCATCATTGATCTTTTTGTGTAGAATCTAAATAGTCAACATGAATCCTCACCGTACCTGTATAGGTACAGGCGAGGGTTCATATTGCAGCCACAAATCCTACACATATAGTTCAATGAAGACCAAGTGCTCGAGATAGTTTGAGAAGTAACATATTTTAGGTGGTAAACACCTTGTTCGCTTAGCAGTATGGGACTAAACTTAATTAGTTGTGGTGATACTTAGCAGCAGCGTGTTTTGAAGAAAAACGCTGCTATCGAAAGTACTAGCGAGCGCGTCCAGGAGAAGGGCGCTACTACTATATCTAGCCTGGAGGCAACGCCGTGGCAATTATAGTAGTAGCGCTTGTTTCACCTAGAGCGCTACTGCTATATGGGTGTTAGTAGCGTGGTTTCCTGGAGCTCGCTGATAACCCACAAGTATAGGGGATCACAACAGTTTTCGATAAGTAAGAGTGTCGAACCCAAAGAGGAGCTAAAGGTAGAACAAATATTCCCTCAAGTTCTATCGACCACCGATACAACTCTACGCATGCTTGATGTTCCCTTTACCTAGAACAAGTATGAAACTAGAAGTACTTTGTAGGTGTTTTTGGATAGGTTTGCAAGAAAATAAAGAGCGCGTAAATAAAAGCTAGGGGCTGTTTAGATAAAGACACAACTTAATTAGTTTTAGTAAAGAGCTTTTTGTTACGAGAAAGTTATTTGTCCTTAGGCAATCGATAACTAGACCGGTAATCACTATTGCAATTTTATTTGAGGGAGAGGCATAAGCTAACATACTTTCTCTACTTGGATCATATGCACTTATGATTGGAACTCTAGCAAGCATCCGCAACTACTAAAGATCATTAAGGTAAAACCCAACCATAGCATTAAAGCATCAAGTCCTCTTTATCCCATACACAAGCAACCTACTTACTCGGGTCTGTGCTTCTGTTCACTCACGCCACCCACCATAAGCAAATCATAAACATATTGGAGCACCCTACAGTGGAAATCCCTCACGCTTGCGCGACACAGAGAGCACCATAGGACAGCACCATAATAAAACATGCAATTCAAACCAATCTTGATCATCAAATAACCCATAGGACAAAACAGATCTACTCAAACATCATAGGATAGCCATACATCATTGGGAAATAATATATAGCGTTGAGCACCATGTTTAAGTAGAGATTACAGCGGGTAAGAGAGAGGTTACACCGCTGCATAGAGGGGGGAAGAGTTGGTGATGATGGCGGTGAAGTTGTTGGTGAAGATGGTGGTGATCATGATGACCCCCGGTGGCACTCCGGCGCCACCGGAAGCAAGGGGGAGAGAGCCCCCCTCCTTCTTCTTCTTCCTTGACCTCCTACCTAGATGGGAGAAGGGTTTCCCCTCTTGTCCTTGGCTCCCATGGCGTGGGAGGGGTGAGAGCCCCTCCGAGATTGGATATATCTCTCTCTGTTTCTGCCTTCTGTTCTGGTGCCCTTTCACCGTTTCGTATATATATGGAGATCCGTAACTCCGATTGGACTGAAACCTTCGCCGTGATTTTTTTACCAAAAATTAGCTTTCTTGCGGCCGAAGAAGGGCATCAACCGCCTTACGGGTGGCCCACGAGGGTGGGGGGCGCGCCCTCCTGGGGAGGGCGTGGGCCCCTGCCTCGTGGACACCTCGGACACCATTTCGCGTTGATCTTTTTCCCAGATTTTCCAAATATTCCAAAAATAAGCTCCGTCCGTTTTTATCTCGTTTGGACTCCGTTTGATATGGATATTCTGCGAAACCAAAAACATGCAAATGCAGAACTGCATCAGCCTTTGGATCAATATGTTAGTCACAAAAATAGTATAAAAATTTGCCAAAAAGTATATGAAAGGTGTAGAATATTAGCATGGAACAATCAAAAATTATAGATACGACGGAGACGTATCAGCATCCCCAAGCTTAATTCCTGCTCGTCCTCGAGTAGGTAAATGATAAAAAAGATAATTTTTGATGTGGAATTCTACCTAGCATAATCTTGATCATATGTCTAATCATGGCATGAATATTAAGACACGAGTGATTCAAAGCAATAGTCTATCATTTGACGTAAAAGCAATAATACTTCAAGCCTACTAATAAAGCAATCATGTCTTTTCAAAATAACATGGCCAAAGAAAGTTATCCCTACAAAATCATATAGTCTGGCTATGCTCCATCTTCACCACACAAAATATTCAAATCATGCACAACCCCGATGACAAGCCAAGCAATTGTTTCATACTTTTTACGTTCTCAAACCTTTTCAACTTTCATGCAATACATGAGCGTGAGCCATGGACATAGCACTATATGTGGAATAGAATATGATGATGGGGGTTATGTGGAGAAAAAAAAGAAGAAAGTCTCACATCGACGCGGTTAATCAACGTGCTATGGAGATACCATCAATTGATGTCAATGTGAGGAGTAGGGATTGCCATGCAACAGATGCGCTAGAGCTATAAGTGTATGAAAGTTCAAACTGAAACTAAGTGGGTGTGCATCCAACTTGCTTGCTCATGAAGACCTCGGGCATTTGAGGAAGCCCATCATCGGAATATACAAGCCAAGTTCTATAATGAAAATTCCCACTAGTATATGAAAGTGATAACTCAACAGACTCTCTATATGAAGATACTGGTGCTACTCCGAAGCACAAGTGTGGTAAAAGGATAGTAACATTGCCCCTTCTCTCTTTTTCTCTCAATTTTTTATTTTTTTTTATTTTTTTGGTGAGCTTCTTTGGCCTCTTTTTTTATTTGGGCTTCTTTGGCCTCTTTTATTTTTCATAAAGTTCGGAGTCTCATCCCGACTTGTGGGGGAATCATAGTCTCCATCATCCTTTCCTCACTGCGGCAATGCTCTAATAATGATGATCATCACACTTTTATTTACTTACAACTCAATATTACAACTCGATATCTAGGACAAAGATATGACTCTATATGAATGCCTCCGGCTGTGTACTGGGATGTGCAATGATCTAGCGTAGCAATGACATCAAAAAACGGACAAGCCAAGAAAACATCATCCTAGCTATCTTACGATCATGCAAAGCAATATGGCAATGAATGCTCAAGTCATGTATATGATGATGATGGAAGATGCATGGCAATATATCTCAGAATGGCTATGGAAATGCCATGATAGGTAGGTATGGTGGATGTTTTGAGGAAGGTTTATGGTGGGTGTATGATACCGACGAAAAGTGCATGGTATTAGAGAGGCTAGCAATGGTGGAAGGAAGAAAAGGGCGTATAATCCATGGACTCAACATTAGTCATAAAGAACTCACATATTTATTGCAAAAATCTATTAGTTATCAAAACAAAGTACTACGCGCATGCTCCTAGGGGGATAGATTGGTAGGAAAAGACAATCGCTCGTCCCCGACCGCCACTCATAAGGAAGACAATCAATAAATAAATCATGCTCTGCCTTCATCACATAACGGTTCATCATACGTGCATGCTACGAGAATCACAAACTTCAACACAAGTATTTCTACAATCCACAACTACCCACTAGCATGACTCTAATATCACCATCTTTATATCGCAAAACTATTGCAAGGAATCAAACATATCATATTCAGGGATCTACAAGTTTTATGTAGGATTTTATGACTAACCATGTGAATGACCAGTTCTGTCATCTCTCTAAATAGATATAAGTGAAGCAAGAGAGTTTAATTCTTTCTACAAAAGATATGCCCACGCTCTAACAAATATAAGTGAAGCAAAAGAGCATTCTACAAATGGCGGTTGTCTAAGTGAAGAGAAACAGGCATCCAAACTTCAAATGATATAAGTGAAGCACATGAAGTATTCTATAAAGCCATACTCAAAAGATATAAGTGAAGTGCAAAGAGCATTCTATAAATCAACCAAGGACCATGTCATACCAGCATGGTGCATAAAAGAAAAATGAAAACTAAATGCAAAAGACGCTCCAAGATTTGCACATATCACATGAATGAAACAAATCTTAAAACATACCGATATTTGTTGAAGAAAGAGGGGATGCCTTTCGGGGCATCCCCAAGCTTAGATGATTGAGTCTCATTGAATATTTACTTGGGGTGCCTCGGGCATCCCCAAGCTTGAGCTCTTGCCTCTCTTCCTTCTTCTCACATCGAAACCTTCTCGATCATCGAACACTTCATCCACACAAAACTTCAACAGAAAACTCGGTAAGATTCGTTAGTATAACAAAGCAAATCACTACTCTAAGTAATGTTGCAAACCAATTAATATTTTGTTTTTTCATTGTTTCTACTATATTATAACTTTTTCATGGCTTAATCCACTGATATAAATCGATAGTTTCATCAAAACAAGCAAACTATGCATCAAAAACAGAATCTGTCTAAAACAAAAAAGTCTGTAATAATCTGAACATTCACCATACTTATCATACTTTAAAAATCCTTCCAAAATTAGGAAAAATAAACAATTTGTATAGAAGACAGTGCAAAAACAATCAGAACTATTTGGCGTTCCAGTAAAATATTACAAATCACACACTACAGCCAAAGTTTCTGTCTGCACCGTACAAACCAACAAGTATTGTTAACATCCTAAAGGAAAACCTTGGCACATTATTTTTATAATACAATGGACTTGTACAAGGGGATAATTATTTTTGTTGAAAAGTTTCTGTAATCAAGATTCACAAAGTTTCCGTGAGCATGAACAAAGTTCAAGGCTAGCTCCCACTTCAACAATGCTCGTCTTTCTCACTTTCGCTTTTCTTTTTGAAAAAGTTTTGGCTTACCCTCTTTATTTTTGTTGTTTTTAAACTATATGAAAGCAGTCAACAGAAATAAATGACTCTGTAAAACTTCTGGGTTGTCTCCCTGGCAGCGCTTTCTTTAAAACCATTAAGCTAGGCATATAGTGCTCAAGTAATGGATCCACCCGGATCCCAAGGTATATCAAAGCCAATTTTAATTAGCAATGATTTGTGATTTAGTAGTGAGCACAAAGTAACATATATCATGTAATGACGAAGTCTAACTCTCTTCCTATGCATTGGCATGTTATAAAAGAACAATTCATGCACACCTAGTAAAGGCCAATGCATAGTATAAACAGTTTCTTGCAATTTTATCGTGTGGGAAACATAGAGAGGTGGAGATATAGTTCCTCTATCATAATAATTGCAAGTAGGAGCAGCAAGCACATGCATATTATACTCATCAAAATCATCATGTGTAGTAGTAAAAGGCAACTCGTCAATATAATCCTTAATAAGCACAAACTTCTCCGATATAGTGTAGTCGGGAGAATTAAAAAAGATAATAGGACTATCATGCGTGGGTGCAATAGCAACAATTTCATGTTTAACAAAAGGAACTATAGCAAGTTCATCTCCATAAGCATAATTCATATTGGCATCTTGGCCACAAGCATAGCAGGCATCATCAAAAAGGGATATTTCAAAAGAATCAAAGGGATCATAACAGTCATCATAGCAATCATCCTTCGGTAAGCACGAAGGGGAATTAAACAATGTATGAGTTGAAGAGTTACTCTCATTAGAAGGTGGGCACGGGTGATCAATCCACTCTTCCTCCTTGTGTTCTTCGCTCTCCTCCTCATCTTTTTCATCCAATGAGCTCACAGTTTCATCAACTTCTTCTTCCATAGATTCCTACAAAATATTAGTCTCTTCTTGGACAGCGGAGACTTTCTCAATAAGTGCATTAATATCAGAATTGTACTCATAATTCTCATAGCAATATTTGAGGATAGCTAAATTTTCAGGTCTATAAACAGCATCATCAAAATCTTCAAACTCTTTAAACATAGATTCAATTTCATAAGCACCCATAAAAGCAACAAATTCTTCTATTTGTTCCACATCATAGTAATCATATATACCATTAGCATAAGAAGCTAAGGTTTTATTATCATTAAATTTGCATGAAAAGGGAAGGTGTGGAGCCTTCATCGTAGAGCAACTAGTATAATCATATCTCAAGCATAGTTGCCTACCACTTCAATATATGAATTTGATCCCATAATAGTTTCCCTTTTGTGTCAAGCGATAATCCCTAAAGTATTCACGTTGATCCAACGTTACTCCCATAACATAGTTGAATGGGGTTTTCTCAGGATTATTAAAGTAGTACATAATATCTTTCACATAACCAGCATCGAGGGTTTTAGGAGGTTCCCAATCTCCATGAGCAGCAAGTACACCTAATTTTTTTGGTATTTCGTGTTCCATATCCATAACTAAAGATAGAGAACAACTAAGAACAGCAAATAAAAATTACTTAATGATAAAGAAAACAAGCACACACGAGAATATTCACCCCATGCTATAACTCCCCGGCAACGGCGCCAGAAAAGGTCTTGATAACCCACAAGTACAGGGGATCGCAACAGTTTTGGATAAGTAAGAGTGTCGAACCCAACAAGGAGCTAAAGGTAGAACAAATATTCCCTCAAGTTCTATCGACCACCGATACAACTCTACGCACGCTTGACGTTCGCTTTACCTAGAACATGTATGAAACTAGAAGTACTTTGTAGGTGTTTTTGGATAGGTTTGCAAGAAAATAAAGAGCGCGTAAATAAAAGCTAGGGGCTGTTTAGATAAAGACACAACTAAATTAGTTTTAGTAAGGAGCTTTTTGTTACGAGAAAGTTATTAGGTAGGCAATCGATAACTAGACCGGTAATCACTATTGCAATTTTATCTGAGGGAGAGGCATAAGCTAACATACTTTCTCTACTTGGATCATATGCACTTATGATTGGAACTCTAGCAACCAACCACAACTACTAAAGATCATTAAGGTAAAACCCAACCATAGCATTAAAGCATCAAGTCCTCTTTATTCCATACACAAACAACCTACTTACTCGGGTCTGTGCTTCTGTTCACTCAAGCCACCCACCATAAGAAAATCATAAACATATTGCAACACCCTACAGCAGGAATCCCTCACGCTTGCGCGACACGGAGAGCACCATAGGACAGCACCAATAATAAAACATGCAATTCAAACCAATCTTGATCATCAAATAACCCATAGGACAAAACAGATCTACTCAAACATCATAGGATAGCCATACATCATTGGGAAATAATATATAGCGTTGAGCACCATGTTTAAGTAGAGATTAAAGCGGGTAAGAGAGAGGTTACACCGCTGCAGATAGGGGGGAAGAGTTGGTGATGATGGCAGTGAAGTTGTTGGTGAAGATGGTGGTGATGATGATGACCACCGGGGGCACTCGGGCGCCACTGGAAGCAAGGGGGAGAGAGCCCCCCTCCTTCTTCTTATTCCTTGACCTCCTCCCTAGATGGGAGAAGGGTTTCCCCTCTGGTCCTTGGCTCCTATGGCGTGGGAGGGGCGAGAGCCCCTCCGAGATTGGATCTATCTCTCTGTCTCTCTCTGTTTCTGCCTTCTGTTCTGGTGCCCTTTCACCGTTTCATATATATATGGAGATCCGTAACTCTGATTTTACTGAAACCTTCATCGTGATTTTTTTACCAAAAATTAGCTTTCTTGCGGCCGAAGAACGACATCAACCGCCTTACGGGAGGCCCACGAGGGTGGGGGGCGCGCCCTCCTGGGGAGGGCGTGGGCCCCTGCCTCGTGGCCACCTCGGACACCGTTTCACGTTGATCTTTTTCCCAGATTTTCCAAATATTCCAAAAATAAGCTCCGTCCGTTTTTATCCCGTTTGGACTCCGTTTGATATGGATATTCTGCGAAACCAAAAACATGCAACAGACAGGAACTGGCACTGGGCACTGGATCAATATGTTAGTCCCAACAATAGTATAAAAAGTTGCCAAAAAGTATATGAAAATTGTAGAATATTGGCATGGAACAATCAAAAATTATAGATACGACGGATACGTATCACTCGCTACTGCTAATTAGCAATAGCGTTTGTTTTTAAACCACGCTGCTGCTAAGATTTTGTGTATAAGGTTTTCCCTAGTAGTGTGAGGAGGCCGCTCCATCTGGAGGTCTTGGTGTCGTCTGCCTCGCGAGGCTTGGCCCCTCCGGAGGGTCTTGAGTTGTTGATGTTGAAGGTGGGTTGTACTAGGCCACCGATGGAGCCACGCCGTGGGTCGCAGGCAGGCAAGTCTAGGTACCCCCGTTCCCAGAACACCGACAGTAGCCCCCGGTCCCAAGGTGCGCTCGGACTTGTCTTCGGGGCGAAGCCAAATGGCAAGTGTGGAGCACTGGGGGCCCTAACAGCCTGAAGCCTTGGTTGACACGTGGCGATTGATGGAACGTGGGTGTCTCTGCTTCCCCATGATGCCTCGGCAACCGTTCGACTTGACAAGAGCCTGCTGCATGCAGAGAAAGATTATCATGCGTGGGATCATGGAGGCCGGCGATTGGCCTCCCTCCGGCTATAAATGAGGGGAGGGGCAGTGCCCCATTGCTCATCTCCATCTTCTCGCCGCCCACTCTTCCTTCTTCTTCCTTGTCCCGCCGTCTTGTTGTAGCATCCATGGCGCCGATCAGGAGATTCTATGCGACGGTGAAGGGAAAAAAGCCCTCCGGAGGAGCCCGGGCCACTTCCATGGAAGAAGAGGCTTGGCTGCCATTGCGACGCCGGCGTAGGGCAGGAGGTGACGCGGCCTTGGTAAGAGCGGCCTAAGCCTCCCGATTCCTCTGTACGCTCGTGCGCAAAGCTCCGTGCAGGGCGCCAGTGCTCCACGCCGCGCGGTCCGGGGTCCTGGTGGGCAGGCCGAGGCCGCGCGGGCGACCGACCCACGAGCCCGCGCCAAGGGTACCTCGCGCGAGTTCGTGGTGTGGGTGGCAATGCCGGCGTGTATGTGAATATGGCTGCTGAGGTTCTTCGTGGAGGAGATGTCGCCGAGGCGGCCACTCGAGTTGTGGCTGCAGCACGTCGGGTGTTGCAGCCTAGCCACGGGGGCAGAGGTCGAGGTTTTCCCCCCGAGCGACATCTTCATGACCCGAGGATGGGGCGAGGTCGCCCACGCCTACCGTCTAGAGGGGCCCCTCGCCATCCACTTTGAGTATGACGGTGCCTCCATGCTGTTCTTCAAGGTCTTCGACGAGGACGGCTGGCGCCTGGAGTGTTGCTCCGGGAGAGCCAGTCCACGTGGTGCGGCCGCGAGCGTTGAACTCTCCCCTGGCTTCGCCGGTAGCTCCTCCAGCAGCAGCGACGACTCCCTGGAATCCAGCGACTCCCGACCCCAGCGATTCTTCGGAGTCCAGAGACAATAGCTACGTGCCGCCGAGCTCTCGCCGCACCCGGAGCACGGCAATGGCACCCGCCCGGCGTCGTCGGTGATACCAAGCGTCTGGGGTCCTTCGAGGTCTTCTTCTTTTGTTTCCCTGCGTGGAATTGTGACAAGCCCCGTGGGGATATGTAAAAAACTATAATGCTTTTGCTACAATGTTATCATTCTTGGTATGATGTTGTAGCCGCATATCTCGCTCCGGCACGGTTTCCCCTTTTCGTTCTCGCGGTAGCTTAGTGCTCTACGCCAACAGGTCCCAGTTCCCAGGCAGGCTTCAACCGTCGTTGGTATGCCAGGTCGCGATGCCGTGGTCAAGGCCAGGAGGTGAGCGGCCCGAGGTCCGGTAAGAGCTCCTGAGGCGCGATGTTCAAGAGGTCCCCTTTGGCGTGCAAGCAACTCCCTCAAGGCCAGAAAGGAAAGGGGCATTGCCCGAGCGAGATCGCGAGTCGAAATACCGGGTCGTGAGGTTCGTGCTGATATGTATGGGTGACTTATCTTAGTGAGCTTGCAGTGATTCCCTTGCGCAGCGCCTGACTGTGCCTTAGTGGTGACGCTTCTAGGTAGGCTCGCGTTGGCCTCCCCTTTTCCTCACTCTTCTAGATGCTCTATGTCCTCGGGTCCCGGCCCTCGAGCGAGGCTCAGCCGCCGCTGGTATGCCAGGTCACGATGCCGTGGTCAAGGCCAGGGGTGAGGGCTCGAGAGCCAGTAGGAGCTCCTGAGGCGCGATGCTCTGGAGCCCCCCTTTAACGCGCAAGTGAATTGCGTGAAAAAGGGGCGGCCGGCGGGGCCGTCCATAATTAAGCTTCAGAGGTTCCCGCGGGTTAGTTGGAGGAGGAGAGTATACCTCATAACCGCGCTTGCTATCCTGCCGCTGATCTTTCCGCAAGAAGATGAAGGCACTGAGGATCTTGTGAGGTGAGGTGCGCAGGGCAGGCTGCAAGTTAGAGCTCGGTCTCTCAGATTTGTCAGCATTGCAGGGACGGACCCGATCACAAGTGTCATGCCAGTATGTGTAGCCCCCGTTGCGGGATGACCAAGAGGCCGTTCAGGAGCGCGGGTATCGGTGGGAAACGACACCTATGGGATCATGAGAACCCTACTACGGTTGCTGGGGCGCAGGGTTCCAAGAAGAGCAGGATTAGTAATCGGCACAAGGATCGTTTACCCAGGTTCAGGCCGCGAGGATGCGTAAAACCCTAGTCCTGCTTTGGTGGATGTATTGAGTGTTCTTGAGCCTCCCAACTAGCTACGGTGGCTGGGTCGTTCTGAAGAGCTGAATCCTTCTCCAGTACGCCATGGGCCTCCTTTTATAGTCGAAAGGGGCTGCCACAGTGGCACACAGGAGGTGGAAAGGCGTACAGTGCTACGAGCTTATTGCTCATATTACAGGACAAGACGCATTTAATGCATCGCTTAGGTGTCCCCTTGCTTTATTGGGGACGGGAACAAGGCCCGTCCCTTCCGTTGCCGCTCCTCCTTGCTTCGACACGCGCCCTGTTCAGCGATGCATGCGGCACCATGTAGGCAGGCAGGCAGCTGAGGTGGCGCGGTGGCGAAGTCTTCATGAAGATCTGCATGCCACCACGTAGGCGCTTGATGAGTTGGCCTGGGAGCTGCATGTGGCCATGCAGGTGCCTGCCTAGCTGGTTGGGCTGGCAGCTGCATGCGAACGGCGGTGGAGGCTTGGCTGGTGCGGGCCTGGAGGTGGCCCTGCTGGTGCCCTTGGCGAGGGTCTTGCCGGGTGGCCCGTCAAGGGTCTTGCCGCGATGCGCAGTCGTCCCCGGCAAGGATCTTGCCAGGGGTCTTGTGGCTTTCCTCGGCAAGGATCCTGCCAAGGGTTGTCGTCTTCTGGTCCTCATCTTGATCTCATATATCTATGGTCTTGATAAAGATCTGTAATCTGCATGCCACCACAGAGGTGCCTCCCGAGCCCTTGTCCAACCGCGGTTAGTTGGGTCGGAACCCACGGGCTCAAGGGTGGCTCTCTCCGCTGGTGTTGGACGAGCCGCCTCGACAAGGGCCTTGCCGGGGCCGCAGAGGCTGCCCCGGCAAGGGGCCTGGGCCACACATAAGCGCGACACGTTGTTGGGCCATGCCCAAAACGGTGCGCGGGCAGGAGGGGCGGTTTTTACCGTGGTAATTTTCCGTCTGCTGCGCTTCCCCACGACCCGTGTTGAATGCACGACGTGGAGGGGTGCGCGTGACGTGGGCGGCATGCGTGGGGCGGTTCCCGCATGCATGCGTCACATCATGGTAAAGAGGCGGCTCGCGCCTTCCCCGTAAAAAGAGGGAGGCGTGGAGGCGCGGCTCATTCACTGGATGGACCTGGGTCGCAGTCTTTAAGGCGCCCACGCCCCCTGATCACGGGGTGGGGAACGGTCGCCTCACCCATCCGTTCGACCCTGCACGCTTGCCATGCATCCTTCATGCAGGTGTCGGGTTGTGGTGGCGGGAAACCGGGCCGTCGCTGATTGGGGTAGCGGGTCGGTCCTAATTCCCTGCATCTCCACCGGCTGGATTGGCTGTGCAGGGCGGCTGGGTCTTGACCTCGCCCGTTTATAAAGAGGGGGAGAGAGAGGGCGCCACCCCACATTCTTCAATATCCATCCCCCTTCATCTTTGCTTCTTCCTCTCATCTGCCATGGAGAAGGGGAACCCCGGTCCGTCGACGGTGGCGGCGAGGGTCGCCGCTCGACAGAGCGTCCCTCCTCCTCCTGAGCCCGCAGTGGTGGAGCAGGCCGCGAGGGGAAGGGGGAGGGGGCGAGGCCGTGGGCAAGGTCGTGGCAGAGGTCGTGGTGCCCAGGGAAGAGGAGGACGGGGCGGCGCGCCGGCCTTGCCCCCGCCAATGGTGCCTTTCCCGATGGAGGGCTATGTTGGATACCAGCCTCGCGAATTCTTTATCAGGCTGCGCCGGCCTCCGCATCGCCGTCTTCGTCTTCCCGCCCCATTTGCTCGGGAGATGGAGCGTGACCCGCCCCAGACCCTCAGATTGCACATGAGGGGCTGTGGGAATGGGGGCACGTGGGTCGACGTCGACTTCCCGGCTCCTCGAGTCATGTACCTCCGCCGTGGATAGAAGACATTCGCTCGCATTCACAGCCTGACGGCGGGGCTCGTCCTCTACTTCAAATTAATGGAGGATGGCCTGCTCTCCGTCAAGGTCTTCGGGGATCTTGGAACTCGCCTGAAGTGCTGCATGGAGAGATCCTCTGACGGAGATTTCGACGATGGAAGCTCTTCCTTGAGTGAAAGTGACGAGGAGGACAGCAGGGCAGATGACGGGGACGAGTCCGACCAGGCATCGGACGCCCCACGCCTGGGCGGGTGCGGCAGCAGCAGCATCTGCACCCGTCCGCTCCTCCGGTGGAGTTTTGCCGGAGGAGGGGCAGCTCCTTGAACTTCTTGGGGCCGTCTCCTTGGGCGGCTGGCGTCGGGGGGCTGCAGAAGAGAAGAGGACGGGCAGCAAGGCCGTCAACTCGGAGTACGCGGACACCGACGCCTTCGTCGCGTGTTCGGTGACCTGCCGACTCGTCTTCCAGCTCCTTCCCGGCACTGTCATCGCCGCCCTATCCGGGTGGCCACCGAGGTGTTCTCTTGGTGCTTTCTGCTGCTCGTAGTTTGCCTAGGCGCCCCTTTTGCCCTTTCGCCTCCTTGACCTGCCTCCTGAGAAGAGGGACAAGAAAGGGATCACGGGCATCTCATCTCTTTTTTAATCTGTAAGCCTTTGGGCCTTGTTAAATTTAAATCTTGTAATCCCCCTTGTTCATGTTTTTCTTTGCGTACGAGCTGTACCTGTATGGGACGTCTTTAATGAAAAGGGGTGCTTGCCGGGTTCTTCGTGCGTGAGCGAGGCCCATGCCAATGATGAATCCTTGTTATTTTCAAACGTTATCGCCCGGCAACAGGCCTTGCCGTTTCTCTTCTTTGGCCGACCGTTCTCGCGCTTTTGGCGGAGGCAGGGGCTAAGTAGAGTTAGGCTCCTAGTTCATTTCTTCGCCACCACAACCACTACCAAATTCCAACCCAGGATGTAACTCTCGGGTACAGGGAAAAAGGGAGAACGGTGGTTTGAAGACATAAACGAGGCTTCACATGTCCCAGTTCCATACGAAACGTACAACAGGGGGATGGAAAACTTATCTGAATCCGTAGCCCCCGGCAACCTTGGCTTGCCGTGGTTGGATCCTTACATCTTCAACCCCCGGCAGCCTTGCCTTGCCGGGGTCAGAGCGTCAGTTTGTTCTCTCTTTCCCAAGTGGCTCAGTAGAAGTGCCCTGCGAACCAAAGAAAACAGAAAATACGCACACCCGACCTCTAGGCTAGGGGTTAGTCGTCGCTAAGCACTATCAACCCTAACCGAGGAAGAGACTCAACCTAGCATGCATGCTAGAACTTAGGGCGCCAACGCTTCATTTATTTATGCTCAGGGTCTGCGCCTGGCTTTGTACAAAGGGTTACATGCCTTGCCGGCAAAGCTTCTACAAAAGGTGGCTTGCCGGGGGGCGTGGCAAGCCGCACCTTATGGGTAAAACTTGCGAAGGTGCTCGATGTTCCAGGAATTACTCACTGGGACAGCATCTTCGGTCTCTAGGCGGACTGCTCCAGGCCTGGTGACTCATATTACCCGATAAGGGCCTTCCCACTTCAGCTTCAACATGTTGGTATTCTTGGCCGACTGAACGCGCCGAAGAACAAGGTCGCCTTCCTCAAAGCTTCGGGCATGAACCTTGCGGCTATGGTAGCGACGCAAGGCTTGCTGGTAGCGTGCTGCTCTCACAGCCGCCCAAAGACGATCTTCCTCAAGGAGCATTGTGTCATCTTGCCGCAACTGCTCTTGCTCAAGCTCATCATAGGCGAGCACTCGAGGTGACCCGTATATGAGTTCCGTGGGGAGAACTGCCTCTGCCCCATATACTAGGGAAAAGGGTTTCTGACCGGTGGCTCGATTTGGCGTCGTCCTGATCGACAAAAGAACCGTCGGCAACTCATCAATCCAGCGCCTTTTGCTCTTGTGCAGCCTGTCAAAGGTCTTCGTTCTCAGGCCTCGCAACACTTCAGCATTCGCCCTCTCCGCTTGGTTGTTGCTCCGGGGGTGTGCCACGGAAGCAAAACAGACCTTGCTGCCGAGGTCTCGAACGTACTGCATGAAAGAGTGGCTCATGAACTGCGTGTCGTTGTCGGTGATAATTCTTCTTGGCACACCAAAGCGGCAGGCCAGTCCCTTGAAGAACTTGACGGTTGACTGTGCTGTCACCTTTCTCACTGCTTCCACTTCCGGCCACTTTCTGAACTTGTCGATTGCAACGTACAAGTACTCAAAGCCCCCGACAGCATGGGGGAAGGGGCCCAGTATATCGAGCCCCCAGACCGAGAATGGCCAGGAGAGAGGGATTGTTTGAAGGGCTTGAGCTGGTTGATGAAGCTTCTTTGAATGGAACTGACACGCTTCACACTTGGTTACTAGTGTCGTCGCATCCTGGAGGGCGGTGGGCCAGAAGAAACCTTGCCGGAACGCCTTGCCGGCAAGGGCCCTCGACCCTATGTGGGAGCCACATATGCCTCCATGTATCTCTGCCAACAGCTCCAGTCCTTCCTCCCGAGGATGCACTTCAATTTCACACTGTTCGCCTCCTCACATGCATGTAACGCCATCGAACTAATGCAGTACAGACCGATGGGCTACTTTTGCCGCTTCTTCCTGCTCCTCCGGAAGCTCCCCTGTTTGGAGGAATCGGACGGTATGCTACGCCCATGCTGGAGCCCAGGGCTCGACGGCAAGGACCAAAGGCATCTCTTCTGCCATGGGAGCGGCTGTCTCCACGGCCAGGGCTTGACGCCCTGTCATAGCCTGTTGCTCTTTAGCAAGCTGAGTGTGCACGGCAACATCCTTGCCGACAGTCCCAGGGGGATCGGCGGGAAAGTACTTGCATCGTGATGGTGTAGATGCTGAGGAACTCGGACGGATGGGTCTTGCTAGTGTACTTCCCGTTGACGTCGGGCTTGAACGTGCAGTGGGACGGCCACTAAAACTGCCGTAGCTCGCGGGTAAAGGCCGGTCAGCCCACCTCGTAAGGTAGGCCACCGGAGCCCCCCGGTGCTGGGTGGTCCATAGCGGGTCCCGCCCGCTTGTCTGACTGGTGGCGTGTATCACGCCGGTGCTCGATAGTGGTTCGAGCATCTTCGTGAGCTTGTTCGCGAAGAACTTGGCACTGGTCGCGGTGGGTCCGCGGGTCGGATGACGCTATAGAGATGTTATCACAAGCGTCGTCACGACGGGCCGACGCCCGCGGCGGCTGGCGAGGAGGAGGAGAGTGCACCGTGACCGCAGCACCCCCGGTCCTCCCAGCGCTGGCATGTGGTGGCTCGGTGGAGCGCCGGCTCGAGGGTTCCGCCGGTCGCAGATCGTCTTTGTTGGCGACGGCGACGAGGCTCCGGATGGTGGCCCTCCATTCGCCGAGCTTCTCCTCAGCAGGAGGGAAGTCGAGGAGCAGCTGCGCGCGCGCCAAAGCTTCTGCTGGCATGGGTGGCAGCGACAGCTGCGTGGACCGTGGCGCGCATCGACTTCTAACCACGTTAGAAGGAGCTCCATCACGACCCAGCGGCTGCGCGCCATTTCCGCCAGCACTTCGGCGGGCATGCTGAACTCCTTCATCCCGCGGACGACGCACATGGCTCTTCCCACGTGGTGCCCCAGGGTCACCGGCGTGGTGACGCTGCTCATCGCGCACACCATGGGAAGAGCGCGCAGTGGTCGCCGGCGTGGGCGTCTTGGAGGTTGCTCGCCACCCGCGGGTGGCACAACAACACTCCCGAAGTGCCCCGCGCCGCCCGCGAGGGCCGCAGCCCCATCTTTAGACTTGGTGATGTGCGACCCGTCGCCTGGCGCGCGAACGGCGCCGCTCGCTAGGCTTTGACTGCCAGGGCGATGCTGGTGCTCGTGGACCGCGGCTCAGGTTTTGTCCGTGATCGGGCCGCTGCTCGCCCGTCCTGGCACGGACCGTTCGGCCCCCGACGAGCTGATCGTCGTGGCCGTCTTCTTCTTGGGATCCATGTCAATGAAGAAACGCTAGGGTAACTACTAGACCAGATTCTCACAATTGCGCCCCTACCTAGTGCGCCAAAGATGTCGGTGGGAAACGACACCTATGGGATCACAAGAATCCCTACTATGGTTGCCAGGGAGCAGGGTTGCAAGAAGAGCAGGATTAGTAATCAGCACAAGGATCGTTTACCCAGGTTCAGGCCGCGAGGATGTGTAAAACCCTAGTCCTGCTTTGGTGGATGTATTGAGTGTTCTTGAGCCTTCCAACTAGCTACGGTGGCTGGGTCGTTCCAAAGAGCCGAATCCTTCTCCAGTATGCCATGGGCCTCCTTTTATAGTCAAAAGGGGCTGCCACAGTGGCACACAAGAGGTGGAAAGGCGTATAGTGCTACAAGCTTATAGCTCGTATTACAGGACAATATGCATTTAATGCATCTCTTAGGTGTCCCCTTGCTTTATTGGGGACGGGAACGAGGCCCATCCCGTCCGTCGCCGCTCCTCCTTTCTTCGACACGCGCCTTGGTCAGTGATGCATGCGGCGCCATGTAGGCAGGCAGGCAGCTGAGGTGGCGCGGTGGCAAAGTCTTCACGAAGATCTGCATGCCGCCACGCAGGCGCTTGATGAGTTGGTCTGAGAGCTGCATGTTGCCACGCAGGTGCCTGCCCAGCTGGTTGGGATGGCAGCTGCATGCGAATGGCGGTGGAGGCTTGGCTGGTGCGGGCCTGGAGGTGGCCCTGCTAGCGCCCTTGGCGAGGGTCTTGCTGGGTGGCCGGGCAAGGGTCTTGCCGCGATGCGCAGTCGTCCCCGGCAAGGATCTTGCCGGGGGTCTTGTGGCTTTCCTCGGCAAGGATCTTGCCGAGGGTTGCCGTCTTCTGGTCCTCATCTTGATCTCATATATCTATGGTCTTAACAAAGATCAGCATGCCACCACAGAGGTGCCTCCCGAGCCCTGGTCCAACCGCAGTTATTTGGGTCGGAACCCGCGGGCTCAAGGGTGGCTCGCTCCACTGGTTTGGACGAGCCGCCCCGACAAGGGCCTTGCCGGGGCCGCTGAGGCTGCCCCGGCAAGGGTCTTGCCGGGGGAACCTGCTTCGTCTCTCTGCTCTTTTGTGATCTTGGCCTTGGCGTTGCTCTGGCTGTCTTGGGCTTCGGTTTTACCTCGGTTCACCTCCCCTGTTCTGCTCGGTGTGGCCGTGGGCACGGCTCCGATTATCCGTGCATAGGTAAAGGGGTACAAAGGTGCGCCCCTTCTTTTGTACACCGACAGCGGGGAGGCCGCGAAGGGTTATAAAGCACCAGGCAGGCAGGTGATAATCATAAAGTAACTCATGAAAGACGGTAGAGCTAGTTCTGATGGATGCAAAAATGACACATGCCACAGGGACGAACACACGCGGCTTGGGGATAGTGCAACCCAAGGGGCGCCCCCAACTAAACAAACCCAAACTGTCACCTAGCACCGTTGCCGAAGGGGTGTTGTAGTAATTGGAGACACATGCTGCAGAAGTCGCTCATCATGAACCGTCCAGGTCCTAAACCTCACGAGGCTCTGGAGGCCCGTGGGGATCGTGAGGATCCGTCGCCTGCTCTGATAAGATCGCCTGATGCCTGGCCTCGTGAGCCGCCAGGACGCATGTGGCACTGGAACTTGGCAGCCGCGTTCGACAAGCCAAAAGGCATGCGAATGTAGCTGTGAGGGGGTCCCTCGCACCGGTCGACATGGGACGACCAGAAGAGCTCCTGAGACGCGGCTCTGTTGAGCCCTGGCATGTTGACGCAGATGCGGAGCTTGCGGCCCTCGTCAAGGGCAGCAGCTGCAGTGGGTGGTGTGTGACGGTGCTCGCCATGCATGGCTTGCGCCTCCTGAAGCTCCTGGATCATATTGGCGATGAACTCCTGAGTACCTAGCGCGTCACGCCTTGTGCCCTCTTGGCGGAAGTGCGCGCTGAAGCACGCTTCCACATGGTGCCCGAGTGCCTCCCTCATGACGCTGGCTAGATCAGAGGGCCTCCAGAGGAGAGCCCTCGAGCCCAGCTTGAGAGGGGCGCCCGGCATGCCTTCCTATGCGAGAGAGGGAGGCGCCCCGTCAGTGAGCGCAGGTCCTAAGGCAGGGCCACCGGCTACCCCATCCTCCTGGGGTCCATGGTGGAGCTTCTTCTTCTTGGGGATGGCCTCAGGAGGATGGACAATGCCCTCATCATCTGGATTCTTGACCGCCGCAGCCTACTCGAGAGAGCACACTACGTCCTTCTCCTCGCAAGCGACCGTGATGATGGCGTAGCTCCTTGGCATCTTGAGGACATTGTAGCCATGGTGGGTCATGGCCATGAACTTGGCCAGCGCCAGGTATCCGAAGATGGTGTTGTACGGGAGGCGAATGTGGGCGACGTCGAAGTCGATGGGCTCTGTGCTGTAGTTGTCCCACTTGCCAAAGGTAACAGGGAGGCAGATCTGCCCTATCGGGATGGTGGAGCCGTTGGTCACTCCTGAGAAGGGCTTGGTAGGCTGCAGTTGGCTGTACGGCACCTGGAGCCTGTCGAACGTCTTGACACAGAGAACATTGAGCCCCGCGCCGCCATCGATGAGCGTCTTGGTGATGAGGACGTTGTTGATGATGGGCGAGCAGAGCATCAGGAGGGCGCCTACAGTGGCCGTACACTTGAGCTGGTCTGAAGAGCCGAAGGTGATGGCGTACTTGGACCACCTGAGCGGACGCATTGCCTCGAGCTTGGGAAGGGTCGTGTTCACCTCGCGAGAAAACTGCTTGAAGATATGATGGGAGGCAGGGGCCTGAGCGCCGCCTAGGATGCAAGCGATGGCACGAGGCTCTTGGAAGCCCCCAGCCCCCTCGTCTTGGTGGTGGTCTTCGTTCCTTCTTGGTGGTGGCGGTAGCGGAGGAAGACCAGCGTTGCCCTGAGGGCGGTCCTCGCGAGGCTAGTCCGTCCAATGACCCTCGCGAGGCTAGCCCTGCCAGTGGTCCTCACGAGGCTGATCGCGCCATTCCTAGCGAGGGTCACGGCCGTCCCAGCGTCCTCCACCTCGACCACCTCCACGGCTGTAGCCTCGGTCATTGCGCTCGAGGCGACGACCGAGGCACCTGTCGCAGATGGCCCTGAGCTCCTGGCAGTCATTGTTGTTGTGGTTGTGCATGTTGTGGAAGACGCAGAAGGGGCGGCTGCCCTTGGATGACTCTGGGTGATCGCAGCCGCGCTTCATCTCTCATTCGGTCGCGAGCATGGCCGGTCCCTTGCACTTCACGTCCCTTGCCTTGTCCTTCCTGTCTTCTGGGTCAACCTCCAAAAGTTCCAGAAGAGAGAGGCAACCTTCCTCAGCTGTCGCACACTTGGTTACCATGTTGAACATTTCCAGAGCTGTGCACAGGTCCTCGTGTATGGCGAGATCCTCCTTCATCTTGATGTCGCGGACGCCATCAGTGAACACCGTGATGATGGCATCATCCGACACCTTAGGGATCTTGAGTCAAACACTGTTGAAGCGCTGGATGTACTTCTGCAAGGTCTCTCCTGGCTATTGCTTGATGCGCCGCAGGTCACCCGCAGCTGGTGGACGGTCGCAAGTGCCCTGGAAGTTGGCGACAAAACGCTCTTGCATCTCATCCCAAGAGGAAATCGATCCCACGGCAGGTTTAGGAGCCACTAGCGCGTGCCGTCCTTGAGGGCCATGGGAAACCAGTTCGCCATAACCTTCTCGTCGCCGTTGGCCGCCTCGATGCTCAGCTCGTAGAGCTGCAGGAACTCGGTAGGGTCGGGGGTGCCGTCATAGCGTGGAGGCAAGTCGGGCTTGTACTTCCCCAGCCAGACGATGCTGCGCAGCTCCGGAGTGAATGCGCGGCATCCAGCTGTGGTCACGGGAGCCCACCATAGAGGTGGAGCCTGGTCTTGGCGCTAGCGCACAGAACCGCGGGCGGCGCGTGGTCTTGATGTGGCGGTGCTGGGAGCGCACACGCCTCTCCTTGTGGCCACTGCACCACCTAGCAGCTTGCCTCATCGTGGGCGGGCGCCCTGCGCTGCGGATCACGCCGAGGGGCCTCCCACCTTGGCTCAATGATGGCGTCCTGCTTGGGAGGTGGAGGAGATGCTCCGTGAGCTACGTCACCCGCAGCAGATGGTGGGTGAGGTAGCGAGCGAGATGATGCAGGAGACTCTCCGACGGCGTTGACGAGCTCGACGATGTGGTCCAGCCAATCCTTGTGGAGTTTATCGACCGGGTGGTAGCACAGGAGCTCGCGTGCCATGAGCAGCGCAGCCTGCGCGTTCGCCGGACCTCGACGAGCATGGGAAGACGAAGCAGCCGGAGTCAGCGGCAGGGTGGTGATACGCCCGTCTCGCCGCACAGAAGGATGCAGCGATGAAGCTTGCTACTCATGGCCCGTGGGGCCAGTGGCAGCGTTCGCCACTGGTGATGGGGGATGGCGAGGGCAGCCATGGCCCGTCGGCGCTGTCTGAGCGACGTGGGCAGCGAGGGCGGCCTGGCGCTCAGCACGAGCTCGACGAGCGTCAGCCATGGGATCGGTGAAGCGGTGGTGAATCGACAGGCAGAAGAGAGGCTCCAACGCACCCCTACCTAGCGCGCCAAATGTCGGATTTCGGGTTCCGAAGACCCTTGAGAGGTTCGAACTCTGGGGTGCGTGCGAAGAACTCAACCTCCCCAGTCTGCCTACTCGCCAATCCCACGGCCTTGTTGTTTCTTGAGAATCATGTGGGGAGGGTGACACTGCACTCTTGAACTCTGGGGTGACTGTCTCATCATAAGTGATTGATGAGGGATACAAAAGAGCATTAGTTTGATGTACGAACATGGTTAATATACATATGTAGTATGTATCAAAAAGAGGAAGGCATGTCATTATCAAAGGTATAATGCGTAAAGTAAGTAGATGCAATTTAACCAAATTGGAAGCAATACAAGCTAGACACCATATGTAACATGTAACACATTTGACAGCGCGAAGTTAAAGCAAGCACCTGGGATGGTTGTGTGTGGCAATTGAGATCATCAACTACACAGCTACGTTTATTGTCTCCATCTGCTGACACTACACCCTTTAGAGTGCTAAAAAGCTTAGTGCTTATCTTTGAATTACACTGCAGCGACTTCTGTCTTTTCTTTTGTGTATTCATCAACACTGCGTCAGAGTTTGAAATACACATGCATAAAAAACAATAGTGTGAGTATGGCTGAAGTGTGTGCACAAGTAGTACAGTGTAAAAGTAGCAGATAGCAGGTCGGTGAAGAATAAATGACAGGAGACATATGATAACTCTAGAACATGCATGGCACACGAAATTACTAGATTCTAGGATTTTGAAATATGAGGACAGGGATTGCTAGGAAATGTAGATGCTCCTCCAGCACACCACAAGGTGTGGTCCTATGAAAATAACAGTCGACTGAAAACAAATAGGTTAGCCCATTTTTTCTGCACCGTCCAATGTACAAAGAACAGGCAAATCGCCTTCATCTACCTCCAGCCAGTCAGTGTTGACGATCTTCCTTGAAACACCAGCGACCACCGGCCCAGTCACCTGCCTCCACCCTCCCCTCACCTCACCGCAACGCCATGCTCGGCACCGCCCCCGACCATCCCTTCAAGCTCCGCCCACCTCCAGATCGGGCGCAAGCAGCTCCTGTGCCCCACACCCCTATCATAGACACCGATGCGCCGCTTCCCCAGCGAACATGCAGACTAGATGCTCCGCGCGCCTAAGGGGGTGCTGCTTCTTTTAATTGTGAATCAACTGACCCTAAACTGAAATCTAGGTAGGCTACTGACATATAGCCAAGGTGAAATAGTAAATGGGAGGAAACCTTGTGCATTTAGTATCACGAAGAAGATGGAGTAAGAAGCGCTCAACTAGTTTCTTTCATGGGATGAATACGGTGTGAGCAAAGACGTAAGATTTGCACGAATAAGGGAAGAGGAGTATCTCTTTCTGTTGGTAGTGTTGTGTCCTCCTTCTATTTTTCCAACGATCTTCTTGTGGTTCGCTGGAAACGAGAAGTTGTGGAGGACGGTGGAGTCTTGGATGAACCCATGGCCAAGTTGTTGAGTGTGGTGTTGTGGCCGTCTGTCGGCGGCAGGGAACCAGATCCGAGGCGGCAAACGACGGCGTAGCGGGAACAGCTCCAGTGCAGTGGACGATTGTGACGGTGGAGCGGCAGCGGTGAGGCACAGGACGGCGTGGTCGAAGTGGTTCTGGTACGGCGCATGTCGGCGTCGGCGTCGTGGAGGCAGCTATGCCTCGGCTTCAGCTGCTAAGTCCTTGAGGGCGTTGTGGTTGCGGTTGCGGTTGTGTTGGACGACGACGTTGGGGTACCGGCTCCGGCGTGATGGAGGAGGGCAGTGGTGGATTGGGGCACGATGGGGTGGATGACGGAGAAGGCTGGGGTTTCGTGGCTGTTGGAGAGGGCGTTTTGGTGCCCACAGAGTATGATTGGGGAAATGGAGGGAGGGGGAACTAAGGGGGAATAATGTTTCGGTTTGGGACATGCTTGTTTGAAATTTGGGGAAAGTTACATATTTGCCGCCATCTAAAATTTGGGGCATATTGCGGGTCGGGGTTAGGGACAGTAATCTCAGGTGTCCCAAATGGTGGGCGGGATAGATTTCGGTCGAGTGCATGGGTGTTTAGGCGCCCATGGCGTATGAATGCTTCTTGGAGGCGGTTGAGACTGGCGTCTTGGTGAAGTTACAAACCTAACCCGGTTTAGACCTTTGGACATCAGGCCGATAGGCTACACGTGTGAGAGCCAGGACAGTAGTTTCCTACCACCAAACATTAGTTTCGCGCGGTTTCGGGTGAGTAGAGGCTTATTTGGCGCTTGGTTCAATATTTGGGAGCAGAAGCATTAACGTTTTCGGTTGTCTTGAATTGAACTTTCAGTATTTATCGAACTTCACAAATCTTGACTCTTGAAAATCCTAAAACTACGATTATTTATGAATGGAGGGGGTACATTTGAATATACATTGTACATGAGTATATATTAAAAAATATGCAACTTTCCTCAGTTCATGCATGGTTCCAGATATAATCTCCTTGGTTGCAAAAAAATAGTTAGACATGCGTATGAATATATAGCATGTTCAAACACACAACAAAGATTGATGCCCCCTTTTAGATCTGATTTACAAATACCATTATCTTGGATTCAAATAGATGAATGCACTTCCTGTGAATTCCAATATTCGGAACCCCCTTTATGTTGAATTCAACATGTATTCTATTTCGTAGCTAGCAATTTGGAATGTATCCATGTAAGTGACAAATGTATAAAGTGCTTCACACTAACAACATGGAGTGCACTAATAAATGTTTATATATGAATTGCAAAAGCAATGCATTGTCTGGATTTCAAATCACTCACACTCTATGGATCGATAATATGAAATAAACACATGCACATGCTAGAATTCAATAGAGTATGGGTGTCTGATAGAATGATGTTCGTTCATACACAAATTGCAAAATTCATGATCTCATCCAAAAATAATAATGCCATTTATATTTTAATTTAATGCGTAGGACCGCCTTTTACATGTAGATGCACTATGCCTCGGGCCGTTCTCACACACGCGATATATATCTCTCTATCTAACGCATAAGTGCACACACTTTATACATCGGCATTTCTCTCTCACACATGCTCACAATCTCTCCCGGGGTGTCTCACGCACACTCTCTCTATATATCTCCCTCTCTCTTTCTTACTACTATGTACCACTCTCTTCACTAATCTCAGTTGGAAAACACTATTTCTCTCACATGCATATATACACACGCATGGTCTCTACTAGCCCTCTATAGGCACATATATGTGTCTATGTGTCTCCCGCACGCACATTATCTTTAGGCCTCTCTCGCACACATTGCCCCCCCCCACACCTCTCTCTTAGTATTTGGCAGATATGATTCCATCAGATCATTCGGTATGATATCCCTGACTGTTAGGCTGGATGGTAATACGAGGCAAAGTTCTACCCAAGTCCAGGCCCTTGCAATTGAGGAAAAAGCCTACTTCTGGTACTATATATTTGTGATAGGGGCAAGTACAAAGTACACATGAATACCACGCATTGTGTGTGTGCATATTACCGACGAACTAGCCCCCGGGCTTCTATAACATACTCGGGGCCTAGGGTTACAAATCATATATAGTCGGCTTATCATCAGTGGGGATAGAGTCCTCCACGACTCTGGTAGCTTCGTCTTGTACGCCGAGTCCTCCACATGGGTCTTCGTATAATGCGTCTCGGTCCAACCTATGTGGCGCAGGATGGAACCGACCCATGAGTCCTCACATTGACCCACCACAACTAGAAATGATGTGCCCACCACACCCCACACGCAATCGGTCACTAAGAAAATAAGTATATACAATAGTACAATGTTATACACGCAAGTTAATTGCATGGTGCATCCAATAATATTTGTTCTGAATTGTGAATGTTTATATTTTCTCCTAAAATATTAGTCACGGGAAAGAGAAACGAAGGGCATATCTCTCCTTGTCTCCACCAGACACCCCCTCTTTCTACACCACTTTCATGTACGCACACAAACTATCTCTCGGTCCTCTAAAAGTATGCATGCCCCTGACACATTCACGCGTGACGATCACTGTATTTCAAGCAAAAGCACTATATGGTCATTTGACTTCTGAATATGCCATTACGGTCACCGTATACATTCTCTTGGTGATCATACGGTATCTGATTCACAATACGTCTCTTTATTTTGATGATGACACTGACGGACATTGTATTTGATGCGTGCTCCATATTTTGTCGACGACACTTACGGTCATTGTATTTGAAGCGAAATCATGATATGGTCATTGGACTTCAGAATAAGCTCATCACGGTCACCATATACATTTTGTGGTACTAACCAACCTGTGGTTGGATGGTTAGGAGGACAGTGGTTTCCCCATACCACTAGGGTTAATGTCCTGGTGCTCGCATTTATCCTGGATTAATTTCAATATTTTCCGGCGATGTCCGTTCAGTGGGAGGAGACATTCCCCTCGACTACGAGGCACCTATGATGACTTCATAAAATCTCAAGATCATATGCTGGCTCACTCTCTCGAAGGTGCTCATAGCGATGAGTGTTTGTGCGTATATATGAGCGCTTGCGTCTGTACCGTGTTAAAAAATACATGTCGTCATTGTACGGTCATTGGCTCACCCGTACAACTCCGTAATTTATTGATGACACGATCTGACCAGTCAAACATTCCATGTAGCGCTACTAGTGTTGCACCATCAGCGCGCGTAACCGTGGGGCCCACTTGTCAGCGCATATATAAAAGAAAGAAATGGTAGTTTGAGTCTGTACTGTGTTAATAAAATACATTTTATGATGATCATACGGTCACTGGCTCACCATAAAGATCCATAATTTGTTGATGACACGACAAATTGACCAGTCAAACGGTCCACATTCACTAGCGCACATTACCATAGGGCTCACCTGTCAGTGCGTATATGAAAGACAGAAATGGTAATAAATTAGTGGTCAGTGGGGATTCAAAGTCGTGATACCTCTGGTTGGCAGCCCGCGCCCCTAACCAGAGCAAACAAAGATCGCCTTGTGATGATATGATGAGCCGGCCGTTTTAATTGCACGCACGCACGAGCAACTGTGGTGAATACAAACTCATTACACATGCGCACAAACAGGCCCGCAACACCCGCATGCATGCATGCATGCAATACTCACACGTACCGATTTAGCTACACTTCAGCCGACTGAATCGATTTTTGGGTCAGTCGATTTTCAGGGGAGGAGCTCGCCGGAGTTAAGGAAGAACCAGCCGCAGTGGGGAGGGGGCTCCCCCGAGAGGTACCCCACTATCTATCTTAGGGTTCGGGGTAGGGGGCGGAGGCACGGTGGTGGGGTGGTGGCGTGGGGATTGCCGAAAAAAAGCTCGGCACGGGGGGGGGGGGGGGGTAGAGGGATGGTCGGGGCGGCGGTGGATCGGCGGTGGCGAGTTTTTTAGGGGAGGGCGGGGCGGTGGGGGCCGACAGTTCGGCCGGTGGTGGCTGGCGGCTCAGGGGGTGGAGGTTGAAGATGAACTGCACGCCCTTGATATCCAACGGTTGGAAAATCGACTGACCAGAGATGAACAAAACAGTCGACTGACGTGTAGCCTCACCCTGCACGTACACATGCACGCACGCATGCAGGCGTGCAACACTGACATGTACACATGCACTCACAAACACACGCACGCACACATGCATGCAACACTAAAACGTACACGTGCACGCATGCAACACTCGCACGCCTGCATGCACACAACACACGACGCAAGACACACGCTCAACCTATACGTACATGCACCCTTTGTTAAGGACATGTATTGTTACAGGTAGTAATCAATCTTATCTGTGATAATCAAAACATTGATGTTTGAAGCGGTCTTTATGAATCACAACGTATCGAATGGGCTATCAACATATATATGAAAATTTTAAAATTCTCTTACATTATATAGTAGGCTTATCTACATGAAATAGATGACATCACACTCAATGAACAATCATCGGTTATGAAATGCCCGCTTTTGACCTCCCTGGCCCACCAAAAAGCTCATCTGTCGTGCGCTGCCTGCGTTGGGTCACTGACATGCAGGCCAGGTACCCAACGAACCCACACGTCAGTGGAAGAACGGCGTGGTGTCGTAAGTCAAAGTCGAGGGTGCCATTCACTGCACGCCCGACTGAACACACCTCCTTGCCGCATTCAAACCCCTCCATGCAACCCGTGTGTAAGCCGAGAAACCCACTCTGGACACACGTCCGTTCATGACCGGGCCGGCATTAAACGCAACGCCGGCTGAGCTCCTCCCGTTTGTTGTCTATTTAAACGAGGCCAGACTCCGGCCAAGAATCGCACACCTCCGCCGCTCCCCTATCTCATCCTTCACCATTTTCTCCACTCTTACAATGCCTTATGAAGAGTAGTTATCCGGCATCCAAGCCGGCTGGGTGGCCCGCCGAGCCCGCGGGATACGAGCTATGCAGCTCGCTGATCCATCTCCCTCCCCTCGCACGATGGAGCCAGTTGTCGCCCCAAGACGGTGCACAGTTCAACAACTCGCCGCTCCAGGCCAGCTCGACGAGGAGCGGCGAGCTGCTCCAAGCTGGCACGGGAGGGGGGAGCACGAGCATCATCGCTGCCGTCCACGCCGCCACCTCGTACCGCCTCCCGTGTCTGCGACCACATCTCCCGTTTCTGTGGTCGAGACTCCCATGCCTGCGGCCGCGCCATGCACCCATGAAGGCCACCGCTGAGGCGACGCCGGCGTACACAGCAGGTGTCTTGTCGGATCCTTTTGTTGCGAGGACCTTCGTCGACCCCGCATGGGCTCCACGGAAGCGGAGAAGCCCCCTTCAAACTCCATGTTGGGCATCAGCCAACGAGGTCAGTTGAGCGATGGGGAAGCGAGTCGTCCTTTGCACTGATGCATATACCTCTGGAGCTCCCGGCAGTCCGGTGATCATGCTGCCGGACATGAGGAAGACAAATGGATCGGCGGGCGACCATTTATTCTAGGTATTATTATACCTGTGTTGTTCAGGACTAGCACCGTTTAGTTGATTTGAATGTAATGAGAATCCAGTATTTTATATGAATTCCGTCACTGTTTATATGAAATATCGCCGTGTTTGCATGAATTTCGTCTGGTTGGTTGAGTTGACGTCAGAATGTGTGCGACTGTGGTTGGATGGCGTAATTTGCGGGTCGCTGGTCGGTCTGTGGCGGGCTCGGGCAGCGTGGTGGGACAAAAAAGCATAGCTCATGCGAGCTCGTCTCCAACGCGCGTGCTGGAGGATGCATGAGCACCTGAGCTCTTCCTCGGCACGGGCGGACAAATTGGCGACCCCGGGCAAGATCCAAACAGCCCCTCCCAGCCCCACCCCTCCCAGCACATTCAAATCCCCTAGTTGCCGTGAAATTTTTCCATGTATTGTTTTCATGGATATTTTGCCGTGTGAAAACAAATTTAAATATAAACGAATAATCAGTGTCCGCGGTCTTCTGCCGGGACACAATTGGATGGCCTCATAGTAGTAGTAGTAGTGTACAGTACTACTAGTACTACTAGATAGTGAGTGTTTACTACTGTATCTACATACAAATTGCAACGCATGCATGTTTTAACAGTATAATGACCACGTATAGATTTGATGGTAAGATTTGTGTAAGTTGGATGTCATATTATTGCTCTAACATGTGGTCAAAGTTAGCCTCCAAAACGTATTTTATACCCTATATAGATTGAGGGAGTACATGCATTGTTGAGGTTTCTCTTAATCCTTGCGTGCAACATTTTTATTGAAGCTTGAAATGTGAACATGTGAATGGGAGGGACTGCTACAACCCTTCCAAAAGAACTATAGTACTAATGGTATCGTACTCCCTCCGTTCACCAACTCACATGCTCAGTACTTTTGCGAACTATTAAAGTAACAAACTTATTCTACCACTCAACATCTACTATGGATGCATTGTGGATTTTAAATTGAGTCATATAGACCGGAAAGTAGGCACCTAGGGCATCCACATTATATGCTTTTTGTTTCCTCTAAGCCCTCTCTCCTCTTAGAGGCAGGCCTCTATACATTGCATGAATGCCTCTAACAAAAAATTGGCTAGTGTCGCGTCTAACCTTAGATATTGTCTGTAACAATGTAACAATCCATCTGGTTCCAATTGTCAACCTTAGGAAGCATAAGAAAGTAGGAGTACAAGAGAAATAGCACTGATTGGACAAATGTGTTGCTAATCAATACTTTTTTAATTTCTGCTCCCACCTTAGAGGCTGGTTAGATTCTCTATACATTGTGGTTTTTTCATTTGATAAGAGGCAAACCATGTGGGGCCTACCTTAGAGGCAAGGCTCTATACACCGGAGATGCTCTGTATGTATTACTGTTGATGTGTCACGTCAACTCGCAGAACAAGGAGAAGCTTGCTTAGTACGCCGTCTCCCCCGCCCACGGGCGCGGTGGCTCACAGAGTCGCAGGAGAAGGAGAAGCTTGCTTACTACGCCTACGCCCGCTCCCTCGCCCACACGCGCGGTGGCTCGCTGGACGAGGAGAAACTTTTACTACTCCCTCCATTACTCCTCGTCCCTACCTTGGTTAGAGAGATTATCATATTGTTTGAAATATATGTCTTTTAGTAGTAGGAGTAGTACAGCGATACATAGGAGTAGTACTACAACAATTTCCTTGGAGTCCGTGGTGCAGCAAGCTACCCTAGGCTATGTTACTACTCCCTCCATTCCGGTTTATGGCTCAATTTCAAAATCTCTCCAACCAAGGTAGACGGTGAGTGGTGGAATTAATTTCATAGTTTGCACAAGTAATTAGTACGCTCATTTTTCTCAACAAGTTATGTTTACCGATGCATTAATTACAACGAATGCATGCATGACCACTAAATTTCCATGAACTTCTACATGTATTGGTGAGTTTTCTCTTGATACTGCTTGCATCGGGTGATTTAATGCACCTCGAAATCCAAACATGTGATGGTACTACTAGTAGAATTGAGACTTATAAAATGGAAAAAAGAATTTTTTTAGATGAGCTCTATACACTGGAAAGGAGGGAGTAGTAAGTAGTACTACCTCCATAGTGGGTACGTACTCTGTAAAATTAGATTTTCCCAAAACTAAGTCGCTCGGCCTTTATTTGCTTGTTTCCCTTCCTGCCTCGTTGCCTCGAACAGACTATGCCAAACTCCCCTGCCTGTCGCGTGGGAAATGACTCGCCCTTGCCGTTTTTAGTCCGGGTTTGTATCGATGGATCACACAAAGCAGCAAAAACCAAGCCGTGTCTTGTACTCCTCCGTCGTACTAAAAGAGTGGAGACTCTCGCTTTCATGAATACTGTACTTTCTCTCGCCAACATGTGGGACATATAGCAACCGGCTCGACGTGTCATGCACCAAATAACAGTGCAGAATAGTAGGGGGGACGCACCCCGGTCGTAGCGCCCTAGTAGTAGTAATGAGCAATGAGACGTCAAATCACAATGCCGCACCTTCCCTGACGGACGAAGCAACCATTATTTCACACTTTGCTGAATCCGATTCGCCGTCATCTCCTTCAAGAAAACCACGTATTGCTTCTGCCAGTGTACCGCCTCAAGAGGGACGCACATCGCCTTGGTACATCATGACATGTGGGACCGCATGATAGGCGATGGTCCCCGCCCACCGCTCGGTAAAATCACCTCATTTTTACTACTTCCTCCGTATCAGTTTACAGGGCATGCACGTCGGTCTAGGTTGAGAATTTAACTAGCTATATATGTGATGAACAATATATGTTTAGAAACTACATCCGCTTAAGAATCCAATGATATACTTTTTGTGACATAGTAACTCATATTTAGTTAGTCAAATGAATGACCTAGAACTACGTGCAGGACCTATAAACCGAGACGGAGGGAGTAGTATCGTTTTAGATCAATATAGTCGGGATTCACCAAGGAGCAAAACCAAGTGGTAGGCTGCTCCTGTCGTGTTGGCGTAGCAACTCAAGCAGGGTCAGTCCACACACTAAATGGAGACACACTTAACAGAACCCTTTTGGCCGACATGTGGCTCATCCACCGTCTTGTTCCACGTGCGATGCACCAAATTACAGTTCGGAGCAGCGGTTGGACTTGGAGGCACCCCGGTCGTAGCGCCGCAGTAGTAGTAAATGAGCGATGAGGGGTCAAATCACAAAGCCCCACCTTTCCCGCATTAAGCTGGACAGACGAAGCAACCATCATTTCACTCTAGGGCGCAAGCGCATAAACAAAAAGAGAAAACCAATGATGCGTGCGGCAGCTACATAGGGCACCCTAGGGTAGGAGCCTCCACTACAAATCCGCTTCTCCCTTGTCCTCTTGAAGGAAACTGGTGATGCGTGCAGCGGGTAGGGTAAACGGGAGAGAGATTGAGTTCAAGTCGATGCCTTAACACGGGTGGGCCGCTTAATTTTACGGGAACGAGGCGGCATTTTGGGTTCTGGGACCAGTGGAGATATATGTACTACAAAAAATTATGGATGTAGGTTCGACCGAAAGGCAATGACGTATAGGCCCCGCATTTTGATATACTCGCGGACGCGTGAAATTTTCTACTCAAAATAATGCATAAAAGTTCCTCCAAAAACATCTATAACTAATGGGAAGTGAATGTATGCTTAAAATGAAAATGTAATACAAAGAGAAAAAATGAATTACAATTAAAAGAATGACATTTCTAACAAAAATGTGAATGTGAACTACATATGTGTGCACCTGACCAACACATACATTGTCAATACAAAATGTAATGCAAGAAATAACTTATGAGTAACATGCATGAATTGATGATATGGTGCTTGCACGCATAGAGTACAAAAACAATGTGATTTATGACTTGCATGCATGACGTGTTCTTGTGTGATAGTTGCGTGTCCAGGAAAAAAGCTACTCGTGGGTTGTACTAGCTATTTAGGAATATAAGATGTATACATGGAAGTTGTAGGGAAAGAGATGACATGTATCTCAATTCCTATAAGTAGGGATTGGAAAAGAGATGTCATTTGGTTCACATCATAGGAACTTTTCTATTGAATCTAGAGATGACATGTATCTCAATTGCTATGAGGAGGGATTAGAAAAGATATGTCATTTTGTTCACAACATAGGAACTTTTCTATTGAATATACGGTAATGTTTATTTTCCTTTGAAATTGTGGGAGTATAGGAATCCATTCATATGAACCAAGTGGCTCTAAAGCTATAAAATGATATCATGTTTATTTTCCTTTGAAATGTGGAGTATGTGAATCTATTCATGTGAACCAACTGGCTCTAAACAAAAAATCATATCATAGAGAGTTCCTATGATATTCCTCCACACCAAAGGATGGTTGAAATTGTTGCAGCTGATACGACGGTCTTTCTTTGTACACTCATCCCTCATCTTTATAGTTACCTCTCGAAGATGAATGAAATGATATATACTGGGTATTCTATATGTGCATTTTGGTATACGAAAACTCGATAAAAGTTTGTGTGGTTAGAATTTTCAATAAAGCTATATGCATTGCATTTTGGAACGAAGGGAGGAGCATACGGCAGTTGCTAACACTCATGTGGAAGATTTGTGTGTCGAAGGAGTGGTTGTTCTGTTAAACGACATGGAAAAATTGACACTGTCGGATGCCGATCTAACGGTTCACGGCGTTCATCAGGAAACGGATTTTGGCGAACGTTTGTCAGATATGATTTACGGACACATGCATTGCATTGATACGTGCCCCTCTCTCTCACCCACACACGCACCCTCACGAGTCAAGACTCTCCCGAGTCCTCTCGCACCAACCGTCTATCTGTAGGTAGACATCACATATATATGTGTTCTTCACACCCTACCCTCATAACTTCTAAAAAATAAAAGGCGTCGCACACCTTTTATTTTTAACTCACACGTCACACACTTATACTATTACTCTTGTGGCGAACGTTCTTTGGGCGTAGTATATTGTACTCTCACGAAGAGAAGCAGTGCATGCACGCACTAGTTCTCTCACACCCACTCGCCGGTACACGGAGGAGCACATTTTTAAGCTAGGAGCGCATTCCTTTACAAAGAGGCATCCCAATTGACATTTTGACTAGTCTAGTTTTAAATTTGATGGAGGGTCGGGGACCACATGTGAATGATACAGTATTGTGTGTCCAGGACACGGTGGCACGTTATTGATCGAGTTTTATTTTTACTTGAACTTTAAATGAAAATAGTGGTTCACGCGTATTCAATTTAATAATGGCTGGTACAACAAAATCACTCCACTATATATATATAAGCAGGAGCCTCGGTGCTTGCTTTACTAGGGTTCCTCTCTTTCACTCTCTCATGCTCTCCAGATCTAAGCAAGACATAGGTGGTCACACTCTCTCTTTGCTCACGGCTGATCATAAATCCAGCCGGACCACCTCGGTCGGGGCAAGGGTATAGGTGCATCGTTCATGCGGTCGTGGGAGGCGAGGGAGGAGACCAACAGTTGTCCGTGCGTCCTGATTGGCGGCCGAGCCATTCTCTCCGAGACAACGCCAGTTCGGGAGGGCCTCCAACCCCTTCTTCCTCCCTACGGTATTGTGGCCGAGATCCGGCCTCCCGACGCCGTCTTTGCCACATGCCGACGACCCTCAGGTATATATTTCTTCGAAATCTGGCTTGCTCTACTACCCCAGCTCCCCACGTGGCTGCGTGTGGCTCTTTTTCTACTTCCGCCGGATGTTCCAAAGACACCAAGACTTTTACTATTATTAGAGGTAAAGCTAGTTCATACAGTCAAATCTAAGAGTTGGTTCAAACAAGGAAGAAAGTGGGAAAGTTGTAGCATGAATCTAGGACTTGGTTCTGAGGGGAAACAGGGGGAAATGTAGTAGATACCGGCTACCCAACCGGTCTCTTGGCTGAAAAGGCGAAGAAAGTGTGGTGGATGGCGAAGGGTGGGGGAAGTGGACCTGTCTCTTGGTCAAAAAAGAAAGAAAGTGAGGGGCGTTGGGAGACAATGCAAATGAGAACGAATAGGTCTAGTTCATGTGCTCACATAGGAAAATGTCGCGAGGAGATAAAAAATGGGACAAATGCAGACATGATGCCTGAGTGTTTGCCGCTCTCGGCAACCACATCTGCCTCGCCACTTTATGCCCCTGCTGTCCCTACGCCCATATCGCTACCGTTAATGTAAAATCACATGAGGCATTAAGCAATGCCACCTAATGTCACTATTAAGTAATGGTCTAGTGCTGTCGATAAATTGAAGCAATGCTACCTAATGGCACTCTTAAGTAATGGTCTAGTGCCGTCGATAAATTAAAGCAATGCCACCACCATTTTATGAAGTGCTTCCATCTTGCTTTATTTCCCATGAATTGTGTTTTTGCAGTTACACTTAAATCTCACACCGCTAACGTTGCTTCATCCCAATGGAACTGCACAAATTAGATTGCACATTTACTGAGCATGTGCTACTCTCATGACAATAATACTAAAGCTATTGTTCTGCATGTTAATCTAGTGGCAGTGTTGATGTGGTGTGATGCTACTTACTTAAGGGCGCTTTCATACTGTCAATGTAGTGCCAATTATAACACACAGATGCTGCTGTTAATCATATGCCACTACAAATATCTGTCATTGTTTAAATAACCATATTTCATATCTGCGCAAACATGGATGTCTGTCTCCATATCATTTCTATCTACGCAATCAAAAGTACACACCTCAGTTTTAGTAGAACTGCACAAAATGAGATGGCTATTCCTAGCTGTTGTCGTCTAACCACCCGTCTTCCAGGTATTCCTACATTGGTAGTAACTAGGTAGAATGACCAACACAATCTAAAAGAAGCTGATTCGTACGTTTTACTTCCTGATTGCAGTGCAGGGACGAGCGAAAACAACTGCATTCTAGTGGGGAATGCACTTTCTCCCAGTTCATCCATGGACCTAGGACTAGCTGGCATGGTTGCACGGAGGTTTTTGGGATAGGTGCACGGACAAGAGGCATCGTGGTCTGCTTATTTCTGCAAATAGCGGTGCTTAAATTTAGTGGAACCGCCCAAGAAGTTCAGATGGTCAGTGTCGGTGTCAAAACCGGGAGATCTCGGGTAGGGGATCCCGGACTGTGCGTCTGAGGATCGAAGGTAACAAGAGACAGGGACACGATGTTTACTCAGGTTCGGGCCATCTCGATGGAGGTAATACCCTACTTCCTACTTGATTATCTTGGATGAATATGGGGTTACAAGAGTTGATCTACCTCGAGATCGTAATGGCTAAACCCTAGATGTCTAGCTTGTATGATTATGATTGCCTCTACAGACTAAACCCTACGGTTTATATTGACACCGGAGGGACCTAGGGTTGTACAAAGTCGGTTTACAGAGAAAGGAATCTTCATATCCGAACGCCAAGCTTGCCTTCCACGCAAAGGAGAGTCCCATCCAGACACGGCAGGAAGTCTTCTGTCTTGTATCTTCACGACCCATTAGTCCGGCCCACATCACATAGCCCGGACGCCCGAGGACCCCTTAATCCAGGACTCCCTCAGTAGCCCCCGAACAAGGCTTCAATGACGATGTGTCCGGCGCATAGATTGTCTTCGGCAATGCAAGGCGGGTTCTTTCTCCGAATACTTCGAAACGTCTGACCCAAAGAGCTATACTCGGCATTTCATTTAATGTCATACCCTTTGGCTTCTGCGCCTCCGTTGCTTCCGCTTCCATGTGCCGAGCGAACAAAAAAGGTCAGGGTATCTTTTGCACATAAGACCATGGCCATATAAGGAGCGTCTATTTAAAGGGATTGGATCTCAGATGCCATCCCACACCAGGCTGAAAATCCTCAGAGCTTGCTAGGAGAAACTACTCAAACATGGCTAATGCTCCCAGTTCTTCCTCCCGCCCCCACGGCTCCGAAAAAGGCGATTGGGAGAGATGTTCGGTATCCCACGACCAGCTGGTTAAGCTTCAAATGCAGGGGTTCCTTCCCCCCGCGGATCTAGTCCCTTTTCGGGCAGGATTAACCTCTTTCAACGGCAAAGCCCTGGCGGAAAATTTCCCCAATCCAACCAGAGGGGAACGAGTGTGCTTCATCTCATTTTTATTAAGAGGCGTCAGATTTCCAATCCACCCTTTCCTCTGAGGTCTCCTGGAATACTACGGCCTCCAACTGCATAATCTTACGCCGGCCTCTATCCTGCACATTGCGGGATTCGTCGCTCTTTGCGAGCCATTCTTGGGCTGCGAGGCCCATTTCGAGTTATGGAGGAAGCTTTTCTGCCTCGTCCCTCGTACCCAAAAGGGATCCATGTTCGAGGTGGGCGGCGCCGAAATATGGCGCATAGCCGGGATCGGATACCTATCCGACACGCCGAAGAAGGCGTCCGAAGAGTGGCCCTCGGAGTGGTTTTATATTCAAGATGTCGCTCTCCCTGACCCAGTCCGAATGGGTCTTCCCAAATTTTCCAGCGCTCTATTGATGAAACGCTACAGCTAGCTCTGGATTATCAATAATCGAGGTAATGGTGACCTCCATAGTGCGAGGTATTCAACCGCTCCAATTCAGAGGGCTCCCTATGTGGCACTACAATGGGGAAGATGACGCCTCACACTGCGGACGGAAGGGTCCGGACACCCCTGCCGCCCTGGCCACAAATTGGCCGATCTGTATAAAGGGGAGAAAGAGGAGTTTACTCGTCTTAAGCGCCGAGAGGGATTCTCCATGTACAATCCCCCTAGCTGTGTGAGTTTTAATCCCGCCACCTTACTCAATTCTCTCCCTGACTCATGTTTAATTGACATTAACCCGTCCATTTTTAATAGGAATGGCCGAAGGCTATCACGGGGATTTATAGCCCCTCTCCACGGCCGTAGGACCATAACTGGGACCTCGATCCCGGATTCGAAGAGGATCCGGACATATTTGTAGAGCTCAAAGAGGGAGTCTTCTACTAGGCGAGCTATGATGTCACAGAAGTGGCCGTCATGGCCGATTATCCTGGCCTCCTTCCTGCCTCATATGTAAGTAGCCCGAAGACATCTTCTTCAAAAGAGCTTCCTCATTATGCCTCACCCACCACACTGTCTCATGCTCCAAAGGGGAGGCGCTCGGCGTGTCATGCTGCACCAGAGGCGTCTCATAAGAGAGTGGCGCCTACGCCGGGGGGTTCTTCGAAGAGGAAGGCAAATGACAACAAGGCCGAGCCTTCATCAAAGAGGTATGGCTTTAAATATGCCCCCTGGTAGTCGCATCGAACCATGACATTGTCCACTGTGTTTTATCAGGAAGAGAGTTCACCGGACTATGTCCGGGGATCCTGCCGGTCGCGCCTCCACCAATCAGGTTCCAGACCCTGCCTCCAGGGCGGGAGCTGACACGGGAACGATGCCGGATTGTCCTCCTTCAGAGGATTCGGATAATGTACCCGTCACGAACTCTGAAGTGGAGAGCGCCATGAATCATCGGCGCCGAAGGGAAGCTATTCGCGACCCTGGCTTTACTAAAGAGGCGTTCAATGCCTTCAGCTCGGCTGATGCGTACATCCGAGCTGCTCGGATGGGCTTGCCAGAGCCACTGACCATCATTTGAAAGATATGCGGGTAAGTACGCATTGTATAGATCTGGTAATCATATACCAGTAGCCCCCGAGACTTGAAGCAGTTGAAGCAACTAATTTAAGGATCATTGTGTAATCAGGCACTCACCAAGAAGAACAACATGCTGTCTCGTGAGCTGGAAGAGTGTCGGGCCCAGCTAGCTGCCGAACTGGAGAAATCCAAGGAGGCGCCGCCTGGTTATGTTCTCCTTCATCCAGAAAAATATAATCATATACCAGTAATATTAACACTGTTGTATTTCCCATGGCAGGATCGTTAGATCAACTGAAAAGAAGGCGAAGGTCACGCAGCGGGTAAACATCGGCCGAAAAGCAATCGGTCATTTGGTGAACGATGTCTTGACCGCAGACCAGGGATGATAAGAACAAGCTACAGGATTCCAACACCCTGCTAGGCGAAGAGCTGAAAGACGTGCGAGCCTAGCAGATGCCGTAAAAGAGAACAGGAGGCTACGGGGCGTCATATTCAGTATGCTTTTGAACTTACCCTCATGTAGTGCGGCAAAGAAATGAGTTAACAGATTTATGTCTGCAGGTATGCTGACTGGCCGGCCCGAAGAAGAAATGTCCAGAGCTCAAGGCGATCTGCTGCAAGAGCTGTCGCAAGTGTACAAGCGAGCTCGGAAAGTGATGCGGAGTGTCGCCAAGGCTTTATGGCCATCTGCATCAGGAGCTTGTGAAGCTATTCAAGGGAGCTCGACGCCGCTTTAAATTATGGAAAATATCGGCTTGCTGGGAAGGCGCGCGAGAGTCCTGGGCCATGGTGAAAACGTGGTACACCGGGCTTGATCCAAATCATATGGCCCGGGTCGGACCTCGGGGGCCAGATGGATAAGAGATCCCAGTGATCTTGGTATATGACCAAGTAAAGATAGCCGCCAAGTTTTAACAATAGGATTGTAAGCTAGATAGCCTGTTAGACGGTATAGAGGAAGAAGTTTTGAGTCCAAGTGACTACGTACTTCAATTGACAAATTTGTCCCTAGCCGAATTGTAAAACGATTGTCATGGCAGACCTTTTCGCTTTGACCTCCAGACCCAAAGGTGCGGAGTGTTTCCGAATACCGCACCGGCAATAAATACCGGGGCATGCGTGGAGACCAAAGTAGGGGTCATAGTTGCTTGAACAGCAAGTTGTATTCGGCTAGTTATGTTATATTACTTACTGATTGTAAGAAACATCTTCCAGAGAGAATAGTTCCGTTAAGGGTTCATTTCCCTGGGTGAACATGCATTAGTATGCATGCCCAGACTGTGATTCGAAAATTTGAAGTATACATAATATCTGGGGGTTCATAGTGCAACATGGGTAAAACGTCTTTAGTCCGCTGACCGATTATTCCCTTAAGAACACTAGCTTTTGGCTTCACCCAGTCTGAGGTACAAGTCCGGATGACCCAGCTGTGACAATCGCAGACGTGCTCCCTTTATGCCCTAGCAGAACAAACGGGAACGTAGGGCATAAGCACAGAGCCGCAACCCAAATTTTGGCAAAATCTTAAGTCATAAAGGTGCATATAATGGCGAAGAAAAGGTATATATGAGAAAAGGACACATATGTGGTGAGCTTGATGCTCGGAAAATGATAATAAGCTTCTGTAAAAGAAGCCCCCAGGTATTGTGAGCGTATACATTTAAGGATGTGTACCTCATAAGTGTGCAGTCTAGCCGTACAAGAGCTATAAAGCCAAAGAAAAAGTTAAAGACAGAGAAAATGGAAAAAGGAGAAAAAGAAAACGAACAATGAGTCCGGCTCTAGGCATAGAATCTTCGGAGTCTGGCGGCATTCCACGGGTTCGGCTCTAAGTGATTATCCGATGCATCACGCGGACGGTACGCACCTCCAGTGAGAACTTCATCTATAATGAAGGGACATCCTACTTGGGCTTGACTTTTTCCTTTTTCTTTTCTGGCAAGCATAGAACGAGTTCACCAACATTGTAAGTCTTGGCCCGCACTTCCCTGCTTTGGTATCTGCGAGCTTGTTGTTGATAGAATGAGGAACGGGCTTTTGCAATGTCACGCTCCTCCTCCAGGGCATCTAAACTGTCCTGCTGATCAAGCTCGGCTTCTCTCTCTTCGTACATGCGCACTCGAGGTGAGTCATGAATGATGTCGAAGGGCAAAACAACCTCCGCGCCGTACACCATGAAGAATGGTGTGTAACCGGTAGTGCGATTGGGCGTGGTCCACAGCCCCCAGAGTACGTAGTCGAGCTCCTCGACCCAGTGTTTGTCTGATTCTTTTAAAGATCGAACTAGTCTAGTCTTAATGCCGCTCATGATAAGACCATTAGCTTATTCGACTTGGCCGTTTGTTTGGGGGTGATAGACGGAGGCATAATTGAGCTTGATGCCCAGGTTAGCACACCGGGTTTTCACTTTGTTGGCTGTAAAGTTGGAGCCGTTATCTGTGATTATGCTGTGTGGGACACCATAACGGTGTACGACACTAGATATAAAGTCTATCACTGGTCCGGCTTCAGCCGTTTTAACTGGTTTGGCCTCTATCCACTTAGTGAATTTATCTACCATGACCAGCAGATATTTTTTATTATGGCTTCCCCCTTTAAGGGGTCCGACCATATCAAGCCCCCAGACCGCGAAAGGCCAAGTAATGGGGATTGTTTGTAGGGCGGTAGGCGGCATATGGCTTTGGTTGGCGAAGAGCTGGCATCCCACACAACGTTGGACAAGGTCATGTGCATCTGCTCGGGCCATCGTCCAGAAGAAACCGGTATGGAAGGCTTTACTTACAAGAGCCCGAGCCGCGGCGTGGTGACCGCCGAGACCAGGATGGATTTCGGCCAGGAGCTGTTGTCCTTCTTCTTCGGAGATACATCTTTGAAGTATTCCTGTAGCGCTCTTGTTGTGGAGCTCTCCTTCATGAACCTTGTAGGCCTTTGAACGTCGAACAATGCATCGAGCCTCATTCTGATCCTCAGGGAGTTCTCGCCTATTAAGGTAGGCCAAGAAGGGTTCAGTCCATGGGGCAATTACTTCCATTATTAGATGGGCCGATGGTGTTATTTCGGTGGATGAGCCCCCGATGATATCAGTATTGTGTTCGGAATCTGGGGGTATAATCGGATCCGGACTAGGCTTGCCGCTCTCATCCTGCCACACCACGGATGGCTTGAAGAGCCTTTCCAAAAATATGTTGGGCGGGAAGGGGTCACGCTTGGCACCCATGTGAGCAAGGACATCCGCCGCTTGATTACTTTCTCGAGCCACATGATGAAACCCGAGACCCTCAAACCGAGCTGATATTTTGAGTATGGCGTTACGATAGGCCACCATCCTCGGATCTTTGGCGTCAAAGTCTCCGTTTATTTGGGATATTGCGAGATTTGAATCCCCGCCCACCACCAGGCGTTGTATGCCCATGGAGACAGCCATCCGAAGACCGTGCAATAAGGCCTCGTATTCGGCCGCACTAATGTAGTCGGTGTATAATATTTGGAGTACGTACTGGACCGTGTCTCCTGTGGGGGATGTTAAGACAAGGCCCGCTCCTAAACCGGCCAGCATTTTAGAGCCATCAAAGTGCATGACCCAGTTGGAATATGTGCCATACTCCTTAGGGAGTTCGTCCACTGTCCATTCGGCGACGAAGTCGGCCAATACTTGGGATTTAATGGCTCGGCATGGTTTGTATGTTATATCAAATGGCAAGAGCTCGATGGACCACTTGGCAATCCGGCCTGTAGCATCGCGGTTGTTTATTATGTCATTGAGTGGTACTTTGGAACCCACCGTGATCGAGCACTCTTGGAAGTAGTGTCGTAGCTTCTGGGATGCCATGAAAACCGCATATGCTATCTTTTGGTAATGAGGGTACCGGGATTTGCATGGTTTGAATATAGTGGATACATAGTATACCGGTTTTTGAAGTGGCAATTTATGTCCGTCCTCCTCTCATTCTACGACGAGCACCACACTTACCACCTGGTGTGTTGCGGAGATGTATAATAACATGGGTTCGCCGGCGTTCGGTGTGGCCAGGATTGGGTTGCTCGCTAAAAGAGCTTTTATTTCTTCCAGTCCGGCCGTTGCCGCGTCCGTCCACTCGAAGTGGTCGGTGCGTCGAAGCAGGCGATATAGTGGCAATGCCTTTTCTCCTAATCTGGAGATAAAGTGGCTTAAAGCTGCCACACATCCGGCTAGCTTTTGGACCTGTTTAAGGTCTGTTGGTGTAGCCAATTGTGACAAAGCTCGGATTTTGGCTGGGTTTGCCTCAATTCCTCTATTGGAAACGATGAAGCCCATCAGCTTTCCGGCGGGGATGCCGAAGACACACTTTTTCGGATTGAGCTTCATGTCATATGTACGGAGGTTGTCGAATGTGAGATGCAGGTCGTCTACTAGTGACTCGACGTGCTTAGTTTTGATGACGACGTCATCCACATATGCTTCGACCGTCTTGCCGATTTGTTTCTCCCGGCATGTTTGAATCATGCGTTGGTAGATGGCGCTGGCATTTTTTAGCCCGAAGGGATAGTGTTGAAACAGAAAGGCCCGTATGGGGTAATGAAGGCTGTTACTGCTTGATCAGACTCCTTCATTTTGATTTGATCGTATCCGGAGTATGCATTGAGGAAACACAGTGAGTCGTGTCCTGCTGTAGCATTAATGATCTGATCGATTCGGGGGAGGGGGAAGGGATCTCTAGGGCAGGCCTTGTTGAGGTCTTTGAAATCGACACACAGGCGCCAGGATTTATCCTTCTTTGGTACCATTGTCGTGGTTCTAAGTCTGACAGTAGAATGGGGGGTAGGTATGTAGAGGCAAGATCTTAGCTATGGAAGAGTTGTACACGCAAGTTTTACGAGTACAGGCCCTTCTCGGAGGAAGTAACAGCCCTACGTCTTGGAGCCCGGAGGCGGTCGACTGGATTATATGCGTGTGGGTTACAGGGGGTGCGAATCCTTGTCCCAGAGGAGGGGGTGGCTTATATAGAGTGCGCCAGGACCCCAGCTCCCCTCCGTTACACGGGGTTAAATGTACATCAAGAGGGGGGGCGTTATTGGTAAAGCCAGCACTAAAGATACATAATGACCAATAAAGCTATGACTTAATTCTCGACCATTGCAGTGCAGAGTGGCTCTAGATCTTCTAGTAGTCGAGTGATAGTCTTCACGGTCGACTGACTTCAAGAATGCCGAGTGGAACATAGCTTCATGGTCGAGTGGATGATGATTCTTCTTCAAATGCTTCTGGTTTTTTGAGAGATGTCCTTGGGGAGGGTATCTTGGACAGGTCCATGACCCTACCCTAGGTACATAGCTTCATCATTAGCCCCGAATGGATCAGGGTTTGAGTGGGGAAGGAGTTGAGAACACTTCGACTTGTTTTTTATACTTAGTATATCTTATTCTAGATCAATGAACCGAGGTGACGATACCAACTTCTTTTTTCACGCTTTGATCCATTCCTAGTTTTTGTCGAGTGAACTTTTCTTTGGAAGAGCTCGAGTGATGATGTGGAGGAGATCTTCCGTCGACAAGTTGTTCTCATTGCAGCGGATTTCGCGGATTCGAATTTTGGGAAGCCTTGGGCGGAGGAGGCCGCAGTAATCGGGCTAGATTAGGCAGGGCCGCCTCGATTTCCGCGCCGCCTTTTTTGCCACGTATCGCGCGCGCGACTGTTGAGGGATTGGATAAGATTGCCTGGGCCTACAAGTCAGTCACTCGGAAGTAACCTCATATAAGGCGCCGGGCCAGGGCTTTTGAACAGTGCGCTTTCATTTTTCTTCTTCTTCCTCATAGTTCTCCGTTGCGCTTGCTTTCGCCCTAGTGCCGCCGTTCTGTTCAAGATCCATTTGTGGCGATGGGGAAAGAGAAGACGGTGGCTCTCGAGCGCGCGAAGAAGGCGACGGCAAAGGTGAAGGGGAAGAAGTCCAGCCGGGGCGGATCTTCCTTGAGGTCTGGCCTGCCGCCGGGCTGGATCCAGGGCGACTGGATTCGCTCGGCGATCCGCCAGGACAACATTGACGACCTGGTCGAAGGGGGACTGATTCCCCAACGAATCGGCGCGGCTCCCGGGGAACGAGACTGATCCGCAACCGCGTGAGGGTGAGTGCGTCCTCCTCTCCACTCACATTGACCGCGGGTTCTCTTTGCCTCCTCACCCTTTCTTCCGAGGTTTCTTGAATTTTTTCGGGGTGCAACTTCACTGATACGTCTCCAACGTATCTATAATTTTTGATTGCTCCATGCTACTTTATCGTTTGGGGAGAAGTCTCTTCGAATTATCCTTTTTTATTTGGCCAACTAGATTGGTAGTTCTTGCAATGGGAGAAGTGCTTAGCTTTGGGTTCAATCTTGCGGTGTCCTTACCCAGTGACAGAAAGGGTTGCAAGGCACATATTGTATTGTTGCCATCGAGGATAACAAGATGGGGTTTTTTATCATATTGCATGAATTTATCCCTCTACATCATGTCATCTTGCTTAAGGTGTTACTCTGTTTTTAACTTAATACTCTAGATGCATGCTGGATAGCGGTCGATGAGTGGAGTAATAGTAGTAGATGCATAATCGTTTCAATCTACTTGTTTTGCACGTGATGCCTATATACATGATCATTGCCTAGATATACTCATAACTATGCTCAATTCTGTCAATTGCTCAACAGTAATTTGTTCACCCACCGTAGAATATCTATGCTCTTGAGAGAAGCCACTAGTGAAACCTATGGCCCCCGGGTCTATTCTCATCATATCAATCTCTATCACTTTATTTACTTACTTTGTTTTTTTACTTTGCTTTTACTTTTTACTTTGCATCTATCTATCAAAAAAATACCAAAAATATTATTTATCATCTCTATCAGATCTCACTATCGTAAGTGACCGTGAAGGGATTGACAACCCCTAATCACATTGGTTGCGAGTTGCTATCGTTTTGTGTAGGTACGAGGGACTTGTGCGTGGGCTCCTACTGGATTGATACCTTGGTTCTCAAAAACTGAGGGAAATACTTACGCTACTTTGCTGCATCATCCTCTCCTCTTCGGGGAAATCCAACGCAGTGCTCAAGAGGTAGCAAGAAGAATTTCTAGCACCGTTGCCGGGGAGGCTCACGCAAGCAAGTCAACCATACCAAGTACTCATCGCAATCCCTATCTCTCGCATTACATTATTTGCCATTTGCCTCTCGTTTTCCTCTCCCCCACTTCACCCTTGCCGTTTTATTCGCCCTTCCTCCGTTCAATTTTGTGTTACCATGTGCCTTCTTTTTGCTTGCATCTTCGCTTGCTAAAAGTTTATGGATCCTCATCCACTTGCTAATCTCTTTAAGACATCTAATTATGATGAACCTATTGCTAGTGAATTGAGTGCACTAGATTATCTTTATGAGGTTTTGCCTGAAATTCGTGAATCTAAAAATTGTGATGAAGTACTTTATGAAGCGATTCATGATAGATCTTTGAATAAAAAGCATGATTGCAATAATTTTACTATAAATTCTATTGATGTCAATTGTGCTAAAAATATGCAAAACCCTAAGCTTGGGGATGCTAGTTTTGCTATGTCCTCTACTTGTTGCAATGATCATGATTGGGGTGATTCTTCTTGTGATCTTGAAAATTTATTTAAGCCCCGTGATGAATATGAGATTGATAATAGTGTTTGCAATAATATTGAAAGTGGGTTTGGAAGAGTGTCAACTTTAGATCCCGCATATTTGGATAAGGTTCAATCTTATGAAGTTTTTGATAAAAGTGGGTTTGGAGAGGTCATGACTTTAGTTAACATTAATCCCACTATTTCGGAAGAGTGTCAACTTCGCATGCATGTGGATCGTGTTGAGAATATGTTATGTGATAGCTATATTGTTGAATTTTCTTATGATCCTACATGTAATTATTATGAGTGAGGAAAATACGGTTATAGAAATTTTCATGTTACTAAATTACCTCTCGTTATGTTAAGATTGCTATTGTTCCTTTCCGCTTCCTTGCATATGCTAGTTTTTGCTTGCTATGATAATTTGTTTGCTTATAATATGCCTATGCATAGGAAGTATGTTAGACTTAAGTGTGTTTGTCACATGTTTTGTGATGCTCTCTTTGTGCCTCAATTCTTGTCTTTCTTGTGAGCATCATTGAAATATCAATGCCTAGCTAGGGGCGTTAAACAATAGCGCTTGTTGGGAGGCAACCCAATTTTATCTTTAGTTTTTTGTTTTTGCTTCTGTTTAGGAATAAATAATCCATCTAGCCTCTGTTTAGATGTGGTTTTATCTTTTAATTAGTGTTTGTGCCTAGTTAAACCTATTGGACCTTCTTGGGTGATAGTTATTTGATCTTGCTGTAATTTCCAGAAACTTTGCGCTCAGTGCCTGAATTGTTAAAAATCACCAGAACGTGATAAAATATTGATTCCAATTGATTCTGATCAATAAACAAATTTTCCAGGTCTTATAATTTTGGTATAATTTTTTGAGTTCCAGAAGTTTGCGTTAGTTACAGATTGCTACAGACTGTTCTGTTTTTGACAGATTCTGTTTTTCGTGTGTTGTTTGCTTATTTTGATGAATCTATGGCTAGTAAAATAGTTTATAATCCATAGAGAAGTTGGAATACAGTAGGTTTAACACCAATATAAATAAATAGTGAGTTAATTACAGTACTTTGAAGTAGTCTTTTGTTTTCTTTCTCTAACGGAGCTCACAAGATTTCTGTTGAGTTTTGTGTTGTGAAGTTTTCAAGTTTTGGGTGAATTCTTTTGATGGATTATGGAACAAGGAGTGGCAAGAGCCTAAGCTTGGGGATGCCCATGGCATCCCCAACATAATCCAAGGACACCAAAAAGTCAAAGCTTGGGAATGCCCCGGAAGGCATCCCCTCTTTCGTCCACTTCCATCGGTAATTTACTTGGAGCTATATTTTTATTCACCACATGACATGTGTTTTGCTTGGAGCGTCTTGTATTATTTGCGTATTTGCTTGTTAGTTTACTACAATCATCTTTGCTGTACACACCTTTTGAGAGAGCCATACATGATTTGGAATTTGTTAGAATACTCTATGTGCTTCACTTATATCTTTTGAGCTTGATAGTTTTGCTCATAGTGCTTCACTTATATCTTTTGAGCGTGATAATTTTTGCTCTAGTGCTTCAGTTATATCTTTTAGAGCACGGTGGTGGATTTGTTTTAAAGAAACTATTGATCTCTCATGCTTCACTTAGATTATTTTGAGAGTTGTTAATAGCATGGTAATTTGCTTAATGTTAATATACTTAGTGTTCAAGATATGTGAAACTTTCTTTTTGAGTGAATTGAATACTAAGATAAGTTTGATGCTTGATAATTGTTTTGAGATATATGAAGGTGATAATATCAAAGTCGTGCTAGTTGATAATTGTGAATTTGAGAAATACTTGTGTTGAAGTTTGCAAGTCCCGTAGCATGCACGTATGGTTAAAGTTGTGTAACAAATTTGAAACATGAAGTGTACCTGGCTTGTGCATCCTTATGAGTGGCGGTCGGGGATGAGCGATGGTCTTTTCCTACCAATCTATTCCCCTAGGAGCATGCGCATAGTACTTGATTTTTGATGGCTTCTAAATTTTTGCAATAAGTATATGAGTTCTTTTGACTAATGTTGAGTCCATGGATTATACACACTCTCACCTTTCCGCCTTTGCTAGCCTCTTGATGCAGTGCATTGCCCTTTCTCACCTTGAGAGTTGGTGCAAACTTCGCAGGTGCATCCAAACCCCGTGATACGATACGCTCTATAATACATAAACCTCCTTATATCTTCCTCAAAACAGCCACCATACCTACTCATGGCATTTCCATAGCCATTCCGAGATATATTGCCATGCAACTTCCATCATCATTATTAAGACATACATTACTTTTGTCATATTGCCATTGCATGATCATGTAGTTGACATCGTATTTGTGGCAAAGCCACCATGCATTATTTTCCATACATGTCACTCTTGATTCATTGCACCATCCGGTACACCGCCAGAGGCATTCATATAGAGTCATATTTTGTTCTAAGTTTCGAGTTGTAATTGTTGAGTTGTAAGAAAAATAAAAGTGTGATGATCATCATTATTAGAGCATTGTCCCAAGTGAGGAAAGGATGATGGAGACTATGATTCCCCCATAAGTCGGGGTGAGACTCCGGACGAAAAAAAGAAAAAAGAAAAAAAATAAAAAAAAGCAAGGCCAAAAAAAAAGAAAGGCCCAAAAAAAATGAGAGAAAAAGAGAGAAGGGACAATGCTACTATCCTTTTACCACACTTGTGCTTCAAAGTAGCACCAAGATCTTCATGATAGAGAGTCTCTCATTTTGTCACTTTCATATACTAGTGGGAATTTTTCATTATAGAACTTGGCTTGTATATTCCAATGATGGGCTTCCTCAAAATGCCCTAGGTCTTCGTGAGCAAGAAATTTGGATGCACACCCACTTAGTTTCTTTTGTAGAGCTTTCATATACTTATAGCTCTAGTGCATCCGTTGCATGGCAATCCCTACTCCTCATGTTGACATCAATTGATGGGCATCTCCATAGCCCGGTTACTAGCCTCGTCAATGTGAGACTTTCTCCTTTTTTGTCTTCTCCACACAATCCCATCATCATATTCTATTCCACCCATAGTGCTATATCCATGGCTCGCGCTCATGTATTGCGTGAAGGTTGAAAAAGTTTGAGATTATTTGAGTATGAAACAATTGCTTGGCTTGTCATCGGGGTATAGAAGTTGGGAACATCTTTGTGTGACGAAAATGAAGCATAGCCTAACTATATGATTTTGTAGGGATGAACTTTCTTTTGCCATGTTATTTTGAGAAGACATGATTACTTTGATTAGTATGCTTGAAGTATTATCATTTTTGTGTCAATATGAACTTTTGTCTTAAATCTTTTGGATCTGAATATTCATATCACAAGTAAGAAGATTTATATTGAAATTATGCCAAAGTATCACTCCGCATCAAAAATTATTTTTTTTATCATTTACCTACTCGAGGACGAGCAGGAATTAAGCTTGGGGATGCCTGATACGTCTCCAACGTATTTATAATTTCTGATTGCTCCATGCTACTTTATCTACTGTTTTGGACTATATTGGGCTTTATTTTCCACTTTTATATTACTTTTGGGACTAACCTATTAACCGGAGGCCCAGCCCAGAATTGCTGTTTTTTTGCCTATTTCAGTGTCTCGAAGAAACGGAATATCAAACGGAGTCCAAACGGAATGAAACCTTCGGGAACGTGATCCAGGAGACTTGGACCCTACTCCAAGAAGTGCCAGAGGCGGTCACAAGGGTGGAGGGCGCCCCCCTGGGCGCGCCCCCTACCTCGTGGGCCCCCTGACGCTCCACCGACGTACTCCTTCCTCCTATATATACCTACGTATCCCCAAACGATCAGAACAGGAGCCAAAACCTAATTCCAACGCCGCAACCTTCTGTATCCACGAGATCCCATCTTGGGGCCTGTTCCGGAGCTCCGCCGGAGGGGGCATCCACCACGGAGGGCTTCTACATCATCACCATAGCCCCTCCGATGAAGTGTGAGTAATTTACTTCAGACCTTTGGGTCCATAGCTAGTAGCTAGATGGCTTCTTCTCTCTTTTTGGATCTCAATACAATGTTCTCCCCCTCTCTCGTGGAGATCTATTCGATGTAATCCTATTTTTGCGGTGTGTTTGTTGAGACCGATGAATTGTGGGTTTATGATCCAGCTTATCTATGGATAATATTTGATTCTTCTCTGAATTCTTTTATGTATGATTGAGTTATCTTTGCAAGTCTCTTCGAATTATCCTTTTTGGTTTGGCCAACTAGATTGGTAGTTCTTGCAATGGGAGAAGTGCTTAGCTTTGGGTTCAATCTTGCGGTGTCCTTACCCAAAGGATGTAAAGGGTTGCAAGGCACGTATTGTATTGTTGCCATCGAGGATAACAAGATGGGTTTTTATCATATTGCATGAATTTATCCCTCTACATCATGTCATCTTGCTTAAGGTGTTACTCTGTTTTTAACTTAATACTCTAGATGCATGCTGGATAGCGGTCGATGAGTGGAGTAATAGTAGTAGATGCAGAATCGTTTCGGTCTACTTGTTTTGGACGTGATGCCTATATACATGATCATTGCCTAGATATACTCATAACTATGCTCAATTTTGTCAATTGCTCAACAGTAATTTGTTCACCCACCGTAGAATATCTATGCTCTTGAGAGAAGCCACTAGTGAAACCTATGGCCCCCGGGTCTATTCTCATCATATCAATCTCTATCACTTTATTTACTTACTTTGCTTTTACTTTTTTACTTTGCATCTATCTATCAAAAAAATACCAAAAATATTATTTATCATCTCTATCAGATCTCACTATCGTAAGTGACCGTGAAGGGATTGACAACCCCTAATCGCGTTGGTTGCGAGTTGCTATCGTTTTGTGTAGGTACGAGGGACTTGTGCGTGGTCTCCTACTGGATTGATACCTTGGTTCTCAAAAACTTAGGGAAATACTTACGCTACTTTGCTGCATCATCCTCTCCTCTTCGGGAAATCAAACGCAGTGCTCAAGAGGTAGCATCCACCATTTCACACCAAACACCATTGTGTACCTTGCTTCCTTCGTGTCTTTGTGTGAGAATTTCTTGGGCTGCCGACCCCACTGGGGCCTCTTTAAGCACATCTTCACATGCCGCTCCCAGTTGGTCAAAAAGGAAAATCCGAGTGATGAAAGGACGCATGTGATCCAAATGTGCGGGGGCCTTGGGATTCAGATGAGGGGCAAAAGTTCTTTTCCAGCCATGATTCTTCCCGACTCGGTGCAGGGTGGCGATGCGACCTGGTTCTATCAGCAAAGACCAGCCGACTGTGGCGCCGGACCGACTTCCCCCTTTTTCTTTGGCCCGAGTGGGGAAACCCTCCCCTTTGAAGTTGATCCCGAAGGAGAAGGCACAAGTCAAGGTGCTGGTCGATCAAGTAGTTCAACTTGTCCGTGATGAGGTGACTGGTATGGATTTGCTGGAGGTTTTCCTTCGGCGACGCATCCAACCGCTTCAAGCTCGTGACCACCCGATGTGGATGTATTTGGGCACTGATGACACCACTCGGACTCATCGGGAGGAGGTCCACGAGACCACGTTGGAGGGGTGGATGATGAGTATCACAGGAAACAAAGACAACCCTAGGGAAGCCAGGAGAATTCCTCCACTCGACCAATCTTACGAACCAGACAAGGTCCAATTCTGAATTACCGACTGTAATCTTGATTTATTTGCACAGTTGTTTATGCTTTACCGACTGACTTTGTCCTGCTTGTTTTCTTCCAGACTCTTACCGAAATTTACTCGATGCCCAACGGAGAGCAGGAGCAGGATCCGGAGGGCGAGGCAAGTGGAGGCGAAAGCGGCGAATGGCATTCTGACGGAGAGGGAGACGGGGAGAGCGACGACTCGAGTGACGAAGAAGAGGTCGGCTCTCCTCCCCTTGAGGAAAGGCGATCCAAGCTTGCTTAAGATCCAGCGAGCGCCCGTGACAAGGCGATCGTTCCGACTGGGCAATCGTCAAAGCATCCTCTGACATCCTCTCCAGCACCAACTGAGAAGGCCCCAAAGCAGACCAAGGTCGTCGCACAGAAGACCAGGAAGGCGCTACCAAAAATCAAGATTGACATTCTCATTGCCTCTGCCTGAGTGTTCTTCTTTCGCTTTTACTCGGCGCTCTTCTGTTTATCTTTCCTTTGGTTTGATCGAATGAACCTTGAAATTGGCAGTGCCGCTACCTCTGGGACTTCAGCTTATAGAAACGAGGATGAGGAAATGGAAGACGCGGTCACCTCCAATCCGGGTACAATCTTTGTTATTCTGTCGTCCTTTTGTCGACTAAACTATGATATATCCGATCGGGCGATGAAATGTTGGCGACTGAAATTTTGTAGCTCCCAACGTTATTGACCTCCCCGACGATGATGATGACGAGCCGCAGAGGCCCTTGGGGAGAAGAAACAAGAAAACATCCGCTGGCAAGACACCTCAGTCGACGCAAGTGGTGAAACCGGCAGTTGAGGACGCCGGTGACGCCAATCGGACTTCCGTTTCTTCCGACATACCGCTGTCGAGTGCTCAACCTTCTGCGTCAGCCGCGCATGCTCCTGCCGATCCACCTTCAGTTTTTGCTACACATCACGTCCCAGAAGACGAAGTGGGTGCTGCCAAAGAAGCTATATGCCAAGCAGGCATCATGATGGAGAAGATGAAGATGGTGCGGGATGCCAGCCAAGCTGCTTATGATACCAGCTCCGCTCTCCAGAGCAACGTTCAGGTTCGCAGATTGTCGACTGACTCTCTTGACTTGTTCTGTTAGGATATGGTACCTGAAGACTCTCTTTCCAAGGATCTTCTGATGTTGTTGTCGATTGAATTTTTTGGACTAGTGGGGGCACGCTGAGTGCACCCACTGGGTGTAGTCCCCGAGACTATGGTGGACTACGGGCAGTCAACTGTAGTCTTGAATTTTGAATTTCTTCACTCGGTCTGAGTAGGTCATGTCGAGTGGATTTTTGAACCAGTGGGGGCACGCTGAGTGCACCCGCTGGGTGTAGTCCCCGAGACCGTGGTCGACTGCTGGAAGTCGACTATGGTCTGAAGAATCTGTTTGTTGCTGTCTCCCTCTCTTTTTTTTGCACTCGCGCTGAAAAAAGGCCTTGTCGAGTGTAAACTGAATCACTGGGGGCATGCTAAGTGCACCCATTGGGTGTAGTCCCCGAGACTACTGTTGGATGTTTGATTCGGCAGTAGTCTTAGAATTTGTTGGCTTTATCCTTTTACCTCTCTGAAATAACCAATCTTTTATCTAGTCGACTCCTTGATTGCAGAAATCTTGTGATCTTGGAGCTTGCTTTGCTGACTTGGAGAAACAGCAGATTCAACTCAACCTTGACCTGGAGTTGGCCAAGACAGAACTGCAGAAAGCCAAGGATGACGCCAATGGTAAGAAAGACTTGTCGACTGGTTTGTCTTCGATCTGGATTTCATTCTGCTCTTTCTGAATCAAGCATTATTTCTTTTCAGAGAAACTGAACCAGGCTCTGGCAAAAAACGATCAAGATCTGGCTGCCGCACAGAAGAAGGCTGACGACAAAACTGCTTGGCTGAACAAAAGCTGGCTTCAGTCGGCAAATTGGAGGAAGAAAACGCCAAGATAAAATCTTCCCTGGACGAAGCCAACAAGGAAGTAACCCGCTTGAAGAAGGACAAGGTCAATCTGAACAAGAGGATGGAAGGCATTGCTCGCAGGAGGGATGATCTGGAAAGTTATCTGAGAAGCCTTGCCAAGAAGCTGTTCATCAAGCTTGAAGGTATATATATTCTATTCCGACTGGTTTATCTTCGTCGACTCCGCATACGACTATTGACTCATCCTCGGATTGTGCATGCAGTGTTTTGCCGAGATTTCGAGGAGGAGACCGGGCGAATTGAACCAAGCTTGGACCCCATCAACTCCCCCGTGAAAGATGAAGCTGCTATGAACTTGCTCCGACTGGAATCCCGCATCGACGGTGTTGTTGACTACCTTGCTCGACTGAAGGTCGCAATGTCCCGGATCGACACAACACTCTGGCCAAGGGCAACGCTCCCGAATGACCTCAAATCTCTGATGACTCGACTTAACGAGATCCCAGGTCGAGTGCAGGAGTGGAAAAGTCTTCACTGGTGCGGTCTTGATGTGGCTCTGTCTTTGGTTCATGTCCATTGCAAGGAGGCGCGAGAAGAGATGCTGGCGGCGATCAAGGTTGCCAATACCAAGGAGCATGACTTCCAATCCTTCATGGAGACTTTCATTGCTGCCGCCACTCGGATTGCTGATGGCATTGACCTGGATGAATTCGTCGAGCCTGCCAGCCCTCCTCCTGCGGAGTGAACAAACTTTTATGCCCCACCTTAAATTTGCCTCGGGATGCTGAGTGGTTTTTGTAACCGTTAAACTCTTTCGGGCTGAGTGCCTGAGTACTTCTGCGGTCTTGAACTTTTAGGGTTAAATGCGGACTTGATTTATCTCAGGATATGCTTGCGATTGCTTTTGGAATTTGTTCTACACTTGGAATGACCTTTGTGTTTGAGATGCAGCTCTAAAGTGGAGACTTCAATCGACCTGTGCCTCGTCGTCCTTGCGGATAGGGATGGAGTGCATGTTGTATTTGTGGCGTAGCTCCGAAGGAGAAGGTTGCAGTCGACCTGCACCTCGTCGTCCTTGTGGATAGGGATGGAGCGCACATTGTATTTGTGGCGTAGCTCCGAAGGAGAAAGTTGCAGTTGACCTGCACCTCGTCTTCCTTGCGGACAGGGCTGGAGCGCACATTGTATTTGTGGCGTAGCTCCGAAGGAGAAGGTTGCAGTCGACCTGCACCTCGTCCTCCTTGCGGATAGGGATGTAGCGCACATTGTATTTGTGGCGTAGCTCCGAAGGTGAAGGTTGCAGTCGACCTGCACCTCGTTGTCCTTGAGGATAGGGATATGTTTCGAACTTAGGCGAGTATAAGGCTGCAGCTAAGCCTCCGAGCGAGAGGATCGCTCACCACTTGGTAGGATTTTTTAAACTTAGGCGAGTACTGGACTGCAGCTAAGCCCCCGAGTGGGAGGATTGCTCACCACTCGGTTGGATTTTTTAAACTTAGGCGAGTACTGGACTGCAGCTAAGCCCCCGAGTGGGAGGATTGCTCACCACTCGGTAGGATTTTTTAAACTTAGGCGTAGCATCGATCTGCAGCTAAGCCCCGAGTGGGAGGATTTCTCACCACTCGGTGGGATTTTTTAAACTTAGGCGTAGTCTTGGACTGCAGCTAAGCCCCGATTGGGAGGATTGCTCACCACTCGGTAGGATTTTTAAACTTAGGAGAGTCTTGGATCGCAGCTAAGCCCGAGTGGGAGGATTGCTCACCACTCGGCAGGATTTTTAAACTTAGCCGAGCATCGGATCTGCAGCTAAGCCCCGAGTGGGAGGATTGCTCACCACTCGGTGGGATTTTAAACTTAGGCGAGTCTTGGACTGCAGCCTAAGCCCCCGAGTGGGAGGATTGCTCACCACTCGGTAAGATTTTAAACTTAGGCTAGTCTTGATCAGAAGCTAAGCCCCCGAGTGGGAGGATTGCTCACCACTCCGTAGGATTTTTTAAACTTAGGCGAGTACTGGACTGCAGCTAAGCCACCGAGTGGGAGGATTGCTGACCACTCGGTAGGATTTTTTAAACTTAGGCGAGTACTGGACTGCAGCTAAGCCCCCGAGTGGGAGGATTGCTCACCACTCGGTAGGATTTTTTAAACTTAGGCGAGTACTCGACTGCAGCTAAGCCCCCGAGTGGGAGGATTGCTCACCACTCGGTAGGATTTTTTAAACCTAGGCAAGTACTCGACTGCAGCTAAGGCCACGAGTGGGAGGATTGCTCACCACTCGGTAGGATTTTTTTAAACTTAGACAAGTACTGGACTGCAGCTAAGCCCCCGAGTGGGAGGATTGCTCACCACTCGGTATGATTTTTTAAACTTAGGCGAGTACTCAACTGCAGCTAAGCCCCTGAGTGGGAGGATTGCTCACCACTCGGTAGGATTTTTTAAAAGTTAGGCGAGTACTGGACTGCAGCTAATCCCCCGAGTGAGAGGCTTGCTCATCACTCTTTAGGATTTTTTAAACTTAGGCGAGTACTGGACTGCAGCTAAGCCCCCGAGTGAGAGGCTTGCTCATCACTCGGTAGGATTTTTTTAAACTTAGGCAAAACGGATTCGCAGCTAAGCCCCCGAGTGAGAGGCTTGCTCATCACTCGGTAGGATTATTCAAACTTAGGCGAAACGGATTCGCAGCGAAGTTACCCACTGGGGGATTTCGAACGCAAACGAAAGCAACAACAGGTTGTTTAGGAAGATTATAAAGCTCTTGTCTTTGATAAACAAACTACTAAGGTATTTCTTATTACATCTCATCCGAGTGAGTACTTAAGTATAAAAGGGGCGGAGCAGCTCCGCGTTCCATGTTCGTGGCTCGTCTCTCTGATGCTCGACATTATAAAGATGGTATGCTCCATTTTGGAGAACTCTGGTGACAATGAAGGGACCTTCCCAAGCAGGGCGAGCTTGTGTGGTTTCTGTTGATCCACTCGAAGAACCAAGTCTCCCTCTTGAAAGGCTCGACCCCTCACGTTTCTGGCGTGGAATCGACGCAAGTCTTGCTGATAAATGGTCGACCAGATCAAATCCATCTCTCTTTCCTCCTCTAAAAGGTCGACAGCGTCCTGCCGAGCCTGTTCTGCTTCATCTTCAGAGAAGAGCTCGACTCGTGGTGCATTGTGAAGTAAGTAACTTGGCAGAACAGCTTCAGCTCCATAGACCAAGAAGAATGGAGTTCGGCCAGTCGACCGACTGGGAGTTGTCCTTAGACCCCAAAGAACTGACGTAAGTTCATCAACCCAGGCGCCTGCTGCGTGCTTGAGATCACGCATCAGTCGGGGTTTTAGTCCTTTGAGAATTATCATTTGCTCTTTCTGCTTGTCCATTCGACTGGGGGTGAGCGACTGAAGCATAGTCGACTCATGTGCCTTGAGAAACGCAGAAGGCTCTAAACTCATTAGAATCGAAGTTCGACCCGTTGTCAGTGATGATGCTGTGCGGAACTCCGTATCTGAATGTCAACTCTCTAATGAAACTGACAGCAGTGTTGGCTTCAAGATTCTTGATAGGCTTAGCTTCAATCCATTTGGTAAACTTGTCGACTGCTACAAGCACATGAGTGAAGCCGCTCCTACCGGTTCTCAGCAGTCCGACCATATCCAATCCCCAAACAGCAAAGAGCCAGACGAGTGGAATGGTCTTCAGGGCTAACGCAGGTTTGTGCGACATGTTGGAGTAAAACTGGCAACCCTCACATTTGTCGACTATATCTATCGCCATTTCATTTGCTCGTGGCCAGTAAAACCCAGCTCGGTATGCTTTAGCCACGATGGTCCGAAAGGGCGCATGGTGACCACAAGTCCCCGAGTGGATGTCGTTGAGGATCATTCGACCTTCTTCTGGCGTTATGCATTTCTGACTGACTCCCGTCACTCCTTCCCTGAACAATTGCCCTCCTATCACAGTAAAGGCTTTGGATCAACGAACGATCTGTCGAGCCTCTTATTCATCTTTTGGGAGTTCCTTCCTAAGAATATATGCAATGTACGAACTGTCCAGTCGGGAGTGATGACCAAAACCTCCATGATCAGGTCGACCACGGCTGGGACCTCGATTTCAGTCGGATCTGTGGCACTCTTAGGCTGCAGGGGCTCTTCAGTGAAAGGATCTTCTTGAACTGACGGTGTGTGAATGTGTTCCAAAAACACATTGTTGGGAATGGCTTCTCTCTTGGAACCTATCTTTGCCAAATCATCGGCATCTTGATTTTTCAGTCGGGGTATATGATGGAGCTCTAACACCTCAAACTTCTTTTCCAATTTCCTCACTGCATTGCAGTAACCAGTCATGGCTGGGCTTCTGACGTCCCACTCCTTCATCACTTGATTGACTACCAAATCTTAGTCGCCATAGACCATAAGGCGACGGACGCCGAGTGAAATGGCCATACGTAACCCATATAGGAGTGCTTCATATTCTGCTTCGTTGTTGGAGGAATCAAAGTGAATCTGAAGGACATATCTAAGCTTGTCTCCTCAGGGGGATACCAGTACCACCCCAGCACCGGAACTGTTTAGCATCTTGGAGTCATCAAAAAACATGGTCAAGGTTCGAGTGAACTTGAGTCGGCGATTCTTTGTTCGATCCACTCGACGAGGAAATCTGCTATTGCTTGGGACTTGATAGCTTTCTTTGCCTCAAACTTGATATCTAAGGGAAGGAGTTCAATCACCCACTTTGCCACTCGACTAGTTGCATCTCTGTTGTGCAGAATCTCTGACAATGGAGCGTCGCTGACGATTGTAATTGAATGGTCAGAGAAGTAATGTGCAACCTTCTTCGTGGTCATATAAATCCCATAAACAAGCTTCTGATAATGCGGATATCTTTGCTTTGATGGAGTCACAACTTCAGAAACATAATATACTTTGGCGCTGAACTTTATAGGCTTTTCCTCCTTCTTCCGCTTTCGTAGTAAATCTTTGTCTTGACGACTTGTCCAATGGCTGCAACGTAGCGATAAAAGGCTCTTTGCTGATTGGGGCAGCAAGCACCGACTGGGTGGAAAGCAGGGCTTTTAGCTCTGCGAATGCTGCATCAGCTTCAGGAGTCCACTCGAACTTATCTGACTTCTTCATCAGTCGGTAAAGAGGCAATGCCTTTTCACCGAGGCGAGAAATGAATCGACTTAGGGCGGCCAAGCAACTAGTAAGCTTCTGGACATCATGCACATGCACGGGGCATTTCATCCGGAGTATGGCACCCACTTTCTCTAGGTTAGCGTCGATCCCTCGTTCGGAAATGAGAAAACCGAGCAATTTTCGACCTGGGACTCCGAATGTGCTCTTTGATGGATTAAGCTTGATATCATACCTTCTGAGGTTGGCAAAGGTTTCAGCAAGGTCAGCCAGTAGGTTGGAACCTTTACGTGACTTAACCACAATATCATCCATGTATGCTTCCACATTCCGACTGATTTGAGTGAGTAAACACTTCTGAATCATCCACATGAATGTGGCTCCAGCATTCTTCAGGCCGAATGGCATGGTGACATAACAGAAGCACATTCGGAGAGCAATTTTCGGCCTGGGACTCCGAATGTGCTCTTTGATGGATTAAGCCATATATCATACCTTCTGAGGTTGGCAAAGGTTTCAGCAAGGTCAACCAGTAGGTCGGAACCTTTACGTGACTTAACCACAATATCATCCATGTATGCTTCCACATTCCAACTGATTTGAGTGAGTAAACACTTCTGAATCATCCACATGAATGTGGCTCCAGCGTTCTTCAAGCCGAATGGCATGGTGACATAACAGAAGCACCCAAATGGGGTAATGAAAGCTGTTTTTATATCGTAGGGTCCATACAGACAGATCTGATGATACCCCGAATAAGCGTCCAAAAAGGACAAACGCTCACACCCCGCAGTTGAGTCGACAATTTGATCGATGCGAGGGAGAGGAAAGTGATCTTTTGGGCAGGCCCGATTGATATGCTTGGAGTCAATGCACATGCGAAGTCAGTCGTCCTTCTTAGGAACCATGACAACATTAGCTAGTCACTCGGAGTGGTAAATCTCTCGGATAAACTCAGCTGCTAGGAGCCGAGCCACTTCTTCACCGATTGCCTTTCTCTTCTGCACGGCGGACCGCCGGAGATGTTCTTTGACTGGTTTCACTTAGGTCGACTACAGACGATGCTCACCAGCTCCACAGGAACACCAGGCATGTCGGAAGGTTTCCATGCAAAGATGTCCCAGTTCTCATGGAGGAACTGGATGAGCGCTTCTTCCTATTTGGAGTCGAGTGTTGTTGAAATGTGAGTTGGAGCAGCATTGGGATCCGTTGGGTGAATATTAATCGGCTTCGTTTCGCCAGACGACTGAAATGCTGAATCCGTGGCAGGCTTCTTAGCTCGCAACAAATCACTCGGATCTGCATTTTCTCGATACTCCCGCAATTCCACTATCGCCATTTGTGCCGGCGATCTTCGAGCCTTTCTGGAAGCACTCTTCTGCCTTCTTTCGATTGCCAGTGATAGTGATCACACCTTTAGGACCAGGCATCTTCAACTTGAGATACACGTAGCATGGTCGAGCCATAAAACGTGCATAAGCTGTCCTACCGTAATAGCGTGATAAGCACTCGAAATCCACAACTTAAATGTCAATTTTTCTTTGCGATAATTCTTGTAATCACCGAAAACTACATCAAGGGCGATCCGCCGAGTGACTCAAATTTCTTCTTGCCGTGAATGACTCCATGGAAACTCATATTGCTTTCATCGAAGTCCGGACATCGGAATGCCCATTCCTTTCAATGTCTCCGCATACGTAATATTCAAAGCCATCGCCACCATCCATTAGAACTCTAGTCAACCGAGTGCCTTCGACGACCGGGTCGACCACCAATGCTTGCCTCCCGGGGTGGCTATATATCGTCGGGTGATCGACCGGTCGAATGTAATGGCAGTCTGAGACCATTTCAAATAACTGGGATCGCCGGAGCGACCATGTTTACTTCTCTGTTGATGACTTTCAGTCGACTTTTGCTCTCAACATCGGCAAAAATCATCAGAGTGGAATTGACGTGAGGGTAAACACCGTCACTTTCCTCTTTGTCATCAACTTTGTCTAACTCTTTTTCCTTCTCTTTGGGCTGTTTCTCTCGGAACTGCTGGATTAGGAGCCGACACTGTCGAGTGGTATGCTTTGGGTAAATGAGATTACCCTCCTCATCTTTCTTTGTGTGAATGTGGCATGGCAAATCCAACACATCATTCCTATCTTGATCTTTTATTTTCTTAGGGTTCCACGACCCCTTGGGTTTCCCCTTGAACTTTCCTTGAGTCACGGCTAAGGCTTCTCCAGGAGCAGCTGGCTCGGCTTTGCGCTTCCGCTCCATTCGAGTTCCTCCTCCTCGGTTTCGTGGACGACTGTTTTGCGCTTGCCACTCCGGAGCCGGTCCTCCTCTTCACCATTGGCATACTTGGTGGCAATCTCCATCATCCGACTTAGAGACATATCTCCGGTCCGACCGAACTTCAGATTCATCTCTTGATATTTGACGCCTTCCTTGAAGGCACAAACTACTTGGTGATCAGACACATTTTCCACCGTGTGATGCAACGTGATCCATCTCTGGATATAGTCCCTCAAAGTTTCATTTGGCTTCGCACACAAGATTGCAGCTCACAACCCCATCGCCGTTTGCATGTTCCTTCAAATGTTCGACAAACACTCGTGCAAGATCTTCCCAATCAGAATATTGTCGGGCGCTAACCGATTTAACCATGCTCTGGCCGAGCCCTCCAACATCAGAGGAAGGTGCTTCATGGCCACTACATCATTGCCACCGCCAATCTGAACAGCCACTCTGTAGTCCTCAAGCCAAGTGTCAGGCTTGGACTCACCAGCGAACTTACTGACTCCAGTTGCCAACCTGAAGTTGGGAGGAATCACCGTGGCCTTGATGGCTCTGCTGAAGCACTCTGGACCTGAGACATGCACTCTGTTGCTGGATGGAAAATCTCTGTCATGGACTTCTCTGTGAGCTCTGTTTCTGTCGACACAAACCTTGTACGAGAATAGATCTCGCATCAAAGCCCGGTTCCCTGGGGTCGACTGGAATCCTTCGCCCACCACTGTGAGGGCGACTGTCATCATGTTGTCGAGGCACGTATGACCCACTCCTTGGGGGAGGCGTGGGCACTCGACGACGATCATCATGATCGAGTCGGTGATCATATTGCTCGCGGTTTCTGTACTGATCTCTCCGGTCTCCACGCTCCTCACGCCTCAGGGGCGATCTTGGGCTGTGGGCCGACTGGACTGTATCTGCTACGGCGGATCTGTTGTGGATCATATTCCGCGACTGAGACACATCTGTATTCTGTTCTCCTGCTGCCCGGAGTAAAGCCCTGATATGCATCAAACCTCTGCCAGCTTCTGACTGGAATGGCTGGATTGACTCTTCTATTCGGGCTGCGGCTGTGAGATTCTGGATTGGAGTTCGATATACCTGAGTTGGAGGCGGAAAAAGTTGTCTTCGATCGGATTACGAACCCGCTGAAAGCACGCTCGTCGAGTGCGTGCTGGAGGTTCTCCAGTCGAGTGCGCTCAGCCAAGTTGGCCAGGCGCGCCTCCTCCAAGGCTCGGGCCTCGGGGGTTTCTCCAATGATAGGAGTATGAAGTGCATCCATGTTCCGGCGGCGAAGTTCTTCCCTCTGCTGCAAAGAGGGGCTCGGGGAGGTACTCCTCGTGGACACGCGACGGATCGCCTCCGCCATCTCCACCGTCAACGCGAGGGAAGCCAGGAGGACTACGAGGCCCATCGACCATCAGGACTTCTGCCGCGGGATCACTGTTGTCGCACTCGGATGTAGTTTCTACGGAGCCAGTCGACAGATCGAACAAGCCGTAGAGTGTTCCGTCAGGCTTGATTGCCGCGACTTGGGGGACGGCCGACTGGCGGGCCACCACATGCCTCACCCACTGTTGAAGCCTCGATCGACCGGAACGCTTGCGCCGGTGGGCAACAGGGAGGGAGGACGCCACAGGAGCTGACTGATACTGAGTCCACGGCTGTTGCAGGAGGACGCCTTGGACGCACGCGCAAAAGTGCGTTGCCCCGCAGACGAGGAGCGCCTCGACGTCGAGTGGAGCCTCTTGGAGCCAAGCGGAGTCGTCGGTGACGAACACGAGTGCGCCGAGACGGATCTCGCGGCCCTCGGCCAAACCTCCGCCTGAAACCATGTTGATGGGGATCGGAAAAATCGCAACGTCTCCTTCAAGTCGCTAATACACCTGCCCCATGGTGGGCGCCAACTAGCGTGGTTCTAAGTCTGACAGTAGAATGGGGGGTAGGTATGTAGAGGCAAGATCTTAGCTATGGAAGATTTGTACACGCATGTTTTACGAGTTCAGGCCCTTCTCGGAGGAAGTAACAGCCCTACGTCTCGGAGCCCGGAGGCGGTCGACTGGATTATATGCGTGTGGGTTCTGAGGTGCGAACCCTTGTCCCAGAGGAGGGGGGTGGCTTATATAGAGTGCGCCAGGACCCCAGCTCCCCTCCGTTACACAGGGTTAAATGTCATCAAGAGGGGGCCGTTATTGGTAACACCAGCAATAAAGATACATAATGACCATTAAAGCTATGACTTAATTCCCGACCGTTGCAGTGCAGAGTGGCTCTAGATCTTCTGGTTGTCGAGTGATAGTCTTCACGGTCGACTGAGTTCAAGAATGCCGAGTGGAACATAGCTTCATGGTCGAGTGGATGATGATTATTCTTCAAATGCTTCTGGTTTTTTGAGAGATGTCCTTGGGGAGGGTATCTTGGACAGGTCCATGACCCTACCCTAGGTACATAGCTTCATCAACCATCACCAGGTTTGCTAGCCAGTCCGGGTGTTTTATTTCTCTGATGAACCCGGTCTCAATTAACTTGGCTAGCTCCTCCCCCATAGCTTGTCGTTTGGGTTCGAAAAAGCGCCGCAGTGTTTGCTTGACCGACTTATATCCCTTCAATATATTGAGGCTATGTTCGGCCAACCTGCGTGGGATTCCTGGCATATCAGAAGGGTGCCAGGAGAATATGTCCCAGTTCTCGTGCAGGAACGCGCGTAGTGCGGCGCCGGGTCCAACTATGCCCCGATGGAAGCTGTCTTCTTAGGGTCCGTCAGGTGAACTTGGAATTTGACTATTTCGTCTGCTGGTTTGAAGGAGGTGGATTTGGGCCATGTATCGAGGATTACATTGTCCCTATCCACCGCGGAGTGTAGTGCGGTTAATTCTTCGGCTGCAAGAGCCTCGGATAGTGCCTCGAGTGCCAGGGATGTGGTTTTATTTTCAGCACGGAGTGCTATGTCCGGATCACTAGTGAGAGTGATAATACCGTTAGGCCCGGGCATCTTGAGCTTCATATACCCGTAACGAGGTATGGCTTGAAAGCGCGTGAATGCATCTCGAACAGGGCGTGATACCCACTGTTGAAAGGGGCCACTTGGAAGGTTATCTCTTCAGACCGATAGTTCTCCGGCGAACCGAATACCACGTCGAGTTTAATTTTTCCTGCGCATCTTGCTTCCCGACTGGGAATGATTCCCTGAAAAGTTGTATTGCTTTGCTCGATGTGGCTTCTGTCTATTTGCATTTTATTGAGCGTGTCCTCGTAGATGAGGTTCAGTCCACTACCGCCGTCCATGAGCACTTTAGTGAGCCGAAAGCCATCCACAATTGGATTGAGGACTAAGGCGGCTGGTGCCCGGATTGACCAAAGTTTTGGTTTGTCATCGACATTAAAAGTTATGGCCGTGTCGTTCCAAGGATTTATTGCTGCAACTTGGCAGACTTCAGCAAGGACACGTAGTGCCCTCTTGCGCCGACTATTTGAGGCGTAAGTCTCAAAGACCGTCAATACACTAAGGTCATCGTCTTCTGGAGAGTACTGCTCTGAGGTATTTTTGGTGAGGATATCCTCGCCAATCTTGGCCACTTGCCGGAGTATCCAACATGCTCTAAGGTTGTGGGTTGGTTCGGAATCCGGTGTTGTGTTTATCTTGCATGGCTTATCGAGCCATCCCTCAAGAACGGTTCCACGTCCCGTAATGGGTTGAATTTTCTTGCCTACAGGGTCGGTGTCGGCGTTCTGGGAACGGGGGTACCCAGACTTGCCTCGTCAAGGCCGCAGCTGCGTGGCTCAAGGGGTGGCCCAAAGACAGCCCATCTTCATCGGCACAAGCTCAAGACCCTCGCGAGGGGCCAAGCCTCATGAGGCGGATGATGTGAAGCTTCCTCAGGCACGGCCTCGTCAGGCTGGCTCGCGAGGAGGCGGAGAGATCAAGGCGGGGTACCTCACGAGGTGCCCATGACGTAAGCCATGACGACCAAGGGCGCCAGCCGGGCGCCAGCCCGCGTAGTGTCCTCATTTCCTCTTTGGTACAAAGGGGGCAAGCGCAGGCGAGAGCATCAAGCAAAGGCATCCGTTCCGGTGCAATAAGACCAATACCGTCGCACCGGCAGGAAGGAAGTCATCGTGGAGCCCAAGCCGGCGTCACCACCAGAGCCTTTGACAGGCGAGGACCAACTTTAGTCAGGATAAGTGTACTAGATGTTCCCCTTCAAAATGGCCAATTGTTGGCGCCCTTCCCGCTCAATATTTGGGAAGAGGCCCAGGGCCTCTGCCTATAAATTGGACTAGCCGCCCACAGGGTAGAGGGAGCTGGATCCAGAGCTTGATCCGGCATCAAGAGATCTATCGCAGAGAGAGAGAGAGAGAGAGAGAGAGAGAGAGAGAAGCGGCTGAACTCCCCCTAGCAGTTCATCGCACCAGCCAAGAACAGACCCTCGCGAGGCTGTTCTTCCTTGTATTGTTCATCATCAGCCCAAGAGGCAATCCACCACACCACACACTGGAGTAGGGTGTTACACCACAATGGTGGCCCGAACCAGTATAAACCTTGTGTCTCTTGTCTTTGTTCCTTTGGTAGTTTAGATCTGGCGAGGCGACGAGGTGCAGGTAGGTAGAGGGCGAGATCTCCGAGTGCACCCGAGTTCGAACCTAGAGGGTCTGCTGAACCGAAATCCGACATTTGGCGCGCTAGGTAGGGGTGCGCCGAATTGCCTTCCGCCGCCTGTTCTTCGCCGACCATCGCATCCATGTCGACGCTGTCGGGCCCGCTGCGGCGCCGAGCCGCTCGCTACCGCGCGCCAGACGACCCCCATCGGCGGCCGCCCCCGCCGTTCCCCGTCGCCTGCCGTCAACGCCGCCACCGGCCCGGCAGGGATCGAGCAGCAAGCGTCGTCCCAGCATCCGTCCGTTAGGCGAGACGGCCGTACCTCTACTCCTTCACTCGCCCCAGCCGGTTCTTCATCCCGCGCGCTCCGCGTGCCCATGGTTGCTCGAGCTGCGCTCATCGCGGCAAACGAGCTCTTGCGCTACCGCTCTGTCGACAACGTCTATGAAGAGTGGCTCGACCGCGTCGCCGAGCTCGTCCGCGCCGCAGGGGCCTCCCCCGCGCCGTCCTTCTTGCTGCACCGTGCCCCGCCCTGCGCAGGCGATGAAGCTCCGGGGGCGCCTCAGCCGCCTCCCCCACAAGAAGGCGCCCTGGCCCCAAGGCGTGGCCTGGCGGAACCCACTCCGTCCCGGCGCCAACAAGAAGCAAGAGCAGAGCTCCCAAGAGGTCCCTCGCCCCAAGAAGCTGCCCTAGTGCTCCCTGCACCGCTCGTCACGACCATGCTCCCGCTCCAAGACACTAAGACCTCGCTGCTCCCGGCGGCGCATGGGGACCCGCAAGACCAGGCTCTTCGTCACCAAAGGCCTCCTCGCCACAAAGCAGTCGACGCGCCTTCACCACCGAGCTACGCAGCGTCGCGTGGCCCGGCAAGTTCAAGCCAGACCTGCCTCCTCGCTTCTGGCCAGCACGGCCGACCCTGCGGAGTTCCTTCTGCTCTATGAGCTGTGCATCGAAGCCGTCAACGTGGACGAGAAGGTCATGGCGAACTGGTTTCCCATGGCACTCAAGGAGGGGGCCCGCACTGCTCCTGAACACGGCTCTGCACGATCTCCTCCCAGGACAAGATGCGCACCGCTTCATCGCCAACTTCCAAGGTATCGGGCGACCGGCCTCTGCCAGGAGCGACATGCGCCGCATCAAGCGAGCCGGGGAGACCCTGCAGAAGTACATCCAGTGCTTCAACAACGCACGCCTCAAGATTCCCAAGGTGACCGAGGAGGCCATCATCTCAGCCTTCTCCGATGGTGTGCGTGACGTCAAGATGAAGGAGGAGCTGGCGATGCATGAAGATCTGTGCACTTCCTTGGAGCTGTTCAACTTGGCGACCAAGTGCGCCAGGGCTGAGGAAGGGCGCCTTTCCCTCCTCGAGCTGCCAGCCGCAGACCCTGAAGAAAAGAAGTCCAAGGCCAAGGACGTGAAGCGCAAGGGGGCTGTCGTGCTCGCGGCAGAACCAGACACCAAGCGAGGCAAAGATCAGCCCGAGTCTTCCAAGGGCAGCCGGTACTGTGTGTACCACGACCTCCACACCCACAACACTAACGATGTCAAGAGCTCCAAGCCGTGCGATAAGGGAGGATGGGTCGACGCCCCGACCGCAATGATCGAGGCTACGGCCGAGGAGGAGGAAGAAACGCAGGACGCTGGGAAGACCGTGGCCCTCGCCAGGGGCGGCGCGACCGACCTCGCGAAGATTGCTGGCAGGATCAGCCTCGCTGTGACACTCCAAAATTTTTTGTTTTGGTTTTCAGCAAAAACCTTGTTGGTTTTGAAGGAGGTCATTTAAACCCTTCCACAAATCTCTTTCTCTCAAGAATTTTCCCTTTGACAAAACATTTTTTACTTTGGTGTTTGGTTATTAAAAACCTTTCCTCTGATCCTCTCCCTCTCAATTTATTCTTTGTGGTTTATTTTTCTTTTGATAAAGAAAACCCTAGGAGTTTTGGGTCTTCTCTTATTTTGAATCCGCCCATGGTTTTACCATGCCTCATGTGGTAAATCCCCCCAAACCCCTCCTTCCACTTTGGGGCAATCCAAATATTCTGTCCCAACAAGTCCAACCCATTTTTGGATTTTATTCCAATTATTTCTTTCCCCAAAACAATTATGTCCACTATGATGAACCTAGGTGATTTGCAAAGCAAGTACCTAAATGCCTTTGAGTTTTGTTCTCAAACCAACTTCTCTGGATAGTCCCTAGCACCCACAACCTAGACCCATCAAGATCCACTCTTCTTCCTTTCAAAATTTTCAAGTTTCAGCATCTGCAAGTTTGGACCAGATTTGTCAAAATTGGTGAAATTCATATCTCCTCTTCTCCAAAAATTCCACCAAAATTCAGGCAACCTCCAGTTGCAATGAGAAGCCACTCCACCAAAAATCAGCTCAAGGAAAAATCCCCACATACCGAAATCATTCTGTCGAACACCTAGCATGCACTTTCAGTAAATTCAGAAATTCAGAGTTTCAGTTTCTTCGCCAGGGTCGGGTCACCTGTCAACAGTGCGCCTGGCGTGTTGCGCACGGCCTCTCCTCCCTGGCCGGAGCGCCGCACGCCCCCTTGGACGGATGTAGGCGTCGGTGGCGGCGAGCCTCGCCGGCGTTGGCGGTTTCTGTGGTGGCTGCGCCACCCGTGGCGGCCAGCGAGGGCCCGAGCCCGCTCGCCACGCCACCTGTCGTCGCCCATCGTTCCCTGGCCCTCCGTGTGGCTCATGCACGCCAAGCGCAGCCCGTTGCAGCGTCGCCGTGGGACGGCAAGCACGAACACGCACGCTCTGCCGACAGCCCAAGGCCGCCCGTTCCGTCGAACTCCCCCAAAGCTTCTCGTCCAAACTCGTTTAGCGTCTAAATGGAGCCAGTAGACCTCCACGTTGATGCTCAACCACTAAACCACCCCGACCAAGCCCTGCGCCGCCGTAACCTTCGCCGGAGAACTCCGTTCACGGCCAACCCCCCTGATCGCCTATAAAAAGCGGCCCCGAGCTCGCCCTCGAGCACGCAGCATCCCTACACCTCACCAACACTTCGCCAGGCTACTAGGAGGACCTCGAGGAGGTCTCCTCCCCCAACTCCGGTCGCCCTGTTCCGCCTCGGCCTCCACCTCGATTCACTCCGGTGAGGCCATCCCCGGCGCCCTAACCTCGTCAGCACTCCCCTCTACCACCCAGTAGCCTAAACCCCACCTCAATTTGCTCTTCGCAGCACTCTCCGGCGAGATCCAACCCCTCCCGAATCGCCGTCCGCCGGAGCAAGGGCCGCCGTCGACGTGGTACTCGCCGGCGACCACCACCACCACCCACCGACGCGGAATGGCGCCCTGAGCACGGAGGTACCACCCGATCCTCCCTTCGCCGTGGATCGCCCGCCCGGCGACCACCTGACCCTCGGTAGCCAAGCGAGCTCCGCCTCCCCCCGTTTGAATTTTTAAACCTGACGAGTGGGACCCGCCCGTCAGCCTCTCTGTTCTTTATTTTGAAACGTTTTCTGAAAGCGTATTCTCATAAATACGCTTTCCAAACCGAATCGTTTTCTGAACTTTTCTCGCTCGCCCCAGTATTTTCTCGTTTCATTACGTAAAGGTCCTTGGACCAAAACACTTATAACTTTTAAACAGAAAAGGATTTTTGAGTGATTCTTATTCTGTCCTCTTCAAAATTTAGACTAGTTATATTTATCAGATATATTTAAAAATATTTGGAATAATTTTTTAGCACCCCTTGGTATTTACATTAGTGCGTATATTTTGTATACCGTAGATACCGAAGGAGGTGACGGAACCGCGAACTTCACCGAGCTAGGCCCCGACTACTCCGAACCAGGCAAGCATGTTTGAAATTTTGATATGATGAGTGTTTGTGCATGTTTGCATTAATTTAGTATCATGGCATGTTCATGAGCATCTTGATGAAAGTTTATCTCGTAAAAGTTGAGGCAAGTGAGTTTCAGGAAATCCAGGAGTTGTTGGAAACATGTTGCATGGCCATGAGTTGGCATGAGAATGGGTAAGATGGCAGTGTTGTAGCATGCCAGTCTTATGCCGTGATCGTTGACCCAAAGTGTCAACATAAATCACCAAATTCCGTCTGCCTCCCCTTTCGTACTACCACATGTTTTCCGCAAGGATACGGCTTAGTAAGTTGCAAACCACTTTCTGGTACACACCAAATCGAGAGGCCGGGATGAGGGTTCCATGGCCCTGGATTAAAGCCTATCATCCGGTCAGGGGGCATGGGTGTTTCCGGTTGGGACCGAGAGGAGGGCACCCCTTAGAGCGCGCGTATAAAAATTTGATCCCATGCTATTCGAGATAGTGATCTCCCCGTCTCAAAGTTTTTCTTAAACGCTGTCTAGGGTGATTCCTGGCAACGTGAGGTAGGATGGGTGTGTACTAGTTAGCTGTGTTTTCTCCGAAATACCGTAAACGGAACAAGTCCTTCGTGACTGCGGAAATCCGTTGGCTATGGATATTTTTAGTACAAACTCTGCAGAGTCAAAAATCCTTGAAATCATTCTATTCATGTCCAAGTATTGTGTTCATCTTATCTTGTCAAATGTCAGTCCTGGAGACAGTAACTCCTGAGAACCACATGAGTGTTAAAGGTTTCTTTCCTGTGGATGGACTAACCTGCTTATTGTCTTATGATGAATATTTTTCGTGAGCACCATTTCTTGTAAGTTATGAATAATGAATTATAAGCCCTTTCTGCGATGTCGCTCAGACGTCCGACTGTGGCATTGTTGTTTAGTTAATTTTGATATAAGCCCTTTCTACGATGTCGCTCAGACGTCCGACTGTGGCATTGTTGTTTACTTAATTTTGATATAAGCCCTTTCTGCGATGTCGCTCAGACGTCCGACTGTGGCATTGTTGTTTACTTATTTATGATATAAGCCCTTTCTGCGATGTCGCTCAGACGTCCGACTGTGGCATTGTTGTTTACTCAATTTTTGATATAAGCCCTTTCTGCGATGTCGCTCAGACGTCCGACTGTGGCACTGTTATTTACTTATTATTGATATAAGCCCTTTCAGTGATGTCGCCCGACGTCCGATCATGCACGCATGTCTTTTCTTTTAGTATAAGCCCTTTATGAGGTGTCTCTTAGACGCCCGACTGTGGCATGCTTTACTTATTTGTTCACCCTTCGAGGCGTCGCTTCAGACACCCGATCGGTTTTTGTTTTATTTTCTTTGGGTTTTCGAGCGGACTACCGCCGATTCCCTTTTTACTTACCTTGCTATACTAATTTGATTGCGCATTGTTAAATTATTCATGTCACATTCGTGCATACATTTGTTATATCTTTTGTCCGAACTGTCTTGCAGTACTTTCAAAGTACTCACCGGCTTGTTGATTTGGCGGATCTTGTGAAAGCGATCTCATGGATGAAGAGTTCGATACCGAGTCCGACGCCTAAAGGAATCCTACCTCGTATAATTCTCGGATTAGTCATCGTGATATATTCGCTTCCGCTACCCAAATAAATTCACCGAGCCTCACCTCGACGCTTGATGAGCCGCCAAAGGTAGGAGTCATATCACCCACTCCACCGTGTTATTCCACCACTTTACCTCGAGTCGAGAGTATGCCACCACTCCTCAGGTCATATCCGCCACTATGTATAATTATTGGCGTGCTTGTAATAATTTGTTGAGCAACCTCAGCTCGACCTGTAATATATTAATTGCTACCGCTTATTGTATCAAGGTTTTGTCCATCAAGATGGAGGATTTTCCTCACACCGAAATTAAAAGATTGGTTTCTCAATAAATCTTTTATTGGAAAACCGGTCGTGACAAGCTTGGTACCAGAGCCGCTGATCAGAGAAGCCACTAGGTGCGATCGCTAATCGGTTATTATCATATAGAGCTATTGCTTAATTTTTACAAATGTAGTCAATTTCCGGCCAAGATAAATTTATGATTTGACTACTCAGGATTTTTGCCTACTTTTGTAGATGGTCGGCAACGATCGTGAGTCACAGATGTTCGCCAACATGCCCGATGGGTTCGTCAAGCTTCTCTCCTTCATCGTCCAAGTCGCGATGGGGCCATCTCGCGCCAGCCTTCTCACTCTCTCAAAGACAAGGTCAATGACCGTCTAACCATGCACCAAGCCGCGGTGCAATTCAAGGGAGGGCGAGTTGAGCGTTCCGGTTCTTGGGAGAGCCATGCCCACAGAGAAGCATGCACCGCATATGGCAGCCCGTGAGGCGATAACTCGTCTCGTGGATATCCTTCCTTCGATGAAGACTCGCTGCTACCGCTACCTGCCATGTCACGCGCCATACACCTGCCACTACGCGTTCTCTTGCCCTGCAGGAGAACGAGACGAAGCTTTTGAGATGCTTATCGAGTATCTCCGGCTTTGGAGGCAGCCTTCGACAACCTGGTGGACGACTTTGTAGCTGCCGCATGGACTCGGTCCATGGTCAGGCCGCCAACAGGAGGGAGCTCCTCAAGACCGCACCGCCACCGACTTTCGGCCTCATCATCATCATCTTTGCTCCTACTACTCGTCACCGCCTACCACGGAGAAGTTCAACCATGTCATTGCGCCTACTCTGGTTCTGCTCTGCACCACCCCTTGTGCCCGCTCATGTTCGAGTTGTCCCAAGATAGGGCACCTGCTCCACCAACTCGGGCAGCACTTCACGCCTGGAGCCCATCACCGAAGAGGAGGTTGAGTCCCCAGCCTCATCAAGCGCCTCACCCTTGGCAGGCCAAGGGAAATCCTTACCATCTCCGACTGAGTACGCTTAGCCGTCATGCGATGTACCGACTTGTGCAATATGTTTTTATTAGCTGTGAGAAGTAGCTTGTTTGCGCATCATGTAGGAACTGGAGAAGTGCACCAGCCTAAATAACATGTCAGGATGATGTACGCATATCCTGAGTGATGTATTGTATAATTACTGCTTGCATGTAAGATATGTAATGAGCAGTCATTCTCCGTGCGCAAACGTTTATTCTCTTGAAAAATCTTGGAGCACTTGCGACTTCTTCCGTCTTCATGAATTTATTGACTTTTGCGACTCAAATTTCTTTTCTTATGAGTTTCACAAAACATGTCCCCAGAGTGAACAATGTCTCGTCCTTGGACGCGCTCCATGCCCACTCCGCCAGAGCAAAATTATGACACGCAACCCAGCAACAATTTCACACAGGGGCAGTCAAGTCAACAGGACAGTGAAACGACACTTTCCCAAATGTGTCGTCTTTATGAGCAAAGTCAGCAACAACATCAGGAAATGATGAACCAAGTCATCAATATGGGAAATCACCGTGGATGATGTCAAGAGCAATCAAAGTTATCTCGAGCTACAAGACGCGTCCCCAAACATTTTCTCATACTGACAAACCTCTTGAAGCCGAGGACTGGCTTCGAGACATGGAAAGAAAATTAATCATTGCCCAGTGTTTAGATCTGGAGTAAGTACTGTATGCACCGCACTATCTCACTGGAGCAGCCGCATCATGGTGGGAAAATTTCCTACACATGCACCCCAACGAAGATAATATAACATGGGAGGAGTTTAAAGAAGGTTTTCATGGGGCACATATTCCTAAGAGTCTTATGAAGATCAAAAAGAGAGAATTTGATGACCTCAAGCAAAGGACAATGACGGTGTCAGAATACAACAGTCAGTTTACTCTGCTGTCTCGCTACGCCAACGAGGAGCGTATGTCGGAAAACAAGAAGATGGAGAAATTCCTAGACGGTCTGACACCCGCGCTTAAATGCCAACTGGCCGTGCACACCTTTCCAGATTTTAAAACGCTGGTGGATAAGGCCATTACCTTGGAGAATGAGAGACACATCTTAGAAGATTTCCGCAAGCGGAAGAGGGACCGGACTAATCATGCCCGCAACCACTGCAGCAAGACAGATGTTCAGAAAAACTGGACACCCCAACCCACGACAAGCGTCTCACGCCCAATCAAGAATTTTCATGCAAGGGACAAGGAGTTCACATACTGCCCAGGCGTTACCTGTTACGCTTAGGAGAAGAAGGGCACTATGCTAACCAAAGGCCCCAAGCCAAGGAACTCGACCCCAAAGCCGAACAACGGAGGCAATAATTCGTGCCAAAGCGCAACAATTTCAACCCAAATAACAACCACAGAAGGGTCATCCGAACCACGTGACCAAAGAGGAAGCACAAATGCCCCGGATAACGATTCGGTACGCTTCCCGTCAACACAATAACTGCCATGGTTTTGTTTGATTCTGGAGCTTCTCACTCATTCGTTTCGAAAAGTTTTTCCTTGCAAAATAATTTTTCGATGCTTCCCTTGGAAAAATCTATGATCGGCAAGTCCCCTGGAATTAAGCAAGTTACCCAGAGTTATTGCCAGGGTGTGGTTATCGAGTTTGAAGGGTTGAAGTTTCACGCAAATCTTATCGTGTTGGAAAATAAAGGGCTGGATGTCATCCTAGGGATGGATTGGTTAACCACCAACAAAGGTTTTATTGATTGCTTCAACCGGACCGTGATTCTCACCCACCACCACGGGAAGACCATAAAAGTGTCAGCCAAGGAAAGAAAAATACCCCGGCAACCAAGATTGAACAAGGTGGATATTTCTGAATTGAGCAAGGTTCCAAGATGGTGTCACGAATTTCCACGTATTTCCCGAAGAACTACTCCGGCATGCCACCGCACCGAGAGATAGAATTCAGCATTGAGCTAGCACCGAACCGCCCCATATACAAGAAACCATACGTAATGGCACCATCCGAATTGGTAGAACTGAAGAAGCAAATAAAAGAATTACTAGACAAGGGTTATATATGAGCCAGCCTCGCCTGGGTTCACCGATTTTATTTGCCAAAAGAAGGATGGAACCCTGAGATTGTGCATAGACTATCGAAAGCACTTAACATGGTCACAATCAAGAACAAATATCTGATGCCACGGATAAATGATTTATTTGATCAGCTCGCCAAAGCCAAGGTATTCTCAAAGATTGACTTGAGGTCGGGATACCATCAATTAAAAGTACGTAATGTAAGATATTCCCAAGACGGCTTTCACCTCCAGATATGGATTGTATGAGTTCACCGTAATGCCATTCGGACTAACAAACGCCCCTGCATATTTTGTTCACCTCATGAACAAAGTATTTATGAAGTTTATGGACAAGTTTGTTGTGGTATTTATCGATGATATTCTGTATACTCCAAGACACCAGAAGAGCACGCTGAACATCTCCGAATTGTACTAGGGGAACTCAGAAACATCAATTATACGCTAAATTCAGCAAGTGTGAATTTTGGCTAAGGCAAGTAGGTTTTCCGGGCCACGCATCGACCCAAGAAGGTATTGCCGTGAGACCCGGAAAAAGTCAAGGTCAGATTTGGCTGGAAGCCACCAGCCAACAGAAGCGGACGTCTGAAGTTTCTTGGGAATGGCAAGATACTACCAAGATTTATTGAAGGATTCTCCACCATAGCAAAGCCAATGACGCAACTACACAAGAAAGACAAGAAGTTTGAATGGACGTAAGCTTGCGAGAAAAGTTTCCAAGAATTAAAAAAAGGAAATTAACGCCAAAGACCGGTATTAATTGTGCCGACATACACAAGAATTTTGAGGTGTTTATGACGCATCCCGAAAGGCCTCGGATGCGTGTTGATGCAAGAAGGCAAGGTAGTCGATATGTCTCCGTAAAACTTCGCAAGCATGAAGAAAATTACCCTACTCATGACCTAGAATTAGCAGTAGTCATTCATGCACTCAAAGAATGGAGACACTTTTTACTTGGAAATCGCTAGAGATATATACGGACCATAAGAGCCTCAAGTATATTTTCACACAACCGAACTGAATTTGAGGCAACGACGCTGGTTGGAACTAGTGAAGGATTATGATGTTGGAATCCACTACCACCCGTGTAAAGAAAATGTAGTGGCAGACGCTCTAAGTCGGAACCCTAGCCCAAACGACGACGGCCTGCCAAACTCAAGCCGAATTCGGCAGGAGTTTGCTAAACTCAACCTGCAGTAGTCACCGAAGGCAAGACATCAAATTTAGAAATACAGCCTACCCTAATGGAGACAATTAAAGAGGCTCAAAGCATGGACACCCCAGCATTGAAGGCATTAAACGGAAAGTGAGTTTGGGCAAGGCCCCGAATTCATTATCGATAAGGTGGAATATTGTGGTATGGGGATAGACTTTATGCATCAAATATCAAGGATCTTAAACAACAGATCTTAGTCAAGGCCACACCGCCCGTATTCGATACATCCCGAGGGACAAAATGTACAAGGATATTCAGGAAAAATATTGGTGGCACGGTCTAAAAGGGACATAGCCACGTTCATCGCATGTTGTGACTCTTGTCAACGCATCAAAGCCGAGCATCGAACCGGCCGGACTTTTACAGCCAAATAGAATACCCGAGTGGAAATGGGACGAGATTGGGATGGATTTTATCGTTGGGCTACCTCGGTCACGGCACGGAAATAACGCCATTTGGGTCATCACTGATAGACTGACTAAAGTAGCACACTTCATCCCCGTGAAGGCAACCCACACCACTCAGAAGCTTGCTAGGCTCTATCTTTCCCCTATCGTCTGCTTACATGGAGTCCCAAAGAAAATAATCTCAGACAAAGGCACTCAATTCATCTCACAATTTTGGGATCACTTACAACAAGCTCTGGGAACTCAACTGGCATTCAGTACCGCATACCACCCCTGCATGTATGGGCAAACCGAGCTAGTAAACCAGATTCTAGAAGATATGTCGAGAGCATGTGTCCTCACCTATGGGACCAGTTGGGAAGAGAGCTTACCATACGCAGAATTCAGATATAACAACAAGTTATCGTGCCAGCCTGCAAATGGCACCATTTGAGGCTCTGTACGGGCGAAGATGTCGTACCCCGCTAAATTGGTCGGAGACCGGAGACAGCCATATCTTCGGCCCAGACATGCTCAAGGAGGCTGAAGATAAGGTCAAGGTGATTAGGGACCGACTCAAGACAGCCCAAAGTCGACAGAAGAGTTATTACGATCAAAAACATCGGGGGATCAGCTTTGAACCCGGTGAATTTGTGTACCTACAAGTATCCCCTATGAGAGGCCTGCATCGATTCAAGATTAAAGGAAAGCTAGCACCAAGATTCATCGGACCATTCTGCATAGTGGCACGGAAAGGCACGGTAGCCTACCAGCTAGACTTACCCGAAGATTTATCCGACGTCCACGACGTGTTCCACGTCTCGCAAATTGAGGAAGTGCATGAGCAACCCAGAGAAACAAGTACCCCATGAAAGCATTGACGTGCAGCCAGACCTCACATATCGAGAGCATCCAATAAAAATCTTGGAAGAATCTGAAAGGAGAACCCGACAGAAAACCATCAAGTTCTTCAAAGTTCAGTGGAGCAACCACACCGAGAGTGAAGCCACTTGGGAAAGAGAGGATTTTCTTTGGACAGAGCACCCACATTTATTTGAGGATCAGCTGGAATCTCGGGGACGAGATTTTTCCTAAGGGGGTAGGTGTTGTGACACTCCAAAAAATTTTGTTTTGATTTTCAGCAAAAACCTTGTTGGTTTTGAAGGAGGTCATTTAAACCCTTCCACAAATCTCTTTCTCTCAAGAATTTTCCCTTTGACAAAAGATTTTTACTTTGGTGTTTGGTTATTAAAAACCTTTCCTCTGATCCTCTCCCTCTCAATTTATTCTATGTGGTTTATTTTTCTTCTGATAAAGAAAACCCTAGGAGTTTTGGGTCTTCTCTTATTTTGAATCCACCCATGGTTTTACCATGCCTCATGTGGTAAATCCCCCCAAAACCCCTCCTTCCACTTTGGGGCAATCCAAATATTCTGTCCCAACAAGTCCAACCCATTTTTGGATTTTATTTCAATTATTTCTTTCCCCAAAACAATTATGTCCACTATGTTGAACCTAGGTGATTTGCAAAGCAAGTACCTAAATTCCTTTGAGTTTTGTTCTCAAACCAACTTCTCTGGATAGTCCCTAGCACCCACAACCAAGAACCATCAAGATCCACTCTTCTTCCTTTCAAAATTTTCAAGTTTCAGCTTCTGCAAGTTTGGACCAGATTTGTCAAAATTGGTGAAATTCATATCTCCTCTTCTCCAAAAATTCCACCAAAATTCATGCAACCTCCAGTTGCAATGAGAAGCCACTCCACCAAAAATCAGCCAAGGAAAAATCCCCACATACCAAAATCATTATGTCGAACACCTAGCATGCACTGTCACTTTGCACTTTCAGTAAATTCAGAAATTGTAGTTTCGGTTTCTTCAGTGGTCGGGTCACATGTCAACAAGGCGCTCATGGCAAGACGGCCTCTCCTCCCCGGGCCGGAGTGGCACACGCCTCCTTGGACAGATGCAGGCATCGGTGGCGGCGAGCCTCGCCCGGCGTTAAGCGGTTTCTGTGGTGGTTGCGCCACCGTGGCGGCCGGCCGAGGGCTCGAGCCCGCCGCCACGCCACCCGTCGCCGCCCATCGCTCCCGGCCCTCCGCGTGGCTCATGCACGCCAACAAGACTTGCACAGACTGTCGCCGTGGCGGCAAGCACTGGCACGCCCTCTCTGCTGCCGACAGGCCCGCGCCCGCCCTGGCCGAACTCCCCCAAAGCTTCTCGTCCAAACTTCGTTTAGCGTCTAAATGGAGCCAAGAGACCTCCACGTTGATGCTCAACCACTAAACCACCCGACCAAGCCCTGCGCCGCGCCAGAACCTTCACGGAGAACTCCATTCAAGCCAACCCCTTGATCGCTTATAAAGGGGCCCCGAGCTCGCCCTCGAGCACGCAGCATCCCTACACCTCACCAACACTCCGCCAGTTACTAGGAGGACCTCGAGGAGGTCTCCTCCCAACTCCGGCCGCCTCTGCTCCGCCTCGGCCTCCACCTCGATCTACTCCGGTGAGGCCGCCCCCGGCGCCTCTAACCTCACAAGACTCCCTCGACCACCCAAAGAGCCTAAACCCCACCTCAATTTGCTCTTCGCAGACTCTCCCGGCGAGATCCAACCCTCCCGAATCGCCGTCTCACGAGCAAGGGCCGCCACGACGTGGTATTCACGGCGACCACCACCACCACCCACCGACGCTGAATGGCGCCTCGAGCACGGAGGTACCACCCGATCCTCCTACCTCGCCGTGGATCGCCCGTGACCACTGCAGCCCTCAGGCGCCAAGCCGAGCTCCGCCCCCCTGCTTGAATTTTTAAACCTGACGGGTGGTACCCGCCCGTCAGCCTCTCTGTTCTTTATTTTGAAACATTTTCTGAAAGCGTATTCTGATAAATACGCTTTCCAAACCGAATCGTTTTATGAACTTTTCTGTTCTGCCCCCTGAGTATTTTCTATTTCATTACAGAAAGGTCCTTGGACCAAAACACTTATAACTTTTAAACAGAAAAGGATTTTTGAGTGATTCTTTTTCTGTCCTCTTCAAAATTTTGTCTAGTTTTTTATAAGATTTATCTAAAAAAATATTTGGAATAATGTTTTAGCACCCCTTGGTATTTACGTTAGTGCGTATATTTTGTAAATCAGAGATACCAAGGAGGTGACGGAACCATGAACTTCACCGAGCTAGGCCCCGACTACTCCGAACCAGGCAAGCATGTTTGAACTTTTGATATGATGAGTGTTTGGGCATGTTTGCATTAATTTAGTATCATGGCATGTTCATGAGCATCTCGATGAAAGTTTATCTCATAAAAGTTAAGGCAAGTGAGTTTCGGGAAATCCAGGAGTTGTTGGAAACATGTTGCATGGCCATGAGTTGGCATGAGAATGGGTAAGATGGCAGTGTTGTAGCATGCCAGTCTTATGCCAGATCGTTGAAACAGTGTCAACATAAATCACCAAATTCCGTCCGTCTCCCCTTTCAGACTACCACATGTTTTCCGTAAGGGATACGACTTAGTAAGTTGCAAACCACTTTCTGGTACACACCAAATCGAGAGGCCGGGATGAGGGTTCCATGGCCCTGGATTAAAGCCTATCATCCGGTCAGGGGGCATGGGTGTTTCCGGTTGGGAACGAGAGAGGGGCACCCCTTAGAGCGCGCGTATAAAAATTTGATCCCATGCTATTCGAGATAGTGATCTCCCCGTCTCAAAGTTTTTCTTGAACGTTGTCTAGGGTGATTCCTGGCAACGTGAGGTAGGATGGGTGTGTACTGGTTAGCTGTGTTTTCTCCAAAATACCGTAAACGGAACTAGTCCTTCGTGACTACGGAAATCCGTTGGCTGTGGATATTTTTAGTACAAACTCTGCAGAGTCAAAAATCCTTGAAATCATTCTATTCATGTCCAAGTATTGTGTTCATCTTATCTTGTCAAATGTCGATCCCCGAGACAAGAACTCCTGAGAACCACATGAGTGTTAAAGGTTTCTTTCCTGTGGATGGACTAACCTGCTTATTGTCTTATGATGAATATTTTTCGTGAGCACCATTTCTTGTAAGTTATGAATAATGAATTATAAGCCCTTTCTGCGATGTCGCTCAGACGTCCGACTGTGGCATTGTTGTTTACTTAATTTTGATATAAGCCCTTTCTGCGATGTTGCTCAGACGTCCGACTGTGGCATTGTTGTTTACTTAATTTTGATATAAGCCCTTTCTGCGATGTCGCTCAGACGTCCGACTGTGGCATTGTTGTTTACTTATTTATGATATAAGCCCTTTCTGCGATGTCGCTCAGACGTCCGACTGTGGCATTGTTGTTTACTCAATTTTTGATATAAGCCCTTTCTGCGATGTCGCTCAGACGTCCGACTGTGGCACTGTTATTTACTTATTATTGATATATGCCCTTTCAGTGATGTCGCTCCGACGTCCGACTGCGGCACGCATGTCTTTTCTTTTAGTATAAGCCCTTTATGAGGTGTCTCTTAGACGCCCGACTGTGGCATGCTTTACTTATTTGTTCACCCTTCGAGGCGCCGCCGCATAACCGATCGGTTTTGTTTTATTTTCTTTGGGTTTTCGAGCGGACTACCGCCGATTCCCTTTTTACTTACCTTGCTATACTAATTTGATTGCGCATTGTTAAATTATTCATGTCACATTCGTGCATACATTTGTTATATCTTTTGTCCGAACTGTCTTGCGAGTACTTTCAAAGTACTCACCTGGCTTGTTGATTTGGCCAGATGCTGACGAAGGCATTCTCATGGATGAAGAGTTCGATACCGAGTCCGACGCCTAAAGGAATCCCAGTCAGTCTCGTGCGACCTCGGATTAGTCATCAGGATATATTCGCTTCCGCTACCCAAATAAATTCACCGAGCCTCACCTCGACGCCGATGAACCGCCAAAGTAGGAGTCATATCACCCACTCCACCGTGTTATTCCACCACTTTACCTCGAGTCAAGAGTATGCCACCACTCCATCAGGTCATATCCGCCACTATGTATAATTATTGGCGTGCTTGTAATAATTTGTTGAGCAACCTCAGCTCGACCCTGTAATATATTAACTGCTACTGGCTTATTGTATCAAGGTTTTGTCCATCAGTATGGAGGATTTTCCTCACACTGGAATTAAAAGATTGGTTTCTCAATAAATCTTTTTATTGGAAAACCGGTCGTGACACTCGCGAGGGAGGCTGGAGGGATCAGCCTCGCGAGGATCGACCGCAAGGAAACGCAGGCCTCCCTCCTCTGCCGCCGCAGCCAAGGAGAAACGAGGACCATCATCAGGACAAGGGGGCTGGGGTCTTCCAGGAGCTGCGTGCGATCGCTTGCATCCTGGGCGGAGCTCAAGCCCCAGCCTCCCAACGCATCTTCACGCAGTTCGCCCGGGAAGTGAATGCAGTCCTCCCCAAGCTCGAAGCCACACACCCTCTCAGGTGGTCTGCATGCGCCATCACGTTCAGCTCAGCGGATCAGCTCAAGTGCGCGGCCATAGCCGGAGTCCTCCCGATGCTTTTTTCCCCAATCATCAGCAACGTGCAAGTCACCAGGACCCTCATCGACGGCGGAGCAGGGCTCAATGTCCTGTCCGTAAAGACATTCAACAATCTCCAAGTGCCTTACAATCAGCTTCAGCAAACCAAGCCTTTCTCCGGAGTCACCGATGGCTCCACAGTCCTGATTGGGCAGGTCCGCCTCCCTGTCACCTTCCAGGCACGCGACAACTACCGCACCGAGCTCATCGACTTCGATGTCGCCCACATTCGCCTGTCATACAATGCCATCCTCGGGTACCTAGCTCTGGCCAAGTTCATGGTCGTGACTCATCACGGCTACAACATCCTAAAGATGCCAGGAAGCGGCGGAGTCATCTCGGTGCCTTGTGAAGAAAGAGACGCAGTGTGCTCCCTGGAGCGAGCTTTTCAAGCCGCATCACTTGAAGACCCAGATCGCAGGAGCGGGAGGCTCCCTGAGACCGCTCCCAAGAAGAAGAAGACATCGCTAGGCCCGACCCTCGGAGGCAGGCCCCTCGTGGTCCGCTACTGCTCAGGGGCACCTCATACAGCAGCATAGGAAGGCGCGCCCGACGCCCTCCTCAAGCAAGGCTCGGGGGCTCTCTCCTGGAGGGCCACCGACCTTGCTAAGGTGACGAGGGAGGCGCTTGGGCACCATTGGAGGCGTGTTTCAAAGCATGTTTCCCTCAGGAAGGAGCAAGGCAAGGAGGGCCAAACCCTCAGGAGTTCGTCAGCCAGATCATGCAGGAGCTGCAGGAGTCAAGAGTCATGAGTGGCAGCCGGCCACTCCGCCGCAGCTCCCCATCCAGGCGAGGATGGTGGGCTGCGCGTCTGCATCGACATACCAGGGCTCAACCGAGCTGCCTCTCAGGAGCGCTTCTGGCCCTCACGCGTGGGGCGCTGCGAAGGCCCACCCCACAGCTACATTCGCATGCCCTACAGCGTGCCAAACGCGACCGCCACGCGCCAGCGCCTCATGGGGAGCATCTTGGAGGCTCAAGAGGCCAGGCGTTCCGCAGTCCTGGCGGAGATGGAGATGGTCCGCGAGGAGCCACTAGCGCCTCCGGAGCCTCCCGAGGCTCCTGGGCCTGGGGGCTCGTGAAGGTCGGCTTCCGCAGCCCACGACGTCCGCTACTTCAACATCCCTTCATCTTCAACGTTATCAGGTGACATCCTTCAAGTTTCATTTCCAGCTGGGAGCGCCCCCCAGGGCTGCATCATTCCCATGCCGCATGGGTCCGTCCCTGCGGCGTGTATCCCTCTTACTTCATGTTTCTAGCTTACCTTATCGAGGGCGCCCCTCGGGCTGCATCATCCCCAAGTCGTTCGGGCCAGACCCAGCGGCATGTACCCCTCTTGCGTTTATTTCGGTCATGCGTTCGACCCATCATGATTGTTATTTGATGCATGTCCATATCACCCCTTCTTCCTTCATGTCGGCCGCTTGCACGTTAAAGGGGGGGTACTTGAGCATCGCGACTCATGGGCTCTTACTGGCTCTCCAGCCCTCACCCTCTGGCCTTGTCCACGGCATCGCGACACGCATACTAGCGACGGCTGAGACCCGCTCGAGGGCCGGGACCCGAGGACGTAGAGCGTCGGCATCTAACCAAACTTGCAGGAACACATCACAAGTTAAGGCCCAGTGCCAGGCGCAACCCGCCTTGAGGTAGGGCCCCGTGAGTCCCGCGTTGGCTCACGGGTGCCCAGATACACCTCGTCTGGCCCTACCATGCCAGCCACATGTCGTATGGGTCAGACACGCCCGGGCTCCTCCCGAGGGGAGCCCCTCCCACGCACCGGTCGAAGCACCATGCTCCGCTGTTGGCCAGACGACGCTACCGAGGAGCGGCTATGCCCGTACACATACGGAAGCGCTTATGCTCATGCTGGTGATAAACAATCGAGGGTGGCCCCGGCCGCATCAACCTCAGGGAGCCCAGAGCTCAGCGTCTGGCCTCATCGCAACGCCTCCCCTCGGGAGTGCCGCGCGAGGGGGCTGGGCACGGGGGCTACGCCCGGGTCACGCCCAGATGCACACCACCCAGCCAGGCCCCTCGGGCCTGGTTCGTCGCACGTCCCTCCCCGAGCGGAGCAAAGGTACGAAGGCCGTTTGCGCGTCAAGGGGGACTCCTGAGCATCGCGACTCAGGAGCCTAACTGGTCACGTAGCCCCTCAATCCTAATTTCCGAAAGGCTAACGGCGGTTGAGGTATGCGCGGGGCCGGGCTCTGCAGATGTAGAATGGTAAATTCACCCGTACATCTCACCTCCCTACTTGCTGTTCGTGCGCCAAGGGGGACTCTCGAGCATCGCGACTCAGAGCCTAACTTGTCACGTAGCCCCTCACTCCTTGGTCCCGCCCTGGTTTCCGGTCGGGGCTAATGGCGGCTAAGTTATATGAGGGCCGGCTCTGCCGGTGTAGAACATAAGCAAGTAGGGAGGAAAAGCATAAATCTCAAGGAATTTAAAAGCAAATATTACAGTCCATAACTGTTGTCACAACACCAAACGCAAGTTTAAACGCCTCCCCGAGGCATGATGCATGTTGCAGGAGCTGAAAGCAAAACAGGAGCCACAAAGGAATCACTTGTTGACGACGGAGCTGCGCTGAGCGGGTCGCCTCATGAAGCCTCAGGACCAGCAGCGCCTCGCTTCGGCTTGGTGCTGAAGGCCCGAAACTTCGCCAGCCGAGCCTCCGCTCGACCCTTCACGGCCTCAGTAGCGGCAGCGGCAAGCTCGCCGCTCACGGGCTCCAGCAGGCTGTCAAGGTCGACGTCGGGACCGTGAAGGTAGACATGGGTATGGACGCGCAGCGTCAGCCTGCGGAAAAACGGGACCGCAGCGCCTCGGCCTCGGCCGTGGGGCCAAGGCCAAGGGTGACATCTTCAAGGGCGCGGATCAGGAAGGGAAGCAGCTTGGCAGGGCCGTCCTCGGCGCCGGCCAGCGGGCTTTCCAGGCCGCTGTCGTAAAGCGACCTCAGCAAGGTGCGAGCCTTCACCTCCATCTCCGCGAAGGCCACGCGGTCCTCGGCGAGGACCCGCGCCTTGCCGTCCAGATCGACCCTCTTCGCCTCCAACTCCTGCTCCAGCGCACCCAGGCGGTCATGGCGCTTGTTAAGCTTGGCGTCCCGGTCCTTGACGGCCGCCTCGCGAGCCTTCATGTCTTCCTCCTTCTCCTGGCGAATGCGGGCCTCCTTGGCGAGCTGGTCACGCAGGCCCTGCAGCTCGCTCTCCAGCGCCTTGCAGCGACCTCGGACATCGGCTACCTCCCCCAAGGCGGCATCGCGAGCAGCCTTCGCCCCAAGGACGGCCTGCTTCTCCTCGTCGCAAGCCGTCGCGGCCTGAACCAGCGCCGCTCGAATTGAAGCGTCAGAGCGAACCCAGCCGGAGGCCAGCTCCAAGCGCCCGGCCACCAAGCGAGGGTCGGCGCCCAGAAGATCTTGCCGCAGCCAGTCAGCAAAGAAGACGATCCAGACAAAGGGAGGAGTCGGAGAGATAGCAGTTGGTGGAGTAGGAGGAGAGGACGGCAGCGTAATCACAGCATCGTGAGGCAGGACCATCTACGCCCCGACAGCTGCGGCAGTGGCATCAGGCAAGGACACCTCGGGAGTCGCTTGGGCCATGGGGGCTAAGCTCGCCCCAGCTAGCTCTGCCAGGCATCGCGAGGATGACCGGGCAGGAGAGGCCCGTGTCCTGCCGTCACCTTCTTTCGCGGGGCGGCGCTGCATTTGACGGAGCCTCGGGAGCTCCCTCACTTCTTCTTCGCCGCATGCGCCAAATTTCTAGCCAAGGAATGCAGATATCAAGCCTCGGCTGACAAAGCAAGGAATAAAACAAGAATCAAGCACTTACTGGTCATCGCTCGCAGGCTCGAGCAACCTCCGGCCATACTTGAAGCCCGAGAGCCGGCTGCAGGGATCAGCCTCAAGAGGCCCGGGGGCAGGAGGCACGTCTGCAAATCGCCTCGGAGCCGGGCAGACCCGCGGAGGACCAGCCCAGTCATGTCCTTCTTCGGGATCGAGGGCAAGCTCTCGCCGCCCCGCTCACCGCCATCTTCGTCGTCGCTCGGCAAGAGGAGGAGAGCGCGGGACCTGCGCCGGGGGAGGGGCGCTCTGGACTCCCCGTTGGTCGCCTCGGAGTCAGGCCCCTCTTCCTGACCCTCTTCTTCCTCCTCTTCGCTGGAGTCGCCGGAGGACACGTTCACCGTCGCCAGGGCCGCCGGGTCCTCGGGAACCTCCACGAGCACGGGCCCGTCCCCATTGAAGACGGGCATGGAGTTCACCGCCTGCTCCCAATCATCTCGAAGGAATAGGGGTACAGGGGCGCCCTCCAGCCTCGCCACGTCTCCCCCGACCAAAGATTGCATGACCGCGGCCAGATCTTCGTCGGCCAAGACTGCGGGGCTCGGGCGAGGCCTCCACAGCAGGCAAGCATCGACGGCGGGGCCACCTGGTGCTCCAGAACTCCCTCAGAGCGACGCCTGTCAGCCAGCTGCCACCATGTTGCCCGGCCACAGATCCGCGTCCATCTTCTCCAGCACCGGCTTCACGCGGGGATCCACGAGTTCCGCGCGAGACCAATTAGAGGTCGTGGGCTGCTCCGTGGGCAGAATCAACCGAGGATGGATGCACCCGGCATCTACCATGACCCACTTGCTCCTGAAGCCCTCAATCCTCTTCCCGGGCTTCGAGATGGCGCTGGAGCTGCCATACGCGACAAAGCTCGCGCACGCGGAGATGGGACCGCGAGAGGTCCGGAGGTAGAAGTAGTGGCGCAGCAAGGCCACTGAGGGCTGCACCCCGACATGAGCCTCACAATAGTAGGCGAAGATCGCTAGAAGAAGAACAGAGTTGGGGCGGAGGTGCAGAGCTTGCAGTTGTAATGGCGGAGGACAGAGAAGAAGAACTCAGAAAAGGGAGGCACCAGACCGGCAGCAATGGCTCTCACGAAGAGCGGATAGAAGGTGCTTCCTTGGCCCTCGGGAAGGGAGGAGCCAGCCCTGAGCACCTCTGCCCCGTCGTTGCCTTGCGCCGCCACCATCCGGCGCACCCGGGCAAGGCCCTTCTCCGACATGTTCGGCGAGTCCAAGGCGGGTGAGTACCAAACTCCGGCCGGAGTCTGGCGAGGCGCCATGTCTTGCTAGGGCACGTGGTCGAAGTAGATCTGGAGATTTCGGAGGCAGGAAGGAAAGGCGCAAGAAAGGGGATCTGAGCAATGACCGGAGGAGGCAAGGGAAGCAAAGCCTAGACAGATGCCGCTCTTTTGTCGATTCGCGCAGTTGCTAATTCGCCCACGTCCAATCAACCGCCACGCGGCGCCCAAGGCCGCAGGCTGTTAGGGCCCGTGGTGCTTCGCACTTGCCCCTTCGCTTCTCTGCTCAGCCAAGTCCAGGCGCGCCTTGGGCCCGGGGGCTACTGTCGACGTTCTGGGAACGGGGGTACCCAGACTTGCCTGCCTGCGGCCTGCGGCGTGGCTCAAGGGGTGGCCCAGTACGGCCCATCTTCATCAGCACAAGCTCAAGACCCTCGCGAGGGGCCAAGCCTCGTGGGGGCGGACGTGAAGCTTCCTCGAGCCACGGCCTCGTCGGCTGGCTCGCGAGGAGGAGGAGAGATCAAGGCGGGTACCTCACGAGGTGCCCATGACGTAAGCCATGACGACCAAGGCGCCACGGGCGCCCGGGCGCCAGCCCGCCAAGGTCCTCATTTCCTGTTTGGTGCAAAGGGGCAAGCGCAGCGAGAGCATCAAGCAAAGGCATCCGCTTTGGTGCAACAAGACCAAGACCGTCGCAACGGCAGCAAGGAAGTCATCGTGGAGCCCAAGCCGCGTCACCACCAGAGCCTTTGACAGCGAGGACCAACTTTAGTCGAGGATAAGTGTACTAGATGTTCCCCTTCAAAATGGCCAATTGTTGGCGCCCTTCCCGCTCAATATTTGGGAAGAGGCCCAGGCCTCTGCCTATAAATTGGACTAGCCGCCCACGAGGTAGAGGGAGCTGGATCCAGCTTGATCCGCATCAAGAGATCTATCGCAGAGAGAGAGAGAGAGAGAGAGAGAGAGACTTAACTCCCCCTAGCAGTTGATCGCACCAGCCAAGAATGGACCCTCGCGAGGCTGTTCTTCCTTGTATTGTTCATCATCAGCCCAAGAGGCAATCCACCACACCACACACTGGAGTAGGGTGTTACACCACAATGGTGGCCCGAACCAGTATAAACCTTGTGTCTCTTGTGTTGTTCCTTTGGTAGTTTAGATCCTGGCGAGGCAACGAGGTGCAGGTAGGTAGAGGGCGAGATCTCCGCGCGCACCCCAGAGTTCGAACCTAGAGGGTCTGCAGGAACCCGAAATCCGACAGTCGGGTGCCCCGCGAGGGTGCATCCTTTTTGCTCGCCGGGGAGGTGGCATGGAGGCCGGTGGTTCCCAGCGAGCGGTCTGAGTTTTCCAGGTGCTTTCCATTGCCCAGTACTTCCGTATTATTGTTGCCAAGTCGGTGAAGTGTAGTACAAGACGACGGTTGAGGGCGTTGATAATTCCTGCATCCGTGCAGTTATTGCAGAATACGGAAATCGCTTCCTCATCGTGGCAATCTTTAATCTTGTCCTTGACAAGGAGGAATCTGGCCCAGAAGTGATGGACTATTTCCTGAGACTGGTTCCGTACGTACATGAGGTCGCATATATCCGGGGTACCGGAATTTCTTGGCGAATATTGCTTGTGGTGGGTGGGTGGCCTTAAATCCGAACCCTGACCCGATGTGGAGTCCGGAGTTTGGGAAACTTCTGAGTTTATCAATGGCTCCGTGATGTCCAATGATTCTTTAGGCTCAACGCCCGGTTCTAAGTTCGGGGGATTGGGAGTGTCCCCCGGCAGACGGGTATCCGGCTCTCCGAGCTCAGAGATCCGAACATAGTTTGTTTTCAACATAGGGGAAGAGTCGTTGTTTCGCTCCTCTACGACCTCTATCTGATGGGTGATTGGCGGAGATTTAATTTATCTCTGATCGGGTTTAAGCCCAATCTGATCATAGTCTGAAGTGACACCCAGGGCGGCGATGCGATCCAGGAGTTATTTTAAAGACGACAACCGCCAGATCCATCCGTTTGGAGTATTCGGGGTCAACACAGAGGCGATTTTCGATGACTTGGGAGGTCATCATCGGCTTAAAGGCCGAACGGGCGACCATGGTAAAGCTGCCCAGCCAGAGGGTTTAGCCTGAGGCCAGGGCTTCTCTAGAAGTGATACTGTCCTTGATAACAAGGCGATCCATCAATCCTGTTGTCGACACCATAGAGGAACTCTCAATGGAAGCACCAATGTCGGTGTCAAAACCGGCAGATCTCGGGTAGGGGGTCCCGAACTGTGCGTCTGAGCATCAAAGGTAATAGGAGACAGGGTCACGACGTTTACCCAGGTTTGGACCCTCTCGATGGAGGTAATACCCTACTTCCTGCTTGATTATCTTGGATGAATATGGGGTTACAAGAGTTTATCTACCTCGAGATCGTAATGGCTAAACCCTAGTTCTCTAGCCTGTATGATTATGATTGCCTCTACGGACTAAACCCTCTGGTTTATATAGACACCGGAGGGACCTAGGGTTGTACAAAGTCGGTTTACAGAGAAAGGAATATTCATATCCGAACGCCAAGCTTGCCTTCCACGCAAAGGAGAGTCCCATCCGGACACGGGAGGAAGTCTTCTGTCTTGTATCTTTACGGCCCATTAGTCCGGCCCACATCACATAGCCCGGACACCCGAGGACCCCTTAATCCAGGACTCCCTCAGTCAGTACACTACATGGTTCAGTTCAGCATTCCAACTGAGAACACAATTATAATTGGTTATTCTGGAATGAGAGAACCTAACCCTGGATGGTGGCAACAAGAAAAACCAGAGTGAACTCCAGGAAATTAAAGCCTGCCTAGGGAGGCCCTTTGCTCAGAGAAGCCTTGCTTGATTTTTCCTGATTTGTAAACCTTCTCACAACTTTGTCTTTTGCTGTGAACTAGTATATGTTTGTTATGTTCTGTGAATCATTGAGATGTATAAAATTGCTTAACTTATGCTTTGAAAGTATTTTATGAAGCAGAGTTTAATGTGAATGTTCCACATGAATGTTGGACTAGCGTGTGAACATTTGGAATTTACATTGTGGCCTCATTTAACTACATGAACCACTGTAACAAGATACATAGTTGCTTATATGTCAGACAACAGATTATTGATTTTTAGTTGGTCGATAGCTGACTTTTCTAGTGTTGAAGCGAGCTGAGCCAATGTGTCGTGTTTTGCACAACTCCTTACATGTGGGGTAGCACCAACAGTGTTTACAAGTACTTAACCAGCCTTATGTACCCTATGTATACGTCGGCGCACAGTTCTCGAATGAGTACTCTATTTCATCAAACACACACTGCTCGTATGATAAACCGTGACAACTTATGTCTTACCATGCCATATTACATGAAAAAAGTAGTGAGGACGCATCTGTTTCGGCAACAATTAGGATGGTTCTCAGATGATTCATGGGCACACAAAAGTAGCAACAGTTCCCATAGACGGATTCAAATAGAGCACTAGCCCAGAGGGCTCAATAATAGGCAAGGTTCAGATAATTAGACACAATCCAAACTACTATTAAACACTAGCTCAAGAAACTATTTCATGCCTCGATCTAATTTGGGATGGACACAAGACGGGCCTTGCCATGAAAATCATCGAGGACCTCCGGCAACATTTCAATCCTATGAACCTTCCTAAAGATAACCTTGTGGCCTTGCCACTCATAAACTTGTTTGTGGAGGCATGCCATGTCATCTTCCCGCGTAAGCTTGACAAGAACAATATGCCTCAAAAAGAAGAAGTAGCTTTGAACTTCTTGTCCTTCAGTACACTCTAGACCACACGCCTGACAACAGTGAGGCTAGAATACATCTCGACATTGGTATAACTGCAAATGGCTTCCAGGATCCAACAGTCTAAGAACTATGTTTTCCTAGTGTGTATATTCAAGTCATCTGCCTCATAGAGAGTGACATGTACAACCACACAATACTTGTCTGCATCGGGGCTCTAATTGAAAGAGAAACAAATTTTTAATTACTTTCCAATATAAGAAACACAAGTTATTTAAACCACTATGTAGAGTCAAAAGTATGCATGACAGGTAAGGTAGCATGACATCCAAGATAATAAAATTTTCAATTATTTATCACCACATACTTACATAAAAACCACAATCGAGATTGGCAAAGAAGAAAATCACCTTGGGCAGCTCAGCGGGGAGGGGGGGCACATCCTCGAAGGGGGGAAACTGCTCTTGCAGGGCCACGGGGGCTGTAACCTCAAACGGGGCGTTGACCATCTCAGTAGTGGTCGTGAGCGTATCTGGGGTTGGCTCGGTGGCTGCCTCCATCTTCTTGGAGCTCTCTGTCTCGTGGGGATCAGCCTCCCGCGTCTTCTCCCACATCGGCAGATCTTTGCCTACTTCTCCTTGCTCCATCATGAAACTGGCGAATACTAGGAGACCATTGAAAGGAAAAACAAATCATAATGACAATGAAACAAAAAAGAGAGTGAGGATCGATTACTTCTTTGCAAAAGTTTTTTTCTGAACAAAAATATACCAACCTCACGGATCTGCTTACCTTCCCTTGGTTGTGAGAGAAGAACAGTGGCAGACGCAAGTGTTGGCTTTCTTGAAGACGGTGAGGGGGAAGGGGATTCAGCGAGGAGTGAAATGATGGTTGCTTCGTCTATCAAACTTAGACTGCGGGGAGGTGGGGTTTTGTGATACGACGGCTCGTTACTGCCGTGCTATGACCGGGTGACTCTCCGCCTGCATACTGCCTTCTAACTTGGTGATGGCATTTGGGCCCGCGCGCTGCATGGCCTGCATGTCGGTGAACAAAAGTAAAACGACATTCAGTAGAGGGAGACGTTTCGATGACCTCGAAGGAGCCATAAGCGGTAGTGTATCCATTGTACTAGTAGTAGTTGTTTTTTTGGGTAGCTGTCGAGTGTCTCCACTGTACTGCTAGTAGTAATTGTTTCTCTGGGCCCAAGACAAAACAGCCCATCCACCCTAGTAAATAATAAAATCAATTCAAAATCCCATATATTTACATAGTGAGAGGCGCTACCCACACCCAGCACACCCGCCCCGCCCCCCAAAAAACCTGGGTGCTCTTCTTCCTCCTCACTCCCACCCATCTCACGTTAGCTTGCTCCACTCATACCCCAAACTCCTCACCTCACTCCTACAGAACACCCCAGCTCCCCTTCTTCTTCACTCGCACTACAACTAGGCTCGTCAATCGTTACTCTGCTCAAATCCGTGAGCTCTACGCGACGCCCTCGAGGAAAATGGAGTCGGCTGACCTCAGCCCCAAGAAGATGAGGCTCCCGCTAGCAGCGACGCTTGTTGTAGACCCCGCACCCGGCAGCGCGGGGAGAAGCGGCGAGCCCGCCCTCACCGGATCCCAGGAACCCGTAGAATCTCAGGTGGACTGCATCAGCGATCTCCCGGATGCCATCCTTGGGGAGATCATCTCACTTCTCCCCACCAAGGATTGTTGCCTCACCCAAGTCCTCTCAATTCGGTGGCGCCCACTATGGCGTGACGTGCCCCTTAATCTCGACTGTCGTCAACTATCTCTCTTTAATGATTTTGAACTCCCCAGAGCCATCATCTCCTCCCACCAGGGCTCCGTTCAAAGCCTCTGCATCCTGTCATGCTACCTGAGCAAGCATACCATGCCCTACACGATGGACGCCTAGCTGAAATCCTCTGAATTCACAGAACTACAGTTGCTTGAGTTCTACTATTCCCTAGGAAATCACCTAACAGATACCGAACACCATGTACTTGTGCCCTCAGCACCAATGTCCATCTCGCAGTTTTCCTCCTCTCTCCACACCGCTGCCTTTGCGCTGTGCTACCTACCAGACAATCTGGTACTAAACCTTCGACTCCCATTTCTCACAAATCTTTCACTTGTGCGGGTTCATATATCGGAGGCCTCATTGGACAACATCGTCCACTCCAGTTGCCCTGCCCTAGAGTGCTTGGTGCTTGTTTTCACAGTTAGAATCAGTTTTCTCCAAATAAAGTCACCTAACCTGGTAAGAATTGGAATTTCTTTTGTCGGAAGGTAGCTCATCATCCAAGATGCCCCTTCACTTCAAAGGTTGATCCTTAATTCTGGTTATTCACCGTCGCAAATAACCGCCGTCTCTGCGCCTAAACTAGAGACCTTGGGTGTAATACATGATCTCTCTGCTCATTTCAAGATGGTGTTTGGCTCCATGGCTCTTCAGGTAATGTATATTATCATCTACACTTGTAACCATAAGATGCATTTTAAATTTCTGCGCATAAGTTATATATCATCTTGGAGTACACATTTTGTACTAACATTATGTTCTATGCTCAATGAAGAGTTTCTCCATGGATAGCCTATCAATGGTGTTGGATTCTGTCAAGATCTTATATATCCAATTGAATAGTTTTGATCTGAACATGATTATTGGCTTGCTGCAATGCTTTCCATGTCTGGAGAAGTTGTATATAAAGGTGATAATTTCACGCACATTGGAAGCCCGCATATAGTGTACTAGAATTAACCGTTCAACTATTGCTCTTTCGACACTCTTTTTTTATACCTTAACTATTTTCAATCTTCATGTCTATTTAGGCAACAGGACGGGGTAAGAAAGTTATAACCAATCGGTGGATTCGTAAGCACCGAGATTTTCTCACTTCTCATGACATTCGATTGAAGACAATAATGATGGAACGATATGTAGCCAACCATGCAAACACTAGATTTGTCACATTCTTCCTGCGGAATGCAAGGTTACTATTGTCCATCACGCTTAAGTTTATCAGTAGCATGGTTTTGACGGATCAGTATGTCGAAGAGCAAAAAAAGGAGTTTCAGGTGGACAAAAGAGCTTCTGAACGTGTGGGGCTTCTATTTACAACATCTTGTGGTCATAATCCACTAAATTATACGACCCACGATGTTCATTATATGGACCTGACCGATCCATTTGACTGTGACAGCCGAAAACAGTGCGGGAGTTATATGTTGTTGCCCTTTTCAATCTGGGTTTTGTCTATACTTGATGAACAATTAACTCTCGTGCTTTTGTATAGTTTGTAAGCTGGAGTTAGATGTTGTTGCCCTTTTCAACTCGACTGTGACTGTCATATTATCTTTGAAACAAGGAAAATGGCTTGCCATTTGTTTAATTAAGAGTGAAATATTGTAAAAAATACCAACCAAGGGAACATCACTCTTGCCGACTGCTTGAGCTCATTGTGCATTACAAAACCCAAGTTATTAGCCCCCACCAGCACCCACAAACTTATTTTGAACTAGCACACCAAATGGGCTGTAAATTTTCATAAGAAAGGCTGCATGACTGTGACAGATTTGGATTCTGAGATTTGGGACCCACGAGGAAAAAGCCTATCCAAGGTGGTGTCGAGTTACTAGCTAGTCAACAAACGATTCTGCCTACCAGCCGTTCGATTGACATCCAACATCTGTCGTGTATCTTCTATCTCTTGTCTTCGTCCTCCAGCCGCCCAAACCAAACCACCCCATCGGTTCCGCCTGCTCCCACCTCCCACGGCTGGTTGCGCCTCCGCCATCCTACTGTACCGTCCAACGTTGGCCAGTCCATCCCTCTATTCCCCCACACATCCTGTTATTCTCCGTCGATGTCAGCCCCAACACGCACCCGAACCAGTCAACACTCGTACTCCCCTCCGCCTACGACTGGACCGACGCATCTTCCATGGCTCCTGTTCGTTCCGTTCGAGGCCTCGCTGTCATCCTCCTCCTTGGTTCGCTCGCCGTGTGCAGTGCGCCGCCCTCTTGCATTATCAACGTCATCAACAACCGAGAGGAACAAGGAGATGACTGTACATGGAGAGGATGACAGTAGGGACCCACCAGGGTCATGGCAGTACGCAAGCAAGTGCCTCGTTATTACAAGCCCAAAAAAATGGTTCCTCCTAATGGTTGGACATCTGGGGCCCACGCCATTGTCAACGTAGTCAATAAATGAGAGAATTACACAACGAGCGGCTGACACCAGGGACCCAGCAGGTCGTGCAGTTGTTATTTACTTTTTTTAGGAACAAGCAGTTGTCATTCATAATAGTTTTAGAGACGAATCAGGGTAACAACATGGCTGTGCGGGGGCTGTGGCCCGTTTAGTCAGGGTTTTATTTATGTTTACCACATCATGAGCCTAGTTGTGTTTTTTCCTTGCTGAAAATGGCTAGCCTAGTTCTACTTTTTTTAAGAAATACCGAACCGAGGCATACTTGCTTTGTCAGCCCTGCTGGGTTGCAAATCTTTCAAGATGAGGAGAGTTTCATTCGGCTTGCCTAGAAAATGGGCTATCAGTAATGAGAAATGGGATGTACATTTTTAAAACACATCAAACTGGGAATTAGTTTCAATTTTTTTTTCATTTCAAGATTTCAAATTCCATTGATTTTTATGCGTGGACAATTATTTGGATTTTATATTTATATAAATTTATTTTTCAAATTAGTTTCAATGTGACTCGAAATTTTGGGATTAAAAATAGTTGACCGCACCAAAATATGCAAAATTTCGTATAATTTTTAACCATGGCCACAATATGGGCTGTAACGCTAACAAAAAGAATATGGGCTCTGCTACCTCTTGAGCATGTGTTGGTTTTCCCTTGAAGAGGAAAGGGTGATGCAGCAAAGTAGCATAAGTATTTCCCTCAGTTTTTGAGAACCAAGGTATCAATCCAGTAGGAGACTACACACAAGTCGCCTAGTACCTACACAAACAATCAAGAACCTTGCAATCAACGCGATAAAGGGGTTGTCAATCCCTTCACGGCCACTTGCAAAAGTTAGATCTGATAAAGATAATAAGATAAATATTTTTGGTATTTTTGTTGTATAGATTGGAAAGTAAAGATTGCAAAATAAATAGTAAACTAGAATTGAAGATTGGAAACGTATATGATGTAAAGTAGACCCGGGGGCCATAGGTTTCACTAGTGGATTCTCTCAAGATAGCTTATATTACGGCGGGTGGACAAATTACTGTCGAACAATTGATAGAAAAGCGCATAGTTATGAGAATATCTAGGCACGATCATGAACATATGCATCACGTTCGTGTCAAGTAGACCGAAACGATTCTGCATCTACTACTATTACTCCACACATCGACCACTATCCAGCATGCATCTAGAGTATTAAGTTCATAAGAACAGAGTAACGCATTAGGCAAGATGACATGATGTAGAGGGATAAACTCAAGCAATACGATATTAACCCCATCTTTTTATCCTCGATGGCAAGAATACAATACGTGTCATTTCCCTTTCTGTCACTGGGATCGAGCACCGCAAGATTGAACCCAAAGCTAAGCACTTCTCCCATTGCAAGAAAGATCAATCTAGTAGGCCAAACCAAACTGATAATTCAAAGAGACTTGCAAAGATATTAAATCATGCATATAAGAATTCAAAGAAGAATCAAATATTGTTCATAGATAATCTTGATCATAAACCCACAATTCATCGGTTCTCGACAAACACACTGCAAAAAGATTTACATCGAATGGATCTCCAAGAAGATCGAGGAGAACTTTGTATTGAGATCCAAAGAGAGAGAATAAGCCATCTAGCTAATAACTATGGACCTTAAGGTCTATGGTAAACTACTCACACATCATCGGAGAGGCTATGGTGTTGATGTAGAAGCCCTCAGTGATTGAATCCCCCTCCGGCGGAGTGTCGGAAAAGGCCCCAAGATGGGATCTCACGGGTACAGAAGGTTGCGGCAGTGGAAAAGTGGTTTCATGGCTCCCTCCGATGTTTTCAGGGTATAAGAGTATATATAGGCGAAAGAAGTAGGTCGATGGAGCTGCGAGGGGGCCACGAGGGTGGTGGCGCGCCTACCCCCCAGGGCACGCCTTCCTACCTCGTGGCCGCCCTGTTGCTTCCTTGAGGTCCACTCCAAGTCTCCTGGATTGTGTTTGGTCCAAAAAAGATCCCCGTGAAGGTTTCGTTCCGTTTGGACTCCGTTTGATATTCCTTTTCTGTGAAACACTGAAATAGGCACAAAAAAACAGCAATTTGCACTGGGCCTTCGGTTAATAGGTTAGTCCCAAAAATAATATAAAAAGGTATATTAAAGCCCATTAAACATCCAAAATAGATAATGTAATAGCATGGAACAATAAAAAATTATAGATACGTTGGAGACGTATCAAGCATCCCCAAGCTTAATTCATGCTCGTCCTCGAGTAGGTAAATGATAGAAATAGATTTTTTTTGATGTGGAATGCTACCTAACATAATTTTCAATGTAATTTTCTTTATTGTGGCATGAATGTAATTCCTGCTCGTCCTTGAGTAGGTAAATGCTAAAAAACAGAATTTTTGATGTGGAATGCTACCTAACATAATTTTCAATGTACTTCTTTCTTGTGGCATGAGTGTTTAGAACCAAAAGATTCTAGACAAAATTTTAATATTGACATAAAAATAATAATACTTCAAGCATACTAACTAAGCACTTATGTCTTCTCAAAATAACATGGCCAAAGAAAGATTATCCCTAAAAAATCATATAGTTTGGCTATCCTTCATTTTCGTCACACAAAAATGCTCTCATCATGCACAACCCCGATGACAAGCCAAGCAATTGTTTCATACTTTAGTATTCTCAAACTTTTTTCAACTTTCACGCAATACATGGCGTGAGCCATGGACATAGCACTATGGGTGGAATAGAATATAATGATGGGGGTTGTGTGGAGAAGACAAAAAAGGAGAAAGTCTCACATTGACGCAGCTAATCAACGGGCTATGGAGATGCCCATCAATTGATGTCAATGCAATGTGTAGGGATTTCCATGCAACGGATGCACTAGAGCTATAAATGTATGAAAGCTCAACAAAAGAAACTAAGTGGGTGTGCATCCAACTTGCTTGCTCACGAAGACCAAGAGCATTTGAGGAAGCCCATTGTTGGAATATACAAGCCAAGTTCTATAATGTAAAATTCCCACTAGTATATGAAAGTGAAAATATAAGAGACTCTCTATCATGAAGATCATGGTGCTACTTTGAAGGACAAGTGTGGAAAAAGGATAGTAGCATTGTCCCTTTTATTTCTCTTTTTTTGGTCTTTCTTTTTTTTCTTTTTTATTTGGCATTTTTTCTCTCTTTTTTCGGGACAATGCTCTATTAATGATGATCATCACACTTCTATTTATTTACAACTCAAAGATTACAACTCGATACTAGAACAAAGTATGACTCTATATGAATGCCTCAGGCGGTGTACCTGGATGGGCAATGAAACAAGAGTGACATGTATTAAAATATGCATGGTGGCTTTGCCACAAATACGATGTCAACTACATGATCATGCAAGGCAATATGACAATGATGAAGCGTGTCATAATAAATGGAACGGTGGAAAGTTGCAGGGCAATATATCTCGGAATGGCTATGGAAATGCCATAATAGGTAGGTATGGTGGCTGTTTTGAGGAAGATATAAGGAGTTTTATGTGTGATTGGGCATATCATATCACGGGGGTTGGATGCACTGGCGAAGTTTGCACCAACTCTTAAGGTGAGAAAGGGCAATGCACGGTACCGAAGAGGCTAGCAATGATGGAAAGGTGAGAGTGCGTATAATCCATGGACTCAACATTAGTCATAAAGAACTCACATACTTATTGAAAAAATCTACAAGTCATCAAAAACCAAGCAGTACGCGCATGCTCCTAGGGGGATAGATTGGTAAGAAAAGACCATCGATCGTCCCTGACCGCCACTCATAAGGAGGACAATCAAAGAAACACCTCATGTTTCAAATTTGTCACACAACGTTTACCATACGTGCATGCTACGGGACTTGCAAACTCCAACACAAGTATTTCTCAAATTCACAATTACTCAACTAGCATGACTCTAATATTACCATCTTCATATCTCAAAACAATCATCAAGTATCAAACTTCTCATAGTATTCAATGCACTCTATATGGAAGTTTTTATTATACCCATCTTGGATGCCTATCATATTAAGACTAATTTTATAGCCAAAGCAAATTACCATCTTGTTCTAAGGGACTCTCAAAGTAATATAAGTGAAGCATGAGAGATCAATAATTTCTATAAAATAAAATCACCACCGTGCTGTCAAATATATAAGTGAAGCACTAGAGCAAAATTATCTAGCTCAAAAGATATAAGTGAAGCACATAGAGTATTCTAATAAATTCCGATTCATGTGTGTCTCTCCAAAAGGTGTGTACAGAAAGGATGATTGTGGTAAACTAAAAAACAAAGACTCAAATCATACAAGACGCTCCAAGCAAAACACATATCATGTGGTGAACAAAAATATAGCCTCAAGTAAATTTACCAATAGACGAAGACGAAAGAGGGGATGTCAGCCGGGGCATCCCCAAGCTTAGGCTTTTGGTTGTCCTTAAATTTTACCTTGTGTTGCCTTGAGCATCCCCAAGCTTAGGCTCTTGCCAGTCCTTATTCCAAAGTCCATCAAATCTTTACCCAAAAACTTGAAAACTTCACAACACAAAATTCAACAGAAAATTTGATGAGCTATGTTAGTATAAGAAAACAAACCACAACTTTAAGATACTGTAATGAACTTATTCTTTATTTCTATTGGTGTTAAACCTACTGTATTCTAACTTCTCTATGGTTCATACCCCCCAATACTAGCCATAGATTCATTAAAATAAGCAAACAACACACGAAAAACAGAATCTGAAAAAAACAGAACACTCTGTAGCAATATGATATGTTCGAATACTTTTGGAGCTCCAAAAATTCTGCAAAACTAGGAAAACCTGGATAATTTGTATATTGATGTATTGCAAAAAGAATTGGCATTTTATCACGTTCTGGTGAATTTTAACAATTATTTTCGTGAGCGCAAAGTTTCTATCTTTTTCAGCAAGATCAAACAACTATCACCCAAGAAGATCCTATTGGTTCTACTTGGCACAAACACTAATTAAAACATAAAAACACATATAAACAGAGGCTAGATAAATTTTTTATTACTAAACAGGAACAAAAAGAAAGGGAAAAATAAAATTGGGTTGCCTCCCAACAAGCGCTATCGTTTCAGCAAGATCTAGGTATTGTCATCTTTGGTATGCAATTCGTCAATTGAACACTTATAACCCTTAGGAGTTTCCTTATTTTTATTAATGATCAAACTCCTAGGCAAGAAATCAAGAAATTCATTTGTAGCAAAAGTTTCCTTAATGATAGCGAAAAAGTTGGGGTGAACACTTATTGATTTGAGATTCGCATTTTCCTTACTAGAAGATTCACCTTTATTTTTAGGAACATACATAAATTTGGCAACTTTAGTAGTAGAAGGATTTGAAGTGTTTCTCACGGCAGAAAAGGCACACCCTAAGTTGGTAATAATATCCTCATGTTTATCAATTCTCGTGGAATCTTGATCTATCTTTTCATTAACTATGGGTTCTTTTTCTCGAGAAATTTTCAGAGTAACTCCTACCTTAGATCCATATTGGGTAATTTGGTTTTGGATCTTTTTATCCAAATTCTTAATCAACTCTATAGTGACAACTTTATTTTCGATAATTTCAAGCCTTTGCATCACATGTTTCAAAGTTAAGATAGTTCCATTAACCAAAAGAGGTGGCGGGCCAAACAAATCTATCATAGAATTATAAGAATCAAAAGTATGGCTACCCAAGAAATTTCCTCCGGTAATGGTGTCAAGAATATATCTGTTCCAAGGAGTGATTCCTACATAAAAATTGCGAAGAAGAACAGAAGTAGATTGCTTCCTAGTGGATCTATTCTGAGCATTGCAAATTCTATACCAAGCATATTTTAGATTTTCTCCCTCCCTTCATTTAAAATTAAGAACTTCATGATCGGGAGTACTAACAGTGGTAGAAGGACTAGCCATAACGGCAAAAAAAACGAACTAACACACGGAACACAAGAAACAAGCGGAAAGAAGCGGAAGGAAAAAGGGCGAATAAAACGGCAAGGGTGAAGTGGGGGAGAGGAAAACGAGAGGCAAATGGCAAATAGTGTAATGCGAGGGAGAAGAGTTTGTGATGGGTACTTGGTATGTCTTGACTTATGCGTAGATCTCCTCGGCAACAATGCCAGAAATGGCTAGTTGACGGGAGATCAAATCTTGACTTGACTTGGCGCAAATCTCCCCGGCAACGGCGCCAGAAATCCTTCTTGCTACCTCTTGAGCATGCGTTGGTTTTCCCTTGAAGAGGAAAGGGTGATGCAGCAAAGTAGCAAAAGTATTTCCCTCAGTTTTTGAGAACCAAGGTATCAATCCAGTAGGAGACTACATGCAAGTCGCCTAGTACCTGCACAAACAATCAAGAACCTTGCAACCAACGTGATAAAGGGGTTGTCAATCCCTTCACGGCCACTTGCAAAAGTGAGATCTGATAAAGGTAATAAGATAAATATTTTCGGTATTCTTTTTGTATAGATTGGAAAGTAAAGATTGCAAAATAAATAGCAAACTAGAATGGTAGATTGGGAACTTATATGATGTAAAGTAGACCCGAGGGCCATAGGTTTCACTAGTGGCTTCTCTCAAGATAGCGTATATTACGGTGGGTGAACAAATTACTGCCGAGCAATTGATAGAAAAGCGCATAGTTATGAGAATATCTTGGCATGATCATGAACATAGCCATCACGTCCGTGCAAAGTAGACCGAAACGATTCTGCATCTACTACTATTACTCCACACATCGACCGCTATCCAGCATGCATCTAGAGTATTAAGTTCATAAGAACAGAGTAACGCATTAGGCAAGATGACATGATGTAGAGAGATAAACTCAAGCAATATGATATAAACCCCGTCTTTTTATCCTCGATGGCAACAATACAATATGTGTCGTTTCCCTTTACATCCTGATCGAGCACCGCAAGATTGAACCCAAAGCTAAGCACTTCTCCCATTGCAAGAAAGATCAATCTAGTAGGCCAAAACAAACTGATAATTCGAAGATACTTGCAAAGATATTAAATCATGCATATAAGAATTCAGAGAAGAATCAAATATTGTTCATAGATAATCTTGACCATAAACCTACAATTCATCGGATCTCGACAAACACACCGCAAAAAGATTTACATCGAATGGATCTCCAAGAAGATCGAGGAGAACTTTGTATTGAGATCCAAAGAGAGAGAAGAAGCCATCTAGCTAATAACTATGGACATGAAGGTCTCTGGTAAACTACTCACACATCATCGGAGAGGCTATGGTGTTGATGTAGAAGCTCTCCGTGATTGAATCCCCCTCCGGTGGAGCGCCGGAAAAGGCCCCAAGATGGGATCTTACAGGTACACAAGGTTGCGGCGGTGGAAAAGTGGTTTCGTGGCTCCCTCCGATGTTTTCAGGGTATAAGAGTATATATATATGCAAAAGAAGTAGGTCGGTGGAGCTGCGAGGGGCCCACGAGGGTGGGGGCGCGCCTACCCCCCTGGGCACGCCCTCCTACCTCATGGCCACCTCGTTGCTTCCTTTACGTCCACTCCAAGTCTCCTAGATTGTGTTTGTTCCAAGAAAGATCCTCGCAAAGGTTTCGTTCCGTTTGGACTCCGTTTGATATTCCTTTTCTGCGAAACACTGACATAGGCAAAAAAACAACAATTTGCACTGGGCCTTCGGTTAATAGGTTAGTCCCAAAAATAATATAAAAAGGTATATTAAAGCCCATTAAACATCCAAAACAGATAATATAATAGCATCGAACAATCAAAAATTATAGATACGTTGGAGATGTATCAGGATCCAAAACAATCCTTAAGAATTTGCAAATGGGCCGTAAATTATTAGAAATAATGGCAGATGGGCTGTATGTTGTTTTCCACACATTTCAGGCTGACTTGTGCGCCTACTATAGGTTGACGCCTACGCTTTCCTAAAAAAAGGTTGACGCACACACAACGCCGTGTCAACTTAGTCAGCACACGAGAGTAGTGATTGTTGGATGTCCATCCAATGGCCGTTGTGCTTCTTCAATCTCTGCTCTTCCTGCTCCAACCGCTCAAACAAGCGCCAGCGGTACTGCCTGCTCCCTCCTCCCGTGGCCGGCTGTGCTTCCACGCATGCCTCACCGCCCCACCCCATCATACTCCCATTGCTGGCCTAGCCATCCCTCTACTCACCCACACTTGCTATTATTCTCCGGCGACGGCAGACGAACTAGTAAACCCTCGTACTCCCCTCTGCGTGGGAAACAACTGCCGAGTCTTCCCTGGCTCCATGTCGTTCCCTTCCTAGGCCTCACCGTCGTCCACCGCACTGGTGCTCTCAACGGAGCGTGGTCAACGTGGTTAACGAACGACATCCACCTGAAGTGGACTGTATGTGGAGAGGCTGACAGCTGGGTCCATGGCCGCACGCAACGAAATGCCTTCTTATTACGCGCAAAATAATGATTTCTCCACCTGACAGTTGGGACCCACCGGAAGGGCCTCTGTATTTCACGAAAAAAACATTCCCCCCGCTGACAGCTCAGACCCACCAGCTATACCTTCGCGCGCAAGGAAGTGCCTCCTTATTACGTCCAAAAAAAATGAATACTCCTCCTGCTAGCTGCGACCCACCATAGTGGGAGGCTGACTTGTGGGCCTACTAAGTTGACGCGGACAAAGGGCTTTGTCAACTTAGTCAATATGAACGATTCTAGCTCCAGTGACCGTACGGTGTACATCCAACGACCGTAGTGCTTCTTCAACCTCTGGTCTTCTTGATCTAACCGCCCAAACCAGCGCCGGTCGTGCCACCTGCTCCTGCCTCCCGTGGCCGGCTCTGCTCTCGTGCTGGCCTAACCGCCCCACCCTACTCCAACCTCTGGCCAGGCCATCCCTCTACTCATCGACAACCCATGTTATTCTGCGGCGACGGCAGCCTCACACCGCAGCCGAACCAGTCAACCCTCATACTCCTCTCTGCGTGGGTATCCACTGTCGCGTCTTCCCCGGCTCCGTGTCGTCCCCTTCCTAGGCCTCGATGTCGTCCATCGCCTTGGTGCTCTCAGCGCAGCGTGGTAAATGTGGTCAAGGAACGACTTCCACCATAAGAGTACTGTACATGGAGAGGCTGATAGCTAGGTCCACGGCCGCAGCAAGGAAGTGCCTCCTTATTACGTGCAAAATAATGATTCCTCCACCTGATACCAGGGACCCACCGGACGGGCCACCATATTTCGTGAAAAAACATTTCCCCCCGACTGCTGGGACCCACCAGCTACATCTTTGCACTCAAGGAAGTGCGTCCATATTATGGGCAAATAATATGATTCTCCCCCTGACAGCCGGGACCCACCAGCTATATCTTCACACGCAAGGAAGTGCATCCTTACCTCCCTTACAGCTGGGACCCACCCGGTCGAACTATACATAGGGTTGTCTGTCTGGTCATGAACGTGTATGTACATACTGGTCGATCGGTCTGTCTGCAGGTTGCAGCGATGAACCATGGCCAAGTAAGGAAGGGCACACGTCGTAGTAGAGGCATGGGCGTAGCATGTCACGTAGTAAATACAGCCACGTACGTACATACGGGCGGGGTCTCGAACGCCTACTCGCACATACGTACTGCTAGGGCTTGTGTACATGGAGAGGCAGCAGAGAGCAGCGACAGCGTCCTGTTCATAGGCAGCCAACCGGCTAGATCGGAATGAAGAAACTACGTCGTGTTCATCGGGAGGCAACGGAATGTGTCATGTTCATCAGGAGCCAAATGGCTTTGATGGAACAGCCAAAACGAGGCCTGGCACACCGAAGAACGGAGGAAACGACCTTCTGTTCGACCCCCTACGGTCGAAACGGGATCCTATTCAACCGGAGGGGTCTGGTGTACTGCAAAACTGAGGAAACGAACTTCTCTTTGACCTCCTACGGTCGAAACGGGGTCTTGTTGATCAGGAGGGGTGTGGCGTACCGCAAAACGGAAGAAACAGACTTCTCTTCGACCCCCTACGGTCGAAACGGGGTCCTGTTCATCGGGAGGAGTGTGGCATACCGCAAAACAAGACTCCACGGGCTACTGTTCATTCACCGTCTACTGCCTCTCTCTAGCCTCCACAGGCTAATGTTCATCCACCATTGACTTCCTCCAGCCTCCACCTGTGAATGTTCATCCACGGAGTCTCCCTCCTTCCTCCACCTGCTACTATTCATCCAAGGGCTCATGTTCATCCAGCCTCCACCGGCTGCTGTTAAACAAGCCCTCCACGGGGTCCTATTCATCCAACCTCCACTGGCTACTGTTCAACCAACCCTCCACGGGGTGCTGTTCATCCACCCCCAACCGGCCCGATCGTGGTCCTATTCATCCAACGGCAACGACCTCTCCTACCACGGGGTCCTGTTCATCCAACCCCCACCGAGAACTATTCGTCCAACCCCTAACAATGTTCGTTGTTCATCAAGAGGTAATAGGTTCGTTCAGCTTTAGTTAGCAGCAGCAGCGAAGGAATCGCTCGGGTTCAGTTAACAGCCAAGGGATCGATCGCTCGGGTTTAGTAACGTAGCTAGTGCAATCGCTCAGGTTCAGTAAGCGAACGCCTCGCTCGGGTTAAGTTAGAGCCCAACGCCTCGCACACATGCACATACATGTACGAGAGAAACGCGGAAAACCTCCGTGCATCGCTCGTCCCCTACCACCCACCGTAACCAGGAACTCCCGATATTTTCCTCCCCCTTGCTTCTACCATGGTTTTTTCCGTTATGGATGGCCCAAAGAATGTCATGCAGCTGCCTCTCCGGCCCGCCTAGGACGAAAAGCCCATTTTCTGTCATGATTTTTTGTCATAGAAGTAGGAGTCCACCACATCTATGATGATACCAGGTTTTATCACAATTATCATCATAGAAGTGTCATAAGCATAACAGAGAAATAATTATTTGGCCCAAAATGTCACGGATGTGTCCTTTTTTGTAGTGCACTGATAACCCACAAGTATAGGGGATCGCAAAAGTTTTCGAGGGTAGAGTATTCAACCGAAATTTATTGATTCGACACAAGGGGAGCCAAAGAATATTCTCAAGTATTAGAAGCTGAGTTGTCAATTCAACCACACCTGGAAACTCAATATCTGCAGCAAAGTGTTTAGTAGCAAAGTAATATGATCGTGGTGGTAACGGTAAGAAAAGTAAAGACAGCAAAAGTAATGTTTTTGTTATTCTTGTAGTGATTGTGACAGTAGCAACGGAAAAGTAAATAAGCGAGAACCAGTATATGGAAAGCTCATTTACAACTTTGAAGGGGGAACTTGTGTCCGTTCGTTTCTCATTCGACAACGAGCACCGCGCTTACAACTTGATGAGTTGACGCGATGTATAATAGAATTGGTTCGCCCATGTTAGGCGCTGCCAGGACCGGGTTTGTTGCCAATATGGCTTTTATTTCTTCGAGTCCGGCCGTGGTGGCATCCGTCCACTCGAAGTGTTCGGGTGCCGGAGGATGCGATAAAGGGATAATGCCTTTTCTCCCTAGCGGGAGATAAAGCGGCTTAGAGCCGCCATGCATCTAGTCAATTTTTGTATTTGTTTGAGGTCCTTTGGGATATCCAATTGTGACAGAGCTCGGATCTTGGCTGGGTTTGCTTCAATTCCTCTACCGGATACAATGAAGCCCAAGAGCTTTCCAAATTGCACGCCAAAACGCATTTTTCCGAGTTAAGCTTGATGTCATATGTTTGGAGGTTATCGAATGTGAGCCTCAAGTCGTCTACTAGAGTTTCGACATGCTTGGTTTTGGCGACCACATTATCTACGTATGCCTCCTTTGTTTTGCCGATCTGGTTTTGCGGACATGTCTGAATCATGCGCTGGTATGTTGCGCCGGCGTTTTTGAGCCCGAAGGGCATTGTGTTGAAGCAGAATGGGCCGTATGGGGTGATATGCCGTTGCGGCTTGGTCAGGCTCTGCCATCTTAATTTGATGGTAGCCGGAGTATGCGTCGAGGAAACACAATGAATCGTGTCATGCGGTAGCATTGATAATTTGATCGATGCGGGGGAGGGGAAAGGGATCCTTTGGGAAAGCCTTGTTGAGGTCCTTGAAATCGACGTATAGGCGCCATGATTTGTCCTTCTTTGGTACCATCACCAGGTTTGCTAGCCAGTCCGGGTGTTTTATATCTCTGATGAATCCGGCCTCCAATAGTTTGGCTAGCTCCTCTCCCATGGCTTGCCTCTTGGGTTCGGAGAAACGCCGAAGAGCCTGCTTGACTGGCTTGAATCCTTTTAGCATGTTTAGGCTGTGCCCGGCTAGCCGGCGTGGGATTCCTGGCATGTCTGAAGGGTGCCAGGCAAAAAATGTCCCAATTTTCGCATAGGAATTCTCGTAGTGCGGCATCTACATCAGGGTTTAATTGCTCCCCGATGGAGGCCGTTTTTGTAGGGTCCGTTGGATGGACTTGGAATTTGACTATTTCGTCCGCCGGTTTAAAGGTGGACTTGGATCTTTTATCGAGTATCACATCGTCCCTGTTCACCGTGGGCGCAGCGCGATCAGTTCCTCGGCAGCTAGGGCTTGGATAGTGCCTCAAGGGCCAGTCTGGCTGTCTTATTTTTGGCGCGAGTGCTATGTCCGGGTCACTAGCAAGAGTGATGATTCCGTTGGGCCCGGGCATTTTGAGCTTCATGTACCCGTAATGGGGTATAGCTTGAAAAATTGTGAATGCCTCTCGCCCTAATAGAGCGTGGTATCCGCTGCTGAACGGGGCCACTTGGAACGTGACCTCCTTGGACCTGTAATTATCCGGCGTGCCGAACACCACATCCAGTGTGATTTTTCCTGTACAACACGCTTCCCAATTGGGGATCATTCCTCTAAAGGTTGTGCTGCTTCGCTCAATGCAGCTCCAGTCTATTTCCATTTTTGAATGGTTTCCTCGTAAATGAGGTTCAATCCGCTGCCACCGTCCATGAGTACCTTGGTAAGGCGAAAGCCGTCCACTATTGGACTGAGGACCAATGCGGCCGGTGCTCGGGCTGTTCGGAATTTAGGTTCATCACTGGCATTAAAGGTAATAGCCGTGTCACTCCATGGGTTTATCGTTGCTACTTGGTAGACTTCGGCAAGGCTGCTGAGTGATCGTTTCCGCATATTATTTGATGCGAAAGTCTCGAAGACTGTTAATACCGTACTGGTATCCCTGGGCTGGTGCTCTGTGGATGCTGGGGTTAGAAGCTCTTCGCCACTTTTGGCCACCTGCCGGAGTATCCAACATGCTCTAAGGCTATGAGTTGGTGTGGCGCCCTATGTACTATGAATTTTACAGGTCCATTGAGCCATCCCTCCAAAGACAGCTTCCATGCCACCGTAAGGGGTTTTTTGTTTTGGTGTTTAACCCGGGTGGTGTCGATAATGCACCCTTTTATTTCGGACCGGGTTTGTATTCGGGGCGGATTGTCCCAAAATCCTACTTCGGTTTCGAGCGCTTTCCATCGCCGCAGTACTTTTCGTACTATGGACGCCAAGTCAACCAAGCGTGTAATTTCCACGGTGACCTATGGCGTTGAGGATTCCCTTGTCCGTGCAATTATTGCGAGAAGAATGAAATTGCGTCTTCCTCGCGCAGTCCTTTATCCTGTTCATAACCGGGAGGAATCGCCCGATAATGATGTCTTTGTTTCCTCGGGCTCTTGCCTAATTTTGGATAGATCGCATATGTTCGGGTGGGTGGGTGGAATTAAATCCTAAACCTCACCCGATCTGAGACTCAAGGGCCAAGGAGTTTCCGAACTTCGTAAGTTTGGATTCTTGGATGTTGTCCAATGAATCTAGCCCGTTGCTCGACTCTAAGTTCAGGTCTTGAGTGGCGTCCTCCCTCCGGGTATCCGGCTTGGAGGATCGGGAATCGGACATAGCTAGTCCTTAAGATAGATGAAGGGTCGCCGCATTGTTCCTCCACCACAAAGAACGTGATGGGTGACCAGGGAGAGTTAATCTCTCTCGAGATCGGGTTTAGGCCCAATCGATCGTGAGTCATGGCGACTACCGGTAGCGGCGATGCGATCCGAGAGCTCGTTTAAGGAAGAGAGCTCCGTCGGATCTTCTTGCTCGGCGAGTTCGAGTTGACGTGAAGATTGCTTTCGATGACCGAGAAGTCATCGTTGGCGCGGCGAGCAAGCGGTCATAAGAAAACCGCCTTAGCCGGAGAGTTTGGCCGATAGCCAAAGCTCCTTTAACAATGATGCCGTCTTTAAAGAAGGGATGAGGCATCCTTCACGATGGCGGCGGCAGAGGAACTCTCAATGAAAACACCAATGTCGATGTCAAAACCGGCGGATCTCGGGTAGGGGGTCCCGAATCGTGCGTCTAGGCGGATGGTAATAGGAGACAAGGGACATGATGTTTTACCAAGTTCGGGCCCTCTCGATGGAGGTAAAACCCTACTCTGCTTGATTAATATTGATGATATGGGTAGTACAAGAGTAGATCTACCACGAGATCAGAGAGGCTAAACCCTAGAAGCTAGCCTATGGTATGATTGTTATTCGTCCTACGGACTAAAACCCTCCGGTTTATATAGACACCGGAGAGGGCTAGGGTTACACAGAGTCGGTTACAATGGGAGGAGACCTACATATCCGTATCGCCAAGGTTTCCTTCCACGCCAAGGAAAGTCCCATCCAGACACGGGACGAAGTCTTCAATCTTGTATCTTCATAGTCCAGGAGTCCAGCCAAAGGTTATAGTTCGGCTATCCGGACACCCCCTAATCCGGGACTCCCTCAACCACCTTGGAACATCTTCCTAAACATATTGTTTTCTCTGAAAAATAATTCTGAAATGTTTAATAACTTCAAACAAAAGTGAACCAACTTCAATAAAATTGATAGCAACTACTCCTACAAGTGCCTAGAGCCTATATCAAGCATTAGAACTACTTGGAAGCATATAAATTTGACATGCAAGCTCAAGAACATGGTAACCTATGCAGCACAAATTTGCAAAGAATAAAGCACTAGAACAAAAACTAATTGGACCAATGGAGGAGTCACATACCAAGGAACAATCTCCCCAAGCAGTTTTGCGAGAGGTGCTTTGAGCAAGGAGATTGAGAATCACAGCAAAAGTGGCAGGAACACGAGCTTGAGTTGGTTTTTCGGGTTTGTGTGAGGCAGAGAAAGAAGATGGGTGCAGGGATAAGTGGAGGAGGGCCACCATGGGCCCACGAAGTGCGCCCGAGGGGTGTAGGGCGCGCCCTCCACCCTCATAGCCAGGTGGCAGCTCCCCCGCGGTAATTTTTGCACTAAAAATCCTCAAATATTCCCGAAAAAATCATATTAAATTGGCTTGGCATTCTGATGACTTTTATTTTCGGGATATTTTTATATTGCACGGATAAATCAGGAAAGAGAGAGAAAAATACTATTTTACTTTATTTCTACTAAATAACAGAAAATATAAAGAGGGTACAGAAGGTTGTGCTTCTAGTTTCATCCATCTCATGCTCATCAAAAGGAATCCACTAACAAGGCTGATCAAGTCTTGCTAACAAACTCATTCCGATAGTCATGGAGCCGGAGAAATTTCGAATAACACTATGTTACCTCAACGGGGATATGGACATCCCCAATAATAAGTATATCATATTTCTTCTTGACAGTAGGGAGAGGAAATTCAAAACCTCCAAATATAATCGATGGAATTTTTCCAATAGAGTTGATACTATGAACTTGAGGTTGTTTCCTCGGAAAGTGTATAGTATGCTCATTGCCATTAACATGAAAAGTGGCATTGCCTTTGTTGCAATCAATAACAGCCCCTGCAGTATTAAGGAAAGGTCTTCCAAGAATAATGGACATACTATCATCCTCGGGAATATCAAGAATAACAAAGTCTGTTAAAATAGTAATGTTTGAAACTACAACAGGCACATCCTCACAAACACCGACAGGTATAGCAGTTGATTTATCAGCCATTTGCAAAGATATTTCAGTAGGTGTCAACTTATTCAAGTCAAGTCTACGATATAAAGAGAGAGGCATAACACTAACACCGGCTCCAAGATCACATAAAGCGGTTTTAACATAATTTCTTTTAATGGAGCATGGTATAGTAGGTACTCCTGGATCTCCAAGTTTCTTTGGTGTTCCACCCTTAAAAGTATAATTAGCAAGCATGGTGGAAATTTCAGCTTCGGTATCTTTCTTTTATTTGTAACAATATCTTTCATGTATTTAGCATAAGGATTTGTTTTGAGCACATCGATCAATCGCATACATAAAAGATGGGTCTAATCATTTCAGCAAAGCGCTCAAAATCCTCATCATCCTTTTCTTGGATGGTTTGGGAGGAAAATGCATGGGTTTCTGAACCCATGGTTCTCTTTCTTTACCATGTTTCTTAGCAAATGAAGTCTCTCTTATCATAACGTTGATTCTTTGATTGTGGGTTATCAAGATCAACAGCAGGTTCAACTTCTACATTATTATCATTACTAGGTTGAGCATCATCATGAACATCATCATTAACATTTTCACTAGGTTCATGTTCATTACCAGATTGTGTTTCAAAGATCGGACATAGAGATATCATTTGGATTCTCGTGGTTCAAAGAATAGGTTCACTAGATGTTTGCAAAGTCCTATCATTTTTCTTTTCTTCCTTTTAGAAGAACTAGGTACATCAATATTATTTTTCCGAGAATCTTGCTCGATTCTCTTAGGGTGGCCTTCAGGATACAAAGGTTCTGAGTCATTCTACCAGTTCTAGTAGCCACTCTAACAGCATAATCATTTTTCTTACTATTCATTTCGTCAAGCACTTCTTTCTGATCCTTAAGTACTTGTTCTACTTGAGTGGTAACCATAGAAGCATGTTTGCTAACAAGTTTAAGTTCACCTCTAATATTAGCCATATAATCACCCAAGCGTTTAATCATATAAGCATCTTGTTTTAATTGTCTACCAAAATAAGCATTGAAATCGTCTTGCTTAGACATAAAGTTATCAAACTCATCCAAGCACTGACTAGCAATTTTAGTAGGAGGGACTACTTGTGTCGGGATATCGGGATCAGGAGGTTCTTCAGTGAATAAAGAATTGAGATCATATACTTCTTCAACAGGCGGTAAATTAAGACCATGTATTTCTTCAATAGGAGGTAAATTCTTAACATCTTCAGCTTTTATACCTTTTTCTTTCATAGATTTCTTTGCCTCTTGCATATCTTTAGGACTGAGAAATAGAACACCTCTCCTCTTCGGAGTTGGTTTAGGAATAGGCTCAGCAGTTGGAGCAGGAGCTGGCTCAGGGGCTGGCTCAGGAGGTGCCCAATTATTTTCATTTATCAACATATTATTCAATAAAATCTCAGCTTCATCCGGTGTTCTTTCCCTGAAAAGAGAACCAGCACAACTATCCAGGTAATCTCTGGAAGCATCGGTTAGTCCATTACAAAAGATATCAAGTATTTCAGGTTTCTTAAGAGGATGATCAGGCAAAGCATTAAGTATCCCCCAAGCTTGTGGGAGACTCTCTTATTTAATTTGCATGAAGTTGTATATTTCCCTCAAAGCAGCTTGTTTCTTATGAGCAGGGAAATATTTAGCAGAGAATTAATAAATCATATCCTGGGGACTACGCACACAACCAGGATCAAGAGAATTAAACCATATCTTAGCATCACCCATTAATGAGAACGGAAATATTTTGAGTATATAGAGGTAGCGCGATCTCTCATCATTAGTAAACAGGGCAGCTATATCATTTAACTTAGTAAGATGTGCCACAACAGTTTCAGATTCATAGCCATAAAAAGGATCGGATTCAACCAAAGTAATTATATCTGGATCAACAGAGAATTCATAATAATCCTTATCGGGAACACAAATAGGTGAAATAGCAAAAGCAGGGTCGGGTTTCATCCTGTCTCTAAGAGATTCTTTACTCCATTTAATTAGCAGCCTCTTAAGTTCATATCTATCCTTACAAGCAAAAATAGCTGCAGAAGATTCAGCATAGAAAAGATAACCCTCAGAAATAGCAGGCATATTTTCATCATCGTATTCAGATTCAATAATTTCTTTCTCTCCAACCCTAGCAATTTGTTCATCTAGAAATTCACCAAGGGGCACAGTAGTATCAAGCATAGAAGTAGTTTCATCATAAGTACCATGCATAGCAGAAGTGGCATCATCAATAACATGCGACATATCGGAACGAATAGCGTAAGCGAGGTTTAGGTGTCGCTAGCTTACTCATAATAGAAGGTGAATCAAGTGCGAGCTAGATGGCAGTTCCTTACCTCCCCTCGTAGTTGAGGGATAAATTGTTGTCTTAGCGTCTTTCAAGTTCTTCATAGTGTCCAGCAGATATAAATCCCAAGTGACTCAAAGAATAGAGCTACGCTCCCGACAACGGCGCGCTTTAAAAGGGTCTTGATAACCCACAAGTATAGGGGATCGCAACAGTTTTCGAGGGTAGAGTATTCAACCGAAATTTATTGATTCGACACAAGGAGAGCCAAAGAATATTCTCAAGTATTAGCAGCTGAGTTGTCAATTCAACCACACCTGGAAACTTAATATCTGCAGCAAAGTGTTTAGTAGCAAAGTAATATGATAGTGGCGGTAACGATAACAAAAGTAAAGACAGCAAAAGTAATGTTTTTGGTATTTTGTAGTGATTGTGACAAAGAGCAATGTAAAAGTAAATAAGCGAGAACCAAGATATGGAAAGCTCGTAGGCACCGGATCGTTGATGGATAATTATGCGGATGTGGTTCGTCATGTAATAGTCATAACATAGGGTGACACAGAACTAGCTCCAATTCATCAATGTAATGTAGGCATGTATTCCGAATATAGTCATACGTGCTTATGGAAAAGAACTTGCATGACATCTTTTGTCCTACCCTCAAGTGGCAGCGGGGTCCTATTGGAAACTAAGGGATATTAAGGCCTCCTTTTAATAGAGAAACGGAACAAAGCATTAGCACATAGTGAATACATGAACTCCTCAAACTATGGTCATCACCGAGAAGTATCCCGATTATTGTCACTTAGGGGTTGTCGGATCATAACACATAATAGGTGACTATAGACTTGCAAGATAGGATCAAGAACACACATATATTCATGAAAACATAATAGGTTCAGATCTGAAATCATGGCACTCGGGCCCTAGTGACAAGCATTAAGCATAGCAAAGTCATAGCAACATCAATCTCAGAACATAGTGGATACTAGGGATCAAACCCTAACAAAGCTAACTTGATTACATGATAAATCTCATCCAACCCATCACCGTCCAGCAAGCCTACGATGGAATTACTCACGCACGACAGTGAGCATCATGAAATTGGTGATGGAGGATGGTTGATGATGACGATGACGACGAATCCCCCTCTCCGGAGCCCCGAACGGACTCCCGATCAGCCCTCACGAGAGAGATTAGGGCTTGGCGGCGGCTCTGTATCGTAAAACGTGATGATTCTTTCTCTCTGATTTTTTTCTCCCCGAAAGCCAATAAATAGAGTTGGAGTTGGCGTCGGAGGAGGTCCAGGGGGCCCACGAGGTAGGGTGCGCGCCCTAGGGGGGGCGGCGCCCCCACCCTCGTGGACAGGGCGTGGGCCCCCTAGTCTTCATCTTTGGCGAGGATTTTTTATTATTTATTCTAAGATATTCCGTGGAGTTTCAGGTCATTCCGAGAACTTTTGTTTTCTGCACATAAAACAACATCATGGCAATTCTGCGTCAGTCCGGGTTAGTTCCATTCAAATCATACAAGTTAGAGTCCAAAACAAGGGCAAAAGTGTTTGGAAAAGTAGATACGACGGAGACGTATCAACTCCCGCAAGCTTAAACCCTTGCTTGTCCTTAAGCAATTCAGTTGACAAACTGAAAGAGAAAAAGAAAAACTTTTACAAACTCTTTTGGATCTTGTTGTTGTAACTATGTCAAGCCAGTATTCAGGTTTTCAGCAAAGATCATAACTAACCACATTTGCAATAACCCCTAGGTCTCATGTTTACTCATATCAATAACATAATCAGCTAGCAAGCCATAATAATAAATCTCGGATCGAAACACTTACTCAAAATAATCATAATATGATATAACAAGATGGTATCTCGCTAGCCCTTCCCGAGACTGCAAAATATAAATGCAGAGCACCATCAAAGATCAAGGACTGACTAGACATTGTAATTCATGGAAAAAGAGATCCAATCATAGTCATACCCGATATAAATTAACAGTAATGAATGCAAATGACAGCTGTGCTCTCCAAATTAGTGCTTTTTAATAAGAGGGTGATGACTCAATCATAAAAGTAAATAGATAGGCCCTTCACAGAGGGAAGCAGGGATTTGTAGAGGTGCCAGAGCTCGATTTTGAAATAGAGATAAATTATATTTTGAGAGGCATACTTTCTTTGTCAACATAACAACTAAGAGATGACGATATCTTCCATGTTAAACAAATTATAGGCGGTTCCCAAACAGAATGGTAAAGTTTATACTCCCCCTCCTCCACAAGCATCAATCCATGGCTCGCTCGAAACATCGAGTGCCTCCAACATTCAACGGGTCCCAGGGGGAGTTTTGTTTGCAATTATTTTGATTTAGTTTGCATAAAGCATGGGACTGGGCATCCCGGTGACCAGCCATTTTCTCGTGAGTGAGGAGCGGAGTCCACTCCTCTTGAGAATAACCCGCCTAGCACGGAAGATAAGGGCAGCACTGGTTGATATATGAGCTATTCGAGCATGCAAAACAGAATGATTATTTGAAGGTTTACTTGGAACGGCAGGTAGATACCGCATATAGGAAGGTATAGTGGACTCATATGGAATAACTTTGGGGTTTAAGGGATTGGATGCACAAGCAGTATTCCCGCTTAGTACAAGTGAAGGCTAGCAAAAGGCGGGAAGCGACCAACTAGAGAGCGACAACAGTCATGAACATGCATTAAAATTAATAAACATTGAACACAAGCATGAGTAGGATATAATCCACCATGAACATAAATATCGTGAAGGCTATGCTGATTTGTTTCAACTACATGCGTGAACATGTGCCAAGTCAAGTCACTTAAATCATTCAAAGAAGGATACCACCCTATCATACCACATCACAACCATTTTAATAGCATGTTGGCACACAAGGTAAACCATTATAACTCATAGCTAATCAAGCATGGCACAAGCAACTATGATCTCTAATTGTCATTGCAAACATTTTTATTCATAATCAGCTGAATCAGGAACGACGAACTCATCATATTTACAAAAACAAAAGAGGTCGAGTTCATACCAGCTTTTTCCATCTCAGTCAGTCCATCATATATCATCATAATTGCCTTTCACTTGCACGACCGAACGATGTGAATAAAAATACGAGTGCACGTGCATTGGACTAAGCTGGAATCTGCGAGCATTCAATAAACAAGAGAAGACAAGGCAATATGGGCTCTTGGTTAAATCAACAATGATGCACATAAGAGCCGCTTAAACAATTTAATCATGGTCTTCTCCTACTGACCCCCAAAGAAAAGAAAAGAAATAAAAACTATTTACACGGGAAAGCTCCCAACAAGCAAAAGAAGAACGAGAAATATTTTTGGGTTTTCCTTTTTAATTACTACTACTACAGCAAGAAAAATAAACTACTACTAATTTTTTTTGGTTTTTCTAAGGTTTATTAAACACACAAGAAGAAAGCAGGAAAAAGAAAGTAAACTAGCATGGATATTACAGTGAAAGAGTATGAGCACCGACATCTAGCAATGAGTGTATGTGAACATAAATGTAATGTCGGTGAGAAATACGTACTCCCCCAAGCTTAGGCTTTTGGCCTAAGTTGGTCTATTGCCAGGGATAACCTGGCGGATACCCGTAGGTGTAGCTGGGGTCGTACTGTGATGCAGCCGCTATCGCCTCCTGAGCTGCAGCGTGGCGTCGAGCCGCCTCCGCTCTTCTCTCGTACTCATTTGCCTCCTCTCTGGTAATAATATATCTTCCTTTTGTCTGAAAATCAAAGAAGGCAGGAGCAGGAAGAGTAACATGGACAACATGTCGTTTGTTAAAGATTAGTCGATACTGGAGAGGTGGTTCAGTCCTCTCAACAAACAGGTGGGCAACCATAGAATCAAAATATAAATAAGTAGGGGGTAACTCCATATCACCCTCACGAATGTCTATCTCAAGAAAATTAGCTAAGCGGGTTGCATAAATTCCTCCAAAGAAATCTCCGTTATGTCTATTATGATTCAACCTACGAGCTAAAATGGCTCCCATATGATAAGATTGGTCTCCTAACAAAGCACTTCTGAGAATGCTGAGATCAGGGGCACACATGTGGCATGCTTCATCCTTAGCATTTATGCATCTACCTATGAAGAGAGCAAAATAATGTATAGCAGGAAAGTGAATGCTCCCTATAGTTGCTTGTGTTATATCTCTAGATTCCCCCACAGTTATTCTAGCAAGAAAGTCTCTATATTCAGATTTAGGGGATCCTGGCACTACCCCAAGATGGAAGTTTGCAAGCAAAAGTGAAATCCTCTAAGTCCATGGTATAAGATTTGTCATAAAGGTCAAACATGACTGAAGGAGAATTACGCAAAGATGAAAACTCAAACCTCCTCACAAATGAACTTGTGAGATCATGATACTGGGGGCATTTGTCAGCTTCAAAGTCCTCAAGACCGGCAATGTGTATATATGCGTTGAATTCTTCTTTGATTCCCGCTTGATTTATAAAATTTTCCGAAGGTCATTCACAGGGCCTCACAGGAGCGTCTCTTGGTGGTTCCTCGTCAGCATCACACATTGCAAGCATTGGACCTTGCTTCCTTGAAGAACCACTGTCAGTGTCAAAACCGGCGGATCTCGGGTAGGGGGTCTCGAACTGTGCGTCTAGGCGGATGGTAACAGGAGACAAGGGACACGATGTTTTTACCCAGGTTCGGGCCCTCTCGATGGAGGTAAAACCCTACTCCTGCTTGATTAATATTGATGACATGGGTAGTACAAGAGTAGATCTACCACGAGATCGTAGAGGCTAAACCCTAGAAGCTAGCCTATGGTATGATTGTTATTCATCCTCTGACCTAAAACCCTCCGGTTTATATAGACACCGGAGAGGGCTAGGGTTACACAGTCAGTTACAATGGGAGGAGATCTACATATCCGCGTCGCCAAGCTTGCCTTCCACGCCAAGGAAAGTCCCATCCGGACACGGGACAAAGTCTTCAATCTTGTATCTTCATAGTCCAGGAGTCCGGCCAAAGGTTATAGTTCGGCTATCCGGACACCCCCTAATCCGGGACTCCCTCAGTAGCCCCCGAACCAGGCTTCAATGATGATGAGTCCGGCGCGCTGATTGTCTTCGGCATTGTAAGGCGGGTTCTTCTCCAAATTCTGTGTACCTATTGAATAGTGTTCGGCTTCTCATGAATATTGCACTCCTTGGCTTCCACGCCCAATAATGGCCGTCTTCCACGTGTCAAACGAAATTTATTAAACCGAAATTTATTGATTCGACACAAGGAGAGCCAAAGAATATTCTCAAGTATTAGCAGCTGAGTTGTCAATTCAACCACACCTGGAAACTTAATATCTGCAACAAAGTGTTTTGTAGCAAAGTAATATGATAGTGGCGGTAACGGTAACAAAAGTAAAGACAAAGAAAAGTAATGTTTTTGGTATTTTTGTAGTGATTGTGACAAGAGTAAATGTAAAAGTAAATAAGCGAGAACCAGTATATGGAAAGCTCATAGGCACCGGATCAGTGATGGATAATTATGCCGTATGTGGTTCGTCATGTAACAGTCATAACATAGGGTGACATAGAACTAGCTCCTATTCATCAATGTAATGTAGGCATGTATTCCAAATATAGTCATACGTGCTTATGGAAAAGAACTTGCATGACATCTTTTGTCCTACCCTCCCGTGGCAGTGGGGTCCTATCGGAAACTAAGGGATATTAAGGCCTCCTTTTAATAGAGAATCGGAACAAAGCATTAGCACATAGTGAATACATGAACTCCTCAAACTATGGTCATCACCGAGAAGTATCCCGATTCTTGTCACTTGGGGGTTGTCGGATCATAACACATAATAGGTGACTATAGACTTGCAAGATAGGATCAAGAACACACATATATTCATGAAAACATAATAGGTTCAGATCTGAAATCATGGCACTCGGGCCCTAGTGACAAGCATTAAGCATAGAAAAGTCATAGCAACATCAATCTCAGAACATAGTGGATACTAGGGATCAAACCCTAACAAAGCTAACTTGATTACATGATAAATCTCATCCAACCCATCACCGTCCAGCAAGCCTATGATGGAATTACTCACGCGGCGGTGAGCATCATGAAATTGGTGATGGAGGATGGTTGATGATGACGACGGCGACGAATCCCCTCTCCGGAGCCCCGAGCGGACTCGAGATCAGCCTCTCCAGAGAGATTAGGGCTTGGCGGCGGCTCCGTGTCGTAAAATGCGATGATTCTTTCTCTCGATTTTTTCTCCCGAAAGCCAATAAATAGAGTTGGAGTTGGCGTCGGAGGAGGTCGAGGCCACGAGGTGGCCGCGCCCCTAGGGGCGCGCCCCACCTCGTGGACAGGGCATGGGCCCCCTGGTGTTCATCTCTGGCGAGGATTTTTTATTATTTATTCTATGATATTCCGTGGAGTTTTAGGTCATTCCGAGAACTTTTGTTTTCTGCACATAAAGCAACATCATGGCAATTCTGCTGAAAACAACGTCAGTCCGGGTTAGTTCTATTCAAATCATACAAGTTAGAGTCCAAAACAAGGGCAAAAGTTTTTGGAAAAGTAGATACGACGGAGACGTATCATGCACATTATGGGCATTCCGCTTCCTCAACACCATCGGCAGTCAAAATGATTTACACTTGTATGTTCACCTTTACTGCCTCTAAATATTGTGGTTCATCATAGTTAATTGCTGTCTAATCCTGTAATTACTGAACATATTGTACTGACAATTTTATTTATGGATTCGCTGTTGAACCATTGTGCTGAGAATTTCAATTCTATGTTTCATATTTCAAAATTTCCAATTCGAATAATAAATTACAGGGAAAAATAAAATTATACAGGAGCGAATAAAATAATGTGCACACGGTTGGAAAGAAAACAGCGTGTGCGATGAAAAATAGAGAACATATGGTTCTTTGATGTTAAATGTTTGCCATAACCGACGGACACACACACAGTTTCATCTCATATACGGCAAACCTTCAAACCAGTGTGCGTGTGTGATAGGAATGGCAATCGCACATAGTTATGAAAATGGACACGTTGGCGTTAGTAGAGGCACTGCACACATTTTACTTTCTTGAACTATGTGTGATAACGTACCTATCGCAAACATATCAGTAGATTAAATGTTGATGTTCACCTTTTTCATACGACTATAGCGGCGTAATTGCTTGGGATGTCTCTCATATCAGAAATTTAACGTCAAGATGTAACGTGTGGGACTGGGTCGGCTTCTCATACATTTATTCTATGGCGACCGTCAGTAGCCACTCGCCTATACCCGACGGTTTCGAGGTCGTGCGGGAAGGATCCCCCTATCGCAGTTATTCACTTGGCGACGGTTCCAAATGTCGTCGCAGAAAGGGGTTAAAAACCGTTTGTATAGCACCTTACAGTACGTGGCACCTCTTGAAGTAATTCCAGCTCTATAAATTCCCAAATATTACCAATACATCAGAGAGCCACCCAAAATACTTTTCTGCCGCCGCAAGTTTCATTTCTTCGGAGATCCCATCTGGAGACCTTTTCCGGTACTCTGCCGGTGGGGGAATCAATCATGGAGGGCCTCTACATCAACCTTGCTGCCCTTCCGATGATGGGTGAGTAGTTTACCATAGACTTACAGGTCCATAGCTAGTAGCTAGATGGCTTCTTCTCTCTCTTAGATCTTCAATACAATATTATCTTCGATGTTCCTGGAGATCTATTCGACTTAATCCTTTTTTGCAATGTGTTTGTTGGGATCCGATGAATTGTGGGTTTATGATCAAATTTTTCATCAATATTATTTGAGTTTTTTCTGAATTCTTATATGCATGATTGTTATAGCTTTGTATTTCTCTCCGATCTGTTTGTTTGGTTTGGCCAATTAGATTGATTTATCTTGCAATGGGAGAGGTGCTTTGTGATGGGTTCGATCTTGTGGTGCTCAATCCCAGTGACAAAAAGGGACATGACACATATTTGTATTGTTGCCATTAAGGATAAAAAGATGGGGTTTATTCATATTGATTGGGTTTACTTTGTCTACATCATGTCATGTTGCTTAAGGCATTACTCCGTTCTTTATGAACTTAATATTATAGATGCATGCTGGATAGTGGTCGATGCGTGGAGTAATAGTAGTAGATATAGGCAGGAATTGGTCTACTTGTCTCGGACATGATGCCTATATACATGATCATTGCCTTGAATATTGTCATAACTATGCGCTTTTCTATCAATTGCCCAACAGTAATTTGTTCACCAACCGTATGCTATGTTCAAGAGAGAAGCATCTAGTGAAAACTTTACCCTGGGTCTATCTTTATCATATATTAAAATCCAAAAATACATTGCTGCAATTTATCTACCGGTATCTAATTTTGTTTTTTTGTATCTATCTATCACTATGTGATTTGATCCTTACAAATTAACCGCTAGGGGATTGACAACCCGTTGTTTGTGTTGGGTGCAAGTATTTGTTTTTTTGTGTGTAGGGGATTGACAACCCGTTCTTTGATCGAAAACCTAAATACATGTGTGAATACATAAACAAATATCGTGTCCCTAGTAAGCCTCTACTAGACTAGCTCGTTGATCAAAGATGGTTAAGGTTTTCTAACCATAGACATGTGTTGTCATTTGATAACGAGATCGCATCATTATGGCAATTCCTATAGTTGTAGAAGCAATAGTTGGCGAGACGACCCCGACGCAACGATGGAGATCAAGGTATCGAGCCGGTGATGATGGAGATCATGACGATGCTTTGGAGATGGAGATCAAAAGCACAAGATGATGATGGCCATATCATGTCATATATTTTGATTGCATGTGATGTTTATCCTTTATGCATCTTATTTTGCTTAGAACGGTGGTAGCATTATAAGATGATCCCTTCAGTAAATTTCAAGATAAAAGTGTTCTCCCCAAGTATGCACCGTTGCCAAAGTTCGTCGTTTTGAAGCACCACATGATGATCGGGTGTGATAGACTCTATGTTCACATACAATGGGTGTAAGACAGTTTTGCACATGCAGAATACTTGGGTTAAACTTAAGAAGACTAACATGTACAAACATGGTCTCGGAACACTTGAGACCGAAAGGTCGAACGTAAGTCATATAGTAGATATGATCAACATAGAGATGTTCACCATTGATGACTACTCCATCTCACATGATGATCAGACATGGGTTAGTTGATTTGGATCATGTATCACTTACATAACTTGAGCGATGTTTATTTAAGTGGGAGTTCATTAGTAATTTGATTAATGAACTTAAATTTATCATGAACTCAGTCTTATAGCTTTGCATATCTATGTTGTAGATCAATTGCTCGCGATTTAGCTCCCCTATTTTTGATATTTTCCAAGACAAAACTAAGTTGAAAGATGATAATGGCAATGATGTGGACAGGGTCCATGATCTGAGGATTATCCTCATTGTTGCACAGAAGAATTATGTCCTTGATGCACCGCTACGTGACAGAGCTGCTGCAGAAGCTGATGCAGACATTATGAACATTTGGCAAAGCTCGATCTGATGACTACTTGATAGTTTAGTGCGCCATGCTTTACGGCTTTGAATCTGATGACTACTTGATAGTTTAGCTCGATCGATGGGCTCCAAAGGCGTTTTGAGCATAATGGAACATATGTGATGTTCCAAGAGCTGAAATTGGTATTTTAGGCTCATGCCTGTGTTGAGAGGTATGAGACCTCTGACAAGTACTTTGCCTACAAGAGGGAAGAGAATAGCTCAGAAGTGAGCATGTGCTCAAAATGTCTGGGGTACTACAATCGCTTGAATCAAGTGGAAGTTCATAGATCTCCAGTTACTATCATGTAACATCCCAAATTTTCAATTTGGAATGTTATACATAGGTCATCCATGCATATCATATTTTACTGCATCTTCGTTCCGCAATCCTCGAAATCCTAAGCAACTCAAGGACCCTCGAAGAGAGTTGGGGATTTTCCGGTTTTCATATTTGATTTTTATCAAATAGCAAAAACGAGGATTTTTTATTTTAATTATTTTTCTCTTCAGAAAAATATTTCATAATAAATAAATGAGAGGAGATAATATGACTTCTCCAAAACAATTGAAATACTGGAGGAAAAATGTTAAAATCATTTGTTGAATTTTATTTTATTTTATTTGGATTTTATTTGCATTAGAAAAATTGCACGTTTTCAAAAATTGCATTTAGGGCCAAGAAAATGTTCATCTCGTTCTAAATATTTCATTTAGACGGTGAAAATTTGTTTTGGCATTTTTAGATTTTTATTTTATTTTATAGGATTTATTTTCTGTCGGTGGAACTATTTAAAAAGTTTCCCAGCCCGGGCCGAGGCCCGGCCGAGCCAGCCGGCCTTGTGCACGCCTCCCCGCCTGCAAGCCGACCCTTCGCCGCCGGACGAGTCGAGCCGGACTCCACCTCGCCGCCGCCTTGCCCCCTCCTCTAAGCCGAGCCCCCTCTCTTAAATCTGGAGCCCCACGCCACCACACACGAACACCACCACCCGCCACCGCCCGCCCGAGCCGCCTGAGCCCGAGCCGCCACACCGCCCGGAGCCGCCGCCTCCACACCGCCGCCGCCACCCCACCACCCCACGCCGCCCACCGCCCGCCGAGCGAGCCGAGGTAGCCGCCCCGCCGCCCTGGTTTTCTAAAGAAAACCGTTCGGTTTTTAGAAAACCCTAGGTTTTCGTTTTTTTAAATAGATCGGCTTTTATTCTTCGGTTTCTTTAATTAGCGAGCGTTCGCTCGTTCATTCGTTTTAACGAACGCGTTCTTCATTTAGATCCAGATAACGAACTTTCGTTCGTTAGTCTGTTCGTCAGTTTTTCTTTTTCTCAGATTTATTCCGCGATTTTTCTGATCGCGATTTCAGATCCGATCTTAGTTTCTGTTTATCTTTTCGCTCGTTAGTCGGAATCAGGTGATTCAAGCGCCTAGATCGTCGTCTCGAGACCCTAGTTTCGTTTAAACAACTTAAACAAGATTTTGATACTGTAAAATTTGACCCTAGTTCAGATTAGTTAACTGATCTTGTTTCTTTCGCCGTTTGAGTTTCGTTGCTCCGTCTGGTTTGATTCTTTTTGCGAACCAGAGTTCTTAAGTTGAACTTTGTGGTCAACCTCTTTTATTTGAGTTTTTCTTGTGCACCTTTGCTTGTTGCTTATGTATTTTATTGTTTGCTTCCGATACAATTCCTGAAGTACGAAGCGTGTTACTACGAGTCTCTAGGATTCGTGGAACGTCAGCAAGGCAAGTAACACTTTGATCATACTCTTTTCATACCCAGTTTTTATGCATTAGTTCAATCCTCAAACATTGGATGGTTAGGATGTCATTAACTTGTGGGTTGGGAAGTAGTAGTTGAGGTAGAACCTATTGCCCTGTTACTATCAAACCCTTGGGAGTTACTTCTACGTGTTGCTTATATTGCTATGCTATGCTCATAGACGTGGATTGGGTTTGAGTGTATCCATGATAGATGTGAGATTGTTAATTAATGGTTTAATTTAAGGTGGCAACTTTAATACACATCTGGGTGGATTGAGGCACTGGGAACCCAGTGTTGTCTGCTTTTATTTTGGAAATCCCGGGGTACCCGTGTGATCTTCCTACGGACCGCCACCCAGGCTCAAAGGGAACTAAGATTATTCATGCTAGAAACTTCCGTGTGTAGCCACAAGCTACTATGGGCTCTAGAATAGTTGAGTAAGTTACGTGAAGCTCTTGAGTAGAGAGGTAGATCAGCATGTAGTGGGTTTTGTAGGTTTGGTATGGTCTACCCGGAGTAGAGAGTTAATATTTCTGAAAGACTGTGTCTCGGTCATCCGTTTCTCAAACACCATGTAGTGCGAGAAATCATCCACATTGTATAGTTTTATTGCTAACGCTTTCATCATTACTTATACATGTTCCTCTACCTATGATATTATGCAGCTCCTGAATACCGGAGGACCACCTTGTGTGCTATCAAACGTCACAACATAACTGGGTGATTATAAAGATGCTCTATAGGTGTCTCCGATGGAGTTTGTTGAGTTGGCATAGATCGAGATTAGGATTTGTCACTCTGTGTATCAGAGAGGTATCTCTGGGCCCACTCGGTAATGATCATCACTATAAGCCTTGCAAGTTATGTGACTAATGAGTTAGTTACGGGATGATGCATTATGGAACGAGTAAAGAGACTTGCCGGTAACGAGATTGAACTAGGTATGATGATACCGATGATCGAATCTCGGGCAAGTAACATACCGATGACAAAGGGAACAACGTATGTTGTTATGCGGTTTGACCGATAAAGATCTTTGTAGAATATGTAGGAGCCAATATGACCATCCAGGTTCCGCTATTGGTTATTGACCGGAGATATGTATCGGTCATGTCTACATAGTTCTCGACCCCGTAGGGTCCGCACGCTTAACGTTCGATGACGATTTGTATTATATGAATTATGTGATTTGGTGACCGAATGTTGTTCGAAGTTCCGGATGAGATCACGGGCATGACGAGGAGTCACGAAATGGTCTAGAGGTAAAGATTCATATATAGGACGATAGTATTCGGACACCGGAAGTGTTCTGGGGGTACCGGGTACGTATCAGGTCACCGAAAGGGGTGCCGAGCTCACCCCCCTCCCCCCGGCAAAGATATGGGCCTTATTTGGCCTAGGGCAGGACAGACCAGCCCCTTGTGGGCTGGTTCGCCCCCATATGGGCTGATCTAAGTGGAGAAAGGAAAAGGGGAGGAGGAAAGGAAATAGAGGGAATAGGATTCCCCCTTCCTTTCCCTCTCCCTCTTTCCTTCCCCCGAATAGGAATAGGAAAGGGTGGAGGCCGACTTGGGAGGCGCCGCGCCCAAGTAGGATTCCTCCTACTTGGGGCGCCCCCATGGCTGCCTCTCCTCCCCTCCAACCTATATATATGAAGGGTGGGGGCACCTCTAGAACACACAACAAACATTGTTAGCCGTGTGCGGCGCCCCTCCACAGTTTATGCCTCCGGTCATATTCACGTAGTGCTTAGGCGAAGCCCTGCGCGGATCACTTCACCATCACCGTCACCACGCCGTCATACTAACGGAACTCTCCCTCGACAGTTTGCTGGATCAAGAGTTCAAGGGACGTCATTGAGCTGAACGTGTGCAGAACTCGGAGGTATTGTATATTCGGTGCTTGATCGGTTGGATCGCGAAGACGTTCAACTACATCAACCACGTTAAGATAACGCTTCCGCTTTCGGTCAACGAGGGTATGTGGACACACTCTCCCGTCTCATTGGTATGCTTGTCTTAGATAGATCTTGCGTGATAGTAGGTAAATTTTTTGAAATACTACGTTCCCCTAAAATTCGTTTAGTAGAAGAGTTTTGGAGTGCACCCGGTAGTCATCGGGTCACCGGAAGGGGATATAGACCCCTCGGTAAGTGTATGGGCTTAATGGGCCAAAGGAGGGGACATACCAACCCACTAGGGGGCTTGTGTGCCCCTCTACATGGCTGGCCATCCCTAGGGGAAGGAAATGGGAGTGGTGGCCCCTCCTGCCTTTCCCTTCTCGGGAGAGAAAGGAAGGGGGCGCCTCCTCCTGTTACCTTCGTCCGGCACTCATATATGGAAAGGGGGGCGCGGCTTGGGGAAGTCCCCAAGTAGGATTCAGCCCTTATTGGGGCGCCCCTTGGCCTCTCCCCTCTCCCTCCCACCTATATATATGGGGGACGGGGGCGCCTAGCACAATTATGAGAATCGCTTAGCGTGTGTGGCGCCCCCTCCATCGTTTACACCCCCTGTCATATTTTGCAAGTGCTTAGGCAAAGCCCTGCGGAGATAGTGTTTGCACACGAACACGTCAACGTGTACCCTCGACGCCGGGGGTGATGCACCGCAGCTCACGTCGAAGGAGACCCGCCGGAAGCGCTGCACGCAGACAATCCGACGGGCGCTTTGAGCACCCGAAACCCCACGCGCCCGGGAGGGACCCGTGCAGACGCTGGCGGCTATGGGCTGCCCTAGGTCGGTTCGCTGCCCCTAGAGCCTCGAGGATCGCCATATGCAAAAGAAGAACGAACGAAGAACGAGAGAGAAAGAACAAGGGAGGGATGTAAAACTAGGGTAAAAAGTAGATGAGTTTTGCGATTGTGTGTTGTTGTTCAATCGGCCGTCACCCCTTAAGTATATAAGAGGCGGCTGGACTTCCCGTGCAAGGAAAAGGCTTCAATTCACGTCCAAAACCCTAGTCCAATTCGGATTTGTTTGGTCCGAACTTTCCAAAATTGTTCGATAAAATCTGGCTGCACCTTGAGGGCCATGTTTGGGGGAGTAAACGATCTCGGATGGAAACGAGCCCAAAAGCAATCTTGACCGTTTCGATGAGACGAACAACTTTCTTGCTGAACGTTTTATGATCTGAGGCCATCTTGAGGGAGTTTTCGACTGTTTTCCGAAGTCTGCAGCAGCAAAATTCAAAACCCGGACGAACATACCCAGTTTTTATGCATTAGTTCAATCCTCAAACATTGGATGGTTAGGATGTCATTAACTTGTGGGTTGGGAAGTAGTAGTTGAGGTAGAACCTATTGCCCTGTTACTATCAAACCCTTGGGAGTTACTTCTACGTGTTGCTTATATTGCTATGCTATGCTCGTAGACGTGGATTGGGTTTGAGTGTATCCATGATAGATGTGAGATTGTTAATTAATGGTTTAATTTAAGGTGGCAACTTTAATACACATCTGGGTGGATTGAGGCACATGGGGAACCCAGTGTTGTCTGTTTTATTTTTGAAAATCCCGGGGTACCCGTGTGATCTTCCTACGGACCGCCACCCAGGCTCAAAGGGAACTGAGATTATTCATGCTAGAAACTTCCGTGTGTAGCCACAAGCTACTATGGGATCTAGCATAGTTGAGTAAGTTACGTGAAGCTCTTGAGTAGAGAGGTAGATCAGCAGGTAGTGGGTTTTGTAGGTTTGATATGGTCTACCCGGAGTAGAGAGTTAATGTTTACGAAGGCGTGTCTCGATCAACCGCTTTCTCAAACACCATGTAGTCTGCGAGAAATCAGCGGAGGCGATCGAGTCTTATGGGGAAAAGTGCTAAACCTCTGCAGAGTGTACAATCTAATCATGGTTAGCCGTGTCTCGGTTATGGACAATTCTGAGTATCTAGTACTTGAGTTATCACATGTATCTCATCACTCTTAATTAATATTGTTGGGTTGTTAACTACTTTAATTGGGATTGAGTTGGGGTTATACCTTCTCAATGTTTCAACCACCATGATAGTTAAATTATAATCTATTCCTTTGTTGTAGGGAAAAATTGGCTTTTCGCAAAACTATAACCGTAGAGCTTTCCACCAGCCAAATATGCATGTAGTGATAGCATTATTCTGTTCTTGCTCTATTGTGTTATATTGCCATATTCCACTGTCTTGACCCGTTCTCGGGCTACAACGTATTATGTTGCGTACTTTTCAGACGAGGAGTAAGGTTTGTTAGGTCGTTGCCGTGCGGCTCAGCTATGCCGTTGGAGTTGATCGACTCACTTTATCTTCCAAGCCTTCCATTTGTTATCGCATTAGATGGCCTTAAGCCATATTATTGTAATAAGTTCTCTTTTGAGACATACGATGTAATAAGTGTGTGATTGCTACTCTGTTATAAATCCTTGATCTTGTGTGTGTCAAAGATTCTTGATCCGGGGATGACACTGGAACACGTAGACTTGACCATCCGAGGTCGGGTCGCTACAAGATGGTATCGAGCACACGCCGAGTGTAGGACACGACCACTAAGATAAACCATAGGTCACTCTTCTCTACTCATTTCGACTCCTCTCCATTTTTCCACTCTTTAGGATGACGGAGATGAAGAACAAGTTTGCACAACCGGATGAAGACACACCTTTTGGACGCCACTTGAAGGAAGTCACTAGGTACTTGAATATTGGAATACCAAGCTTCACCGGGACATACAACGCCACCTTACCAGAAGAGGAGCGCTGGATGATTCAAGTACAAGTTCCAGGAAGGACGTTCTCGCCAACTTCTAAGCCCATAGAATTTTCTTTCGAAGCACCCACCTGGAGTCTAGGCAAGAGCATGGCAGCCCACATTACCATGGGATGCATTGGAGAAGTCTACAACAAGGAGCTTAAGGACACCATCTATCAAATATGTGGGCGCCGAGACGAGCAATGGGAAGTAATCAGCACCAAGAAGGATAGATCCATTGCAGCTTTCATCCAGGAGCTAAACCAGCACATTCGACGTAAGGAGAACCAGATGTGCGCAGACATGATGGAGTTGAAGAAGGTAAAGACCAGGATCATCGAGCTGGAGGAAGAACTCAAGTTTACACGCAATGGATATGAGGAGGAAATCAAGACACTATTGGAGAAGAACGACGACCTAGTTAAGAAGATCGGAGTATTCATGGGAGGACCAGCACCGGAAGAAGAAGACGATGACCCCACTTGCCCGGACAACTACATCATCATCGACGACACCGATTCCGATCCAAGTGATGATGACTACAAAGATGAAGCTGGATCAGACATCATGGAGTCTTCCACCGATCAAAATTTTTAGATGACCACCATATATTAGTAGTATTTCCCCCATGTATCTAGTAGTAGTTGAGCACTTTTGCGGTAGCTCTAGACCGTTTGTATGCCCTTGCTTGATTGATTGAGTGAAATGATTGTGTTTGCCTCATGTGCATATGGGTAGTGTTTTCTCATTAGACCTTTTTTCTATTCTAATCTCTTCCATCTAAACCCATCAGATGCCTCCGAGACATGACACGGTTTTGTTTTTCCACGGAGCTCACCCGATTGATCCAAAGCGGCAGAATGCTTTGATGCAATTGCTAGTTCGTAACCGAGCAACAACAACAACAATAACCCGCCGCCAGTAGACAATTTAGCCTGTTTCCTGAGGTTACAGCCGCCGGTGTTTTCCAGTAGCACCGACCCAATAGTCGCTGATGATTGGCTACGCCGTATTGGAAGGGAGTTAACCACTACAGGATGCACAGATGCCGCGCATCAATTGGATGGACCAGCAGACGCATGGTCGGAGAATTACACGGCTACTTTTCCTATAGCCAATGTCACTTGGGACCAGTTTCAGCAAGCTTTTCGCACGGCCCATGTCTCAACTGGAGCCATGCAGATGAAGAAGCGGGAGTTCCGCAACTTACACCGGGGGAACCGTACTGTGGCTCAGTACGTGGATGATTTTAGCAAGTTATCACGCTATGCCCCTGATGATGTGGCCATAGATGCCGCGAAGCAGGAGAAGTTTATGGAAGGGCTGGATGATGAGATGAGCATGCAGTTGATGGTGGCAACTTTCAACAACTACCAGGAGTTGGTAGACAAGGCCCTTATGATTGAAGGAAAGCAGCAGCAGATTGAGAGCCGCAAGAGGAAGTATGGACAGGGGAAGTATAATTCAGGAGCTCAACAGAAGCCCCGCTTAACCCGGAACTCGGGAGGACTTGTTCATAATCATGGAGGTCACAACCACACTGGAGGAGGATCACATAACCACAATGGTGCTAAGAATGGAAATGGGAACGGAGTTAACAACAATCGTAACCGCTCCAATCCAGCTACACCCGCCAAAAGGGACCTAAGTCAAGTTACACTTTAAGTGCGGGAAGACAGGCACTATGCCAATGATTGCCCTGAAGGAAGGAATGGAAACGGAAATGGGAGCGCTGGGAAGAAGCCCAACCCATTCAACAAAGGACAAGTGAACCACGTTAACGTGGAGGAGGTTGAAGAGCAGCCGGACGCGGTAATAGGTATGTTTTTGGTTAAGTCATTTACCGCTCTTGTTCTTTTCGATACTGGTGCATCGCATTCATACATATCAAAGAGATTCGTGGATAAGTTTAAACTACCAACCCAAACCCTTAGGACCCCTCTTTTAGTGAGTTCACCTGGAGCAGAGTACATGGCTAGCCGATGGTGCAACCAGATACCCCTAACCATTGGCACACATGTTTTTCCGTCTGACCTAATTATCTTGGAGTCGCAAGGATTGGATGTGATATTAGGTATGGACTGGATGTCAAAGTATGGAGGAAGCATTGACTGTGCTAGTAAATCAATTTATCTTGCCACCCCGGAGGGGAAAAGGATTAAGTATGTATCTAGGCATGTGCCTAGGAGGAGCCAAGTGAATGCCCTCACGGGAGTTGTTCAGGAGGAAGTGCCTGTAGTAAAGGATTACCCAGATGTTTTCCCAGAAGAGTTACCAGGCATGCCACCGGATCGAGACATCGAGTTTTTGATAGAGTTATTGCCAGGTACAGGGCCAATAACCAAGAGACCCTATCGGATGCCCGCAAATGATCTCGAGGAAATTAAGAAATAGATCAAGGAGTTGTTAGAGAAAGGTTATATTCGAAGGAGTTCATCACCTTGGGGAGCTCCAGTACTGTTGGTCGAGAAGAAGGATAAATCCCTGAGGATGGTTGTTGATTACCGAGCCTTGAATGAAGTAACGATAAAGAACAAGTATCCACTACCGATGATCAATGATCTTTTTGATCAGCTGCAAGGAGCTAAGGTGTTTTCGAAGATCGATCTACGATCGAGATATCATCAGTTGAAAATTCAAGAGAAGGATATACCAAAGACAGCATTCACCACGCGGTATGGATTATACGAGTATACGGTCATGTCGTTTGGACTGACTAACGCCCCTGCCTATTTCACGAGCATGATGAACAAGGTGTTCATGGAGTATTTGGACAAGTTTGTTGTGGTGTTTATTGATGATATTATGGTATACTCGAAGAACGAAGAGGAGCACAAGGAGCATTTGCGTTTAGTTCTCGAGAAACTCTGGGAACACCGATTATCGCCAAATTCAGCAAGTGTGAGTTTTGGTTGAAGGAAGTTGGATTTCTTGGGCATGTTATATCGAGGAGAAGGTATAGCGGTGGACCCGGACAAGGTTCGATTAGTCACCGAATGGTTGGCACCCACTTGAGTTGGCGAGATCCATGATTTCCTTGGACTCGCAGGATATTATCGGAGATTCATTGAGAATTTTTCCAAGATTGCTAAGCCAATGACTGAATTATTGAAGAAGGATACTAAGTTTAATTGGACAGAAGATTGCGAGACAAGTTTTCAGGAGTTGAAGAAACGTTTGACTACAGCCCCAGTGCTAACAATGCCTGATATACATAAGGAGTTTCAAGTGTATTGTGATGCCTCACGCTTGGGACTTGGATGTGTGCTTATGCAGGACGGAAAGGTTGTTTCGTATGCCTCACGACAACTGAAGCCCCATGAGTTGAACTATGCCATGCATGATTTGGAGCTAGCAGCCATAGTGCATGCATTGAAGACCTGGAGACATTACCTTATTGGGAACCGTTGTGATGTGTACACGGATCATAAGAGTTTGAAGTACATTTTCACACAGAAGGAGTTGAACCTGAGGCAGAGGAGATGGTTGGAGCTTATAAAGGATTACGATATGAAGCTACACTATCATCCCGGAAAGGCCAATGTCGTAGCAGATGCTTTGAGCCGGAAGAGTTATGCCAATATCCTTGAAAATAAGGGATTGCTGAAGGAGTTAGCTGAGGATATCATGGAACTTGGGTTGGAGATTGTTCCAAGAGGTTTCATTGCAACAATGGAGGTTCAGTCGGCATTTTTGTACAAGATTCGAGAAGCTCAGAAGGAAGACAAAGAGATTGCTGAGATAAAGGAGAAGATGAGCAAAGGAAAGGCCAAAGGTTTTCGCGAGGATGAGCACGATACCTTATGGTTTGAGGACCGAGTTTATGTGCCTAATAACCCGTAGATCGTGAAGTTAATACTTCAGAGGCTCATGACTCACCATACTCGATACACCCCGGAAACACCAAGATGTATTTGGATTTGAAAGAGCGTTTTTGGTGGACTGGTATGAAGAAGGATATTGCCGAGTATGTAGCTGTATGTGATGTATGTCAGAGAGTGAAGACAGAGCATCAGAAGCCAGAAGGACTGTTACAACCTATGTCGATACCCGAATGGAAATGGGATAAACTTGGCATGGACTTTATCACTGGACTACCCAGGACCAAGGCAGGATATGACTCAATATGGGTAGTAGTGGATCGTTTGACCAAAGTGGCTCACTTCATCCCAGTGAAAACAACTTATACAAGTGCAAAGTTGGCCAAGATATATATGTCCAGGATCGTATGTTTGCATGGAGTTCCGAGGACCATCGTATCAGATAGAGGAACACGGTTTACTTCAAAGTTTTGGCATCAGTTACACCAGACATTGGGTACGAGATTGGAGTTCAAGACAAAGATTTCACCCACAAAAGTGATGGATGCACCGAGAGAGTCAACCAGATTACAGGGGATATGTTGAGAGCTTTGTCGCTAGATTATGGATCTAGTTGGTATGATAATTTGCCTTACGCAGAGTTCTCGTACAACAATAGCTACCAGGCCAGTTTGAAGATGGCACCATTTGAGGCTCTGTATGGACGCAGATGTAGAACACCGCTGATGTGGGATGAGGTAGGAGACCGTCTGTTATTTGGACCAGATTTGATCAAAGAGTCTGAGGAGAAGGTTAAACTGATCCGTGACAGACTGAAGATTGCTCAGTCCAGACAGAAGAGCTATGCAGACTAGAAACGCAAGGAGGTAACCTATGAAATTGGAGATAGAACATATCTGTGAGTATCACCTTCGCGAGGAGTGAAACGCTTTGGAGTTAAGGGAAAATTAGCTCCGAGATTTGTAGGACCATACCGTGTTTTGGAACGGATGGGAGAAGTTGCCTACAAGCTGGAATTACCATAAGGATTTTCAGGAGTTCGCGATGTGTTCCACGTCTCACAGCTGAAGAAGTGTCATGCTGAGATGGCCGATATACCGTTAAGAGATACAGTACCCTTGGAGGCAATTCAGCTGGACAGTAATTTGACTTATGAGGAGAAGCCAGTGAAGATTCTTGACTTTGCCAGCCGAGCCACTCGCAGCAAGGTTATCAAGTTTTGCAAAGTTCAGTGGAGCCACCATACCGAGGAGGAAGCCACCTGGGAACGAGAGGATGATCTTCGCAAGGACCACCCGCACCTATTTTCTAGCCAATCCAAATCTCGAGGACGAGATTCATCTTAAGGGGGGGGGGTAGGTTTGCAACATCCCAAGTTTTCAATTTGGAATGTTATACATAGGTCATATATGCATATCATATTTTATTGCATCTTCGTTCCGCAATCCTCGAAATCCTAAGCAACTCAAGGACTCTCGGAGAGAGTTGGGGATTTTCCGGTTTTCATATTTGATTTTTATCAAATAGCGAAAATGAGGATTTTTTATTTTAATTATTTTTCTCTCCGGAAAAATATTTCATAATAAATAAATGAGAGGAGATAATATGACTTCTCCAAAACAATTGAAATACTGGAGGAAAAATGTTAAAATCATTTGTTGAATTTTATTTGAGTTTATTTGGATTTTATTTGCATTAGAAAAATTGCACGTTTTCAAAAATTGCATTTTAGGGCCAAGAAAACGTTCATCTCGTTCTAAATATTTCATTTAGACGGTGAGAATTTGTTTTGGCATTTTTAGATTTTTATTTTGTTTTGTAGGATTTATTTTACGTCGTGAAATATTTAAAAAATTGCCTTGGCCCAGGCCGAGGCCAAAGCCACGCCCGGCTGGCCCGCCGCCGCCTCCCAGCGTCTTGTATGCCACGCCCGGTCGGACTAGAGTCCGAGCGGACTCCGCCTCGCCGCCGCTTTGCCCCTTCTCCAAGCCGAGCCCGCCCTCTCTTAAATACCGGAGCCCCGCCGCCACACACCACCACCACCACCCGCCATCGCCACCCGAGCCGGAGCCGCCCGAGCCCGAGCCGAGCCGCCGAGCCCGAGCCGCCGCCGCCGCCTCCGTCGCCGCCGCCGCCAACGCCGCCACCCTGCCACCCCACGCCGCCCCACCGCCCCGCCGGAGCCGAGCCGAGGTAGCCGCCCCGCCGCCCCGGTTTTCTAAAGAAAACCTTTCGGTTTTTTTAGAAAACTTTAGGTTTTTGTTTTTTTAATAGATCAGCTTTTATTCTCCGGTTTATTTAATTAGCGAGCGTTCGCTCGTTCCTTCGTTTTAACGAACGCGTTCTTCGTTTAGATCCAGATAACGAACTTTCGTTCGTTAGTCTGTTCGTCAGTTTTTCTTTTTCTCGGATTTATTCCGCGATTTTTCTGATCGTGATTTTAGATCCGATCTTAGTTTCTGTTTATCTTTTCGCTCGTTAGTCGGAATCAGGCGATTCAAGCGCCTAGATCTTCGTCTTGAGACCATCTTTCCGTTTAAACAACTTAAACAAGATTTTGATACTGTAAAATTTGACCCTAGTTCAGATTAGTAAACGAATCTTGTTTCTTTCGCCGTTTGAGTTTCGTTGCTCCGTTTGGTTTGATTCTTTTTGCGAACCAGAGTTCTTAAGTTGAACTTTCTGGTCAACCTCTTTTATTTGAGTTTTGCTTGTGCACCTTTGCTTGTTGCTTATGTATGTTATTGTTTGCTTGCGATAGAATTCCCGGTGCGGCGTGTTACTACGAGTCTCTAGGATTCGCGGATCGTCAGCAAGGCAAGTAACACTTTGATCATACTCTTTTAATACCTAGTTTTTATGCATTAGTTCAATCCTCAAACATTGCATGGTTAGGATGTCATTAACTTGTGGGTTGGAAAGTAGTAGTTGAGGTAGAACCTATTGCCATGTTACTATCAAACCCTTGGGAGTTACTTCTACGTGTTGCTTATATTGCTATGCTATGCTCGTAGACGTGGATTGGGTTTGAGTGTATCCATGACAGATGTGAGATTGTTAATTAATGGTTTAATTTAAGGTGGCAAATTTAATACACATCTGGGTGGATTGAGGCACCTGGGGAACCCAGTGTTGTCAGTTTTATTTTTGGAAATCCCGGGGTACCCATGTGATCTTCCTACGGGCCGCCACCCAGGCTCAAAGGGAACTGAGATTATTCATGCTAGAAACTTCCATGTGCAGCCACAAGCTACTATGGGCTCTAGCATAGTTGAGTAAGTTACGTGAAGCTCTTGAAGAGGTAGATCAGCAGGTAGTGGGTTTTGTAGGTTTGGTATGGTCTACCCGGAGTAGAGAGTTAATGTTTACGAAAGGCGTGTCTCGGTCATCCGTTTCTCAAACACCATGTAGTGCGAGAAATCAGCGGAGGCGATCGAGTCTTGTCTTGGAAAAGTGCAAACCTCTGCAGAGTGTACAATCTAATCATGGTTAGCCATGTCCCGGTTATGGACAATTTTGAGTATCTAGTACTTGAGTTATCACATGTATCTCATCACTCTTAATTAATATTGTTGGGTTGTTAACTACTTTAATTGGGATTGAGTTGGGGGTTATACCTTCTCAATGTTTCAACCACCATGATAGTTAAATTATAATCTATTCCTTTTTTGTAGGAAAAAATTGGCTTTTCGCAAAACTATAACCGTAGAGCTTTCCACCAGCCAAATATGCATGTAGTGATAGCATTATTGTGTTCTTGCTATATTGTGTTATATTGCTAGCATATTCCATGTGCTGACCCGTTCTCGGGCTGCAACGTATTATGTTGCAGACTTTTCAGACGAGGAGTAAGGTTCGTTAGGTCGTTGCCGTCTTGACTCGGCTATGCCGTTGGAGTTGATCGACTCACTTTATCTTCCAAGCCTTCCGCTGTTATCGCATTAGATGGCCTTAAGCCATATTATTGTAGTAAGTTCTCTTTTGAGACATACGATGTAATAAGTGTGTGATTGCTACTATGTTATAAATCCTTCGAGTACTGTGTGTGTTAGCATACTGATCCAGTGATGACACTGGAACACAGAGACTTGACCATCTGAGTTCGGGTCGCTACATATCACCAAGATGCTAGAGCTTCGTGATGAACTATAATATGTAAGGAATGACTATAACGATTTCCGAGCTCTTTGCAATGCTAAAATCGGCGGAGGTAGAAATCAAGAAAGAGCATCAAGTGTTGATGGTCAATAAGACCACTAGTTTCAAGAAAAAAGGCAAGGGAAAGAAAGGGAACTTCAAGAAGAATGGCAAGCAAGTTGCCACTCCCATAAAGAAGCCCAAAGGTTGACCCAAGCCTGAAACTGAGTGCTTCTACTGCAAAGGAAATGGTCACTAGAAGCGAAACTGCCCCAAATACTTGGCGGATAAGAAGGATGGTAAAGTGAACAAAAGGTATATTTGATATACATGTTATTGGTTTGTACCTTACTAGTGTTCGTAGTAGCCCCTTGATAGTTGATACCGCTTCAGTTGCTAAGATTAGCAACTCGAAATAGGAGTTGCAGAATGAACATAGACTAGTTAAAGGCGAGGTGACGATGTGTGTTGGAAGTAATTCCGAGGTTGATACGATCACCATCGCACACTCCCTTTACCTTCGGGATTAGTGTTGAACCTAAATAAATGTTACTTGGTGTTTGCGTTAAGCATGAATAAGATTAAATCATGTTTATTGCAAATACGGTTATTCATTTAAGTCAGAGAATAATTGTTATTCAGCTTACATGAATAAGCCTTCTATGGTCATACACCCAATGTAAATGGTTTATTGAATCTCGATCGTGGTGATACACATATTCATAATATTGATGCCAAAAGATGCAAAGTTGATAATGATAGTGCAACATGCTTGTGGCACTGCCGTTTATGTCATATTGGTGTAAAGCGCTTGAAGAAACTCCATATGGATGGACTTTTGGAATCACTTGATTATGAATCATTTGATACTTGCAAACCATGCCTCATGGGCAAGATGACTAAAACTCCATTCTCCGGAACAATTGAGCGAGCTAATGGCTTATTGGAAATAATACATACCAATGTATGCGGTCCGATGAGTGTTGAGGCACGCGGCGAGTATCGCTATTTTCTGACCTTCACAGATGATTTGAGTAGGTATGGGTATATCTAGTTGATGAAACACAAGTCTGAAACATTTCAAAAGTTCAAAGAATTTTAGAGTGAAGTGGAGAATCATCGTAATAATGAAACAAAGTTTCTACGATCTGATCGCGGAGGCGAATATTTGAGTTACGAGTTTGGCCTTCATTTAAAACAACGTGGAATTGTTTCACAACTGACGCCACCTGGAACACCACAGCGTAATGGTGTGTCCAAACATCGTAACCATACTTTATTAGATATGGTGCATTCTATGATGTCTCTTACCGATTTACCACTATCGTTTTGGGGTTATGCATTAGAGACACCCGCATTCACGTTAAATAGGGCACCATCTAAATACGTTCAGACGACGCCATATGAACTATGGTTTGGTAAGAAACCTAAGCTATCATTTCTTAAAGTTTGGGGTTGCGACACTTATGTCAAAAGACTTCAGCCTGATAAGCTCGAACCCAAATCGGAGATGTGTCCTCATAGGATACCCTAAGGAAACAATTGGGTGCACCTTCTACCACAGATCCAAAGGCAAAATCTTTGTTACCAAGAATGGAACCTTTCTAGAGGAGTTTCTCTCGAAATAAGTGAGTGGGAGGAAAGTAGAACTTGATGAGGTAATTGTACCTTCTCTCGAATTGGAAAGATGCACATCAGAGAAATCCGTTCCCGTGATGCCTACACCAACTAGAGAGGAAGCTAATGATGATGATCATGAAACTTCAGATCAAGTTACAAATTGACCTAGTAGGTCGAACAGAGCATGTTCCGCACCGGAGTGGTATGGTAATCCTGTCCTGGAAGTAGTAGACCATGGCGAACCTATGAACTATGAAGAAGCTATGATGAGCCCAGAGTCCGATAAATGGCTTGAGGCCACGAAATCTGACATAGGGTCCATGTATGAGAACAAAGTGTGGACTTTGGTGGACTTGCCCGATGATCGACAAGCCATTGAGAATAAATGGATCTTCAAGAAGAAGACACACACTGATGGTAATGTCACTATCTACAAAGCCCGACTTGTCGCGAAAGATTTTCGACAAGTTCAAGGGGTTGACTATGATGAGACTTTCTCACCCGTAGCGATGCCTAAGTCAGTCCGAATCATGTTAGCAATTGCCGCATTTTATAATTATGAAATCTGGCAAATGGACGTCAAAACTGCATTGCTTAATGGATTTCTTAAAGAAGAGTTGTATATGATACAACCAGAAGGTTTTGTCGATCCTAAAGGTGCTAACAAAGTGTGCAAGCTCCAGCGATCCATCCATGGATTGGTGCAAGCATCTCGGAGTTGGAATATACGCTTTGATGAGGTGATCAAAGCATATGGTTTTATACATACTTACGGTGAAGCTTGTATTTACAAGAAAGTGAGTGGGAGCTCTGTAGCATTTCTGATTTATATGTGGATGACATATTGTTGATTAGAAATGATATAGAATTTCTGGATAGCATAAAAGGATACTTGAATAAGAATTTTTTAATGAAAGACCTCGGTGAAGCTGCTTATATATTGGGCATCGAGATCTATAGGGACAGATCAAGACACTTTATAGGACTTTTGCAAAGCACATACCTTGACAAAGTTTTGAAGAAGTTCAAAATGGATCAGTCAAAGCAAGGGTTCTTTCCTGTGTTGCAAGGTGTGATGTTGAGTAAGATTCAAAACTCGACCACGCCGGAAGATAGAAAGAGAGTGAAAGTCATTCCCTATGCCTCAGCCATAGGTTCTATAAAGTATGCTATGTTGTGTGCCAAACATGTTGTGTGCCTTGCCATGTGTTTGGCAAGGGGATACAACAGTGGTCCAAGAATTGATCCCTGGACAGCAGTCAAAATTATCCTTAGGTGCCTTCAAGAGGACCAAGGAAATGTTTCTCGATTATGGAGGTGATAAAGAGTTCGTTGTAAAGGGTTACATCGATGCATGCTTAGACACCGATCCAGATGACTTTGAGTCTCAATCTGGATATTTATTGAACGTGGGAGCAATTAGCTAGAGTAGCTCCATGCAGAGCATTGTGGACATGAAAATTTGCAAAATACGCACGGACCTGAATGTTACAAGCCCATTGACTAAAACTCTCTCACAAGAAAAACATGATCACACCTTAGTACTCTTTGGGTGTTAGTCACATGGCGATGTGAATTATGAGTGTTAGTCACATGGCGATGTGAACTAGATGATTGAATCTAGTGCAAGTGCGAGACGGATGGAAATATGCCCTAGAGGCAATAATAAAATGGTTATTATTATATTTCCCTAATCATGATAAAGGTTTATTATTCATGCTAGAATTGTATTGATCGGAAACTTAAATACATGTGTGAATACAAACAAATACCGTGTCCCTAGTAAGCCTCTAGTAGACTAGCTCGTTGATCAAAGATGGTTAAGGTTTCCTAGCAATAGACATGTGTTGTCATTTGATAACAGGATCACATCATTAGGAGAATGATGTGATGGACAAGACCCATCCGTTAGCTTAGCATATTGATCGTTCAGTTTATTGCTATTTGCTTTCTTAATGTCAAACACATATTCCTTCGACTATGAGATTATGCAACTCCCGGATACCGGAGGAATACCTTGTGTGCTATCAAACATCACAACGTAACTGGGTGATCATAAAGATTCTCTACAAGTATCTCCAAAGGTGTTTTTTGAGTTGGCAAATATCGAGATTAGGATTTGTCACTCCGAGTATCGAAGATGTATCTCTGGGCCCTCTCGGTAATACACATCATAAGAAGCCTTGCAAGCAAAGTGAGTAATGAGTTAGTTACAAGATGATGTATTATGGAACGAGTAAAGAGACTTGCCAGTAACGAGATTGAACTAGGTATGAAGATACCAACGATTGAATCTCGAGCAAGTAACATACCGATGGACAAAGGGAATTACGTATGTTGTCATAAGCTTCGACCGATAAAGATCTTCATAGAATATGTAGGAGCCAGTATGGGCATCGAGGTTTTGCTATTGGTTATTGACCAGAGAGGTGTCTCGATCATGTCTACATAGTTCTCGAACCCGTAGGGTCCGCACGCTTAACGTTCGTTGACAATAAAGTGTTATATGAGTAATATGATTTGGTGACTGAATGTTGTTTGAAGTCTCGGATGAGATTACAGACATGATGAGGAGTCTCGAAATGGTCATAGGTAAAGATTGATTTATAGGATGATGGTATTCGGGAAGGAAATATGCCCTAGAGGCAATAATAAAGTTGTTATTTATATTTCCTTATATCATGATAAATGTTTATTATTCATGCTAGAATTGTAATAACCAGAAACTTGATAAATGTGTGAATACATTGACAAAACAAAGTGTCCCTAGTATGCCTCTACTAGACTAGCTCGTTAATCAAAGATGGTTAAGTTTCTTGACCATAGAAATGTGTTGTCATTTGATGAATGGGATCACATCATTAGAGAATAATGTGATGGACAAGACCCATCCTTTAGCTTAGCATAATTATCATATAGTTTTATTGCTAATGCTTTCATCATGACTTATACATGTTCCTCTCACTATGAGATTATGCAACTCCCGAATACCGGAGGAACACCTTGTGTGCTATCAAATGTCACAACGTAACTGGGTGATTATAAAGATGCTCTATAGGTGTCTCCTATGATGTTTGTTGAGTTGGCATAGATCGAGATTAGGATTTGTCACTCCGGGTATCGGAGAGGTATCTCTGGGCCCACTAGATAATGATCATCACTATAAGCCTTGCAAGCAATGTGACTAATGAATTAGTTACGGGATGGTGCATTATAGACCGAGTAAAGAGACTTCCCGGTAACGAGATTGAACTAGGTATGATGATACCGACGATCGAATCTCGGCCAAGTAACATACCGATGACAAAGGGAACAACGTATGTTGTTATGCGGTTTGACCGATAAAGATCTTCGTAGAATATGTAGGAGCCAATATGAGCATCCAGGTTCCACTATTGGTTATTGACCGGAGATATGTCTCGGTGATGTCTACATAGTTCTCGAACCCGTAGGGTCCGCACGCTTAACGTTCGATGACGATTTGTATTATATGAGTTATGTGATTTGGTGACCGAGTGTTGTTCGGAGTCCCAGATGAGATCACGGACATGATGAGGAGTCACGAAATGGTCGAGAGGTAAAGATTCATATATAGGACGATAGTATTCGGACACCGGAAGTGTTCTGGGGGTACCGGGTACGTATCGGGTCACCGGAAGGGGTTCCGGGTACCCCCCCCCCCCCCCCGGCAAAGATATGAGCCTTATTGGGCCTAGGGCGGGATAGTCCAGCCCCTTGTGGGCTGGTGCACCCCCATATGGGCTTATCCAAGTGGAGAAAGGAAAAGGGGAGGAGGAAAGGAAATAGAGGGAATAGGATTCCCCCTTCCTTTCCCCTCTCCCCTCTTTCCTTCCCCCCTCTGAATAGGAATAGGGAAGGGGGAAGGCCGACTTGGGAGGCGCCCAAGTAGGATTCCTCCTACTTGGGGCGCCCTCTTGGCTGCCTCTCCTCCCCTCCAACCTATATATATGAAGGGGGGCACCGCTTGAACACACAACAAACATTGTTAGCCGTGTGCGGCGCCCTCCTCCACAGTTTACGCCTACGGTCATATTCACGTAGTTCTTAGGCGAAGCCCTCTGCGGATCACTTCACCATCACCGCCACCATGCCGTCGTGCTGACGGAACTCTCCCTCAACACTTTGCTGGATCAAAAGTTCAAGGGACGTCATCGAGCTGAACGTGTGCAGAACTCGAAGGTGTCGTATGTTCGGTGCTTGATTGGTTGGATCGCAAAGATGTTCGACTACATCAACCGCGTCAAGCTAACGCTTCCGCTTTCGGTGTACGAGGGTACGTGGACACACTCTCCTGTCTTGTTGCTATGCTTCTCCTAGATAGATCTTGCGTGATCGTAGGTAATTTTTTTGAAATACTACGTTCCCCTAGAGTGTCATCTGAGCCAGTTCTATGTGTAGATGTTATATGCATGAGTAGAACACAAAGAGTTGTGGGCGATAATAGTCATACTGCTTACCAGCATACCATACTTTGATTCGGCGGTATTGTTGGATGAAGCGGCTCAGACCGACATTACATGTACGCTTACGCGAGACTGGTTCTACCGACGTGCTTCGCACACAGGTGGCTAGTGGGTGTCTGTTTCTCCAACTTTAGTTGAATCGAGTGTGACTACGCCCGGTCCTTGTTGAAGTTTAAAACAGCAAACTTGACGAAAAATCGTTGTGGTTTTGATGCGTAGGTAAGAACAGTTCTTCCTAGAAGCCCGTAGCAGCCACGTAAAACTTGCACCAACAAAGTAGAGGACGTCTAACTTGTTTTCGCAGGGCTTGCTGTGATGTGATATGGTCAAGACGTGATGTTATACAATTTATTGTATGAGATGATCATGTTTTGTAACAGTTATCAGCAACTGGCAGGAGCCATATGGTTGTCGCTTTATTGCATGAAATGCAATCGCCATGTAATTGCTTTACTTTATCACTAAGCGGTAGCGATAGTCATAGAAGCAATAGTTGGCGAGACGACAATGATGCTTCGATGGAGATCAAGGTGTCAAGTTGGTGACGATGGTGATCATGACGGTGCTTTGGAGATGAAGATCAAAGGCACAAGATGATGATGGCCATATCATATCACTTATTTGATTGCATGTGATGTTTATCTTTTATGCATCTTATTTTGCTTAGTTCAGCGGTAGCATTATAAGATGATCTCTCACTAAATTTCAAGGTACAAGTGTTCTCCCTGAGTATGCACCGTTGCGACAGTTCGTCGTGTCGAGACACCAGGTGATGATCCGGTGTGATAAGCTCTACGTTCACATACAACGGGTGCAAGCTAGTTTTGCACACACATAATACTCGGGTTAAACTTTACGAGCCTAGCATATGCAGATATGGCCTCAGAACACTGAGACCGAAAGGTCGAGCGTGAATCATGTAGTAGATATGATCAACATATGATGTTCATCATTGAAAACTACTCCATCTCATGTAATGATCGGACATGGTTTGGTTGATATGGATCACGTGATCACTTAGATGATTAGAGGGATGTCTATCTAAGTGGGAGTTCTTAAGTAATATGATTAATTGAACTTTAAATCATGAACTTAGTCCTGGTAGTATTAGCATATCTATATTGTAGATCAATAGCTCGCGATGTAGCTCCCCGTTTATTTTTGATATGTTCCTAGAGAAAACTAAGTCGAAAGTTGATAGTAGCAATGATGCGGACTAGGTCCGTGATATGAGGATTATCCTCATTGCTGCACAGATGAATTATGTCCTTGATACACCGCTAGGTGACAGAACTATTGCAGGAGCAGATGCAGACGTTATGAACGTTTGACAAGCTCGGTATGATGACTACTTCATAGTTTAGTGCACCATGCTTTACGGCTTAGAACTGGCACTTCAAAAACATTTTGAACGCCACAGAGCATATAAGATGTTCTAAGAGCTGAAATTGGTATTTCAGACTCATGCTCGGGTCGAGAGGTATGAGACCTCTGACAAGTACTTTGCCTACAAGATGGAGGAGAATTGCTCAATCATTGAGCATGTGCTTAGATTGTCTGAGTACTACAATCGCTTGAATCAAGTGGGAGTTAATCTTCCAGATAAAATAGTGATTGACAGAGTTCTCTAGTCACTATCACCAAGTTACTGGAACTTCGTGATGAACTATAATATGCAAGGGATGACGTAAACGATTCCCGAGCTCTTCGTGATGCTGAAATCGACGAAGGTAGAAATCACGAAAAGCATCAAACGTTGATAGTTGACAAGATCACTAGTTTCAAGTAAAAGGGCAAGGGAAAGAAAGGGAACTTCAATAAGAATGGAAAGCAAGTTGGCACTCCCATGAAGAAGCCGAAAGCTAGACCCAAGCCTGAAATTGAGGGCTTCTACTGCAAAGGAAATGGTCACTGGAAGTGGAACTGCCCTAGATACTTGGCGGATAAGAAGGATGGCAAAGTGAACAAAGGTATATTTGATATACATGTTATTGATGTGTACTTTACTAGTGTTTATAGCAACCCCTCGGTATTTGATACTGGTTCAGTTGCTAAGAGTAGTAACTCAAAACGGGAGTTGCAAAATAAACAGAGACTAGTTAAGGACGAGGTGACGATGTGTATTGGAAATGATTCCAAGGTTGATAAGATCACCATCGCACACTCCTTTTTTTACCTTCAGGATTAGTGTGGAACCTAAAATAAATGTTATTTGGTGTTTGCGTTGAGAATGAATATGATTGGATCATGTTTATTGCAATACGATTATTCACTTAAGTCAAATAATTATTGTTGTTCTGTTTACATGAATAAAACCTTCTATGGTCATACACTTAATATAAATGGTTTATTGAATCTCGATCATAATGATACACATATTCATAATATTGATGCCAAAAGATGCAAAGTTGATAATGATAGTGCAACATATTTGTGGCACTGCCGTTTAAGTCATAATGGTGCAAAGCGCATGCAGAAACTCCATGCTGATGGGCTTTTGGAATCACTTGATTACGAATCACTTGATGCTTGCGAACCATGCCTCATGAGCAAGATGACTAAGACTCCGTTCTCCCGAACAATGGAGCGAACAACAGACTTGTTCGAAATAATACATACTGATGTATGCGGTCCGATGAGTGTTGAGGCTCGCGGAGGGTATTGTTAATTTCTAACCTTCACAGATGATTCGAACAGATATGGGTATATCTACTTGATGAAACATAAGTCTGAAACATTTGAAAAGTTCAAAGAATTTCAGAGTGAAGTGGAAAATCATCGTAACAAGAAAATAAAAGTTTCTACGATCTGATCATGAAGGTGAATATTTGGGTTACGAGTTTGGTCTTCATTTGAAACAATGTGGAATAGTTTCGCAACTCATGCCACCTGGAACACCACAGCGTAATGGTGTGTTGGAACATCGTAACCATACTTTATTGGATATGGTGCGATTTATGATGTCTCTTACCGATTTACCACTATCGTTTTGGGGTTATGCATTAGAGACATCTGCATTCACGTTAAATAGGGCATCGTCTAAATCCGTTGAGACGACAACATATGAACTCTGGTTTCGCAAGAAACCTAAGCTGTCATTTCTTAAAGTTTGGGGTTGTGATGCTTATGTGAAAAAGTTTCAACCTGATAAGCTTGAACCCAAATCGGAGAAATGCGTCTTCATAGGATACCCAAAGGAAACAGTTGGGTACACCTTGTATCACAGATCCGAAGGCAAGATATTCATTGCTAAGAATGGATCCTTTCTAGAGAAGAAGTTTCTCTCAAAAGAAGTGAGTGGGAGGAATGTAGAACTTGATGAGATAATTGTACCTTCTCCCCAATTGGAAAGTAGTTTATCACAGAAATCAGTTCCAGTGATTCCTACAACAATTAAGTGAGGAAGCTAATGATGATGATCATGAAACTTCAGATCAAGTTACTACCGAACCTCGTAGGTCAACTAGAGTATGGTCCGCACCAGAGTGGTGCGGTAATCCTTTCTGGAAGTCATGTTACTAGACTATGATGAACGTACGAACTACGAGGAAGCGATGATGAGCCCAGATTCCATGAAATGGCTTGAGGCCATGAAATCTGAGATGGGATCCATGTATGAGAACAAAGTATGGACTTTGATTGACTTGCCCAATGATCGGCAAGCCATTGAGAATAAGTGGATCTTCAAGAGGAAGACGCAGGCTGATAGTAGTGTTACTATCTACAAAACTCGAAATGCCGCAAAAAGGTTTTCTACAAGTTCAAGGTGTTGACTACGATAAGATTTTCTCACTCGTAGCGATGCTTAAGTCTGTCCGAATCATGTTAGCAATTTCCACATTTTATGAAACCTGGCAAATGGATGTCAAAACTGCATTCCTTAATGGATTTCTTGAAGAAGATTTGTATATGATACAACCAGAAGGTTTTGTCAATCCTAAAGGCGCTAACAAAATATGCAAGCTCTAGCGATCCATCTATGGACTGGTGCAAGCATCTCGGAGTTGGAATATACACTTTGATAAGTTGATCAAAGCATATAGTTTTATACAGACTAGCGGTGAAGCCTGTATTTACAAGAAAGTGAGTGCGAGCACTACAACCTTTCTGATAAGTATATGTGAATGACATACTGTTGATCAGAAATGATGTAGAATTTTCTAGAAAGCATAAAGGAGTGTTTGAAAGGAGCTTTTCAAAGAAAGACCTCGGTGAAGCTTCTTACATATTGCACATCAAGATCTATAGAGATAGATCAAGACGCTTGATATTTTTTTTCAATGAGTACATACCTTGACAAGTTTTTGAAGTAGTTCAAAATGGAACAGTCAAAGAAAGAATTCTTGCCTGTGTTGCAAGGTGTGAAGTTGATTAAAAACTTAAAACCCGACCACGGCAGAAAATAGAAAGAGAATGAAAAGTCATTCCCTATGCCTTAGTCCTAGGTTCTATAAAGTATGCTATGCTGTGTACCAAACCTATTGTGTACCTCACCATGAGTTTGGCAAGAGGGTACAATAGTAATCCAGAAGTGGATCACTGGACAGCGATCAAAATTATCCTTAGTGTAATAAGGACATGTTTCTCGGTTATGGAGGTGACAAAAGGTTCATCGTAAAGGGTTACGTCGATGCAAGATTTGACACTGATCCGGATGATTCTAAGTCTCAATCTGGATACATATTGAAAGTCAGAGAGATTAGCTAGAGTAGCTCCGTGCAGAGCTTTGTAGACATAGAAAATTTGCAAAATACATAAGGCTCTGAATGTGGCAGACCCGATGACTAAACTTCTCTCACAAAGCAAAACATGATCACTCTTTGGGTGTTAATCACACAACGATGTGAACTAGATTATTGATTCTAGTAAACCTTTTGGGTATTAGTCACATGGAGATGTGAACTAATCACATAAAGATGTGAACTATTGGTGTTAAATCACATGACGATGTGAACTAGATTATTGACTCTAGTGCAAGTGGGAGATTGAAGGAAATATGCCCTAGAGGCAATAATAAAGTTGTTATTTATATCTCCTTATATCATGATAAATGTTTATTATTCATGCTAGAATTGTATTAACCGGAAACTTGGTACATGTGTGAATACATAGACAAAACAAAGTGTCCCTAGTATGCCTCTACTAGACTAGCTCGTTAATCAAAGATGGTTAAGTTTCCTGACCATAGAAATGTGTTGTCATTTGATGAACGGGATCACATCATTAGAGAATGATGTGATGGACAAGACCCATCTGTTAGCTTAGCATAATGATTGTATAGTTTTATTGCTAATGCTTTCATCATGACTTATACATGTTCCTCTACCTATGAGATTATGCAACTCCTGAATACCGGAGGAACACCTTGTGTGCTATCAAACGTCACAACATAACTGGGTGATTATAAAGATGCTCTATAGGTGTCTCCGATGGAGTTTGTTGAGTTGGCACAGACCGAGATTAGGATTTGTCACTCTGTGTATCATGGAGGTATCTCTGGGCCCACTCGGTAATGATCATCACTATAAGCCTTGCAAGTAATGTGACTAATGAGTTAGTTACGGGATGATGCATTATGGAACGAGTAAAGAGACTTGCCGGTAACGAGATTGAACTAGGTATGATGATACCGATGATCGAATCTCGGGCAAGTAACATACCGATGACAAAGGGAACAACGTATGTTGTTATGCGGTTTGACCGATAAAGATCTTCGTAGAATATGTAGGAGCCAATATGACCATCCAGGTTCCGCTATTGGTTATTGACCGGAGATATGTCTCGGTCATGTCTACATAGTTCTCGACCCCGTAGGGTCCGCACGCTTAACGTTCGATGACGATTTGTATTATATGAGTTATGTGATTTGGTGACCGAATGTTGTTCGAAGTTCCGGATGAGACCACGGACATGACGAGGAGTCACGAAATGGTCTAGAGGTAAAGATTCATATATAGGACGATAGTATTCGGACACCGGAAGTGTTCTGGGGGTACCGGGTACGTATCAGGTCACCGAAAGGGGTGCCGAGTACACCCTCCTCCCCCCGGCAAAGATATGGGCCTTATTTGGCCTAGGGCAGGACAGACCAGCCCCTTGTGGGCTGGTGCGCCCCCATATGGGCTGATCTAAGTGGAGAAAGGAAAAGGGGAGGAGGAAAGGAAATAGAGGGAATAGGATTCCCCCTTCCTTTCCCCTCTCCCCTCTTTCCTTCCCCCCTCCGAATAGGAATAGGAAAGGGTGGAGGCCGACTTGGGAGGCGCCGCGCCCAAGTAGGATTCCTCCTACTTGGGGTGCCCCCATGGCTGCCTCTCCTCCCCTCCAACCTATATATATGAAGGGTGGGGGCACCGCTAGAACACACAACAAACATTGTTAGCCGTGTGCGGCGCCCCTCCACAGTTTATGCCTCCGGTCATATTCACGTAGTGCTTAGGCGAGGCGGATCACTTCACCATCACCGTCACCACGCCGTCGTACTAACGGAACTCTCCCTCGACAGTTTGCTGGATCAAGAGTTCAAGGGACGTCATCGAGCTGAACGTGTGCAGAACTCGGAGGTGTCGTATGTTCGGTGCTTGATCGGTTGGATCGCGAAGACGTTCAACTACATCAACCACGTTAAGGTAACGCTTCCGCTTTCGGTCAACGAGGGTATGTGGACACACTCTCCCGTCTCATTGCTATGCTTGTCCTAGATAGATCTTGCGTGATCGTAGGTAATTTTTTTTGAAATACTACGTTCCCCTAAAATTCGTTTAGTAGAAGAGTTTTGGAGTGCACCCGGTAGTCATCGGGTCACTGGAAGGGGATATAGACCCCTCGGTAAGTGTATGGGCTTAATGGGCGAAAGGAGGGGACATACCACCCCACTAGGGGGCTTGTGTGCCCCTCTACATGGCTGGCCATCCCTAGGGGAAGGAAATGGGAGTGGTGGCCCCTCCTGCCTTTCCTCGGGAGAGAAAGGAAGGGGGCGCCTCCTCCTGTTACCTTCTTCCGGCACTCATATATGGGAAGGGGGGCGCGGCTTGGGGAAGTCCCCAAGTAGGATTCGGCCCTTATTGGGGCGCCCCTTGGCCTCTCCCCTCTCCCTCCCACCTATATATATGGGGGACGGGGGCGCCTAGCACAATTATGAGAATCGCTTAGCGTGTGCGGCGCCCCCTCCACCGTTTACACCCCCAGTCATATTTTGCAAGTGCTTAGGCAAAGCCCTGCGGAGATAGTGTTCGCACACGAACACGTCAACGTGTACCCTCGACGCCGGGGGTGATGCACCGCAGCTCACGTCGAAGGAGACCCGCCGGAAGCGCGGTACGCAGGACAATCCGGCGGGCGCTTTTGAGCACCCGAAACCCCACGCGCCCGGGAGGGACCCCGTCTGGACGCGCGGCGGCTATGGGCTGCCCTAGGTCGGTTCGCCCGCCCCTAGAGCCTCGAGGATCGCCGCCCTGCAAAAGAAGAACGAACGAAGAACGAGAGAGAAAGAACAAGGGAGGGATGTAAAACTAGGGTAAAAAGTAGATGAGTTTTGCGATTGTGTGTTGTTGTTCAATCGGTCGTCACCCGTTAAGTATATAAGAGGCGGCTGGACTTCCCGTGCAAGGAAAAAGCTTCAATTCACGTCCAAAACCCTAGTCCAATTCGGATTTGTTTGGTCCGAACTTTTCAAAACTGTTCGATAAAATCTGGCTGCACCTTGAGGGCCATGTTTGGGGGAGTAAACGAGCTCGGATGGAAACGAGCCCAAAAGCAATCTTGACCGTTTCGATGAGACGAACAACTTTCATGTTGAACGTTTTATGATCTGAGGCCATCTTGAGGGAGTTTTCGGCTGTTTTCCGAAGTCTGCAGCAGCGAAATTCAAAACCCGGACGAACATACCCGGAGTGTCCGGCCATCCAGTGTAGCAGAATCTTGTACTAGCTGTAACTTTTGCATACGACCTCGGATTAAGACGATTTTTATAACAAAATCGACCGTTTCGACGAGACGAAGACAATTCGTGTTGATCATTTTTCCATATGAGGACATCTTAATTGGGTTTTCATCCATTATTTAATCTGGTGTCAACATGAGCATCTCTGAACTTGTCATAACTTTTGCATCCGAACTCCGTTTTAGACCATCTTCATATCCATCTTGATCTTCTCGAAAAGATCCATCCCATGGTGACCTCCAATAATAAGTTTGAATTAATCTTGACATAGTTTAAAGAAACTTTTACCATAGTGCCACTTTTGAGCGTCAACACATGTCCCCCTGTTTTTCGGCAAACTTGTGTGCCGAAAAATAACTTGCACGATGTTTTTTCTAAGGACGATGTCAACACTCCATCGGCCATTTTATGTGCTTCGGGCGACAATTTCTATATCGGCCATGTTTATGCTTAGGGCGATAATTCTATATCGGCCATTGATTTTAACTTTTTGTTTACATCATACCTTGGAACCGATTACCACCAATCGGCTTTAAAGAGATGGGAATGAACCCGTTCCTCGTAGCACTAAGGAAATCAAACTCCGAGAGGTCATTGCCCTGTTAAGCAAGTAACATCGGGATGATTCCAATCCACCGATGCATAGGCCAAAGCAACACAAGCCGAATTATCCGCGTGAATGACTTCTACCTCATCATCGACCCATTTGTATTAAGAATTGATGCATGGTAGATGGAACACATTGGTTAGCATGAACCCAATCGTGACCTAATATAACATTATAGTTACCTTGCACCTCGGCGATGAAGAATGTGGTGGCCAAAGTTTTGCTTCCCACGGTGAGTTGCATGCACATCACACCTTTGGCCTCTGTCTTTTCTTTACCCTCGAATCCATTAAGTACCATATTGGTCTTCATCAATGCATCATCATCTAACCCCAACTTTTTGAAGACCGAGTAGGGCATAAGATTTACCACAGCACCACCATCAACGAGCATCCTAGCAACCGGCGATCAGTTAATATGACCTTTGAGGTACAATGGCTTCAAGTGTTTCACCGGTTCTCTTGGCTTCCCGAAGATAGCATTCTTAGGACCAAAATCCAGCTGGGCTACCTCCCCTTCTTCACCTTTAGCACGAAACTCGGCAAGTAAGTAATATACCATATTAATATCCATACCTTCCTGAACCGGCGTAGATTCATAATCCACCATCTCATCTTCATCTCCCAATGTGTATATTGGGCTTAAAGTTTCCTCAATTGAAGGGGATGTTTCAGGTGGTGTGGACGATGTAATAGGGGTCGCATCATCCTCTTTCGATGGTGAAGGTATTGCTGCAGCTAATATAGAAGCATCTGTGTTTTGTTTTTGTTTAGGCCTCCACACTTGTTTTGTGAGTGCCATGGGCCGAATTTTACTGAAAAATTCGTCCCTTTGCCTTTCCTCTTTATGCTCTACCTTCTCGTGGTTCCTCATGCATTGTAATCTCCTTTTCATGGTCTTAGTTAAACCAGGAGGACACCACTTAGGTTGAGTATATTTGGGATCCCTTGGTTTGGTCTTTCTTGTGCTCGCCTCATGATCATTAATCATGGAACCTATTTGAACAATAACAATATCACCATTAGAAGTAGCCGATTACCAACAACCGGCTTTTCGATCTCCTTTTGCTTGTCACATTCTGCAATTTCCACATTAGGTGACTTAACACGCCACACTTTTTTGTTGGCCTTACTTGGAGAAATTTTTGTTGGCCGATTAGCACCATAGCTCAAACGGGCTTGTGTGGGATAATAAAGCCTCTCGCTAGCAGGCCTTCTAGGTGCTGCCCGCCCCATATGAAAAGCATAAGGAGCCATTGGGGGTTGCCCCCATCCTCCACTGAAGCCTCTCATGTAATATGGCGCATAGCAGGGTTGTGACATCCATGGTGTCGGTGCCCATGACCCATATGGCCTTGCATAGCGTCGAAACTCTTGCTCCAGAGGCAATCTTGAACACTTTGAATGTGATGGCCGATTAGAGCTAGAACCGGCCGCTTGACTTGCATATTTGGATAGCAACATATCAAAAGTTGGCTTGATTTTTCTGTACTTAGTTTCATTCTTTTTCCACTTGCCAACTTCTGAATTCTTAGGCTTGATCAATTTAACATGAGTATCCTCTTGCACTTGTGGTTGCCCCCCGAGTGTAACATTTTTTATAGTGATCTTCAACACTTCCTTGCCATCGGGTTGCTTCTCAAGCACAATCTTTCTTCCCAAGACCATGTCGCCCTCCTTGCTATTCCTGGGTTCACCAATAACAACATTATCTTTATTAGCGGATTCGGCTATGTTAGGCCGAATTAACATTTTCTTCCCTTCCAAGTCCATGGTGTTTATCGGGAAGGGTTGTTTATCAACTTGCATCTCAACAAAATTCAATCTTCCGTCATTAATGGCCGATTGTATCTGTCGTCGAAAAACATTGCAATCATTAGTAGCATGAGAAAATGAATTATGGTACTTGCAATAAGCACGCCGTTTTAGCTCCTCAAACGGGCGGTATGGTGTGTGATATTCTAATCATCTTGTCTTGCAAGAGAGCATCAAATATTTTATCACACTTTGATATATCAAAAGTGAACCTCATATCCTCATCACGATTCTTGCGAATCGGCTTAAGAGCATTGCACATATAGGGTTTGGCCTTTGAGGACCAAACGAATTCAAGAGATAGACATCAACCTCATCGTCCGAATTATCATCATTGTGTTCAATCATATGCATTCTAGGACAATCGGTTGTAGACCTATGAACCTCTTTACTTCGACTCTCTTGAGCCAACGCCTTTTGCAATACTTGGTTAATATTCAAAAACTCATAACTTTCCAACCTCTCTTTAATGTGAGTTTTTAAACCATTAAGAACAAGATCCGCCAAGTCTCTCTCAGTTATCACTAAGCTATAACATCGGTTCTTTATATCTCTAAATCTATTGTCGTAATCTGTGAACGATTCATCATGTTTCGCCTAACCGATGTAAGATGTGACAACTTTAGCTCATTATCACCGCTATAAAAGTGATCATGAAACTATTGCTCTAATTGCGACCATAAGAGAATTGAGCCATGTGGTAAAGCAGCAAACCATGAAAATGCGGTACCAGTTAAAGACAAGGGAAATAAACGCACTTTCAACTCTTCTATGGAACAGCTTCACCCAAGCTGTGCTGAATCTTGACTCACGTGCTCCCAAGTTGTTTTCGTACCCTCACCACTAAATTTAACAAAATCAGGAACCTTATAACCTTGAGGGTAAGAAATTGCATCAAGTGTTCAGATAAGGCTTTTGATACACCACGACTCTTTACTTTTACTCGTTTCCAAAAGTTTCTATAAACATCTTATGCAAATCCTCCCTTAATTTAGCTAAAATTGGATCCGAGGTAGATGAAGATGTTTGTGGCAATGACATAGGAGCAACCTGAGTACTAGCTATTGGTGCAACTAGTGGGATGGGTGCCGAACCATAATTCGGCGGAAGACCAAACATACTTGCGCCTATGGGTGGTGTGACAAAATGATTGGCGTTGGCCTTGAATTGGGCACACTCATAATAGGATTAGGATATGTAGGTGTAGTCATAAGCTGGTTGGTTTGACTAGGGTAAAAATTCAACGGCATACTATATTGTTGTTGTATAGGAGGTGCCGATGAAATAGGTAAAGTTGGACTAGCGTTTTCAGATACACCAACAGTACCACTAGATGACGAAGGCATATTTTTCTGAGCATTATCACTAGCCACAAAAGAATTGTATGCCATCACATTACCCTTGCTAACAAGACTTTCAATCAAAGCCACTTGCTCCGGAGAAAAAACTTTACTCACAGTGATTACATCTTGTTCGTCGATGAGCGAAGGAAAATTGACGTTTCCAACCGGAGTGATGTTGCCTTCACGGTCCTTCTTGAAACTTGAAAGAAACGCTTCCAAATCCTCCTCCTCGCGCTTCTTCTTGAGCGCCTCAAAAGCCTCTTCACGCTGCTTCTTGCGCGCTTCGTAGGCTTGGCGATGTTCATCCGATAGTTCATCAAGACCGGGCTTAATGATGTTATCGGTGTCAACTTTTGAGGGCTTGGGGAGATTAGACATGGTTGATGATGATTCTTGATCTTTCTTCCCGGTAGTCGCCAAAAGTGTGTTCGCACACGAACACGTCAACGCAGTACCCTCGATGCGGGGTGATGCACCGCAGCTCACGTCGAAGGAGACCCGCCAAGCGCTGCACGCAGACAATCCGGCGGGCGCTTTTGAGCACCGAAACCCCACGCGCCTCGGGAGGGACCCCGTCTGGGCCAAGCGGCTATGAGCTGCCCTAGGTCGGTTCGCCCGCCCCTAGAGCCTCGAGGATCGCCGCCCTGCAAAAGAAGAACGAACGAAGAACGAGAGAGAAAGAACAAGGGAGGGATGTAAAACTAGGGTAAAAAGTAGATGAGTTTTGCGATTGTGTGTTATTGTTCAATCGGCCGTCACCCCTTAGGCGGCTGGACTTCCCGTGCAAGGAAAAGGCTTCAATTCACGTCCAAAACCCTAGTCCAATTCGGATTTGTTTGGTCCGAACTTTCCAAAACTGTTTGATAAAATCTGGCTGCACCTTGAGGGCCATGTATGGGGGAGTAAACGATCTCAAATGGAAACGAGCCCGAAAGCAATCTTGACCATTTCGAAGAGACGAACAACTTTCATGTTGAACGTTTTATGATCTGAGGCCATCTTGAGGGAGTTTTCTGCTGTTTTCCGAAGTCTGCAGCAGCGAAATTCAAAACCCGGACAAACATATCCGGAGTGTCCGGCCATCCACAAAGAAAATCAAAACTCGGATGGTTTTTCCCGGAGTGTCCGGCCATCCAGTGTAGCAGCATCTTGTACTAGCTGTAACTTTTGCATACGATCTTGGATTAAGACGATTTTTATATCAAAATCGACCGTTTTGACGAGACGAAGACAACTCGTGTTGATCATTTTTCCATATGAGGATATCTTAATTGGGTTTTCAGCCATTATTTAATCTGGTGTCAACATGAGCATCTCTGAACTTGTCATAACTTTTGCATCCGAACTCCGTTTTAGACCATCTTCATATCCATCTTGATCTTCTCGAAAAGATCCATCCCATGGTGACCTCCAATCATAAGTTTGAATTAATCTTGACATAGTTTAAAGAAACTTTTACCATAGTGCCACTTTTGAGGGTCAAAAGATAGCTTCACCACCACTATCACCACACTTTCGTGCTGCCGGAACTCATCCACTACCTCGCCGTCTTGCTGGATCAACAAGGCGGAGAATGTCATCAAGCTAAAAGTGTGCTGAACGCAGAGGTTCCATACGTTCGGTACTCGATCAGTTGAAATGCGATGAAGTTTGACTATATCAACCGCATTGTAAAATGCTTTCGCTTACGGTCTATGAGGCTACGTAGACACACTCTCCCCTCTCGTTGCTGTGCATCTCCATGGATTGATCTTGCGTGTGCGTAGATTTTTTTTCTTTTACATACAACGTTTCCGAACAAATTCATATAATAATAGGACGCCCTCTGATCTTGAAAGTAATATTAAAGAATTTATTAGTTCTCAAAAGGTTTTCGATACTATGACAGAGGAAAAATTGAGTAACTTGATGATATGTGTAGGAACATGGATAGAATTGTTCATGATGTGGAAAATCAAAACTTAAATTTTGGCACCCAAGGTTGATCTTAGTGAGTCTAAAGCCATCTATGTCTCCATTAAGTAAATTAAGGAAAGAACAACAATATTGAGGGCTAACGAGAATTCTTAGAAAAAGCGACCCCGCCCGGTTTTTATAGTAATCATGATGAAGAGATTAAAATGAATGGTGTCTCAACCATTGAATATTTTTGTAGCAATATAAAACTTGATGCAAAATGGACTGAAGATGAGTTAACTTTAGCTAGAAGGCATTCCCATTGTTCGGAGGGTGATAATCTTAACGAAAAAAAGTTAAAAGTGGGTTTGGAGAGGTTGAAACTTTAAATAGTGATATGCCCACTACTTTGCCTTTCAAGGATTTTAATTATGATAGTTGTTCTTTAATTGATTTTATTTCCTTGTTGCGATCCTTGCTAAATTCACCCAATGCTTATGAACAAAATAAGGATTTTACTAAACATATTATAGAAGCTATGATGAAAGCTTTAGAAGAAAAGCAAGAATTGGTGGTTTTAATACCTAGGAAATTATATGATGAGTGATAACCTACTATTGAAGTTAAAATTAAAAATTATGAGTGATTTGGGTGCTAGCTTTTCCACTATACCAAAATCTTTATGTGTTGTGCTAGGTTTTACCAATATGGATGAATGTTCTCTTAATTTGCACTAAGCGGATTCCACTATTAAGAAACCTTTGGGTAGAATAAATGATGTTCTTATTCTTGCAAATAGGAATTATGTGCCCGTTGATTTCAGTGTGGTTAATATTGATTGCAATCCGTCTTGTCTCATAATACCTGGTAGACCTTTCCTACGAACCATATGTGCTATTATTGATATGAAAGAAGACAATATAAGATTTTAATTTCCATTAAAGAAAGGAATGGAACAATTACCTACAAAGGGAATTAAGCCACCATATGAATCTATTATGAGGACCACCTATGGAATTAATTTAAAGGATGGCAACACTTGAAACTAGGCATTATGCCTAGCTAGGGGCGTAAAACAATAGCGCTTGTTGGCAGGAAACCCAATAGTTATCTTTATTTTTCTTGTTTCTATTATGGGTTTTTTTGTGCACACAATTATTCTACTGTTATGGTTGTGTTTTCGAGTTTAAATTAGTGCTTGTGCCAAGTAAGCCTTTGGGATGACTTGGTTGATGGTTGATTTGATTCTGTGAGAAAACAAAAACTTTGGTGCCCAGTAGAAGAATTGTTTAAATTCACTAGAATGTAGTAAAATTCTGCATTTTTACACATGATTGATATACAAATTTCCCACGTTACCCTAATTTTTCAGAATTTTTGGAGTAAGAGAAGTATTGCGCTTAGCTAGATCATTACATACTGCTCTGTTTTTGATAGATTCTGTGTTCGTTGCATTGTTTGCTTGTTTTAATGAATATATGGATTGTATCGAGGGGTATAAGTCATGTTAAAGTTATAATATAGTAGGTATTTTGCAATAATAAAATATGAATGGGTTTACAACAGTACCTAAAGTTTATGATTTGCTTGTTATACTAACAGATCTCACGAGTTTTCTGTTGAGTTTTGTGTGCTGATTTCAAGTTTTGAGTGAGATCAGGAAGGATGAAGGAATAAGGAGTGGCAAGACCCTGCCCAAGGGACCCCAAGGTAATACTCAAGGGCACCCAAGATTCTAAGCTTGGGGATGCCCTGGATGGCATCCTCTCTTTCTTCTACCAACCAACAGTAAATTACTTGGAGCGATATTTTTATTCATCACATGATATGAGTTTTGCTTAGAGCGTCGTGTATTATACGAGTCATTGCTTTGTTTGCTTTTTATTTTTTCACAATTATATTTGCTAGACACATCTTTTTGAAAGGGACACATAATTTGTAATTTGTTAGAATACTCTATGTGCTTCACTTATATCTTTTGATCTAGGTGGTTGCTCTAGTACTTAACTTGTATTTTTTAGAGCATGGCGGTGGTTATATTTTAGAGAAATAGTTGCACTCTCATGCTTCACTTATATCATTTTGAGAGTTTGATAAATAGTAATGGCAATATGCACGGCTTATGAAATTAGTCCTAATATGATAGGTATTCAAGAGGGATATAATAAAAAACTTTCATGTAGATCACTGCATATGATAGGTTTGATTCCTTGCAATAGTTTTGCGATATAAAGATGGTAATATGTGGAAGGTACTAGTGAATGATTATGGTTGAGTAATAATATTGGTGTTAAGGTTTGTGATTCCTGAAGCATGCACATATAGTCTCCCGTTATGTTAAGAAGTTGGAGCACGATTTATTATTGAGTGTCTTCCTTTGCGTGAAGGTCAGGGGTGCACGATGGTTAACTCCTACCAACCTCCCCCTAGGGGCAATGCACAGTAGTACTTTACTCGAGGCCTAATAAACTTTCATAATAAGTATGTGAGTTTTTTATGACTAATGTGAATCCATGGGTTATACACACTCTCACCTTTTCGCCATTTGCTAGCTTCTCCAGTACCGTGCACCGTCTTTTCTCACCTTGAGATGCGGTGCAAACTTCGCCGGTGCATCCAATCCCCGTGATATGATACAATCTATCACACATAAGCCTCCTTATATCTTCCTCATAACAGCCACCACACCTACCTATTATAGCATTTTCATAGCCATTTCAAGATATATTGCCATGCAACTTCAACTGTTCCATTTTTATGACACATATCATCATTGTCATATTGCTTTGCATGATCATGTAGCTGACATAGTATTTGTGGCTCAGCCACCGTTCATCACTTTGATACATGTTACGCTAGATCATTGGAAATCCTGGTACACCACCAGAGGCATTCATAGAGTCAAATTTCGTTCTAGTATCGAGTTGTAATTTTGAGTTGTAAGTAAATAGAAGTGTGATGTTCATCCCTATTCATTATTAGAACATTGTCCCAAGTGAGGAAATAAAAAAAGAGGCCAAAAATATCCCATAAAAAGAGAGTCAAAAAAGAGCCCAGCAAAAAAAAGAAAAAGGAAAAAATAAGAGAAAGAGAGAAGGGGCAACGTTACTATCCTTTTCCACACTTGTGCTTCAAACTAGCACCATGTTGTTAATATAGAGAGCCTCCTATGCTTTCATTTTCATATATTAGTGGGAACTTTTCATTATAGAACTTAGCTTGTATATTCCAATGATGGGCTTCCTCAAATGCCCGAGGTCTTCATGAGCAGGCAAGTTGGCCACCCACTTAGTTTTCTTTTTGTGGTTTCACACAATTATAGCTCTTAGTGCATCCGCTGCATGGCATTGACATCAATCAATTGATAGGCATCCCCATATCCCATTGATTAGCCTCATCGATGTGAGACTTTCTCTCTTTTTTTGTCTCCTCCATGTCATCTCTACCACTATACTCTATTCCACCCATAGTGCTATCCATGGCTTGTGCTCATGTATCGCGTGGGGGGTGAAAAAGCTGAAGCGCGTCAAAAAGTATGAATCAATTGCTCGGCTGGCACCGGGGTAGTGCATGATTTATATTTTGTGTTAAGAAGTTGGAGCATGGCAAGGCTATACAATTTTGTAGGGATAGCGTTCTTTAGCATTGATATTTTGATAGACATGATTGTTTGTTGGTATGCCTGAGTATTGATGTTTTATGTCAAATTATAGACTATTGCTTTGAATGATCCAAATCTAAATATTCATGCCACAAAAGAGATTACATGACGAATATGATAGGCAGCATTCCATATAAAAAAAATCTGTTTTTATCATTTACCTACTTGAGGATGAGCAGGAATTAAGCTTCAGGATGCTAATACATCTCCAACGTATATGTAATTTTTTATTGTTTCATGCTATTATCTATACTTATACTTATACTTACTTATACTAATTAGAGACTCCCTAATAATTTTCACGTTAATTAAAAAAACAGAAGCCGTACATCTAATGACGGGACCGAGTTTTCTGATCTAGATTAACCCATACAATTTGCATTTGAAAAAATTAAGTTCGCCTATTAAACAGACTGATTCACAAAGCCCAGCATCATTCAACGGCTGAGTCAAAAGAAAAGGCCCATAGCCCTCTCCACCGTCTCTTCCATTACCAAAAAAAAGAGAGACCTCCGTTCACAAAAAAAGAGACCTGAATCGGCAGAAATCACATATTTGACCTGAGACCCAAATCAAATCACAAACTGACCTGGTCATGAAAAAAATTCACTCTGCTGACCCTTTGGTGTGGCGCCCGACAGCTGGGCGCCGCACCCTCTTATCTGACGCCCTTCCCTTAGGCGTCACACATCCTGCCAGGTGGCAGCCACTGGTCCGATTCTTGACCCCTGCCTTTTGTCTGCGGCGCCTAAGGGCTAGCCGCCACACTTTGACGTCTGACGCCTAGCCCTTGGTATTTGCCACAGTGACTTGGCCGCCCGGCCCGACCAGGCGGTTCTTCATCTCTCCGCTCTCTAGACAGAGAGAAGCGTGGCGGCGCCCATCTAATCCCCCACATCCCTCTCAGATCTGAAGATTTGATCCGTGGATTCGATCCCCAATCCATCCTACTAGGTAAACTCTTCCGTTCTCTTTCTTTTGCTCCATAAATTTGTTGCCATTTTAGAGATTTGTCCAAGATTTGATGGAACCCTTGATTTGTTTGGTTTGCTCGATTTAGGATGTGTATTCATATTGGTAGTACCGTAGTGTTATTTATTAGTTCACAATATATGGTTCTTGTTAGTGAAACCCTAGATTGTTTAGTTTTTTTAGATATATATGAGATGCCTATTTTTATAAATAACTATGAGATGTTGATTTTTGTAGACATATATGAGAAGTTTGTTTAGATATATATTAGATGTTGAGTTTATTTCAAATATTAGATGTTGAGTTTATTTTAAATATTAGATGTTTAGTTTATTTGAACACATATGACATATTCATTGTGTGAGAAGGAGATGTTGAGATTCTTGTAGTTGAACACATGTTATATGTTTAGTGTATACCGATATTTGAGATGAAGATGAACTCTTATTTGTTTATTGTTTGAAATTGTAAGGATGGTTTGGCTTACGGGCGATGTCTATGACGTGCAACACCGGGCCTACATGATGCGCGAGAAGGATAAGGTAATAATGAGTAATCTAAATATTTTGCAAATTTGCCTTTAGTTGAAATTTACATGCCCTAAGATTTGTCATTACTTGTTTTTTGCAGAAGCTTGAACCTCTGAAGTTGAACCTCTGAAGATTCGGTATCACGGGGTCTCTGGTCCTGCCATGCCTTACGATGAGCGGTACACACCGTACATCAAGCAGGCAGGACTACTCACGTGGATTCATTGGTCGGCCGGTCCGTCCACGCCAATCTGAACGCTCCACCGTGTCCGCTCTTGTTGATCGGTGGAGGCGGAGACCCACGATTTCCATATTCGGACGGGGAGATGACCGTGATGCTCGAGGATGTCTCGTTGATCACCGGTCTTGCTATCGACGGAGGCCTCTCTGTATGAGCACCGATTACGATGGGTGGCGCGGCGAATGATTGCTCTTATCGGTATGGCTCCTCTACCGAATTTGAGGATGATGTAGAGGAGGGAGAAGAGAAGAAGAAGAGGGAAAGGAAAGCGGTAGGAGCTGCTTTCACGTGGATTCAAAATAACTGCGGCGTGCCCTCCGGATGCCACCGATGATGTGATCCGGACACATGCTCGTGTGTATATGTGGTACGTTGTGTCGAGGACTTTGTTTCGACTCCTTTGGCAAGAACGCTCCATGGATGTGGTCAAGGCATTGGCCGTCTTCGATAGCAAATGGAGCTGGGTTCAGACTCTTGCCTACTTGTACCGGCAGTAGTTGGTCCGCTTTTGTGATCAACTCATTTCTTCATTAGCAATGCAAGCTTCTTTGTCAAGTTAACATTGTTTTTCTTTCATATGTAGTGGACGATGTGTGTTGCGAGGATCACACCTAGTGCGAGCATTGGTGGTAATCTGCTTCTACTTTACGTATGGAGCTGGGAGCGTCTGCTGTTGGGCCTCAAGAGCGTCGAGTTTGATCCTTGGTATGCGAGATGAACATGACGAATTACGGTGCCCCACGTGGGCTTACAAGTGGGATATCGTTTCGAGATGACGACGATGTCAATCTCATGTACCAAAAGTACATTGCCGAAGTTGGACACGATTATGCACGAAAGCGGGTAAGGAGGTCATTACTTGATCCTTTCTCATGCTTGCTTAAAAATAGTCATCAAATTTGCATTGTTGCCTGTTTTATAGGTGGAATGGCAGCCATATGGCGGGTGAGAGCTTAGGGTACACCGCGGAGTTCCGCCTCAACCCGATGTGCTTGGGATAAGGATCTACGGCTTATGCGGTGCCCACTGATATGCAACTGGGCGGTTGAGTTTCATTTGCCGCATCGCGTGTATCATCAGTTTGGTCTTTTCCAGCCTGACCCGCCGGATTGGGTGGACACGGACAAACCACTTCATAGGTAAGAGAGCATGTCTGTGTATTGTCTAATCATCGGGACTCATTTTGATTGTGCTAATGTTTGGTTTTATACCACGCAGGTTGGATAGGAGAAGGCAGCGGAAGATAAAGGACTGGGACAAGCATCATTCTGCCTATGTTACCCGCTTCTAGCTTTGTGTGGAGCAAGCTCGTAGCACTGCATGCGCCCCGCTTCGTGAGCATAACCCACTTGCTTTTGATAACTACGTACGATGGTTTATTGGAACTACTCGAGTTGAGATATGCATATAATGAGGATATTCTTGAAGAACCCGTAAACTTTGAGGATATTCTTGAAGAACCCGCCATCCGCATTCTTGTGCCGGCACATGTGAGTTGGTAGACAACTCACTATGCGCCAAGTGGGACCTCCTTTCCATGGCCTTGCACGCACAATCCATGGACATGTTGGCACTTCACATTTGACCGTGTAATGCACATTCACGTTCGAGTTGGCCACTTTATGTGGACGATAATGTGTAACCGAGTAGTTGTCGAGCCACATCTTCAATTCCAAGAAGGATTGAAACTCACAACCGGAATATATCCCGTTCTTGCCGTTTTCCAAATCACGGTGAGAACTTGGCCTAGCTCCAAGAGATATGCATTTGCCACCATCCACAACGGCTTCATCCATGAGACTAAGATCCTTGAACAATGGTGTCTTGTGATCCCGCCTCAATACCTTCTTGAATGCTTGGCCTCCTTGGCGTGAACCCCTCATCATCAACTTCTTCATCGGGACCATCGTCATCCGAGTCCGATGCATATGCACGGGAAAAGCAGGATGGATTGGTCCATTGTCTCTTGCACATGATATTGGTCGAGATCACCCACATTGTTGTCATGGAGGTCAACTTCGTTGTCATCCTCCTCGTACTCATCATTATCGTCTTCAAAACATTCATTTTGGTTGTTTGGAGTCGGGCTCAATGTTGGCCAATCTTGTTGCGTGAATTGAGGTTCACTCATTTGATCTTGGTTCACGGGTGGGGGAGTGCTAGCAACCAACGGGGAGGGTTCGGTTCAAGTCTACATTCAAAGTAGACTCAACCTTCTTGGAGGCAAATAACTCAAGAGCCTTGTCTAGAGATTCGCAACCGTCTTCTTGTATGCAACCAAAGCGTTGCTCGGAGTTCACACGCATTGTCTTCCAACGGATGTGCATTCCAAAACCAACATTATGCCTTCCTCGAACTCAACAACGTCACTTGGGTCCATCCAATTCAAATCTTTCCTCACTTGTTCCAAAAGCTCCGCATAGCTAGGACTACTCTCAAACACCATGTCAAGCTCATCCGGTCCGTCTCAACATTGCCCAAGTGGAACCTGATATGCGGCGCCCAAGAGCTAAGCGCACATTACTGGTGTGTGGCGCCTAAGTCTTAAGTATTTGTAGTCTTTGTATGTGGGGCCACAAGCTGGACCCAGGGCTGCCATTTGGCGAGGATGTCTGACGCCCTAAGGGAAGGCGCTGCCAGATGAGGGTGCGGTGCCCAGCTGTCGGGCGCCACACCAAAGGGTCAGCAGAGTGAAATTTTTTCGTGACCAGGTCAGTTTGTGATTTGATTTCTGCCTCAGGTCAAATATGTCATTTCTGCCACCTGAATCAATCATAATTTCTTTCTTAATCTCTCATGTCTTTCTCTCTTGAACTTCCAGGTCTCTCTGCATCTCCTCATGATGACCAGATCCATGTCTCTCAAATTGGGGCAAGGAATTTGGGCATGGATCCCTCTCTCTCTCTCTCTCTCTCTCTCTCTCTCTCTCTCAAACTCTCAAGTCTCTTCTCTCCTCACCTCAAATTGCAGCAAGGACTCTTCTATCCTCACCTCAAATTGCAGCAAGGACGTTGGGGGCATGGATCCGCAAAAAAAAGCAAGGACGTTGGGGCGTGGATCTCTTGCGCTCAACGAGGTTATCACGTTAAAATTATTTTCCTCATGTGGGCCAGGTTCCTCTTCCCACATTGATTTTTTTACTAGATTGGATTCAAAAAAGAAGGATTCAATTTCAAACCTAATCTTCTCATGTATGCTCCGTCATGGAGATCGGCTCCGAGCAGAACTAAGCCCATTAGGCTTTGCTTATAAATTAAGCCTGTAGCCTAACATAGGTCATCTCAAATCAAGGTGGCTCTGTTCCTTGTCAGCATCGGCATTGGTCAAGTTCTCCTGTTAGGTGCGACGGTTAACTCTATTTAGTTGCTTTTCACCAAGTTTTCGAACGATTATTTTTCCGTTGGTTCAGTCACATTGTTAAGCTTTCACTTCATATGTCATACAAACTAATCTTTCTTTCCAATTATAAAGTCTTCGATTTGGCTGAGACTATAACAAGTTCTAATCTTCAAAACTGTGTTCGCTTATAGGTCAAATTTTTTGTTTTCCATTGAAATAATGGCATACGATATGCTCGACGCGATTAACAATGGGAAGGATTCCTAGAAAGTGAAGGTTAGAGTAATTAGTCTATGGGATGCCATTAACCTCAATAGCAATGAACTAATTAGCCTTGACATGATACTGCTTGATGAACATGCCAGTTTATTGGTAAAAGGATATATTTTTCCAACATAATTATGTCACTGTGATTTAAATACCAATGCATCTTCTCGCTGCATCATAATGTTTCAGGGCACTATGATACATGCCAAAGTCATGAAACATATGGTTAACAAGTTCAAGCAATTGATCCAAGAAGGTTTAGTCTACATGATAGCGAATTTTAAGGTTACATATGCCATGAATTTCCGTCCAGTCGAAGGCGACAAGATTATTAACTTCTTGCACACAACAAAAATTCAAGAGATTAAGGGACTTAAAAATATCACAATAGCAGAACAAAGTTTCATGTTTTGTAGTGTTGAAGTTCTTTCCACAAGAGATGGCCAGAGGATGTACTTATCCGGTACGATTGTATTTGTTTAAATTATTAACTTGAATATTCATCACATATTAACACCACCTTACTTAGCAGCTGTCACTGGGGTAGCAAGTTATATAGGGAATATTGAAGAAACGGAGACAACCCATGGGAATTCCAAGATTCGAGATATTGTACTTCGAATTGAGTAAGTACACTTAAATAAAATTGTAGGAATAAAATATCATGGTTGCTCATAGTCATGTCTGTTGCAATATACAGGGATCAAAAAGTTAATATTAGACTGTGGTAATAAGGTCAACCAAATTGATGAAGATTCCATGGGATGTGTTGTTATAGTAACATCAACAACTGTCAAAAAACTGAAAGATTTGTATTTATATCAATCAAGGGTAAGTAGTGCTATACATGCCTCTTTTGTATTCCAAATTTAATATCAAGTGCTTGTAGAGTACTCGTTGTCATCTACAGGTGTGACCAAAGTCGATTTGGATATCCCTGAAACAGTTGAGCTCCAAACGAGGTGCAACCGTTTTTTGCAATAATATGAAGAAAACCTATTCTGTCTTGTAAATGTATACTTACCTCATGCTAATGTTGAACAGTTATCGTCTATTTGTACTATGATGCTCCATAATATTTTGTATACGTGCATGCCATATTTTACAATGAATGTTTATGGAAACCAACTCAATTGTCATGTTTTTGTAGAACCCTACGAAGGGCACTAAAAGGGCTAGGACTAGCAACACATGTCGCGTTGTACATTCTGATGAAGAATCAGAAGAGGATAGCCAGGAGAAAGATGAATGCAAATTCAAGGAATCTAGCCTCAAAAGAAAGCGTACAATAAGCATTATTGAAGACGGAGATTTAGAAAAAGATGGAACTTTGAATTATTCAAAGACCAGCATAAGGCTTACTGGTGTTGATAAGGGATCTAAGAAGAAAGGAATTCAGAATGATAACCATGTAAGTTTCTTGGTGCATTTTCAGTTGTTGTACACCTCTCTAACTGGTATAAATGTTTCGCAGGAGCAAGTGAAAAAAATATCACTTTCAAAAACTATAAAGCAAGAACCAGAGGATGATGAACTCACTATTGACCAGATTAAAAGGGGTAGGAGACGGAGCACAGTTTTGTGTTGCACATCTTGACGATGAATCGAAAGCTGAAGCTAGTCAGGAAATAAACAAATCCAAATCTATAGAATCAAGCCCCAAGAGGAAGTGTGTCGTAACACGCAAATGCGCCGGTGTTGATAGAAAACCAGTAAACAATCACCATGAAGAAAAAACATAAGATGAAGGTAATCATGAGCACAATGATTCAAGGCCTAGGACAAGGCTTAGTTGTGTCGGTAAACAAACACAGAACAAAGGCATTCAGAAGTCTGGTGTATTAAGGACTCGACAGAAAAGTCGCTAATTAGTGGAGATCCAAATAATTTAGGACGTAGTACAATAGATGGGAGCATCACTTTGTACTTTATATGAATTTCGTCATTGTTTAAGATATTTTTAATAAACATAAAGTCATGCCTTTGTGTTTGTAAAGTTATTATTCTCTCTATTATTCAGAAGTAAATGTTTGGTGTAATTCTGAATGATCTAAAACAATTCAATCTTAGTTACCTTAGTTGCTTGCTATATGAAGAAAGCATGACACCAAAAAGAACAATTCTGCGGTTCATGGTTGAGGCCATGTTTGATTCTGTTGTAGCATTTGATCACCAGCATCAGGAACTGATGTCTCTTCGTAAGTGCATCCCTATTAATTAGAAATAGTAGTAGAGTTTCTCCATCCTGTTTGCCAAATTTGTACCAGGTGCCAACTCTGGTAGGAATTGATCAGGGACATAGCAACCTTATCTGTTTTAAATTGGTTATTTTAATTGTTTTAAATGGTTATCTCTGAAATATTATACTCCCTCTGTAAACTAATATAAGAGTGTTTAGATCACTACTTTAGTGATCTAAACGCTCTTATATTAGTTTACGGAGGGAGTATTTGTCAGCAAGGTACTTCCCTCTGCATTTAGAGGTAAACAAAAATATGCGAGCAAGGGCTAACAACTGATTTGACAGAATCAATATCAGTTATATATGTATGCATTAGGGACGTGGCTCTAAAGTTACAGAACCATTGAAGAACCAAGATCATTTTCTCAATTACTATAAATTTATTTCTTACATAATCTACCAATCATATCCAATTTCACAAATAATAGAAAATACTAGAACAAGTAATTTCGTAGCTGCATCTGCTAGTAATTTCCTTGATGGCTCCTCTACCATCGTCTCTCAAGTACACTTTACAGTAAGATGCAAACATAAACTGCTTAAATTTATTTAATACAGAGAGGAGATGGTAAGGCAAAGGGAGATACACACCTGTTCGTGCAAAAGCACAGTGAAGAGGAAAAGATGCATACTGAATGAATAAGATAATGCCACTTTCTTTGGTAGATAGATAGGAGTTGTCGGCACTGCTCCTGCATGAGGAAACTCCGCTCAGCAACGCGGGTGCCGGAGGAGAATGTAGCTTCGGTCGAGACTGCGTACCACACCGCAAAGGGGAACAGCCAGATGGTCGGCGCCCCGACCGGTGATGCGATGCGATTCGCCGTGGAGGACTATAGAAGGTTAATGATGCACGCAGTGTCCATGAGAGACACCGGCGCAACCGCTCTCATGGTGCCGGCCAGAGGGGCACGCACTAGACACGGCGGCAGCGCCGACCGCGGCCGCCGAAACCCACCGCTCATGCTACCAAAAAATCTGCGACAAATAAAAGTGCAGACATCTAAGCAGCCATGGCGTAACTCACTATAGAAAATACAATTTCTATTTCAGCTGACTATATGGGACCAATTTTAGTAGTAACTAACAAAAAAAAGTAAAAAAAATTGGGATAATTATTTTTATCTTCCTAGCAATTCTATTCTAAATGGACATCTCAACTCCCTACAAATAAACTACTGCCTAAATACATCCAGTTCAGCGTCTAATTCCGAAAAGGGGGGGTATATTACACAAAATGAAACTCATAAAAATTTACAGATGATAGCAAAATCTAATTGTTGAGTATACAATTTACCCAAGGAGTTTTTGAAACAGTTCTAGAATTGATCAAGCAAAGTAGTAAGTTTAGGGATATATGATAATAATTTTAATTTTAATCTCAGGAAAAAATATCTTTTTAAAAAAGATTGTGGTTTCTCAAAAGAACATACTCCCTCCATTCCTTGATATAAGGTGTATAGATTTTTGAGAAAAAATCCAAAATATAAGGTGTATTGAGTTGCACCACTCGTTTGGATAACTTTTTTAGGGATTCGATTACATTTCCTTATATCAGGCAAGCTCCTCTATTTTCTCATGTCAATTAATGAGGTGTAATCTCGTCCAAAACTTGTGAAATTTTCCCTCCACGCGCATTCTTTAATTTCCATGCCAAAAACTATACACATTATATCTAGGAACGGAGGGAGTACTTAGCAATATTTATATCCAACAGTACATCCATTAAGGCCACAAAAAATCATAGAAAAAAACACAAATCATAGCAAAATCTAATTGTGTACTATACAATTCACCAAACAAGTTTTGAAGAAGACCTAGAATTAATCGCTATCTAGCAAAGTACTAAGTTAAGGAATATCCCAATTTTAAATTCAATCTCAAGGAACAAATTTATAAAATACATTGTAACTTCTCAAAAGAACAAGTTTAGCAATCTTTATATCCATGAGTACGTCTATTAAGCCCACACATGCATTGCCTTCCATGGAAGTTTATGTGTGACACTACAATAAATAAGCTAGCCCGTGCAAATGCACGGGTGAATGACTAGTAGTATTAATATTGGATGTTTATTATGCAATTAAATGCAATTATAAATCATTTTTCGGGACTAACTTATTAACCTAGTGCCTAGTGCCAGTTGCAATTTTTTTGCTTGTTTTTGAGTTTTCAGAAAATCAGTACCAAGCAAAGTCTAAACACTACGAAACTTTTTGACATTTTTTTGGACCAGAAGGGACCTTAGAAGCTTCGGGAGAAGACCTGTGGAGCCACTAGGGAGCGACAAGCCCGTAGGGCGCCCCCCCCCCCTAGAGGGCGTTCCCCTAGGCTTGTGGGCCCCTCGTGGCACCTCTTGACCTAATTCCAGCTCTATAAATTCCCAAATATTTCCAATACATCAGAGAACCACCCAAAATACTACAATAGCATGGAAATCAGTACGAAGGAAAGTCCAAACACTACGAAACTTTTTGACGATATTTTCTAGACTAGAAGGGACCCTAGAAGCTTTGGGAGAAGACCCGTGGAGAGCCACGAGGGAGCGACAAGCCCGTAGGGCGCGCCCCTGGGGGGGGGGTGTTCCCCAGGTTTGTGGGCCCCTCGTGGCACCTCTTGACCTAATTCGAGCTCTATAAATTCCCAAATAGCACCTCTTGCGGAAAAATCATCTTGAACACCGTCTTGAGCTTGTTCTTGATCTTGAGCTTGCTATAGATCTTGAGCTTGCTCGGAGGTGAGAACTTGACCTTGGGCATCATGTGGTGGTTCACCACCATCCTGAGAGTGATCTTGCCCTTGGTCTTGTTCATTTGGTTGAGGGCCTTCACTATGTTCTCTTGAGCGTGTGGGTCTTGGGTTGGTGATGGTTCCACTTGAGTGGAACATTGTCCTTCTCCTTGACCACAAGGGGTTCCTCAATGGGCAGGATAAAACCAACACCCATTCTTCTTATGGCTTGGGGAGAAATTTCATCACCTACGTCACAAGTACCACTTTGCTCCACTTGGGAGCCATTATTTTCATCAAACTCCATGTTACACGTTTCCTCAATAAGTCCCGTGGACTTATTGATAACACTTAAGCATGAGAGTTTGTAGCATAACCAACAAATATGCCCTCATAAGCTCTAGCCTCAAATTTGGACAACCGAACACCTATCTTGAGAATGAAACGCGTACACCCGAACACCCGAAAGTACTGGAGGTTGGGCTTGTTACCGATGAGTATCTCATATGGAGTCTTGTTCAAGCCTTTGCGGAGGTAGAGACGGTTAGATGCATGACACACGGTGTTGATGGCTTCGGCCCAAAAGTTGTAGGGAGACTTGAACTCCGCCTTCATGGTCCTTGCCGCATCCATCAACGTCCGGTTCTTCCTCTCTGCTACACCATTTTGTTGAGGGGTGTATGGTGTGGAATATTGATGCTTGATCCCCTCATCACTAAGAAACTCATCCAATGTGTAGTTCTTGAACTCGGTGCCGTTGTCACTTCTTATAGTTAAGATCTTTGCATTGTGTTGACGTTGGGCTTCATTTGCAAAGTCAATGACGGTTTGTTGGGTCTCGCTCTTTCTCTTGAAGAAGTACACCCAAGTGTATCGTGAATAGTCATCCACAATCACCAAGCAATACTTCCTACCCCCAAGACTATCAAAGGATGGAGGCCCAAAGAGATCCAAATGAAGGAGCTCCAAAGGCCTCTTCGAGTAAATGATAGTCGTGGGAGGGTGAGCCTTCTCATGTAGCTTTCCTTTGATACAAGCACTACAAGCACGATATTTAGAAAAACTAACATTCGTTAGTCCACGGACATGGCCCCCCTTGAGAAGACTTTGCAAAGATCTCATATTGACATGGGCTAAACGGTGATGCCAAAGCCATCCCACGTCAACTTTAGCCATTAGGCATGTCGCGGTCTTAGTGGGCCGCTCCGAAAATTTAATCACATAGAGACCATTCTCGACATGCCCAACAAAGGCTACTTTAAGAGTCTTGCTCCACAAGAGGGCCACGGTATCAATATCAAAGAAAGTGGCAAAACCCATGATTGCAAGTTGATGAATGGAAAGTAAATTGTATGCAAGGGACTCAACAAGCATGACCTTCTCGATCGTGAGATCATGAGAAATGACAACCTTGCTGAGTCCCAATACCTTAGAAGATGAGGCATCACCCCACTCGACATTGGTGGGCATAGATGGAGTCTTTAGTACGTCCACCACCAAGTCCTTGCTTCCGGTCATATGATTCGTAGCTCCACTATCGAGCAACCATGATCCCCCACCGGAAGCAAACACCTACAAGAGATCAATGATTGGTTTTAGGTACCCATTTTGTAATGGGTCCTTTGATGTTAGTAACAAGGGTCTTAGGAACCCAAATAGACCATTCAATGTACTCAAAGGAGAACCAACAAATTTGGCATAAACATGCCCATCACTATACGACATAACACATAAGAAGGGTTAAAGTCGCCGGCTTTGTTGGGAGGGGTGGCATTGCCCTTCTTGACACCACCACCCTTCGCATTGTTCTTCTTCTCCTTGGTAGCACCCTCTCCCTCTTTCACAAAAGTTTGCTTTAGGGGAGGAGGTCGTTTGGTCTTGTCATTCTTATTCTTGTCCTTGGGCTTGGGTGCGAACCCAATCCCCTCCTTGGCCACAACTTCCTTTTGATTGCTCAAAAGGTTGTTGAGGTTCTCACCTTGTATGCATGACACAAGGCCTTTCTCAAGTTGCTCCTTCAACTTAGCATTGTCCTCAACAAGATGCACATGCTCACAACACGGATTAGTAGCATTTGCATTATCAATTAAAACGATATGAGGAAAAGTGGCTTTCTACTTAGTTAGCTTCACTTGGAGTTGATCATGAGACTCCTTGAGGCTAGCATGAATACCTTTCAAGGCCTTGTGAGCCTTGTCAAGTATATCAAACTCCTCCTTGAGCCTAGCAAGATCAACCCCAAGTTTGACCTTCTCGGAATTTAGCACACGAGAAACAACAAGAGCATGATCAAGATCTTTCTCTAACTTAGCATGATCATCGTTGTGTGACTCCTCAAGAGCCAAACGAAGACCACGCTCTTCCTCAAGAGCATTGGAAAGATCCGAAATCTCATCGGCATAGTCTCGACTATGCCCCTCCATCTTAGAGATGGTATCTTCGTGAGCCTCGATCATGTCATTGGCTTCACCAAGTTGTTCCAAGAGAGCAACAAAGTGCTTCAAACTCATTCTCCTCCACATTAGATCCCTCATGTTCATCAATGCAATCCGTCAAAGAAGGATGATCAATGAAGGTAGTTTTGATGTTGGGGGTTACCTTGTTGGTGGCCTTAGCCATGAGGCACTTGGCGATGATGCTCTCATTAGGAGAATCAAAGAGAGACACCCAGGGAGTCGTCGCAATGGCAACGGAGGCCATGTGAACCGACCCACCATCTTCATCATCATCATCATACTCATTTTACTCTTCTTGTACCACCAACGCCTAGTGAGGAGTCTTCTTGGTGAAGTTGCTCTTGTTGGGGAAAGGCTTGGCCTTGTCCTTTCGGATGAGCTTGCCATCGTTGTCTTCCCTCTTCTCATAAGGGCACTCCACAACAAAGTGACTCACGTTGCCACAATTATAGCAAGTTCTCACACGTTGCTTGACCTTAAGCGCCACTTGAGTTGCTTTTGTTGAAGTTGGCCCTTGAGTTCTTCTTGTTCCAAAATTGCCTAGAAGCAAGGGCCATATGTTCATGATAGTCATACTTTGTATCTTCGGGGTTGCTCTCCTCTTCTTCCTCTTCTTCAACACAAACCTTGGCCTTCAATGCAAGGTTGGGCTTCTTTGCTCTTTGAGAGCGAAGTACCACATTGTCGGTGGTCTTGTCCAATATGCTCATAGACACAAACTAATCCAACACCTCACTTGAGGTCAAGGTGTGGAAGTCCGGCCTTTGACGAATGACGGAGGACATGGCCTTGTGGTACGGCATCATTGCCTTGAGGAATTTGCGCTTGATCCAATTGTCATCCGTGTCCTTGCTCCTATGATCTCGGAGTGAAACCGCGAGTTTGGTTACTCTCCGATAAAGCTCACGAGATTCTTCATCCTCTTTCATTGCAAACTCGTCGGTTTCATCTTGCACCACTTCATAGTTGGAGCGTTGAATGCTTGCACTTCCTCGGTAGAGGACACAACTTGGAGCCATGCATCCTTGGCCATGGCATAGGGCGGAGGTGAGGAAGATCTTCGGGTGGAATTGCATCTTGGATGATGAAGAGAGCATTCTCATTGAATTTATTATCCGCAGCTTCTCTAGGAGTGAAGTTGCTTCGGTCATGCGGATAAAAACCTTCTTCAATGATTCTCCAAAGATTAGTATTCACATGATTTAAATGTCGCTTAAAACGATAAACCCAAGAATCAAAGTCCTCCCTTTTATCAATCTTGGGGGGAGGACCGGCATGATTCAAGTGAGTAGAAGGAATCGGTCCACCATAGACAGGTGGAAGTTCCACATGGGCAAAGATGCCAGTGCCATTCTTACCGCTAGAAGAAGGAGCTTTCTCACAAGTAGCTTCCCCCTTGTCGGGGTTAGCATCCGTCACCTTGTTAGTGGGATCACCCACTTTCAACGGTGCGGTGGAAAGTTTAAGCCCTTCTATGAATTTATTAAACATGCTTTCAACCTCGGTCGTCATGGAGGTCTTCAGTGTGTCCAAAGCCACATTGAATTCCTCACGAGAGATCGCGGTTTCCCCATCGGCCGTAGACGAGATTGGATTCACACCGGAGTGCTCCTCCGCTCCATCTATGGTGTCAACCATACTCTTCGGACGACAAAGTCCCTAATAAAGAGACGAGGCTCTGATACCAATTGAAAGGATCGATATGGTTGACTAGAGGGGGGGGGTGAATAGATAACTAACAATTTTTAGCTTTTCTTTACCAAATTCAACTTTGCATCAAAGTAGGTTGTCTAGATATGCAACTAGGTGGACAACCTATATGATGCAACAACCATAAGCACACAAGCAAGCAAAGGATATAACACAAATAGGCTTGCACAAGTAAAGGGATGAGATAACCAAGAGCGGAGCCGGTGGAGACGAGGATGTGTTACCGAAGTTCCTTCCTTTTAAGGGGAAGTACGTCTCCGTTAGAGTGGTGTGGAGGCACAATGCTCCCCAAGAAGCCACTAGGGCCATCGTATTCTCCTCATGCCCTCACACAATGCGAGATGCCGTGATTCCACTATTGGTGCCCTTGAAGGCGGCCCAGGACCTTTACAAACAAGGTTGGGGCAATCTCCACAACTTAATTGGAGGCTCCCAACGACACCACGAAGCTTCACCACAATGGACCATGGCTCCGCGGTGACCTCAACCGTCTAGGGTGCTCAAATACCCAAGAGTAACAAGATCCGCTAGGGATTAGTGGGGGGAATAAAATTTCTCGTGGTGGAAGTGTAGATCGGGGCCTTCTCAACCAATCCTGAGAAAATCAACAAGTTTGATTGGCTAGGGAGAGAGTTCGGGTGAAAATGGAGCTTGGAGCAACAATGGAGCTTTTGGTGGAAGAGGTGAGTCAACTTTGGGGAAGAAGACCCCCTTATATAGTGGGGGGGGGGGGACAATCCAACCGTTACCCCCCAAACAGCCCCACAGAGGGCGGTACTACCACTGAGGGAAGCGGTATTACTGCTTGGACCGCGGTACTACCGCTCCCCCATGCGGTACTGCCTCTCGAAGCCCTGTGCGGTACTACCGTGGTGGTAGGGCGGTACTAACGCTCACGAGCGGCACTACCGCTCCTACTGCCGTGCTTAGTGCCGCACAATCCGACACGAGGGACGACCCCCTCGAATCGATGCGGAAGGAGCCCGGCACCGTAGCGGTACTACAGCTGAAGACCCACAGGCGGTACTACCGCTGCCGAGCGGTACTGCCGCCTATGGCTCTTGAGCGGTACTACCACTGGGTACCGTGGTACTACCACTGGGACCCAAAGAAGCACAAAAGCAAGGGAATGAGACCTCCATTGAAGCGGGAAGGCTCAGAGGGTGTGAAACGGATGTGTACGTGTTGATTCCACCCTAGCCTTACCAAAGCGGACCCCCTCTTGATAGTACGGTGCCCTCTACGAAACTAGTCCACCGAAAAAGAAACAAAGAGCTACACCGTCTTGAATGACACTCCGAGGGAAAGAAATCGTCTCGCGCCAAAGATGAATCTCTGAAATGCTCAAAGCACACGATTAGTCCGCAAACATGTTGTCATCAATCACCAAAACCACATCGAGAGAGATATGCCTTAACAATATCAATCGGGCCTGCCCGAAAGATCATTTCCCTCTCCCACACATTGACCAAATCGTCGAATCAACTGCGGGATGTGAGCGTTTGTCTTTTCTAGACGCATATTCCGGGTATCATCAGATCCAATTGTATGGACTCGATGAAATTAAAACAGCTTTCATCACTCCATTCGGGTGCTTTTGCTATTTCACCATGTCGTTCAGTCTCAAGAATGCTGGTGCCACATTTATGAGGATGATTCAGAAGTGACTGCTCACTCAAATCAGTCGGAATGTGGAAGCATATATGGATGACATTGTGGTCAAGTCGCGTAAAAGTTCCGACCTGCTGACTGACCTTGCTGAAACCTTTGCCAACCTGAGAAGGTATGATATCAAGCTTAATCCGTCAAAGTGCACATTTGGAGTTCCAGGAGGAAAGTTACTCGGTTTCCTCTTTTGCGAACAATGGATCGACGCGAACCCAGAGAAAGGATGGGCCATACTCCGGATGAAACACCTTGTGTGTGTGCATGACGTTCAGAAGCTTACTGGTTGTTTGGCCGCCTTGAGTCGATTCATCTATCGCCTCGGTGAAAAGGCATTACCTCTTTACCGACTAATGAAGAAATATGATAAGTTCGAGTGGACTCCTGAAGCTGACGCAGCGTTTGCGGAGCTCAAAGCCCTGCTTTCCACCCAGCCGGTGCTTGCTGCCCCAATCAGGAAAGAAGCTTTACTGCTTTATATTGCAGCCCTTTGGACAAGTTATCAGTACAATACTCACGGTCGAGCGGGAAGAAGAAGGAAAAGCATATAAAGTTCAGTGCCCAGTGTACTATATTTCTGAAGTCCTGACTCCGTCCAAGCAGAGATATCCGCATTATCAGAAGCTTGTTTATGGAATTTACATGACCACAAAGAAGGTTGCACATTATTTCTCTGACCACTCCATTACGGTCGTTAGCGACGCTCCATTGTCAGAAATTCTGGACAACAGAGATGCAACTGGTCGAGTGGCAAAGTGGGCGATTGAACTCCTTCCCTTAGATATCAAGTTTGAGGCAAAGAAAGCTATCAAGTCCCAAGCAATAGCATATTTCCTCGCCGAGTGGGTTGAGCAACAACAGCCGACTCAGATTCACTCGAGCATTGGACCATGTTCTTGACGGATCCAAGATGTTGAATGGTTACGGTCTTTGGAGTGGTATTGGTATCCCCGAGGAGACAGGTTCAGCTATGTTCTTCAGATTCATTTTGATTCCTCCAACAATGAGGCTGAATACGAAGCACTTCTGTACGGGTTGCGAATGGCCATTTCACTCGGCGTCCGTCGCCTAATGGTCTACTACAACTCAGATTTGGTGATTAATCAAGTAATGAAGGAGTGGGACATCAGGAGCCCGGCTATGACTGGCTATTGCAATGAAGTGAGAAAGTTAGAAAAGAAGTTTGAGGGGTTAGAGCTCCATCATATACCCGGTGAAAAATCAAGCGGTGATGATTTGGCAAAGATAGGCTCCAAGCATGAGCCTATTCGATAATGTGTTCTTGGAGCATCTTCACACGCCGTCTATCCAAGAGGATCCCTTCATGGAGGAGCCCCACAGCCTAAGAGCCCTACCGATTCTCTTGAAGTTGAAATCCCAGCCGTGGTCGACTTGGTCATGGAAGTTTTAGTTAAATGCGTACCCGATTGGACGATTGCATTACATTGCATATATTCTTAGGAAAGAGCTCCCAGAGGATGAAGAAGAGGCCCATCAGATTGTCCATTGATCTAAAGCCTTCACAGTAATGGGTGGGCAGCTTTACAGAGAAAGTGTTACTGGAGTCGCTCAGAAGTGCATAACACCGAAAGAAGGTCGAGTGATCCTCAATGACATCCACTCGGGGACCAGTGGTCACCATGCGTCCTCTCGGACCATTGTGGCCAAAGCATACCGAGCGGTATTTTATTGGCCACGAGCGAATGAAATGGCAAACGACATAGTCGACAAATGTGAAGGTTGCCAGTTCTACTCCAATATGTCTCACAAGCCGACATCAGCCCTGAAAACCATTCCACTCGTCTGGCCTTTTGCTGTTTGGGGATTACATATGGTTGGGCCTCTGAGGACTGGTAGGAGCGGCTTCACCCATGTGCTCGTAGCAGTCGACAAGTTCACCAAATGGATCGAAGCCAAGCCTATCAAAAACCTCGAAGCCAGTACTGCTGTCAGCTTCATCAGAGAATTAATGTGCAGATATGGTGTCGGAGGGATGGACCCCGGGAAGGCAACGAAACCCGGATCCTCTTCAAAAAACATTGGGTTTGGCACCGCCCCTCAATACCGACACGCGCTTGGCCGGGTCGCTCGACCCGGCCAAGCCCCGCAAGCCGGCCAGACTAGCCGACCCGGCAAGACACGTCGACTCGGCCCCAACGACTAGCGCAAGACAGCCGAACCCGGCACGACCAAAGCCTCCTCAACAAGCCAGCGCCACCCGTGGCGTGCTACGCAATCCAGCCGCGAGTCTACTCTCGTCCCATCCAGGCCGTATGATGGGGACGAGTATTCAATCAACGATGATCGAGGCAACAGTGCCCGCCCATGCCTCCGGGTCAGAACGCGTGCAACAAAGGTGCCCCTCACCTACCCACGGCCCGGGGGCGGCGTGGCTCACAGTGCCCGCCCTCACCGGCGGCGACAAAGCGGCAACCTGACGGAGAGCACTATACGCGACTCGACTAGGCCACGCCCTGACGATCGACAAGACGGCGCACAATCCCCCTAGGCATGCAGGGCCCGCACCTAGGGGAACCCGGCGAACCACAAGCACTCAACGGGAACCAGCCCGGGTCCCCGGACACCGACAATACGGACCCACCGACTTGTAACATTACCATTGTACCCCCGGGGGGTTGGACTATAAAACCCCCCGGGAGCCCACGATCATACGGGGGGAGGGGGGGGGCGAGCGAGAGGGCAAGCAGAAAACACATACGAGAGAAAAGCAAGTAAGCATAGGACTAGCCACAAAACAGCAACACCGGAGAGAAGGAGCAGCCCAAGCCTTGGCCAGCTTCCTTCCTCCTCCATACAGCTCCAGGAGCAACATTGTACTATCAATCATCCAACTACACTTGGCAGGACTAGGGGTATTATCTCTCCGGAGAGCCCCGAACCTGGTTATGTCCGGCGTCCCGCGCCCGCTCATGCCAACCCCGCCTCTGGGGTCCACCAGCGCCCTCGAGCCTCCTCCTCTCTTTAGCCATCCCTTGGCATCTGCCGTGCGCCCACCACGACAGTTGGCGCCCACCGTGGGGCAGCTCGAGTAGCTGGCCGGGAGCATGCTTCAGACGGGTACCTTCTCCTACACCGACGAGTCCATCGCGCCGGCGGACGTCGTCGTCGGCGTGCTTGCCACCTCCTTCGCCGTGCTGTGCATCTCCGATGCGTTCGCGGCCGACGAGTACCCCAGCGAGGTGCTCAGCTGTGACACCCCCGATTCAATCGTACACTAATCATACACTTAAACGTGTACGATCAAGATCAGGGACTCACGGAAGATATCACAAAACAAATCTAAAAATAAAATAAGTCATACAAGCATCATAATACCAGCCAGGGGCCTCGAGGGCTCGAATACAAGTGCTCGATCATAGACGAGTCAGCGGAAGCAACAATATCTGAGTACAGACATAAGTTAAACAAGTTTGCCTTAATAAGGCTAGCACTGTCGAATCAACACAAACCTTGGCCTTCAATGCAAGGTTGGGCTTCTTTGCTCTTTGAGAGCGAAGTACCGCATTGTCGGTGGTCTTGTCCAATATGCTCATAGACACAAACTAATCCAACACCTCACTTGAGGTCAAGGTGTGGAAGTCCGGCCTTTGACGAATGACGGAGGACATGGCCTTGTGGTACGGCATCATTGCCTTGAGGAATTTGCGCTTGATCCAATTGTCATCCGTGTCCTTGCTCCCATGATCTCGGAGTGAAACCGCGAGTTCGGTTACTCTCCGATAAAGCTCACGAGATTCTTCATCCTCTTTCATTGCAAACTCGTCGGTTTCATCTTGCACCACTTCATAGTTGGAGCGTTGAATGCTTGCACTTCCTCGGTAGAGGGACACAACTTGGAGCTATGCATCCTTGGCCATGGCATAGGGCCGGAGGTGAGGATGATCAGGTAAATTCCCAAATATTCCCAATACATCAAAGAGCCGCCCAAAATAATTTTTCCGCCGCTGCAAGTTTCTGTTCTATGGAGATCCCATCTGGAGACCTTTTCTGGTACTCTGCCGGAGGGGGAATGGATCATGGAGGGCCACTACATCAACCTTGCTTCCCTTCCAATGATGTGTGGGTAGTTTACCAAAGACCTACGGGTCCACAGCTAGTAGCTAGATGGCTTTTTTTCTCTGTTTGATCTTCAATACGATGTTCTCCTCGATGTTCATGGAGATTTACTCGATGTAATCCTTTCTTGCGGTGTGTTTGTTGGGATCCAAGGAATCGTGAGTTTATGATCAGATTATTCATGAATATTATTTGAATTTTTTTTCTAAATTCTTATATGCATGATTGTTATAGTTTTGTATTTCTCTCCGACCTATCCATTTGGTTTGGCCAACTAGATTGATTCATCTTGCAATGGGAGAGATGCTTTGTGATGGGTTTGCTCTTGCGGCGCTTAATCCCAGTGACAAAAAGGAAGATGACCCATATTTGTCTCATTGCCATTAAGGATAAAAAGATGGGTTTTATTCACATTGAATGGGTTTACTTTGTCTACATCATGTCATCTTGCTTAAGGCGTTAATCCATTCTTTATGAACATAATACTCTAGATGCATGCTGGATAGCGGTCGATGTGTGGAGTAATAGTAGTAGATGCAGGCAAGAGTTGTTCTACTTGTCTCGGACGTGATGCCTATGTACATGTTCATTGCCTTGAATATCATCATAACTATGCGCTTTTCTATAAATTGCCCAACAGTAATTTGTTTACCCACCATAGGCTATGTTCAAGAGAGAAGTCTCTAATGAAAACTATGGGCTCTAGGTCTATATTTATCATATACTAAAATCCAAAAATACCTTGATGCAATTTATTTACCGTTATTATATGTTGTGTTTTTTATCTATCTATCACTACGAGATTTGATCCTTGCAATTAACCGCCAAGGGATTGACAACCCCTTGTTTGCGTTGGGTCCAAGTATTTATTATTTTGTGTGTAGGTGCTATTCACAAGGTGTTGCGTGGTTCTCCTACTAGATCGATAACCTTGGTTCTTAACTGAGGAAAATACTTATCTCTACTATACTGCAACATCCTCTCCTCTTCGAGGAAATCCCAACGCGGCTCATAAGTAGTAGCCTGTTGTGTGCCCCGTCGAGCTTGCCGGATATGTGGTGGTTTTGTCACGACAGATTATCCCGTGAAAGGATTTAGTTGTGAGGTCATCGCTGCTAGGTGATTGCTTGAACGGGGTTGATCGGAATCGAGAGACAAGGGTTTACCCAGGTTCGGCCCTTCATTGTGGAGGTAAAATCCTACTCCTTCTTGATTGATAATGATGTTGATGATATCGATTACAAGGGTGTAACTTGGCTAACCTAGTATTCGAGAGCTTGTAACTTGATCTTTTCTGCCTTAGGGGCTCCCCTTTATATAGGTTGAGGCCCTGGGCTTACAACACAGTTCGTTCGCATTGTAACCCGTATATTAATATGCTTCCTATTTATCTTATTCCCTAAGTAAGGAAAACTCTAGCTGGTGACATATACGTCTGGGCCGTTAAGCCGCCATCTTCAAGTGCTGGGCCTCAAGCCGGCCTACTTTGTGAGCTGTGTCGGTCTTGATATCTTGGGCGCCTTGGCTCGTCCGGAGTCTTGAGTGTAAGTCGTCACTTGAATGACCCGACCCATCATGGCGGGTCATATCATGGGGTTATATCCCCAACATTAGCCCCCAGATTGACTTGAATTTATTCACGTCAATCTCCAACCTTATGAACGTCTTGAGTCGCCTTCCGTACCTTGGAAATGCTTCTTTGCTGGGTTTAGGATTCCGGCTTATCATAATTCACACTGGTTGTTTCCCCTTTTTCAAATCATGATGTCATCTTCCAGATTTTCTGGAACTGTAGTATGACATCGCAATTAATCTTTGAGTATATCCGTTGAGGCCAAAAATCTAGGCGTTCATTGCTCAAAAGTTACTGTGCTCGCTCTTTTTTTCGCGCTTGTCGCTTCTCGTTCTGTTTTCCTTATAAATATGCCCATGGGGTCCTTTTTACCTTTTATTGTCTGAGCCCCGCTTCTTCTTCTTCCTCGCACCTTCGAGCTCGTGGCCACAGGTCTGTCGCAGCGTGACCTCGAGTGCTCCGGCGATGTCAACTGCTCCATCGACCCTGTGTGCGCCGCCGTTGACGCCATCCAGGGCCACCTCAGAGCTTCCGCCACACCCAGGTATGTAAAAACATATTTCTAGATCTATATTGACCTTGCGGTAGTTCATCGGAGTTCTTCACTATTTATCAGTCCTTCAATGCTACTGTTGTTTAGATCTAGCTTTTAGTGATTTCCTTATAGAAATAGAGCGGCGCTAGTCTCAACTCCATTTTTGCATCTAGGAGTCTCATATCCCCTTCAGAATCTGTAAATAGGACGACCATAGCTTTGAGGTTGTCACCTTAGGTTTAGCAATTCCTTTGCCTTTTAGACCATTTTGTAGATCCATAATCGTAGATGTCTTGAGTGGAAACTTGTTTTTCCAACACTTGTTCGAAAATCAGAATTCTGTAGTATAGAATAAGGCGCCTTCATATCTTGCCGTCTCATGATTGTGTTCTGTGACTCGCCTGACTTTAAAGTCGTCTTTTCATCGCACTCAGCTCAGCATGACTCGCCTATAGCAGAAGTTATTCCTCTCTTAGGAAGATATATAATTTTGGGCGGTTCATTTGGATGTAGACCCGCCCTTTGTTCATAGATATTTATTGGGCCGCCTTTTGTCGTATGCACCATTGGCGACTTGTTATCCATAAACAACTCGCCGCTTAAACACGTCCGCAGTTGTTTAACACTTCGGCGACTCATTGTCGAAAACTATGACTTGTTCATAGCTATTTATTGGGTCGCCTTCTATCGTATGCACCATTGGCGACTTGTTATCCTTAAACAACTCGCCGCTTAAACAAGTCCGCAATTGTTTAACACTTTGGCAACTCATTGTCGAAAACTATGACTTGCAACTGGGCAAGGTCTAAAGTCAACAAACTTGTACTTGATAACCTTGTGACTCAAGGTCTTTTGCTGATTCAAAATTTCATTGACTGGCGTATACTAGAAGGAGAAAACTCACCCAGCCGGGTCAAGGAGATGTCGTTGTCTTTGTGGCTCATGTCCGGAGGGTTTCATACCACCCTATGAAAATTACTTAAGGTTTTCCTTCACTTCTTCGACCTCCATCCTCAATAAAATGGTCCCCATTCAGTGACCTATTTGTGCCAGTTTCAAGTATTTTGCAAGGTCTATCTCTAGACAGAGGCAACTGTTGCTCTTTTCAGAGAGTTCTTCTATATTAATCACCAAACAGAATGTGCGGGCGGCCCCAGTGTCGAACTTGGTGGCGTATCGCTAAAGAGGCGGAGGAATTGCTCCTTTCCATAGGTGAAATTGGCAAGTAATCCAAAATGATGGACCTCAACATGGTTCTACTACAAGAACACTGCCCGTGCCGATGAGAACCACCTACGGGGTTACAGACCAGATCGTCTCAATGCAACCCATGTTTATTCGGGCTGGGGCACTGATGAGCAATGCCAAGCCATTGACCCTCTCCATAATAAGATAGGAGCTTTGAAAGAAAATGGTCTTACCAGAATCAGAGGTAGAACTTGACTCCCTCGGCCATCTTTTTATTGAACTTGCTAACGCCTCTTATTCTCAAGATAACACCAAAACAAGTCGGGCTAGTGACGCTGAGGTAATTTCAATTTCTTCCGGCTCACAAAACTTGCCTTCAATGAAAATAAGGCGGGTCGTTCGAAATGTAAAGTTTTCTCATCTTGATGCTTATTTGGATCCCAACTTTCTTTTGAAGAAAGCACAACATGAAGGTGAATCAAGACGTCAAACCCGGAGCAGCTCTGGAGAGCTCGTTGCCGGCTTATCAAACATACCATCTGCCCGCAAGCGACGTACAGAGGTTCCTCATAGTCCAACTTTATCTCTTCCAAAAGCCGGCCTGTTTAGGCAGCCTCTTATCCCATCTGATTCAAATTATCAGGAGTCACCACCATCCTCTACAGATTCAATTGGTACTCAGCTGCCTCCATTTACCATCAACCAAGGGTAAGTGCATTAAATGAGTCATGCTTCTCTTACAGCTATTACCCTGTACCTTTGAATATATTCCTTGTGATTGCAGTGCCCAAGCCAAGAACAAAAAAAATTGGTGAGTCATCTGCCACCCCAACTGTCAATGAGAGCCAAGATCTTCAGCAAGGTAACCCAGAAATTCCGGTTACTAAAACAAACTTGGACGACCCGCAGCTGGCTCAGGAGCCAATTTTAACTGATAAGCCGCCAATGGCTGAAGAAGACCTTATTTATGATCAAGCCCAGCCAGACGAGCCGGTTGACCATCTTCAGCCGCCAAGCCCGACTCATGCTCCAAGCCCTCATCAAGAGCCTGAAAATGCTAACCAGATGATAGTTGATGCTGAAGTGGTTATTACTGGAACAGGTCACGGTGCTGCCAATACCTCAACTAGCTGGACCAAGATCCCAGCCAAGGATGAGATGGCTTGTGAAGACAAGGGTAAAGCAAAATTGGAGCTTCCTGGCTTTAATAATATGACCAGTGAAGAGCTTCATCATGAGTTCTTGACTCGGTACATAAAAGCCGTGATATAGAAGCCAACATAGTCAATATGTTGAAGAAGAAAGATGAGGTATGAACTTAACTCGCCCTGGTCATACTTATATGCATGTATGCTTAGCCCCCAAGTGTTAGACATAGTTATTCATTAGTATATTTAAGACTTGTATGTAAAATTTGAAAAACTTGGATGTGTAGCCCCCAAGGGCCAGGTTATCATGCAAATGATAAGCCGGTTCTCCAAATATAAGTCCTTAGTGATGTAAAATAGAAGAATTACCAAGTAGTTCCCAAGGGCCGACTCACCTTCATTAGATGAGTCGGGTCTTCAAAATAGATGCTTTAAAATAGAGAGTTGTAGCCCCTAAGGGCTAGATCATCTTCATGAGATGAGTCGGGGCTGTGAATGTATCCATTGAAGAAAAAATGATACGCATTAGCCCCTAAGGGTCAAGCAGTTTGCTTGCCACTGCTTGCGACTTTGGAAAAATAGGTTAAATTGGCCTTTCTGTAGTCCCCAAGTGTCAGGTTGTGCATCCTTGATAGCTCGAGACTTAAATGTTTTGTATCTGAGTTGTCTATTTTTCAAGAGACTTTGAATGTAGCTGAGTCACAATTGACCGGCTTGAGAATTTTTTTGATGTTGAGCGAACTTTGCAGATCAAAGCAGAGTCGAGCGTGCAATCCACTGTTGAAGAGTTGGAGAAAGTGAAGGTGGCTTTTGATAAGGAAAGAGCTGCCTTTGAAACCCAAAAATCCGCCTTGCAAGCGTGTTGAGGGTGCCGAAGGACAATTGAAGCCAGTGACTGAAGAAATTGATGGATTAAAGCACCATATTGCACAAAAGACTCAAGCCATATTTGGTGAGTTACTGCTGAAAACAAGTTGCTGGATAATCCATATTTGTAAATAACTCGCAGAACGACTCATATCTATGAATAACCCGGCTGACTGTTTGTTAAAATATTTGCAGGTATCAGAAGTCACAACCTCTGTTAGAATAACTTGTTGAAACTGAAGGCCATTTCTCCTTTCTTGGATAAACTATATGCTGCAAGTTTGTTTACCATCATGGCTGTGACGGGTGGAAAATACCAGCAATGATTCATAAGAGATGTATTGAAGATGCAATCAACTGTTCCAAAGCAAATCAAAGAACTAAAGAGATCAGCCGCCTGAGCAGGAGCAGTGGAGTCACTCAGCCGTGCCAAAGAGTACGTGTCAGATATGGAACTTTTAGAGATAGCTGTCGGGTTTCCTCAATACAAGATGATGGAAATGAGTTTTCAGTGGCGGATTACGCTCATTATGTGAAGGAGACTGTCAGTTTGACGCCCCCGATTTAATCGTACACTAATCATGCACGCAAATGTGTACGATCAAGATCAGGGACTCACGGGAAGATATCACAACACAACTCTAAAACATAAATAAGTCATACAAGCATCATAAAACAAGCCAGGGCCTCGAGTGCTCGAATACAAGTGCTCGATCATAGGCGAAGTCGATGGAAGCAACAATATCTGAAGTACGGACATAAGTTAAAACAAGTTTGCCTTAAGAAGGCTAGCACAAACTGGGATACTGAGATCGAAAGAGGCGCAGCCTCCTGCAGGATCCTCCTAAACTACTCACAGTCGTAAATCGGTAACTGCGTAGTAGTAGGCACCTCCGGTGTAGTAGTAAATCATCGACGGTGGCGTCTGCTCCTGGGCTCCATCGTCTGTTGCAGCAATCGAGTATAGATAGGGAAAAGGAAACAATGCAACCGTGAGTACTCATCCAAAGTACTTGCAAGCAAGGAGCTACACTACATATGCATGGATATATGTGTAAAAGGCCATATCGGTGGACTGAATGCGAGAATGCCGTAATAAGAGGGGATAGCTAGTCTTATCGAAGACTAAACCTTACAGTGCATAAGTCTTGCACAGTAGAAGAGGCGATCTGAAGTCCTCCAAGTAACATCACATAGCAATGATCCTACCGGCGATCCCCTCCTCGTATCCACGAGAGAGAGCGACCACCGGTTGTATCGGCACTTGGAAGGGTGTGTTTTATCAAGTATCCGGTTCTAGTTGTCATAAGCTCAAGGTACAACTCCAAGTCGTCACATTACCGAAGATCACGGCTATTCGAATAGATTAACTTCCCTGCGGGGTGCACCATCTTACCCAAAGACGCTTGATCCCATTTGGCGGACACACTTTCTGGGTCATGCCCGTGGCGGAAAGATCAACACGTCGCAGCCCACCTAGGCTCAACAGAGGCCAGCACGCCGGTCTAAACCTAAAGCGCCGCGAAGTGCAGGCCCATCGCCCAATGCACACACACTTGCGTTCTTGACAACGGCCGGAAGCGTAACTAGCCCCTTAATACAAGAGCAGCTTACGTTCCAATCCGCACGCGCCACTCGATTCTTGTCGACGCCACGGCAAGTGCCGATACCACGACGCTGGATACCCATAACTACTCCCGTAGATGGTTAGTGCGTATAAGCTCGTAGCCAACTCAGATCAAATACCAAGATCTCGTTAAGCGTGTTAAGTATCCGCGAGCGCCCGAGCAGGCGAGGCCCACCTCTCTCCTAAGCGGTCTCAACCTGCCTGTCGCTCCGCCATACAAAGATCCATCCAGAGGGCCGTCGGGACAAAGGTCCTTTCAGCCCCAATCAAGTGAATCACTCGCGGGTGCTCCACAAGCCGACCGACTTTAGTCACCACATGTATCATGTATAAGAATAAGTATATACCCGTGATCACCTCCCGAGTGATCACGGCCCGATAGTATAGTGCAATGACGGACAAGAATGTAGGGCCACAGATGAAAGTACTAGCATCCTATACTAAGCATATAGGATTGCGGTAAAGGTAACAACAATAGTAACAAGGATGGCTATGCATCGGGATAGGTATAATCGAAAGCAAGAACATGCTACACTACTCTAATGCAAGCGGTATAGAGGAGAGTAGGCGATATCTGGTGATCAAGGGGGGCTTGCACGGTTGCTCTGGCAAGAGAGAGGGTCAACACACCGTAGTCGAAGGCAAGCGGCATAAATCGTCGGTCTCGTAGTCTACCGGAGAGAAGAGGGGGAAGAAACAATGAATACCAACTAAACAGATGCATATTGATGCATGACATGACAAGTAGCGATGCTAGGCGTGCCCTAACATGGTATGAGGTGGTACCGGTTAAGGGGGGAAACATCGGGGAAAGTATTCCCGGTGTTTCGTGATTTCGACGAGAGGGAAGGGGAGGGGAAAGTTGCGGGTTCAATAGGTTAGGGGTGTGTGGCGGACGAACGGACTGCGTATCCGGATTCGTCTCGTCGTTCTGAGCAACTTTCATGTTGAAAATATTTTAATCCGAGTTACGGATTAAAAGATATGATTTTCTAAAGATTTTATTAATTTCTGGAATTTAATTAATTATTTAATTAATTCGAAAAATGGATTTATGACGTCAGCATGATGTCATGCTGACGTCAGCAGTCAACGTTGACCGTTGACCTGGTCAACCTGACATGTGGGTCGATGGGACCCACTGTCATTCTCTGTTTAGGTTAATTACATATTAGTTAATTTAATTAGTGATTAGGTTAATCTAATCAAGATTAATTAACTTAATTAATTACTTCATTAACTAATTAATATTTTAATTATTTTAATTATTATTTATTTATTTATTTAATAATATTATTATCATTTTTAATTCTTAATTCTTCTTTTTTAAATTCATTTTTGGGCGTGGGGCCCTTAGTCGATGGCTCATCCGAGCCACCGAGGCTAACAGGCGCGGAGCCAAGCAAGGCGGGTGGAACCGCCGAGCAACGCGACGCCGAGGCGAGGCGCGGCGTCTTGCCGGTGGTCGTGGCCGGGCCTTGAGGCCTTGAGATCCGCCCGGCGGGAGGAGCCGATCGAGGAGGCGCTAGGGAGGGTGCGGTGGGGGCACACCACGATAGTCGGTGCGACCCGTGAGCGGAGCTCGCAGATCTTGAGACAGGACCATGGTGGCCGGAATGCGGGCGGGGACGCTGGCCGTGGCGAGCAGAGAGAGGAGGAGGCCGGTGGGGTTCCTTACCAGCGTTGCGAGGAAGGCCCGATGCAGAAGCGACGACGGCGAGGCCGGTGGAGTCGAGGCGTTCGGCGAGGTCCGACGATGGCGCGTGGCGATCTGGGGCCGGCGTCGAGCACGTCGGGCGGCGGGAGGAGATGAGGAGGCTGACGTGAGCGGCATTCCCGATGGCGTGGGGCGGCGTGGCGATGAACGAGGGCGAGATGGAGGCGACGGGTGGCGACGTCGGGCGGGGGTCCGTCGAGGAGAAGGCGAGGGGGTGGCGGGGCTCAGCGCCGCTGGGTGGCGAGGGCGAGGCGACGGGGTCCGAGCGCCGTGGGGAGGTTCGTCTTCCGATCCCGATCTGGATCGGGAAGGGAAGCAGGCGTGGGGTCGTGGGGAGGAGAGAGGAGTGGGGCGAGTGGGGAACGGGCCTAGGGTTCCTTTGGGGAGTGGGGGTTAAGGGAGGGGAGCGAGGTGGGCTGTGGGGCCGGCCTGCTGGGCCGAAGCCCAGTGGGGGGGGGCCCTTCTCTCTTTCCTTTTGTTTTTTTTGCTTTGCCTTTTCTTTTTACTTTTCTTTTCTGTTTTATGTCTAGTTTTCTTTTATTTTACTTTTACAAAATACATCAATGGTTCCTAAATTGGTATTGCTTATACATACTCTTGCCACATTAATTTGGGTAACTAAATAAAATAGTTTAATATTTTATTTATTGTAAAAGGAATTCAACTAATTGTTTTTGCTACTATTCAAAACATTTTAGAGTATTTATGCCTTTTATAAAAGTGTGGTTCCTCCACCATAATTACTTATGAATTATTTGGAACCACCGAACATTTTAGTTTTAATATTAGAAAACCTTTAATGTTTGACTTGATTTTGAATTCGAATTTGAATTGAATCGGCTTCGAACTAACGCGAGATTTGTCACAGTAATCGAGGTGACGTGGCATCATTAGCGGGGTTCTTTGTAGCTTAATTGCGAGGCGTCACAATTCTCCTCCACTACAAGAAATCTCGTCCCGAGATTTAAGAGGGGGAGTAAGGGGGAAGGGATTTGGTTACGAATTCTAACGGATCTTCTCGAAGAAGTTAATCCCTTTCGCTGGTGTCCTCAATCCTTTATTCCGATGCATCATGATAAACTTGTCATCATTTCATCGGGAACTCCATCGTACTTACGAAAAGATAAGGGGCAGCTCACTACGACATAATGCTTTTGAGGGAAACAATCTGGGGTTAACCCATGAATTAGTATAAGATTATCTCTCGAGTTGAACATATGAAATACCTCGAGAGTAAGGTACGAAAAGGTACCATAATAGGCTCCAAGCGGATAGATAGTTGCTCAAGCCCGAACGAGTGAGAAAGGGGTTGAGTAGCGAGAGTAAGTATTAATGTCGATACCGAGAATAGATCACTAGGGCGGTGGCCCGTGGATTACATACGAGTCCACGCAGCGAGGAATAACTTTGGGAATAGGGGTGTACAGAGGCGATCGAGTTTCGATCCTGTGGAACTGTGGGTTATGGGCCCACCATGTGGTTTTTTTTTATAGGAGCAGTGACATCTTTCACGGTCATGATAGCAAGGCATGTCAGAGAGTACCATGTCAGTTATGTCGGCATCAACGTTGGTACCAAGGGCGAGGGACGAAGAGAACCACTTTCCTGCTTTCGTTGAGCGAGGCGGACCAATAGGCAAGGTTCTCGTCCATCGGTGGCTACCTAATGTCATCAACAATAGTAATGAGGTCTTCTTGTGAGTTGTACCTCGAGGTGTTTGCACAAGCAGTGGATTATTACTTGCTTATATCATATAGATCATAGAAAGGGTTCAAACAAACCAATGGAAGGAAAATATGATCATCGATTAAACAGCACAATGGAAAGGAAAATATGTTTAAACACATATTTCAAGGGTATATCCTTCCCAAGGGCAAGCAGAGCAAGATATCCATGACAGGATATAAAGTAGAAAACCATTTAGGTAAGGGGGAAGGAATCTCATGATATTACCCATACGTCGGTGTTAGGATAAATGATAAATAAAATTTAGCATCGTGCTTCAAATGTTCTGTTGAAAATCGGAGTACCATTGACATGCTTCGAGATAGCATTGACATGGTCTTCGTGTGAAGATCGAGACTTTGGGAACACGAAGGATCCATCGAGGAATAACTTGTAGAATAAGTCTTACAATTTACTCATGGATGAGCGGATAACCTTGCTTTGAAAAGGACTCTATAATGTTAGGTCCTCCGGTAGGGGTGCTAGGCATGACATCATGTCACCGGTTCATCAAAGGACCAATATCATAACTCTTGGAAAGTTGTCCCAGCCATCATATCGTAGAGATTCGGATCCGATTGGTGTCATGATACCTCGGACTCGGGATGTCCAGAAGAAAAGGTGCAACACAAATTGGCGAGGTGACATTGTAAGATTCTCGGGAAATGAACTATGAAGTGATTTCCGTTAACAAGAGTCCATCATTAACCCAAGGAGAGGACAAGGAGGTGTCCGTGAACTCAACGACAATTCACCGAGATTCCCAAAAGTTGGATTTCCACAATTAAGTGAACAAGGAGATAACATTTGTCAGATCAAATGATATAATGGGATATGCTCGAGGAAAACATACATAATTAAACATTGGTTGAACGGTGCACCCGAAATATGGGTTGGGTTGCACGACCAATGTCAGAATGGTGATTCAATAATCAATAGCCTAAGAATGAACTTTCGACCATTAGCTTCAAAAATAGGGTTGCTAGAAGGAAAGAATCCAAACAACACCGTTCACTTGTTGGAATTAACACGGGGACCAAGAAAGAATGGTGATGGTGAGAAGTATTTCTATGTCAAGAATTCTCAAGAGGTGGAACAAATCTCGTAACATTCTTGACATAAAGGATGGTAATACTCCAAGGTAAAGAAGAACAATTGCTGGATAGCAAGGAACTCAAGGTATAACACCAAACATGAACAAGCTTGTGTTGGTGGGAAGGCAATAAAGTGGTCGATGATAATACAATTCATCGAGGGCAAGGATGGTATTTCTCATCATGAATTCAATTGATATCCTGGATGAGCTCAGAATGTTGATGATCTCGACACCTTTGTCGCGAGAGTTCATGAAGATGTAATCGATTGGCGACGACATCAAGTCAAAGTAATGATGAAGTGAAAGGTTATTGGAACCAAGGGTTCGACACAAACTCGAAACCAAGCTTGTTGTTCAAGGCGAAATGATATGACGATGAGGATCGACGTAAGGTTAGTTCATCGTCGAAAATTGTGCTCGAGAAGAAGGACCCGGTAGCCGCAGTTAGAATCGTCACGACAATGATATAGCCAAACAGGCTAGGAATGGCGTGATCGGTACAAACTACGTAGTTATAGAAGCTTCTTGAAGAGTTGTTGAACCATAGTGCGGACTCGGTTCGAGTTATCGGTGTCTTTGAGTGTATAATATCTCGTGAGCGGTGAAAAATTGGAATCGATTGGGAAGGTAGCTCTTGATGAAGAACTCATAAGAAGTTATGCGGTTCCATGATAATCTCGAGATACCAGGGGGGTAATACTCGACACAAGATCAAAGTAAAGGTTGGACTGGTGTATTGATCCATAGGAGACAATTGTTTTAACTTGTCCGAGAAATGGGATCAAAGAAGAACAATCATGGTCGGAACCATGGTTGCAAGGGCTCAATTCACAGATACCATATGTTAGTTATCAAGGAAATAGTTATTGTTACAAGAAGCTTCCATGATAGGATCTATATCGTGTCCATGGGCATGAACACAAAGGTTCAAGGTCGACTCCACTTCTCCAATGCATACCCTTTCATTCACTTCGCTTTCGATGAAGTTATAAGCGTTGAAATTTTATCCGCAAAATACCGTAGAGTACGACTCGTGAAAACTTTCGAGTTCACACATATTAAGGAAGGCATAGGTTCAACCCATCGGGGCATCTTAGAATCATATACGAGAATCTTTTTAGAAGTAATTAACTCAAGCTCAAGGCAGAGCATGGTTGAGAAAGCACACGATACAATTTACCAAAGGCATTATGTATCCGAGGAAGGCTCACAAGGTTATTGAATATGAAGGGCGTTGTTTTATAAAATTCAATAAAGGATCTGGTGGTCCACAAGGGATCTGGCGTGAGCATTGGTACTCAACTAGGGGAAGCAGATTATAGAAACAACTGAGTAACTCAATTGTCAAATGCAAAGGAATTATGATTTCCAAATCAAGGGATCAGAAGCAATGCTCTGATTAGGGGTGGATAAGTTGAATAGCCTTAGGGTACAATCAAAGACAATGGGATTGGTCGAGAACCAATTCCAGTTAAAAGAATGGCAGCTCAGCCGGAAAAGTAATTTCTAAGGGTCAATGATGATTGCGTGTATTCGCAAACATATTGAGTCAACAGACTCAAAATGATAATGACAAGGAATGTCAATATGACTACGGGACTTATGGGATAACCATAATGCAAGCAAGCAAGAATTTCAAGAGCCAAAGGCCCCAAAGGATTTTCGGAAGATCGAATATTATTTTGAAGACTTTTTTGAAACTCATGAACAACTGGGGATGAGCGGATACTCGACAAGTGCGAGGATTTATTTGAAGGGGTATTCATGTGGCAAAGAACTGCTAGGTGAGGCACGAAGTATTCTCGAAACAATAGAGAAAACTTGGTATCTTGTCATAACAAGATCAATGGGGAAGATCGTAAGAAGGAAAGGGTAAGTAGTTATCCATAAGGATTTATCGGTGGTCGGGAATAGCAAAAGTAGCGGGCACAAGGTCTCGAGAGAATATCAAAGAGTATCTCCGAAATCTTCTGGTGTAGTCGGTGATCATCCGGACTGAAAGGCCTCTCCGGTTGAAAGTATTTTCGAGAACCTAAAGTTAGATTTTAGTAAAAATTGTTTAACCCGAGTAGAAGAGAGTTCAGAGTCCCAGAGTAAAGGTCGAGGAGTAAAAGATCCTAGTACCGCCCGATGGCGACGTGGGCCCGTAAGGCACACAGCCAAGTTAGTAAGAGTTTTTGCAATGTCTAGACTCGACTTGACCAAGGAGTGTGGAAGGGAATTCCTACAGGCAAATCGGCTCGATACCAACTTGTGGCGCCCCGATTTAATCGTACACTAATCATGCTGCATAAATGTGTACGATCAAGATCGAGGACTCACGGAAGATATCACAACACAACTCTAAAACATAAATAAGTCATACAAGCATCATAAAACAAGCCGGGGGCCTTGAGGGCTCGAATACAAGTGCTCGATCATAGGCAGTCGTGGAAGCAACAATATCTGATCTGAGACATAAGTTAAACAAGTTTGCCTTAAGAAGGCTAGCACAAACCAGGATACAGATCGAAAGAGGCGCGGGCCTCCTACAGGATCCTCCTAAACTACTCCTGGTAAATCGTCAGTGGGCTGCACGTAGTAGTAGGCACCTCCGGTGTAGTAGTCGCCATCGACGGTGGCGTCAGCTCACAGGCTCCATCGTGCAGTTGCAGTGTCGAGTATAGATAGGGGAAAAGGGAAACAATGCAACCGTGAGTACTCATCCAAAGTACTACAAGCAAGGAGCTACACTACATATGCATGGATATATGTGTAAAAGGCCATATCGGTGGTGAAGCTGCAGAATGCCGAGAATAAGAGGGGATAGCTAGTCTTATCAAAGACTACGCTTCGTCGCCTGCCGTCTTGCACGGTAGAAGAGGGCACCAAGTCCTCCAAGTAACATCACATAGCAATAATCCTACCGTGATCCCTCCTCGTATCCACGAGAGAGAGCGACCACCGGTTGTATCCGCACTTGGAAGGGTGTGTTTTATCAAGTATCCGATTCTAGTTGTCATAAGATCAAGGTACAACTCCAAGTCGTCACATTATCAAGATCACGGCTATTCGAATAGATTAACTTCCCTGCGAGGGTGCACCATCTTACCCAAAGACGCTTGATCCCATTTGGCGGACACACTTTCACTGGGTCATGCCCGGCCGCGGAAGATCAACACGTCGCAGCCCCACCTAGGCTCAACAGAGAGGCCCGGCCGGTCTAAACCTAAGCGCCAGGGTGCAGGCCCATCGCCCAATGCACACTCGCATGTTGCGACGCGCCGGAAGCGTAACTAGCCCCTTTATGCAAGAGCAGGCTTACGTGCCAATCCGCCGCGCGCCACTCGATTCTTGGCGTCACGCCACGGCGTTTTGCCGATACCACGACGCAGGATACCCATAACTACTCCGCGTAGATGGTTAGTGCGTATAAGCTCGTAGCCAACTCAGATCAAATACCAAGATCTCGTTAAGCGTGTTAAGTATCCGCGAACGCCCGAGCAGGCTAGGCCCACCTCTCTCCTAAGCGGTCTCAACCGCCTGTCGCTCCGCCACAAAGATCCATCCAGAGGGCCGTCGGGACAAAGGTCCTTTCAGCCCCCAATCAAGTGAATCACTGTTTGGTGCTCCACAAGCCGACCCGACTTTAGTCACCACATGTATCATGTATAAGAATAAGTATATACCGTGATCACCTCCCGGTGATCACGACCCGATAGTATAGCACTCAATGGCGGACAAGAATGTAGGGCCACAGATGAAAGTACTAGCATCCTATACTAAGCATATAGGATTGCGGTAAAAGGTAACAACTTGAGTAACAAGGACGGGCTATGCATCGGGATAGGTATAAGCTGAAAGCGGTAACATGCTACACTACTCTAATGCAAGCGATATAGAGGAGAGTAGGCGATATCCGTGATCAAGGGGGCTTGCACTGGTTGCTCTGGCAAGAGAGAGGGGTCGCCAACACCGTAGTCGAACCGGCAGCAGCGTCGGTCTCAGTAGTCTACCGAGAGAAGAGGGGAAGAAATAATGAATACCAAGTAAACAGATGCATATCGATGCATGACATGACAAATGGCGATGCTAGGGCGTGCCCTAACGTGGTATGAGGTGGTACCGGTTAAGAAACATCAGGAAAGTATTCCCGGTGTTTCGTGATTTCGAAGCGGAAGGAGCCGGAGGAAAGTTGCGGGTTCGATAGGTTAGGGGTGTGTGGCGAGCGAGCGGATTGCGTGTCGGATTCGCCTCGTCGTTACGAGCAACTTTCATGTTGAAAATATTTTAATCAAGTTACGGATTAAAAGATATGATTTTCTAAAGATTTTATTAATTTCTAGAATTTAATTAATTATTTAATTAATTCGAAAAATGGATTTATGACGTCAGCATGATGTCGTGCTGACGTCAGCAGTCAACGTTGACCGTTGACCTGGCCAACCTGACATGTGGGTCTAGTGGGAACCACCTGTCATTCTCTGTTTAGGTTAATTACATATTAGTTAATTTAATTAGTGATTAGGTTAATCTAATCAGGATTAATTAACTTAATTAATTACTTAATTAACTAATTAATATTTTATTTATTTTAATTATTATTTATTTAATAATATTATTATCATTTTTTAATTCTTAATTCTTCTTTTTTTAATTCATTTTGGGCGTGGGGCCCCTTAGTCAGTGGCTCATCCGAGCCACCAGGGGCTAACGGCCTTGAGTCAAGCAGGCGGGTGGAACCGCCCGAACGAGGCGACGCCTAGGGCGGGCGCGCGGCGTGCGCTGGTGGTCGTGGCCGGAGCGCGGGGGCTCGCCGGGATCCGCCGGCAGGAGGAGCCGGTCGAGGAGGCGTGCTAGGGAGGATGCGGTGGGGGCACACACGGTAGCTGGTGCGACCCGACGAGCGGAGCTCGCAGATCTTGAGACGGGCCATGGTGGCCGAGGCGGGGGCACGATGACGCCCGTGAGCGAGAGAGGAGGAGGCGGTGGGGTTCCTCACCAGCGTGCGAGAAGGCCCGATCTGGCTAACGCGACAGCGGGAGCGGTGGAGTCGAGGAGGCGTTCCGTGAGGTCCGACGATGGCGGCGTGGCGATCTGGGGCAGCGTCGAGCACGTCGGGCGGCGGAGAGGAGATGAGGAGGCGGCCGTGACGGCATTCCCGATGGCGTGGCGGCATGGCGATGAACGAGGCGAGATGGAGGCGACGGGTGGCGGCGTCGGCGGTCCGTCGAGGAGACGGCGTGGGGGTGGCGGGGCTCAGCGCCGCTAGGTGGCGAGGGCGAGGCGACGGGGTCCGAGCGCCGTGGGGAGGTTCGTCCCCCCGATCCCGATCTGGATCGGGGAAGGGAAGCGGGGCGTGGGGTCGTGGGGAGGGAGAGGAGGGGGCGAGTGGGGAACGGGCCTAGGGTTCCTGTGGGAGTGGGGGTTAAGGGAGGAGCGAGGTGGGCTGTGGGGCCTTTCTTTGGGCGAAGCCCAGTCAGAGGCTTCTCTCTTTCCTTTTGTTTTTTTTGCTTTGCCTTTTCTTTTTACTTTTCTTTTATGTTTTATGTCTAGTTTTCTTTTATTTTAGTTTTACAAAATACATCAATGGTTCCTAAATTGGTATTGCTTATACATACTACTGCCACATTAATTTGGGTAACTAAATAAAATAGTTTAATATTTTATTTATTGTAAAAGGAATTCAACTAATTGTTTTTGCTACTATTCAAAACATTTTAGAGTATTTATGCCTTTTATAAAAGTGTGGTTCCTCCACCATAATTACTTATGAATTATTTGGAACCACCCAAACATTTTAGTTTTAATATTAGAAAACCTTTAATGTTTGACTTGATTTTGAATTCGAATTTGAATTGAATCGGCTTCGAACTAACGCGAGATTTGTCACAGTAATCGAGGTGACGTGGCATCATTAGCGGGGGTTACTGTAGCTTAATTACCCGGGCGTCACAGTCAGGGTACACAAACAGGGGTGTATGTTTTCCCCTGACTTGTGCACGAGCAGCAAACCTCCTGTCTGGCAACACTCAGCATCGAAGACCAGGCCAAGCATAAGAGATCAGCTCTTTGAGAAATCAAAGGGCAGATCAAGAAGACCAAGAGCAAGCTAAAGGAGCTAGGCACCCTTAAGGAAAAGCATCCCTTGTCAGGGAGGTGAGCCTGGCGAGGTCGAGGTTGCCCCAAAGACAAGTCTCAAGACTGTCCCGGCAGGCCTGCTGGGCACGATGATGGCGGATTACCCCGCCAAGACTCCACCGCTCCACCTCATAGCAACGCAAGCCACCAATCTGTGCGGTGTTGAGCACCCAAGTGACTAAGTGGTCGTTATTTGGCACGTGGCAGCCACTTTCGAAGGAAATCACCTCCAAATGACACCCGTCCAGGGATGCATCATGTAGATAGGCGAGAAGGTGGCCGAACGGCCAGTCAAGACTTGCCGGGCTACACTATGATGTGACCCTAAGTGGCGCATTTAGTGTGCCTTGTCCTGTCTGCAGAGTTATGTACGATTGCACTGTTTGCTATCTAATCATTATGCAATGACTGATTTGCCTTTGTGATGACCCCTTGATATATTAAAGGAGGGTCGTGGCAACCTTAGAAAGGATTCGGACCCTTGTACACTCATACGCGCGTAGCTGCTCTCACCCCGAGGCAACCTTACTGGCCTAGAGCGTCACATCTCCACTATGGTCCTCTCATCAATCCACCAAAGCAGGAGTAGGGTTTTACGCCTCGCGGCGGCCCGAACCTAGGTAAAACTGCCGCAGGATCATTGCCGACGCCGCTATGCACCCTCCACTCTTTGTGCAATGTGCTCTTCTCCCCTGCCGAACCACAAGGGGCTGATGGCCCCATAGGTGGCCATGTTTTCCCACGACTTCTTTGGCGCGCCAGGTAGGGGGAAGCGCTTGCGCGAACCCGAGAGTGTACGCAGCATGTCATCTTCATCATCGTTTTCGTCATCGATGGCTTCATCGACCATGACGGCCAAGAAAAGTGAAGGAAATATGCCCTAGAGGCAATAATAAAGTTGTTATTTATATTTCCTTATATCATGATAAATGTTTGTTATTCATGCTAGAATTGTATTAACCGGAAACTTGATACATGGCAAAACAGAGTATCCCTAGTATGCCTCTACTTGACTAGCTTGTGTATGAAAGATGGTTATGTTTCCTAGCCATAGAAATGTGTTGTCATTTGATGAACGGGGAAACATCATTAGAGAATGATGTGATGGACAAGACCCATCCGTTAGCTTAGCATTATGATCGTTAAGTTTTATTGCTATTGCTTTCTTCATGACTTATACATGTTCCTCTGACTATGAGATTATGCAACTCCCGAATACCGAAGGAACACTTAGTGTGCTATCAAATGTCATAACGTGAATCGGGTGATTATAAAGATGCTCTCTGTGTGTCTCCGATTGTGTTTGTTGAGTTGGCATAGATCAAGATTAGGATTTGTCACTCAGTGTATCAGAGAGGTATCTCTGGGCCCTCTCAGTAATGCTCATCACTATAAGCCTTGCAAGTAATGTGACTAATGAGTTACTTGCAAGATGAAACATTACGGAACAAGTAAAGATACTTGCAGGTAACGAGATTGAACTAGGTATGATGATACCGACGAGCGAATCTCGGGCAAGTAACATACCGATGACAAAGGGAACAACGTATGTTGTTATGCGGTTTGACCGATAAAGATCTTTGTAGAATATGTAGGAGCCAATATGAGCATACAGGTTCCGCTATTGGTTATTGACCGGAGATGTGTCTCGGTCATGTCTACATAGTTCTCAAACCCGTAGGGTCCGCACGCTTAACGTTCGATGACGATTTGTATTATGAGTTATGTGATTTGATGACCGAAGTTTGTTCAGAGTCCCGGATGGACGTGTGCAGATCAAGGGATGTCACCGAGCTGAACATGTGCAGACCACGGAGGTGCCATGCGTTCGGTACTTGGATCCGTTGGATTGCAAAGACGTTTGACTACATCAACCGCGTTACTAAACGCTTTCGCTTTTGGTCTACGAGGGTACGTGGACACACTCTCCCCGCTCGTTGCTATGCTTGTCCTAGAAAGATCTTGCGTGATCGTATTAAATTTTTTGAAATACTACGTTCCCCAACAAAAAGGCAGGGCATAGCAGGACGGGAGGGGAGCGATATCGCTCCCCTGCCCATCCTGTCCAATCTCCGTTTCGTTTTCCGCGACGGCTGAAGCGGCGATGGGAACAAATAATGATGGCGACAAGACAACCCCGATCGGTTCAGGAAGTATGGTCACTATGCAGGCCCCGTTCAGGTAAAGGAACAAGGTGCCAGGGTACAAGGTTTCTCTCTCCGCCACTCTCACCCATCGAGAATCGAGCTACTGTGGGTTTAGCATCATCAATGTCGATGAGCCCGTGCGATACTCGGTCCAACATTTACCCTGCCTAGGGAAATCCTTAGTAGAGCGCCGGTGCGAATCCGTCTATTGACGCCTCGGCAAGTACGCTCTGGCAAGGTCGTCCACGTTAGCATGAATTTTATGCCAACAGCCGTCAGATTGTTTAAAAAAGTGTGGAGAGGAGGAGAGAGAAACCGGTCGTGCCTTGCATCGTGTCCTGCCGCTCAGAAGATACATATGGTTCTTGTCGGCACCTGCCAGGAACCGAAAAGCAACACGCGCAGTGCCATCCTTCCCGAAGCATGCGAATGCGACAGGCGGCCACAGCTAGAGAGAATGGAGGAAAGCAAGGACAAAAGCTAAGTCCGCACAATCGTTGCTCCATCATACACCTAGGATTTGCAGTTGCTTATCCCTTGTATACCATGATGTTCGTATGAGGAAATCCTTCTCGTGATGGCAGCTTACTAGTTCTTTGTCTGCGCCCTTGTTCTGTTCCGAGCCTGCTCGTAGAATGGGTGGCTGCGTCAAAAACTACCAAGGAAAAATCTGCCAGGACGTATCCTCGCCAAGATGAATGTTAAGGGCCCGACCCTTGCGACAATTGCGGCAATATGATACCGGCAGGAAACCAAAACACACAGAGGCTAATCATACGAACACCGATGGATAAACTCAAAAGGGATAAACATGCAGTTAAGATTGAGTAAGGACATCAGTTCCACACAAATAAAATAAGTACGGCGTCTAAACACGGGACATGCATCTTGTTTTGTTACAGGACAACACGATGGCAATGCAAGGACAATTCAAGGTCGTGCCTGGTGGCCTCACGGATCAGTGGGGATGGAAATGACCTTGTCAGCATAGGCTTTCTCCTCGGCAACCGAAACATCTGCACCCTCTGACAGCATCCTAAAGCCGTCGGTAGGCGATGTTGCTGAGGACCATGAAGAGAGCATTGTGGGTAAGCTACCGGGATTCACTCGTGAAACGGCCGGCCCTTCCCTCTTCGTGTGACTTTAGCTTTTCGACCAACTCGTCCAAGAAAAGCCCTAGCTTGACACTGGGGACCTCATGCCTACTGGCAGAGAGTACTGGCCCTTCCATGCGCATCGCTATAGTTTGGGCAGTGAGACACTCGGTGATGTCAATCAAGCTTTTGATCCAAAGGTTGACCTGCTTAGTGTGGTTCGCCAGCTTGTCCTCTGGATCTTTCCAAAGGATCCTTGCGGTATCCAAGTCCTTCACCAGTTGCTTCTACTGAACCCCGCTGGACTCGACCGAGCTTCCGGAGAGCCAATCCTGGCTTTCAAATCTTCAATGGTGCCGTTGGCGGTCTCAAGGCCTTGGCTCTTGGAGGAGAGCCGCGATTGCACATCCTTCAGAAGGGTCTCTGCTTTTTGCGCCTCCTCCTTGAGGGTCACAACCTCCTTGGCGCTCCCGACAAGCTCTTCAGTCAATTTTGCCACCTGTTGGTCGAGATCAGTCTTGGCAGTGGATGCAGTGGCAAGGTCATCAACAAGCTTCTTCAGTTGGACGGAAGAGTCAACAGTGAGAGCATCCAGGGCTGCCCTATGCCTGTCCTCCCGCTCCTTGGTACGCTGTTCTACGAGGGCTTGTAGTTCATCATCCTTGGCACGGAGGGTAGCCTCAACGTTCCCTTCCCGGGAAGAGATATCCTTCTCCTTGGCATCCAAAAGCGTCGTGCGCTCCGCCAAGCGAGCCTCCTGGGCGATGACATCTTCCTTTGCCATGGAAATCACCTCCTGCTGCCTCATAAGGACCTGGAAATGCTTGTCGTGCTAGTCGCATAGCTCGCTACCCTGTCCCTCAACTTCCGGTCCATCATGTTGGCGGACTTGCGCTGCTCCTTGAGCACCTGCCATTTCTGGCTGGGCCGGCCCTGCATCTCCTTAATCCTGTCGCCATGGACTCCAGGAAAGACAAGTCCATGGGGACGGCTACAAAGTCCTCTGCCTCTCCAACTCCTTGGTGTAGCGACGCCAGGATGCGCTGGATCTCTCTGTCGAGTTCCGCGCTCGTCGCCGCTGACGAACCGGGGGCTCCGAGCTCAGGCTACGCAAGCACCAATGCCAACTGACTCGAAGAAGGCCGCGGGACCCCTCCACGGTACCAAATGAGGGGAGGGGGTCCATGGTTTGGAGGGGGGGTTTGCTCTTCAATCATCGTCCCCGATCATGGCGCGCTGCCGGGGGTTTGCTCCATTTCCATCATGAGCTCCAGAACACGCCCAGCAGCATGTTCCTGCCTCTCTACGACGGCAATCTTGGCGGCTTCCTCCGTGGCATCCTTCCCTATGCTGGTCACCTCTTCCAGCAGTTCAGTCTCTTCGATCAGAGGGGCTACAGGCAGAGTCAGCAATCAATGATAAGGAAGCAGAAGCATTAGAGAGACAGGGACTTGGAGCAAGATATTCAAAGTAGTAGAATAAAAAAGAATAAATGGAATACCCGGAGATGCCTGCCGTGGAGAAGCTTCGGTTTCCCCCGCAACGTCAGTTGCCGGGCCACGATCACCATCCCCTCACTCGGTAACCATGGCCTCGTCCTGCGCGGACCCTTCCGTGGAAACCCTTGTCGGGGATCCCTCAACTCAATCGGCGGGCGGGGTGGGCCCCTCCTGGAAGGACTAACCCTGAGTGGTCTCCTCCCCTCCTCTGGCTAGGGAGGTGTGGGAGCTCTCCTCCGTCACTTCCAACAGGGAGGAGCCAACCCTGCACTTTCAGGCCGGGGGCTGAGCTGGGGGCTTGGTGTCAGGTTGTTCATGCTGCTTCCCGCCAGGCCTGTGCCTTCCACAGTCTTCGGCGGCTGAGCCACTTGGTTTGGTGGATGAGGGCCTCGCCTTCTTCCTCCTCCTCCCCGACAAAGAAAGCAAGCAAAGATTAGTCAGCAAGCAACAAAATATGTGAAAACTGCAGCAAAGGAAGGAGAGTGTTCTTTCTTACTCTTCGTCAATTAGCATGGAGCTTAGCTCGAACTCCACGGGCGGAGAGGGCGCCCTGCTTCTCTTCTGGGGCGGAGGAACGGAGTTTCCCGGCAACTTCAAGCCTTGTTGAGGCACCGGGGACTCCGACGAGGACGAGCTATGTGAGGGGCTCTAGCCGGACTGGGAGCTGGAGTCGACTCCCATAGCTGCCAATTGCTTGGCGGGAGGGGTCCTCGCCTCAGAAAGGCGAGAGGACTGCCGGCGCACCGCATCCGGCGTGCTACCCTTGGAGGTAGTCTTCTTTACCTTCTTGCTGGCAGACGCAAGATTGGGAACCACTGCTCCCCGGCGAGCCACCTGCCTGCGAGGGCGCTGGTCCAAGACTGGCTCGTGGACTTGAAGGTCTGTGGCGAGCCACTCCTCCTCAGGCTGCTCCGCCTCCTCGGCCCCCTCTTCCTCCTGGGCCTTCGCTGCCGCGGCATATAAAACCTCAATCCCGGCAGGCTCGTCCCTGGTAGGGTCATCCCCGGCAGCCTCCTCTGTGGCTTTTATGCCAGGTTCGCCTGGCAGTATGAAGAGGGACAGGTTCTGCCGTGGGAGGAGCCTTCGTCCTCAGCCTCTTCCTTTTCCCCTGCTACCTTCTCGGCCTTCGCCTTTGCGGCAGCTCGGAGTGCCTTGTCCTCCTCGATCCGCCTCTTGATGAATGCCTCCTCCACCTTGGAGGTGCGCGTGAACATATTAGTCTCCACCCTGGTAGCCCTTTCCACTAGGCTAGAGGTCCACGCAAGCTCTTCGTTAAGATAGGGTAATTGCCAGTCACCCGAAACTCCATGAGCATTGCAATCTGGCATCCGTTTCAGAATCTGGTCCCGAGCGGAGTTGATGTTCAGTGGGATGACATTTGTTGGCAACCTGAACGGCCCAAGGCTGCTGAAAAGTTGTTCGCACAACGAAGCATGGCTGTAAACTAACAGATTGTTGGTCAGGCTAGGGTGCAACCTCATCCTGTCTGCAGCATCTCCATACTGCCAGGTGAACCTATCCCTCTTCTGCAGTGGCGCAATGCGACGTCAGAGGAAGTCGGTCCCCTCGTGCCCGATGGTCAGCCCGACAGCCTGTAGGCGGGTGATCCTGTTTATTGTCGGGCATAGCCTGTCGTCGGTAAGGCTGAATTCCCTCCATTCGTTGTCACGGACAATGCACTCTGTCCGTGCCTAGCAGAAATCCGGGGCCTCCTTGTCCTGGATCTAGCACCAATCCGCTCTCCACTCTTCCCATCTGCCGCGCTGCTGGCCAGGGAGGTAATCCCAGTTTTCCCTCGCCACCCGAGGCATCCAACTTATATTCCCGAAATTGTGGACCTTGCTCTCCACCCGCGGGACGAAATAGTGCCTGAACAGATCCACATTGGGAGCAACCCCAACAAAGTTCTCGCACAAGTGGGCAAAAATTGCCATGCACTCCATTTCATTCGGCATGAAGTCCGAGAGGTGGAATCCGTAGATTACCATCATCGCTTTGAAGAAATCCGAAAAGGGAGGACAGAGGCCACATATGAAGTATGCACAAAAGAATCGATATGAATACGGCGGATCCTTTTTCCCCTCGGACAGAACCTTGGGTGCGCCATGCCCCTTCGGAACCTCCCCCCCCCAAACAGATATCCGTACCTTGCTTTCAAAATGTTGCCGTCCAGATTCGACGGAAAGAAGACCACGTCTCCCCTTTGCTTCTTGTGTAGCTCTGCCGCTCTCTTCTTGCTCCCCTCAGCGGCCACCTCCTTCGCAACGGTCGCCCGTGTCCCCTTGGGGGCGGCGGTTTTCTTCCCCATCTCTTCGAGCTGTGACAGGGATGGGGAAGGAAGCTGGGTGGGGATCGGTGACGAGTGTGAGCGAGGAAGGAGAGCAGTTGCTTGGCTTGCGAAAGAAGATGGTGGAGGGATGAGGCAGACAATGAATGAGCAGTGCCCCTTCAGAAAGTAACAGTTTTACATAAGGGATAAGACGTGGGGGAGGGCGCGACTCTTCAGAAAGTAACAGTTTTACATAACTGGTGCAGTCCCATGACCCACGACCTGCGGTAATTAAGCGAAGTGGACGCTGGATTGAATGGTCATCATGACAAACCGCTACATGCACCGCATTCTCTCGCCACGTGTCCATGCATTGTTTGGGGCCTAACCCAACGTGCCCGGCAACACGTATGGCTCAGGCCCGAGGGCTTCTATCGGGGTACAAAAACAGGGGTGTATGTTTTCCCCTAACTTGTGCACGGACAGCAAACCTCCGATTCAGCAACACTCAACAGCCAAGACCAGGCCAAGCATAAGAGATTAGCTCTTTGGGAAATCAGACGACAGATCAAGAAGACCAAGCTAAAGGAGCTAGGAACCCCTAAGGAAAAACCTCCCTTGTCGGGCAGGTGAGCCTGGCGAGGTCGAGGTTGCCCCGAAGACAAGTCTCAAGACTGTCCCGGCAGGCCTGCCGGGAACGATGATGGCGGATTACCCCGCTAAGACTCCACCGCTCCACCGCACAGCAATGCAAGTCACCGATCGGTGCGGTGTCGAGCCCCCAAGTGACTAATTGGCAGTTATTTGGCACGTGGCAGCCACTTCTGAAGGAAATCACCTCCAAATGACACCCGTCCAGGTACGTGTCATGCAGACAGGCGAGAAGGTGGCCGAACGGCCCGGCAAGTGCCCGACAAGGCTTGCCGGGCTACGCTATGATGTGACAGTAAGTGGCGCATTTAATGTGCCTTGTCCTTTCTACAGAGTTATTTACGATTGCACTGTTTGCTATCTAATCAGTATGCAATGACTGATTTGCCATTGTGGTGACCCCTTAATCTATAAAAGGAGGGTCGTGGCAACCTTAGAAAGGATTCGGATCCTGGTACAGTCATACGCGCGTAGCTGCTCTCCACCCGAGGCAACCTTGCCGGGCTAGAGTGCTGCATCTCCACTATGGTCCTCTCATCAATCCACCAAAGCAAGAGTAGGGTTTTACGCCTCACGACGGCCCGAACCTGGGTAAAAAATGCCCGTGTGATCGCTGCCGCACTGCTCTGCGCCCTCCGCTCTTTGCGCAATGTGCTCTTCTCCCCTACCGAACCACAAGGTGCGGATGGCCCCATAGGTGGCCGTGTTTTCCCACGACAGAGACGCGTGTGTTGGCAAGTCAATTAGTTGAAGATCTTGATTTGAAGAAATACCAGCCGGCTTATGACAAAGATGACACACGCATTCCACCTCCCACTTTTTGTTCCTTTGATTTGACTCCTCAACGGTGTAAGCATATCTTTGCCCATGATGTCGACCCATCTCTTATCCTAAATGATGATGCCATCTTTTAAGAGTTAACTTCTATCGAATGGAATCTAGACAAACTTCATATCATAAACGTGGAAGAGTCAGCACAGGATAACCCGGAGTCGTCAAATGCTAGAGGTTGCCAAGACGTTAACACGGAAGGTACAGAAGCCGGCTTGCAGGAGTAATGACTCCAGAAAAACTTTGATGACTTACTGGAGCTCCTCTGTAGCTATCTAATAGGATAGTAGAAACTATGGCGTCTGTAGTGCATTCGTGCACTTTTGATACTTTGCAAGTATGTTATGAAATATCAACTTATCTGAAGTATGGCAAAGCAAAGTTATATGAGCCGCCAATTGCTATGCTTTGTCTTGATCGAAAACCACCATAACCTGGAGTGTTATCGACCCAGTGACTCATGGTCATTGTCACAGTCTATTGATAAAAAAACTAGTGTATTAATGACCCGGCGGCTCAAGGCCAATTAATGAAAAAAGAGACCAGCCTGTAAAACAAATAAATGTGTAAAAATAAATGTTATATAAACACATAAATATTAAGTTGGCTTTTAAGGCTTGACAAAAGAGACTGGCTTTTGAGGATCGAGTCTTGCTTCAATGAAGCTGGCGTGATAGCCTATGGTTTGTCCTAGATTTCTGTAAGCCGGCTCTCACATGACTTAAGCCGCCGTTTTAATCTTGACAAGTTCAGGTTCATAATACATTGACTGTCAAGAGTATGCCGGGTCATCTTGGCGGATGAGCATCAAGCAAACAGGCAGGTTTAACCGTGATGTATTTGGCATATGCCGGGTCAAGAGGGTTATTATGAGCTAAACTTGTTGAGTTGGAAGCCCCCAAGTGACCTATGATCAAAGAATAAAGACTCATACACAATATTTTGGATGAAATGACAGAGACCCCGAGTTTCGAGGGTGCCCGCTTTACTATCATTGATCATAATATATATATATATATATATATATATATATATATATATATATATATATATATACACACACATATGTATGTACAAAGGTGGGAGTCGGTGGCTCTATGTGTAATAAGGATGGAGATGAGCAATGTTCCAAGGCGTGTTGGTCTACTCCTTAGATGTACGTGATTTCTTGTGTTCATGTATGTCAATCAGATAGTATGACCAATTGTTGAGGTTTTTGCTGATGATAAAAGGCCCTTCCAAGGAGGTGAAAGCTTATGCGTGACAGTTTGATCTTGAATCAACCGAAGCACTAAGTCGCCCTCCTAGAAAGTACGGCTGCGAACTCTATGGTTGTGATAGCGATGTAGGTCTTGTTGATAGATTGCGGATCGTGATACTGCAAAGTCATGTTCCTCCTCCAAAGCATCAAGGGAATCTTGTCGAGCCATCTCATTGTCTGCTTCAAAATAAGCCGTCACTTTGGGAGAATCATGACGAATATCACTTGGGAGTACTACTTCAGCACCATAAACCATGAAAAGGGCTGTATAACCCGTTGATCTGTTGGGGGTGGTCCATATGCTCTAGATAACAGAAGGAAGCTCCTGGACCCAACAACCCGGAGTACGCTCAGTAGGAACTAGGAGTCGATGCTTGATACCTCGTAAAATCTCCTGGTTAGCAAGTTCTGCTTGGCCATTGGATTGAGGGTGTGCCACAGAGGCCACGTCAAGCCGGATATGCTCTTGCTGACAAAATTTCTTCATGGTTCATTTGTAAAAGTTAGTCCCATTATCAGTGATGATTTTCTGTGGATAACCAAAATGATATATCAACTTTTTCATGAACTTGACTATTGGTTCTGCTTCAACCCACTTGGTGAACTTATCAACAACCACGAGAAGATGGGTTTTCTTGTCTTCGGATCATCTGAATGGACCAACCATATCAAGCCCCCAGATGTTTGCTTAATTTACATTTTTGCATAGGAGACTTCAGTCTCATTAGTAGATCTACATGGGCTTCGACGAGTCGCTTGTATCACAGCTACAATCTTGTACCCTTGGGAGGGTCTTGTAGATAGTCAGGCTTCTCATCCTTTTTCTCTTGTAGATGTCTGTACTCAGACACGTTTATGCTTCCGTTGCTTGTATGCTTTGTATGATGGGTCATGTGACCGCTGTTTGTAATATCATGTTACATATGGCTCCTCGGAGCCTTTTAAATAAATACTTTGATTCGTAGAGTTATGTTGTGATGCCATGTTGTATATACAAATATCGAGCATATTGTGTGTATGTTATTGAAATGCTTTGGTATGTATGGGATCCGACACCTAGTTGTTTATTCTTGGTAGACTTCCTTATGAGGAAATACCTCCTAGTGCTTCCATCTGGAACACATGGATTGACAAGCATGTGTACTTGTTTGCTCCTCTGTCTGTCCCTATGGGGAAATGTCACGCAGTGTTTACTGGAGTCCTTTGTAGCCTGACCGACATGTGCATTGTTGGGTCACGTATGTCAGTTCCTGTAAGTTTGTGCCACCTTGGTTTATGACTAGCCATGTCAGCCCGGGTTCTCTGTCTATGGATGCTAGCAATACAATCATATACGTGAGCCAAAATGTGCAAACGGTCCCGGCCAAGATAAGGCTGCAGCCGTGGGAATACCTTGCGTGAGGCCACAAAGTGATATGAAGTGTTACATGCTAGATCGGTGTGACGCAGGATCAGGGTCCCGACATCGACCGCGTGTGATGTTTGTTGCCCCCGCTCCCGCATAAATCGCTCAAAAATACCTAACCTCCTAAAGGGGTTTTCTATGTGATATCACAAAGTTATTACGTATGGACAGTGTGCGACATTGTTTGCTTCCGCTCCTGCCTGCATCCCTGAAAAATATCTAGCCACCTTGAGGTTTTTCCTGATTGGTAACGCACAGTTCCTATGTTTTGACCGTGTGTGATGTTTGTTTTTCCCGCTACCGCCTGCATCCCTCGGAAATATCTACTCGGCTGGAGTGTTTTTCTGTTTGATAGCACACGGTTCTTATTTCCCTTCATCTATATTTTCAATAGACCCAATATTTTACTCCCGCCTATTAAAAAAATTTAGTAGCTGCGTCATTTCCTCAAACACCACCTTGGCCCCCCTCCACACGCACACACCTCCAAATACACCGTGGGCGCGTGCGTGCGTGCGCACACACACGAACACACACCACCACGACCACCCCTACCTCGCTTGTTGATACGTCCATTATGCATCATGTTTTCCTACTGTTATTTATGATGTTTTTATCCATAATAATGCTTTTTGGAGTAATTCTAATGCCTTTTCTTTCATAATTTGCAAGGTACACACAAAGAGGGAGAATTCCGGCATTTGAAATCTAGACACCAAAAAGCTACGTCAAAGCTACCTATTCGCACAACTCAAACAAGCTGAAACTTCATGGAGAATTTTTATGGAATATTTGAAGAATATTGGAGAAAATAACTACCAGACTGGGCCCACCAGGTGGGCACAACCCACCTGGGCGCGCCAGGGAGCCCAGGCGTGCTCTGGTGGGTTGTGCTCACCCAGGTCCACCTCCGGTGCCATCTTCTGGTAGATAGGTCATTTTGACCTAGAAAAAATAAGGAGATGACTTTTGGGACGGAGCGCCGCCGTCTTGAGGCGGAACTTGGGCAGGAGCACTTTTGCCCTCTGGCGGAGCGATTCCGCCGGGGGAACTTCCCTCCCGGAGGGGGAAATCATCGTCATCATCATCACCAACAACTCCCCCATCTCGAGGAGGGAAATCTCCATCAACATGTTCAACACCACCATCTCATCTCAAACCCTAGTTCATCTTTTGTGTTCAATCTTGTTACCTGAACTATAGACTGGTGCTTCTGGGTTACTTGTAGTGTTGATTACATCTTGTAGTTGATTACTATATGGTTTATTTGGTGGAAGATTATATGTTCAGATCCAATATGCTATTTAATACCCCTCTGGTCTTGAGCTTGATTATCATTTGTGAGTGGCTACTTTGTTCTTGAGGTCACGGGAGAAATCATGTTGCAAGTAATCATGTGAACTTGATATGTGTTTGATATTTTGATAGTATGTATGTTGTCATTCCCTTAGTGGTGTCATGTGAAGGTCGACTACATGACACTTCACCATATTTGGGCCTAAGGGAATGCATTGTGGAGTAGAAATTAGATGATGGGTCGCGAGAGTGACAGAAGCTTAAACCCCAGTTTATACGCTATTCCGTAAGGGACCGATTGGATCGAAAAGTTTAATGCTATGGTTAGAATTTATTCTTAATACTTTTCTCGTAGTTGCGGGTGCTTGCGGGAGGGTTAAGCATAAGTAGGAGGTTTGTCAAGTAAGAACAACACCTAAGCATCGGTCCACCCACATATCAAATTATCAAAGTAGCGAACACAAATTGAACCAACATGATGAAAGTGACTAGATGAAATCCCCGTGTACCCTCAAGAACGATTTTCCTGTCATAAGAGACCATTTTGGCCTGTCCTTTGCCTCAAAAGGGTTGGGCTACCTTGCTGCACTTTTGTTACTATTATCGTTACTTGCTCGTTACAAATCATCTTACTATCAAACTACTCCGCTGCTTACAATTTCAGCACTTGCAGACATTACCTTGCTGAAAACCACTTGTCATTTCCTTCCGCTCCTCGTTGGGTTCGACACTCTTACTTATCGAAAAGATCTACAGTTGATCCCCTATACTTGTGGGTCACAAGGCTATTTTATGGCGCCATTGCCGGGGAGTGAAGCGCCTTTAGTAAGTGGAATTTGGTAAGGAAACATTTATATAGTATGCTGAAATTTATTGTCACTTGTTACTATGGAAAACTATCCTTTGAGGGGTTTGTTCGGGGTATCTTCACCTTGTCCGGAACCACAATTAGCTACCTCTCAACCTACTGCACCTACTGAAAATATCGAATATGAAATCCCTTCGGGTATGATAGAAAAACTGCTAGCTAATCCTTATACAGGAGATGGGACTGAACATCATGATATGCACTTGATATATGTGGAAAAAAATTGTTGATTGTTTAAGCTTGCAGGTTTACACGGAGATGAAGTTATGAAAAAGGTTTTCCCTTTATCTTTGAATGGAAAAGCATTGGCATGGTATAGGCTATGCGATGATATTGGATCTTGGAATTGGAATCGATTGAAATTGGAGTTCCACCAAAAATTTTATCCTATGCATCTAGTTCATCGTGATCGGAATTACATATATAAATTTTGGCCTCGTGAAGGACAATGTATCACTCTAGCTTGGGGGAGGCTTAAGTCAATATTATATTCATGCCGCAATCATGAGCTCTCAAGAGAAATTATTATCCAGAACTTTTATGCTCTTTTATGATGATCAATCCATGCTTGATACTTCCTGTACTGGTTCTTTTATGAAGAAGACTATTGAATTCCAGTGGGATCTTTTGGAAAGAATTAAACGCAACTCTGAAGATTGGGAACTCGAGAATGGTAAAGAGTCAGGTATTAAGCTTAAGTATGATTGTGTTAAATCTTTTATGAATACCGATGCTTTTCAAAAGTTTAGCACTAAATATGGACTTGACTCTGAGATAGTATCCTCCTTTTGTGAATCATTTACTACTCATGTTGATCTCCCTAAAGATAAGTGGTTTAAATATCACCCACCTATTAAAGAAGAAATGAAAGAATCGGTACCAATTAAAGAAGAAACTATACTTTATAATGTTGATCCAATTGTTCCTACTGCTTATATTGAGAAACCACCTTTCCCTGTTAGGATAAAGGAACATGCTAAAGTTTCAACTGTGATTAACAAAAGTTATATTAGAACACCTAAAACTGATGAACAAATCAAAGTAGAACCTAGCGTTGCTATGGTTAGAGATCTCTTAGAAGAAGATATGGATGGGCATGTTATTTACTTCTGTAATGAAGCTACTAGAATTGCCAAACCTGATAAAGAGGATAACATAGACCCGTTGTTTGCATGCATGTTGTCTCAGTTAAAATAGGAGATCACTTCTATCATGGTTTATGTGACATAGGTGCTAGCGTAAGTGCTATTCCATTTACCTTATATCAAGAAATTATGGATGACATAGCACCCGCTGAGATAGAAGAAACAGATGCCACTATTAAACTTGCTAACAGAGACACCATCACACCACTTGGTATTGTTAGAGATGTTGAAGTCTTGTGCGGGAAAAATAAAATATCCTACTGATTTTCTTGTTCTTGGTTCCCCACAAGATTACTTTTGTCCCATTATCTTTGGTAGACGTTTCTTGAACACCGTTAATGCTAAGATAGATTGTGAGAAACAAACTGTCGGTGTTAGCTTTGGTGATGAATCTCATGAGTTTAATTTTTCCAAGTTTAGTAGAAAACTTCATGAAAAAGAATTGCCTAGTAAGGATGAAATAATTGGTCTTGCTTCTATTGCCGTGCCTCCTACTGATCCTTTAGAACAATATTTGCTAGACCATGAAAATGATTTAAATATGCATGAGAGAAAGGAAATAGATAAGATTTTCTTGAACAACGTCCTCTACTTAAACACAATTTGCCTATATAAACTCTAGGAGGTCCTCCTCCACCTAAAGGTGATCCTGTGTTTGAATAAAAACAATTGCCACACACATTGAAATATGCTTATCTTGATGAAAAGAAGATATATCCTGTTATTATTAGTGCTAACCTTTCAGAACATGAAGAAGAGAGATTATTGAAGGTTCTAAGGAAGCACCGAGCTGCTATTGGACATACTTTTGATGATTTAAAGGGCATTAGTCCCACTCTATGTCAAAGCATAAAATTAATATGGAACACGATGCTAAACCCGTTGTTGATCACCAACGTTGGTTAAACCCGAAGATGAAAGAGGTGGTAAGAACGGAAATATTAAAACTTCTGGAAGCAGGTATAATCTATCCTATAGCTGATAGTAGATGGGTAAGCCCTGTTCATTCTGTCCCTAAGAAAGGAGGTATTACTGTTTCCTAATGATAAGAATGAACTTATTCCACAAAGAATTGTTATAGGCTATATAATGGTAATTGATTTCAGAAAATTAAATAAAGCTACTAGAAAAGATCATTACCCTTTGCCTTTCATTGATCAAATTCTTGAAAGATTATCTAAGCACACACACTTTTGCTTCCTTGATGGATATTCTGGTTTTTGACAAATACCTATTTCTTAACCTGATCAAGAAAAGACCACTTTTACTTGTCCTTTTGGAACCTATGCTTATAGACGTATGCCTTTTGGTTTATGCAATGAACCTTCTACCGTTCAAAGATGTATGACTGCTATATTCTCTGACTTTTGTGAAAAGATTGTAGAAGTTTTCATGGATGACTTCTCTGTTTATGAGAAGTCTTTTGATGATTGTTTAAGCAATCTTGATCGAGTTTCACAGAGATGCGAGCAAACAAATCTTGTCTTGAATTGGGGGAAGTGCCAATTTATGGTTAATGAAGGCATTGTCTTGGGTCATAAAATTTCTGAAAGTGGTATTGAAGTGGACAAAGATAAGGTTGATGCAATTTAGAAAATGCCATGTCCTAAAGATATCGAAGGTATTCGTAGTTTCCTAGATCATGCTGGTTTCTATAGGAGATTTATCAAAGACTTTTCTAAAATTAATAGGCCTCCTACAAATCTTTTGCAAAAGGTGTTCCTTTTGTTTTTGATGATGATTGTTTAGAAGCCTTCGAAACACTCAAGAAAGCCTTAATTTCTGCACCTATTGTTCAACCACCTGATTGGAACTTGCCATTTGATATTATGTGTGATGCTAGTGATTATGTTGTTGGTGCTGTTCTAGGACAAAGAGTTGATAAGAAATTGAATGTTATTCATTATGCTAGTAAAACTCTAGACAATGCTCAAAGAAATTATGCAACTACTGAAAAAGAATTCTTAGCAGTGGTGTTTGCTTGTGATAAATTTAGATCTTATATTGTTGATTCAAAAGTGATTGTTCATACCAATCATGCTGCTATTAAATACCTTATGGAAAAGAAAGATGCTAAACCTAGACTTATTCAATGGTTTCTCTTCCTACAAGAATTTGATTTACATATAACTGATAGGAAAGGAGCTGAGAACCCCGTAGTTGATAACTTGTCTAGGCTTGAAAATGTGCTTGATGACCCACTACCTATTGATGATAGTTTTCCTGATGAGCAGTTAGCTGCAATAAATGTTTCTAATAATACTCCTTGGTATGCTGATTATGCTAATTATATTATTGCTAAATATTTACCACCTGGCTTTACATACCAACAAAAGAAAAATTCTTCTATGATTTAAGACATTAATTTTGGGTTGACCCACATCTTTATAAAGGAGTAAATGGTATTATTAGACGTTGCGTACCTGAGCATGAACAGGGACAAATCCTATGGAAATGTCACTTCGAAGCTTATGGAGGGCATCATGCTGGAGATAGAACTGCTCACAAGGTATTGCAATCTGGATTTTATTGGTCTACTCTCTTTAAGGATGCCCGTAAGTTTGTCTTATCTTGTGATGAATGCCAAAGAATATGTAATATCAGTAAGCATCAAGAAATGCCTATGAATTGTTCAATTGTTGTTGAACCATTTGATGTTTGAGGATTTGATTACATGGGACCTTTTCTTTCCTCTAATGGTATACACATATTTTGGTTGCTGTTGATTATGTTACTAAATGGGTAGAAGCTATTCCAACCAGTAGTGATGATCACAACACCTCTATTAAAATGCTTAAGGAAGTTATTTTCCCAAGGTTTGGTGTCCCCAGATATTTAATGAATGATGGTGGTTCACACTTTATTCATGGTGCTTTCCGTAAAATACTTGCCAAGTATGATGTTAACCATAGAATTGCATCACCTTATCATCCTCAGCCTACTGGTCAAGTTGAACTTAGTAATAGAGAAATAAAACTAATCTTGCAAAAGACTGTCAATAGGTACCGAAAGAATTGGTCTAAGAAATTAGATGGTGCACTTTGGGCTTACAGAACAGCTTATAAAAATCCTATGGGTATGTTTGCTTACAAAATGGTTTATAGAAAAGCTTGTCATTTGCCTCTTGAGTTAGAACATAAAGCATATTGGGCAATCAAAGAACTCAATTATGATTTGAAACTTGTCGGTGAAAAGAGGTTATTTGATATTAGCTCATTCGATGAATGGAGAACCCAAGCTTATGCAAATGCCAAGTTGTTTAAAGAAAAAGTCAAAAGATAGCATGATAAAAGAATCCAAAAGCGTGAGTTCAAAGTTGGAGAATATGTTCTTTTGTACAACTCTTGTTTCAGGTTCTTTGCAGGAAAACTTCTCTCCAAATGGGAAGATCCATATGTCATCGAGGAGGTTTATCGGTTTGGAGCTATCAAATAAATAATGCTGAAGGCACTAACCCAAAGGTTGTTAATGGGCAACGAATAAAACATTATATCTCAGGTACGCCCATTAATGTTGAAAGCAATATTATCCAAACTCTGACACCGGACGAACACATAAAAGAGTCCTTCCGGAACACTCCAGAATTGTGAAAATAAGGAGGTATGTGATACGATAAGTAAACGGACTCCGAAAAATCCACAAAAATATTTTTTGTCAGTTTTGGAATATTTAGAAAATTAGGAAAATAAGAAACTTCCAGGAAGCGTACCCTGGTGGGCACAAGACAACAGGGCGCGCCTGGCTTGCCAGGCGCGCCTAGGTGGGTTGTGCCCACCTGGGACACCTTCCGGACTCCGTTTTTCTTCCGCTTCCTTGTCCCCCATGATAAAAATATATTTATATACTCCCCGAACCTGTTGACCACCGTATCACGGAGAAATCTTCTGTTCTCTTTTCTTGCTGTTTTCGATCAGATCTATCAAGCCAGGCATCATGTATTCCTCCTCCTCCAACAATATGGAAGAAGATGCTTGGTTGATGAAGATTGAGCTGAAGAGGGAGGAGCCCACGGAAGCCATCAAGGGAGACAAGAGCAAGGAGGCCACCATAGATCCACCCCCGGTGGCTGAACAAGCACTGTCGGCCAAGGAGGAAGAAGAAGATATCCTTAAGCCTTACTATGCTCATCTTACCCCTACTGAGATTGCAGCCTTTCGGATCATTGGAACGGTCCGTGTGCAGAAGAAATACCTCACTCGTGAAAAATATTTTGCATCAAGAGCACATCATCTTGCTCGGGAGTATCATATGTAGATTGGAGAATCTCTTGATCTTGAAGGACATGATCTCTCCATCATCACCACCACCATCATCTTCATCACAAAAAAAATTGAGTTCCGGGTATGGGCACTCCCCTTGGCTTCCGCCCAGCTTGGGGGAGGTGCCCCGGTATCGTAACATCCCCACTATCTTTTTGCCTTTATTTATTTTAGTTCGATCTTTTGCTTTAGATGAATAAAAGTTTAGTTCGATCCTTTCTTTCTGAGAGCTTGCTTAGTGATATATCCTTGTAATTGTGTGTGAGATATATATAATAAAGTTTAGTTTGAGTTTTTGCTTTCTTGTAGCGACCCGACCTCAGACGGTCAAGTCTCTTTGTATCTGTGCCATCCCTGGATCAGTATGCTGGCACACACAGTACATTAATGTATATATCAAAGTGAAATCACATGTATAAATAACGTAAAACTGGTATATACCTCGTAAGTCTCAGCGGAAACAAACAATCGGGTGTGGAATCCCATCAACGCCATCGGCAAGTTGAGTGTAGACCGTAACCATGTACCGTACTCTTACTCGTCGGAAGTAAAATATCTGCAACATGAGACATTGCGGCCGTGTAGGTCAGTACATTGAATGTACCGACAAGATCACAACATGAGAAAGCAGATGATAATACTATTCTATATGCAATTCGGCTTTGTGGCTCTGTGTTTGATGTTTGAGAACAGGATGATCGAAACATGTTCTTCCGAAGAGTTCCTCTGACCACTGTCCGGTGCTCATCCAATCCTACCATAATTCTACATCTGCTAGCACCGTCCCAGTCAGAGTCACCACTAAGGTCAACCAAGCCTGAGCCCATAATGACTTGCGGTTGCATAGGTAAGCTTTCGGGCATGAAGTATTCTTCCGTCTCTTTGAGTCTGGGTGAAGCTTTCCGCAAGATGTCATGGTGATTCTCCATGCATCCCGGCCATCCACTGGTTGCTCCAAGGTGCCCGTCAACTGTCCTTCACCCAGTAGTCTGTACTGAATTCTTGTCTCGAGTCTCGAAATCTTGAAGTCTTGAAAGTCCTGAAGATGCAGTCGTTGCAGATGCTATCATGAATTTGTCGTGATTGACGTAGAGTCCTCCATTCTCACACCACTCCCGAACACTCATATCAACCCCATCTACTATAGCGTAGCATTGAAACTAAACAACGTCCCGGGCTTGGTAATAGGGAAATGGGTTCCTACCCCATGCATTCTACTCAACTACAAGATTCAATAACACTACTGGAGGGATTGTTACAAGGGTGCCACTACATGCAAATAAAACATAGGTATGAAAAACATGGTCAAAGTGAACTTGCCTGGTAAGTTGATGAAGATAACAACACTCTCGAAAATAACTTGATAGGACTATACGCAACTCTCCGATGAAATATATAATAACAAACATGAAATTCACATAAGCAAGCAAATCAATAAAAAAACTCAATAAAAAACCCAATACAAAACAAATAACACATCGAAAGAACTAATAGGGAAAACTATAAAGAACCTACTAGGAAAACCTTTTGCCTTAACTACAAAAATAGTTTTGTCCTAAGTAAGACTTAACAAAGAAAATACTAAACTAATAATTTTTAACAGAAAATAAAATTTAAATCAACTAAGTTAACAGAAAGGATTTTTCATAGAGATTTACTAGCAAAAGGAAACACATAAAAAGCTAAATTAAAACTCTAATTATGCTTAAAACAAAACTAGTAAGAAAAGGAAATAAAACATTTTATTTTTCTGTAAATAAAAGTTCACCCTCTATAAATACAGAAAGAAATCTGAAATAAAATATAACAAAGGTGAAAATAAATTTTAAAATAATTAAAACAACAGAAAACAGCAGCAAGTTAAAAATAACTATCGCAGTGTTTTTTTCGTGAAAAACTAATTTTAGTAAAATATATAAATACCCAAATTAATTCTACTGCTAGGTAAGGTCAAAACAAAGTCGTGGAAAAAAGAATCACTAAAAAAATTAATTCTAGCTAAATGTATGGCAGAAATACTAATCTTACTAAAACTAATATAAAACAATTTTTAAAAAACTAAAACATGGCCAAAACTATTTTATACAGAAATTACAGAAAATTTGCAGACTAGAGCAAAAAGAATCAACTAAAAATATTAAATAACCTAAGACAAACAGATTTTACAAGATTGAAACTTTACATTTTAAAAAAGCGAGGACGAAAAATAAAACTAAAAACAAAACTGGCGCTCCGGGGTTTGGTGGTGCGATCTGTTGCTATCTATTGCTCGGGCGTAAAACAAATAAAACACATACGGGCTAACAAATAAAACGACCGGTTCGATCTAATCTAACTAAACCGAGACTAAACCGTAACGAAACCGATCTACTAAAAAAACCTAACTCTTGGCTAGATCTAATCTGGAGCATTGGATATCGATCTAACGGATGAAGGGGATGGTGGCTTACAGCTACGTTGACGATATATAGAGGCGACGGAGTGGCGGTCGGCGTCGAATGGGGCGGCGATTCCGATGGTCGCGGGCGTCGGTGGAGTGGCTGAACGGATGCGGTAAAGCGAGGGCGTCCCGGGGGTGGTGGAGTTCACGCTTGGAGATGACGTAAACGAGCAGGGCGATGGTGACAGCGGTTGGGCGCTCTGCAGCTCTGGTGGTCGGCGTACGAGCTCGGTTTGCCCCTGTAGTTAACAAGAGAGGGCAAAAACATGTCAAGGGAGTGCGCCTGGGTGACGGCAATGCGTGGATGGAAGGAGGGGTCGAAGGGTGCTCACCAGCGTTGGGTGCGGCGATGAACGACGGCAGCGTAACGAGATCCGATGGAGATGTCGGCGGTCGTGGAGGGTTTTAGAGAGGGTTTTGAAGGATCGCGAGAGGACGGGTAGGGGTACTTATAGGACGTGTTACATGGGCGAGGGAAGAATTTAGCTAGGGTTTTTGCGGGCGGACGCAGTAGTACCGGGCGGCGAAGCGAGATACGCGACGCAGGTTGTTCGGGACGAAGGAGATAACGCTGTGGGGTCCAGTGCTTAGAGGAAAAAAACAAAAATAAGAGAGAAAAAGAGAGAGAGAGAGAGTTACGTGAGAGAGAGGGAGGTACGTGAGAGAGATCGAACGAGCGTGGGGAGCTCCTAGTCGGCGCTTGCAGTGGCCTGGTTAAGCGCTTAATGCCTTTCATGAGAGCTAGCGGGCCGTCCCAATCGAGGAGAAAAAAACAGTAAAAAACTTAATGGTATAACGATGCAAAACCTGGGATTCGAACCCTCACCTAAGGTATAGCAACATAACGCCCGAACAACTAGACCGATATGCTAAGTTTGCCAACTACCAGAAACGAGGTATATTTGACCTTTCCTGTACAGATATATTATAGACCCAGATTTAATTATTTGAAAAAGAAATTCACAAAAAAAACCACGAATTCTGAAAAAAGGTTCATGAAAAATGGAAAAAGGATCATCAATTTCGGGGAAACCTTCATCCATTTTGAAAAAAGTTCACAAATTTGAAAAATACTTCATTGTTTTCGATGAAAAGTTACTCGAATTCGAAAAAAGTTCATCAAATTTCATAAAAAGTTCATTGAATTGAAAAAAAGTTCATTGATTTTCAAAAAATTTCATCAAAATTAAAAATAGTTCATGGGTCTCCAAAAAAAATTCATGGATTTCGAAAAAAGTTCATCGAATTTGAAAAGGTTCGTACAATTTTACAAAAATGTTCCTTGAATTTCGAAAAATGTTCACTGAATTTTAAAAAAGTTCATCGAATCTGAAAAAAGTTCATCGATTTTCAAAAAAGTTCACAGGAATTGAAAAAAGTTCACTAAATTTGAAAAAAGCTCGTCGGATTTCAACAAAAGTTCGTCAATTCAGGAAAAGTTCATTGATTTTTTTAAAAGTTCACGAATTCAAACAAAAAGTTCACGGATTTTAAAAAAGCGCGCAATAAAAAACAAAAAAGTGAAAAAAAAGAAAAAGGAATAAACCGAAGTGAAGAACGAATATAAAAAGAGTAAAACAAACTAACCATACAACAGCGAGTGGATGGCCTGGTGGCTACAAACGAGCGTACCCAACGAATTGGTTGCGAGTTCGAACCCGTGTGGCAGCATTCTTTTTTGACGTTTTGAAACACAAGAAGGAGAAAGATAGAATGGGCCGGCCCATCTTGGACTACTGTAGGCGCCCGTTTGCAAATTGCACTGTAACGGGCGCCTGCAGCGCCAAATAGGAAATGTCAGGGAGTGGCACTGGTGGCGTCCTGCGTGGTAATTGGCTGAGCCTGGCTAGTGGCTGCGGCCGGTGGCTGGGCTTCTTTGGCTGGCGCCGACTATGGCGTTTTTGAAAATAAAGTCAGAAATATATATATATATATATATATATATATATATATAGGGAGAAAATAAAAATACTTTTGTATAGGACATATATATATCAAAATTCCCAGAAAAATAAAGTCTAAAAGATGAACTATTTTTCAGAGGCGAAAATAAAACTTTATAAAAGAATTTTTTTTAGAAAATTCCAGATAAAACCAAATTTGAATTCAAACTTTTGGCATTATTTTCTTCTGACATTTTTGGAGTGTCATTTTAACTCCTATCTTACTTTTGAACAAGTATTTATCAGGGATTTTTGAACTGAAAGTCAAATGCCAATTTGAATCCAAATTCAAGCAAAACTCAAATGCCTCTGAAATTTCCAAACGCCACTCAATTTCACACAATCATTCACACAACAATCAAACAAACAATCATAAATATTTATTTAATATAACATTCCAAAATTTAAAATTTTGGGAGGTTACAAACCTACCACAATTAAAATGAATCTCGTCCTCGAGATTCGAAGAGGCTAGCAAGAAAAGGTTAGGGTTTTGAGGTCTTCCAGCAAATCCATCGACTAGAGAGGTCTGGGTTGCTACCACACTTAAAAGCAAGGCTATGGTTCTGACAAAATTCATGTACTCCATCCTTTGGGTTGACGGTTTCGGTCTTCTCATATTGTAACGCCCCGGATTCGATGCGCCAGGTGTCCGCCAGCTATTCGCCATCGTTGCCTTGTCATGTGCTTGCGTGTTGCACTTTGCCATGTCATCATTTGCATCTCATATCATGTCATCATGTGCATTTCATTTTGCATACATGTTCGTCTCATGCATCCGAGCATTTTCCCCGTTGTCCGTTTTGCAATCCGGCACTCCTATGTCTCCCGGCGCCCCCTTTTACCTCTTTTCATGTGCGGGTGTTAAACGGTCTCGGAATGGACCGAGGTTTGCCAAGCGGCCTTGGTATAGCACCGTAGACCGCCTGTCAAGTTTCGTGCCATTTGGAGGTCGTTTGGTACTCCAACGGTTAACCGGGTAACCGCAAAAGCCTCTTTTGTGTGCAGCCCAACACCCCTTTCAAAGTGGCCCAAAACCCATCTAACTCTCCTCCATGCTCTCGGTTGTTCGATCACGATCGCGTGGCCGAAAACCGTGCCCCATTTGGACTCTCCTAGCTCCCTCTACCTATAAATATGTGCTCCCCTCCCGAAAATCGCGGTACAAACCCTAGAAATCTCCCTCGCCGCCTCCGGACATGTCCGGCGCCCGCCGGACGCGTCCGCCCGCCACGCCGCGCGAATCGCCCGTCGCCACGTAGCCGCCGCGTATGAAACCATCCGGGGCCCGCCCGATCCGCCGCCGCTCCCGCGCGCATCGCCCGGCGCCCGCCCGCCGCCAGCCGGGCGCCTCCGGCCCGGCCTTCGCCGCCTCCTCCTCTCGCCGCCCCGCTCACGTAGGCGCCCGCCCGCCGCGCCTCCCGGCCAGCAGACCCTTGCCGCCGTGCCCGCCGCCTTCGCCCGCCGCCCGGCCTGCCTCCGCGTCCGCACCGGTCACTGAGCCTCGCCGCCGCGGCTCCGCCGCCGCCGCCTCCTCCTCCGGCCGCCGGCGCCCAGATCTGGCCTCCCCGGCACCGGATCCGGCGCCCTCCTCGCCGGCCCCCCTCATCTCCGGCCGCCGCAGCCGCGACTCCGGCGAGCCTCGGAAACCGCGCCGTCCAGATCTATCCCGAGGTTGACCTCGATTTCTTCTAAGTCAAGAGTTTTCCTGATATTTTCGTGCATTTTCTTCGCATCATAACTTTGCATTCGTGGCCCCGTTTTGTGCTTATAACATGTCAAATTGTTCGACTCGATTAGTAGATCATTTCGTCTCATTGCGCCATTTTCATTTGAGCTCATCTTGATGCCTGAATCTTCGTTGCAAGAGTGCTATGTGATGTTAGATTCAGATTCTTATCAGAACATGCACTTTTGTCATTTTTGCCATGATTGATGTGTGCACCCTATGAACTTGTGTCCTACATGTGTTTTGTAATATGCCATGCCATCTTTCTAGAGCTGCTTGCCATGTATTTTTGTGAGTTGTGTAGTGAGTGCATCAAGCTTGTTAAGTAGGGTACTTGCTGTTGCTGTTTTCCTGGCAGATTCTGTTATATTTTGTTGCCATGTTAACTTGATGCTACCGAGATTCCATGCTTATTTTGAGATACTTCAGTAAGGATGTTGTGAACATATGGTTATGCTCTATCCATCCATGCCCTTTTTTGCAATTATAGAGTGTCATAGTTTGAGTCAATCAAGCTCTACTTTTACTATAAAATGTTTCCTGGCAGGTTGTTTACATGTTATTCAATTTTGCCAAGGTTGTTGTAGTTGATCCGTGTATACTCTTATGTTTTTCTTACCATGTATAGCTTCTATGCCATGTATTAGTACTGTTGGTTGCCTTTCCATGCCATGTATTGCTCTGTGGTGAGTGGTTCAAGCTCACCAACATGTCTACTTATTGTTGTTCCTGCCATGTATGAATCTGTAATATATCTTGCCATGTTTACATGGGTGCCATCATATTTTCTGATCCTCTTTGGCTTATGTTCAGTAAAGGACTTTTGTTCTATGCAATTATTAGATTCATGCCATGCCTTTGTTTGCCATGTTAAGTTCCTATAACATGTTGTTTGATAACTCTAAACATTGCAACCTGATGTTATTTCCTGTTAAGTCTGAAACTGTTATTATTTGCAATCTTGCCATGTCATTTTGAGCATCTTTTAGTCATTGCTGGAGATAGCTCAGTGTTCATGTTTTGTCATGCTTTACCTGTACATCATGCCCATGCCTTTTGTTATTATGTTGAGGTCCTGTAGCATGTTGTTTTGATGCTTGCAATATGCCTAGTTGCTGTTTTGGACACTGTTGTCATGACTTGTATTGTGTGTATGTGTTGCACCGTTGCTCCGTTTTGAGTGTGCTCTATATGAAACTTGCTTGATTTTGCATGTAGTTTCATATTATCATGTTGCATCCATGTTTTGAGGTGTTTGCTTGATGTTTGTATGCATTTTGCATAAATGCCATGTTTAACTTGTTTTGCTCATATCTTCTAGGCCGTAGCTCCGAATCTAATGAACTTTATATGTAACTTGACTAGAATTTCGTGTAGATCATCGTGGTGCATATTAACTTGCTGTTTAACAACTTGAACATAAGGTTTATTCAGATCTGGACCAATTTCGAAATTTGCATATGAGGACTTACCGGAATTGTTATATGTTGTTTCCGGCCTCATTTAAACTTGACTTGATGTGCTACTCTTGTTTGCATCATCTCTTGCCATGAGTAGTTTCATGTAGTCTTGTCGTGCATCATGCTTGTTGAGCATCATGTCTTGTTCATGTGTGGTGTGTTTACTATGTTGTGTGCTTCTTCTTGTTAGTTCCTGTTTCGTTGCGATCGTGAGGATTCGTTCGTCTACGCTTGGTTCGTCTTCATGGCTTCAACTTCTTCATGGACTCGTTCTTCTTCCTAGCGGGATTTCAGGCAAGATGACCGCTACCCTGGATCTCACTACTATCATTGCTATGCTAGTTGCTTCGTTCTATCGCTATGCTGCGCTACCTATTACCTGTTTATCAACCCATCCCAAATTGCCATGTCAGCATCTAACCTTTTGCACCCTTCCTAGCAAACCGTTGTTTGGCTATGTCACCGCTTTGCTCAGCCCCTCTTATAGCGTTGTTAGTTGCAGGTGAAGATGAAGTTTATTCCTTGTTGGAACATGGAGATGTTGTTCCTTCTTTGGAACATGTTTACTTGTTGGGATATCACAATATATCTTATATTTTTAATGCATCTATATACTTGGTAAAGGGTGGAAGGCTCGGCCTTATGCCTGGTGTTTTGTTCCACTCTTGCCGCCCTAGTTTCCGTCATATCGGTATTATGTTCCCGGATTTTGCGTCCCTAACACGGTCGGGTGATTTATGGGACCCCCTTGATAGTTTGCTTTGAATAAGACTCCTCCAGCAAGGCCCAACCTTGGTTTTACCATTTGCCTCACCACCACCTACCTTTCCCTTGGGAGTAATTAACCCAAGGGTCATCTTTATTTTAGCCCCCCCGGGCCAGTGCTTCTCTAAGTGCTGGTTCGAACCGAAACCGCCTTGGGAACCACATGGGAAACTCGAGGCCTGGTTTTACTCAGTAGCCTTTGTCTCATCCGGTGTTGCCACGAGAGCGAGATATGTGCAGCTCCTATCGGGATTGTCGGCGCATCGGGCGGTCTTGCTGGTCTTGTTTTACCATTGTCGAAATGTCTTGTAGCTGGGATTCCGAGACTGATCGGGTCTTCCCGGGGAGAAGGAATATCCTTCGTTGATCGCGAGAGCTTATCATGGGCTAAGTTGGGACACCCCTGCAGGGTTTGAACTTTCAAGAGCCGTGCCCGCGGTTATGTGGCAGATGGGCATTTGTTAATATCCGGTTGTAGTAAACTTGAAGCAAACTCTTCTAAAATACACCAACCGTGTGCGTAACCGTGAGTGTCTCTTTTCGGGTTGATCGAGAGGAGAACCACGGTTTCTGGGTTATGTCTGACGTAAGTAGGAGTTCAGGATCACTTCTTGATCATTACTAGTTGACGACCGTTCCTTTGTTTCTCTTCTCGCTCTCATTTGCGTATGTTAGCCACCATATATGCTTAGCCGCTGCTGCAACCCCACCTCTTTATCCCTTCCTTTCCCTTAAGCTTTGCTAGTCTTGATACCCATGGTAATGGGATTGCTGAGTCCTCGTGGCTCACAGATTACTACACCACCGATTCTTGCAGGTACTGGGTTTTGCGATGATCATGGCGCGAGAGCGATGTTTGCTTGTTTGGAGTTCTTCTTACGCTTCTTCTTCGATCGGGGATAGGTTCCGTGTCGGCAGCCCTGGGCTAAAGGTGGTGGATGTCGTTTGAGCTTCTGTTTATGTTTCATCCGTAGTCGGATGTTGGTCTTGTATATGATGTTGTTGTATTCTTGTGGCATTTGTGCCTTATGTATGTATCCCCATCTATTATGTAATATTGATGTAATGATATCCACCTTGCAAAAGCGTTTCAATATGCGGGTCTATCCTTGGTGGGACCGTCGAGTTCCTTTTGGATAGGGTCGCATATTGGGCGTGACAAGTTGGTATCAGAGCCTCGACCGACCCTAGGAGCCCCCTTGATTGATCGTGTAGTTTGGCCGATGTTGAGTCTAGAAGAAAACTATTTTTGGAGTCTAGTTATATCAGAGAGTAGGAATTCTTTTTGCTCCTCAGCCCCTTCGTCGCTCTGGTGAGGAATCTTGACGTAGGTGTTTTGAATTACTTCTCTTCCCCTTCAAATTTTCTTTAGGTTCACGCAGTTGGTTTTCCGATCGTGGGTTCTCATCTCTTTTCATCCGGTGCATTTCTCGTCAAGTTGACTCGAGCCTCTTCATCTTTGAGTTCAATTCCCAGTTGTTTTCTTTTCCCACCCGCCCACCCTTCTTCCTCTCGGAACCGGAGTCCGTAATCGAGTATCGATCCTACTCGTGCGAAGTCTTTGCTTCCCATCCTCATTGTTCTCAACCGGTGTTTTCTCTTCAAGATATTCGTCTGTTCCCCGTTCCAAGTTGCCTTTGTTTTCCCGCCCTCCCACCCTCTTCTTCCCGGAGTCTGAGTCTTTTTCGACCATCAATTTCATTCGTGTGGAGTCTCTTCAGTCTTTCGTCAATTGTTTCAACCGGTGAATTTCTCGTGTCGTCCGACATTCTTCATCTCTTTTCTTTTTCCGGTGGATTCAATTCCAATTTTCGGCGTTGATGATATTCTTTCCCTCAGCTCAAATACTTCCCTTTGCTCGTTCGCCTCTCGCCAGTTTATCATTCCGGAGTTCGGAAGACATATCAGGAGATTCGTCTATGTTTGAATTAACTCGAGGTTGTCACCTCATTCAAATCTTTCAATTGTTCCGGTGCATCATCTATCTGTTCAAGAATCCTTTTTCAACAGTGTTGTCTTTTAGTGGGCCCTAACCCACAGGTCTTTTCCCAGGATATTACCTGACTCTTCTATTTCCCCGGAGTTATTCCCAAATTCTTTTCAAGTGTGACGTAAGAATGAATTTCATCAGTCACTTGCCTTTTTCCAAGATCGATTTCAAATTCTTTTCATTGTTGGCTCAACCTCTTCGCTTTTCATTCTCCCGGAGTGCCTTAGCAATTTTGGTGGTGTTTCTCGTCATCATTTGAAGATCGAAGTAAAGTTTTCCCTAAATCTTGTCCGTTCTCCCGGAGATTTGTGGTGCTAGCTCGATGTTATCCTATCAATTGTTTCGAGTCATGCAAATTCTTTTCATCCATCCGGAGTATTTCAGGAGTTACTTTCCGTCTCAATCATCCGGAGGCCATCTTTTCAGAATATTGCTTCGTTCCAAGTTTTCAGATTCATTCCCCAATTATTCTATATCTGTGCCCCTTCGTTCATCTCAATATTCTTCCGGTGCTTCGTTCAAGTGTTCCTTAATCATCTCATGATCTCTTTGTTCTTTTGCATCTAAATCCCCTCTAGCTCTTTGGTTCTTCTAATTCTTCCCGGTGATTCATTCTCTTTCATCAGTCATTTCCAAATTCTTACGGTGGTTCGTTCAAGAGTATTTTTCTTTGATTATCACACTAATCCATTCGTTCTTTTCAATCCTATCGGTGGTTCATGAAGTCCTTCTCAAGTTTGCGTTATGTCACTTCTCAATCCTTTTTCGTCAAGAATAAGTAGTATGAAAAATCCATTGCTTGTCATCAATTTAATTTGATGAAGGATAAGCATACAATAAATCTTATTCTTATTTCATCCAAGTGATTAATCCCTTCCTTCGGAGTTTGTTCTTGAGGAATAAATTCCACTTCCAAGTGTTTTCATCTTTTTCTTTTCCGGAGTTCAAATTTCCTCGACCATCTCGTCGGAACCTCCATCTAAATCATCGCAACGCTCATCTTATTCTTTCTTCCTTCATTCTATCTCATCATCCTTTTGTTACCGGAGTTCTTCATGGTGGATCGTCATGATTTAATTCATTCTCCAAAGAGTTCATCAAGATTCTTGTTCAAGGAGTTCTAGTATCTTTTGTTCTGGCATCTCGAAGTGCAATTAATTCTCCGTATTCTTCTAAAGTGGAGTTTTGCATTTCTTTGTTCTTCTCAGCTATCCAATTATTTCCACTTGTGGTCGGTTATCATCTTATGATCTTGAGATGTTACCTATAAGTCCACAACAAGCTTATTCTTTTGTTGTTGAATTTCCAATAACTCCGTTCAATCCTTTCTTGTAAGATGCTTTCTATTTCATTCGTGGCACAAGTTGTCATATTCTTATCCGTTCTTTTCATTCAACTTTTTCAATTCTTTCCGGAGGTTTTGTGTCATGTCTTCATCAAGTATCGTTCCATCCTCTCTAGCTCGTGTTCTATTCCTCCATGTTTTAGCCGGAGTGTTGCCTAAATCCTTTCAGTCCTATTCGTTTCTTTTCTCATTCCAACCACTCCGGTTAGAACGAGTGGTTTCATAGTCTATCTAATTTCCGTGAGCTTTTGATTCTCGTCATTCTCGTCGTTCCTCTCTTCTTCTCGAGTGCTCTCGATTCTTTGCTTCTTCTCTGGAGTTCTTGTTTCACCTCTTCCTTTTCCCTTCCGTCTCGGTCCTAAGATCTCGGGACGAGATCTCTTGTTAGTGGAGGAGTGTTGTAACGCCCCGGATTCGATGCGCCAGGTGTCCGCCAGCTATTCGCCATCGTTGCCTTGTCATGTGCTTGCGTGTTGCACTTTGCCATGTCATCATCTGCATCTCATATCATGTCATCATGTGCATTTCATTTTGCATACATGCTCATCTCATGCATCCGAGCATTTTCCCCGTTGTCCGTTTTGCAATCCGGCACTCCTATGTCTCCCGGCGCCCCCTTTTACCTCTTTTCATGTGCGGGTGTTAAACGGTCTCGGAATGGACCGAGGTTTGCTGCGGCCTTGGTATAGCACCGTGAACCGCTGTCAAGTTTCGTGCCATTTGGAGGTCGTTTGGTACTCCAGCAGTTAACCGGTAACGCAAAGCCTCTTTTGTGTGCAGCCCAACACCCCTTTCAAAGTGGCCCAAAACCCATCTAACTCTCCTCCATGCTCTCGGTTGTTCGATCACGATCGCGTGGCCGAAAACGGTGCTCCATTTGGACTCTCCTAGCTCCCTCTACCTATAACTATGTGCTCCCCTCCCGAAAATCGCGGTACAAACCCTAGAAATCTCCCTCGCCGCCTCCGGACAGGTCCGGCGCCCGCCGGACGCGTCCGCCCGCCGCCCGCAGCGAATCGCCGTCGCCCATACGTGGCCGCCGCCGTCCCTCCGCCGCCCGCGGCCGCGAAACCCATCCGAGCCAGCCCCGATCCCGCCGCCCGGCTCCACGCCGCGTCCGCCCGCGCATCGCCGGCGCCCGGCCGCCCGCCCGGCCGCCCGCGCCTCGGCAGCGCCTTTCGCCCGCCCTCCTCTCCTCGCCGCCCCGCTCCGTAAAGCGCCGCCCGCCGCGCCTCCCCGGCCAGCGCCTTGCCGCCTTGCCCGCCGCCGCCTTGCCCGCCCGGCCGCCGGCCTCCGCGTCCCGCACGGTCACCGGAGGCCTACGCCGCCCGAGCTCCCGCCCGCGCCGCCTCCTCGCCGGCGCCAGATCCGGCCTTCCCGACACGGATCCGGCGCCCCCTCAGCCCCTCATCTCCGGCCGCCGCAGCCGCGACTCCGGCGAGCCTCGGAAACCGCGCCGTCCAGATCTATCCCGAGGTTGACCTCGATTTCTTCAGTCCCGAGTTTTTCTGATATTTTGCATGCATTTTCTTCGCATCATATCTTTGTATTCGTGGCCCCGTTTTGTGCATGTAATATGTCAAATTGTTCGCCTCAATGAGTAGATCATTTCGTCTCATTGCACATTTTCATTTGAGCTCATCTTGATGCCTGAATCTTTGTTGCAAGAGTGCTATGTGATGTTAGATTCAGATTCTTATCAGAACATGCACTTTTGTCATTTTTGCCATGATTGATGTGTGCATCCTATGAACTTGTGTCCTACATGTGTTTTGTAATATGCCATGCCATCTTTCTAGGGGTGCTTGCCATGTATTTTTGTGAGTTGTGTAGTGAGTGCATCAAGCTTGTTAAGTAGGGTACTTGCTTTGTTCTGTTTTCTGGCAGATTCTGTTATATTTTGTTGCCATGTTAACTTGATGCTACCGAGAGATCCATGCTTATTTTGAGATACTTCAGTAAGGATGTTGTGAACATATGGTTATGCTATATCCATCCATGCCCTTGTTTGCAATTATAGAGTGTCATAGTTTGAGTCAATCAAGCTCTACTTTTGCTATAAAATGTTTCCTGGCAGGTTGTTTACATGTTATTCAATTTTGCCAAGGTTGTTGTAGTTGATCCGTGTATACTCTTATGTTGTTCTTACCATGTATAGCTTCTATGCCATGTCTTCTTACTGTTGGTTGCCTTGCCATGCCATGTATAGCTCTGTGGTGAGTGGTTCAAGCTCACCAACATGTCTACTTATTGTTGTTCCTGCCATGTATGAATCTGTAATATATCTTGCCATGTTTACATGTGTGCCATCATATTTTCTTATCCTCTTTGGCTTATGGTCAGTAAAGGACTTTTGTTGTATGCAATTAGTAGATTCATGCCATGCCTTTGTTTGCCATGTTAAGTTCCTGTAACATGTTGTTTGATAACTCTAAACATTGCAACCTGATGTTATTTCCTGTTAAGTCTGAAACTGTTATTATTTGCAATCTTGCCATGTCATTTTGAGCATCTTTTAGTCATTGCTGGAGATAGCTCAGTGTTCATGTTTTGTCATGCTTTACCTGTACATCATGCCCATGCCTTCTTTTATTATGTTGAGGTCCTGTAGCATGTTGTTTTGATGCTTGCAATATGCCTAGTTGCTGTTTTGGACAGACTGTTGTCATGACTTGTATTGTGTGTGTGTTGCACCGTTGCTCCGTTTTGAGTGTGCTCTATATGAAACTTGCTTGATTTTGCATGTAGTTTCATATTATCATGTTGCATCCATGTTTTGAGGTGTTTGCTTGATGTTTGTATGCATTTTGCATTAATGCCATGTTTAACTTGTTTTGCTCATATCTTCTAGGCCGTAGTCTCGAATCTAATTAACTTTATATGTAACTTGACTAGAATTTCGTGTAGATCATCGTGGTGCATATTAACTTGCTGTTTAACAACTTGAACATAAGGTTTATTCAGATCTGGACCAATTTCGAAATTTGCATATGAGGACTTCTAGGAATTGTTATATGTTGTTTCCGGCCTCATTTAAACTTGACTTGATGTGCTGCTCTTGTTTGCATCATCTCTTGCCATGAGTAGTTTCATGTAGTCTTGTCGTGCATCATGCTTGTTGAGCATCATGTCTTGTTCATGTGTGGTGTGTTTGCTATGTTGTGTGCTTCTTCTTGTTAGTTCCTGTTTCGTTGCGATCGTGAGGATTCGTTCGTCTACGCTTGGTTCGTCTTCATGGCTTCATCTTCTTCATGGACTCGTTCTTCTTCCTAGCGGGATTTCAAGCAAGATGACCGCTACCCTGGATCTCACTACTATCATTGCTATGCTAGTTGCTTCGTTCTATCGCTATGCTGCGCTACCTATTACCTGTTTATCAACCCATCCCAAATTGCCATGTCAGCCTCTAACCTTTTGCACCCTTCCTTGCAAACCGTTGTTTGGCCATGTCACCGCTTTGCTCAGCCCCTCTTATAGCGTTGTTAGTTGCAGGTGAAGATGAAGTTTGTTCCTTGTTGGAACATGGAGATGTTGTTCCTTGCTGGAACATGTTTACTTGTTGGGATATCACAATATATCTTATATTTTTAATGCATCTATATACTTGGTAAAGGGTGGAAGGCTCGGCCTTATGCCCGGTGTTTTGTTCCACTCTTGCCGCCCTAGTTTCCGTCATATCGGTATTATGTTCCCGGATTTTGCGTCCCTAACGGTCGGGTGATTTATGGGACCCCTTGATAGTTTGCTTTGAATAAGACTCCTCCAAAGAAGGCCCAACCTTGGTTTTACCATTTGCCTCACCACCACCTACCTTTCCTTGGGAGTAATTAACCCAAGGGTCATCTTTATTTTAGCCCCCGGGCGGTGCTTCTCTAAGTGCCGGTTCGAACCGAGCCGCCCTGGGCCACATGGGAAACTTCGAGGCCTGGTTTTACTCGTAGCCTGTCTCATCCGGTGTTGCCACGAGAACGAGATATGTGCAGCTCCTATCGGGATTGTCGGCGCGCAGGCGGTCTTGCTGGTCTTGTTTTATTATCGTCGAAATGTCTTGTAGCCGGGATTCCGAGACTGATCGGGTCTTCCCGGAGAAGGAATATCCTTCGTTGATCGCGAGAGCTTATCATGGGCTAAGTTGGGACACCCTGCAGGTTTGAACTTTCGAAAGCCGTGCAGCGGTTATGTGGCGAGATGGGAATTTGTTAATATCCGGTTGTAGTAAACTTGAAGCAAACTCTTCTAAAATACACCAACCGTGCGTAATCGTGAGTGTCTCTTTTCGGGTTGATCGAGAGGAGAACACGGTTTACGGGTTATGTCGGCGTAAGTAGGAGTTCAGGATCACTTCTTGATCATTACTAGTTGACGACCGTTCCTTTGTTTCTCTTCTCACTCTCATTTGCGTATGTTAGCCACCATATATGCTTAGCCGCTGTTGCAACCTCACCTCTTTATCCCTTCCTTTCCCTTAAGCTTTGCTAGTCTTGATACCCATGGTAATGGGATTGCTGAGTCCTCGTGGCTCACAGATTACTACACCACCGATTCTTGTGTACAGGGTTTGCGATGATCATGACGCGAGAGCGATGTTTACTTGTTTGGAGTTCTTCTTCTGCTTCTTCTTCGATTGAGGATAGGTTCCAGGTCGGCAACCTAGGCTAGCAGGGTGGATGTCGTTTGAGCTTCTGTTTATGTTTCATCCGTAGTCGGATGTTGGTCTTGTATATGATGTTGTTGTATTCTTGTGGCATTTGTGCCTTATGTATGTATCCCCATCTATTATGTAATGTTGATGTAATGATATCCACCTTGCAAAAGCGTTTCAATATGCGGGTCTATCCTTGGTGGGACCGTCGAGTTCCTTTTGGATAGGATCGCATATTGGGCGTGACACATATTCTCCGGAATAACTCTTTCACTGGTGCTCTTCTGGTTGGGGCATGACCTTTTTCTCAAAATCTTGTGTCCTCTAAATCTTGGTGAGGTTCTTCCAAAGAGTGGGTCTTCATATCTGACATGTGTGTCGTCAATACTAAGAAACTATCGGAACCTCCTGGCGATCAACAATTTATGGCTTTTCCTGTAGGTTGAATCTCACTGTATAACCTACGGGTGGCAACGGCTGCCTGTACATGGATCAATCGTCATGCCATTCTATGGTTTTATGGCTTATCGCGTACACTCTTCTAATCTCTCTGATTTTCCATCAACATATGATAGTTCATGATAGAAATCTCCGGTATGGGGGCCAATCCATCCCGTACTTGAACCATAACTACATACGTAGACAGTGAATCATGTAGTCTAACACTTGGGCATCCTCACAAGCATTGCAGAAATTCTCTTGTCCTCGAACTGGGTTCGGGTAAATCCATTGTTTCTGCAAGCTGAACAAGACATCTAACGTTTCTTCACAACTCTCAGGTTTTTGTATCCTCCTAAAAATGTCGGCTGATTAACTCAGAGTTTTCTTCCAAAATATCTTCCTTCGCCAAGAATGTGCTTGCTTCTTATTAACTCTTCTGCCTATGAGTTATGGCCCACTTCAACTCTTGTACAATTTTAACTCATCCTTTCGAGGATTATTGTTCCATATTCCCACATTATACCTCTTTTAGATCCAATAGTATTTCATTCCTTCATACCGTTGTGGTGACTATCACACAATACTCCAACTTACTTGGTCCATCTCCCTTCTATGGACCGTCATGAATAACACATTTCTTTCTTCATTGATCCCGTGGCTTTACAGAGTACTACCACACCAAAAAAGAAATGCACTAGTTTATCCATAAATCATATTATTTTCATATCAAATCTTTTATTACATCCTTAACCATTTTTCATAAATCCAAATTCCAAAATATACTTTATTACAAATGCTGCCACCCACATGGTTTGGTATGGTCAGGCATTACTTCCAACTTTATTCATTTTTCCTCCTTGAGGATTCTTCAGTCCCACTGGAATTGTGCGACATGCGCCTTGAAATCTTCAATCTTCTGTTTCATCATAGTGGCCTTGAGCTTCATCTCCATCATCTCTGCATGCACTTCTCTTAGGTATTCCTGAGTATAACGGAGTCTTGCTTCAAGTATTTCCCTGATCTGGCATATGGCTTCCATGGCTGCTTCACAAACAGCATCGAAGAAAGTTGCTTGTGGTACACGTGAGATCAAAAAGTACTGCCCCATCGTCTTTGGGCAAACTCCTTTCATACGGTAGAGGTGTACCTCCACATACCAAAGTTCCACTCCCTTTTGCATGAAGGGGTAGCCTTTGTAGACTGCATCTCCTTCAAGGTGAATATGCTTCATCATGTCCTTCAGGATCTTCGGGTAATCATGATCACTTTTCAGGGTCATGATCGTTTCCGGGCCCTTGAGGAAAGACTCATAAAAGGTTGTCATCTGCATGTGTAGGATAAGAGGGGTACTCAGAACAAAGAATGTATCTCCATGGGGAAAAGTTAATTGTGTCCAGAGAAGTTTGGTGTTCAGCTTGTCCATGGTTTCAAGGTTTCGGGGTCTGGTTGAGATAGAAAGAGAAAGCAAATACCCACCCATCAACAAACAAATCCTAGCTCAAAAGAAAAAAGTACCGTTTGTAATGGGCCGTTCTACTATGGTTTCGTTTCTAAGTCTTCATTTCTTCAGGTCTTCAGTGCTCGGGAGTTTCCAATTCTTGATGCTTTTCCCATATGAAGGCCTTCTACCATTCTTCCGTAACTTACGTCTCTCAAGGTTGAAATAACTACAAGCCTACGAATATCGCATCTATCCAACCATTCAATAAACACAAAAAATAGCAACCAAGCATTCATTTATTCAATCAATCTATAGTATCGCCACCCACATAAGTTGGTATGGTCAGATACTTAAATCGAGAAAGCGTTCATCTTTATTTCTCTCATGGTGGGCTACTACTAAGATAATTTATAGGGAACTTGGTCATTATCCCCATTGGGGCTTCTTCTATGTGGACTTGATCTCCTCCAATTCTTCTGCTAGATTTTCCCTGTAGACGCAGAGTTTCTTGTGACGACCCTGTATGTCCTGAAGTTGTTCCTTGAGCTTCTGAATCTCAACGTCCTTGGCATGAGACATGGTCCTTCTTCTTTTCATTTCCTGACGCATTCTCAGGATCTCGAGGTTCTCCTCCTCCAGCTTGTCTACCTTCAGTCTTTGAGTCTCGACCTCTTCTCGTAGTGCTTCATTGTCAAACAGGGCTTCCAGGAGATCCATCTGAAGATTCTTGACGTATTGTTCTAGATCCTGATTGTACACTAACAGTGGGGAGAACTTCATCTTTTGCGCTTCCGTCAAGGCAATAGTTGCTCCATCAAACTTCTGCCATCCAATCCTTCCAAAGAAGTGTGGGTTTAGTGCAGCACGATGATGATAGCATAAGCGTGCAATAGCATCATGGACGGCAGTGTTGATGCCCATATCATAGTCACCATTTATGGTTCCTAAGCTGATGTCTGCAGTCTTGGGGTCTTCTTTACGGCCAAAAACTTTGGTCTTGACTCCCCAGGATCTAGACGTCCTCTTAGTTGCCTTGATCTCAGGTATCGGTAGCTTCAGCAGCCTGACTAGCTCCACAAGGAAGGGGCCTCCAAGAACCTTCTCGTAGTGTTCTCTTTTGTTCAGAATGTAGCTCTCCATCTATAGTTTGAAATAAGGAAGGTTCGGTAAAAGGAATCAGGTGTTACAAGAGTAGTAACAAAAACAAAGGTCGTTCCTCTTCATATTACTAAGTCATTTCCTAGGGTCACGTCCTACAGTCAACATGTGCTCCGATACCATACCTGTAGCGACCCGACCTCAGACGGTCAAGTATCTGTGTATTTGTGCCATCCCTGGATCAGTATGCTGGCACACACAGTACATCAGTGTATATTTCAAAGTGCAATCACATGTATAAATAACGTAAAACTGATATATACCTCGTAAGTCTCAGCGGAAACAAACAATCGGGTGTGGAATCCCATCAACGCAATCGGCAAGTTGAGTGTAGACCGTAACCCTGTATCGTACTCTTACTCGTCGGAAGTAAAATATCTGCAACATGAGACGTTGTAGCTGTCTAGGTCAGTACGTTGAATGTACCGGCAAGACCACAACATGAGAAAGCAGATGATAATACTATTCTATATGCAATATGGCTTTGTGGCTCTGTGTCTGATGTTTTTGCGTAAAAGCTGGTTTTATTTTCCCTACAACAAAGGAATATCAGGAGTCTATACTACGGAGTTTTATTATGACATTGTTCTGCCAACCGACGTCTCATACCCAAATCATCATAAGTTGCCCACAATTATGTTATCAGTCCGGTGTTGAGAGTTCTGAGATAGACCCAAGTCCAAATGCTCAAATTGTCTGTAATCGGGGACACGGCTAATCGATTATGTTTCAACCATCTGCAGAGGTTTGTACACTTTACCCGCAAGATTCGATCCCTCCTTTTATGTTCTCGCACTTCATGATGTTTGAGAACAGGATGATCGAAACATGGTCTTCCGAATAGTTCCTCTGACCACTGTCCGGTGCTCATCCAATCCTACCATAATTCTACATCTGCTAGCACCGTCCCAGCCAGAGTCACCACTAAGGTCAACCAAGCCTGAGCCTATAATGACTTGCGGTTGCACAGGTAAGCTTCCGGGCATGAAGTATTCTTCCGTCTCTTTGAGTCTGGGTGAAGCTTTCTGCAAGATGTCATGGCGCTTCTCCATGCATCCTGGCCATCCACTGGTTTCTCCAGGGTGCCCGTCAACCGTCCTTCACCCAGTAGAGTGTATTGAATTCTTGCCTCGAGTCTCGAAATCTTGAAGTCTTGAAAGTCCTGAAGATGCAGTCCTTGCAGATGCCATCATGAATTTGTCGTCATTGACGTAGAGTCCTCCATTCTCACACCACTCCCGAACACTCATACCAACCCCGTCTACTATAGCGTAGCATTGAAACTAAACAACCTCCCGGGCTTGGTAACAGGGAAATGGGTTCCTACCTCATGCATTCTACTCAACTACAAGATTCAATAACACTACCGGAGGGATTGTTAAAAGGGTGCCACTAAATGCAAATAAAACATAAGTATGAAAAACATGGTCAAAGTGAACTTGCCTGGTAAGTTGATGAAGATAACAACGCTCTCGAAAATAACTTGATAGGACTATACGCAACTCTCCGATGAAATCTATAATAACAAACATGACATTCACATAAGCAAGCAAATCTAACAATAAAAAATCAATAAAAAAACCTAATACAAAACAAATAACACATCGAAAGAACTAATAGGGAAAAACTATAAAGAACCTACTAGGAAAACCTTTTGCCTTAACTACAAAAATAGTTCTGTCCTAAGTAAAACTTAATAAATAAAATACTAAACTAATAATTTTTAACAGAAAATAAAATTTAAATCAACTAAGTTAACAGAAAGTATTTTTCATAGAGTTTTACTAGCAAAAGGGAACACATAAAAAGCTAAATTAAAACTCTAATTATGCTTAAAACAAAACTAGTCAGAAAAAGAAATAAAACATTTTATTTTTCTGTAAATAAAAGTTCACCCTCTATAACTACAGAAAGAAATATGAAATAAAATATAACCGAGGTGAAAATAAATTTTAAAATAATTAAAACAACAGAAAACAGCAGCAAGTTAAAAATAACTATCACAGTGTTGTTTTCGTGAAAAACTAATTTTAGTAAAATCAATAAATACCCAAATTAATTCTACTGCTCGGTAAGGTCAAAACAAAGCCGTGGCAAAAAGAATCACTAGAAAAAATTAATTCTAGCTCAATTTATAGAAGAAATACTAATCTTACTAAAACTAATATAAAACAATTTTTTAAAAACTAAAACATGGCCAAAACTATTTTATACAGAAACTACATGAAATTTGCAGTCTAGAGCAAAAAGAATCAACTAAAAATATTAAATAACCTAAGAGAAACAGATTTTACAAGATTGAAACTTTCTGTTTAAAAAAACAAGGACGAAAAATAAAACTAAAAAGAAAACATGCGCTACCGGGCTTGGAGGTGCGATCTGTAGCTATCTAATGCTCGGGCGGAAAACAAAGAAAACACATACGGGCTAACAAATAAAACGACCGGTTCGATCTATAACTAAACCTAGAATAAACTGTAAATAAACCGATCTACTAAAAAAACCTAACTCTTGGCTAGATCTAATCTGGAGTGTTGGATATCGATCTAACGGGTGAAGGGGAAGGTGGCTTACAGCGATGTTGACGACGTAAACAGAGTTGACGGAGCGGCGGTCGGCGTCGAACGGGGCGACAATTCCGGTTTTCGCGGGCGTCGGTGGAGTGGCTGAACGGATGCAGTAAAGCGAGGGCGTCGCGGGGGTGGTGGAGTTCGCGCTTGGAGATGACGGAAACGAGTAGGGTGATGGTGACAGCGGTTGGGCGCTCTGCAGCTCCGGTGGTCGGCGTACGAGCTAAGTTTGCCCCCTGTAGTTGCAAAGAGAGGGCAAAAACATGTCAAGGGAGTGTGCCTGGGTGACGGCAGTGTGTGGATGGAAGGAGGGGTCGAAGCGGTGCTCACCGGCGTTGGGTGCGGCTATCAACGGCGGCGAGCAGAACAAGATCAGGATGGAGATGGCGGCGGCTGTAGAGGGTTTTAGAGAGGGTTTTTGAAGGGGATCGCGAGAGGACGGGTAGGGGTACTTATAGGTCGTGTTACTTGGGCGAGGGGAAGAATTTAGATAGGGTTTTGCGAGGGTGCGGACGCAGCCATGCGCGGGGCGGCGAAGCGAGATACGCGGCGCAGGTTGTTCAGGATGAAGGAGATAACGCGGTGGGGTCTAGCGGCCAGAGGAAAAAGGGAAAAGAGAGAGAGAGAGAGAGAGAGAGTTACGTGAGGGAGAGGGAGGTATGTGAGAGAGATCGAACGAGCGTGGGGAGCGGCGCTGGTGGCGTCCTGTGTGGGCGGCTGGCTGGCGCCTGGCTAGTGGGCTGCGGCCCGGGTGGCTGGGCTTGCTGGCCTGGTGCCCGGCTAAGGCGTTTTTTTTGAAAGTGGATTGTCACCGCGAAAATGCGGCCTACATGGCGCACGACATCTTCGAATGTGTAGGGGTACAAATCTGCCGCGGCCAACATGCGCTAGCCTCTGCCGTTACGGCCTCTTGTATTGATGGCAATCCTTATGTTGAACACTGCGATGAGATAGTAATCGTCGTAGCCGCGTTGCTTTGTCGGTAGGTCCGCAATTGCTATCTTATTCAATCTCATGTAGGCATCATCATACGTATTCAAGCCCAGCCTATCCAGAAGGCTGATCTCAATGGTGGAGAAGGGGTCTACGGGAACGGACACACTGTTGTCGATGTTGTGCAACATGATGGTGGTATCCGGCCGGAGGTATGCAAGCCAGCTTCGTTGGCACCAACCCAGACCTATATATAAGACGGTGGGCAGCGGAGAAGTTACGGGATGGAAATGGAATAACTAAGTACTACATGATGAAACTCCACGACTGACCTGCTCATCGGACAAAATCTGACTACCTCTCAACATCGGCAACTCTAGCGGAGTCAACGTGCAACCATGCCCAGGGAGCGGTGGACTGTTCGAAGGATTGTCCCATAAAAGAACCTTCTCCTCGAGGACGCATGGATGACCAACAAGCATGGCCTTTTCCCAAGCCCGTTTAAGCACCGTCTTAAAAAACTTGGTGCAGGAAGCACCGGGTCTTGTGGCGGTCAGGACATCGGAGCAGCGTGCGATTTTTCTCCCAGAGGATCGTCGTCCAAGGTCTCCCATCCCCGACGAGGAGGAGAACTACCTGGCGAATCCATGGGAGCACTGACGAACTACCTTCTCTTCGGGGGAGGGGAACTGGCGAGGAGGAGATAAGAGCGTAGTAACCGCAAGGCCTCATCCCTTCGCTAAGGAAATTAGAGCAAGTACAATAGTGGGCTATAAGCCCGCTTACATGGCATTTTTGCCTAGAGAGACAAGGAAAAAGTAGAGGAGTGGGCTCTCATGCAAGAGCCAGGCTTTATGCGTGCTCCTAGGCAAAAGCATTTAATGAGAGCAAAGAGATAGAGAGAAAGTGAAAAAAATGTAAGCTTATAGCCAATCTTATAGCCCATTCTATTGTATGACCCATTAATAATGCTAACTGTTGGTGATATGGCATGTTCATATAGCCAGCACCTGGCTATAATATTAACCATGCTCTTATGCGGGCACGCATAGTGGTAGTGCCGCGTGCCCCGTGATGGTGAGGCTATTATTTACTATGTACTCGTACTATAGCAGTACTAGTACTACTTCCTCAACTAGTAGTGCGATGTACTGTACTTCTATAGTGCACCAGTTTTGAACTTTTGAATCTCAGGGCCAAGGAGCTACAATTGGAAGTGGAGGGTACTACTGTTCTCTAGAACCATCGTTGTACTATCAATGCAGGGAAAGTACACCTGCGTAGTGGCTACTCTCCGTGCTCTATTCAAGCACGCAGCTGGCCTACTTAGCCGCTCCTCTCACGCACACACTAGCAGCCTATTTATCAGCGATGGTTACTGCGGGGGCAAAAATTTGAGTTATTTGATACAGCGAGACTAGGCTTTTCGCTTCCATTTGTGGAGGTGTAATGGATCTCGTCAAACTTTGTTAGTAGTTCCTTCTTTATGAATGAGATGAGGCAAAGCTTTTGCCTCCGTTTCTAAACAAAAAAAATCACGTCAAGAGGAATTCCTTTTATAGAGCCGATAATGGAGTGAAGTCCATGTGTGCAATGCCACAAGCTACAGAGTAGTAGAGTACTAGCACTTTACGTATAGAGCCATATTGCATAGTTCCCAATGCCGCACCAGGCTTTTCCGGCTCCTCAGGCTTAATTGGGAGGCGCTAGTTTAAATATGCTAGTTGATGAGGAAGCTGCAAGCAAGCTGTGGCTAGGGCGAGCACGCACGCGAGAAACTTTGCATGGTGTGAATTGATAAATAGGAGTACTACTCTAGTACATGAGCCACGAGATGATGGGAAGGAAAACCTGCTCACGTGGCTAGGCTATCCAGTGCACCCATATTGTGGTGCGGCACGTCCGTTCAACTTCAAAAGTCAAACTACAGTGTACAATATTGACTCGCAGCAAAGTTACTATTTAAAAAAAAAGGCCACCGTGCGTTCACCCGGGATCGAACCCACAAAACGAGCTATACACTCCCGCGACCACTACTAGTACTCGCTGGAGTACAACACAACCTAGAATCGCCTTTTGTCGCTAGTACATTGTTCCTTACAAGAAACCATTAATAATGCCAGGAAACTACTACCACTTGCATATGTGGCAGACTTAAGATAAGACAACCTTATCAACCATTGTACATGCCCTTACCAACCAGCCCTACCAAGAAACGACTACTCTAAAAAGTGTTGTTATAGGCACGTTTAATACCCATGTCGCCCCTTAAGACAACGCCTTCTATTGGATCGGCAAGTTAGGCGTTATGACTTGTGGGACCTACATGTCAGTCTGGACAAAAATCCCCGAGTGACCTCCTACCTCTGGCCCGTCCACCTAGTCATCCTCAGCCATGGGACGCAGCTACCGCCGCCTGCAGAAGGCGAAGTCAAAACCACCGGCGGTGTGGAGCCCATCTTGCGGCAGCCCGGATGCCAGCTCTGTCCGGCGCTCGCGGCCGCTAGCTAGCCAAGATAGTACACACCCTGCTGGATGCATCCGGCTGCTTGTCTGCAAGGTTTGCTAGCTAGGTTGGCACGGCGGTGTGGCGGCTTGCTCGTGTGTGCCGCGCTAACGCTAGCCATCTAGCTCGAGCAAAGGCCAGCGCGGCGGCTTGCTCGCGCGTGAGTCACACTCGGGCCAGCTAGCCAACACGTGTGGAGGCCAGCACAGCGTCTGGCCCGTCCGGCGGAGCGGCGACCAACTCGCTCATCACCGGCGCCACCAACGAACACGCATCAGTACTGTTTGAAGTAATGTTGAGGAAAAATAATGATTTGAGAAGGAGTAACATGACAGAAGGTCAGATGCGGGTCCCTCGTGTCAAGGTCAAACAAAATGTGTTGGTTTAAGATGCCTTGTCAGCACAGACGTGTGGGCCAACCTTGTCATAAACGGGGTTAAACGAGCCTAATCGGCACTAGGTAGTTGTTTTTTGGCACGGATTAAGAAATTTTGGGTATGTTTTTGCTATTTTTTGTACAATAGTTTCTTCCTAGGGCTGCTTGAAAGTGGTAGTTTTTTGTTAAATACTCTACATACTGTAAGTAGGAGTGAAAGTTAAGCTTTGGAAGCCAATAAGCAAGGGTATTTACATAGTGCCTATGTGCACGTAATTGATACTAAATATCAACCATGAGTGACTAATATCTTGTTGGAAAACTCGAAACTATGGAAATACTAGCATTTTTTTGCATGGTTGGAAGTACTAGCAATGTTCACGTGTGTTGCAACGGATCATAATTAGAATAATACTTATTCACAAACTTGATAGAAAACACTCTAATTTTGATATACATCTATCACTAGAGATATATTATGTTTCAATCAGAATATATTCCTTGGGCTGTTTTGGTGAGGTGAGGGAGGGATGTGGTTGGTTTTAAGATACTAATTATGGGTTTTTCTGCAAATTGGTAGAGAAGTGGGATGTTGGTGAGAAAAGACAACAACTTATCTCACAGTCGTTAGATGTAGATCTAATGGTCAGAAATGACGGATGGCAGACACACCATCATCACCAACTAAGTATTCTGTAGGAGTACTAGCAAGATGTCTGTGCATTGCATGGAACATCAAGATGCATTTTTTTATAAAACACCTGTTGTGATTGACCCATGCGGGAGTAACCCCATGTGTAAAAACTAATGATATCTCGAGAAAGAGGAGAGATAAGGTGAAGAGGAGTGGGGCATGGTGGTGATTGGTGGTGGATCGGCGGAAGCACGGGATGGACGACGCCGGCAGCGACCACCATGCCAGTTTGTTCCAGAGGCTTCCTTTTTTAGTTACTCAACAATGAGGTTGTTGGAGATAAGGATGAACGCGAGAAGGCCTTGTCTGCAAATGTGGAGAGAGGTGCGGGTATCTTTTAGTTTAATTTCGATCCGTCAGATATAGATCAGACGGTCTATATTGCAAGATGGCAAGTGTACCATCATCACCAACTCAGTTTTTTAAAGAGAATAAATACAAGTATGGAGATACAAACGTATTATCGATACTTGTTTCCGTAAACTTGCATCTACATTCTATTCAATGGCTCAGCATGTGGTGCCTTAGCACAATGACTTCTCGACTGTGTAAAACAAAGGTTTTCCCGTCGCCGATAAGGAGGGGGTGAAGGCGGCGCACTTTCGGCTTGCTCTAGTCCTAGTAGTTATACTAGGCGGTCTGCGCACGTGTAGATTTATTCTTTTCCATGTCTTGTGTTCACCGTACTTCCACGACTGTTGATGAATAGACAGAAAGTTATTCACGGGAAAACCTTTGTTGAGCGTGTGTGCGAGAGAGAGACAGCGTGCGTGTGTGATATGTGTAGAGACTGAGGCAATGATAAGAGATTCTTTGTGTCTCTATGTGTGGAGGATAGAGAGAGACATGTACATGGGGCTTTGTGTGGTGTAACGTGGAGACACATAGACATAATCAGAGAGTGAGTGTGTGAGATACACATGCGGACATGGGGAGAGATGTGTGAGTTAGAGAGATGGAGAATTTTGGTGTGCATCTGAGCTAGAGAGAGGGGGGATATATACATACCTAGAGCTGGAGAGAATATGCAAGGGTGTGTGTCTTAAAAGAAGGATCCAGATAGATGGGTGTTTGTGCGTGTATGTGTGTGTTTGTGCGCGTGTGTGTGTGAGAGAGGGAGTGTGTGTATGTGGAGAAGAGAGACCACTAATAATGTAAACCTAGTATAGGGAAGGGGGAATGGTGTGACATGTGTGTCAAAGAGAGACAAAGGCATGTGTAGTAGCGGGATAGCATGGGTGCGGGCGGGGAGCAGACTATTTGGAAGAGACATCGAGTGTGTGAGAGAGAGAGAAGACAGAGAGCTAGCAAGGGGGGGAGAGAGAGGGGAAGATAGGGGGAGAGAGGGGTCGTTTGTGTGCAGAAGTGGCGTACAGATAGAGAGACAATGTTGATGTTGTTCGAAAGTTGCCTATGTACGAAGACGCAAGGGAAGAGAGTCATCGTGTGTGTGATAGGGACTTCATGAGAGATCTAGAATAGATGGTGTAGAGAACAATGTGCGAGATTACGAACGATGATACATTAGGGAGCTATGGAAAGAGTCACGGCATATATGTATACAGGGAAGGAGCTGGGGCGGGTCCACATGTGGGAGAGATAGAAAGAGGAGAGTGGTGCACAAGGAGACAAATTGTGCTTGTTTGCAGTGGGGGTGGTGTGTGAGGTGAGTGTGCGAGAACCACATAACTAGCTAGGGAGATAGACGTTTGGGGCGATGTTTTGTGTGTATGGGAAAGATACACTCTACATAGTGCATGTGCTGGGGAAAGATAGATGCCGAGAGACCTAGAGAGTGGGGAAGAGATGAGTGCATGCCCGAGAGACAAAGTGATAGAGACCTATATTGGGGTCCAAACTTTAGAAGAGAGGGGGGTGTTAATGTGCTCGTGTGTTCATGTTCGGGGGAGAGAACGACTTGTGTGTGGGGGGGACGGGGGGATGGGTGGCTTCAGATAAAGAGTGACGTGTCTATATTTAAGGGCCTTTGGCATAATTGAGATATATATGGTCAATAGTGTGTGCACTCATGGTTGATCAATTTTTTTCACAGTTTGGACTATGAGATAACGATACTTTTGAACATGCGTGATATACCTTGAAGTACGAGAATTACAAACCTAAGATTGGAATTTTGGAATACAACTCCACCATTAGCTTTTGTAATTAGTTTAAACGGAGGTACATTTTTTAATCCGGTATTTCGTGATTTCAAATTCATATATCAAACCTAGAGATATACACATGCGGGCATGTTCAAACTTTATAATCATCCACTTTATTCATACACATACACATTTTTGCTTTTGTCATCATATTTAGGATAAACACATTTGGAACTTCATCTGAATTGGACCGTATGATGGTATTTGCCTGTACTAGCTCAATGATCCATATTTGAATTGAATGGACAATCTAAGTTTTGAGTTGGAGACATTTATTTTTGAAACTTGCACTTTTTTGCGTGCAAAACAAATAAATTCTCGGCCATGATATCATAGTTGGCCATACAAGAGCAGAACACTTAATTTCAGGCGCCAAAAGCTTTCAAATTTCCCACTTACATCGAAATATCTCGTGCCCGAAAGTTTAGCCCTGCGATATTCCTATTTTACCCCTGCCACATGAACGGAAAAGGGATGCTTTGGTAACTCCATTGTTTTCCACTCTTTGCCCCCAACATTCTTCCCCAAATCCCCGCACCCCCCCCCCCCACCACGACAAGCCGCCGAATCTAGTACTCACAAGAAGCACAGGGGTGCCTCGAGGCACAACCCACTGTGGCGCGCCTGGGGGCCCAGGTGCGCCCAGGTGGGTTGTGCCCACCTCGGTGGCCTCCCGCACCCCCTCCTTGCCCTATAAAATCCCAAATATTCCAAAAACCCTCGGGGTTAACTTAGATCTGAAGTTCCGCCGCCGCAAGCCTCTGTAGCCACTGAAAACCAATCTAGACTCCATTCCGGCACCCTGCCGGAGGGGGGAATCATCTCCGGTGGCCATCTTCATCATCCTGGCGGCCACCATGATGAGGAGGGAGTAGCCCACCCGCGGGGCTGAGGGTTTGTACCAGTAGCTATGTGTTTAATCTCTCTCTCTCTCTCTCTCTCTCTCTCTCTCTCTCGTGTTCTTGAGATGTCACGATCTTGATGTATCGCGGGCTTTGTTAATATAGTCAAATCATATGGTGTTTCCCCTCTCTATCTTGTTGTGATGAATTGAGTTTTTCCCTTTGATATTTCTTTGTTATCGGATTGAATACTTTTATGGATTTGGGAGCACTTGATATATGTCTTGCACATGAATACTCGTGGTGACAATGGGTTATCATATTGATTCACTTGATATGTGTTTGGCACTCAACTTGTGGATTCCCGCGGTGACATTGGGGTAATCTATGCATAGGGGTTGATGCACGTTCTCGTCTTTTGTTTCTCCGGTAGAAATCTTGGGGCACTCTCTGAAGTTCTATGTGTTGGATTGAGTATTATGAATCTGAAATTATTTGGTGTTATTTTAGTACAAACTCTTGGATAGATCGCTTGGAAAGAATAGCTTCGAGATGGTTTCGTACCCTACAAACGATTTCTTCGTATGTTCTCCACTAGATAGGAACTTCGGAGTGATTCTTCGTTGCACGTTGAGGGATGGTTATATAATCCAGTTATATTAACATTGTTGAGAGATTGCACTAGCAAAAGTACGGACCCTAGGCCTCATTTCCAAGCATTGCAATACTGTTTTTGTGCTTGTTTACTATTTGCTACCTTGCTGTTTTTATTTATTCAGATTATAAAATATTTCTACCATCAATATTACACTTTTATCACCATCTCTTCGCCGAACTAGTGCACCTATACAATTTGCCATTGTATTGGATGTGTTGGGGACACAAGAGATTTCTTGTATTTGGTTGTAGGATTGTTTGAGAGAGACCGTCTTCATCCTACACCTCCCACGGATTGATAAACCTTAGGTCATCCACTTGAGGGAAAATTGCTATTGTCCTACAAAACTCTGCGCTTGGAGGCCCAACACGTGTCTACAAGAATAAAGTTGCATAGTAGACATCAAGCTCTTTTCTGGCGCCGTTGTCGGGGAGGTGAGTGCATGAAGGTATATCTTTAAATCTTGCAATTGAATCTTTTAGTTTCTTGTTTATCACTAGTTTGGTTTATAAAAGAAGACTACATAAAAATGGAATTTAGGTTGCATCATATTATTGATCATCTTTACAATATCTTTCTTGAAAATAATGGATTGGAAAATTGTTCTCAACTGTTAAAAGAAGAAGTCAATAAAATGTTTGGCACAAATATTTGAATGATGAGCATGATTGCAATGTTGTTAGTGTGAATTCTTTGAATATCCATGATGCTAATGATATGCAAATCCATAAGCTTGGGGATGCTATGTTTGATGAAGATGATATTTTTTTCTCCCCCAAGTTTTGATGAGAAAAATTATTATGATGATTATATTGATGAAATTGGATTTGGAGAGGTCATGACTTTATTTAATGATGATTCCACTATGTTGGAAGAGGTTTCAATTGATTATTGCAACAAAGTTCCTATCTATGATGATTATGGTGATGACATGTATGCTATAAAGAATAATGATAACTATGAAACTTGTTATCATGATTTTAATTTTCAATCTCATGATAGTTATTTTGTTGAATTTGCTCCCACTACTATTGATGAGAATAAATTTGCTTATGTGGAGAGTAACAAAATTTCTATGCTTATGTATCATGAAAAGAATGATTTATGTGATAGTTATATTGTTGAATTGATTCATGATGCTACTGAAAATTATTATGAGGGAGGAACATATGCTTGTAGGTATTGCAACAATATCAAGTTTCCTCTCTTTATGTTGAAAGTTTTGAAGTTGCACTTGTTTTGCCTTCCTATGCTAGTTGATTCTCGTTCCAATAAGTTGTTTGCTCACAAAATCCATATGCATAGGAAGTGGGTTAGACTTAAATATCCTAGTCATATCCTTCCCATAAGTTTTTTTTCAATTCTTTACTTTTATGTGAGCATCATTGAAATCATCATGCCTGGCTTAAAAGGCATTAAAGAAAAGCACTTGTTGGGAGACAACCCAACACTTGTACCTACTGTTTTGTGTGTTCACATGATTATGCTACTGTAGTAATCATGTTTTATAGCTTTTTTTCAATTAAGTACCAAGTAAAGCCTTTGGGGTAGTGTGGATGATAGTTGACTTGATTCTGTCCAAAACAGAAACTTTTGCGCTCAGTCCAGGAATTTTGAAAATTCACTGGAGCATGCTTTTGATCTGAATTTTTTACAGGTGATGGATATACAAATTACCTGGTTTTCCTATTTTTCAGATTTTTTGGATTAGCAGAAGTATGGTAGTTATCCAGGTCATTACAGACTGTTCTGTTTTTGACCGATTTTGTTTTTCAATGCATAGTTTGCTTGCTTTCTAGTTTCTATGGCTTATATTGCTTAATATAAATTGTGGAAATGATTAGCTACAGTAGGCATTGTGTGGAAACAATTATGAATCTTGTCTTTTACAGTACCAAAGTGAAATGGTTTGTTCTTTATCATACTAACTATCTCACGAAGTTCCATTAAGTTTTGTGTGATTGAAGTTTTCATGTTTTCGATGAGATGTCGATATGAGGAGAATAAGGAGTGACAACACCCTAAGCTTGGGGATGCCCAAGGCACCCCAAGGTAATATTCAAGGAGGATCCAAGCAACTAAGCTTGTGGATGCCCCGAAAGGCATCCCCTCTTTCGTCTCCAACATTATCGGTAACCTCACTTGGAGCTATGTTTTCATGCGTCACATAATATGTGTTTTGCTTGGAGCATCATTTTCTTTTGATAGGATTTGCTTTCTGTTATTTAGAATAATGTTTTCCATCTTTTATTTCAATAAAAATGTCAAGTATAGCCTTTGCCATTTTTTCTTCTTGCAAGTATATGAGTTGCTGTTTCAAAACAGAAAAGTTTATCGGTGTTGCAAAAATTCCCTAGAAAAGTCAGAATGTGATAAAATGTTGAAACTTTTTGCAAAATAAGCTCTGATAAATATTATACTGTGTGGTAAAATTCTAATAATTTTTGGAGTTTTAGAAGTATTGATACTCTTGCATTCCTTACAGACTATACTGTTTTGGCAGATTGCTGTTATGTTTGCATTGTTTGCATATGTTTGCTTGTTTAATGATTCTATTTGAGGATAGGAGTATTAAATATGCAGAGGCATTTTGTATGCAATGTTTAATAATAATTTTAGTGATTTTCTACAGTAGATAATGATAAGGTTTTTGCATTGGTTTATACTAACTTATCTCACGAGTTCTTGTTGAGTTTTGTGTGGTGGAAGCTTTTTTTAGATTTAGGAAAACCGTGATATGAGAGGAATTAAGGAGACACAAAATCTCAAGCTTGGGGATACCCAAGGCATCCCAAGATAATATTTCAAGAAGTCTCAAGCATCTAAGCTTGGGTAGGCATCCCACCTTTTTCTTCAACAATTATCAGTTAGTATCGGTTGAGCCTAAGTTTTTGCTTCTCCACATGAGTTGTGCTATTATTAGAATGCCATTTTATTTTGTTTTTGCTTGCTGTTTTAATAAAAATGCTTAGATCTGAAAGTTTTTAAATAAGAGAGAGTCCTCAAATAGCTACTTACTTACTTAACTACTCGCTTGATCTTCACTTATATCTTTTTGGAGTAGCTTGTCATTTACTCTTGTGCTTCACTTATATCCTATGAGTAAATTGTTGAATGAATTGAATATCATGAAGTTGAAATTATATCATGCCTAGTGTAGCTTCACATTGGGTTTAGAAAGTTAAATCTTTTGAAGATTGACAATCACAATATTGGTCATACAAGCAATTCATGAATGATTACTATAAGGAAGAGAACCTTCACATGCGAATACACTATCATGGAAATCTTTTGTGATTGTGAGCCCCCATCAAAATATTATATGCCAAAATTGTTGACCTTGGACAAGGAAGACAACGTAATGGTTTATGTTTGTTCATATTCACATAGAAGTTATATTGTCATAGATCCTTCAACACGTGGTGCTTGCCCCCCATCCTTGCTAGCCAAAAAATTCCGCACCGAGTAGAGATACTACTTGTGCATCCAAAAACCCTTAAACCCAAATCTTATATTCAAGAGTCCACCATACCTACCTAAGGATTGAGCAAGATCCTTCAAGTAAGTTGTCATCAGTGCAATAAGGCAGTAAAAATTGCTTCTAAAAGTGTGAGATCATTTAGTGTAAGAGAAAATTGAGCATTGTACGAACTTGTGATGGTGAAGAATAAAATGAAAGACCGCATAATAAAGTTGCCATCACAAGGGGCAATACAACCTGATGTTCTTTTGCACTAAGGGGTTGAGCATACAAACAAATAAGCGCATGGCAACCTCTGCTTCCCTCTGCGAAGGGCATATCTTTTACTTTTATGTATTTACTTTTATGCAAAGAGTCAAAGTTTTTCTCTCTATTCCTTTTTATTTTTCTCTTTTTCCAAGCATCATGTGGTGAAGAAAGATCTAGGCACATATATCAGTTGGATATGGGTAGCATGAGTTATTATTGTTGACATCACCCTTGAGGTGAATACGTTGGGAGGCAAAATTATAAGCCCCCATCTTTCTATGTGTCCGGTTGAAACGTTTTGCTCATGTGTATGCGGTGAGTGTTAGCAATCATAGAAGACTATATGATGGTTGAGTGTGTTGAGATCTTACTTAAACTATGTGGAATAAGTTGAATTGCAATTGCTTGGTGACTGAGAACATAGGTTGCTGAGTTTCAAGAGAATTCATTGTTTGAACCTTAACATGTGAATTGGTTGCTAGTTTAACATGAGAAGTTTTATAAGAAAGAATTGTTTTCATGATGCTTGGAAAAGTGAAAGAAATTATCATTGATCAAACTTATGCAGTTTGCAAGCATTCACACTTCATAAATTATTTCTTTTATCATTTACCTACTTGAGGACGAGTAGAAATTAAGCTTGGGGATGCTGATACGTCTCCAACGTATCTATAATTTATGAGGTATTCCTGCTGTTTTATTATCATTCTTGATATTTTACAATCATTTTATAGCAACTTTATATCATTTTTTGGGACTAACCTATTGACCCAGTGCCCAATGCCAGTTGCTATTTTTTGCTTGTTTTTTACATCGCAGGAAATCAATAACAAACGGAGTCCAAACACTGTGAAACTTTTTGTGGATTTTTTATGGACCAGAAGACCAACTGTGAGCCACAGGAGCACCTGGGGGGTGCCCCGAGGGGGCACAACCCACCAGGGCACGCCTGGGCTCCCAGGCGCGCCCAGCTGGGTTGTGCCCACCTCGGTGGCCTCCCGCACCCCCTCTTTGCCCTATCAAATCCCAAATATTCCAAAAACCCTTGGGCTTAATCTAGACCATAAGTTCCGCCGTCGCAGGCCTCTGCCGCCCAAAACCAATCTAGACCCCGTTCCGGCAACCTGCCGGAGGGGGGAATCATCTCCGGTGGCCATCTTCATCATCCCGGCGGCTACCACGATGAGGAGGGAGTAGTCCACCCTCGGGGCTGAGGGTTTGTACTAGTAGCTATGTGTTTAATCTCTCTCTCTCTCTCTCATGTTCTTGATATGCCATGATCTTGATTTATCATGGGCTTTGTTAATATAGTCGGATCATATGGTGTTTTCCCCTCTTTATCTTGTTGTTATGAATTGAGTTTTTCCCTTTGAGATTTTGTTGTTATCGGATTGAATAATTTTATGGATTTGAGAGCACTTGATATATGTCTTGCATATGAATACTCGTTGTGACAATGGGGTATCATATTGATTCACTTGATATGTGTTTTGGCACTCAACTTGCGGATTCCCGCGGTGACATTGGGGTATTCTATACATAGGGGTTGATGCACGTTCTCGTCTTTTGTTTCTTTGGTTGAAATCTTGGGGCACTCTTTCAAGTTCTTTGTGTTGGATTGAGTATTATGAATCTGAAATTATTTGGTGTTATTTTAATACAAACTCTTAGATAGATCGATCGGAATAATAGCTTCGAGGTGGTTTTGTACCCTAAAAATAATTTCTTCGTATGTTCTCGGCTAGATAGGAACTTTGGAGTGATTCTTCGTTGCACATTGAGGGACGGTTATATGATCCAATTATATTAACATTGTTGAGAGATTGCACTAGCGAAAGTACGGACCCTAGGCCTCATTTTCAAGCATTGCAATACCGTTTTTGCGCCCGTTTACTATTTGCTACCTTGCTGTTTTTATTTATTCAGATTTTAAAAAAATATTTCTACCATCAATATTACACTTTTATCACCATCTCTTCGCCGAACTAGTGCACCTATACAATTTGCCATTGTATTGGATGTGTTGGGGACACAAGAGATTTCTTGTATTTGGTTGTAGGGTTGTTTGAGAGAGACCGTCTTCATCCTACACCTCCCACGGATTGATAAATCTTAGGTCATCCACTTGAGATAAAATTGCTACTATCCTACAAAACTCTATGCTTGGAGGCCCAACACGTGTCTACAAGAATAAAGTTGCGTAGTAAACATTAGTCCGCCCCATCGCTGGCCCTTCATACAAGCCCTCGTCCACCGCAACAGATCCGCCTCACTGAAAGCATTGTACACCATGCCGGATGTGCTTCTCCGACGCCTTTGTCCACTGCACAGGACCCGCTCCACGAATGCCATATTCAACTCCACCGGCCCTACTTTACTGACGCCGCACCCTCATCATGTTATTTCGATTTGTACTCCTCCGTTTTTTCTCTTTTTATCGTGGAACTGTTCACTTACACAGATGAGCTTTCTTATATGTCGACAGGCGCCGCAACCGAGCACCGGAGCCGCTTCAGCAACGACGACAGCCGGCCCAAACTCAACCGCAACACGAGCACCATCGACGATCCTTATCTATCAAGTATGACAATGATACCCATAGGCCACCGAGAATCAGGTACTATTTGTTGGGGAACATTACATAGGAAACAAAAAAATTCCCTACGCTCACCAGGACCCAACGTAGGAGATGACCATCTACGAGAGGAGAGATTGGATCTACATAACCTTGTAGATCACTAAGCGGAAGCGTTAAGAAATGTGGTTGATGTAGTCGAACGTCTTCGCGACCCAATCACGATCCATTCCACAAACTCCCGATCCAAGTGCTGAACGGACAACACCTCCGCGTTCAACTTGATGATGCCTTCACCTCCTCGATCCAGCGAGCGATGGTGAAGTAGTAGCTCGAGTCCTCCGGCAGCACGACGGTGTGGTGGCGGTGGTGGTGGCGAAATCTCAGCAGAGCTTCGCTAAGCACTAGGGAGAGGAAGAGGGATGCGAGGGAGAGGAGAGGCAGCGCCATGGCGTGGAGATGTGCTCAAGGGGGTGCGGCTGCCCTCTCTCTACCTCTCTATATATAGGGGAAGGGAGGAGGGGGTGGCGCCCCTAGGGTTTCCCCTAGGGGGGCGGCGGCCAGGGCAGATGGGATCTCCCCTAGGGTGAATTGCCCCCCCCCCCCCAGCCAGGAGGTGGGAAGCCCTAGGGGGCGCCCCCAACCCTCCTGGTTATGTGAGATGGGGTGAGGGGGCGCTCAGCCCCTTAGTGGACTAGTTTGCCCCCTCCCCTTGGCCCATGGGGCCCCCCAACACTCCCCCCCCCCCCCCCAAACCCCTTTCGGTGACGCTGGTCATCACCCGGTACCCCCAGAACAATTCCCGACTCCAATACCCTTCGTCCAATATATCAATATTCACCTACGGACCATTTCGGAGTTCCTCGTCACGTTCGGGATCTCATCCGGGACTCCGAACTACCTTCGGTAACCACCATAATGACTCAACAATACTTATATCGTCACCAAATGTTAAGTGAGTAGACCCTGCAGGTTCGAGAATGTCGGCATTCTGGGAACGGGGGTACCCAGACTTGCCTGCCTGCGGCCTGCGGCGTGGCTCAAGGGGTGGCCCAGCACGGCCCATCTTCATTAGCACAAGCTCAAGACCCTCGCGAGGGGCCAAGCCTCATGGGCGGACGACGGAAGCTTCCTCGTGCACGACCTCGTCAGCTGGCTCGCGAGGAGGCGGAGAGATCAAGGCGGGGTACCTCACGAGGTGCCCATGACGCAAGCCATGACGACCAAGGGTGCCAGTGAGCGCCAGCCCAAGCAGTTGTCCCTCATTTCCTCTTTGGTGCAAAGGGGGCAAGCGCAGGCGAGAGCATCAAGCAAAGGCATCCGTTTCGGTGCAACAAGACCAAGACCGTCGCAACAGCAGGAAGGAAGTCATCGTGGAGCCCAAGCCGGCATCACCACCAGAGCCTTTGACAGGGGAGGACCAGCTTTAGTCAGGATAAGTGTACTAGATGTTCCCCTTCAAAATGGCCAATTGTTGGCGCCCATCCCGCTCAATATTTGGGAAGAGGCCCAGTGCCTCTGCCTATAAATGGGACTAGCCAACCACAGGGTAGAGGATCCGGAGCTTGATCACATCAAGAGATCAATCGCAGAGAGAGAGAGAGAGAGAGAGAAGCGACTGAACTCCCCCTAGCAGTTCATCGCACCAGCCAAGAATAGACCCTCGCGGGGCTGTTCTTCCTTGTATTATTCATCATCGGCCCAAGAGGCAATCCACCACACCACACACTGGAGTAGGGTGTTACACCACAATGGTGGCCCGAACCAGTATAAACCCTGTGTCTCTTGTGTTGTTCCTTTCAAAGTTTAGATCCTAGCGAGGCGACGAGGTGCAGGTAGGTAGAGGGCGAGATCTCCGTGCGCACCCCAGAGTTTGAACCTAGAGGGTCTGTCGGAACCCGAAATTCGACATTTGGCGCGCCGGGTAGGGGTGCGCCGGAATCCACCTTCTGCTGCTTCGCGTCCCGTCGCATCATCATCATGTCCGGCGACCAGGCGGGCAACCTCGATCCTCGGGCGGCTGGCCCGCCCATCGCAGAACCGCCGCCGGGCGACCCCATGCCCTGTGCAGCTCGTGGTCCGCAGGCGCCGAGGGTCAGCAGCGTCGCGCGACGACAGCTCTCACGCTGCGGCAGGCGCGGTCGGCAGCGAGGGCCTCCAACCACGCCGCGGCCACAACGCCGTACACCCAACGGGAGCAGGCGAACTCGAGGGCACGCGCAGGAGGACGAACATGGCTCGCTCCTCGGCCCAAGCTGGGGGGACGAGGCACATGAAGCTGAGCTCTTCCAGGAGCCCCGGGAAAGCCCCGTCGACCGTGCTGGAAGCGACGATTATCAGGTACCGCTAATTCCTCAAGAGCAGGCATACGCTAACCATGGATCACAGGAGGTACAGGTCGCCACAGCGGACGGCGGCCCCACTCTCGCAGCTTCCTACCCCTCAGGAGGAGGGCGCCGGGGGCTGCAGGAGAGGGGCCAAGATCCGGCATCACCACTGCGGCGTTCGGAGCAAGGCGTCCTCAGGAGGTAGGCCCTCTGCCGGGGAGGTGCCTCAGGCCCACCTCGGCAGAGGACCCGTGGTCGCTTGGGAACTGCTGGTGACCGCTCTACCCCATCGGCAGCGTCCTTGGTTTCCGGTTGTCGTCGGTGGCACTAGAGTGTGGCGCAAGGCGGGGCCCTCGTCTGGCGATATGAAGCAAGGCCGGTACCTGTGAAGAAGGCCCAGTGCCTGTGAAGCTCGCCGCCCCGTGACACTCTCACATAATAATGAGTGGGGTTGTACACGCCCCGGAGTCTCAGGGGTGCCGGCCTCAGGCCCTGGGGCTCCCTCCCACGCCCAGTGGCAGCACTTAGCTCCGCGCTGGTGAGAAGACGTCCAAGACTAGACTAGGTGCCGGACGCGGCCTTTTTCTGCTTTCCTTGCTTTTCCCCCTTGGCTGTCATTTTCCCCCGTTGGATTTAAGTTGGATTTGAGCTTGAGATTTGCGTGTGTTTGGGGAAGGGGTGTTTAGTCTCGTTCGAGCAATCTCTTGCATTTTGGTTACCACTTTGCCTCAGCTGCCTCCCCTCGTGAGCCCCTCGCGAGCCGGGCTAGGCCTAGCTTGCGTGCAGCCCGAACTGCCGTCGCCGCGCCCTCTCAGGAGGTCTTCATTACATGTTCAATGGGCTCGTTCAGGAGACCCTCGGGACACCACAGCCCTCCGCAGGCTATCTCGGGGCCCACGCGGGTCGAAGGTAAAACAAACTAGCCAGCTCGTCACAAAGCCAGCCGCTTGGCGCAGGCGTATGGGTGATATCGCATCTACTAATACTCTGAATGCAAGTTTTTACATGAGGGGCTCCCCCTCCCAAAATGCTCTTACAACCTTCAGGGCAAAGCCCGAACTCTATCTCACAAGAGGTAAGAAAGCAGGGACAACACGCGGTCAGTCGGATAAATCCCCCAATGCATCCTCAGGGGCACCTCCTGAATCGTCACTGACGTCGCTGGCCTCGCCATCACTCTCCGCGTTGCCGTCAGCGGCGTCAGGGCCGTTGACCACGCCGCCTTCATCAGCAGCCACGACCACGCCGTCGTTATCAGAAGCGAAGGCCCTGACGAGGGCACCCACGTTGTCTTCCACCCAGTGCGCCAGGTCGTCCCGGACGGCCTGGGGTACTGGGGCGATGGCGGCGTCAAAATCAAAGTTGGGGTCCATGTTCCAAAGATGGCTGAAGACACGAGAAAAGGCACGCCCGAGCAGGGCGTGGCTCCTCTCCTCCACCAACCTCTTGGCTCTGACCGATCGCACCTCCAGCTGCGTCACCACGTCGGTGAAGAACTGAAGGTTGCCAGCATAGTTGACTACGTGAGGCTCGCCAACGGCCGCCTCACCGATGTTACCCAAGGCCGTGTTAGCTCTCTCCCGGAGCATGGAGAGCATGGGGCCATGCTCGTGCTCTAGGATCCACCGCCGGCGTATCTCGTCCTCGTTCTGCCGCGCAACAGCCTCAGCCTCGTCCACCCGTTGACGGAGAAGAAGCGCCTCGGCACGGGAGGTAGTCAGTTCCTCCTGCGCCATTCCGAGGGCGGCTCGAGAAGCGTCGGCCCGCCGTGTCACTTCCTCCAGCTTGGCCCTCAGGGCGGCAGTCCTGCCTTCAGCCTCGACCCTGATCAACCCCAGCCTCTCCTCGAACTCGCGCTCGAGGTTCAAGCGGGCCATCGCCACCCGGCGTTCAACCTCTTCGAGGACTCGGGCTTCCCGCGCAGCGACGTCATCCTCCGCCTGCGTCACCAAGCGCTCCCTCGTCTCCAGACGCTCAAGATCGCAGGCGTGTTCGGCAGCTTCCAGCGTCAGTGCCTCCTCACGCCTCTGGAGCTCTGCCTGGTCGACCGAAGCCCCCTTCATCGACGCAAGGGCCATCTCACGCAGCTCCATCTGCTGCTCCAGGGAATGGCACCAGGCACAGAGTTCCGCGCCCGCTCCTCCGCCGCCTCACGCCGCCGGTCAGCCTCTCGGGCCTCCTCGACGACCCGGAAACGGGCCTCCCGAGAGGCCGCCAGCGACGCCTCGGCTTTATCATTGTCGAGGTCACGCTGGTGGCGCGCAAGGGCAACATCCACCTTCAGCTTGCGCCTCTCCTCAGCCAGGCGCAGGCCCTCAGCCTCAAGGCGTGCGTCTTCATCAGCGAGCTCTTCACCAAGCTGGCTCACCGCGTCAGCCGCCCTCCGGAGAAACCCTTGGCGAAGAACGCGACGCTCCCGGGCGCGCTCGAGCGCGTCTTCCGCGTCGTCCTCCACCCCAGGTGTGCTGGCGGCGACCAGCACTCCCCTCTAGGCGGGGGGTGGTGGCGCCCGCACGATGGCCGGGCATGCCGCGCCACAAGCCCGGCCGAGCCAACCATCCCCAAATGAAGAGCGCAGGGCTGATCTCAGCCAATCGCCATCCACGACCAGACGAGAAGCCCAAGGCAGGCTGGCTATGCCCCGAGAAGGCTCGCGAAGGAGGGTCGCGAGGCGCACAGAGCCGCAATGCACCACAGGATGGCTCGCCTCTCCGACCAACCTCACCACAAGGGCTCTGCTTGAGCTCAGAGCGCTCGAAGACGGTGGAGAGGGCGAAGCCTGGGGGGATGGCTCCTCAGCCATCTCCGTGAGCTCGGCAGGAAGGGCCCTGCAGAGCAAGGATCAGCCAAAGCAACGGGAGGATAAGGAACTAGGAAAGGGGAAGGCTTACTCATCAATGGAGAAATACTTCCGGCGCTTCAACAGGCGGCAAGGGTAGTCGTTACCCAAGGCCTCCCTTCTCTTCCGGAGAGCCTCGAAGTCCACGCGGAAGCGGCCCAGGAGTTCAGCGCAGGGGTCAGCCTGCGACGAGGAAGAAGCATCAAGGCGACCAGCGCCAGGGGCGTCGTCCTGACGCACGCCGCCGGTCGCCTCACCAAGAAGGGTAGCTGAGGCTCCAGGGGCCTTGGCCACAGGAGCCGCGGGTCAACTCAACGCCTTCACCAGCAGTCACGGGCCTCGGAGCTGCCACCTCGGGAGTGCCGCTGGCGTCGTCATCCGGCGGAGGCCCCTCGACCTCCGGTGGCCCATGCCTCCCCTGCTCCGCCACTCGAGGAAGGACTGCCGAGGGCGATCGAAGGGCAGCCACCACCACTGGGTTCTCGCGAGGCCCCATGACACCAAGGGGCGCAGCCCCATTCGTCAAGCCGGGCATCCGATTCACAAAGTCGCCTGCTCGAAAGCAAAAGTACAAAGAAAGCCCCCCTTGCCGAACGCTGCCGGGAAGGGTCCCTATCAAGACCAAGAGCACCTTCCTTAGCGCTTCAGCGTCAGGTCCTCCTCCCGAGCCTCATGCGATCCTCACGCCTGTCAAGGCCCACATCCGCGGGAGTGACGCCGAGAGGGGCAATGCAGCATAGCAGAACTCCTTCACCACCTTGGGCGCCACACGCCGGCGCCCTCAGAACGTGAAGCGACACCAAACAAAGACGAGCCGGGGCTCGTGGCGCCTCTCTGGCCCCACTGAATTGGGGACAACGGCGATGTTGGCTCCGGAAAGGGCTGGGCACCCCGACATCCACGTCAGCCACCGCTCATGAACCCAAACGCGGCAGAGGAAGGATGAAATCAATCCTGAAGCCGCCGTTTACGTGCGGCAATGAAGCTCACGCACCGAAACCTTTGGGTGGGGCCGACAAGGCGCAAAGAAAAGAAGTGACGCAGCAAGGCAATCAAGGAGGATGCCCATCATTGCCTCATAGACAAAGGCAAAAACGGAAAGAAGAGTAATGGATTCGGGACCCAAATGCATCATATGGATCTGGTAATGGGAAAGCACAGCATTGAAGAAATTGGAAAAGGGGGGAACCAGTCCCGCCCACAGGGCATCGGCGAAGTACCGGACCTCGGTGACTATTCTGTCAATGGAGAAGTGATTGGAAAAGGGGGGAACCAGTCCCGCCCACAGGGCGTCGTTGAAGTACCGGACCTCGGTGACTATTCTGTCAATGGAGAAGTGAGACGTGGGCTAGGCCGTCGTCCTCCCGCACTCGTTGAAGATAGTGGCCAGAGCAGAGCTGACCTTGTCCAAGCCTTCTCGTTTGAGTATGATCGACCGATCGACGGCAGGAGCCATCGACGACGGCGAGCAAGGCGGAGGCACAGGTTTCTTCCCTTTCCCCTTCTTCGTCGGAGCCATGGCGACGGAAGGGGGGAGGATTCGAGTTTAGATTGGAAGCAGAGACTGGAGTTCGAGAGGAGGAAGAGCAGGGGACGGTCGAAGCAGCGAAAAGAGGGACGACTGTGTGCAACCACGGGTCCACCTAGCTGGGCGCAAAATAAGGAGACATGGGGGAACAGGGCCATCGTCCAATCAACCGCCACGCTGGCACCCGAGGCCGCAGGTTGTTAGGGGCCCAAGGGCGCTTCACACTCGCCCTTCGCTTCTCTGCTCAGCCAAGTCCAGCGCCGCTTTGGGCCGGGGCTACTGTCGGTGTTCTGGGAACGGGGTACCCAGACTTGCCTACCGCGCCTGTGTGGCGTGGCTCAAGGGGTGGCCCAAAGACGGCCCATCTTCATCAAGACAAGCTCAAGACCTCGCGAGGGGCCAGATCATGGGCGGACGACGGAAGCTTCCTCGTGCACGACCTCGTCAGTGGCTCGCGAGGAGGCGGAGAGATCAAGGCGGGTACCTCACGAGGTGCCCATGACGCAAGCCATGACGACCAAGGGCGCCGCCCGAGCAAAGGTCCTCATTTCCTCTTTGGTGCAAAGGGGGCAAGCGCAGGCGAGAGCATCAAGCAAAGGCATCCGTTTCGGTGCAACAAGACCAAGACCGTCGCAACGGCACGAAGGAAGTCATCGTGGAGCCCAAGCCGCCGTCACCACCAGAGCCTTTGATAGGCGAGGACCAACTTTAGTCAGGATAAGTGTACTAGATGTTCCCCTTCAAAATGGCCAATTGTTGGCGCCCTTCTCGCTCAATATTTGGGAAGAGGCCCAGGGCCTCTGCCTATAAATAGGACTAGCCACCCACAGGGTAGAGGATCCGGAGCTTGATCACATCAAGAGATTAATCGCAGAGAGAGAGAGAAGCGACTGAACTCCCCCTAGCAGTTCATCGCACCAGCCAAGAACAGACCCTCGCGAGGCTGTTCTTCCTTGTATTGTTCATCATTGGCCCAAAAGGCAATACACCACACCACACACTGGAGTAGGGTGTTACACCACAATGGTGGCCCGAACCAGTATAAACCCTGTGTCTCTTGTGTTGTTCCTTTCATAGTTTAGATCCTAGCGAGGCGACAAGGTGTAGGTAGGTAGAGGGTGAGATCTCTGCGCGCACCCCAGAGTTTGAACCTAGAGGGTCTGCCGGAACCCGAAATCTGACAGAGAATTATGCAGACATGACCGAGACACCTCTACGATCAATAACTAATAGTGGGACCTGGATGCCCATATTGGTTCCTACATATTCTATGAAGATCTTATCGGTCAAACCTCGATGTCAAGGATTTAGCTAATCCCGTATGCAGTTCCCTTTGTCTATCGGTATGTTACTTGCCCAAGATTCGATCTTCGGTATCACCATACCTAGTTCAATCTTGTTACCGGCAAGTCTCTTTACTCATTCCATAATACAAGATCTCGTGGCTAACTCATTAGTCACATTCCTTGCAAGCTCATTGTGATGCTGTATTACCGAGTGGGCCTTGAGATACCTCTCCGTCATACGGAGTGACAAATCCCAGTCTTGATCCATGCCAACTCAACAGACACCCTCGGAGATACCTGCAGAGCACCTTTATAGTCACCCAGTTACGTTGCAATGTTTGGTACACACAAGGTACTCCTCCAGTGTCAGTGAGTTGCATGATCTCATGGTCATAGGAACATATAATCGACATGCAGAAAACAATAGCAATAAACTTGACACGATCATATGCCACGTTCATAGTTTGGGTCTTGTCCATCACATCATTCTCCTGATGACGTGATTCTCTTATCAAATGACAACTCATGTCCATGGCTAGGAAACCATAGCCATCTTTCATCAACGAGCTAGTCCGGTAGAGGCTTACTAGGGACATGTTGTTGTCTATGTATCCACACATGCATCTGAGTTTCCGATCAATACAATTCTGTTATGGATAATAAACGATTATCATGAACAGGGAAATATGATAATAACTAATTTCTTATTTCCTCTAGGGCATATTTCCAACAATCTCCCACTTGCATTATAAGGACCCGTTCTTAGAGACAAACATTTTCCCCTCGGATCTGAGATAGAAGGTATACTGATACGTCTCCAACGTATCTATAATTTTTGATTGTTCCATGCTATATTATATTCAGTTTTGGACATTATTGGGCTTTATTATACACTTCTACATTATTTTTGGGACTAACCTATTAACCGGAGGCCCAGCCCAAAATTGCTGTTTTTTGCCTATTTCAGAGTTTCGCAGAAAAAGAATATCTAACGGAGTCCAAACAGAATGAAACCTTCGGGAACGTGATTTTCGGAACGAACGTGATCCAGAGGACTTGGACCCTACGTCAAGACATCAACCAGGAAGGCACGAGGTAGGGGGGCACGCCTACCCCCCTGGGCGTGCCCTCCACCCTCATGGGGCCCATGTTGCTCCACCGACGTACTTCTTCCTCCTATATATACCTACGTACCCCCAAACTACCAGAGAAGGAGCCAAAAACCTAATTCCACCGCCGCAACCTTCTGTACACATGAGATCCCATCTTGGGGCCTTTTTCGGAGCTTCCCCTAAGGGGGCATCGATCACGTAGGGCTTCTACATGAACACCATAGCCTCTCCGATGATGTGTAAGTAGTTTACCTCAGACCTTCGGGTCCATAGTTATTAGCTAGATGGCTTCTTCTCTCTTTTTGGATCTCAATACAATGTTCTCCCCCTCTCTTGTGGAGATCTATTCAATGTAATCTTCTTTTGCGGTGTGTTTGTTGAGACCGATGAATTGTGGGTTTATGATCAAGTTTATCTACGAACAATATTTGAATCTTCTCCAAATTCTTTTATGTATGATTGGTTATCTTTGCAAGTCTCTTCGAATTATCAGTTTGGTTTGGCCTACTATATTGATCTTTCTTGCAATGGGATAAGCGCTTAGCTTTGGGTTCAATCTTGCGGTGTCCTTTCCCAGTGACAGTAGGGGCATCAAGGCATGTATTGTATTGTTGCCATCGAGGATAACAAGATGGGGTTTATTTCATATTGCATGAGTTTATCCCTCTACATCATGTCATCTTACTTAAAGCGTTACTCTGTTCTTTTGAACTTAATACTCTAGATGCATGCTGGATAGCGGTCGATGTGTGGAGTAATAGTAGTAGATGCAGGAAGGAGTCGGTTTACTTGTCGCGGACGTGATGCCTATATACATGATCATACCTAGATATTCTCATAACTATGCTCAATTCTATCAATTGCTCAACAGTAATTTGTTTACCCACCGTAATACTTATGCTCTCGAGAGAAGCCACTAGTGAAACCTATGGCCCCCAGGTCTATTTTCCATCATATTAATCTTCCAACACTTAGCTATTTCTAGCACTGTTTTTATTTTGCTTTCTTTACTTTGCATACTTATCATAAAAATACCAAAAATATTATCTTATCATATCTATCAGATCTCACTTTCGTAAGTGACCGTGAAGGGATTGACAACTCCCTTTATTGCGTTGGTTGCGAGGATTTTATTTGTTTGTGTAGGTGCGAGGGACTCGTGCGTGGCCTCCTACTGGATTGATACCTTGGTTCTCAAAAACTGAGGAAATACTTACGCTACTTTGCTGCATCACCCTTTCCTCTTCAAGGGAAAACCAACGCAGTGCTCAAGAGGTAGCAAGAAGGATTTCTGGCGTCGTTGCCGGGGAGTCTACGCAAAAGTCAACATACCAAGTACCCATCACAAACCCTTATCTCCTGCATTACATTATTTGCCATTTGCCTCTCGTTTTCCTCTCCCCCACTTCACCCTTGCCGTTTTATTCGCCCTCTCTTTTCAGTTCGCCTCTTTTTCGCTTGCTTCTTGTTCGCTCATGTGTTGGATTGCTTGCTTGTCACGATGGCCCAAGATAATACTAAATTGTGTGACTTTACCAATACCAACAACAATGGTTTTCTTAGCACTCCGATTGCTCCTCTTACCAATACGGAATCTTGTGAAATTAATGCTGCTTTGTCGAATCTTGTCATGAAAGATCAATTCGCCGGCCTTCCTAGTGAAGATGCCGCTCCCATCTAAATAGCTTCGTTGATTTGCGTGATATGCAAAAGAAGAAAGATGTGGACAATGATAATGTTAAATTGAAGCTATTTCCTTTTTCACTTAGAGATCGTGCTAAAGCTTGGTTTTCGTCTTTGCCTAAAAATAGTATTGATTCTTGGAATAAGTGCAAAGATGCTTTAATCTCTAAGTATTTTCCTCCCGCTAAGATCATCTCTCTTAGAAACGATATTATGAATTTTAAGCAACTTGATCATGAACATGTTGCACAAGCTTGCGAGAGGATGAAATTAATGATACGTAATTGCCCAACTCATGGTTTGAATTTGTGGATGATTATACAAAAAATTTATGCTGGATTGAATTTTGCTTCTAGAAATCTTTTAGATTCGGCCGCGGGAGGCACTTTTATGGAAATCACTTTAGGAGAAGCTACTAAACTCCCAGATAATATTATGGTTAATTATTCTCAATGGCACACGGAAAGATCCACTAATAAAAAAGTGCATGCGATAGAAGATATTAATGTTTTGAGTGGAAAGATGGATGAATTTATGAAATTATTTACTAATAAAAGTGTTTCTTCTAATCCTAATGATATGCCTTTGTCTACCTTGATTGAGAATAATAATGAATCTATGGATGTGAATTTTGTTGGTAGGAATAATTTTGGTAACAACGCGTATAGAGGAAACTTCAATCCTAGGCCGTATCCTAGTAAATCCTCTAATAATTATGCTAATTCTAACAACAATTCTTATGGAAATTTTAATAAGATGCCTTCTGAATTTTAGACTAGTGTTAAAGAATTTATGAATTCGCAAAAGAATTTCAATGCTTTGCTTGAAGAAAAATTGCTTAAAGTTGATGAATTGGCTAGGAACGTTGATAGAATTTCTCTTGATGTTGATTCTTTGAAACTTAGATCTATTCCTCCTAAGCATGATATCAATGAGTCTCTCAAAGCCATGAGAATTTCCATTGATGAGTGCAAAGAAAGAACCGCTAGGATGCGTGCTAAGAAAGATTGTTTTGTGAAAGCGTGTTCTTCTAGTTTCTATGAAAATAAAGATGAAGATCTAAAAGTTATTGATGTGTCTCCTATTAAATCTTTGTTTCGTAATACGGATCTTGATAATGATGGGACTGAATATGAACCACATTTACCTAGAAGGCGTTCCAAAAATTTGGAGTCTTTAGATCTTGATGCTAAAATTGGTAAAAGTGGGATTGAAGAGATCAAAACTCTAGATATTAATGAACCACTATTTTGGATTACAAGGAATTTAATTATGATAATTGCTCTTTGATAGGTTGTATTTCCTTGTTGCAATCCATGCTAAGTTCTCCACATGCTTATAGTCAAAATAAAGCATTTACTAAACATATCGTTGATGCTTTGATGCAATCTTATGAAGAAAAACTTGAGTTGGAAGTTTCTATCCCTAGAAAACTTTATGATGAGTGGGAACCCACTATTAAAATTAAAATTAAAGATCATGAATGCTATGCTTTGCGTGATTTGGGTGCTAGTGTTTCCACGATTCCAAAGACTTTATGTGATTTGCTAGGTTTCCGTGATTTTGATGATTGCTCTTTAAACTTGCACCTTGCGGATTCCACCATTAAGAAACCTATGGGAAGAATTAATGATGTTCTTATTGCTGAAAATAGGAATTATGTGCCCGTAGATTTTATTGTTCTTGATATAGATTGCAATCCTTCATGTCCTATTATTCTTGGTAGACCTTTCCTTAGAACGATTGGTGCAATTATTGATATGAAGGAAGGAAATATTAGATTCCAATTTCCGTTAAGGAAAGACATGGAACACCCCTAGAAAGAAAATAAAATTACCTTATGAATCTATTATGAGGGCCACTTATGGATTGCCTACCAAAGATGGCAATACCTAGATCTATCTTTGCTTTTATGCCTAGCTAGGGGCGTTAAACGATAGCGCTTGTTGGGAGGCAACCCAATTTTATTTTTATTTTTTGATTTTTGCTTCTGTTTAGGAATAAATATTTGATCTAGCCTCTGGTTAGATGTGTTTTTATGTTTTAATTAGTGTTTGTGCCAAGTTAAACCTATAGGATCTTCTTGGATGATAGTTATTTGACCTTGCTGAAAATTCCAGAAACTTTCTGTTCACGAAAATAATTGTTAAAAATCTCCAGAACGTGATAAAATATTGGTTCCAATTGCTGCTGATCAATAAACAAATTGTCTAGGTCGTCCTATTTTGGCTGAATTTTTTGAGTTCCAGAAGTTTGCGTTAGTTACAGATTACTACAGACTGTTCTGTTTTTGACAGATTCTGTTTTTCGTGTGTTGTTTGCTTATTTTGATGAATCTATGGCTAGTAAAATAGTTTATAAACCATAGAGAAGTTGGAATGCATTAGGTTTAACACCAATATAAATAAATAATTAGTTCATTACAGTACCTTGAAGTGGTGTTTTGTTTTCTTTCGCTAACGGAGCTCACGAGATTTTTTGTTAAGTTTTGTGTTGTGAAGTTTTCAAGTTCTGGGTAAAAGATTTGATGGATTATGGAGCAAGGAATGGCAAGAGACTAATCTTGGGGATGCCCATAGCACCCCAAGATAATCTAAGGACACCTAAAAGCCAAAGCTTGGGGATGCCCCGGAAGGCATCCCCTCTTTCGTCTACTTCCATCGGTAACTTTACTTGGAGCTATATTTTTATTCACCACATGATATGTGTTTTTCTTGGAGCGTCTTGTATTATTTGTGTCTTTATTTGTTAGTTTGCCACAATCATCCTTGTTGTAAACACCTTTTTGAGAGAGACACACATGATTCGGAAATTGTTAGAATAATCTATGTGCTTCACTTATATCTTTTGAGTTATATAGTTTTTGCTCTAGTACTTCACTTATATCTTTTAGAGCACGGTGGTGGTTTTGTTTTATAGAAACTATTGTTCTCTCATGCTTCACTTAGATTATTTTGAGAGTCCTACAAAACATCATGGTAATTTTCTTTAATTATGATAGGCATAGGCATTCAAGATTAGTAAAAAAGAAATTTCTTATGAGTGTGTAGAATACTATGAGAAGTTAGATGCTTGATAATTGTTTTGAGATATGGAGATGATGATATTAGAGTCATGCTAGTTGAGTAGTTTTGAATTTGAGGAATACTTGTGTTAAAGTTTGTGATTCCCGTAGCATGCACGTATGGTGAACCGTTATGTGATGAAGTCGGAGCATGATTTATTTATTGATTGTCTTCCTTATGAGTGGCGGTCGGGGACGAGCGATGGTCTTTTCCTACCAATCTATCCCCATAGGATCATGCGCGTAATACTTTGCTTTGATAACTTGTAGATTTTTGCAATAAGTATATAAGTTCTTTATTACTAATGTTGAGTCCATGGATTATACACACTTTTCTTCCTTCCACCATTGCTAGCCTCTCTAATACCATGAACTTTTCGCCGGTACCATACACCCACCATATACCTTCCTCAAAACATCCACCATACTTACCTATTATGGCATTTCCATAGCCATTCCGAGATATATTGCCATGCAACTTCCCACCGTTCCGTTTATTATGACACGCTCCATCATTGTCATATTGCTTTGCATGATCATGTAGTTGACATTGTATTTGTGGCAAAGCCACCTTTCATAATTCTTTCATACATGTCACTCTTGATTCATTGCATATCCCTACATCACGGAGGCTTTCACATAGAGTCATATTTTGTTCTAAGTATTGAGTTGTAATTGTTGAGTTGTAAGTAAATAAAAGTGTGATGATAATCATTTTTAGAGCATTGTCCCAAGTGAGGAAAGGATGATGGAGACTATGATTCCCCCACAAGTCGGGATGAGACTCCGGACGAAAAAAAACAGAAAAAAGAGGCCATAAAAAAGGCTCAAATAAAAAAATGATGAGAGAAAAAGAGAGAAGGGACAATGTTACTACCCTTTTACCACACTTGTGCTTCAAAGTAGCACCATGATCTTCATGATAGAGAGTCTCCTATGTTATCACTTTCATATACTAGTGGGAAAGTTTTATTATATAACTTGGCTTGTATATTCCAATGATGGTCTTCCTCAAAATGCCCTAGGTCTTCGTGAGCAAGCGAGTTGGATGCACACCCACTTAGTTTCTTTTGTTGAGCTTTCATATACTTATAGCTCTAGTAATCCGTTGCATGGCAATCCCTGCTCACTCACATTGATATCTATTAATGGGCATCTTCATAGCTCGTTGATACGCCTAGTTGATGTGAGACTATCTTCTCCTTTTTTGTCTTCTCCACAACCACCATTCTATTCCACATATAGTGCTATATCCATGGCTCACGCTCATGTATTGCGTGAAGATTGAAAAAGTTTGAGAACACCAAAAGTATGAAACAATTGCTTGGCTTGTCATCGGGGTTGTGCATGATTTAAATATTTTGTGTGGTGAAGATAGAGCATAGCTAGACTATATGATTTTGTAGGGATAACTTTCTTTGGCCATGTTATTTTGAGAAGACATAATTGCTTAGTTAGTATGCTTGAAGTATTATTGTTTTTATGTTAGTATTAAACTTTTGTCTTGACTCTTTCGGATCTGAATATTCATACCACAATTAAGAGAATTACATTGAAATTATGCCAATTAGCATTCCACATCAAAAATTCTCTTTTCGAGGACGAGCAGGAATTAAGCTTGGGGATTCTTGATACATCTCCAACGTATCTATAATTTTTTATTGTTCCATGCTATATTATATTCTGTTTTGGACATTATTGGGCTTTATTATACACTTTTATGTTATTTTTGGGACTAACCTATTAACCGGAAGCCCAAACCAGAATTGTTGTTTTTTGCCTATTTCAGAGTTTCGCAGAAAAAAAATCAAACGGAGTCCAAATAGAATGAAACCTTCGGGCACGTGATTTTCGGAACGAACGTGATCCAGAGGACTTGGACCCTACGTCAAGACATCAACTAGGAAGGCACGAGGTAGGGGGCGCACCTACCCCCCTGGGCGCGCCCTCCACCCTTATGGCGAACACGTTGCTCCACTGACGTACTTCTTCCTCCTATATATACCTACGTACCCCCAAGCTACCAGAGAAGGAGCCAAAAACGTAATTCCACCGCCGCAACCTTCTGTACCCGTGAGATCCCATCTTGGGGCCTTTTCCGGAGCTCCGCCGGAGGAGGCATCGGTCACGAAGGGATCTACATCAACACCATAACCTCTCCGATGATGTGTGAGTAGTTTACCTCAGACCTTCAGGTCCATAGTTATTAGCTAGATGGCTTCTTCTCTCTTTTTGGATCTCAATACAATGTTCTCCCCTCTCTTGTGGAGATCTATTCGATGTAATCTTATTTTGCGGTGTGTTTGTTGAGATCGATGAATTGTGGGTTTATGATCAAGTTTATCTATGAACAATATTTGAATCTTCTCTGAATTATTTTATGTATGATTGGTTACCTTTGCAAGTCTCTTCAAATTATCAGTTTGGTTTGGCCTACTCGATTGTCTTTCTTGCAATGGGAGAAGTGCTTAGCTTTGGCTTCAATCTTGCGGTGTCCTTTCCCAGTGACAGTAGGGGCAGCAAGGCACGTATTGTATTGTTGCCATCGAGGATAACAAGATGGGGTTTATTTCATATTGCATGAGTTTATCCCTCTACATCATGTCGTCTTACTTAAAGCGTTAATCTGTTCTTTTGAACTTTATACTCTAGATGCATGCTGGATAGCGGTCGATGTGTGGAGTAATAGTAGTAGATGCAGGCAGGAGTCGGTCTACTTGTCGCGGACATGATGCCTATATACATGATCATACCTAGATATTCTCATAACTATGCTCAATTCTATCGATTGCTCAACAGTAATTTGTTTACCCACCATAATACTTATGCTCTCGAGAGAAGCCACTAGTGAAACCTATGGCCCCCGGGTCTGTTTTCCATCATATTAATCTTCCAACACTTGCTATTTCTAGCGCCGTTTTTATTTTGCTTTCTTTACTTTGCATCTTTATCATAAAAATACCAAAAATATTATCTTATCATATCTATCAGATCTCACTTTCGTAAGTGACCGTGAAGGGATTGACAACCCCTTTATTGCGTTGGTTGCGAGGATTTTATTTGTTTGTGTAGGTGCAAGGGACTCGTGCGTGGCCTCCTACTGGATTGATACCTTGGTTCTCAAAAACTGAGGGAAATACTTACGCTACTTTGCTGCATCACCCTTTCCTCTTCAAGGGAAAACCAACACAGTGCTCAAGAGGTATTATATACCCAACCATCTCTTTTGGGTATCATATGAAGACACATTTGTCTGCTTTGGGTTCGAGCTTTTCCAGCTGAAGCCTTTAAGCAACGACAACTTAGGTTTCTTGCCAAACCACAGTTCATACGGTGTGATCTCCATGGACTTAGATGGTGCCCTATTGAAAGTGAATGAAGTTGTCTCTAATGCATAACCCCAAAACGATAGTGGCAGATCGGCAAGAGACATCATAGAACGCACCATATCCAATAAGGTATGATCACGACGTGCGGACACACCATTACACTGTGGTGTTCCAGGTGGCGTCAACTGTGAAACAATTCCACATTGTCTTAAGTGATTGCCAAACTCATAACTCAGATATTTTCCCCTTCGATCGGATCATAGGAATGTAATCTTCTTGTTATGATGATTCTCAACTTCACTCTAAAATTGCTTGAACTTTTCAAACGTTTCAGACTTATGCTTCATTAAGTAAACATATCCATATCTACTCAAATCATCGGTGAAGGTGAGGAAGTAACGATATCCACCGCACGCGCCAACACTCATCGGACCGCGCACATTAGCATGCATGATTTCCAACAAGTCACTTGCCCGTTCCATTGTTCCTGAAAACGGGGTTTTAGTCATCTTGCCAATGAGGCATGGTTCGCATGTGTAAAGTGATTCAATATCAAGTGACTCCAAAAGTCCATCAGCATGGAGTTTCTTCATGCATTTTACACCAACATGACCTAAGCGGCAGTGCCACAAGAAAATGGTACTATCATTATCAACTCTACATCTATTGGCATTAATGTTATAAACATGTGTATCACTACGATCGAGATTCAATAAACCATTCACATTGGGTGCATGACTATAGAAGGTATTATTCATGTAAACAGAATAACCATTATTCGTAATTGAATAACCATATTGCAATAAACATGATCTCATCATGTTCATGCTCAACGCAGACACCAAATAACATTTATCTAGGTTTAACACTAATCCCGAAGGTAGAGGGAGCATGCGATGGTGATCACATCAACCTTGGAAACACTTCCAACACACATCGTCACCTCACCCTTAGCTAGTCTCTCGCTTATTCCATGCCTTTTGTTTCGAGTTACCAATATTAGCAACTGAACAGTATCTAATACCCAGGTGCTACTAGGAGTACTAGTAAGGTATACATCAATAACACGTATATCAAATATACTTTTGTTGAAGTTGCCAGCCTTCTTATCTACCAAGTATTTGGGGGCAGTTCCACTACCAGTGACTATTCCCCTTACAATAGAAGCACTTAGTCCCGGGTTTGGGTTCAACCTTGGGTTTCTTCACTGGAGCGGCAACTGGCTTGCCATTCATGAAGTTTCCCTTCTTGCCCTTGTCCTTCTTGAAACCAGTGGTCTTGTTAACCATCAACACTTGATGCTCCTTCTTGATTTCTACCTCCGCAGGCTACCATGAACAGCTCCGGGATCATCTCCATCCCTTGCATGTTATAGTTCATCACGAAGTTCTAGTAACTTGGGGATAGTGTCTTGAGAACTCTGTCAATCACTATCTTATCTGGAAAGATTAACTCCCACTTGATTCAAGCGATTGTAGCACCCAGACATTCTGAGCACATGCTCACTGGCTGAGCTATTCTCCTCCATCTTGTAGGCAAAGAACTTGTCAGAGGTCTCATACCTCTCAACACGGCCACGAGCCTGAAATACCAATTTCAACTCTTGGAACATCTCATATGTTCCACGACGTTCAAAAACGTCTTTGGAGCCCCGATTATAAGCCGTAAAGCATGGCGCACTAAACTATCAAGTAGTCATCATAGCGTGTCTGCCAGATGTTCATAACATCCACAAACGACACTAGAGGGGTTGGCACACCGAGCGGTGCATCAGGGACATAAGCCTTCTGTGCAACAGTGAGGACAATCATCAGACTATGGCCCTAGTCCGTATAATTGCTCACAATATCTTCCAACTTAGTCTTTCTCTAGGAACATATTAAAACAGGGAGCTACAACATGAGCTATTGATCTACAACATAATTTGCAAAGACAACTTAGACTATTATTCACGATAAAGAGCTCAATTAATCATATTACTTAAGAACTCCCACTCAAATCAACATCCCTCCGGTAGTCCGAGTGTAGCATGATCCAAATTCACCAACCCAAGTCCGATCATCACGTGAGATGAGGTGGTTTCAATGGTGAACATCTCCATGTTGATCATATATACTATATGACTCATGCTCGACCTTTCAGTCTCTTGTGTTCTAAGGCCATGTCTGTACATGCTAAGCTCTTCAAGTTTAACCCAAGTGTTCCGCATGTGCAAAACTAGCTTGCACCCGTTGTATGTGAACGTAGAGTCTATCACACCCGATCATCACGTGGTGCTTCAAAACGACGAACTTTCGTAACGGTGCACACTTGGGGAGAACACAATTTTATCTTGAAATTTTAGTGAGGGATCACCTTATAATGCTACCGTCGTCCTAAGAAAAATAAGATGCATAAAATGATTAACATCACATGCAAATCATAAGTGACATGATATGGCCATCAACTCGTTCTTTTGATCTCCATCTCCAAAGCACCGGCATGATATCCATCGTCACCGGCATGACACCATGATCTCCATCATCATGACCTCCATAATCGTGTCGCCATCGGGGTTGTCACGCCAACCATGCTTCAACTACTATTGCTACTGTTTAGCGATAAAGTAAAGCATTACATAGAGCTTAATGATTGACACGCATCTCATACAATAATTAAAGACAACCCTATGGCTCCAGTCGGTTGCCGTATGCATCGACATGCAAGTCGATATAAACTATTACAAACATGATCATCTCATACATCAAATATATTTTATCATGTCTTTGGCCATATCATATCACAATATATTTTATGTGGGTGCTATGGGTATCTAGCAAGAACGATTCTTACCTACGCAAAGCCACAACAGTGATATGCAAGTTGCTATTTAACCTTCTACAAGGACCACCTTTGTCAAATCCGATTCAAATAAGGTAGGAAACAAAGACACCTGCCAGCCATCTTTATGCAACAAAGTCACATGTCTGTCGATGGAACCGGTCTCATGTACGTGGACATGTAAGGTTGGTCCGTGCCGCTTCATCCCACAATACCACTGAATCAAGAAAAGACCAAGGAAGGAAGCAATCTGAATATCAACACCCACAAACTCCTTTGTGTTCTACTCGTAATGTCATCTACGCATAGACCTAGCTCATGATGCCACTGTTGGGGAATGTTGCATGGGAAACAAAATAATCCAACGCTCACCAAGATCAAATCTAGGAGATGACCATCTACGAGAGGAGAGATTGGATCTACCTACCCTTGTAGATCCCTAAGCGGAAGCGTTAAGAAATGTGGTTGATGTAGTCGAACGTCTTCACTATCCAATCATGATCCGTCTCGCGAACTCCCGATCCAAGTGCCGAACAGACGGCACCTCCGCGTTCAACACACGTATGGCTTCATGAAACCTTCACCTCCTCGATCCATCGAGCGATGGTGAAGTAGTAGCTCGAGTCCTCCGGCAGCACGACGGCGTGGTGGCGGAATCTCAGCAGAGCTTCGCTAAGCACTACAGAGAGGAAGAGGGATGCGGGGGGAAGGAGAGGCAGCGCCGTGGCATGGAGATGTGCTCAAGGGGGTGCAGATGCCCTCTCTCTACCTCTCTATATACAGGGGAAGGGAGGAGGGGTTGGCCCCCCTAGGGTTTCCCCTAGGGGGGCGGCGGCCAGGGCAGATGGGATCTCCCCTAGGGTGACCTGCCCCCCAAGCCAGGAGGTGGGAAGCCCTAGGGGGTGCCCCCAACCCTCCTGGTTACGTGAGATGGGGCGAGGGGGCGCTCAGCCCCTTAGTGGGCTGGTTTTCCCCCTCCCCTTGGCCCATGGGGCCCACCAACACCTGTCCCCCCCCCCCCCCCCGAAACCCCTTTCGGTGACGCTGGTCATCACCCGGTACCCCTGAACAATTCCGGACTCCAATACCCTTTGTCCAATATATCAATCTTCACCTCCGGACCATTCGGAGTTCCTTGTCACGTCCGGTATCTCATACGGGACTCCAAACAACCTTTGGTAACCACCATAATGACTCAACTATACTTATATCATCACCAAACGTTAAGTGTGTAGGCCCTGCAGGTTCGAGGATTATGCAAACATGACTGAGACACCTCTACGGTCAATAACCAATAGCGGGACCTGGATGCCCAAGTTGGTTCCTACATATTCTACGAAGATCTTATCGGTCGAACCTCGATGTCAAGGATTCAGCTAATCCCGTATGCAGTTCCCTTTGTCTATCGGTATGTAGCTCCATACCTAATTCAATCTCGTTATCAGCAAGTCTCTTTACTCGTTCCGTAATACAAGATCCCGCGGCTAACTCATTAGTCACATTGCTTGCAAGCTCATTGTGATGTTGTATTACCGAGTTGGCCCTGAGATACCTCTCTGTCATACGGAGTGACAAATCCCAGTCTTGATCCATGCCAACTCAATAGACACCCTCGGAGATACCTGTAGAGCACCTTTATAGTCACCCAGTTATGTTGCGGTGTTTGGTACACACAAGGTACTCCTCCGGTGTCAGTGAGTTGCACGATCTCATGGTCATAGGAACATATACTTGACATGCAGAAAACAATAGCAATAAACTTAACACGATCATATGCTACGTTCATAGTTTGGGTCTTGTCCATCACATCATTCTCCTAATGATGTGATCCTGTTATCAAATGACAACTCATGTCCATGGCTAGGAAACCATAGCCATCTTTGATCAACGAGCTAGTCCGGTAGAGGCTTACCAGGGACATGTTGTTGTCTATGTATCCACACATGCATCTGAGTTCCTGATCAATACAATTCTAGTATGGATAATAAACGATTATCATGAACAAGGAAATATGATAATAACTAATTTATTATTGCCTCTATGGCATATTTCCAACACTATTATCCAACGGTCGGCACCTACGTTCACTTTCTTAGCAGAAGCACCACACCTTTGAATTTCTTCAGGGCATCATTCAATTTTTCATGAGACGCGTTATTCTGCTTGCACCTGTAGGGCCATACTTTTGGCAGTGAACATGCTACATGTGATAAATTACAAAACAGTGCACATATAGTTACAATGCTTTAGTTTTGTCCTAAGTATTAATGTACTTCCTAGATATCACTGCCTACTATTTTACTTCTTGCTTGCTATATTCATGATAATGGTGTTGTTCTGATGCCACCTGTTGGTTCCATCAGACTGCTTCATGTTCTCTATGCTTAATTACACATCAGCAAACTAGCATGTGGTTCCGCTGCTTTTTGTTCGTTTTACCCTACATTTTCTGATGCTAGCTATTACATCACTGCTCCGAGCCTATGTTCATTTCTTTTTTTTGCTTTCTTGATCTTCCCAAGTTGCATGACTAATTTGATGCTTCTATTAATTATGGAGCTGCCAACCCCATCAAGCAAAATATTTGTTCTTTTGGGGTGGCACCTCGAACAAGCATAAAAATAGAGTGAATCACATATATTGTCGTGTAAGCACACACCCTTCTTTCATTAGTTTAGATGAACCATTGATGATCAATTCGAACCAGTGCATGCGACTAAAATTAATTTTACCTAAATAGAGGGTGCAGAATAAACTACAACAACTAGATTTGCAACAACGGGATGCTGACGATATCTTCAAAGAACATTGCAACATCAGCGAGGCTTCACAGTAAGCCAGTGTGTTTTTGTACATGTGAAATGTAACGCATGTGGGCTACTTTCTTGGCTTGTGCCCTCAACCTATAATCCTACGGAATTACAAATAGTTCAGTTGTCTGCTTTGTTGTATTGCTTGATTCGAATGCTTGTTTCTTACATGTTAGGCTATACCTGAGTTGGCGAATATGTCAGCGGTGCCTGTTGTACTATCATAAAGAAATGCATGCCTAGTTCATTTGAGTCCTTAACTTTTCCTATGAACTTCATCACAAGACTGTATTTATAGTTTATATGAGGCCACACTATTAAGTACTTTCTCAGATTATTTCAACTGCTTAGATGCCTTGGCAACTTAAATATAGCGGTGGTACACTCCCTTTCAACTTTCATCTTACCATTTTAATTTCTTTTCGACTGATGCTGCTTCGAACCATTTAAATATAGCTTACCATGCTCGGCAATAATTCGTATGTCGTTTACCATGTAAGCTTACTTCCTGGATCATGCGATAACTATCTCTTACTTATGTCCAGCGAAAACCTTTCAGGACGCCGTTCACACTAGGACACAATGTACAACCCCAGAATCTATTTGTGGAAGCAAGGCATGCCATCCATGTTACCAGATGGTAGCAGTTCGGAGGCAACACCGTCGGAGAGCGATGCGAGCACAAATATTATAGTTCTTGAGGCTCTACTAGAGGCAGAAAGAGATGGTGTGGCTGCCATGAATGAGGTAATCTTGATCTTGAGGCTGGAAATTACGCAATTAGCTACACGCATTATGCAAGCAACCCAAGAATTGGAGGAAGTAAGAATGTTGCATTTGAAGACGAAGGAGGTCCTGCTGCTTCTGCTATCTGAAGCCCAGGGTAATCCCAGTTCTTCTTTAGATACCAGTTGAAATTGTCATTAGATTATTATACTTGCATGTTGTGTCATGTCTCTGAATGGATTATGTTGTAAGACCCCCTATGGTGTCCATCTGTTGTAATGATCCAAAATTTTTAGGCGAGGTAATCCTCGATACTTGTATGATTGACATAAGGTGAATTGTTTTTCGTGTGAGCATATTGTATTGGATGAAATAACTATTTGACTCAAAGTGTATCTAACCTACTGAATTGGAAGATCACGACATTTCTAATTCATAGTCATATATAAAGGTGCAATAAATCTTTGTCGTGGTTTTGAAGAAATAAATAACAAAACTAGAGTTATCTATGGATATTCGTAATCGAATACAAATTGGATTTGAATTTAGTTGCGAGGGCCCAGGGTAAACGCAGATGCTAATTCTCCCAAGTTTTAAACGAAGCGGCTAAACACCCACTATCATTTGTGGGCTGCCCGAAACAAGTGTTTGCGAGATGGAAATTATTGTCTACCCCTGACACTTGACATCCTAATCGACCGGATTTACACTACTGTCGATAGGGGTAGACTAGTAACTTCAATCAGACGTGACACGACCACCTCTAAGCCCATTCAGACACGGTGGGCGCCAAACATGGGCGGCAAAACACATTTGATTTAAGCTTGTCTGAAAGACATGTGTCTCTCCCTCCATTTCCCCATTCATACACCGTGGGCGGCAAAACAATTCTCCTCGTCCGAAATCGATGTAGGCAAATATTTTAAATAGGGGCAGATGTGTGACTTCCATCAGATGTGACACAACCGCCCTACCTGTCAGCCCGTTCATACACCGTGGGCGGCAAAACACCCTCTCCTCGCCCGAAATCACTACCGGCAAATATTGGGGAGATGCGAGATTACCGTCCTATCCCCAACCGACATGATGTTCGAAATTTTAAATGGGGGATAAGTTTGTAACTTTCCCACATTTCAGACAAGCGCGTCCCAAAGTTTGACACCCCCCCTCCATTTCCCCATTCATAGATTGTCGGCGCCACAACAACCTCCCCATTGCGGCCAGCCTCCTCCGTCCGCCACCCCATCCTCCACCTTGCCGGAGCCGCTACCCCTACCCCGTCGTCCACTACAAGAGATGGACGTCTCTCATCCACGGCGCCGGACTAGGATCCTTTCATCCCGTGCTCTCGCTTCATTGGCACCGTTGTCCACCTTGCCGTTGTCGCTCCTACGACCGCCTCGTCCACGGCAACATGACTTACCCCCCGACCCGGCCGTCTGCCGTCTAAAGTCTTCTTCCGCGCCGCCGACAGCCATCACCCGCAACACCCTCAACGTATCAACAGGGGCCTACATGGTGTCTCAAGAGAGGTGGTACTCTTTCATATCTGCTTAAGTTATTGATCTCACCCGGAAAATAGATCGTAAATTGTTTACTGTACTTTTCTTGTCCGTACCAAATCATAGTGGCTAGTTGAAAGCAAGCATTGGTTGCGAAGTAGCTTTATCCGGTTTGGACCTACAGATCCACCATGGCATGGTCACTATACTCATAAAGCTTATGGTTTCCCCCCTTTATATTCACTACCATCATCGTAGGTGCTTCGTGTCGTGCTAGCACTGCTCCTCAAGACCTCAACCCATCAAGCGAAACGACATGCCACTCATAATTACAAAGCTAGTTGTTGAAATACGAATCTGATATGATGCTCATATTAGTAAAAATAGAGAACCTTTAACTGTTCACCTAATGCTCCTATATTCATTTCGAAAAGCATGCGCGCCACCCACTGGTCCATCTAGTTCCACTTTCCTGATTTTACTCTTGGTGCTTATGGTTTTCCCCTTTTATCTACTCTAGTATGATCTGAGTAGGTGCTTTCTGTCGTACTAGAAGTACTCCAACCTTCAAGCTAAATAACACAACACTCATAATTCCAAAGCTTAGTTGTTCAAATATGATTGTGATATGGTACCGATATTAGTTAACAGACACATTTAATTGGTTAGCTAAAGGTCCCACTTGAGTTTCCAAATGCATGTCGCGACATAGAGACATCAGAATTGCATTTCTTTGTCACTTGTTGACTGTACTTTCTTGTCCATACCAAATCTTAGTTGTTATTTCAAAGAAAACACGGTTGCTAACTACCCTTTGCGCGGTTTGCAGCTTCAAATCTGCCATCCCATTGCCACGGTCAACACTATACTCATCGTGCTTATGGTTTCCCCATTTTATGATGACCACGATCAACCTACGTGGTTCGTGTCGTAATAGCACTGCTCCACCCATCAAGCTAAACAATCTTAGTTGTACAAATTCAAATCTGATATTATGCTGATATTAGTAAACTAAGACATGTTTCTACTTTAGTTTCGAAATGCATGTGAGCCACATATGGAGAGACCGGAAGGAATAGTATTTCTCTATGAACTCTGGTTCATCATGGGTGGGCAACAGACATTGTATAGAAAGACTTGTAATATCTTCAATCTGCTTGCTCTTCTGCTCTTCTTTAACATGATCCTCGTCTCTTCTTTAATAAGTATGTTCCTTGTTGGGAAGAGCAGCAGAGGCATTTGTGGTCGACTGGTCAGGTCGAGTTGTTCTCCCTTAGTATATTTTTAATCTCTCAGGTCAGATCGACTTGTTCTTCTTTACTATATGTTGAAGCTGTCATCTGTGAAGTATCATCACTTCCGAAGCTCTCATATTTTGAGTAGTAGGCCACATTATATTAATGCACACACCAAATTAGAGCATGCATGGCATCTCTCAGAAGAAATGCAGAGATAGCACAAAGGGGTTTACAGGGAGGCAGTATTGGATTAGAATCACTTCTGCATTACAAAATAATCTCATTTTTTATGTTTTCATGCATGTCAGGTATTGAACATGATGAAAATGAATATGAGAATGGGCGCACGAGAGGAATATTGCGGAACAATCCACTGGCTAACAAACTTGGCATCATGGAGGATGGCCTATCTTATTCACCCATCAAGGTGCTTGCTCTAACTTGGCAAGGTTGTATTGGTCGCACATATTTTGCTTATGACCTCTTGCATTACTTCTACTTTGTTACACCACCGTCTGCTTAGTTTAAGCATCATATATGAGTATATGCCATACCTATCCATTTTCTGTACCTATTCCATGTGTCATCATACTATTTTTTCTAGTGAAATGTTGTTCTTTCGTAATAGATGTCCAAAAGGAAGAGGGTGAGTGCAGATCCTCAAGGAGTACAAACTAGGTATTTGGAAAAGGTAGTGATACCTATTAAATCAGATAGATGAGCAGCCACAGAAAACACAGGCCCAACTGTACCACACTTTACCCCTACTCCACTGGCCAAACTCCTATTAGAACTGCAGAAAGCCCAGCATCAGGTACTGTCTATGATATCAATTCAAAATTTGAACTCCTAAATTCCTGCATGTGCCTTACCTTCTCTCTTGTATGAAAACTAATTTCAGATAAATCTCCTTGCTCAAAGGATCATAGGATCTCACAACAATACTGGGCACTGCATTGCTCTTGTCAGTACCTCTTGCCCTTTGTTAGCATACTTACACTCATTGTTGTTTGATTATGTATACGCTTCTTTATCCTCCCTTTGCTTGAAATTATAAGATCTATATTTACTCTTAGATAAATGTAGAATTAACACAATGGTTATGAAGTTTTGGATTGCTCATGTAAGTACCTGTTGTCATGTACTCCCTCTGTATGGAATTAATTGTTGATCAATTGGATGTCTTTAGAACTTAATAGCGCTAGATACATCCATTTGAGCGACAAGTAATAACGGACGATGGTGGTATTACTGTACTTGCATCGTGCGATAGTTGATTGTCTAGCATTACTCTGCATCTTATCCGCCCTGCCCTCCACTTTCTCCAAATTATCATATCTACATTTACACTTACCAAAATGTTGAATAAAGCCAATGCCACTGCACACGTTGATGTCTCAATTCCTCTTGTCAAGACTTTTTCCTTGTAACGATGTACTTAATTAATTGCTATTTGATTATGTATCATCAGTCTGCACCTGAGCTTCATTGTCCTCTGTTTCTTCCAATATTACTTTATCTATATTTACTCTTTGCAAAATGTAGAATAATGGCAATGCTTATAAAGAAGTTTCTTTGGGAATTTATTGAATTATCCTTCCATCAACATGGAGAAGGGTTTTGTCCAGAACGTGTTAACATGTAATGTAAGTTCATCCTTCTCAAGCCTTCAAACTTTGTTCTAGTATAGATTTGGATAGGCATCATTTCCTCCACTACTGTTTACTTTGTTGTTTACATCTGATTGGATGTTTGCAACAACTACCAGTTTTAAATTGTAGTTGTAAAAACATGTTCCTTATGCAGAGCAGATCCATTTACTTGCTTATATAATTGTGAAACCTATTACGTGTCTCCTTGTTTCTCTTTGAGAGTCGTATCTCTTATGCCAGGCAGAGCTTTAGGGAAGACAGTGAGCCAAAGCATCTTGAAGAGAGCGAGATGACCCCAAGGTCCTGTCTTGATGAAGATAGTGAGTTGAAGCTACTCACCAGCAGCTGTGAGACAACCTCTGTGCAATCACTGCCTCAATCAATTTGACTTCTTCAGTCTCAACTTAAAGCGGAAACGCTTACTTTAGCTCAGCTCCGACTTGATATCAATGATGCAATGAAGATCTCATAGGACTGCCTTGCGCACTATGGTGCTATAAATCTAGGGATGGAGCATCAACCATTAACACAACTGAGGTCTCATCAGCTTGTTCGGCTGCTTGCGGAGCCCATCCTGGCCAGGCGTAATGCCTTCTGAAGTGCTCTCAGTTTTGCATATTCTTTTGTCAGCACGTTTATTGCACTGGTGGCGACCTTTGATGCCCAGTGTATGTAATCCGCGGTCACGTTGCACTTTATTATCACCGGTAGCGAACTTTGATCCCAGTGGATGTAATATGCCGTAATTTCTTTATTGTATAGTCTAGGTTTATTCTTGGTCGATATGCTATAATTTAGGTCGGAAGGTTCAGTGGATCTCAGTGTTGTCGGTCTTCAGGCCAGCCCGTTACTCATATGGGCCAAAACATGGGCCTATAATCATCTTGGGCCATTTAACAGGTCTAAATGTATAGTAGTTTTCCGCCTTTAACAGGCCGGGTAAAGTTCTAGCCAGCTGGGCCAGAGAATACCATGGGCTTTTAATAGGCTAAAACCTAGATTGGGCTAGCGTTGAGCCAAAACAATCACGGGCCAATACATGCCGAAACTGCCTAAGGCCCATGTTTGGCCCAAATAGGATGAGTCGTTAACAGGCCAAAATTTATCTCGGGCTTGTTTGGCCCAATAAACTATGGGCTCTAAGCAGGCCGGTATCCACGTGGGCCATAGGCCCAAAAGTGTCACGGGCCATTATCAGATGGGTCGTAAGCAGGCCGGATTCAACGCGGGTTGTAATTAGGCCCAACTTTTACACGGGCTATCAACAGGCCGATAGGCCAGCTGGGCTGAAATTTATCCACGAAGACTACGGGCCGTTAAGAGGCCTAAAGTTACTTAAGACAAGAAATAGCCCAGTTTCTGCATGGGTCGTTAAATGGCCTAAAGTTAAACCGGGCCGACAACGTCCCAGATGCACCACGGGCCGCTAACAGGCCGAAACTATTATCGGGCCGAACTGGTAAACATGCATTTAACAGGCTGAAATACAAACCTGGCTTAGAATGGGCCCAAAATAACAGTGGCCTGTTAACGGGCTTGATCCGGTATGGGTCGTAATTTGGCCCAAAACACCGCAGGCTGTGAACGGGCCTGATCTGATATGGGCCTCAATTTGACCCAAAACATGGCAGGCTGTTAATGGGCCAGCCGACTAGTGTCTGAAAAAAATATGGTGGGCCTTTAGCTGGGCCGACCTTTTTACCTAAAATGGGCCACTGTTGGTTGTGCCACATGTCGACATATCACTGGTGCGCGTCGGTGCTATACAGACGGTTTTTAACCCCTTTCCGCGACGACATTTGGAACTATCGCCAAGTGAGTGTGGGCGATAGGGGGTCCTACCCACACGACAAAGAAACCGTCGGGGATATGCCCTCTTGGCACACACGCTCGGCAAAATGAGGTCGTGTGTGACCAGCGAGCGCTCATATACGGAAATACATACAGTAGAGCTAAAAAATAAAATTATATAGGCGAAATTGTTTCCGGCCGCAAGTACATCCCACATAGTCAGTCCCCGCTAAACGTTTCCGTTCGTATGTACATCCCACACAGTCGCTCCAAGGAAAACGTTTCCGTTCACATGTACATCACACATAAATTTTCCCGTTAAATCGTTTGTGATAGCGTTGCCATTGCACACGGTATTAATAATTTTATCGTTTGCATTATTGAATGCATCACACACGATGCGTAGAAGAAACTGCTACGTCTTGAGCTTGTGTTGGTTTTCCCCGAAGAGGAGAGGATGATGCAGCACAGTAGCGTAAGTATTTCCCTCAGTTTTTGAGAACCAAGGTATCAATCCAGTAGGAGGCCACGCGCAAGTCCCTCGTACGTGCACAAAACGATAGCTACTCGCAACCAACGCGATTAGGGGTTGTCAATCCCTTCACGGTCACTTACGAGAGTGAGATCTGATAGAGATAATATTTTTGGTATTTTTGGTATAAAGATGCAAAGTAAAAGTAAAAGCAAAGCAAGTAAATAAAGTGATGGAGATTGATATGATGAGAATAGACACTGGGGGCCATAGGTTTCACTAGTGGCTTCTCTCAAGAGCATAGATATTCTACAAAGGTGAACAAATTACTGTTGAGAAATTGATAGAATTGAGCATAGTTATGAGGTTATCTAGGTATGATCATGTATATAGGCATCACGTCCGAGACAAGTAGACCAAACGATTCTCAAGATCTACTACTATTACTCCACCCATCGACCGCTATCCAGCATGCATCTAGAGTATTAAGTTAAAAACAGAGTAACGCCTTAAGCAAGATGACATGATGTAGAGGAATAAATTCATGCAATATGATAAATACCCCATCTTGTTATCCTCGATGGCAACAATATAATACGTGCCTTGCAACCCTTTCTGTCACTGGGTAAGGACACCGCAAGATTGAACCCAAAGCTAAGAACTTCTCCCATTGCAAGAACTACCAATCTAGTTGGCCAAACCAAACGGATAATTCGAAGAGACTTGCAAATATAACTCAATCATACATAAAAGAATTCAGAGAAGGTTCAAATATTATCCATAGATAAGCTGGATCATAAACCCACAATTCATCGGTCTCAACAAACACACCGCAAAAAGAAGATTACATCGAATAGATCTCCACGAGAGAGGGTGAGAACATTGTATTGAGATCCAAAAGAGAGAAGAAGCCATCTAGCTACTAGCTATGGACCCGAGGTCCAAGTAAACTACTCACACTTCATCGGAGGGGCTATGGTGTTGATGTAGAAGCCCTCCATGGTGGATGCCCTTCCCGTGAAGCTCCTAACAGGCCCCAAGATGGGATCTCGTGGATACAGGGAAGGTACGGCGGTGGAATTAGGTTTTGGCTCTCCTTCGATCGCTTGGTGATACGTAGGTATATATAGGAGGAAGGAGTACGCGTGAGCGTCGGGGGCCCACGAGATAGGGGCGCGCCTGGGGCGCCTCCACCCTCGTGACCACCTCCGCACTTCTTGGAGTAGGGTCCAAGTCTCTGGATCATGTTCGTGAGAAGATCACGTTCCCAAGGTTTCATTCCGTTTGGACTCGTTTGATATTTTGTTTCTTCAAACACCTAAATAGGCAAAAACATCAATTCGGGCTGGGCTTCCTGTTAATAGGTTAGTCCCAAAAGTAATATAAAAGTGGAAAATTAAGCCCAATATAGTCCAAAACAGTAGATAAAGTAGCATGGAGCAATCAAAATTATAGATACGTTGGAGACGACGTGCATCCCCAAGCTTAATTCTGCGTCATTCTCGAGTAGGTAAATGATAAAAGAGAATTTTTTATGCGGAGTGATACTTTGGCATAATTTCAATATAAATCTTCTTACTTGTGATATGAATATTCACATCCGAAAGATTTAAGACAAAAGTTCATATTGACATAAAAATAATAATACTTCAAGCATACTAACTAAGCAATTATGTCATCTCAAAATAACATGGCCAAAGAAAGTTCATCCCTACAAAATCATATGGTTAGGCTATGCTTCATTTTCGTCACACAAAGATGTTCCCAACTTCTATACCCCTCGATGACAAGCCAATCAATTGTTTCATACTCAAATAATCTCAAACTCTTTCAACCTTTACGCAATACATGAGCGCGAGCCATGGGTATAACACTATGGGTGGAATAGAAATATGATGATGGGATTGTGTGGAGAAGACAAAAAAAGTAAAGTCTCATATCGACAAGGATAATCAACGGGCTATGCCCATTAATTGATTTCAACATGAGGAGTAGGGATTGCCATGCAATGGATGCACTAGAGCTATAAGTATATGAAAGCTCTACAAAAGAAACTAAGTGGGTGTGCATCCAACTTGCTTGCTCACGAAGACCTAGGGCACTTTGAGGAAGCCCATCATTGGAATATACAAGCCAAGTTCTATAATGAAAATTCCCACTAGTATATGAAAGTGACAAAATGAGAGACTCTCTATTATTAAGATCTTAGTGCTACTTTGAAGCACAATATATGAGACTCACTACATGAAGAACAAGGTGCTACTTTGAAGCACAATATATGAGATTCACTACATGAAGAACAAGGTGCTACTTTGAAGCACAAGTGTGGTAAAAGGATAGTAGCATTGTCCCTTCTCTCTTTTTCTCTCATTTTTTTATTATATTTTTTTATTTGGGCCTTTTCTCTCTCTTTTTTTTGCCTCTTTTTTTTCCTCCGGAGTCTCATCCCGACTTATGGGGGAATCATAGTCTCCATCATTCTTTCCTCACTTGGGACAATGCTCTAATAATGATGATCATCACACTTTTATTTCTATTACAACTCAACAATTTCAACTTGAAACTTAGAACAAAATATGACTCTATATGAATGTCTCCGGCGGTGTACCGGGATGGTGCAATGAATCAAGAGTGACATGTATGTAAAATAATGCATGGTGGCTTTGCCACAAATACGATGTCAACTACATGATCATGCAATGGCAATATGACAAAAGTAATGTATGTCATAATAATGATGATGGAAGTTGCATGGCAATATATCTCGGAATGGCTATGGAAATGCCATGATAGGTAGGTATGGTGGCTGTTTTGAGGAAGATATAAGGAGGTTTATGTGTGAAAGAGCGTATCATATCACGGGTTTGGATGCACCGCGAAGTTTGCACCAACTCTCAAGGTGAGAAAGGGCAATGCACGGCATCAAGAGGTGGCAAGTGCGGAAATATAAAAGTGCGTATAATCCATGGCTCAACATTAGTCAAAAGAACTCATATACTTATTGCAAAAATTTAGAAGCCATCAAAAATCAAGTACTACGCACAATGCTCCTAGGGGGATAGATTGGTAGGAAAAGACCATCGCTCGTCCCCGACCGCCACTCATAAGGATGCACAAGCCAGGTACACTTCATGTTTAAAATTTGTTACACAACTTTAACCATACGTGCATGCTACGGGACTTGCAAACTTCAACACAAGTATTTATCAAATTCACAATTATCAACTAGCACGACTTTGATATTATTACCTCCATATCTCAAAACAATTATTAAGCATTAAATTTATCTTAGTATTCAATTCACTCAAAAGAAAGTTTCACATATCTCTAACACCAATTATATTAACATTAAGCAAATTACCATGCTATTAACGACTCTCAAAATGATCTAAGTGAAGCATGAGAGATCAAGTTTCTTTAAAACAAATCCACCACCGTGCTCTAAAAGATCTAAGTGAAGTACTAGAGCAAAACTATCAAGCTCAAAAGATATAAGTGAAGCACATAGAGTATTCTAACAAATTCCAAATCATGTATGGCTCTCTAAAAAGGTGTGTACAGCAAGGATGATGGTGGTAAACTAACAAGCAAAGACTCAAATAATACAAGACTCTCCAAGCAAAACACATATCATGTTGGTGAATAAAAATATAGCTCCAAGTAAATTACCGATGGAAGTAGATTTAAAGAGGGATGCCTTCCGGCATCCCCAAGCTTTGACTTTTTGGTGTCCTTGGATCATCTTGGGGGTGCCATGGGCGTCCCCACGCTTAGGCTCTCGCCACTCCTTGTTCCATAATCCATCAAAAGAATTCACCCAAAACTTGAAAACTTCACAACACAAAACTCAATAGAAATCTCGTGAGTTCCGTTAGAGAAAGAGAACAAAAGACTACTTTAAGGTACTGTAATGAACTCATTCTTTATTTATATTGGTGTGAAACCTACTGTATTCCAACTTCTCTATGGATTATAAACTATTTTACTAACCATAGATTCATCAAAATAAGCAAACAACACACGCAAAACAGAATCTGTCAAAAACAGAACAGTCTGTAGTAATCTGTAACTAAAGCAAACTTCTGGAACCCAAAAATTTCTACAAAAATTAGACGACCTGGACAATTTGTTTATTGATCAGAAGCAATTGGAATCACTATTTTATCCCGTTCTGGTGATTTTTAACAATTCGGGCACTGAGCGCAAAGATTCTGGAAATTACAGCAAGATCAAATGACTATCTCCCAAGAAGATCTAATAGGTTTAACTTGGCACAAACACTAATTAAAGATAAAACCACATCTAAACAGAGGCTAGATGGATTATTTATTCCTAAACAGAAGCAAAAACAAAAACGAAAAATAAAATTGGGTTGCCTCCCAACAAGCGCTATCGTTTAACGCCCCTAGCTAGGCATAAAAGCAAGGGTAGATCTAGGTATTGCCTTCTTTGGTAGGCAATCCATAAGTGGCTCTCATGATAGATTCATATGGTAATTTTATTTCCTTTCTAGGAAAGTGTTCCATGCCCTTCTTTAAAGGGAATTGGAATCTAATATTTCCTTCCTTCATATCAATAATTGCACCAATCGTTCTAAGGAAAGGTCTACCAAGAATAATAGGACATGAAGGATTGCAATCTATATCAAGAATGATAAAATCTACGGGCACATAATTCCTATTTGCAACAACAAGAACATCATTAATTCTTCCCATAGGCTTTTTAATAGTGGAATCCGCAAGATGCAAGTTTAGAGAGCAATCATCAAAATCACGGAAATCTAGCAAATCACATAAAGTTTTGGGAATAGTAGAGACACTAGCACCCAAATCACACAAAGCATGAAACTCATAATTTTTAATTTTAATTTTGATAGTAGGTTCCCACTCATCATGGAGTTTCCTAGGGATAGAAACTTTCAACTCAAGCTTTTCTTCATAAGATTGCATCAAGGCATCAACAATGTGTTCGGTAAAGGCCTTATTTTGACTATAAGCATGAGGAGAATTTAGCATGGATTGCAACAAGGAAATACAATCAATTAAAGAGAAATTTTCATAATTAAATTCCTTGAGATCCAAATTAGTGGGTTTAGCAATATCTCGATTTTTATTTCTTTCAATCCCACTTTTATCAATTTCATCATCAAGATCTAAAAACTCAGAATTCTTAGAACGCCTTCTAGGTAAAGGAAGATCATAATCAGTTTCATCAAGATTCATATGGCAAAACAAAGATTTAATAGGGGACACATCTATAACTTTCAGATCTTCATCTTGATTTTCATAGGAATTAGAAGAACACGCTTTAATAAAGGCATCTTTGGAAGCACGCATCCTAGCGGTTCTTTCTTTGCACTCATGAATGGAAATTATCATAGCTTTGAGAGACTCATTGATATCATTCTTAGGATGAATGTATCTAAGCTTTAAAGAATCAATCTTGAGAGAAAGTTTATCAACGTTCCTAGCCAAATCATCAACTTTAAGCAATTTCTCTTCAAGCAAAGCATTAAAATTCTTTTGTGAATTCATAAACTCTTTAACACTACTATCAAATTCAGAGGGCATCTTATTACAATTTACATAGTAGTTGTTGTAGGAATTTCCATAATTATTAGAAGGATTACTAGGATAAGGCCTAGGATTAAAATTACCTCTATAAGCATTGTTACCAAAATTATTCCTACCAACAAAATTCACATCCACAAATTCATTATTATTCTCAATCAAGGTAGACAAAGGCATATCATTAGGATCAGAAGAAACAATCTTAGTAAATAATTTCATAAGTTCATCCATCTTTCCACTCAAAACATTGATTTCTTCTATAGCATGCACTTTCTTATTAGTAGATCTTTCAGTATGCCATTGAGAATAATTAACCATAATATTTTCTAGGAGTTTAGTAGCATCTCCTAAAGTGATTTCCATGAAAGTGCCTCCCATGTCGAATCTAAAAGATTTCTAGAAGCAAAATTCAATCCAGCATAATTTTTTTGTATAATCATCCACAAGTTCAAACCATGAGTAGGACAATTACGTATCATTAATTTCATTCCTCCCAAGCTTGTGCAACATGTTCATGATCGAGTTGCTTAAAATTCATAATATCATTCCTAAGAGAGATAATCTTAGCGGGAGGAAAATATTTAGAGATAAAAGCATCTTTGCACTTGTTCATCTTTGCACTTGTTCCAAGAATCAATACTATTTTTAGGCAAAGATGAAAACCACGCTTTAGCACGATCTCTAAGAGAAAAAGGAAATAGCTTCAATTTAACGACATCATTATCGACATCTTTTTTCTTTTGCATATCACATAAATCAACGAAGCTATTCAGATGAGTAGCGGCGTCTTCACTCGGAAGGCCGGCAAATTGATCTTTCATAACAAGATTCAACAAAGCAGTATTGATTTCACAAGATTCATTATTGGCAAGAGGAGCAATCGGAGTGCTAAGGAAATCATTATTATTGGTATTGGTGAAGTCACACAATTTGGTAGCATCTTGAGCCATTGCGACGAACAAGCAAACTAACACACGGCCAAACAAAAGGCAAAGGAAAAAGGAGGAGGAGATTGGGAAAGAGAGGGCAAATAAAACGGCAAGGGTGAAGTGGGGGAGAGGAAAACGAGAGGCAAATGGCAAATAATGTAATGCGAGAGATAGGGATTGTGATGGGTACTTGGTATGTTGACTTTTAGTAGACCTCTAAGACAGCGGTGCCGAAATCCTTCTTGCTACGCCTTGAGCTTATGCGTTGGTTTCCCCGGAGAGGATAGGATGATGCAGCACAATAGCGTAAGTATTTCCCTCAGTTTTTGAGAACCAAGGTATCAATCCAGTAGGAGGCCACGCGCAAGTCCCTCGTACCTGCACAAAACGATAGCTACTCGCAACCAACGCGATTAGGGGTTGTCAATCCCTTCACGATCACTTACGAGAGTGAGATCTGATAGAGATAATATTTTTGGTATTTTTGGTATAAAGATGCAAAGTAAAAAGTAAAAGCAAGGCAAGTAAATAAAGTGATGGAGATTGATATGATGAGAATAGACCCATCGACGTCCGAGACAAGTAGACCGAAACGATTCTGCATCTACTACTATTACTCCACCCATCGACCGCTATCCAGCATGCATCTAGAATATTAAGTTAAAAACAGAGTAACGCCTTAAGCAAGATGACATGATATAGAGGAATAAATTCATGCAATATGATAGATACCCCGTCTTGTTATCCTCGATGGCAACAATACAATACGTGCCTTGCAACCCTTTCTGTCACTAGGTAAGGACACCGTAAGATTGAACCCAAAGCTAAGCACTTCTCCCATTGCAAGAACTACCAATCTAGTTGGCCAAACCAAACGGATAATTCGAAAAGACTTGCAAAGATAACTCAATCATACATAAAAGAATTCAGAGAAGATTCAAATATTATCCATAGATAAGCTGGATCATAAAACCACAATTCATCGGTCTCAACAAACACACCGCAAAAAGAAGATTACATCGAATAGATCTCCACGAGAGAGGGGGAGAACATTGTATTGAGATCCAAAAAGAGAGAAGAAGCCATCTAGCTACTAGCTATGGACCCGAAGGTCCAAGTAAACTACTCACACTTCATCGGAGGGGCTATGGTGTTGATGTCGAAGCCCTCCGTGGTGGATGCCCCCTCCGGCGGAGCTCTAGAACAGGCCCCAAGATGGGATCTCGTGGATACAGGAAGGTATGGCGGTGGAATTAGGTTTTTGGCTCTCCTTCTGATCGTTTGGGGATACGTAGGTATATATAGGAGGAAGGAGTACGTTGGTGGAGCGTCAGGGGGCCCACGAGGTAGGGGGGCGCGCCCTCCACCCTCGTGACCGCCTCTGGCACTTCTTGGAGTAGGGTCCAAGTCTCCTGGATCACGTTTGGTGAGAAGATCACGTTCCTGAAGGTTTCATTCCGTTTGGACTCCGTTTGATATTTTGTTTCTTCAAAACACTGAAATAGGCAAAAAAAAAGCAATTCTGGGCTGGGCCTCCAGTTAATAGGTTAGTCCCGAAAGTAATATAAAAGTGAAAATAAAGCCCAATATAGTCCAAAACAATAGATAAAGTAGCATGGAGCAATCAAAAATTATAGATACATTGGAGACGTATCAGAAACTATGTGGCAAAGGATGTCCATTACGCACAGTTTTTATGTGGTAAACGTTTGCGCAAGGTGGCCTAACACAAACAGTTTTCAAGAGGAAGTCATGTGTGCAGTGGAGATTGATCTCACACGTGGTGGATCCTAGAAACGTTTCTGATCTCCATGTATATCGCAGATGTTTCGCTTTCGCAAACCGTGTGCAGTGTAATCCTAATTTAAAAATCACATGTTTTGAATTTGAAAGTAGGCAATCACTTATTTCATAACCAACCATGTTTATTACAAATATAGATTCAACCATGAATGCATAATTCGATGCAGAGGTACATATAGTGAAGAACTACAGAAGCACCAAGTAAAGAATGATGAACCACAGTTGTACTAATGACTGTAAAGAGAGAGGCGAAAGAAATTCTGGTTGCTGGAGAAGGTGAAGCGGAATGCCCATATTGTGCCCTCCTCCATGCATAATTCACGCACGACTCTAGGCTAACCCCTTGTGATGGCTGCCCGTCCATCCTTCACTGTCTTCATTAGGACTTCTCGATGCTCATTGTAGTCTGGATGAAATACTTTAACCTTCATTGTGTGTCCACCAATCATGTACTTTGTGAGGTAATCTTGAGTGAACTGCTTCGGGAACCACTGGGAACGAAAAAGATTCAGACATTTCTAACAACTCATTATGGGTAGTAAAAAGAGAAGGTTGCAGAGTTTGTAGTTACCATCCTACAGCTCACTGTTGTGTTGGATAGAGCATAAACAAATAATTTGCTTGCCACCATTCGTATCTTTTTGCTAATAATCCTTATCAGTTTCCTCACTTGATGCTTGTTCATCAATATCTCATTGCCCCATACGCAAAAAGGGTTGATGCATGGATCCTTGCCAAGGGCATATGTACCTACAAGCAACAAGTCAATATTAGAAGCTAACTAGTGTCCAGTCCTGGATCTATATGCACTACATTATGGAACGACGGGGGGAGTACAAGCCGAGGGATGAAGCTAACCTCGGCGGAAATGGTGGCCACTCCAGTTGTTGTCCTGCATAAGTAGTGGAAAGGCATGATAAGTACAGCAACCTTAAGATCAAACAAATATAGCAAAGGTAAACAACATCATCTCCAAATGATAGCTTGAATGTGTTGGTTTCAGCATGCTGTTAAAGCAGATATAAAATGGAAGGCAATGTTACCGACGGCATGCTTAACAGCCATCAAATATTGCAATTCAAACTGGTATTGTTGAAAATGAATAGAACGTAGGTAATGCTTCAACATAACATTGGATAAATGTGTAAAACTGAAATAAAGGGCATGTGATAACTACGCCAGGAATAACTGGAACCAAATATAGCCGTTCAAACTGTTATTGATGTAGTCGAGCGGCATAGTTCCGACTTGCACATAATGAACAACACATTGTGAATGACTGAAATAAACAAGGCATAAATGACCAGTATAACAACTAAATATAGCCATTGAAAACTGAACAGAGTCTCACTCCAACCAACCTAACAAGCAAATACAGATAAACATGGCATATGTGTCGGATTTCGGGTTCCGGCAGACCCTTGAGGTTCGAACACTGGGGTACGCACGGAGATCTTTCCCCTACCAGCTCACGCGTGAATGGATTGCGAGGGATCTAACCTAGGAACGATGAACAACACAAGAGACACAAGGTTTATACTGGTTCGGGCCACCATCGTGGTGTAATACCCTACTCCAGTGTGTGGTGTGGTGGATTGCCTTAGGGGCTGATGATGAACAATACAAGGGGAGAACAGCCTCGCGAGGGCTGTTCTTGGGCTGGTGCGATGAATTGCTTGGGTGAGTTCAGTCGCCTCTTTCTTTCTCTCTGCTAGGGCTCTATCAGATGCCTCTACTCTGTGGTGGCTAGCTCTATTTATAGTGGGAGGCCCTGGACCTCTTCCCAAATAATGAGCGGGAAGGGCGCCAATAATTGGCCATTTTGAAGGGGAACATCTAGTACACTTATCCTGACTAAAGTTGGTCTTCGGCTTCCAAAGGCTCTGACGGTGACGCCGTCCTAGGCTCCACGATGACCTCCATCCTGCCGTTCTGCTGGTCTTGGTCTTGTTGCACCAAAGCGGTAACCTTTGCCTGATGCCTTGGCCTGTGCTTGCCTCCTTTGCAACAAAGGGGAAACGAGGACACCGCGAGTCGGGCGCCTCACTGGTCTCGATCGTCATGGCTTGCATCACGGGCACCCTCATGAGGTACCTGCCTTGATCTCTCCGCCTCCTCGCGAGCCCGCTCGACGAGGCTGCTCCTGAGGGAGGTTCCTGTCGTCCGCCCCGCGAGGCTAGGCCCCTCGCGAGGGTCTTGAGCTTGAGCTGATGTAGTTGGGCCGTGATGGGCCCCCACTTGAGCCACGCCGCAAGCCGCAGGCAGGCAAGTCTGGGGACCCCCGTTCCTAGAACGCCGACAGTAGCCCCCGGGCCCAAGGCGCGCCCGGACTTGGCTTAGCAGAGAAGCGAAGGGGCAAGTGCGAAGCACCATGGGCCCCAACAGCCTGCGGCCTTGGGCGCCGCGTGGCGATTGGTTGGTCGTGGGTGTCTCCGCTTCCCCACGATGCCTCGGCAACCGCATGACTTGACAAGTCCCTACACGCAGAAATGGGTCATGATTACCTGCGATCGTGGAGGCGGACGGTTGGCCTCCTCCGGCTATAAGTACGGAACGGCGCAAGCCCTTCCAGTCCATCTCCTCTCGCTATTCCTTTCTCTTCATCTTTGCCCTTGCTCCACATTGCGACAATGGCTCCGATCCGCCGGTTTTCCGCAGAAGAGAAGGGAAAGGCCCCCCGAGAGGGTCCCGACCCACTTCCTGCGAGGAAACGGCTAGTCCTCTGCCGCCGAGATGAGGGCGCCCGGCAGGAGGTGTCGAGGCCCTGTTACGAGCGGCTACCGCCAGGGTTCCCGCTGCCCTTGTACGCCCGCGTTGAGGGCCCTGATGGAGTAGACGCCGAGCGCCATGGACGCCGCCGCCGTCGGTGCCGACAGGTCACGGCGGTGCGCGTCGTTCCTCCTGGAGTCCATGCCGAGGGCTCCTCCCGAGAGCTTGTGCTCCACGCCGCCATGCCTCCTCAATCTTGGATTCGCCTTACTCCCTCCTTCGCCTTCGAGATCCCGCAGAGGGGCCCTCTGGAGCTCTGGTTGCAGCACGCTGGCTGCAGCACCCCTGCGACCAGAGCGGAGGTTGCGGTTGTCGCTCCGGGCAAGGTCTACATGACTCGGGGCTGGGGCGAGATCGCCCGGGTCTGCCGGACGAGGGGCGCCCTCGTGATCCATCTGGAATACGATGGCACTTCCTTGATGTTCTTCAAGGTCTTCGACACGGAAGGACGCCGGATGGAATGCTGCCCCGAGAAGGGCAGTCGGGGCATCGTCATGGCAAGGACTAGGCCCGTCGGTCGCCCCCTCGGCAGCTCCTCGGGCAGCAGCGAAGGGACCGGAGGGTCCAGCACCTCCGCCGAGCTTCTGGAGACTCCGGAGACGAGCGACGACAGCTATGAGCCCCCGAAGCTCAAGGCCCGCCGAGCTGGGCGCGGGCGCTTCAAAGCAACCGGCGCCGGTGATCCGGATGAGGTTGGCGCCGCGCTGGCGCCCATCGCTGATGATGGCGTCTCCTGCAGAGGCACGCGTGGTCGGCGTTCCTTAGGATTAGCACCTTTTATTTCACGCAAAGAATCAAGTAGCACCCCTGGGGTATGTAAGGCGCTGGCCATGTTTTTGTGAATATTATGTCCTTATGATGAATCGATGTGAGATGCTCATTCTGCCCCAGCTCAGCTCCCCCTTTCTTTCCTCACGAGGGCTTTGGTGCTCTGCGCTGCCAGGTCCTGGTCCCCAGGTAGGCTTCAGCCGTCGTTGGTATGACAGGTCGTGATGCCGTGGGTCAAGGCCAGGAGGTGAGCGGCCCGAGGTCCAGTAAGAGCCCCTGAGTCGCGATGCTCAGGAGTCCCCTTAGCACTCAAGCGGCCTCCCCTGGGCAAGAAAGGTAGGCAGCTTTGCCGTGATAGAGCAGCAATAGGCATGGATTTAGTGCTGAGTCGGATCGGTTTTTGCGTGACTTATCTTGCGAGTTTGGAGCGGCGTTCGATGAGGTGCCGTGTCTGTGCGACGACAACTGAGATGTTTCTGGGTTGGGTCCTCGCGAGCTTCTTCCCTCTCCCCCGAACTTTCCTTAATGCTCTACGTCCTCAGGTCCCGGCCCTCGAGCGAGCTCAGCCGCCGCTGGTATGACAGGTCGCGATGCCGTGGGTCAAGGCCAGGGGGTGAGGGCTGGAGAGCCAGTAAGAGCCCATGAGTCACGATGCTCAGGCGCCCCCCTTTTAACGTGCAAGCGGATCGCGCCGGAGAGGTGGAGAGAAGGCTCGTGAGGCTGCCAGCGTTAATCCCGGAGCAGGTCCTGCGTACCAATCACGAGGGGAAACAAGGTTGTTCGTTACGGTTGCCAGCCAACCATTGGTCGCTCCGAGGGAGTGATCGGGGGCACTGAGGGCTTGGTGAGGTGGTGCTTGTGGGGCTGCCACGGCCAGAGCTCAGCCACTCAGATTTATCGGCGTTGCAGGGACGGACCCGTGCGCAAGTGCCGTGCCTGAGCGAGCGGCTCCAAAGGTAGGTGTCAATCGAGCAGGCGATTAGGTCAAGCATGTTATGTATGAATAAGCAAATCCATCTAGATAGGTGCGGAGAAAGCATAAGCCACTGGGTCTGGCCCGAGCAGCTTGGGGATAATGCAGCCCGAGAGGCGCCCCCAACAAGGTAAGTAAAGAACATAAGCAAAACGGATACATGCCGCAGGGACGGACCCACGCAGCCTGGGAATGATGCAGCCTGAGGGGCGCTCCCAGCTGAAAACGAAACTTGGAAAGGTGTCACCTGATATGGTCGGGGATGGCGGGATGTTGATGTAGCGGATGACGCGTGATGAGGACGCCGGCCCTCACGAGCCCTCCGGACCTAGAGCCTCGGGAGGCTCCGGGAGCACGGGGGGTTCCTGGAGAGCCATCTCCATCTCTGCCAGGATCGCGTGTTGCTTGACCTCCTGAGCCTCCAGAGCGCACCTCAAGAAAGCGCCGATGGGCGGTAACCGCTCGGCAGCAGCCGAAAGGCATGCAAACGTAGCTGTGAGGTGGACCTCGCAACGCCCCACGCGTGAGGGCCAGAGGCGCTCTGAGACGCGCCCGGTTGAGCCTGGTATGTTGATGCAGATTCACAGCCCAAAGATCCTCGCCTGGATGTGGGGCCACGGCAGCGGCAGGCGGCGGCGGCGCCTTGCGACTCTTGACTCTGTAGCTCCTGGGTGCTCCTCGTGATGAACTCCTGAGGGTTTGGCCCTCCTTGCCTCATACCTTCCTGAGGGAAACGTGCCTTGAAGCACGCTTCCAAGTGGTGCCCGAGCGCCTCCCTCATGACTCCGGCTAGGTCGGTGGCTCGCCATGAAAGAGCCCCCGAGCCCCGCCTGAGGAGGGCGCCGGGCGCGCCTTCCTATGCGATAGAGGGTGGCGCCCCTTGAACGGGCGTGGGTCCTGTTGCCACGCCTCCTGAGGTGCCTACCCCATGAGGGCTTGGACCAGGCGAAGCCTTCTTCTTAGGGATCGCCTCGGGAAGTCTCCCGCTCCTGTGATCTGGGTCTTCGATTGCTGCAGCTTGGAAGGCACGCTCAAGAGAGCACACTGCATCCCTTTCCTCACAAGGCACTGTGATGACTCCTCTGCTTCCTAGCATCTTGAGGACATTGTATCCATGGTGGGTCACTGCCATGAACTTGGCCAAAGCTGGGTACCCGAGGATGGCATTGTATGGCAGGCGAATGTGGGCGACGTCAAAGTCGATGAGCTCGGTGCGGTAGTTGTTGCGCTGTCCGAAGGTGACAGGAAGACGAACTTGCCCTATCGGGATGGTGGAGCCGTCGGTAACTCCTGAGAAAGGCTTGGTCAGCTTAAGCTGATCGTATGGCACTTGGAGATCGTTGAATGTCTCGACAGATAGGACGTTGAGCCCTGCTCCGTCGTTGATGAGGGTCCTGGTGACTTGCACGTTGCTGATGACTGGTGAGCAAAGCATGGGGAGGACCCCGGCCGTTGCCGCGCACTTGAGCTGATCCGCTGAACTGAACGTGATAGCACATGACGACCACCTGAGAGGGCGTGCGGCCTCTGGCTTGGGGAGGACTGCGTTCACCTCGTGAGCAAACTGCTTGAAGATGCTACCGAGAGGTCAGGGCCTGGCGCCACCCAGATGCAAGCGATCGCGCATGGCTCCTGAAGCCCCAGCCCCTCGCCCCGATGATTGTCTTCGTACCTCCTTGGCGGCTGAGGCAAAGGTGGGAGCCCTGCGTTGCCTTGAGGGCGGTCCTCACAAGGCTGGTCTCTCCAACCTCCCTCGCGAGGCTGGTCCTGCCAGCGGTCCTCGCAAGGTCTGTCACACCATCCCCGGCGACGGCCACGGTCTTCCCAACGTCCTGCGCCTCTTCCTCCTCCCCGGCCGTAGCCTCGATCATTGTGCTCAGGGCGTCTGCCGATACGCCCTTCTTGCACGGCCCTGAGCTCCTGGCATTCGTTGGTGTTGTGGGTGTGGAGGTCATGGTACACGCAGTACCGGCTGCCCTTGGATGACTCGGGCTGATCCCCGCCTCGCTTGGTGTCTAGTTCTGCCGCAAGCACGACAGCCCCCTTGCGCTTCACGTCCTTGGCCTTGGGCTTCTTCTCTTCTGGATCGGCAGCTGGAAGCTCGAGGAGGGAGAGGCGCCCTTCCTCAGCCCTGGCGCATTTGGTCGCCAAGTTGAACAGCTCCAGTGATGTGCACAAGTCTTCATGCATTGCTAGCTCCTCCTTCATCTTGATGTCACGCATGCCATCGAAGAAGGCTGAGATGATGGCCTCCTCAGTCACCTTGGGAATCTTGAGGCGGGCATTGTTGAAGCGCTGGATGTACTTCTGCAGGGTCTCTCCTGGTTGCTGCTTGATGCGGCGCATGTCGCTCACGGCCGGAGGCCGGTCGCGAGTGCCTTGGAAGTTGGCGATGAAGCGGGTGCGCATCTCGTCCCAGGAGGAGATCGTGCCGGGAGCCAGGTTCAGGAGCCAGGTTCGGGCTCCGTCCTTCAACGCCATGGGGAACCAATTCGCCATGACCTTTTGTCCCCGTTGGCGGCTTCGATGCCCAGCTCGTAGAGCCGAGGAACTCCACGGGTCGGCTGTGCCGTCAGAAGCGAGGAGGCAGGTCTGGCTTGAACTTGCCGGGCCACGCGACGCTACGTAGCTCGGCGGTGAAGGCGCAACAGCCTGCAGTGGCCACTGGAGCTCTCTGATGATGTGGGGCTTGCTCTTGTGGATTCCCGCGCACCGCTGCCTGGAGCAGCGCGGGGTCTTGACGCGGTGGCGCTGGAGCGTGATCGCGGCGCTCCGGTGCTGGGAGCACGCGAGCACCTTCTTGGGGACGAGGGATCTCCTGGCAGCTCCTTTCTTGTTGCGCGGGCACCAGACGCGGAGGGTCTCGGCCCGGGGCCACGCGCCTTGGAGCCAGGGCGCCTTCTTGGGAAGGAGGTGGCGGGGGCACCTCCGGCTCCCTGCCTCCCGCACGGGGTGAAGGGCGAGGCAGCGAGAGGGACGGCGCAAGGGAGCCCCCTGCGGCACGGACGAGCTCGGTGACGCGGTCGAGCAACTCCTCGTGAAGCGTCGTTGTGGCGGTGCGGTAGGAGCTCGTTTGCGCGATGGCGGCTCGAGCCTCCATGGGGCCTTGATGTAGCTTGGCGGGGCGAAAGAACCCGGCAAGGGCGAGCGAAGGAGTGGCGGTGCGGCCTTCTCGCCTCACCGATGGATGCAGGGACGAAGCCTGCTGCTCGTTCCCCGCCAGGCCAGTGGCAGCGTTGGCGGCAGGCGACGGGGAACGACGGGGGTGTCCGCCGACGGGAGCCATCTGGGCGACTCGAGCAGCGCGAGCAGCCCGGCGCTCAGTGTGAGCTCGGCGAGCGTCAGCCATGGACACGACGAAAGATCACACGCGACCAGCGGAAGAAGGATTCCGACGCACCCCTACCTGGCACGCCAAATGTCGGATTTCGGGTTCCGGCAGACCCTTGAGGTTCGAACACTGGGGTGCGCGTGGAGATCTTTCCCCTACCAGCTCACGCGTGAATGGATTGCGAGGGATCTAACCTAGGAACGATGAACAACACAAGAGACACGAGGTTTATACTGGTTCGGGCCACCGTCGTGGTGTAATACCCTACTCCAGTGTGTGGTGTGGTGGATTGCCTCAGGGGCTGATGATGAACAATACAAGGGGAGAACAGCCTCGCGAGGGCTGTTCTTGGGCTGGTGCGATGAACTGCTTGGGTGAGTTCAGTCACCTCTTTCTTTCTCTCTGTTAGGGCTCTATCAGATGCCTCTACTCTGTGGTGGCTAGCTCTATTTATAGTGGGAGGCGATGGACCTCTTCCCAAATAATGAGCGAGAAGGGCGCCAACAATTGGCCATTTTGAAGGGGAACATCTAGTACACTTATCATGACTAAAGTTGGTCTTCGGCTGCCAAAGGCTCTGACGGTGACGCCGTCCTGGTCTCCACGATGACCTCCATCCTGCCGTTCTGCTGGTCTTGGTCTTGTTGCACCGAAGCGGTAACCTTTGCCTGATGCCTTGGCACATGCTTGCCTCCTTTGCACCAAAGGGGAAACAAGGACATCACTTGCCGGCACCCGCCTGGTCTCGATCGTCATGGCTTGCGTCACGGGCACCCTCGTGAGGTACCCTGCCTTGATCTCTCCGCCTCCTCGCGAGCCTGCCTGACGAGGCTGCTCCTTAGGGAGGTTCCTGTCGTCCGCCCCGCGAGGCTTGTCCCCTCGCGAGGGTCTTGAGCTTGAGCTCATGAAGCTGGGTCATGCTGGCCCCCACTTGAGCCGCGCCGCAGGCCGCAGGTAGGCAAGTCTGGGGACCCCCGTTCCCAGAACGCCGACAATATGCTTGAAAACTGGACAAATGCTCACTTCAACCAACCTAACAAGCAGATAAAGATAAACAAGGCATCTGCTTGATAACTGGACAAATGCTAAAAAATCAACCTAACAACCAAATACAGATAAACAAGGCATCTGCTGATAACTGGACAAATGCTAAAAAAGCAACCTAACAACCAAATACAGATAAACAAGGTATCTCGCTTGATAATCGGACAAATGCTCATCAGCAACCAAATTAAGAACCAAATACAGATAAACAAGGCATCTGCCAAGAATCGGAAAATGCTCACTCCAACCAACCTAACAACCAAATACAGATAAACAAGGCATCTACTCACTATAAAAAACCGAATATAGCCATTCGTGAAACTGAAGTGGACAATTCATACTTAAACATCACATAGCCCTATTGAACAATACATTTTTGCATAACTGGAATAAATAAACACGGCACAGTTAAAGCACCGCACGGAAAATGCTACTACAACAAAGGGTACGGGTTGGCAAGCTAGAAAAGGTAAGATTTGCTGATAGAATGTTTCCTCACATTTCATGGACGGGATCCTTCCAGTTGGAAGAGCACATACCCATGGTGCGCTCTCTGATGTCACAGATGGGCTGTTTTACCTTGGAAGAACCTTCGTGGGTGCCCTCCTCATGGTCATGGTCGTGGTCGATGAGATATGACTTGGCAATTGAGGATCCCAAGCCGCCGTCGTAGAACGTGTCCTTCAGAAATGATAAAATGGGCTCGATGGCATATAAAGCTCGCAAATCCTTGACCGCTTGGCGGAGGAGATCAGCGGCAGGGTCGCGAAGAGATCGACGGCTGTTGAACCAGAGGGGTTGGGGATGGACCACTTAACCTGTGACATGGCCCGCATGAAGCCGTCAGTGTGGACGAGCTTGATGTCGTAGCCAGCTTTCCCGAGATACAGTAATACGCTAGCCCACTGACATGAAGCCTTCGGCATGGCAACATAGTCAACATCTTCACCGGCTTCCGCGGTGACGTGTTGCTCCGGGATTGACAGGTTGATGCAAATGGCGGCCACCTCACCAACGTCCGCCAGAGAGGCCATGATAAACCTCTTCTTGGCCGAATGCTCGTCGGGCTCCCCGGGATACGTGGTCGAGCTTAGGCTGCGGCATTCTGGAGCAGGGGATGTGGATCTGGCGGGAAGAGACACCGCAGGCCTCATCTAAAAACTCAGGGGAGTGGGGTGATGGTATGGGAATTGCTGGGTAACCTGACCTTTATTATCTAAGCTAGGAGGAACGGGCAGACCGACAGGGGTTGGCGGCGGCGCCGGCCGCGAGCTAGGGTTCGGGGGGAGGGGGCGGGTGGGGCACTGTGGAGGGGTTGGTGTTTGAGGATACGCCACGGCTACTGGGAATTTTAGTAATGGTGGGTGGAGATGGTGGTGGACAAGGGAGGGCGACAGTTCAAATGCCTCGGCTACTGCAATTTTACTATAAGGTCGGTGGTGGAGGAGTGTGGGCGACGGTTGAAGTACGGCGACTACTAAAATTTGGGTAAAGGAATTGATGCGGGGCGGGAGTGCCCAAGACCGCGCACAACCCAATAACAATATGCGTGTATGATAATAAGGAAAAGTGGCGCGGATCCGCCGATTTTTGCGATGCTCAAGGCGGGTAGTTTGTTTTTTTTATTTCTAGCTAGCTGGTCTATCGCACACGGTTCATCCTAATTTCCAAATAAAAATACCCGCCTTTAGCTTGCACAGGTGGTGGTTTTACAGCACACTTGCATCGCACACGGTTAAGCCAGTACCTCCACCCTTTGCTCGCGCTTGCACGGTCGTGGTCATTTCAGCGCAATTGCATCGCACACGGTTGAGCCAGTACCTCCACCTTAATTTGCTCGCGCTTGCACGGTCATGGAGATTTCAGCGCGCTTGCATCACACACAATTGAGCCAGTACCTCCACCTTAATTTGCTCGCGCTTGCGCGGTCGTGGTGATTTCAGCAGACTTGCATCGTACATAGTTGAGCCAGTACCTCCACCTTAATTTGCTCGCGCTTGCGCAGGCGTGGTGATTCACATCGCACTTGTATCACACACGGTTAAGATATTATACCCCGTGTCCGTTGAGCGTCATCAGAGTATTTGCAGCAAAAAATAACGTTAGAGAGGGTCAAAAGACAGCCACACCAGCATGTGGCCCAAATATATATGAGTGAAAAGGGTGGTTTGTGATGTTCAAAATTCCAATGCACAACTTTGACCATGCTGGCCCACGGTTGGGCGCGTCGTTGAAGATCGATGAGAGGGGCCAGAAGTCAAAACCACTTGGAAGTGGCCAAATATATGTACGAATATTGGGGATCTTTAAAACTTTAAATACACAATGCATAACTTTGGTGGCACCTGCCTCGCAAACTCGAAAGCACCCTAACAACCACCTAGCTAGGATATATATAATGACATAATGTCGTACCTAGCTAGGATGCTTCGCCCACCACCTCCTACTTCGTGTTAGCGGGGTGGATGCACATAATGATCAATACTTTGGTCATACATGCATGTCGCCATGACCTGCCATAAGACGGACCAATGAATCTATCGTTTGGTCAAATGACAGTTGTTATTGTCGATAAACCGCTTGGGCCAATAGATTGAACCATCATAAAAACCGCACGGGAGGGACCACAAAACGAGCACCTCTTGCATGTGGCCCAAAATGATGTACGTTGGGAAGGGGTGATGTGTGTTTTCAATATAGAATAATGTACAATTTAGATGTGGTGCCTACCTCTCGATACAGACAACAACCATGAAGGCAAGGTAGTTAAGGACGAGATACGCAGGGTTTGATGTAGGTCGAACCCAGCAATCCGAGCATGTGGGAGGGAATCCTGACAACGCATGAGCTCGAGCTTTGGTTGAGCAACATGTGACCGGCCCTAATACGAACTAGGAGAAATCCATTCATGGCCAACACATAATACCCTTCATTATCGGTCAAAGGGGTGATATATATACACTCGGGGATCCCACATATATGCGTGTTGTCACAAAAAAACCCGCACAAGGGAGACGTGGTCGATGGGAAGACCCCATATACACTGCATCTGGCCCGAAAATATGTATGGGTATGGTGCTGTGTGATGTGTTTAAATCCCAAATGCACAACTTTGATGGGCCACCAACTACATTACAAACCGAACATCGTACCCGACTCCAAGCCTGGTTCAATACGTATGATGTCAATTTCCCAACTTCGAGGCGGCGGGGGGGGGGGGGGTCATCTCACGCATGCGCTCAAACTTTATTTGGTCTGGCATGGGATACACACACACACACACACATCTATACACCTATATAGTGTGAGAATAACTTTGAAAGCTGGTCGTTGGATGAAACCAATTCGACGGTACAGAGATGGCAAATCCGAGCACTACTTGCCATTGGATATCATCTACATTCCACCAGATTCTGCCACATGCATGTACAATCTAGAAGACTCCATGGTTGAACTTAAGCATAATGCACAAACCTCAAACACACAAGCACTTCTCCTTTGTTCTCTAGAATCTTCCATATCTTAATTGCCCAAACCTTTTTTAAATGAATTGTCACTTTTTGTTTTTACCTTTACAATGCACAATTCCATGAATCTTAAAATTGATTTTTTATAGAACTAATTTATTTTGGATGAGATGAACTATAAGAATTAAACGAACATCTACATCATGCATATATGACTCAAAGCTTACATGCTATAGTGTGGTATTTATTCATAATTTGGTTACCAAATCTCATGCGTGCAATGCACGCATACCTTACTAGTATCAATAGGAAACCATCATGGTCAAACCCTTCTCATTCTGGGTCAAAGGGATAGATTGTGTGGGGCCCCCTAATTGTCAGTAAAGGATAGTATATATACCTCGGCGAGTGCACAGATATGTGATGCGTCTATAAGCCACACAAGGGAGAGATGCTCGAGAAGAACACCCTGCCCCCTATACCTTGCATGCAACCTGAAAAAGGTTTATATAATCGCCATACAGGTCAAGTCAATCATTCTTTAATTTTTTAGAGCAAAAAATAACCCATAAAAACATAGTAGGTTTATATAATCGCCATGACAAGTCTGGTCAATCATTCTTTATTTTTTAGAGCAAAAAATAACCCATAAAAACATAGTCTACAAATTAGCAAAACAAGGATCCCAAGGTTTATATAATTGCCATTATAGGTCATCATAGAGATATATTAATATATCTCTATAATGATATTTAGCACGCTTAACTTCTGCGTTCTATTCGACTAGGCTAGCGGATGGGAAGCCGGCCCTTGCTGATAAGAATTGCCTCCTTGCCATTAAGGCGTTTCACGCTGTCGAAAGGGCTCAGGGTTGCCGTTAGATCTGGGAGCATCCAACGATGCACACGTATGATCTGTGGCGTTTGGCTTTTGGCCAATCAGAACGCATGACTCAGATCGCGCGCGCAGCAAAGGGGGGCATCGGCCACGGTTTGGTAGGCAGACGGCTTTCGTGTGTGAACCGTGTGCTATTTGAAAACATTTTTTTGGAGGGGCTATTCGAAAACATTTACATGTGCTATCAAAAGGGATGAGGATCGCTGTTCGATCAAGGAGAATCCAACGGTGCAGACGTACGATTCGTGGGGTTTGGGTTCTGGCCAATCAGAACGCATGACTCAGATCGCGTGCGCAGCAGGAGAGGGGGATATCATACGGAAACCAACATTCGGTGGAAACCGGTGAAAACCACGAGAAAAAGATGTTTTGAAGTTTCAAAAAAAACTGAAAAAAATGTGGGATGTTAAGAGGATGATGTTTTATTGCCACACAAAATTTCAATTTGAAACACATTACGAGATGTGAGCTGTGAAAAAGACAAAATCAGCGCTGAATAGTGCCGAATTGTAATGTCACTATTCAGGGCTGAATTTATCTTTTTCTGTCTTTTTCATATCTCACATCTCGTAATGTTTTTCAACTTGAAATTTGGTGTCACAATAAAACATCACCTTCTTAACATCCCACATTTTTTTCAGATTTTTATGAAACTTTAAAATATGGTTTCCACAAAGTTTTCATTGAATATCGGCCTTCGTGAGTGAACTGTGTGCTATTTGAAAACATTTCGTGAGAAGAATCTCGGTTTCTAAATCCCCGTAAATCCAAAACTAAGACGAAAATCATGAAACTTGGCATGGTGTCACGACATGGCACTTATATGTCGAGGAATTTTTTTTGTCCATTGTGGCGCAAGTTTTATTACAAGCCTCTTACAAACCGGAGCTTCTCTCAAAGAAGCCTCGTGGCTCCGATAGGGAAACATGTCCCCCTTGTGGGTGAAACGTAATCACTGCCGCTTTTCGCCTTGTATTTTCTTCTACCGGCAACATGGAACGACAGGATATCAATGCTGACATTTAAACTTATTCAGGGTTCATTTGGCCTTTTTATACACTAATTGAGTTTCCTAGGCATTTAATGCCCATAATTCAAATCTGAACTACAAATACATGCTCCAGTTCACCAAAATGGCTAGAAAAAATATACATGTGTCCTTGGGTTCATGTTTAGGTCCCATGCCAGGAATGGGACCGAATTACAACCGTACCGATGTCATGGCTCGTCCTTAAACATTTCGAATCTTGGTTTATAAGTCCTCGTAAACCCTAAACTCACCATAAAGTCATCAAAGGTGGCATGGTGTCACGTCATGGCACATATATGTCGTGGTAAAACATTGTTCAATTTGGGCCAAGCTTTATTACAAACCTCTTACAAAAATCGGAGCTTCTCTCAAAGAAGCCTCGTGGTTCGATAAGGGAAGCGTGTTCCCCTTGTGGGTAAACGTAATCACTACCACTTTTCGCCTTGTATTTTCTTCCACGGGCAACATGGAACGACATGATATCCGTGCTGAAATTTAAACTTATTCAGGGTTCATTTGGCCTTTTTATACACTAATTGAGTTTCCTAGGCATTTAATGTCCATAATTCAAATCTAAACTTCAAATACATGCCCCAGTTCACCAAAATGGCTAGAAAAATTATACATCTGTCCTTGGGTGCATGGAATGGGAACGAATTACAACCGTGCGGTGTCCTGGCTCGTCCTCAAACATTTCAATCTCGGTTTTATGTCCCCATAAATACTAAACTCAGCAGAAAGTCATCAAAGGTTGCATGGTGTCACGTCATGGCACATATATGTCGTGGTAAAAACATTGCCAATTTAGGCCAAGCTTTATTACAAACCTCTTACAAACCAGAGCCTGTCGCAAGAACCCTCGTGGTTTCGATAGGGAAACGCGTCCCCTTGTGGGTCAAATGATAATCACTCCCTCTTCTAGCCTCGTATTTTCTTCTACACGCGACATGGAACAACTGGAGATTCGCACTGAACTTTGAAATTATTCAGGGTTCGTTTGACCTTTTTTATTCATTAATTGAGTTTTCTAGGCATTTCAATGTCCATAATTCAAATCCGAACTACAAATACATGCTCCAGTGCACCAAAATGGCTAGAAAAAACGTACATGTTTCCTTGGGGTGCATGTTTAGGTCCCATGGAATGAATGGGAACGAATTCAACCGTCTTGCCGTCCTGACTTGGCCACAAACATTTCAAATCTTGGTTTTTAAATCTATGTAAATCCAAAACTCACCAGGAAATCATGAAACTTGGCATGGTGTCACTACATGGTACATATAATTGCCCAATTTGGGCGAAGCTATATTACAAGCCTTTTACAAACCGGAGCCTGTCGCAACCCTCGTGGTTCTGGTAGGAAAACATGGCCCTCTTGTGGGTGAAACAATAATCCCTGCCTCTTCTCGCCTTGAACTTTGTTTTCTAGAGGCAACATAGAATAACAGGAGTGTCGGGCTGAAATTTGAAACTGTTTAGGGTTCGTTTGGCCATTGTATATATATTACTAATTACTAAGTTTTGAATGCATTTAATGTAGTCCATAGTTCATATTTGAACTACAACCACATGCTCCAATGAAGCAAAATGGGTGGGAAATCGTACATGTGTCATTGGGTGCATGTTTAGGTCTCATTTAAGGAATGGGAATGGATTACAAACTTGTTGTCGTCCTGAAACATTGAGAATATCGGTTTTTAAATCCCAGTAAATCAAAAATTCACCCAAAAACATGAAACTTGGCATGGTTTCATGACATGGCACATATATGCCGTGGTAAAAAAATCATCCAGTTTGAGAAGAGGCGCACACATTAGTAGCCAACGAAGTCCTTTTTGAAACAAAAAGCTGACACATTAATATCGCAAACAGTTGTATTATATTAACCGTGTCAAAATTTAACCATACTCGGTGGCGTGCGTGCAGCTGTTTGACTAGACGAGACGAGCGCGATAAGTCCACCATGCAGGCTCGACGGGACGCATGCGAGCAGTCCGCCGCGCAGGCTCGACGGGACGCGTGCAACTTGTCCACCTCGCAGGCTCAACGGGACACGTGCGAGCAGCAAGGCCGCCCATGCTCACTGGGAAGCGAGCTCTTTGAGCCCCATGCACCAGCCGACGCCCGCCTCGCTCACAACTTCTCCATTAATGGGTTAATTAAAGCACCTAGACGGAGGGTGTTTGCTTGTGATCCCATGACAACATTTGCTTTGTTCGTGTTTTCAACTCGTATTCCGCCCTAATTTAAGTTGCCACATAGGGCAACGGATAATACGACCACAAATAAAATGGCAAGGATAATAGGATGACAAAATTATAATGGCGCAGATAATAATTGTCTTACATATTCCGGATAATTTAAGATGCCACATGCGGCAAAGCCCGGAAGACACGGGGCAAGAGAAGAAGGAAATTGCGTACGATGCGATCCGGTCGCTCATCGTCTCTACTCGTCGATGGATTGCCGAGCGGTGAAATCCTCTAACTCCTTCTTCAATTCCTCACGACTTTGCTTGAAAGCAGCCAAGGATTCCTCCACCTCCTGCTCGCGCTCGATCCAGAGCTTCCTCATGCTACCCATCAGTTCCTCGATGACCGCTTTCAGCGTCATCTCCGAGGCACTACTCTGCTCATGCAGCATCTTCCAGCCGGCGGCCTCCTCCTCCTTCTCAGTGACCAACTTGAGGAGCTTCGCATTGTCACCCATGAGTTGCTCGACGTGGCCGGTCGCCTTGTCAACCGAGGCATCGCTGATCTTGAGCAGCTTCATCAAGTCGTCGACCAGCTCCTGCTGCGTAGTGACGCCAGCGAGAATGTTGTCGTCGCCGGTGAAGGACTTCAGGAACGCCGACTCGTCGTGATGGCCGATGCCGCGAATGCGCTTGTGAGAGCCCTCGCGTGCCCGTGAGAGCTCGTTCAAGGGCTCTGCGGCGCGCCGGGACATCTCCGTTGTGGCTGGGGCTTTGTGGCGGGACCTCTCTAGTGCTTCCGCGGCCTTTGTCTTTGCTGACCGGTTATATGTCTACCCTAAACTCCTTCTACCGGTCATGGCGGAACGACTTGACAAAAAAACCAGTTTTGCGGGTGATGAGGAGAGGAACTGTGAAGTAATTTTCAAGTGGGTGGTTTTTATAGCCCGGTGCCAAGTGTGAACACATATTAGTTTGATAGTTGTGAACAGATTTGCAATTACTTATTGCGTTGTAATCAGCAATGTGACGAGAAACAAGGTCAAAATTTGTTGATGGCAGAAGGTTGACCACGTGGTTGCTCGCCGTTGAGGCGGCTGCGGCGCGCTCTGCTCTCGCGTCCCTGCGTGCGCTCTGCTCGCCTTTGAGCCAAAGTTACAATGACAACAGTTAATAATTCTTAATAATTGTCTTACATATTCAGATAATTTAAAATGCCAAATGCGGCAAGGCCCAGAACACTCACGACCTACATATGCATACAATTATAATAAAATATAAGCTAAAAGGCTGAGTTGGCGGCCTTCCGACGATGGTCTTCTAGGACTCCATGATCAGCAAAGCACCCTTGCAGCCGTTCACTCCAAGTGTCCCGACCCGCCTCCGCCTACGGAGCTGCTGGCACTGGGAGGCTCTTGGGGCTGCTGGGCCTCTTCCATAAGAGCTTGACAACATGCAATCGCGCACATGACGACTCCGCGGAACCGCTCCATTTCCATGTCTCTGGCCTGGTAGCAAATTCTGTCGATCACCTGCATCCTCAAGATATCACGTTGGCGATGTTCTACTTCGTCGGGGACGTCAACTATGCCAAGGATGCGCTTGAGCCTAGCCACCACATCATCGGGATCGAGGTTGACACGGCCGCCATGGGCAATGATGAAGCCGCAGGCTGGCTTTGTCTTGACTGAATCGCAGAGGTTCTCTGCCCATTCCTTGCGGGGCATCAGGCTCTCGATGAGTGTTGGTGACGGCGGCTCTTCGGGTGGGTCGTCAATCATGCCGCCGAGCAGCTCTGGATCTTTTGCACGGTGGATCGCAAACTGCTCATCACACCTCCTTTGCAATATGTCGATTGTGCTCCCAAAGACTATGACGCCGATATCGCTGCCGATGGGCCATGGTGCCTGCACCGGCCGATGAAGCTCTTGCTCCCCGGCCTGCTCCGTCGCGTTCTCCTCGCCGAAGATGTAACACAGGTAGGCGTCGACGTCAGAGCTTTGGTCGTTGCCTGGCATGCTTGGAATAACTAATGGTAGATGGGTGAGGACTAGATCTTCGCAGAGTGTCGTGGCGGTGCGTTGCCGCCTGGGTTATATGTAGCAAGTCGTTAGCTGGTGGCGGGAAACCGGTGAGGGAATAAGCGTGGATTTTACAATTCACCCATGTGGAGCGCGGGAAGCATTCGCTGGAGCACGGGAAGACTAAGTGGAGCACACACACAATCCGAGTACCATATCCGATGCCACGTGTTATTTATCACACAAGTGTTAACATAAGAAAACATATGTGTAACTTACTAATCATTGCACCCCGAGTACTCGCAGACGCATCGTGTGCGATACTCCTAGCCAACGCAAGCAACTAGTTTGCATTTTTCAAAGTTTTTTGTACCCACAAAATTGACTGTATTAACTGTCTGTGTTGTAATTTCTCGTCGCAAAAAATTCATCCGAGTCGGCTGTTTGCCACGTATCACACACATCTTGTTAAGTTGAACCGTTTTTGTTGCGTTCACTAATCGAAAACAGTTCGTCCGAGTGAACTGTATGCCCTATATGACACACACCTCAATCTGGCTAACCGTTTATGTTGCACTCCCTAATAGCAAACGGTTCATCGGAGCGAACTGTATGCCGTATATCGCACACACATTGATATGGCTGCCCGTTTCTGTTGTTCTGCCTCATCGCAAACAGTTCGAACGGGTTAACCGTGTGCCCTGAATCGCACACACAACTAAAATCTAAACCGTGTTTGATGGCTCCGCCATCGCAAACGTTTTGCACCTTTTTTGACGGGTTTTTTACATCCCCGTTTGTGATTAATGCATCGCACACAATTTCGTCAAAGGGTCTCTGATCGTAGTGTTGCGTTAGCAGCATCCTGCATTAGTGTATCATAGGCGTCTTCCGTCCATTGTAGGGATGACATCTGTACCAACGATGAGCTGGCACGTGCATTATCCGGCGAATGAGAATTTTACATGTGGAAAATCCCCATTGGTTGGGGCTGTTAACGGGTTATCGGATCCAAACCGGAACCCGATAGCATAACGGCGACCCGTTATGATGGATGCCACATGTCGGTCACCCTTGACGAAAGCACTTCTATGATGCGCGATTTATCGTCATGGATGTGGACACTTCCGTGATGATGGTAATGTCATGGAACACTTCTACGACAGCACAGGTATGACTATCTTGATTCTATCATAAAATCGTCATGGATGTACATGCATGACAGAAAATGTGACCTACTGTGACAAACACATATCATCACGAAAGTGTATTTTTTTGTAGTGCTAGCACACGTTCACACTCTCTGTAGCCACTCCGAAAGTACGACGTCACTACACATTCACGCTTCCAACAAAAAACTTACACATTCACGCATGTTACAAGTACGTGCCCATTTTGCTGGCTATTAATGTGAATGTATCCGTGAACCAACTCTTTGAGTTTTATATGAATTAATGTTTAATTGTGTACTATTGTATGATCGATCGCTAAGCCTACAATTTTAGGAGCTTGGGCTATTGGCCGATCGACGACGGATCAGACCTATAAGCGTACCACGGGCTCATCAGCCCCAACGTTTCTCTTTGGTGAGTGTTTGCAAGTACTATAGCTCGCACAATAGCTAGTGTACTAACACCAAGAATCATCAAACAAGCCCTACTAATATGATAAACAGTTCAAACTTACATCTAAGCATGCCATATATTACATCAAAAGCTGGCGAGGATACATCTGTTTCCATAACTCGGAGAGGGTTCGTATGATTCACTATCAAACAAAATCAGCAAGTACCGCCCACACAAAACAGTGCACTAGCCCTAAGATGGTTTGATAACACGCATCGTTCTGGTAATTAAACACAATGCAAACTACCTTGAAGGATTAGCACGACCAACTATTTCTTGTCATCGATCTCTCGGGCAATGACCACAACACGGACAGTGGCATGGGAATCATATCTGGGGCGCTGTCCACAGGACGGACGGCGACACCAAAATCGATCTCTGGTGCGATGGCCACAGGACGGACAACAGCATCGAAATCGATCTCCGGGGTGATGTCCACAGGACGGACCACGACATCGAAAATGATCTCTGGGGCATTGTCCACAGGACGGACTGCGACATCGAAATCATCAAGGATGTCCACCGGCACCTTCACAACCCTAACATATTAGCAAGCACATTGCAAATAATCAAAAACCACAACTATGTTAAGCCATTTTTTACCTTGTGCAGCTCACCGGGGGATCCCATCCCTCCAGGGGCCATCTCCTCGATGGAGGCTGAGGGAGTCCTGGATTAGGGGGTATCCGGACAGCCGGACTATAACCTTTGGCCGAACTGTTGGATTATGAAGATACAAGATTGAAGACTTCGTCTCGTGTCCGGAAAGGACTCTCCTTGGCGTGGAAGGCAAGCTTGGCGATACGGATATGTAGATCTCCTCCCTTGTAACCGACTCTGTGTAACCCTAGCCCCCTCATATGTCTATATAAACCGGAGGGTTTAGTCCGTAGGACAACAACAATCATACCATAGGCTAGCTTCTAGGGTTTAGCCTCTATGACCTCATGGTAGATCAACTCTTGTACTACTCATATCATCAAGATCAATCAAGCAGGAAGTAGGGTATTACCTCCATCGAGAGGGCCCGAACCTGGGTAAACATTGTGTCCCTCGCCTCCTGTACCATCCGTCTTAGACACACAGTTCGGGACCCCCTACCCGAGATCCGCCGGTTTTGACACCGACATTGGTGCTTTCATTGAGAGTTCCATCGCGTTGCCGCCAGAAGGCTTGATGGCCCCTTCGATCATCGGTAACGATGCGGTCCAGGGTGAGGTCTTCCTCCCCGGACAGATCTTTGTACTCGGCGGCTTCGCACTGCGGGCCAACTCGCTTGGCCATCTGGAGCAGATCGAGAGCTACGCCCCTGGCCATCAGGTCGGTTTTGGAAACTTGAATTACACTGCCGATATCCGTGGAGACTTGATCTTCGACGGATTCGAGCCCATGCCGGGTGTGCTGCACGATCACGACGAGCATGATGTAGCTCTGCCGTCGGACAGTGTTCAGGAAATCACGCCAGCAACCACTCTGGCCTTCAATCCGGAACAGATCACGCCATCCGAGGACGGTTGGATAGACCCCGCCTTGGAGGCCGCACCCTCAGCAGCGATGGAGCCAAATACTGACCTTACCACTCATGAGAGTCGTGACGCTGGACTACTGGACTCGTCTCCGGCCACGGACTCTGAACCGCCTGCGCCCATGCCTAGCGAATCCGATTGGGCGCCGATCATGGAGTTCACCTCCACGGATATCTTTCAGCACTCGCCCTTCGGCGATGTACTAAACTCGTTAAAGTCTCTCTCCCTGTCAGGAAAACCTTGGCCGAACTATGTCCGGCTAGAATGGGATGCGGAGGACGAAGAAATTCACTCTCCACCCACCACCCACTTAGTAGCCACTATCGATGATTTAACCGACATGCTCGAATACGACTCCGAAGACATCAATGGTATGGACAACGATGAAGGAGACGAACAAGAACCACTGCCCATGGGGCACTGGACCGCCACCTCATCATATGATATATATATGGTGGACACACCCAAAGAAGGCAATGGCGACAAGACAACGGAGGATGACCTCTCCAAGAAGCAACCCCAGTGCCGACGTCAGCGGCGCCGCTCTAAGTCTCGCCACAGCAAAAGCGGTGATACCGGCACAGGAGATAAAAGTACTGCGGACAGTGCCAAAGATGATGACAATCCCCTCCAGCACAATCTAGAGCCAGAGGATGGACAAACCAGCCCTCCTAAGAGAGCGGCAGAGGGAGAAGCAGAGGACGACAATTACATGCCTCTCTCTAAAGACGAAGCGAGCCTCGACGATGAAGAATTTGTCGTGCCTGAAGATCCCGTCGAGCAGGAGCGCTTTAAGCGCCGGCTTATAGCCACAGCAAAAAGCCTGAAGAAAAAGCAACAATAGCTTCGAGATGATCAGGATCTGCTAGCAGATAGATGGACTGAAGTCCTTGCGGCCGAGGAATATGAACTCGAATGCCCTTCCAAGGGTTACCCAAAGCGCAGGTTGCTACCCCGACTTGAGGAGGAAGCATTGAAACCTACATCACGACCGTACGATGCGGCTGATCGGCCACCTCGTGGCCGAGATAGAGAGGCATTCCAGCCTAAAGCTCCGCCTGCACCCCGCCGCCACTCAAACAAAAATACCAAGGCGCGGGGCAACACGCGAGACCTGCGAGACGTATTGGAAGATAGGGAAAAACATGCAAGATCGATTTGCGGATCATGAGGGCACGCCCCTAAGCGGGATGGTGACCGCCACGCCAGATACAGTAAAAGCAAATCCAGTCGGGCCGAATACAGCAGGCAAGACTCATATGAGCTGCGTCGCGATATAGCCCAGCACAGAGGCGCAACACACCCCCTATGCTTCACTAACGAAGTAATGGAGCATGAATTCCCAAAGGGTTTTAAACTCGTAAATATCGAATCATATGATGGTACAACAGATCTCGCGGTATGGATCAAGGACTTCCTCCTCCACATCCACATGGCCTGCGGTGATGATCTACAGGCCATCAGGTACCTCCCGTTAAAACTTAAAGGACCAGCTCGGTTGGCTGAATAGCATGCCAGCAGACTCCGTTGGCTGTTGGGAGGATCTGGAAGACGCATTCCTTGACAACTTCCAGGGCACTTATGTGCAACCACCAGATGCCGATGACTTGAACCACATAATTCAGCAGTCAGGGGAATCGGCCAGGCAATTCTGGACATGGTTCCTAAACAAGAAAAATCGAATTGTCGACTGTCCGGATGCAGAAGCCTTATCGGCATTTAAGCACAACATCCGTGACGAGTGGCTTGCCCGGCACCTCGGCCAGGAAAAGCCGAAGTCTATGGCAGCCCTCACGACACTCACGACCCGCTTTTGCGCGGGAGAGGATAGCTGGCTGGCTCGCAACAATAACATATCAAGGAACCTTGGCACTTAGGATACCAAGGACAGTAACGACAGACCACGTCGCAGCACACACAAGCGCTGCAACAACGGCGATAACGCCGAGGATACGGCAGTCAATGCCGGATTCAGAGGCTCTAAACCCGGTCAGCGGAAAAAGCCATTCAAAAGAATCACTCCGGGCCCGTCCAGTTTGGACCGCATGCTCGATTGCTCGTGTCAAATCCACAACACCCCCGATAAGCCAGCCAATCACACCAACAGAGAATGCTGGGTGTTCAAGCAGGCCGGCAAGTTGAACGTCGAAAACAAGGACAAGGGGCTGCACAGCGATGATGAGGAGGAGCCACGGCCGCCGAACACGGGAGGACAGAAGAGGTTCCCCCCGCAAGTGAGGACGGTGAACATGATATACACAACCCACATCCCCAAGAGTGAACGGAAGCGTGCACTAAGGGACGTATATGCGATGGAGCCCGTCGCCCCAAAGTTCAACCCATGGTCTTCCTGTCCGATCACCTTCGATCGCAAGGACCACCCCACTAGTATCCGTCATGGCGGATCTGTCGCATTGGTCTTAGACCCCATCATTGACGGATTTCACCTCGCTCAAGTCCTTATGGACGGCGGCAGCAGCCTGAACCTGCTCTATCAGGACACAGTGCGCGAAATGGGTATAGACCCCTCGAGGATCAAACCCACAAAAACGACCTTTAAAGGCGTCATCCCAGGTGTAGAGGCCCATTGTACGGGCTCAATCACACTGGAAGTGGTCTTCGGATCTCCGGACAACTTCCGAAGCGAGGAGTTAATCTTTGATATCGTCCCGTTCCGCAGCGGCTATCACGCACTGCTCGGGCGAACCGCGTTTGCAAGATTCAATGCAGTACCGCATTATGCATACCTCAAGCTCAAGATGCCAGGACCTAGGGGGGTCATCACAGTCAATGGAAACACAGAGCGCTCGCTCCGTACGGAGGAGCACACTGCGGCCCTCGCAGCGGAGGCACAAAGCAGCCTCTTAAGGCAATCCACCAATTCAGGATAAAGCCCGGACACCGCCAAGCGGCGTCGAGCAATCTACAACAGATCGCCTGGCACGCCTCGAGCTTCGCCTAGCAATTGGCCCCGCCCTAGCCTCGATCGAGCAGCCGAAATTCGTGCCACGCGTACATAATTACACATTGAAAATACCATAGGCATAGGCGGGTGCACGATCAAGGCACATCCCACAATGTGGCTCAACCACACTAGGGGCTTACTACCTTTATCATTCTTTCTCTTTCAGGACTTTACTCTCTGGAAGACCTATCCGGCAGTACGTTTGTCGGACACATGATACAACATCCATGGAGGCAGGAAGCTACGTCACAAGAATGGAATCCCTAGGTGGTCTCGATAACGAGTGAAATACACTTTAAGATACCAGTCCATGACTTGCCCTTGGATGGGACATGTCAAATAGTCCTATTTTTTCTTACCGCACTACTTGTATCAGTATGCTTCGATGCATTTTTTGAATAAACAATGCATAGCACTAGTCTATTATCGCATTCTATATTCTTTTATATATATATATATATATATATATATATATGTTCATTTACGATAGTTAGCACCCGTACACTCTGGTACGGCCAGTACGCCAGGGGCTTCCGTATACCCCATAATACGGCGTGAGAAGTCCGAACACTTTCGATAGTGCGGCACCCCGAACTTATAGCATTATATGCATCAGCTCCGAATCATGTCTTGGGTCAATAGTTGGGTTTGCCCGGCTCCCATGTTTTGGTACCTTACGTTCCGCTATATCGGCTAAGGTAGCATCGGGAGAACTATCACGATTGTGTCCCGGTTCTTCCGGACGAACACCTCAGTAGAGAAAGCTAAAACCGACTGTCATGATAAGGCGAGAGCTGGTCGCTATTCGAGAGGTCTCAAGTCCCTAAAGACTTTTTCTGCTTTGGGCAAGGAGTCGGCCTTGTACGACTTAGGCGTGTATAGCGCCCCAAATTCGGCCTTCCGAATACTAGGGGCTTCGCCAAAATTTAAAATTGTAGACTTCTATGGCTATGTGAGAGTGATAAAGCATTTTAGTCTGATTGCCTGGTTTGTTGCATTGAGCACCTCCCTCGAAGGACCCAAAAATGGGAAAGAGAGTGCTCAGATTTATCCCGAACACCCTAGCACTAGTTGCATGGGGGCAGAAGCCGATGACTAGCCAACTCTTAGATTTATAAACAGCCGCACAGAAGGTAATATTTTAAATACAAAAGCATTGCATAGCGCACATGAACTAGTTTTCACAATACAGGATCACATGAGCAAGTTCATTCAAAGATTACATCTTTGGTACACTCGTCCGCCACGAGACGGGCACCCTTCAGGACACCTTCATAATACATTTCGGGGTGGCGATGCTCCTTGCCCTGCGGTCGCCCCTCCTTCACCAGCTTCTCGGCATCCATCTTGGCCCAGTGCACCTTCACACGGGCGAACGCCCTGCGTGCACCTTCGATGCAGACAGACCGCTTTATGACTTCCAGTCGTGGGCAGGCATCCACAAGCCACCTCACCAGGCCGAAGTAGCTGTTGGGAAGGGCATCGCCAGGCCACATCCGGACTATAAGGCCCTTCATGGCCTGTTCGGCCGCCTTGTGGAGTTCGACCAGTTGCTTCAGCTGGCCGCTCAAGGGCATCGGGTGTTCGGTCCCAATATACTGAGACCAGAACACCTTCTCCGTCGAATTCCCCTCCTCAGCCCGGTAGAACTCCGCGGCATCAGACACACTGCGGAGCAGATCTGCGAACGCCCCTGGAGAGCTCCGAACTCGGGTAAGTAAATAGAAATTTTCTTTCACATGCTTGCTTTGCATAATGAACGCCTTACCCGCCGCTATGTTCTTCACTGCCTCAATCTCCTGGAGGGCCTTTTGGGCTTCGGCCTTGGCCTGTTTTGTGCTTTCGAGGGCCTTGGCAAGCTCGCACTCTCGTGTCTTCGAGTCAAGCTCCAAGGACTCGTGCTTCTTCACGAGCGCTTGGAGCTCTTGCTGCACCTCGCCCACTCGGGCCTCGTGTTTTTCTCGCTCGATGCGCTCCTTGGCCGCTTTGTTTTCAGCCTCGGACAACGCCTTCTTCAGGGTCACCACTTCGGTTGTGGTCCCTGGCACATTCGTGATGATCCTATTATCTTGCAACCAAATTTCTTTCTTTTTTATATAGACAAGGTATTGCTTACCTTTGTTCTTCTCGAGCTGCTTCTTGGCACGACCGAGTTCTTCCTCGGACCGCTCGAGGTCCTGCTTGATCTTGGCGACCTCCGCGGTCGTCTGGCAATGAAGCGGTGAAGCCTGCATACGCATACAAACATATTTGGATTAGACTCCTGTGGTTACTATTTGATCCTCTATTCGGTTTTTCTTCGAACGCCGAACAGAGCATCAGGGGCTGCTGTCTATGCGGTGCTGTTTACCTATATTTCGATTACTCACCTCAAAGCCTGTTAGGAGGCTGGCACAGGCTTCAGTCAGTCCGCTCTTGGCAGACTAGACCTTTTTGATCACCGCACTCATAATAGTGCGGTGCTCTTCGTCGATGGAAGCGCTGCGAAGCACTTCCAACAAGTTGTTCGGTGCCTCTGGATGGACAGAGGTCACCGGCATGGGCGGCTTTCCCCTCTTAGCAGGGGGTCGCCTGCCGGAGTCCGGGTCCACTGGTGGTTCCGGTGCGGTGTTCGGCTGGAGACCGAACTTGGAGCCCGTGGGAGTCTTGCTCCCTTTACGCCCAGGGTCCGTAAGGTCGCCTTGAGGCGCCTCTAGGACTACCTCCCCTCAGCTTGGCGCCCTTTGAGACTACACCTCGACGTTGTCCGTAGGGCGAGGGAAGGAGGCGGTCGGAAGTGAATCGCTACTCCTAGCCGACGGGTCCAAAGAACCGTCCGACGAGGATACGTTGATGCGGGCTCGAGGCGGACTGCATAATTATATTCGGCGTAAGGAGAAGCAGTGCAATAAAAGCATACCATGAATTACTCTGGTATCCGAATACTTATGACTTCGCTAGGGGCTTGTCCCTGGTCAACCACTCATCTTCACTATGAGCGGTGGTCGTGAAACAGTCTGGAAGGAGAGTCCATCCCTTCTTGGACCCTTCGGCCTCCCCGGTTGGGGCGGTCTTCCTTTTCTTATCTCCCCCGGCTGGAGGGGGAGAACCTTCATCTTCCTCATCCTCGTCTTCATGAGAGGAGTGCGTCTTGGAGTTATCGGACGATGAGTCCGATATCACCTAATGCCGGGAACTGTTTCGAGTCCCGCGACCTTCTTCTCCGGTACCTCATAAGGTGCCGGGGTCAGCATCTTCGTCAGGAGAGCGTTGGCTGGATCTTCGGGCAGGGGGGCCGGGCAGTTGATCCGCTCCGATGTCTCCACCCAGTCCTGTCAAAGGCATGGGTGCTCAGATCCCGCACATGATTAAACTGGGGAAACTAACTACCCTATAAGGTGTAGAGAACTTACCGGATTCGCAGGGCGCGTCGTGCTAAGTCCGCGGTCCTCGGTAAGGGAAGGGGGACCTCGGCGCCCTTGAACAGCACCCTCCAGACGTCCTTGTGCATCGTATCAAAGAGCTCATGCAGAGTCTGGTGCTGGGCCGGGTCGAACTCCCATAAATTAAACGCCCGTTGTTGACACGGGAGGATCCGGCGGAAGAGCATGACCTGGACCACGTTGACAAGCTTGAGTTTCTTGCTTATCATGTTCCGGATAAATTTCTGGATTCCGGCCAGCTCCACCGATGAACCACGTGACAAGCCCTTCTCTTTCCAGGAGGTAAGCTGCGTGGGGATTCCGGATCGGAACTCGGGGGGCGCCACCCAGTTGGTGTCATGCGGCTCGGTGATGTAGAACCACCCCGATTGCCACCCCTTTATGGTCTCCACATAGGAGCCCTCGAGCCATGTGACATTGGGCATTTTTCCCACCATGGCGCCTCCGCATTCCGCTTGCTGGCCGCCTACAACCTTCGGCTTGACATTGAAGGTCTTCAGCCACAGGCCGAAGTGTAGCTGGACGCGGAGGAAGGCCTCGCACACGACGATAAACGCCGAGATGTTGAGGATTAAGTTCGGGGCCAGATCATGGAAGTCCAGCCCGTAGTAGAACATGAGGCCGCGGACGAACGGGGTGCAGGGAAACCCCAGTCCATGGACGAAGTGGGTGAGAAAAAACTACCCTCTCATAAGGTTCCGGTAGGGACGATCGCCCTCGTCGGGCAGCCGGTCGCGATATCCGCTGACCAAGTATCCGGCTCCCCGCAGCTTTTTGATGTCCTCCTCCATGACGGAGGATTTCATCCACTTGCCTCCCACTCCGGACATGGTTGGAGCGGTGTGAGGAGAAAGGTGCGAACTTGGGTGTTGGAGCTCGAGTGCGCGAGAATGGATGAGCAAGGAGGAAGAAGGCGTGGGTGCAAAAAGGTGAACTCTTATCCCTTTATAAAGGCGGATGAAACTGTACGCCCCCACTAGCTCGGTAAACCCGCTTATTCCCCAAGCGACGTAATTGATGGCGTGGTTGGGTTACCCACGCCCATATTGATGAGAATCCCGTGATAAGGGGACACGATCTCTGCTTCGACAAGACGTGCCAAGGAAACCGCCATGAGCATGCGCCAAGGCTGGTTGAGAAAAGCAGTTCGAATAATGACCGGGCGTGGTATGATGTCATGATATCAAGTGTGTCGTGATTAGATTGATGGAAATATTATTCTCTCTACCGTGGTATGTGGAACTTGTTTTGCGAGCGGACACTATCTCTGTGTTCAAGATCTTCTATGGAGTATTCGAGGAGGAACCCGCCTTGCAATGCCGAAGACAATCATGCGCCGGACTCATCGTCATTGAAGCCTGGTTCGTGGGCTCTTGAGGAGTCTGGATTAGGGGGTATCCGGACAGCCGGACTATATCCTTTGGCCGGACTTTTGGATTATGAAGATTCAAGATTGAAGTCTTCGTCTCGTGTCCGGATAGGACTCTCCTTGGCGTGGAAGTCAAGCTTGGCGATATGGATATGTAGATCTCCTCCCTTGTAACCGGCTCTGTGTAACCCTAGCCCCATCCGATGTCTATATAAACCAGAGGGTTTAGTCCGTAGGACAATAACAATCATACCAGCTTCTAGGGTTTAGCCTCTACGTTCTCGTGGTAGATCAACTCTTGTACTACTCATATCATCAAGATCAATCAAGCAGGAAGTATGGTATTACCTCCATCGAGAGGGCCTGAACCTGGGTAAACATTGTGTCCCTCGCCTCATGTTACCATCCGCCTTAGACGCACAGTTCGGGACCCCCTACCCGAGATCCGCCGGTTTTGACACCGACATGGGCCATCGCCTTTCTAGGGAAATACTGCTTCTCAACAGCGACTATCTCCTCAAACTCGGCCTTGAGCCTCTCATAGGTGTCCATTAGAGTTTCTGGGGTAGGCACGGTGGGGCCCATGCTGTTCTTCCAGCTTTCTTTGAGGAGTTCGTCCGCCAATGTCGTCAACTCTTTGGTCAGTGCTTGTTTCTTGGAGTTCTTCGTCTCCATGAGGTTGGCCCGCCAACATGGCCAACTCGTTGGTCGGTGCTCGCTTACTGGAGATCTCTGTCTTGAGTTCGAGTGGGTTGTTCGCCGGCAACTCTTTGCCTGGTGCTCTAGGATCCATCAATAAACTGACAAACAAAAAGCAATCGAAAGGAAACCATAATTCAATGAAAATGGGAAAAGAATAGGCTGTGAGAATCGGTCGGTGCTTCACAAAAAGAAGATTCTTGGAATGAAAATATAGTAGCATCACTGATTCGCCCACCTTTCCTTCGTCGGTATAGAAGAAAAATGGCAGAAGTGAGTATCCTGGAGTGAGGGTTTCTTCAAGGGGAGAAAGGGCTTCAACGAGCATTCCAGTGAAATGATGGTTGCTTCGTCCAGTCCAACTTCGAGGCCACTTTACCACTGCTGCTAAAGGTGTGGGTTTTGTGATATGATGGGTCATGATGGGCACATAGGGGTGACTGGTGAGTCTCAACTTTAGCACCTCGCTGTGATTTGGTGGATGGCATGCGGGCCCAGATGCTTGATGTCCCGCATGTAATAGAGCGGCTAATCATATAGACTAGTAGTTTGGATGATGGACGAGGAGCTCCGTCCTGGTTTATTGGTCACTGTCGGTGTCAAAACCGGCAGATCTCGGGTAGGGGGTCCCGAACTGTGCATCTAAGGTCGATGGTAACAGGAGACAGGGGACATGATGTTTACCCAGGTTCGGGCCCTCTCTATGGAGGTAATACCCTACTTCCTGCTTGATTGATCTTGATGCATATGAGTATTACAAGAGTTGATCTACCACGAGATTGTAATGGCTAAAACCCTATGAGTCTAGCATGTATGATTATGAATGCCTCTACAGACTAAACTCTACAGTTTATATAGACACCGGAGGGGACTAGGGTTGTACAAAGTCGGTTACAGAGAAAGGAATCTTCATATCCGAACGCTAAGCTTGCCATCCACGCCAAGGAGAGTCCCATCCGGACACGGGTGAGAGTCTTCGGTCTTGTATCTTCATAGCCCATCAGTCCGGCCCATGTCCAACAGGCCGGACGCCCGAGGACCCCTTAATACAGGACTCCCTCAGTAGCCCCTGAACCAGGCTTCAATGATGAGGTGTCTGGCGTGCAGATTGTCTTCGGCATTGCAAGGCGGGTTCCTCCTCCGAATACTCCAAAACAACCTTCGAACACAAACAACGTGTCCGGCTCTGCAAAACAGGTACCACACACAACCACAGAGAGTATAATATTTCACGAGTCCAATCCACTGACAACTTTCGTAGCGTGACACCACGTCACCGCCCGATCATTATTTCGAACCGTTTTTTAGCCTGCCGCTCCATGTTTTGAGATGCGGTTTCATTGGCACGTCTTGTCAAAGCAGAGATCATGTCCCCTTATTACGGGATTCTCATCAATGCGGGTGTGGGTATTCCAACCGTGCCATCTGCACGACCCTTGGGAAATAGGCGAGTTTTAAGGCGAGTGGGGAGGCGCTTGACATTCGCTGCCTTTATAAGGAGATAAGGATTCACCCCTTTCACACACGCCTTCTCTCTCTCTCTCTGCCCACCCATTCTCGAGCTCCAGCACCCAAGTCCTCATCTCTTCCACCTCAAGAAAGTACTCCGATCATGTCCGGATCCGAAGCGCGGGGCAAGTGGATGGTCTCTTCCGTCAAGGAGAAGGACATCACCAAGCTCCGGGAGGCCGGATATTTGGCCAAGGAGGTCGCCCACCGGCTTTCGACCAAGGGACAGATCGTCCCTACCCCGGAGCCCCATGAGAGGGTAGTGTTCATCCCCCACTTTGTCCACGGGCTGGGATTTCCACTCCACCCATTCGTCCGCGGACTCATGTTCTACTATGGAGTGGATTTCCACGATCTGGCCCCCAACTCCTTCCTCAACATTTCGGCATTCATTGTCGTGTGCGAGGCCTTCCTCTGCATCTCACCCCACTTTGGATTGTGGCTGAAGATCTTCAATGTGAAGCCGAAGGTGGTGGACGGCCAACACGCAGAGTGCGGAGGCGTCATGGTGAGCAAGATGCCCAACATCATATGGCCCAAAGGTACTTTCCTGGAGACCGTCAAAGGGTGGCAACAGCAGTGGTTCTATGTCACTGAGCTCCGTGACACCACCTGGGCCGAGGCTCCCGAGTTGAGGTCCGGGCCCCGATGCGGCTCACCTCCTGGCTAGAGAAGGGCCTAGACTGGGCCTCGTCGGACAAGCTAACAGCGTTGTAGATGCGCATCAAGAGCATGGTCGACAAGAACATCAAGCTCGTCAATGTGATCCAGGTGATGCTCTTTCGCCGGATCCTTCCATGCCAAAGTCGGACCTGCAATTTGTGGGAGTTTGATCCGACCAAGCACCAGACCCTACAACACTTCTTCGGTGTTACGCACGAAGGTATTTGGAAGGTGCTCTTCAAGGCCAACGAGACGTGGCCGAAGTGGCCGAAGGAGACCGAAGACCGTGGGTACAACCTGACCCACCCCGCCAGTCCGTTGAGTTTTTCCGTATTTTCAAGGTTTATCCTTTACTTATATACCCAAGGAGAATGTCTGAACTTCCCCATCTTACTTTCTCAGAGCTGGACAAACAAGGTGGAGCTGGTCAAGAGTCCGGCTCCACTGCCCGAAGACCCAGCAATTCCACTTCTGACAAAGATGCTGGTTCTGGCGCCCTACCAGGCGCCGGAGAAGAAGGCCAAGAAGAAGGCCAAGGGAATCAGAGGCGGTCTCTGCCACAAGGGCACTTCGGACGTGATGTCCGAAGAGGCCGAGACCCATTCCCCACCCGCCACCGACGAGGAGGAGGAGGAGGAAGAAAGCAACTCCCCCCTGAGGGGGGAAGGAAGAAAAGGGCAGCCTCCACACGTCTGGAGGCTGAAGCGTCCAAGAGGGGGAGAGACTCCCTTGCGGACGACACCGCGCCGGATACCGACAACAGCTCAGAGTGGCGCCCTAGGGATAAGCCCTCGGACGGATTGTAAGTATTCGAAGGCTCTGACGCGCTTATATGTCCGACTCCTTTATCTCGTAATTCTAATGTGTTGAATCATGTGTCGAAGTCCGGCCCACGACAGTTCCCGGCGATCCTCATTGGAGGATTCACTGGATCCAAAGGCTATGGACAGCGATTTGCTGCCGACAGCCACCTCTCCAAAGGCCACGGACGACGCCGAGGTGGTTCCCGAAGGACCTTCATGGGCCAGGGAGAGACGCAGGAGGCTATCAGGATGGTGCCGGAGGGCGAAACCTCGGCTGCCGGACACCTGGGGGGAGCAAATCCCCCTGGAGACTGGCGATGGGGGCCATATCCAGCGTGGCCCCCAACTGAATACCATTTCGGAAGCCAGTACGGCTCCAGATTCAGGCAAGCAGCCTCCTTCAAAAGAAGGAGGTGCGCCTGTTCCACCGGTGACCTCTGTCCAACCAGAGGCACCGGATACTCTTCTGGATGCGCTGCAAGGTGCTTCCATTGTTGAGGAACACCGTATCCTTATGGGTACGGTGGTTGAGAAGGTTCAGTCCGTTAAGAGCAGACTAACCGAAGCCTGCACGAGCCTTCTGACAGGCTTTGAGGTAAGCGGCGTAATTGTGTAAGAAGAATGTCATAGTGTAGACAGTAGCCCCTGAGACTCTTTCCGGTGTTTAGAAAGAAAATCCGGACAGAGGATCAAATAATTTTCGCGAGGGGACTAACCATACATGTCTATGCGAATAAGCAGGCGTCGCTGCTGGCTGCGACCTCTGATGCTGCCGAAGTCTCCGGACTGAAGCACAGTCTGGAGCGGGCCAAGGAAGAGCTTGGCCAAGTGAAGAAGCAACTGGAGGACAATCAAGGTACGTAATGACCTTCTATATATCAGAAAGGATTAAGGATTTATGTTGACTAAAGTGCCATGGTATTTTGTAGGAGCGGCGACTGAAGTGGAAACCCTCAAGAAGGCACTGGCCGAGGCCCAAAAGAAAGCGGCAAAGGAGCAAGCCGTGAAAAGCATGAGGTCAGGGTTGATGAGGTCCAGCAAGAGCTCCAGGATGCCGTGAAGAAATGCGGGTCCTTGGAGCGCAATATTGCGGATCAAGAGACCGAACTCACCAAGGCTCGCCAAAGCGCGCAAGATGCCCGGGTTGAAGCCCAGGGCGCCTCGGATTTGGAGTTCTCCAGGAACGTTTGTGGATTTACCGCGTAGTGTTGCCGACGCTGCGGAATTCTTCCGAGCCGAAGAGGGGAGCTCAACAGAGAAGCTGTTCTGGTCGCAATACCTTGCGCCAGAACATCCGGTGCCCTTTAGCAATCAGCTAAAACAGCTGGTCGAACTGCATAGGGGGGGCGAACTAGCCATGAAGGATTTGATAATCTGGCTATGGCCTGCCAAAGCCATACCCAGCAGCTACTTTGGGCTTGTGAAGCGGCTGGTTAATGCCTGCTGTCGGTGTCAAAACCGTCGGATCTCGGGTAGGGGGTCCCGAACTGAGCGTCTAAGGTCGATGGTAACAGGAGACAGGGGACATGAAGTTTACCCAGGTTCAGGCCCTCTCTATGGAGGTAATACCCTACTTCCTGCTTGATTGATCTTGATGAATATGAGTATTACAAGAGTTGATCTACCTTGAGATCGTAATGGCTAAAACCCTAGAAGTCTAACCTGTATGACTATGATTATGATTCTTCTCCCTATGGACTAAGCCCTCCGGTTTATATAGACATCAGAGGGGACTAGGGTTATACAAAGTTGGTTACAGAGAAAGGAATCTTCATATCAGGACGCCAAGCTTGCCTTCCATGCCAAGGAGAGTCCCATCCCGACACATGAGATAGTCTTCGGTCTTGTATCTTTACAGCCCATCAATCCGGCCCATGTACCATAGTCCGGATGACCGAGGACCCCCTAATCCAGGACTCCCTCAGTAGCCCCTGAACCAGGCTTCAATGACGAGGTTTCCGGCGTGCAAACTATCTTCGGCATTGCAAGGCGGGTTCCTTCTCCGAATACTCCAACACAGTCTTCGGACGCAACGAATGTGTTTGGCTCTGCAAAACAAATACCACACACCACCGCAGAGGAAATAATATTTTGTGAGTCCAATCTGCTGACAATTTTTCTGCAACGTGATATATCACGTCACCACTCGGTTATTATAACGAACCATTTTTTTGCCCAACGCTCCACGTTCCGAGACGCGGTTTCATTGGCACGTCTTGTCGAAGCAGAGATCGTGTCCCCTTATTGCGGGATCCTCATCAATACGGGTGTGGGTATCCCAACCGTCCTGTCGGCATGATTCCTTAAGAATAGGCAGGTTCTAAGGCTTAGGAGGAGGCGATCGGTGATACGTCTCCGTCGTATCTATAATTTTTTATTGTTCCATGCCAATATTATAACCCTTTCATATACTTTTGGCAACTTTTTATACTATTTTTGGGACTAACATATTGATCCAAAGGCTCAGATGCTAGTTCCTGTTTGTTGCATGTTTTTTGTTTCGCAGAAAATCCATATCAAACGGAGTCCAAACGGGTTAAAACTGACAGAGATTTTTTTTGGAATATATGTGATTTTTGGGAAGAAGAATCAACGCGATACGATGCCTGAGGGGGCCACGAGGCAGGGGGCGCGCCCTGGGCCCTCGTGGCCACCCCGTAAGGCGGTTTGTGCCCTTCTTTCGCCACAAGAAAGCTAATATCCGGATAGAGGTCGTGTCCAAAATTCAGCCCAATCGGAGTCTCCGGGAATATAAGAAACAGTGAAAGGCCAGAATCTGGAACGCAGAAACAGAAAGAGACAGAGAGACAGATCCAATCTTGGAGGGGCTCTCACCCCTCCCATGCCATGGAGGCCTTGGACCAGAGGGGGAACCCTTCTCCCGTCTAGGGAGAAGGTCAAGGAAGAAGAAGAAGAAGAAGAAGAAGAATAAGAAGAAGAAGAAGAAGGGAGGGGGCTCTCCCCCCCTCTCTCCTGGTGGCGACGGAACACTGCCGGGGCCATCATCGTCACCGCAATCTACACCAACACCTCTGTCATCTTCACCAACATCTTCATCACCTTCCCCCATCTATCTACAGCGGCCCACTCTCCCGCAACCCGTTGTACCCTCTACTTGAACATGGTGCTTTATGCTTCATATTATTATCCAATGACGTGTTTCCATCCTATGATGTCTAAGTAGATTTTCGTTGTCCTATCGGTAATTGGTGAATTGCTATGATTGGTTTAATTTGCTTGTGGTTATGTTACTGTCCTTTGGTGCCCATCATATGAGTGCGCCCGTGGATCACACCATAGGGTTAGTTGTATGTTTATAGGACTATGTATTGGAGGGCAAGAGTGACAGAAGCTTCAACCTAGCATAGAAATTGATGCATACGGGATTGAAGGGGGACCACTATATCTTAATGCTATGGTTGGGTTTTACCTTAATGAACTTTAGTAGTTGCGGATGCTTGCTAATAGTTCCAATCGTAAGTGCATAGAATTTCAAGTCAGGGATGGCATGCTAGCAGTGGCCTCTCCCACATAAAACTTGCTATCGGTCTAGTAAAGTAGTCAATTGCTTAGGGACAATTTCACAACTCCTACCACGACCTTTCCACACTCGCTATATAACTTTATTGTGTCTTTATCTAAACAGCCCATAGATTTTACTTACGTGCTCTTTATATTCTTGCAAACCTATCCAACAACACCTACAAAGTATTTCTAGTTTCATAATTGTTTTAGGTAAAGCGAACGTTAAGCGTGCGTAGAGTTGTATTGGTGGTCGATAGAACTTGAGGGAATATTTGTTCTACCTTTAGCTCCTCGTTGGGTTCGACACTCTTACTTATCGAAAGAGGCTACAATTGATCCCCTATACTTGTGGGTTATCAAGACCTTTTTCTGGCGCCGTTGCCGGGGAGTTATAGCGTGGGGTGAATATTCTCGTGTATGCGTATTTGCTTTATCACTAAGTAGTTTTTATTTTCTGTTCTAAGTTGTTCTCTATCTTTAGTTATGGATATGGAACACGAAATACCAAAAAAAATTAGGTGTACTTGCTACTCATGGAGATGGGGAACCTCCTAAACCCTCGATGCTCATTATGTGAAAGATATTATGCACTACTTTAATAATCTTGAGAAAACCTCATTCAATTATATAATGGGAGACACGTTGGATCAACGTGAATACTTTAGGGATTATCGCTTGACTCAAAAAGGGAAACTATTATGGGATCAAATTCATATGTTGCATTGGTATGCTCGGCAACTATGCTTGAGATATTATTATAGTTGTTGCTCTAGGATGAAGGCTCCACACCTTCCCTTTTCATGCAGATTTAATGATAATAAAACCTTGGCTTCTTATGATAATGGTATATATGATTACTATGATGTGGAACAAATAGAAGAATTTGTTGCTTTTAAGGGTGGATGTGAAATTGAATCTTTGTTTAAAGATTTTGAAGATTTTGATGATTCAGTTTATAGACCTGAAAATTTAGCTATCCTTAAATATTGCTATGAGAATTATAAATACAATTATGACATTGATGAATTTATTGAGAAAGTCTCCGCTGTCCGAGAAGAGACTAATATTTTGCAGGAGTGTACTGAAGAAGAAATTAATGAAATTGTGAGCTCATTGGATGAAAAAGATGATGAGGAGAGCGAAGAACAAAAGGAGGAAGAGCGGATTAGCTACCCGTGCCCACCTTCTTATGAGAGTAACTCTTCAACTCATACATTGTTTAATTTCCCTTCATCCTTACCGTAGGAGGATTGCTATAATGATTGTTATGATCCCGTTGATACTTTTGAAATATCCCTTTTTGATGATGCTTGCTATGCTTGTGGCCAAGATGCCAATGTGAATTATGCTTAGGGAGATGAACTTGCTATAGTTCCTTATGTTAAACATGAAATTGTTGCTATTACACCCACGCATGATAGTCCTATTATCTTTTTGAATTCTCCCGACTACACTATATCGGAGAAGTTTGCCCTTGTTAAGGATTATATTGATATTGCGTTTTACTACTACACATGATGATTTTGATAGATATAATATGCATGTGCTTGCTTCTCCTACTTGCAATTATTATGAGAGAGGAACTACATCTCCGCCTCTCCATGTTTCCAATATGATGAAATTGCAAGAAACTGTTTATACTATGCATTGGCCTTTACTATGTGTTCATGAATTGTTCTTTTATGACATGCCGATGCATAGGAAGAGAGTTAGACTTCATTGTAGTATGATATATGTTACTTTGTGCTCACTACTAAATCACAAATCATTGTTAATTAAAATTCGCTTTGATATACCTTGGGATCCGGGTGGATCCATTACTTGAGCACTATATGCCTAGCTTAATGGCTTTAAAGAAAGCACTGCCAGGGAGACAACCGGAAGTTTTAGAGAGTCATTTATTTCTGTTGTGTGCTTTTATAAAGTTTAAAAATAAAAGTAATGTGCCAAGATTTGCCTTTAGGATGTTTACATTGCTTGTTGGTTTGTGCGATGCAAAACAGAAACTTTGGCTGTAGTGCGCTATTTTACGTTGTTTACTGGAACGTCAAACGGTCCTGAAACTTCTTGCACTGTATTTCTATACAAATTTTTTATTTTTACTAATTTTTTTAGAATTTTTGGAGTGCCAGAAGTACGGTGAATGTTCAGATTACTACAGACTGTCCTGTTTAAGACAGATTCTGTTTTTGATGCATAGTTTGCTTGTTTTGATGAAACTATTGACTTCTATCAGTGGATTAAGCCATGGAAAAGTTATATTACAGTAGCTAAAATGAAAAAACAAAATATGAATTGGTTTGCAACAGTACTTAGAGTAGTGATTTGCTTTATTATACTAACGGATCTTACCGAACTTTCTGTTGAGTTTTGTGTGGATGAAGTGTTCGAAGATCGAGGATGTCTCTATGTGAGGAGAAGGAGGAGAGGCAAGAGCTCAAGATTGGGGATGCCCAAGGCACCCCAAGTAAATATTTAAGGAGACTCAAGCATCTAAGCTTGGGGATGCCCCGGAAGGCATCCCATCTTTCCTCAACAAGTATCGGTATGTCTTCGGATTCGTTTCGTTCATGCGATATGTGCAAATCTTGGAGCGTCTTTTGCATTTAGTTTTCACTTTTATTTTATGCACCATGCTGGTATGAGATAGTCCATGGTTGATTTATACAATTCTCATTGCACTTCACTTATATCTTTTGAGTATGGCTTTATAGAATGCTTCATGTGCTTCACTTTTATCATTTGAAGTTTGGATTGCATGTTTCTCTTCACATAGAAAACCGCCATTTGTAGAATGCTCTTTTGCTTCACTTATATTTGTTAGAGCGTGGGCATATCTTTTGTAGAAAGAATTAAACTCTCTTGCTTCACTTATATCTATTTAGGGAGTTGACAGGAACTGGTCATTCACATGGTTAGTCATAAAATCCTACATAAGACTTGTAGATCACTGAATATGATATGTTTGATTCCTTGCAATAGTTTTGCGATATAAAGATGGTGATATTAGAGTCATTCTAGTGGGTAGTTGTGGATTTTACAAATACTTGTGTTGAATTTTGTGATTCCCGTAGCATTAACGTATGGTGAACCGTTATGTAACGAAGTTGGAGCATGAGGTATTTATTGATTGTCTTCCTTATGAGTGGCGGTCGGGGACGAGCGATGGTCTTTTCCTACCAATCTATCACCCTAGGAGCATGTGCGTAGTACTTTGTTTCAATGACTAATAGATTTTTGCAATAAGTACGTGAGTTCTTTATGACTAATGTTGAGTCCACGGATTATACGCACTCTCACCCTTCCATCGTTGCTAGCCTCTTCGGTACCGTGCATTGTCCTTTGTCACCTCGAGAGTTGGTGCAAACTTCACCGGTGCATCCAAACCCCGTGATACGATACGCTCTATCACACATAAGCCTCCTTATATCTTCCTCAAAACAACCACCATACCTACCAATCATGGGATTTCTATAGCCATTCCGAGATATATTGACATGCAACTTCCATCATCATCATATACATGACTTGAGCATTTATTGTCATATTGCTTTGCATGATCGTAAGATAGCTAGCATGATGTTTTCATGGCTTGTCCGTTTTTTGATGTCATTGCTATGCTAGATCATTGCACATCCTGGTACACCGCCGGAGGCATTCATATAGAGTCATATCTTTGTAATATTGACTTGTAAGTAAATAAAAGTGTGATGATCATCATTATTAGAACATTGTCCCATGTGAGGTTATCAAAATAGAAGTGGCCAAAGAAGCCCCCAAAAAAAAGAGGCCAAAGAAGCCTAAAAAATAGAAAAAATGAGAGAAAAAGAGAGAAGGGGCAATGTTACTATCCTTATACCACACTTGTGCTTCAGAGTAGCACCATGTTCTTCATATAGAGAGTCTCTTGAGTTATCACTTTCATATACTAGTGGGAATTTTCATTATAGAACTTGGCTTGTATATTCCAATGATGGGCTTCCTCAAACGCCCTAGGTCTTCAGGAGCAATCAACTTGGATGCACACCCACTTAGTTTCAGTTTGATCTTGCATACACTTGTAGCTCTTAGTGCATCCATTGCATGGCAATCCCTACTCCTCGCATTGACATCAATTGATGGGCATCTCCATAGCCTGTTGATTAGTCGCGTCGATGTGAGACTTTCTCCCTTTTTTGTCTTCTCAACACAACCTCCATCATCATATTCTATTCCATCTATAGTGCTATATCCATGGCTCACGCTCATGTATTGCGTGAAAGTTGAAAAGGTTTGAGAACATCAAAAGTATGAAACAATTGCTTGGCTTGTCATTGAGGTTGTGCATGATTTGAATATTTTGTGTGATGAAGATGGAGCATAACCAGACCATATGATTTTGTAGGGATAACTTTCTTTGGCCATGTTGTTTTGAAAAGACATGATTGCGTTGTTAGTATGCTTGAAGTATTATTGTCTTAATGTCAAATGATAGACTATTGCTTTGAATTACTCATGTCTTAATATTCATGCCATGATTAGATTATGTGATCAAGATTATGCTAGGTAGCATTCCACATCAATTTTTTTTATCATTTACCTACTCGAGGACGAGCAGGAATTAAGCTTGGGGATGCTGATATGTCTCTGTCGTATCTATAGTTTTTTATTGTTCCATGCCAATATTATACAACTTTCATATACTTTTGGCAACTTTTTATACTATTTTTGGGACTAACATATTGATCCGATTGCCAGTGCAGTTCTGTTTATTGCATGTTTTTTGTTTCGCAGAAAATCCATATCAAACGGAGTCCAAACGGGATAAAAATGATGGAGATTTTTTTTGGAATATATGTGATTTTTGGGAAGAAGAATCAACGCGATACGATGCCCGAGGGGGCCAGGAGGCAGGGGCGCGCCCTGGGCCCTCGTGGCCACCCCGTAAGGCATTTGGTGCCCTTCTTTCGCCGCAAGAAAGCTAATATCCTGATAGAGGTCATGTCCAAAATTCAACCCAATCGGAGATATGGATCTCCGGGAATATAAGAAACGGTGAAAGGCCAGAATCGGGAACGCAGAAACAGAGACAGATAGAGAGACATATCCAATCTCGAAGGGGCTCTCGCCCCTCCCATGCCATGGAGGCCATGGACCAGAGGGGAAACCCTTCTCCCATCTAGGGAGAAGGTCAAGGAAGAAGAAGAAGAAGAAGAAGAAGAAGAAGAAGAAGAAGAAGAAGAAGAAGAAGATGAAGAAGAAGAAGAAGAAGAAGAAGAAGAAGAAGAAGAATAAGAAGAAGAAGGGGGCTCTCTCCCCCTCTCTCTCGGTGGCGCCAGAACGCCGCCGGGGCCATCTCGTCAGCGCAATCTACACCAACACCTCCATCATCTTCACTAACATCTTCATCACCTTCCCCCATCTATCTACAGCGGTCCACTGTCCCGCAACCCGCTGTGCCCTCTACTTGAACATGGTGCTTTATGCTTCATATTATTATCCAATGATGTGTTGCCATCCTATGATGTATGAGTAGATTTTTGTTGTCCTATCGGTAATTGGTGAATTGCTATGATTGGTTTAATTAGCTTGTGGTTATGTTGCTGCCCTTTGGTGCCCATCATATGAGTGCGCGCGTGGATCACACCATAGGGTTAGTTGTATGTTGATAGGACTATGTGTTGGAGGGCAAGAGTGACAAAAGCTTCAACCTAGCATAGAAATTGATGCATACGGGATTGAAGGGGGACCAACATATCTTAATGCTATGGTTGGGTTTTACCTTAATGAATGTTAGTAGTTGCGGATGATTGCTAATAGTTCCAATCATAAGTGCATAGAATTCCAAGTCAGGGATGACATGCTAGCAGTGGCCTCTCCCACATAAAACTTGCTATCGGTCTAGTAAAGTAGTCAATTGCTTAGGGACAATTTCGCAACTCCTACCACCACCTTTGCACACTCGCTATATAACTTTATTGTGTCTTTATCTAAACAGCCCATAGATTTTATTTACATGCTCTTTATATTCTTGCAAACCTATCCAACAACACCTACAAAGTACTTCTAGTTTCATACTTGTTTTAGGTAAAGCGAACGTTAAGCGTGCGTAGAGTTGTATCGGTGGTCGATAGAACTTGAGTGAATATTTGTTCTACCTTTAGCTCCTCATTGGGTTCGACACTCTTACTTAGCGAAAGCGTCTACAATTGATCCCCTATACTTGTGGGTTATCATTCGATATTCATTGCCTTTATAAAGGGACTAAGACTCGTCTTGCTTCTTCACGCCAACCCTTCTCCAGCCTCGAGCTCCAGCACCCAAGGTTCAATCTAATTGTTTTGAGCTTCCCAGTCATATTCGGAACCGGCTCTCAAGGTCGGTGGATGGCTTCTTCTGTCACAGAGGAGGATATTACGAAGCTCCGGGCGGCAAGATACCTGACCGCGGAATCCCCCACAGGCTTCCTGCTCAAGGGCAGGTTATCCCTACCCCCAGATCCAGCGAGAGGGTCGTATTCGTCTCCCACTTCCTCCGAGGGCTAGGGTTTGCTCTCCACCCCTTCGTTCGAGGGCTCATGTTCTATTACGGGCTAGATTTTCACGATCTAGCTCTGGACTCCTTTCTTCACATCTCGGCGTTCATTATCATATGCGAAGCCTTCCTCTATATTCCCCCACACATCGGCTTGTGGCTCAAGACCTTTAAGGTGAAGCCGAAGGTAGTCAACGGGAAACAAGCGGAGTGCAGTGGTGCTACGGTGAGCAAACTTATCAACGCTTTTTGTCTAAAAGGATCCTTCACAGAATCTTCCGACTTATGGCAGTGGGAGTGGTTTTACATCACTGAACCCCGCGGTACCATGTGGGCGGCTACACCCGCGTTCTGATCTGGCCCTCCATTTCAGCTTGCATCATGGATCAATAAGGGGTTGGACTGGGGTTCAATCGATGAAGTGCAGACTCTATAGAGCCGCATCTTGAGCGTTATTGAGAAGGACATTGGACTTATCAATGTAATCCAAGTAATGCTAGTCCGCCGGGTCCTACCATGCCAGCGGCTGCCTCTTCGCCTGTGGGAGTTCAATCCGGAAGGACCACGAACCCTTCAAAGACTTCTTCAAAGACAACGCACAAAGGGATGTGGAAATTATTCTTCGGGCACGCAGCAAAGGGTCGGATACTACAGAGGACGTCGGTCTTGACTGCAACCATCCCGATACCTCGGTAAGCACTTGACTCTCGAATACAGCTTAGATAAGCATCTCATAATAAGATACTGAGAAAACCATCTTCTTCCAGGGCTGGATAAAGAAGGCGGAGCGGATCAGGTGTTCGGCTCCTCTTCCCGAAGACTCAGCTAGTCCCGTGCTAACAAGGATGCTGGTCCCGGTGCCATACCAGGCGCCGGTGGAGGAGGACAAGGAGGAGAGCGGGGGAGCCAAAGGTGGCTTCCATCCCAGAGGGAAACCACACTATGTCCGGGGAGATTAAGGCTCCCTCTTCCGAAGACAAAAGAGAAGGAGAAGCTGACATCCTTTCTCCCTACAGTAAGAAAAGGGCCGCCACCGATAGTTGGGAGGTAAGGGCTCCTAAGCGAGGCAAGACGCCCCTGTCGGGTGGTTCAGGATCGGAAGGTGACGTTGTCCCACAGCTCCTTCGTAAGGACAAGCCTCCAGCCGAATCGTAAGTGAACAAAGGTGTTTTAAACATATCCCGTTCCTTTTCTCGTTACAAAGGTAACATCTAGAATATGCGTTTTGTAGTCCGGCACACGGTCTTCCTCAAAAATCCTCCTCCTCGGGGGACCTTCTTCCAGAGATGATGGAAAGCGAGACGCCTCCACAAGCTTCCTCGCCCAACAGGGTGGTCGACGTCGAGGTGTCGTCCCGGAGGATCTCTCCCGATCAACAGAGGATAATGGAGACAACACCCCAAGGTGAAACTTCGGCCACCCAGGGTCCGAAGTGTGCGGTCCCTACGGGGGCTAACATTACCGGCTCCAGACTATCCGGTTTATAGCCGGAGACGACTCTAGGGTCGAGCAGACATATCCTTTCAAAGGGAGTCCATACTCCCACAGCTGCTTCCAGGAATCCGGAGGTGCCGGATACACTGATGGACATGTTGCGGTATTCGTCAATATCAGAGGAGCATCGTACCTTGATGGGTACGGTGGTTGAGAGGATTCTGTCCGTGAAAAGCGGATTGAATGAAGCCTTCATGGGTCTGCTAAGAGGCTTTGAGGTATGTAATGTTATATTTTCGATTGTGCTCTATACGCAAAATGCACCTGTGTATAGATAGTATCCCCTGAGACTCTGTTTGGCGTCCAAAGGGAGGCAATCAGAGGATCGAAAAAGATGTCCCCAGGAAATAATATAATTACTTGAAACACAGGTTGTTACCTCCATGACGACTGCCCATGCTACAGAGGTTGCAGGTCTGAAGCACAAACTTGATGTGGCGGATAACGACATCACGCTTATTAATAGGCGACTCGACGAGGCGCAAGGTATGTGTTGGGGTGGTCGGAGTATGTATAATAACAAAGATAGAATTATATTCTGAGACATGCGTATCTGCAGATGGTGCTGCCGCGGTTGAGACCCTTCGGGCTGAACTTGCCCGAGCCAAGGAGCAAGCCCGGATGAATAATGTGGCTGCCAAGAAGGCGGCTGATGAGTTAGAAGCCGGACAGGCTGCTCAGCGCCAGTGTGAGGAGAGAATGGCCAATATGGCGCATGAGCTGAAGGAAGCCACTGTCCGGTGCGAATTCCTCGAGAGGGATAACAAAGCCAAAGCGGCCGATCTCGACAAGGCCCTACAAGAGTCGAGAGAAGCACGATCTTAGTCTGGAGCAGCTCGGGAAGAGATCCGGCAAGCTGGGGAGATAGCGGCCGGTAAGCCTTTCTTATTACAGACAAAATTCAGCGATCCGAAGTATTCCCCTCTTAATCAAATGTGGAGCTCTCCAGACGCCTTTTTGGACTTGCCGAAGAACGCCTCCGATGAGGCGCAGTTTTACAAAGCGCAAGAAGAGTATGCAACGGAGAAGCTTTTCTGGTCACAATTCGCCAAGCGCCCGTATTCTTTGAGCGAACGAACAAATGGCCCAGTGGGCCGAACTCCACAAGATATCCGGTTCTGCCATGAAGGACGTCGTAGTCCGGCTGTGGCCGACTGAGCCAGTTCCGAAGAGTTATTTCGGTTTGGTGCAGCGACTAGTTGATGCGGTGCCATGTATCGACGCCATTAAGCGGTCAACGTGCATTGAAGGTGCACGGATGGCCTTTGCCCGTGTCAAGACGTACTGGGCGAAGATGAAGGCCACCGATATTGCAGCAAAAAGTCCACCCAAGGGCAAGGAGCATCACACGCCAGAGCATTATTTCGAGGATGTCTTAGAGGGTGCCCGTTTGATAGAGGGCCAGTGCTCGAAAAAGATGATATTCGAGTGAAGTGTATTGAAATTGTAAAAACAATATTATGATATTTTAAGGCTATTCCTAGAAGTTTTGGCTCCTCCTGTGCGGTCGTTTTTGTATAATCTGAAAGTTTTCCAGTCGTCGGCTTCAGCTCCCTCGCATAAAATACGGGGGTGTTCGGAAAAGCACTTGATCACTCTTGACCCAACGTCTTGGTCCGTGAAGGAGGTGTCAATGCGGCGAACTAGGCAATCGGACTATAGGGCTTTAGCACTTTCACTTAGCCATAGGAGTTTGACGGTGGGTCTATGATATAGCCCCTGGTATGTACGCAGTTCTCCGAATACGGTGTGTTACACGGGTGACCAGAAGAACGGCCCTTCATGTAATACAGAAGGAATCGCGAAAGATTCTAATAAGTCATCGAGTGGTTGACCAGCTCGCCACATCATGATAGTCAGTTTTCGGCTTTCTCTACGGAGGTGCTCATCTGGATAAACCAGGACATAATCGCAGTAGTTCTCCCTTTACTACCCTAGCCAATATAGCGGAACGTAAGGTAGTAAGCACATGAGCCGAGCAACCCAACTATTGACCAAAGACATGATTCGGAGCTGATGCATATAAGGCCAAACTCGCGACGCCGAAGTGTGCTATAAAGCTGTTCGGACTTGTCGGCAACTCATTTGTTCCCATATCGAGCCCCTGGCAACCTGTGCCGAGGTGCGAGTGTGAAACAACCGGGGAAATTCAGCTCTTTAGGAAAGTGAATACTGGATACGGATTATCACTAGGACCTGATCGATATGTCAATTGCCATTTTACAAATAATAACGCCACGACCCAGGCTATTTGACATGCCGGTGGTCGAAGGCCGAGGGATAAGGCACTTTACAGGCTCGAAATAGAGAGTGCGGTCTACACAAAATTATTTGGACCTCCTGTCGCACGTCTATGCCGCCTTGCCTCGGTGAAAGGATTCCTTTAACAGGAATAACCTTTGGGTAAGTGTATGAAGCCGAACTCCGGAAGAGTCCATGAGATGACCAATATTTGAGTCACCTGCGAAACAGAAAAAAGAAAAGTTAGAAAGGAAAAGAAGGAAATGGGAGTGCTTGTAGGCTTGCCCGTATTGTGCCTCCGCTGATGACCAGGGTATTTTAAGTACATAATTATGCATGCGCGGTATAAACTTCACGTGATTGTGAGGCGAACGACAGAGGCCGAACTGCTAATCCAGCTCTGAGATAGATCGGTTCCATTTAATAGAGACCGGTGGCTTAATGGCCGATGAGTTGTGCGGCTTAACGGGGCCGCTTTGTACTTCGACTGTAATAGTCGTAGTACGATCCTCTGTACGGAGGGAGTGTTCCGTATTTCCATTTATTATTACGACGCCGCGTGGACCGAGCATTTTGAGTTTTGCAAAGGCGTAGAGTGGGACCGCATTAAAACGAGCAAAAGCGGTATTCCCCAGAAGTGCATGGTAGCCACTGTGGAACGGGGCAATATCAAAGGTCAAGCCCTCGCTTCGGAAGTTTTTTGGCGAACCAAAAACGACTTCTAGTGTGATGGAGCCCGTGCAGTGAGCTTCTACTCCGGGTACTGCTCCCTTGAGGATGGTTGTGGTGGGTTTGATTCTAGAAGGATCAATGCCCATTTTGTGGACAGTGTCTTGGTAGAGTAGATTAAGGCTATTGCCGCCGTCCATAAGGAATTTCATGAGATGGAACCCATCGGTAATTGGATCGATGATCAGAGCTGCCGAACCTTCGGGACGGATATGACTAAATTTTGGGGGAACCCGTTCTATGGCGTATGCATCCCGTAGTGTGCGTGTGTGCTCCCTGTAGGGGTGTGCGTCACATATACCATCTTTATGGTTTTCACTTTGGGGGGAAATTGCTTTTGAACCCCGGTATTCGGCTGGCGAGTCTCTTCGTCATCGTTGTCACTGGGCGGCCCCTTCCCCTTGTGTTAGGCATTAAGCTTGCTGGCTTGTTTCAAGACCCAACATCTTCTGTTAGTGTGAGTAGCTGGTTTATCGGGGGTGCCATGAATCTGGCAGGGCGGATCCAATATCTTGTCGAGATTGGATGGTCAGTCTCTATTTGCCTAGGATGCCTTTTACTTTTAACCGGGTTTGGAGCCGTTGAATCCGACGTTGACCGTTGTGTCTTGCGTTATTTCATTACTATTACGACACTTGTGTTTATTGTATCATGGCTTACCGTTGCCGTCTCGGACTTCGAAAATGCCCGGATCGCTGGCGCTGTTGCTCCTACGAGCGAGCCAGCTGTCTTCTCCCGTGCAAAAGCAGGTCATCAGAGCGGTAAGGGCTGCCATGGATTTTGGTTTTTCTTGACCGAGGTGGTGGGCGAGCCATTCATCCCGGACGCTGTGTTTGAAGGCCGCGAGGGCTTCGGCGTCCGGACAATCGATAGTTTGGTTCTTTTTAAATAAGAACCTAGTCCAGAGCTTTCTGGCTGACTCTCCGAGCTGCTGGATGATGTGACTTAAGTCATCAGCATCTGGTGGCCAGACATATGTAACCTGGAAGTTATCACGAAAGGCATCTTCCAGGTCTTCCCAGCTGCCAATGGAGTTCTCTAGAAGGTTGTTTAGCCAGTACCAAGCTGGTCCCTTTAGTTTTAGTGGAAGGTATTTAATGGCGTGGAGACCATTACCGCGGGCCATGTGGATATGGAGAAGAAAGTCCTCAATCCGTACCGCGAGATCTGTTGTTCCATCGTATGATTCGGTATTCATGGGTTTAAACCCTTCTGGGAATTCGTGCTCCATTACTTCATCGGTGAAGCAAAGTGGGTGTGCGGCGCCTCTATATCGGGCCGCGTCACGGAGTAGCTCGGATGGAGTCCTTCTGTGGTTCTTGGCCCGAGCATGAGTATGATTATTGCGTCCGGCTAGGTAGCCGTTGTCGCGTGTCAGGGTGCGTCCCCGTGATCCATAGATCGATCTGTTCTTACCTGCTGTACTGTCCAAGTCCTGCGCACATCGTATGTACGTCCCCGAGCTGTTTTATCTCTGCCTTTACGGTGAGGTGGGGTGGGCTAGTGTTCGGCTTGAGTTGCCGCTTTATCCCGACCACGTGGTGGTCGGTCAGCCGCATTACGCGATCATGGTACGGGTTCCAGCACCTCATCATCGAACTGAGGTAGCAATTTGCGCTTCAGGTAACTTTTGGCTGGGCTCTTAAGGCCAAATTCCCTGGCTGCCAGGACATCAGTCCATCTATGGTTGAGCAGATCCTGATCAGCTTGAAGCTGCTGCTTCTTCTTTTTCAAGCTCCTTGCAGTGGCTATTAGCCGGCGCTTAAAGCGCTCCTGCTCGAGAGGTTCCTCAGGCACGATAAAATCCTTGTTGCCAAGGCTTACCTCATCCTCAGAGAGCAGAAGATAATTACTATCCTCCGAGTCTTCGTGTATGGCCTGTTCATAAGGCTAACTTGCTCGTCTTCCCGTTCGTCCTGTTCGGAAGCTGCCTCAACGGGGTCTTCATTGTCTTCGGCACCGTCCGGAGTGTTATCTTCTCTTGTGCCGGTATCGCTGACTTTTGCACGGTGTGATTTAGAGCGGCGCCGCTGACGTCGGTGTTTTGGTTGTATCTCAGGAGGTTTATCTTTGACTGGATCCTTCTTGTTGTCGTCGTTGTTCTCTTTAGGTGTGTCCACCATGTATACGTCATACGAGGAAGTGGCCGTCCAGCGTCCGGTAAACGGCGGGTTTTGGGCCTCCTCTTCACCAGCATCGCCGTCCATACCGTCGATGTCTTCGGAGCTGTAATCGAGCATGTCGGTTAGGTCCTCGATAGTGGCTATGAAGTGGGCGGTGGGTGGGAAACGAAATTCTCCGTCATCAGCCTCTAGTTCGAACTGGATATAATTCGGCTGTGAGTCCCCCACTAAGGAGAGTGTTTTTAATGAGTTTAGCACGTCGCCTAAAGGCGAGTGCCGGAAGATGTCCGCGGAGCTAAATTCGATGATCGAAGTCTGATCAAGATCGACGCGCGCGGACGCACATGGTTCAGAACCTGTAGCCGGAAACGAGTCCGAGGTTCCAGTGACACAGATCCCACTCGAGGTTGGGTCCGTGTGCGGCTCCGACGCCGCTGAGTCTGCGGCTTCTGATGCGGGGCTGAGCCTCCCGTCCTCGGATGGCGCAGTCTGCTCTGGATCTAGGGCCAGAGCAGTAGCAGGTTCTATCTCTTGGGTATGGTCCGACGACAGATTTAAGTCATGTTCATCGCGGTGATAGGGAGCGGCCTCCGTGGTCTCAAATCCGTCGAAGATCAAGTCTCCACGGATACCCGCGACGTAGTTCAAGCTTCCAAATCTGACCTGACGGCCAGGGGCGTAGCTATCGATCTGCTCTAGATGGCCAAGCGAGTTAGCCCGCATTGCGAAGCCGCCGAATATGAAGATCAGTCCGGGGAGGAAGGTTTATCCCTGGACAACATTGTTGTAGACGATTGACGGGGCCATCGAACCTCTTGACGACAACACATCGGAACTCTCAATGAAAGCACCAATGTCGGTGTCAAAACCGGCGGATCTCGGGTAGGGGGTCCCGAACTGTGCATCTAAGTAACAGGAGACAGGGGACACGATGTTTACCCAGGTTCGGGCCCTCTCTATGGAGGTAATACCCTACTTCCTGCTTGATTGATCTTGATGAATATGAGTATTACAAGATTTGATCTACCTCGAGATCGTAATGGCTAAAACCCTAGAAGTCTAGCCTGTATGGCTATGATTATGATTCTTCTCCCTATGGACTAAGCCCTCCAGTTTATATAGACACCCGAGGGGACTAGGGTTATACAAAGTCGGTTACAGAGAAAGGAATCTTCATATCAAGACGCCAAGCTTGCCTTCCACGGCAAGGGAAGTCCCATCCGGACACGGGAGAGAGTCTTTGGTCTTGTATCTTTACAGCCCATCAGTCCGGCCCACGTACCATAGTCCGGACGCCCGAGGACCCCCTAATCCAGGACTCCCTCACCTGCCCCCGGCTCGACGTCATCAAGCGGTCGGTCTGCATCGAAGTTGCGTGGATGGCCTTCACCCGTGTCAAGGTGCAGTGGGCAAAGATGAATGTCATCAAGCTCGCGACCGAGGGACCGCCCGCTGGCAAGGAGCACCGCACGCCCGAGCGATATTTTGATGATGTCCTAGAGGGATCCCGCACTGTAGCGGAGCAATGTGCGAAGGACATTATTTTTGAATGAATACATTCATGTTATCCTGTCCTGTATGGTGAAACAAAGCTGATATGTAATATAATGCTTGTTATTATTTGTTATTATTTAAAATTTTACCTCCTATGCGGCCGTTTTGTTAAATCTGAGAGTTGGCCAGTCGTTGGTTTCAGCCCCCTCGTAGGTAGTACGGTGGTGTTCGGGATGGAATCTAAACACTCTTGATCCAAAAGTTTGGTCCTTGAAGGAGGTATTTATCGCAACGAACTGTGCAATCGTGACTATTCGCTTTATCACCCTCACTTAGCCATAGGAGTTTGACAAAATAAAAATATAGGCGCAGCCCTTGGTTAGTATTTAATCCAGACTAGGGTGCTGTAGACACCTGATCGGGTGAAGGCCGATCACTCGCACAAGGCGGAGAAAATCGCAAAAGATTTTGAACCTCCGAATAGCTGACCAACTCTTGCCACATCGTGATACGTTTTGCTTTCTCTCGAGGTGTTTGCTTGGATAAACCAGAAACACAATCGCAGTAGTTCTCCCTTTACTACCCTAGCCGATAGAGCATACGGACTTTGTTGCCATAGTATGGAGCACAATGAAGCCCCTGGCGAGTTAAAGCGTACTAGAGTGTACGTGTGCAATCGATAAAAATAATGAAATAAAATGAAATTGTAAGCTAGTGCCACATAAGTTGGGCCGCAAACAGTTCTCATTATAATTTAATTAATACGTCAAAGCATATTTCTACAAATACTGCGATGAGCAACCGAGCTATTTAACATGCCAAGATCAAGGGGGGGCTGCGTGTGGGTCCTGAAAATAGGTAGGATGATCATCGAAGAGAACATCTAGAGATTCCTTCGCACGTATATGTTGCTTGGCGCCTTGGTATATCCATCCTTTGAAAGGACCGATGATCAGGCCTTCGGGAGGGGCCTGTAGAAAGGAAACCTGAAAAGGGTAAAAGGACAAGTGAAAGTATGTGTGTCCAGGAAGGTCGAGCCATATTGTGGACCACCGTCTGGTTATGCCTCCGTCTCTGCCCATGGTATTTTGAGTGCGTAGTTATGTACGCGCGGTACGTATGCCGCCATTTGGTCAGGACTGAGATGGAGGCCGAATTGCTAGTCTAACTCCCCGATGAGCCGGACTGTCATGTCATGGAGTAGTCCGCACTCGTTTGACAAAGGTCCGGCTTGGCCGCTGAATTAAAATTCTACTTTAAAAGGCCGCTCTGTACTTCCGCTGCCAGGGCTGCGGTGTGTTCCTCGGTACGGAGGGAGTGCTCCGTGTTTCCATTGACTGTTATGACACCGCATGGTACGGGCATCTTGAGCTTGAGATAAGCATAGTGTGGCACCGAATTAAATCGAGCGAATGTGGTTCGTCCGAGCAGTGCGTGATAGCCACTGCGGAAGGGGACGATGTCGAAGATCAACCCTTCGCTTCTGAAACTGTCCGGTGATCCAAAGACAACTTCCAGTGTGATTGAGCCCGTACAGCGGGCCTCTACACCTGGTATGACTCATTTAAAGGTAGTTTTGGTGGGCTTGATCCTTGATGGATCGATGCCCATTTTGCGCATTGTATCCTGATAGAGCAGGTTGAGGCTGCTACCCCCATCCACGAGGACTCGCGTGAGGTGGAATCCATCGATTATTGGGTCAAGGACCAGTGCGGCTGAACCGCCGTGGCGGATACTAGTCGGATGGTCCCTACGATCGGAAGTGATCGAGTAGGACGACCATGGGTTGAATTTTGGGGGGACTGGCTCTAGCGCATAGACGTCGTCCCTGAGCGCGCGCTTGTGCTCCCTCTTGGGGATATGGGTAGCGTATATCATGTTCACCGTTTTGATCTGAGGGGGAAACTTATTATGTCCCCCTGTGTTCAGTGGACGGGGCTCCTCGTCATAGTCCTCACTTTGCGACCCCTTCTCCTTGTTTTCGGCATTTATCTTGCCGGCTTGCTTAAAGACCCAACAACTTCTGTTGGTATGATTGGCTGGCTTATCGGGGGTGCCATGTATCTGACATGGACGATCGAGAATGTGGTCTAAGCTGGATGAGCCCGGATTGTTCCTTTTGAACGGCTTCTTCCGCTGGCTGGACTTGGAGCCACTGAATCCGGCATTGACCGCCGTATCGTCGGTATTATCACCGTTGCTTTGAGGCTTGTGTCTGTTGCGTTGGGGCTTGCCGTTGCTATTTCTGGCTTCAGAAGTGCCAAGTTCACTTGCATTGTTATTTCTATGGGCTAGCCAGCTATCTTCGCCCGCACAAAAGCGGGTCATAAGCGCCGTGAGGGCTGCCATGGACTTCGGCTTTTCTTGGCCGAGGTGTCGGGCGAGCCATTCGTCCCGGATGCTGTTTAAAGGCCGCTAGGGCTTCGGCATCCGGACAGTCGACGATCTAGTTCTTTTAAGTTAAGAACCTAGTCCAGAATTTCCTGACCGACTCTCCGGGCTGTTGGACTATGTGACTTAGGTCATCGGCATCCAGAGGTCGGACGTATGTACCTAGGAAGTTATCGCGGAAGGCGTCTTCCAGGTCCTCCTAGCTGCCAATGGAGTTTTCGGGCAGGCTCTTCAACCAGTGCCAAGCTGGTCCCTTGAGTTTTAGTGCGTGGTATTTGATGGCGTGAAGATCATCACGGCGGGCCATATGAATATGGAGAAGGAAATCTTCGATCCATACCGCAGGGTCTGTTGTCCCATCATATGATTTGATGTTCACGAGTTTAAACCCTTCTGGGAATTCGTGCTCCAATACTTCATCAATGAAGCAGAGGGGTGGTGCGGCGCCTCTATATCGGGCCACGTCGCGGCGTAGTTCGGATGTAGTCCGTCTACGGTTTTTGGCCCGGGCGTGATTATGCTTGTCGCATCCGACTAGATAGCCTTCATCGCGTGTCGGGGCATGCACCCGCAATCCGTAGATCGATCTGGTCTATCCTGCTCTACTGTCCAGGTCCTGCCGTAGGTCATATGTATATCCCCGAGCTGTTTTATCTTTGCCTTCATGGTGAGGTAGTACGGGGCTGGTGTTCGGCTCGACTTGCCGCTTTGTCCCAACCGCTTGGTGGTCGGTCAGTCGCATTGCGCGATGATGGTACAGGCTCTAGCGCCTCGTCATCGTATTGAGGTAGCAATTTGCGCTTTGGGTAACTTTTGGTTGGGTGCTCGAGGCCGTACTCCTCGGCTGCCAGGACGTTACTCCATCTGTCGTTGAGCATATCTTGATCAGCTTGAAGCTGCTGCTGCTTCTTTTTCAGGCTCCTTGCAGTGGCTATTAGCCGGCGCTTAAAGCGCTCCTGCTCGAGAGGCTCCTTAGGCACAATGAAATCCTCATTGCCGAGGATCACCTCATCCTCGGAGAGCGGAAGATAATTACTACCCTCCGAGTCTTCGTTTACGTCCTATTCATCAGGGCTGACTTGCCCATCTTCCCGTTCATCCTGTTCGGAAGTTGGCTCAATGGGATCTTCATTGTCTTCGGCATCGTCCGGAGCATTGTTTTCTCCTGTGCCGGTATTGTTGTCTTTTCCATGGCGTGACTTAGAGCGGCGCCGCTGACGTCGACGCTTTGGCTGTATCTCATGAGGTTTATCCTCGACTGGGTCTTCCTTGTCGTTGCTGCTATTCTCTTTGGGTGTATCCACCATGTACACGTCATACGAAGAAGTGGTCGTCCAGCGTCCGGTAAACAGCGGGTTTTGGGCCTCCTCTTCTCTGGCATCGTCGTCCATACCATCGATGTCTTCGGAGCCGTAATCAAGCATGTCGGTTAAGTCCTCGACACTGGCTATAAGGTGGGTGGTGGGTGGGACGTATAATTCCCGGCTCTCAGCCCCTAGTCTGGGTTGGGCATAGTTCGGACGCTGCTCCTCCATAATGACAAGGGGTCGCATTAAGTCCAAAGCCTCGCTTAAAGGCGAGGTTTGGCCCAAGAGAAGAGAGTCCGTGGAGTATGGCGAGAGGGAGACTCCTTGGCCGAGCTCACACGATGCCGACTCCAAGGATTCGGAGCAAGTGTCCGGAGAAGGGTTCGGCTTCATGATGGTTGCCAACGACACTTCTTCCCCCAGCTCTCCCACAATGGGCCTAGTGGCCGCAGACAGCTCGGCGAACTCAGGGGGCTCGTCTTCGGACCTGGCGATACGCTCTGGATCTAAGGCCAAAGCGGAGGTTGGTGGCACGAATCCTTGGAAGATCAAGTCTCCTCGGATATCAGCAATGTAGTCTAGGTTTTCAAAACTAATCTGGTGACCTGGGGCGTACCTATCGATCTGCTCTAGATGGCAAGCGAATTGGCCCGTAGTGCGAACCCGCTGAACACAAAGATCTGGTCGGGGAGCAAAACTTCCCCGAGGACAGCATTGTTGTAGATGATTAATGGATCCATCAAACCTCTTGGCGACGACCCAGTGGAACTCTCAATGAAAGCACCAATGTCGGTGTCAAAACAGGCGGATCTCGGGTAGGGGGTCCCGAACTGTGCGTCTAAGGTCAATGGTAACAGGAGACAGGGGACACGATGTTTACCCAGGTTCGGGCCCTCTCTATAGAGGTAATACCCTACTTCCTGCTTGATTGATCTTGATGAATATGAGTATTACAAGAGTTGATCTACCACGAGATCGTAATGGCTAAAACCCTAGGAGTCTAGCATGTATGATTATGATTGCCTCTACGGACTAAACCCTCCAGTTTATATAGCACCGGAGGGGACTAGGGTTGTACAAAGTCGGTTACAGAGAAAGGAATCTTCATATCCGAACGCCAAGCTTGCCATCCACGCCAAGGAGAGTCCCATTCGGACACGGGTGAGAGTCTTCAGTCTTGTATCTTCATCGCCCATCAGTCCGGCCCATGTCCAACAGGCCGGACGCCCGAGGACCCCTTAATCCAGGACTCCCACTGTCACTACGATAATCTGTGCCAAATTTTTACTATAAATTTAACTAACCAAATGTTCATGCATGTCACAAAAAATTACATCATTGAAAACTATGTTCAAATACAAACCCAAGGATATTACTTTTATTAACATGCACTAACATTTTGTCAGTTAAATCTTTGGTCAAAATTTAGCACAAATTACAAAGGGGCCCAATAAAGAATGTACTCTCACATTTTGTTTTGAGGATACTCCGACATAGAAAAAATAAATAATAATGCATGTTGGGGCAGCCCACGTTTCACATAATTTTAGTCGTGGGCTTGTTCACAATTTTTACAAGGCGATGGTTGTTCACTCAATGGAGAGTCTAGTACCAGACATGAACGATGGAGTGCGATCTGGCACACCATAACACCACTTGGAATAAGCAGGTAGCTATCTCAAAAAACAATCAACAACTCAAAAAAACAGAGACCTGGCACGTACACAATTTTAAACGATTGTTTTGATGGAGTGAAAAAAGAAAACTAACCTACTATACGTGTATATATATAGGTCGGAGCCTCCACACTTGCTTGCAAGGGTTGCTCTATTCACACACTCTCGTCCTCTCCAGATCTAAACGAGATAGCGGTGGTGACACTGTCTTTCGATCCTCACCGTTGGTTACAGATCCAGACGTATCCCCATCCACCGGTGAAGGGGAGGAGGGGCAGCATTTAGGCCGTCATTGATAGTGAGGGAGGAGACCCACTGCGGGCAGCACCATTATCTTTGGCCGAGCGCCGGTGCGGGAGGTCCTCCGATCCCTTCGTCGCTGCCCTAGTGTGGGCAAATTCAGCCTCCCGCCGCCACCTATCCACATCCTGATGACCTTCGGGTATATCTTCCTTCCAAGTCGGCCTAGCTCTACTTCCCTAGCTTGCTATGTCGCTGCATGTGCATCATTTTCTACCTCTCAGCCCCCCTCGTAGCTAGGCTCGATCGGATGGTCCAACGTCACCTAATTTGTTTTCTATTGTTAGAGGTAAAGCTACTTCATGGAGTCGACTCTTGTACTTGATTCAAACAAGAAATAAAGGGGGGAAATTTAGTATGTACATCGGACTTGGTACAAACAGAAAGAAAGGGGTGAAAGTAGTACAGACTGGTCATCCAACCGGTCTCTTGGTCGAGAAGGGAAATATAGGGGAAACATTGTACACAATGGTATGACCAAGACTAGATTTGCTATCCACACATAGGAGTAGGTCGCTAGAGTGAACAAAAATGGGACCAACCCAGATATGTTTCTTGGATGTTTGTTTCTCGGGGCAACAAACTCTCAATCACCACTTTATGCCCTGGTTTAGGTACATGGTGCCGACTACCGTGCACCCACTGTCCCATGCCCTTATAGCAAATATTTAGCTATTCTTAATCTAATGCCCCTGGTAAAATGAAGCCATGCCACTGTTATAAGCCATGACAAGTTTGACCAATTGTTTTTGCCAGTAATTGTTTGAGACTCTGGCTGTTTCCTCAGTAGCTTTTTGTGCAAACAGGGATATCCATTTCACCTCGTTGCTATTGCGACCTTTTGGTGCACTGCACAAAACACTTCTTAAAAGAAGTGACTTTTGTGCTGTTTAACTGGAATGTCAGAATGGAACCGTTGGTCCATTTTGTTGCAACTGCACAAAGGGAGATCTGTGTTCCAATCTTCATCCTCCATATTGGCACCATAACCTTCCTTTAGGTAAGAATAATATTTAATGCATGTGTTCACCTCTATTTTGCGACTGCCATGAGAAAATAATGCTATTGTTTACTAGTACACTTGTACTCCCTCACTAACAAAACCAATTCTGAAATAGAAGGCCAATCATGTACTTGGTTTCACCAACTGGTGAGGAGAAAGAGAAACAAAGCATGAAGAGGAAGACGAAGAAGAAGAACAAGGAGGAAATGAAGAAGATCACACGATGGTACCGTCTTATGTTATCCTAACATCTTGCTAGTGGTATTTTATTGTTGTGTTGCTACTAGTCTTAATTTACTTGGAAGACTAGCAAGATGCCCATGTGTTGCAGGTAACATCAAGATGCATTTGTATGAGTAGTTCATCTTGCGAGAGAAATGGATGAACGAGGGAAGGCCTTATTTGCAAGTGTGGAGAGAGTGTGGGTATATTTTTGCAAAATTGCCAAGTTTCCTTCCTATCCGTCAGATATAAATCAGACAGCCTATATTGCAGGATGGCAGGCACACCATCATCACCAACTCTATTTTTTATAAGAGTAGAGTAGAGATAGATAGGGAAATGCAGCATAGAAGTATTGGCTTGACGACACATCATACTGATTAACTGGATTCTAGATGCATGTGTGACCCACCTCTACACGATCAACAAAGGCTAAGGTGATCTTACTGAAGCTGAGGCCTCAGTCAAGGCCATTCAAGGGCTCCCGCAACGTCTCCCTTACATGTGAGACGATCCTCCGGGAGCCCTTCCACTTCTGCTGTCTATCCTGCAAGGTCACTTAGTACTTAAGTAACACTAATTTATTGCTGCCTAATTTTCCTGTCGGAGTTAAACAAATCTTTAGTAGCACCCTATGTTGAATCATGTACGTGTGTATGTGTGTCTATGGAGGTGAATCATGTGGTGGAGTAGGGAGGGAATCTTGGTAGTGTCATGACATAATAATGTTATTGTTTTGCATGTCAATTTATTGCCATTGGTTCAATGATGCAATGTTTCACGTATTGTCCATCATGAATTTGATGCTACTGTTAAAGTAATATGCTAATGTCTTTCTATCCTTTCTCACTAAGCTAATGAAGGTTTCACCTTGTTCCTACTTGTGAAAACAGGGATCATGTTGTGCCAATCGTGCATTTTAGTGGAACTGCACAAGAGAATACAATGAACTGTATCCTAGCCATTGCTTTAACTCTGCTGGAAGTTCTTGATAATCTTTCGATATAATCTCACCACTGGTAAACAAGAGTGATGTCAACCATACATTTGAAGTGCACAAAAATATATACTATTGAGTGATTCCAGTGAGTGCTTTATCATCTCTTCTGGGACTACCTGAATAAGCTTTTTTCTCAGGTTGGTACCGGCCTCAGGCCTTCATCCATATTAGTTTGCTGTCATCTCTATTTGTATCGTGCTACTATGTTGCTACTGTCATGAGAAACTCCTTTATCTTTGCACGTTAAAGTTTTGCAACCTGTGATACGTGGCAATGCTTTGAGTGTTGAGCTAATTGGCACTGATTAAATAAACTAATACCTCTTGAGGGAGTCCTGGACTAGGGGGTGTCCGGATAGCCGAACTATCATCACGGCCGGACTCCAAGACTATGAAGATACAAGATTGAAGACTTCGTCCCGTGTCCGGATGGGACTTTCCTTGGCGTGGAAGGCAAGCTTGGCGATACGGATATGTAGATCTCCTACCATTGTAACCGACTGGTAACCCTAACCTATCCGGTGTCTATATAAACCGGAGGGTTTTAGTCCGTGAGGACGAACAACAATCATACCATAGGCTAGCTTCTAGGGTTTAGCCTCCTTGATCTCGTGGTAGATCTACTCTTGTACTACCCATATCATCAATATTAATCAAGCAGGAGTAGGGTATTACCTCCATCGAGAGGGCCCAACCTGGGTAAAACATCGTGTCCCTTGTCTCCGTTACCATCCGCCTAGACGCACGCTCGGGACCCCCTACCCGAGATCCGCCGGTTTTGACAATCGACATTGGTGCTTTCATTGAGAGTTCCTCTGTCGCCACCGATAGGCCCGATGGCTCCTTCGATCATCAATAACGACGCGGTCCAGGTGAGACTTTTCTCCCGGACAGATCTTCAGATTCGCGGCTTTGCACCGCGGGCCAATTCACTTGGCTATCCGGAGCAGATCGAAGCTACGCCCCGCCATCGTGTCAGATTTGGAAGTTTGAACTATACAACCGATATCCGCGGAGACTTGATCTTCGACGGATTCGAGCCGCAGCCAAGCGTGCCGCCGACTGTCTCGATGGGCATGATCTAGCTCGCAGCTGAACAAAGGCTCGAGGCCGCATCAAAGATCCGCCCGACCCTTAATCCGGAGCCGGATTCCCGATCGAGGACGAGTGGTTGGACACCGCCTCGGGGCTACAATCTCTCTGGCGATTGAGCCAAACTCCATCCCCTGTCGCTTTGCGAAGACCTCGACCTGTGGTGCCGGACTCCTCCCGGACTCCGAACCCTCCGCGCCCCTGCCAATCGGATCCGATTGGGCGCCGTCATGGAGTTCATCGCCGCAGACATCTTTCAAGACTCGCCCTTTGGCGACATCCTGAATTCACTAAAGTCTCTCTCTTTATCCGGAGAGCCCTGCCGACTACTGGATGTGAAGGTTGGGATACGGACGGCGAAGAAATTCAACTCCCACCCACCACCCACTTTGTAGCCACTGCCGATGATTTAACCGCAAGATGCTCGACTTTGACTCAAGACATCGACGGTATGGACGACGATGCCGGAGACGACAAGACCCAAAGGCTACAGTGGCAATCGAAGGCCACCTCGCCATACGACATATACATGGTGGATATCCCAAAAGATGGGAACGGCGATGGAACAACGGAGGATGACCCTCCAAAAGCAATCAAGCGCCGGCGTCGGCGCCGCCTAAATCCCACCACAAAGAAAACGGTGATTCCGCACGGGAGATAATAACACCCCGGACAATATCAAGACAACCCCTCCAAAGCAGGACTTAGCGCAGAGAAGGGAGAAGCAAGTCCGCATTTACGACAAAGGCGGCAGTAAAGAGAGGTCGAGGACGATAATTATGCGCCCTCCTCAAGATGAGGCAAGCCTCCACGACGATGAATTTGTCGTGCTCGAGGATCCCGCCGAACAGGAGCATTTCAAACGCAGGCTTATAGCCACGGCAAGCAGCCTCAAGAAAGCGAGCAACAGCTTAGAGCTGACTAAGACCTGCTAGTGACAGATGGATCAAGTCCTTGCAGCCAAGAGTATGAACTCGAACGCCCCTCCAAAAGCTACCCGAACGCAGGCCGTTGCCTCGATCAAAGGAGGAAGCACCCAAGTCACCAACAAGACGACATGGTAGACCGGCAACCCCCTGTCATGACAGAGAAGCCTCTCGCCCCGCGCCAAGCCACACCCCGACGCCATTTAAAAGTACCAAGGCACGGAAAACGCTACGGACTTAAGTAGATATATTGGAGGATAAGGCAAAACATACAAGATCGATCTACGGATCACGTGGGCGCCCACCGACTCGGGATGATTACCGTCGCGCCGGATACAGCAAACCCGGCTGGGATGAACACAGTAGACAAAGCTCATATGAGCTACACCGTGATATAGCCCAATATAGAGGCGCCGCACACCCACTATGCTTCACAGATGAAGTAATGGATCATCAAATCCCCGAGGGCTTCAAACCCGTAAACATCGAGTCATACGATGGTACCACAGATCCTGCGGTCTGGATCGAGGACTATCTCCTCCATATCCACATGGTCCGCGGTGATGACCTACATGCCATCAAATACCTCCCACTCAAGCTTAAAGGACCAGCTCGGCATTGGCTCAACAGCTTGCCAGCAGAATCAATTGGTTGTTGGGAGGACCTGGAAGCCGCATTCCTCGATAACTTCCACGACACATATGTGCGACCACCAGACGCCGATGACCTTAGCCACATAATTCAGCAGCCAGAAGAATCGGCCAGATAATTCTGGACACGGTTCCTAACAAAGAAAAATCAAATCGTTGACTGTCCGGATGCAGAGGCCCTTGCAGCCTTCAAACATAACATCCACGACGAGTGGCTTGCCCGGCACCTAGGACAGTAAAGCCGAAATCCATGGCAGCCCTCACAACACTCATGACCCGCTTTTGTGCGGGAGAGGACAGCTGGCTAGCTCGAAGCAACAACTTGGCCAAACATCCCGATAGTTCGGATACCAAGGACAGCAATGGCAGGTCGCGTCGCAACAGGAACAAGCGCCGCATTAACGGCGATAATATTGAAGATACGGCCGTCAATGCTGGATTCAGAGGCTCTTAACCCGGTCAGCGAAAGAATCCATTCAAAAGAAATACCCAGGGCCCGTCCAACTTGGACCGAATACTCGATCGCTTGTGCCAGATACATGGCACCCCCAAAAAACCAGCCAATCACACCAACAGGGATTGTTGGGTGTTCAAGCAAGCAGGCAAGTTAAGTGCCGAACTCAATGACAAGGGGCTGCATAGCGATGACGAGGAAGAGCCCCGGCTGCCGAACAATAGAGGACAGAAGGGTTTTCCCACACAAGTGCGGATGGTGAACATGATATACGCAACCCACATACCCAAAAGGGAGCGGAAGCATGCACTAAGGGACGTATATGCGATGGAGCCAGACGCCCCAAAGTTCAACCCATGGTCCTCCTGACCGATCACCTTCGATCGAAGGACCACCCCACTAGCATTCACACGGCGGGTTCGCCGCATTGGTTCTTGACCCAATTATTGATGGATTTCACCTCACAAGAGTCCTCGATGGACGGCGGCAAAGCTGAACCTGCTTTATCGTGATACAAGTGTGCAAAATATGGGCATAGACCCTCCGTGATTAAGCCTACAAAGACGACCTTTAAAGGCGCCATACCGGTGTAGAGGCCAGTTGTGCGGGCTCAGCTTACACTCAAGTGGTCTTCGATCCCGGATAACTTCCGGGTTAAGAGTTAATCTTCGACATCGCCCCATTCCGCAGTGGCTATCATGCATCGCCGGACGAACCGCATTTGCAAAGTTCAATGCGGTGCCGCACCACGCATACCTCAAGCTCAAGATGCCAGGCCCTCGAGGAGTAATCACGGTCAATGGAAACACCGAACGCCTTCTCCGAACGGAGGAGCACACGGCTGCCCTCGTGGCGGAGGTACAAAGCAGCCTCTCACAAGAATTCTCGAGTCCGTCACTAAGCGTCCAACACCGCTGCCGCTACCGAGTGGCCTACAACAAGACCGCTGGCACGATTCAAGCATCGCCAGAGTAATCCGCCCCAACCCCAGCCCTCGCGAAATCGCTGGAGCCGATTACGCTGCACATAACTACGCTCTGGAGATACCATGGGCATAAGGGGAGGGGCACGACCACGGCACGCCCGGAATGCGGCTCAACCGCACCAGGTGATGTAGGGCGGAACCCTACGTGTGTGATCTTTCACGTTGGAGCGGATCCTACGGGGAATCACGAAGAACACACGGAAGAACAAGAGGGAAACGCGGCGGAAACGAGAGAGAAATCACTAAACCGACAAGGGATCAATCACACAAATGCTAGATCACCGATCACATAGAGTGGCACAAGATTCAAGATCAACAAAGGACGATACAAACGGTAGCCGTTCTTCTCCGCGAGGAGGCCTTGAGGGGGTCCACCCTAGATGGGGGTCTTGAATCCGCTTGGGGGATCTTTCTCCGTAGAGGTCCCGATCTCCGAGGAGAAGTAGCCAAGTGGATGAGCAAAGGCTCTCACACAAGAATATGAGCTAATCCAATGCTAACCCTAAAAAGAGGAAGGGTATGAAGTATATATAGTCTTGGGGGCGAAGGGGTACAAGGGCCAAGTCCCGGATGCACTGCGCGTAGGCAGGGGAGGCCGGATGTCCGGGCGTCGGGCCGGATGTCCGGGCTTTCCCGAGACGCCGGATGTCCGGGCTAGGGGGCCGGATGTCCGGGCTGGCGGGGTCTTCCAAACGCAATCGGTGATGGGGGGCCGGATTTCCGGGCGAGGGCCGCCGCAAATCCGGGGCTTCCGGAAAAGCCGGATGTCCGGGGCTGGGCGGATGTCCGGCCTCAGCTTCTTGCTGCATTGTGATGGGGGCTGGATGTCCGGGCTGGGGCGGATGTCCGGCTTCTTGGAAGGGCCGGATGTCCGGCTGTCCCGGTCCCTTTCTTCCTTCTCCTTCCTCGCTCCAGCGCCGCACGCTACCTTGGTCCTTGGGCTCTCCATGATCTCCTCGGGTGTACCTGAGTATGCACAATGTCCGCGCTGAAGTAGCATCCATGTCTTACATGCGAAAAGGGACGATTCGGAAAGGAGCGAAGTTCACCTTAGGTCCAATGGCGCATAGTCGAGGTCTCATCTCCTGTATCCTTGGGGCTTGGAGAGTAGTCGGAGTGTACATGGTGATGAACGTGGGATGCTCCGCATCATCTCCCCTCCCTTGGGAAAGATCCGACCTCGGATCGTGATCCTCATCACCATCAAAACGGTTGTCATAGACGGACTTGTAGTTGGACGAAGTTGAAGACATGGCGCAATCCAAGTAGTCCAAGGTGTCGCCGGAGTGATAGACATGCAAAAAGAGCAAACACAAGCAACACTCGGAAATACTATGGTTAGCGCACACAAAGTGTCCATCATGTAAGAATGAGTTCGTGCGGCAAGATTGGTCGTGACAAAGCGCATGAAGCTTATGAAGATGATCTAGAATGAGATGCAAAGCATTCATGGGAACAAATGCAATCATTGTGCACACAATTGTGTTGTGAATATGATGAATGCAACCACGGTGCAAAATGATGTCATAGTGAGACGGTTTATCAATAGCATGAATATGGCAATGGATGCTCAACATGTGTATGTTATCATGCAATTGATGATTGGCAATATGATCATGATGTATGAATATGCCATCAAGGAAGATCACAACAAATTTGCTAAGAAAATGCACAAGCTCATATATCATGGATGACATGGGAATACAAGATGCAACAAGGCAATCATAATGTGTGTCAATCCATGCATGGGGTGCAAACTTGTGGTGAGTATGATATGTCCATCGAAAGGCATGACATGTATGAGCACAAGCAACAAATATGGATGTGTGGGTACAATGTGTCAAAGGAGTGTTGATGTACCAATGCTCGATGTCGTGGCATGAGTGGAGGTTCAAGGTGCATCCCATAAGTCCAAGCGCTCCTCAATGTAAAGGTCCATAGAGCCAATCTCCAATGTCGCCCTCCGTCCAATAGATGTAACATGTACACAACAAGAAGGAAACAACAATGAAAGAGTGACCCATCCAATATGCGTATTTGAGGATGGCTCAAAGAGAAGGAGTTCACCTTATGAATGTTCTCGCAAATGTTGGTGTTGTGCATCGTGTATGCCTTCGCATGACCAAGTTGTCGATAACGGCATCGCCTTGTGTCACCTCCAAAATGAAAGAACATGACAAACACTCGGAAAAACAAATGAGGTTAGCGGAAATGCAAAACCTATCATTCGAGTGGTAAGATACCCAACAAGTGTTCTCATCATTCATATCATAAGAAAGTACAAGGGAGCGTTTCATAGTATGGAGGCATATGATGCAAGAACAACCAAATGCAATAGGCGCAATCAAACAAGCATGCATTACAAGTAATATGTCAAAGTCTCCAAGATCAATAATCATAGTATGGTTGCACTCAATACAAGTGGATATGAGAGAGGCAACTAATGGACACAAGAGACAATGATCAAGATATATCATGTGAGAGGCATGAGCATATATGTCATCAACCCAAGAAAGCAAGTGATAGTGGAACATGGGTGATGCAACATAGCAAGCAATCATAGCGATCAAGTCAAGCAAGCTAGTAGTGCGAAGATGCAACATACTAGAAGGAATCATGGAAAGCATGTCATATGTGCAAATAGTGGGCATGAATAATTCACATGGCATAGCACAAGCATGAAAGCAAGATATGAGAAAATTATCATCAATGTATTGGCGAGAGGTCAGATGTAAATAGCAATGGGACATCATGACTCTCCCAACACAACAATCAACAATAGCATGGGGCACATGATAATCATGGCAAAAGCAACAAGGATCTCCACCAAGCATGCAAATACACATAGGAGTAGCATAATGGTGAATCATGGGTATATGCAAGCAAGGGTCACAATTGCATGGCAAAGGCATAGAAGTAACCATAACATGCAAAGTGAACACGATAGAGTGGGCATAAGGTAACAAGTGGTAAATAGCCAAAGCCGTGTGAGAGCCAAGTAGAAGAGATGCGCGTAGTCCTTGCGCAAAAGGAATGGTGGGAATGAAAGTCCACGTGATCCCAAGTCATCGTTGCTCTCAAGAGCTGCTTTAAATCAACTCATGGGATTGAGATGTTGACGAGTGTATGTGGGTACCTACACAAAACAAGGACAAAGGGAAAATTGTGTGTGCGTGGTAGATGTACACATCATCCATCATGATGCGACGCAGCATGTGTCGGTTAGCACAAAATATCCAATGCTCAAATAAATGAGATGCGTGATATAGAAACATGTCATCCATCATGATAGGTTTGTTGTTATGTATAGCATAATGGAGACTCAAATTGTGTAATGCATCATGAGAAATATGTAGAGCATTGTTATTCATGGAATGCATATGGTGCACGCAATTATGGGAATCATGCAAAGGATGGGATGAATCAAAATCTCCTAACATGTATGAGGAAACTATGGGGGTCTCCTCATGAGCAAGAGTAGAAACATCACGTGGAGAATATTGACAACATCCAAAACAATGCATATTTGGAACAATGTGATCATGGCATGACATAGTAGACAAATTGTGCAAATCATGTAAAGGAAGCATGGCAATATCATCACAAGAGAAGCAAAAGCCAATGACCATCATCTCGTCATCTATGCCATAAGTGCAAATGGGATTTATTTTAATGGGGCATGCATAGTTACTATGTTGAGATCGAAATGAGGCAATATGGGAGATCTCACTCATAGCATATGACAAGTTCAATGGATTGTCAAACATAATGTGACCAATAGAATTTTCACATGATATCCTATGAAGCATAGCAACACAACTAGGCAACTCAACATACTCATCATCATATTCATCATAAATAGGTAAGTCTAGGCATGAAGAAGTCTCACTAGCATGAAGCATATGAATAGGTGGGTCAACATCATGGGAGCAATCAATGGTAAGAGAGTCCACTAGTGGGATAAGAGAAGCACCATCACCTATGTTACCTTTGGAAGGTCGCTCATGAGTTGTAGGTGAGGTGTTGAAGATCGCCTCGTTGTCATCTTCATCTTGATGGAACCATGTGGGGTTGCATCATCATCCACCATGGCCATCATCGTCTCCAATGGAGGAATAGACTCGTCAAAGATAGGCATGTCGTCATGTAGGAGACCTAGCACCAAAGAAGAAAATACACTAGGAGTAGAGGTTAAGTCGTTAGAAATCATAGTGGCCTCATGTGTCGTGTCAACTACCTCACTCACTAAGTGTTGTGGCTCACTCACTCCCTCAAGGATGCTCTCACTTTCGTATGGTGGGTGGAGTCACTCAAATGGCGCTCAACCTCACATAGGATGTGTGGCATGCTCTCATGTGTGGGGCTAGTGGTGGTCACACTCATCCTCTCATAGGAAATGCTCTCAATGTCACGTATGGTGGAGTCACTCATGTCACTCATGGGGTGGTGGCTCTCCTTACATGGCAATTTGGGTAGCTCAACATGTGTGGGTGTCGGAGAGGTGTAGGTGCAAATGTCTCCATGCGCTGTCGCAGAGCTTGACTCGGAGGATGAGTCCAATGTGGGCGCTGCCTTCATGTTGTTGAAGAGGTTCAAGGCGCTCGGCCGTGGTCGAAGGGATGGCCCTTGCTCGACTGGCCATGTCACCGTCTTGGTGTTGGAGGCCCATATGATGTGGCACCTCATAGCTCGTCTCCATGACCAAGGGAGTTTCCCATGCTCGGCCATCTTCCTTGAGGGGCTTCAAGATGGAAGTGTCGCCCTCGCTTGTAGGTGGTCGCCTTGGACTTGATGAAGTCGATGTAGGCGCACACGGGAAGTAGGCGAAGATGCCAGACGTCCAAAGGCGAAGATGTTTTGAGAACACTTGGCAAAGATGCCGAAGTGGTTGATGTAGCCGTAGCGCCGCCTTGGTGGTGGTCGCCTCGCGGTCTTCTCTTGTGCTTATGAAGCTTCGACTTGGCGTGAAGTAGGGCTTCTTGGGACTTGTGCATTTGCGCTTGTGGAGCATCTTCATGATGATGATGTCGTTGTCGTGCTTGAGCTCCTTGGCGTCGCCGTCGTCAGTGCACATGATGCTTGGAGGTGACTTGCCCTTCATGACGATGTTGATCACGAACGTGATGGTGGTCGCCATGTAGATGTGGACGAGGACGATGTGCACTTGCGCTGCTTATGCTCATTCAAGACTTGTGGCTTGAATGTCGCTGCCTTGAAGATGACGAAGGGGAAGAAGACTTGATCAAGGCCCGAATCTCCTACATCCTTGCATCTTGCTCCTCTTTATGTGCGGCAAGATTCTTGTCGAAGTAGTCCCTTCTCCTTGCTTCGGAGTGATGAATGTCGATGGAGATGTTCTCGATGCGCTCTCGCAATCTTGATTGTGTGCCTTGCACTTGTCGTTGTAGATCAAAGAGAGACGCTTTGGTGATGTAGTTGTTCACGCCGTCGTTGTTGTCGAAGACCGGAGATGAAATGCCTTGCCTAACCATCACAAGACTCGAGCAAATATGAGTGGGAGAAAGAGAAGAACTTATACCAATGTACCTTGACCGATGTTGACAATGAATCAAGTTCACTCAAATGTGGACAATGAAATAGCACTATTGGTACCAATCCTTGTCGGTTCTCACACCTACACAAGTAAAGCTTATGGAGGAGCTCGGTGAGGATAGTGGCACAAAAATTTAACGCAAAATGTTAGAAAGAGTCAATAATGTTGAAAGAGATTCACAAATTCGCAAGCGAAACAAATGGACCAATAGCAAAGAATGGCACACGGAAACACACACACGGATAGATAAATGGGGTCGTGCAACCAAGGAATGAGCACAAAATGTGGAATCCACGGAAAACGCCGTGTTGCACAACTCAAGAGAGACGCTAGCACGATTGCTCAATAGGCGGATACGACACTTGTGCACAACCTATTTGATGCAAAATGGATAAACTTCTATCCCAAGTATGCTATGTATGTATGGTTCCCGGTGTTTCTCTCAAGATGATCCAAGATGATCGGATATGACAATCTTATATGCAATATGGTATGATGCTATGGCACTTGCTTACAAGCTTCTTTGCTCTCTTTCTTTTGCTTAAAAGCTTTATTTTTTTTGTATGGCCACTTTTGCACAATGCACAAACCAAGATAGCAATTGTGTATATGCGGGAACAAACTTGAGACACAATGGATGATATGATACCAATATGATATGGTATGGTATGTAATGGAAGGTATGATCACTAATGTGCACAAGTAACGTTGCCGGCAATACTCAAATGGCTAGTCTCGATAGGCAAGTAACGCAAAAGTAAGGCTAGGGGTTAACAATGCAATAGCAAGGGAATATACAATGGAGGGATACCACGATACCAAGATGATATGGAGGTCACCGTCCATGATGATGAGTAGCGGTGTTCTTGATGTAGATACCAAGATGATGGAGACTCATCCCTAAGTAGTCAAACACCTTAGGAAACGGAAAAACCGCGAACTCAAAATCTCAAATGTCAAATGTCAAAATGGTGGTAGCGGGAATGCGGTGGTGGTTTGCACTTGGAAATGCGGAAGTGGAATGATGGGCTATACACGTGTCGGAGTTGAAGTTTCCGTCCCTAAGTAGCCGAAACACCTTAGGAGACACAAGCCACAACTCAAACAAGCTCAATCAACAATTGGGTTAAGTTGGGGGTGGTTGAAGTGTATGGTGGGCAAGGTTATGTGGAAGTGGTGGTGGTGGTTGATGAAGAAGCAATTGTCCCTAAGTAGCCGAAACACCTTAGGAGACTCGAATCACTACTCAAGCAACCACTAATGCTATGGGGAACAAAATTGGTTAGGTTGCGGAAGTCGGTGGTGGTTATGCGGAGGATGTGGCAGAAGCCCTAGGCAAAGATGCCAAAGTTCACAAAATTTGATGGAGTCAAATGGTGATGGTAGTATTTTTATGGGACGGGGGATGTCAATAGCTTCAAAACGAGCTAAAGAACGCCAAAATCGGACTCGGATGAATTAGTTATGGACAAAACGGTGAAATGGGAAAGCTGAAATGTACACGGCCGGATATCCGGGCTCGGGCCGGATTTCGGGGTGAATGTCCAGAACCGAGCGATTTTGGTGCTCCAGGTCCGGATGTCCGGCTTGGGGCCGGATGTCCGGCGGATGGTCGGATGTCCGCCTGAGGTCCGGATGTCCGCCCGACGATTCCAGATCTCGTTTAGAAGCGGACATTGATGATTTCAAGGTCAAAATTGGAGAGATTTCGTGGATGGAAAGTGGGGAAACTTGGGGAAATGCTAGATCCACTCGAAACCAAGCAAATCCATGGATCAAAATCAACAAAACATCATCAAAACTAACAAATCACAAAAAAAAATTTGGGGCTATTTTTGGTGGGGATTTTCGGATTTAGGAATAAATCAACAAAATCAAGCTAGAAAAAGAGGGTAGGGCTCCAAAAACGTGATCAACCTAAGCTCGATCCATAGATGATGTAGGGCGGAACCTCACGTGTGTGATCTTTCACGTTGGAGCGGATCCTACGGGAATCACGAAGAACACACGAAAGAACAAGAGGGAAACGCGGCGGAAACGAGAGAGAAATCACTAAACCGACAAGGGATCAATCACACAAATGCTAGATCACCGATCACATAGAGTGGCACAAGATTCAAGATCAACAAAGGACGATACAAACGGTAGCCGTTCTTCTCCGCGAGGAGGCCTTGAGGGGGTCCACCCTAGATGGGGGTCTTGAATCCGCTTGGGGATCTTCTCCGTGAGGTCCTGATCTCCGAGGAGAAGTAGCCAAGTGGATGAGCAAAGGCTCTCACACAAGAATATGAGCTAATCCAATGCTAACCCTAAAAAGAGGAAGGGGATGAAGTATATATAGTCTTGGGGGCGAAGGGGTACAAGGGCCAAGTCCCGGATGCACTGCGCGTAGGCAGGGGAGGCCGGATGTCCGGGCGTCGGGCCGGATGTCCGGGCTTTCCCGAGACGCCGGATGTCCGGGCTAGGGGCCGGATGTCCGGCCGGCGGGTCTTCCAAACGCAATCGGTGATGGGGGCCGATTTCGGGCGTGGGGGCCGGATATCCGGGGCTTCCGGCAGAGCCGGATGTCCGGGGCCTGGGGCCGGATGTCCGGGCCCTGTAGCTTTGCGGCTGCTGTGATGGGGGGCCGGATGTCCGGGCTGGGGCCGGATGTCCGGGCTTGCTGGAAGGGTCGGATGTCCGGGCCAAGGGCCGGATGTCCGGGCTGTCCTGGTCCCTTTCTTCCTTCTCCTTCCCTCGCTCCTGCACGCTTGGCCTTGGTCCTTGGGCTCTCCATGATCTCCTCGGGTGTACCGAGTATGCACAATGTCCGCGCTTGAAGTAGCATCCATGTCTTACATGCGGAAAGGGACGATTCGGAAAGGAGCGAGTTCACCTTAGGTCCAATGGCGCATAGTCGAGGTCTCATCTCCTGTATCCTTGGGGCTTGGAGAGTAGTCGGAGTGTACATGGTGATGGACGTGGGATGCTCCGCATCACCAGGGGCTCCCGATTGTGTCATTCTTTTTCTTTTTTCTTTTTTCTTTTTTACCTTTTTCTTACTTTCAGGACTCCGTCTTTTAGAAGTCCTGTCCGGCACTAGAATCGCCGAACTCACGATGCAACAGCCAGGGAAGCAGAAAGCCACGTCGAGTGTTCAGGTGGTCTCTATTACGAGCATTATACCTGTTTTACATACCATCCCGCAGCTTACCCTCGGAGGGGACATGTTAGATAGTCCCATCCCTTGCTTATCGCACTATTTGTATCATTCTGCTTTCATTGCAGTACCTTTTTGAATAAACAATACATAGCTTTTGCCTATTATTGCACTCTTTTCATTATCTATATATATGTTCATTTCATGACATGTGGCACCCGTACACTTTGGTACGGCCAATACGCCAGGGGCTTACGTATCCCAAAATTATGGTGTGATAAGTCCGAACACTTTCACAAGTGCGGCACCCCGAACTTATAGAATTATATGAATCGGCTCCGAATCATGTCTTGGGTCAATAGTTGGGTTTGCCCGGCTCCGTGTTTTGGTACCTTACGTTCCGTTATATCGGCTAAGGTAGCACTGGAGAACCATCAAGCGATTGTGCCCAGTTGAGTTGGGTCGAGCACCTCAGTGGAGAAAGCTAAAACTGACCGACATGATAGGGCGAGAGCCGGTCGCTGTTCGAGAGGTTTTTTCGGGTCCCTAAAGACTTATGCCGCTTAGAGTGAGGAACCGGAGTTGTCCGGCCAAGGCATGGATAGCGCCCCGAATTCGGTCTTCCGAATACTAGGGGCTTCGCCGAAATTTAAAATTATAGAATTCTATGGCTAAGTGAGAGTGTTCAAGCATTATAAGTCCGGTTGCCTCGTTCGTTGTGTTGAGCGCCTCCCTAGATGGACCCAAGAATGGGAACAAGAGTGCTCAAGTTTATCCCGAACACCCCAAAGACTGTGGCATGGGGGCTGAAGCCAACGACTTGCCATCTCTCAAATTTGATAAACGGCCGCATGTAAGGTAATATTTTAAATTAAAAGCATTGCTTAGCGCATATGAACAAGTTTTCAACGTCTGTAATAACAAATGCGAGCCTATTCAAAATTACATCTTTGTAGCACTCATCCGCTATTCATGGGCACCCTTCAGAGGCCCTCATAGTACATTTCGGGCGTGCAATGCTCCTTGCCCTTCGGTGGCCCGTCCGTCACAAGCTTCTCCGCATCTAGCTTGCCCCAGTGCACTTTAGCACGGGCAAGGGCCCGACGGACACCTTCAATGCAGACGGAGCGCTTGATGACTTCAATCCGTGGACAGGCGTCAACGAGCCGCTGCACTAAGCCGAAGTAGCTCCCAGGCATGGCTTCCAATGGCCACAGCCGCGCTATAAGGCCCTTCATGGCATGTTCGGCGACCTTGTGGAGCTCGACAAGCTGATTCAGCTGGTCGCTCAGGGGCACCGAATGTCCGGCCTAAGCATACTGAGACCAGAACACCTTTTCTGTCGAGCTCCCCTCCTTGGCGCGGTAGAATGCGGCAACATCAGACACAGTACGGGGCAAATCTGCGAATGCTCCTGGAGAGCTTCGAATCCGGGTAAGTAATAGGTAAAACACTTTCACATGCTTGCTTAGCATAAAGAATCCCTTACCCGCCGCTATCTTCTATAACGACTCGATTTCATGGAGGGCTGTTAGGGCCTCGGCCTTAGCAGCTATGGCACTCTCAAGAGCCGAGGCGAGCTCGGACTCTCGAGTCTTCGAGTCACGCTCCAAACTCTCGTGTTTTTCCACGAGAGCTTGGAGCTCTTTAGGTACCTTGGCCAGCTGCGCCTCCCCTTTCTCTCGCTCGGTGCGTTCTGCAGCCGCTTTGTTTTCGGCCACGGACACCGCTTCCTTCAGGGTCGCCACCTCGTTCGTGGCCCCTGCAGTACCCATGTTATTCCTGTTATTTTTTGCAACCGAAACCTTTCTATAAGGTATTTCTTTAATAAGGTACTACTCACCTTCCTTGTCCTCGAGTTGCTTCTTGGCTTGGCCGAGCTCGTTCTCGGACCGCTCGAGGTTCTGCTTCAATGCATTGACCTCCGCAGTAAGTGCGGCATAGGTCAGCAGCGCAGCCTGCATTCCCATATTGACATACTTATGTTAGAGTCCTGTGTATATCTTCTTAGATCCTTAGTCCGGCTTTTCTCTCCGAACACCGAACTAAGCATCAGGGGCTACTGTCTATGCGGTAATATTTTTACATATTCTAAACTTACCTCAAAGCCTGTTAGAAGGCTGGTACAGGCTTTGGTCAGCCCGCTCTTGGCGGACTGAACTTTCTGGATCACCGCACTCATAACAGTGCGGTGCTCCTCCTCGATGGAGGCGCCTGTTAGCGCCTCGATGCTATCCGGTGCCTCCGGTTGGACGGAGGACACCGGCGTCTTACCCTTCTTACGAAGGGACCCCTTGCCGGACTCCGGAACCGCTGAAGGTTCTGGCATGGAGTCCGGACAAGGGTCGGGCTCAGATCCCCTGGGGGTCTTGCACCCCACGCGCCTGGAGTCCGGGAGGTTGCCTTGTGGCACCTCCTGCGCCACTTCCTCTTGACCAAGCCCCTCTTGGGGCCCCACCGCAGCGTCGTCCGCGGCGTGAGGTGAGGAGGCGGTCGGAAGTGAAGTACTCTCCATTTCCGACGAACTCAGGGACCTCCTTGTCGAGCTGGCGAACTGCGCCCTTGGGCGGGCTGCATGATGGTTCAATGTTAGAGAACACTATGCAATGATAAAAAGCCATGGGTATCCTGGACACTTACGATCTGCCAGGCTTGGCCCTTGTTGGCCAATCCTCCTCGTCGTCGTCGACGTTGGTGGAGAAATCCGGAGGAAGGGTTCTTCCCTTCTTGGACCCTCCGGCATCCCCAGTTAGGGCGGCCTTCCTTTTCCTCTCCTCCCCCGCTGGGGGAGAAGCTTCTTCTTCCTCCTCCTCGTCTTCAGGAGAAGATTCTGCTTCAGAATCTGACAGCACCTGGCGTCGGGAGCTCCTTCGAGTTCTCGTGGCCTCCTTCTTGCCTTCTTCTCCGGCACCACATGGGGTACGGAGCAGCCTTCCGTCAATCAGGCGTCATTGGTCTTCTGGCAAAGGAGCCGGACAGTTAATCTGTCCGGACGTCTTCAGCCAGTCCTGTCAAAGATTAGGGAGTTTTAGATCCCACATAGAGTCAATCTATGAAAAAAGAGTCCCATAAAGGGTAAAATAACTTACCTCGCCGGCTTGACGCCGCGAGCTATCCGGGATCTTTGTTAGCGGATGCGGGGCTTCGGCACCCTTGAACAGCACCTTCCGTGCATCTTAAATGCGTAGTGTCGAAGAGCCGGCTCAAGGTTCGGTGCTGTGCGGATCGAACTCCCACAAATTGAAGGCCCGTTGTTGGCATGGGAGGATCCGGCGGATGAGCATCACACAGATTACGCCGACAAGCCCGAGATTCTTGTCCACCGTGTTTTGGACGCATGTTTGGAGTCCGGATAGCTCGTCCGAATCCCCCCACTTCAGGCCCGTCTCTTTCATGACGAGAGCCGTGTGGGAAGCCAGATCTGAATTCGGGGGCCGCCACCCATTCAGGGTCGCGGGGCTCGGTGATGTAGAACCACCCCGATTGCCACCCCTTTATTGTCTCCACAAAGGAGCCCTCGAGCCATAGGACTTTGGCCATCATGCCGACCATGGCGCCTCCGCACTCTGCTTGACGGCCGCCCACAACCTTCGGCCTGACATTAAAGGTATTCAGCCATAGGCCGAAGTGGGGCTGGATGCAGAGGAAGGCCTCGCACACGACGATAAACGCCGAGATGTTGAGGACGAAATTCGGGGCCAGGTCGTGGAAGTCTAGGCCGTAATAGAACATGAGCCCCCGGACAAATGGGTGAAGTGGAAAACCTAGTCCGCGGAGGAAGTGGGGAGAAACACCACCCTCTCATGGGGCACAGGGGTTGGGATGAGCTAACCTGTCCAGGCAGCTTGTGGCGATATCGCCGGACAAGTATCCGGCCTCCCGCAGCTCTTGTGATGTGCCCCTCCGTGACGGAGGAGGCCATCCATCTGCCTCCCGCTCTCGACATGGTTGGAGAAGGTTGAGGAGGAATGTGCGGACTTGGGCGCTAGAGCTCGAGTCTTGCGGAAATGGAGGAGCAAAGGAGGAAGAAGGCGTAGGTGAAAAGGTGGATCATTATCCCCTTATATGGACGGACGAAGCTATGCGTCCCCCACCAGCCTGGTAAAACTCGCTTATCTCTCAAGCGCCTTAATCAATGGCGCGGATGGGTTACCCACGTCCGTATTGATGAGAATCCCGGAATAAGGGGACACGATCTATGCTTTGATAAGACGTGCCAAGGAAACCGCCTCGCTAAACGCGCTAAGGTGGAACGGTAAAAAACGATTCATATAAAGGCTCGGCGGGTGTGATGTCACGCCCGCGGAATACGTCAGCAGATCTGTGCAAAATTATTCTCTCTACGTGTTATGTGGAACTTGTTTTGCAGAGCCGGACACTATCCTGGTGTTCAAAACCTTCTATGAAGTATTCGGAGGAGGAACCCGCCTTGCAATGCCGAAGACAATATGCGCACCGGACTCATCGTCATTGAAGCCTGGTTCAGGGGCTACTGAGGGAGTCCTGGACTAGGGGGTGTCCGGATAGCCGAACTATCATCACGGCCGGACTCCAAGACTATGAATATACAAGACTGAAGACTTCGTCCCGTGTCCGGATGGGACTTTCCTTGGCATGGAAGGCAAGCTTGGCGATACGGATATGTAGATCTCCTACCATTGTAACCGACTCTGTAACCCTAACCTATCCGGTGTCTATATAAACCGGAGGGTCTTAGTCCGTGGGGACGAACAACAATCATACCATAGGCTAGCTTCTAGGGTTTAGCCTCCTTGATCTCGTGGTAGATCTACTCTTGTACTACCCATATCAGCAATATTAATCAAGCAGGAGTAGGGTATTACCTCCATCGAGAGGGCCCGAACCTGGGTAAAAACATCGTGTCCCTTGTCTCCTGTTACCATCCGCCTAGACGCACAGTTTGGGACCCCCTACCCAAGATCCGCCGGTTTTGACACCGGCACCTCTCTTTAAGCAAGACTGCTATGTTGCTAACTTTATTGATTAAGATAATGAGGGTGCTTCTATTTGTTAGTGTATGTTTCATCAACTAGTCCCACTATTACAGTAATCTCACTCTCTCAATATATGTGCCAACAGGGATGCTCGATTTTGGTGGAACCGCACAAAACTTTGGGTGCTTCATTGCCTCGATCGCTTCCTTCCTTTCCCGTCACGCTTATCTCGCTTCGATCAAAGGAAATAGTAATTGATATGCTACCTCACACAAAGTTGGTACCGGTCTTTATCCTGATTATTGTGCTTGTCATATGTATTGATAATTTGGTATTGTGCTACTATTTGCCGATTTCATAAAGGAGTAACTTGGAGCCTGAACTCCCAGGCATTTCATTACATTGGGCGATTTCAGTAGAACTTCACAAAAAGATCAGATGGACAGATACTTATGTTGCTGCTATGTACTCCAAAGTTCACTCAGACAAGCATCGATATTGACAAGAAGAAGTGCCTATATTCATTCGAGTGTCAACTGGTGTCAACCAGTTGTCAAACTCCAAATAATTCATTCTTAGGAGAGTGAACGCCAAAAATATTGCTTGGCGCATAACCCAAAAAAACGCAGTCCACTCTTTGGTCCCAACTTGTGCCTTTTGGTTATCGGCACATATGGTAGCGAACTATATGGCATGGAGTCTAAAGATTCCAGACAAGTTGGTTGACGCGTATATTCATCTTGCACTTAATCAGTCTGCACACCAGGGATGCTCCATTTCAGTTGAACTGCACAAAAAATTTGGGTGGTTCAGTTTATCGACCGCCTCCTTTCTTATCTGCAGTGTAGAATTTTGGCGAGCTACAGGACCAAGATGAGCCAGTAAACTAGTTGGATGAAAGTAGTGGCCAAGTTTCTCAAACCTCCCTCGGGATCAAGGCCACTATCTCGAGGATAAACCTACAAGCAAAGTTTAGATTGTCTGTGCTGCCTCTTATGTACTCGAAAGTTTACTCGTACAAGCATTAATTTAGCCAAGAAGTACCACCGAGTGAACACCATTTACCAGTATATACCCTAGGTAATTAAAGTTTGTCCATGGATGATATTGGATGTGATCTCAATCATTTGGATGCATAAACATACTGAACATGTGTATATCTGAATCTTTTTGTGAATTATCTATGAATATTTTCCTGTGATCTATCAATCATTTGGATGCATAGACATGCTGAACCTGTGTATATATGAATATTTTGAGTTGTTGATTGTGAATGTTGGCTATGAATATGAACGTGTCCTGTGAACCCGAGTTTGATACGAATATTTACCTTTGCTGTTGTACTTGTGTGTGAACTTGTTAGAATGTCTATTGTGGGATTCTGACGTGTGGGTGTCAATGGCACACCTTCTTCTCGAGAAGAGCAACTGCTTGTTAGGGTAGCAACAATGCATCAACTCTTTTTTATCTTTTTGCTCTGTCTTCCCCCTCCCCCGCTCAACCCCTGTCGTAATGTTTTTGGCCTCAAAACAAACATAGTACTGTGTTGTTTTTGGCCTTAATGAAAAATCAAGTGCTGCTTTCTGTAGGTGGCCCGCCCATTGGGCCGCTGGTCCACCACGGACTGGGAGGCTAAAAATACAAGTTGTATGGTGCAAAGGCAAGTAAGAAAACGCCATCGAGAGCCATCCATTGAAAAAAATGCATGTGATGTGCTTCTTTAGTTGCGCCGCCGGCCCCCTCTTTAATCCAGTTCGCTCCATTCCCCAACCGGCAGCATAGGACGGAAGTTTATTTCCCCCTCGCACTACCAGGGGATTGAAGAAGCGTGGCATCGAATCCAACATCGGTGATGGCTACTTGTCCAAGTGATTTTCAGATAAGAAACTGCATGTTTCATAGGCAGAGTATTTAAATCAACAGGCACTTTTCAAACATGGATAACAGAATGTTGGAAATTTTATTCATGGTAAAAATGGAACTAACAACAAGTTAACATCATGTTGATCAATATTCATGTATAGCACATCTTCATATGCTGCAAAGTTAAAAAGATATGATATTTTCAAAATGGCAAGACAATGTTGAGTGTGCGAAAAATTGGGTAAACAAGGGACGAAATTGTGGCTAGTGTTAGATAATTTTGAACTGCACCAGTTGGAATAGAACCCGGGTAGTACAATTTTTTGGGTGAGAGGGCTGCAGCCAGCGGGCTAGTGCGGTATGTTCGAAAGAATGAAGGCGTCTTCCCCAGTTCCGGTTCTTTCCCGTCTGTGTGCGCTCGCTGGCACCGCCGTATGTCGTTGTCAACATGCTCAACAAACGAGAGGAATCCGGAGAGGACTGTACACCGAGAGGCTGATAGTGGGGACCCACCAGGTCCAAGCCTTACGTAAGCAAGTGCCTCATTGGAAAAAAAAGCTTCCTCCTAATTGTATACTGACGTTGGGGCCCACAGGTTTGTCAACCTAGTCAATAAACGGAATAAATTTCCAACGATGACTATCATCAGGGAGCTTTTTTTCAGGGGTATCGGGGATCTTTTTTATTGTTGTTGGTGCGGGAAAGGGGTGTCGGTATCAAAACCGGCCGATCTCGGGTAGGGGGTCCCGAACTGTGCGTCCGAGGATCGAAGGTAACAGGAGGCGGGGGACATGATGTTTACCCAGGTTCGGGCCCTCTTAATGGAGGTAATACCCTACTTCCTGCTTGATTTACTATGATGAGTAGGGGTTACAAGAGTTGATCTACCTCAAGATCGTAATGGCTAAACCCTAGATGTCTGGCATGTATGATTGTGATTGCCCCTACAGACTAAACCCACCAGTTTATATAGACATCGGAGGGGGCCAGAGTTGTACAAAGTCGGTTTACAGAAAAAAGGAAACTACACGACTAGCCACCAAGCTTGCTATCCACGCCAAGGAGAGTCCCATCTGGACACGGGGGAAAGCCTTCTATCTTGTATCTTAGCGTCCCACTAGTCCGGCCCATGTCACATAGCTTGACCATCCGAGGACCCCTTAATCCAGGACTCCCTCAGTAGCCCCTGAACTTGCCTTCAATGACGACGTAGTATCCGGCTTTATGTCTTCGGCTTTGCAAGCTGGGTTCTCTGTTGTACTTTGGATTGACGATAGTTCGGCTGCACATTAAATACCATTTCTTTGCTGTCGTCGCCTCGGCTTCCACGTGTCAAACGAATGTGAACAGTCTAGGTGTTTTTACAAATAAACCCCTCGACCATGCGGGAAAGGCGCCTATTTAAAGGGATTAGATCTCAGAGACCATTCCACACCACACGGAAATCCTTAGAACTTGCCATAGGAAATCACCCAAACATGGCTAGCGCCCCTAGCTCTTCCTCGTGCCCCAACCGCCCTCAAAAAGGCGACTGGCAAAGTTGTTCGGTATCCCACGCCCATCTGAGAAAACTTCAGACGCCAGGGTACCTTCCTCCCGCGAACCTAATCTCCGTTCAGGCTGGATTAACTTCCATTGACGGTGAAGCCCTGGCAGAGAATTTCCCCAATCCTTCTAAAGAGGAGCGGGTATGCTTCGTTTCCTTCCTCTTGAGAGGCATAGGATTTCCTATTCATCCTTTCCTCAGAGGTCTACTGGAGTATTATGGCCTTCAACTGCACAATCTGACGTCGGGCTCCATCCTACATATCGCGGGCTTCGTTGCTCTTTGCGAGCTGTTCCTAGGCTGCCAGGCTCATTTCAAGCTATGGCGGAAAATTTTCTGCCTCATCCCCCGCTCCCAAAAGGGATCTATATTCGAGGTGGGCGGCGCCGAAGTATGGTGCATAGCCGGTACTGGATACCTGTCTGGCACTCTGAAGAAGGCATCCGAAGAGTGGCCCTCGGAGTGGTTTTATATTGAAGACGTCATTCTTCCGGACCCAGTCTGGCGTGGTCTTCCTGAATTCTCAAGTGCTCCTTTAAAGAAGCGCGCCAGCTGGCGTCCCCGAAGCCTCGAAGAAGAAGATAGTGCGGAGGTTTCGAGACTAGCAAGCAAGATCAGAGTACTTGCCAATTTCGGGCTATCTATAATTGAGGTAATGGAAATTTCCATTACCCGATGCGTTCAGCCGCTCCAATCTAGAGGTCTTCCCATGTGGAATTATAATGGGAGGGGGACGATTCGTCCCGTTGTCTGCGCAAAGGTCCAGATAATTTTTCCGCCCTGGCCACCATCTTAGCTGACCTGTACAAAGGGGAGGAAGAAGACTTTGCTCATTTGACATGTCGGGAAGGCTTTTCCATGTACAACCCCATCCCCTAGGTGAGTTTTTTGATTATTGGCCTTACTCAACCTTTTTCCAGAGTTTATGCTAATCTTAAGTCGGCTACCTTTAATAGGAATGGAGAAAGGTTGTCGAGGGGATCTACAGCCCTGCTCCGCATCCAGAGGACCATGTTCGAGACCTGGATCCCAGATATGAAGAAGATCCGGATATATTTATAGAACTTAAGGAGGGAGACTTTTATCAGACAATCTACGATGGCACGGAAGTGGCTATTATAGCCGACTACCCCAGCCTTCTCCCCTCCTCTCATGTAAGTACCCAGGAGACGTCTCCTCCAAAAGAGTTTTCCCATTGCGCCTCACCCACCACACTGTCTCATGCTCCGAAGGGGCGGCGCTCGTCTCGCCGAGCTATATCAAAGGTGTCTTCTAAGAAGTCAACACCTGCGCAGGGCGAGTCTTTGTAAAGAAAGGCCAACGGTGATACTACCGAGGCCCCACCTTCACCAAAGAGGAATAGTTTTTAAAACGCACCCGGTGGATAGACCGAATTGTGATGTTCTCCGTTGGGCCATTTTGTAGGAAGAGCATACGTCGGACTATATCCGGGTACCTCACCGGTCGTGCATCGATCAATCTGGCCCCGGACCCTGCCATAAATACTAGGGTTGATATGGGTAAAATGCCGGATAGTCATCTCTAAGAGGATTCGGATAATGTATCTGTCACCAATCCCGAAGTGGAGAGCGCAATGAATCATCAGCAGAGGAAAGAGGCCATGCGTGACCCAAGCTTCACCGAAGAGGCGTTCAATGCCCTTAACTCAGCGGATGCATATATCCGAGCTGCTCGGGATGGACTTGCCGGAGCCACTCACCAACTTTCAAAAGATATGCAGGTAAGAACTTAGTGTGGATTCAATAATCATATGCCAGTAGCCCTCGAGACTTGAAGCGGTTGACCCAACTGATTTAAGGGTCGTTTAATGTTATCAGGTACTCACGGCGAAAAATAACACGCTGCCTCAGGAGCTTGAAGAATGTCAGACCAAGCTAACTGTTGCCACCGCCGAACTGGAAAATTTGAAGAAATCCAAGAAGGCTCCAGATGGTAAGCACAATAGTGTCCGGAAAATATGATTCTGTGCCAACAATGATTTTTGAATATTCATTGTTTTGTTTACGGCAGTAGGATCGGCAGATCAGTTGGAGGAGAGGCTAAAGGCCGCTCAGGCGGACAAGCAACATGCCGAAGGGCAAGAAGCTGCTGGTCAACGTGTATTAACACGGACCATTAATGAGAAGAATAAACTACAAGATGCCAACATCAAGCAAGCCGAGGAGCTAAAGGACGTAAGAGCCCAACTGTCGGACGCCTTGAAGGAGAACCGAAAGCTGAAAGACGGCATATTTAGTATGTCCCTGAACCTAACTTTCATAAGATCCCTTGATGGAGAATTTTTACGAGATTTGTTCCCGTAGGTTTGTTAACTGGGCGGCCTAAAGGAGAAGTGTCCGGATTTCAAGGGGACTTGCTGTAAGAGCTGTCCAAAGTGCACGAGCGAGCTCAGAAAGCAATGAGGAACATGGCTAAGGCCTTATAGCCATCCGATTCTCCTCCAGATCGATGGGGAGCTCATGAGCTATTCAAAGGAGCTCGTCTTTGTTTTGAGTCAGGAAGGCATCAGCATGTCGAGAGGGTGCACGAGAGGCCTGGGCCATGGTGAAAACGCGGTATACCGGACATGATCCGAATCATATGGCCCGGGTCGGACCTCGGGGACCGGACGGACAAGAAATTCTGGTTAGCTTGGTATACAATCAAGTAAAGATAGCCGCCAAGTTCTCACATCAGGACTGTAAACTAGACAGCCTGATAGATGGCATAGATAAGGAGTAGGCGTGTGATTTCGTGTAACATTACACTTTATCATCAAACTTATCTCCTGCCGAATTGTAAAAGATTGTCATGGCAGACCCTCTGCTTCGACCTCCGAAACCAAGGGTTTGGAGTGTTTCTGAATACTATACCTGTGGGAAACACCAAGTACGTTCGAAACCAGGCAATCCGGCCATAGTGCATGAACAAACAAACTATAGTCGGGGAGCTATGTTATATTACTTTTGAATGTAAGAAACATCTTCCAGAGAGAATAGTTCCGTTAAGGGTTCCACTCCCTGAGCCAGCATGCATTATTTATGTGTGCCTAAACCGTGATGCGAAAGAATCACATGAGACTTTGTGTTTTGATAGTTTATATTGCAATGATGGCAGTTCATCGTATGTCCGCTGACCAATTATTCCCTTAGGAATGCTAGCTTTCGGCTTCACCCGTCTAAGGTACATATTCGGCTGACCCGGTTGTAACAATCGCAGAGGTGCTCCCTTTATGCCCTAGCCAAACAAGCGGGAACGTAGGGCATAAGCACAGGAGCTAGTCAACTCAGCTTGGCAAAAACTTAAGTCATAGAGGTGCATATGATGGCGAAGACAGGACGTATATGAGAAAACAATACACATATATATGGTGAGCTTTATGCTCGAAATAATAATAAGCTTCTATTGAAGGAAGCCCCCAGTTATGGTGGGGTGTGTAAATTTAATGATGTATACCCCTCAAGTGTGCGGCTTACCCGAACACACGCTAGAAGTTGTAAAAGAAACGAAAAGAAAAAGGAAAAACAAAAAAGGGAGAAAAAGGTAACGAACAATGTGTCTGGACTTAGGTGTAGAATCTTCGGAGTCTGGCAGCGTTTCATGGGTTCGGCTCTAAGCGATTGTCCGATGCATTGCTAAGGCGATAGGCTCCTCCAGTGAGAACTTCATCTATAATGAAGGATCTTCCCATTTGGGCTTGAGTCCTTCTTCTTCTCTGGTAGGCGTAGAACGAGTTCACCAACATTATAAGTCTTAGCCCGCGCTTCTCTGCTTTGGTATCTTCGAGCTTGTTGTTCGTAGAATGCGGAATGGGCTTTTGCGACATCGCGCTCCTCCTCCAGGCCATCTAAGTCGTCTTGCCGATCGAGCTCGCCTCTCTCTCCTCGTACATGCGCACTCGAGGTGAGTCATGAATAATATCGCAAGGCATGACAGCCTCTGCGCCGTACACCATGAAGAATGGTGTGTATCCGATCGTGCGATTGGGTGTGGTCTGTAGCCCCAGAGTATGGATTCTAGCTCCTCGACCCAGTGTTTATCCGATTCCTTTAAGGATCACACTAGTCTGGGTTTGATGCCGCTCATTTTCAGGCCATTGGCCCGTTCAACTTGACCGTTTGTTTGGGGGTGATATACGGAGGCATAATCGAGTTTAATACCTAGATTAGCACACCAATTTTTCACCTCATCGGCTGTGAAGTTAGAGTCATTGTCAGTAATAATGCTATGTGGGACACCGTAACGGTGTACGATACCGAAGATAAAATCAATCACCAGTCTGGCTTCAGTCGTTTTTACTAGTTTGGCCTCTATCCACTTAGTGAAATTATCAACCATGACCAGTAAGTATTTCTTCTTATGGCTTCCCCCTTTAAGAGATCCGACCATGTCTAGCCCCCAGACCGCAAAAGGCAAGGTAATGGGGATTGTTCTTAGGGCTATGGGCGGCATATGGCTTTGATTGGCAAAGAGCTGGCACCCGACACAGCGCTGTACAAGGGCCTGTGCATCTGCTTGAGCCGTGGCCCAGAAAAAACATGTGTGGAAGGCCTTGCTTATGAGGGCCCGAGCTGCGGCGTGATGGCTGTCGTGGTTCTAAGACTGACAGTAGAATGGAGGGTAGGTATGAGGAGGCAAAGATCCCAGCTATGGTGAAGTTGTACACACAAGGTCTACGAGTTCAGGCCCTTCACGGTGGAAGTAATAGCCCTACGTCTCGGTGCCTGGAGGCGGTCGACTGGATTATATGTGTGTGTGTAGAGTTACAGGGGGTGCGAACCCTTGTCCCTGAGGAGGGGGTGGCTTATATAGAGTTCGCTGCACCCCTCCGCCCTCGCCATATTACAGGATTTAAGGTACATAAAGATGGGGAGTTTCTGGTAACGCCAGTAATAAAGGTAAATAAATGACCATTAAGTCTATAGAGTAAATGTCCGACCGTTGCTGTACAGAGCGGCTCTCGATCTTCTGGTCGTCGAGTGACTATTGTCATGGTCGGGTGACATTGAATCTTTCGAGTGGAATGCTTCTGGTCGAGTGGATGATGATATCCCTTAATGCTTCTGACTTTAGGGTAATGTCCTTGGGGAGGGTGTCTAGGTCAGGCCTACCCTACCCTAGGTACATGTCGTCGTCATTAGCCCCCGAATGGTTCAGGGTTCGAGTGGAGGAGTTGAAAATAATTCCGACTCAATTTTTACGCTTCGGAAGCGTCTTGCTGGAACCAATGAATCAACATGATGGCTTCAACTTCTTTTTCAGTCGCCTCGATCCATTCTTAGTTTGTCGAGTGAACTTTGCTGCTAAGTTTCGGGTGTTGATATGGCAAAAATCTTCGGTCTGACAGACTGCTCTGCTGCCCCCGGATCTTGCGGGATTTGAAATTTTGGGAAGCGCGCAGGACGGAGGAGGCCGCAGTAATTAGGACGGATTAGGCAGGGATGCCTCGATATCCGTGCCACCTTTTTCACCACGTACCAAGCCCAGTGGTCAGTCACTCGAAAACGATTCCATATAAGGCATTGGATTGGGGAATTATGCACGGTGTGCCCCAATTCCCCTTTCTTCCTCCTCTACTTCTCCACTGCTGCCGCTTCCGTTCTCGGCGCCACCTCCTGCCCGTGTTCCTCTTGCTTCGATGGCGAAGGACAAGACGGCGGCGCTGGAACGCGCGAAGAAGGGAGCGGCAAAGGGGAAGGGGAAGAAGACCGGCAGGAGCGGGTCGTCGTCGAGATCCGGCTTGCCGCGCGGCTGGGTTCAGGGCGACTGGATCCACTCCACCATCGAGCTGGATGATCTGCGGGATCTGGCCGAGAGTGGGCTGATCGAGCATGGTTCCTCGAGGCTCCCGGGGGACGAAACTGAGCCACAGCCCGAGGAGGGCGAATACGTCTTGCTCACCACCGACGTCGACCGCGGTTTTTCCTTGCCCCCACATCCCTTTTTCCGTGCCTTTCTGAACTTCTTCAGAGCTCAACTCCACCATTTCTCTCCCAATACTATCACGTACCTTGCTGCCTTTGTCTCATCGTGTGAGAATTTTCTGGGCTGCCGACCGCACTGGGGTCTGTTCAAGCACATCTTCACATGTCGCTCGCAGACTATGAAAAAATCTAGCCCGAGTGACGAGAAAACCCAGGTAATCCAGATGTGTGGGGGCTTAGGCATCCAGATGCGGGGGAAGAGCGCTTTTCCTGCGATGACTCTCCCTGACTCGGTTAGAGGGTGGCAGTCGACTTGGTTTTATTGCAAAGACAAGTCGACTCCTGGCCACTCGACTGGTCTTCCTCCCTTTCTTTGGCGTGAGTCCAGAAACCCACCACCTTGAAAGTGACTCCAGCAGAGAAGGTGGAGGTGGCCATGTTCATGGAGCGAGTAGTTCAGCGGATTCATGAGGGTGTGACTGGAATGGATATGCTCAAGGAATTTCTCAGTCGACGTATCCAGCCTCTCCAGGCTCGTGATCACTCGATGTGGATGTACTCGGGGATTTAAGATTCCACTAGGATCCACCCGGAGGACGTAGATGAGAAGACGGTGGCGCGGTGGGTGCAAGGCATCACAGGAAACAAGGACAACCCCAGGGGGTCCCGAAGAGTTTTGCCATTCGACACCAACAACCAACCAGACAAGGTCTATTCTTTACTTCCGAGTGTTTTTCATTCTGACTTGCAATTGTTTACTGAGTCGACCATCCATTGTTCACCTCTTTTTCTTCGCAGATCTATACGGAGACATACTCAATGTCGAACGGGGAGCAAGAGCAGTACCAGGAAGGAGAAGAAAGCGGAGGCGAAAGCATGGATTGGCAGTCTGATGGAGGCGAAGAGGAGGAGGAAAGCGAGGACTCGAGCAGTGGCGAAGAAGTCGAGTCACCACCTCGCAACTAAAGGCGTTCCAAGAACAAGCACGACCCAGCAAGCGTCCGTGGAAAAGTACCTCTGTCAACTGGACAGACTTCCAAGCGCACTCGGACCTCTTCCCCTGTGCTGAATGAGAAGGCTTCAAAGCAGCCCAAAGTCACAGCATCGAAGTCTCGGAAGACCCTGCCCAAGATCAAGATCGATGTTCCCGTCGCTTCTGCGCAAGTGTCTTGTCCTCATTTTTGCTCAAGGACCTGTGTTGTCGACTCTCTTCTTGATTTAACCGAGTGAATCTTGAAACTTGTAGTGCTGCTACCTCTGGGACTTCTGCTTACAGAGACGGAGACGAGGAAACAGGGGACGCGGTCACTTCCAACCCAGGTATGACTTTTGCGATATTGTCCTTATTTCTCAGCCATTTTACTGGTCGACTGAATTCTGGCGGTTGATTCTTTTGCAGCTCCTCCCAATGTCATTGATCTTCCGGATGACCACGAGGATGTGCCGATGAGGCCTATGGGAAGGAGAAGCAGGAAGACATCAACTGGCAAGGCGCCTCAGTCGACGTCGGTGACGGAACCGGTAATCCAGGAGACCGGCGATGCCAATCGGACTTCTGTGACTTTCGCCATACCATTGTCGAGTGCCCAGCCTTCAGCGTCGACTGCGTGACTCCAGCCGATCCATCTTCACTCTTCACTGCACATCACGTCCCAGAGGACCAAGTGGGTGTTGCCAAGGAGGCTATACGCCAGGCGGGCATCATGATGGAACAGATGAAGGTGGTCCGAGAGGCCAGCCAAGCTGCTTACGACGCCAGCTCAGCTCTCCAGAGCAACGTCCAGGTTGGTTGATCACCGACTGACCCTTTAGCTTGTCGATTGTTTTGTTAGGATATGCTACCTGAAAACTTTCCTTGAGGGATCTTTCCATCAGTCCGAGTTTTGCATTTGTACACCCACTGGGTGTTTTAACTTACTACTGAATAATTATGTTTCTTGGGTCGACTAGACTGTGTCAATTGAGTTTTTGAACCTGTGGGGGCACGCTGAGTGCACCCACTGGGTGTAGTCCCCGAGACCATAGTTGACTGCGGGCAATCGACTGTGGTCTGAGAATCGGAATTTTCTCACTCGGTCTGAACGGGTCATGTCGAGTGGAACCTGAACTTGGTGGGGGCACGCTGAGTGCACCCACTGGGTGTAGTCCCCGAGACTGTAGTCGACTGCGGGGTGAGGATATTGATGTTGCTGCCGCCGTCGATGAGGACTCAGGAGAACTTGCATGTGCGCTGTGCAACGATGGTGGGGTTGAGGACGAGGGCGTAACCACCCGGACTCGGCATGACTGCCGGGTGATCCTCCCGGGTCCAGGTGATCGGGCGAACCGACCAATGCATGAACTCTGGCTTGGCCGGGACGACGGTGTTCACCTCCTGTCGAAGGAGGCGCTCGCCACGCTTGTCGTCGCCGAGGCTGGTGAAGACGACGTAGGCCGCGTTCTGGTCCGGGTAGGCATCGTCGCGCATCGCGCCGCCGGCTGGAGGCGGCCGTGGAGGCGGAGGCGGCTGTCCCGCTCCTGGAGCCGGAGCCGGAGGGGGCGGGACGTCGCCCCTCATGATGCGCTTGGTGATGGCGCACTGCCGAAGCGTGTGCGTGGAGGGTCTTGCGCCACTGTGGTGCTTGCAGGGGGCATCGAGCATCTGCTCGAAGCTCACGGCGGGTTGCCATGCCGTCTTGCCGGTTTGCCGGCGGTTTGCCGCCAGGTCCACCGCGGGCTCTGTGGCCGCGACGAGCCGGTTGTCGTGACGCGGCGCCGGCTAGTCGGCCCCGCGCTTGTTGTTCTGGTGATGCTGCTGCCGGCTGCTTTCGCCGGCCGGCTTCGGAGGGGGAACCAGCTTCGCCTTGCCGGCTTCATCCAGCGCCACCTGGATCTTCATGGCGGAGTCGGCGTTGGCGTACTTGTCCGCCGTCACCATGAGCACGGCCATGGTGGCCGGCTCGGAGCGTAAGAGCTTGTGCTTGAGGAGGGTGCCATCTCGGAACCCGCTGACGAAGTACTGAATCGCCTTGACTTCATGGATGCCCTCGCAGCTGTTCCGGAGCTCGGTCCAGCGTGCGAGGTACTCGCGACCGGTCTCCGTAGGCCCTTGCACGCACATGGCGAGTTGGCTAGGCCGGTCGGGTCGCTTGTAGGTCCCCGTAAAGTTGCGGATGAAGGCTTCCTCGAAGTCCACCCATGTGTTGATGCTGCCCATCGGCAGGCTATTCAACCACGTGCAGGCCGACCCTTGGAGCATGAGCAGTGCGTAGCGCACGGCGAGACGATGATTGGCACCGGTGATACCAATGGCCGTGGTGTAGTCGGTGAGCCAGTCTTCTGGCTTCACCGTCCCGTTGTACTTGGGGGTGTCGCGGGGGAGCATGAATCCTTTGGGGAAGGGCTCCTCCCGGATGCGCGGGCCGAAGCACGCCGGCCCGATAGCGCCGCTCTCCTCCACCTCCAGGGAGCGAGCGAGCTGATCGAGGCGGTGGCGAGCGCCACTGCCGATGGCGCTGGGCCGAAGTCGACGGCGGCCGGGCCACGGGGGGCCGGGTCGGTTGGAGCCGGACGCCGGCCATGCTGGCCGGGTCCGCGCTGGATCTCTAGGACGGGCTCGTCGCCCAATCCGCCGGCGGCTGTAGCGGCCGGGTCACGCCGAGTCCGGGCTTGGCCGGAGTGCGCCTCGCCGGGTGGCGAGGAAGCGGTGTGCAGAAGTTCGCCGGGCCCGCCAAGGCGGGCGGAGCCGGATCCCGCCGGCTTGGCGAGCTGGTTGAGGTGGTCCTGCTAGGTGCTGGTGGCGTGGAGGAGTTCGCGCATCCGCCCGATGTGCTCTTTCAGCTCCTCACCCACGAGCTGGTCCAGTTGCCACGGCTGCTGGCAAGACGCATGTTCTTTCATTGGGTCTCGTAGACGGTTGGGACGGCACCGAGGGCCCGGCCGATCACTCCTCCCCGGGCACGCACATCGGCGACCTGGCTTGGCTCGGCCACGGCGGGTGTGAATCCATGGCGGCATCGCGCTCCAGCTGAGCGGCATCCAGGCGACGCTGAGTGGCGGCGAGCGTCTCGAACAGGTCCAGCATCTGCTGGCGCCTTTCCTCGAGCTGGGTTCGGGCCTCAGCGACGTTGGTGGTGTCGACATCGGTGCCGATGGGGATGCAGAGGCTCCGCATCGCGGCGCGCAAGGGATCGAACGGCTCGATTCGTTCCGCTGCGGCCCTGGCTTCGGCAGCCTTCCTCGTCTTGCTCGACGAGGAGGAGGCGCCGTCACCGGTGACGAAGACCTCCACATGGACGTCCATTGCCCCGGCGGAAACGCCGCCGGCGGCGGAGAGGGAAGAGTCGGAGTAGCTGATGTGACGCCCGGATAATTAAGCTACAGTAACTCTCTGCTAATGATGCCACGTCACTTCGATTACTATCGCTAATCTCGTGTTAGTTCGAAACCAATTCAAATTCAAATTCAATTAAAGGCAAATAATAAAAGTTTTCAAACATTACAATAAAAATGTTTGATTTATACTAAATATTACATAGATAATTATGGTGTAGAGGACACAGCTTTATAAAATGCATAAATATTTTTAATTGAATTAAAATAGTAGGAAAATAAAGAAAAAGGAAAAGAATAAAAACAGAAAACCAAACTAGAAAGTACAAATAAAAAGAGTAGAGGCCCCTGGCCAGCTGGGCCAGACGGCCCAGCTGGCCGGCCCAGTCGCCTGGCCTATATGGCCTAACCCCCACACCCCAAACCCTAACTACCCCCACGACCCGCCCCACATTCTCGCACGATCCCCCGCTCTCTCCTCGCGCCCCCTCCTCTCGGTCTTGATCTGGATTGGGGGCAGGCGACCCCGTCGCCCCGCTTCTACCTCACCGGCGCCGCCTCCTCGTCCTCCTCCTCACGGAACGCCCGAGCCCGAGCCGCTCGACACCGACGCCAAAGACCTCCCCGAGCAGCGACGCCCGTCTTTGGGCTTCCTCCTCTCACTTCGTCGCCGGCCATCGTCGCCGCCCGGAGCCCCACACCTCGCCGGGACCTCACCGCTGGCCTGCTTCCCCTCCGCACGTCGTCCCCGACCTCCGTCGAGCCCGCTGCCCAGAACCATACGACCCCTCCCCCTCCCGTGAGCTCCCCCTCTGCCTTCTCCTTCCCTTAATCGTCGCGGTCCCCGCCGATCTTGCCCACGGTTGACGCGCTCCGGCCGCGTCCTGTGTGCGCCGGCCTCGCCTTGTCCGCCTTGACGCACCGTCCTGGCGCCCCGGCACAACCCGCATCACCACAGCCTCGCCCCGTCGTGGCCTTTCCTCCCTCTCTCTGTTGCTGCTCTGCACCGGCATCCCCCGCTTCACTCGCCTGCGCCTTCTGCCACGCTCACCGCACCACCTTGCCGTGCTCAACCCCGTGTCTTTGATGCTGCGGTGGCGGATGTTCGGGCGTTACGCCGCCGTCCGCCCGCTCCCACCGTGGCCTTCGGCCACCACTTCCGCTTCAAGACTGTCGCGCCTTGGCGCCCCACTGCGCTTTGGCGCTCCTCCCATGCCTCCCTGCCTCGGGATCGCGGCCACGCCTGGCGGCCTCGCCACGCCAATGGCTGGCCCCTCGCTTGTCGATCTGGGCGCTTCTTGATCGGCGCCGGCGCCGCGCCCGCTAACCGTTCCGCCCCATTAGGCCTTTGGCCCTATGACAAACGGGCCCCCGCCCCAGAACGTTTATATAAAAAAGGAATTTTAAAAGTATATATATATAAAAAAATAAATAATTAATAATAAAATTAATTAATTAATTAACTCTGATTAAATTAACTAATTATGATTAAATAACCTAATGACTAATTAACCTAATTAACTATTGTTAATTAACTAGCAGAGTATGACAAGTGGGACCCACGCGTAAGTTTCACTAAGTCAACAGAATCGTTGATCACGATCGAACTTCTTGACCGTCTGTTGACCAGTCAATGGCCCCATCTGTCGGTTTGACTTAATCAATCCTCGTTGATCGGCCGATGTTAACATGACATCAAGCTGATGTCATTAATCTAATTTCGAATTAAATTAAAGAATTAATTAAATTCCAGAAATTAGTAAATCTTTAGAAAATCATATGTTTAATCCGTAATTATTTTCAACATGAAAGTTGCTCAGAACGACGAGACGAATTTGGATACGCAGCCCGTTCGTCCGCCACACATCCCTAACATATCGAACACGCAACTTTCCCCCTCCGGTTCATCTGTCCGAAAACACGAAACACCGGGAATACTTTCCCGGATGTTTCCCCTTCACCCAGTATCACCTCATACCGCGTTAGGGCACGCCTAGCATCACACATTGCTTTGTCATGCACCGTTATGCATCTATTTGCATTGTATTCATTGTTTCTTCCCCTCTTCTTCCGCTTAGACACCGAGACCGCCCCATTGCTACCCAAGACGACTACGGTGTTGACGACCCCTCTCTCTTGCCGTGAGCAACCAGGCAAGCCCCCTTGATCACCAGATATCGCCTATTCTTCTCTATACCGCTTGCATTAGAGTAGTGTAGCATGTTATCGCTTTCGATTAATCCTATCTTCTTTGCATAGCCTGTCCTTGCTACTCTTGTTGTTACCTTTACACCTTTATCCCACCGCTTAGTATAGGATGCTAGTGTTCCATCAATGGACCTACATTCTTGTTCGTCTGCCATGCTATACTACTGGGCTGTGATCACTTCGGGAGGTGATCACGGGCATATACTATATACTTTACACTATTACATTACCTGTGATATTGTTCGGCGATGGGGGCTGAACGGACAGGTGGCTCCATCCCGGTAGAGGTGGGCCTGGGTTCCCGACGGCCCCGATCGTTACTTGTGGCAGAAGCGACAGGCAGGTTAATACCACCTAGGAGAGGGTGGGCACGGCCTGGTCGGCGTCAAGTGATACTTAACACGCTTAACGAGATCTTGGTATTTGATCTGAGTTGGGTCGTTGACCTTATACGCACTAACCGCCACGTGGGACAAGATATGGGCAACCGCGTCGTGGTATCACCGAAGCATTTCATGACGTCGGCAAGAATCGAGCCGGGCGCTACCGGTTTGGAACATAAGCCTGCTCTTATATTAAGGGGGCTAGTTCTGCTTCCGGCCACGTATGCAACGTGCAGGTGTGCTAAGGGCGATGGGCCCAGACCCCTGTGCACTTAGGTTTAGACCGGCGTGCTGACCTCTCTGTTATGCCTAGGTGGGGCTGCGATGTGTTGATCTTCCGCGGCCGGGCATGACCCGTAAAAGTGTGTCCCACCAAATGGGATCGAGCGTGTCGGGTAATGTGGTGCACCCTGCAGGAAGTTAATCTATTCGAATAGTCGTGATCTTCGGTGCAGGCGACTTGGAGTTGTACCTTGACCTTATGACAACTAGAACCGGATACTTAATAAAACACACTCTTCCAAGTGCCAGATACAACTCGGTGGTCACTCTCTAACAGGGCTACGAGGAGAGGACCGCCGGGTAGGATTATGCTATGCAATGCTACTTGGAGATGCTACTTGGAGGACTTCAGTCTACTCTCTTCTACATGCTGCAAGACGGAGGCTGCTAGAAGCGTAGTCTTCGACAGGATTAGCTTTCCCCTCTTATTCTGGCATTCTGCGGTTCAGTCCACTGATATGGCCCTTTACACATATATCCATGCATATGTAGTGTAGCTCCTTGCTTGCGAGTACTTTGGATGAGTACTCACAGTTGCCTTGTTCCACCTTTTCCCCCTTTCTTTACCCGATTGCTGCGACCAGACGATGGATCCCAGGAGCTAGACACCACCGTCGACGACAACTCCTACTACGCTGGAGGTGCCTACTACTACGTTCAAAGACTGATTTACTCACTCGTAAGTAGTTTAGGAGGATCCCAGGCAGGAGGCATGCGCCTCTTTCGATCTGTATCCCAATTTGTGCTAGCCTTCTTAAGGCAAACTTGTTTAACTCATGTCTGTACTCAGATATTGTTGCTTCCGCTGACTCGTCTATGATCGAGCACTTGTATTCGAGCCCTCGAGGCCCCTGGCTGGTATTATGATGCTTGTATGACTTGTTTTATTTTTAGAGTTGTGTTGTGATATCTTCCATGAGTCCCTGATCTTGATCGTACACGTTTGCGTGTATGATTAGTGTACGATTGAATCGGGGGCGTCACAAGTTGTTATCAGAGCGGACTGCCTGTAGGAATCCCCCTTTCCAACTCCTTGGCCGAAGTCGAGTCTAGACATTACAAAACTTTTACTAACATGGTTGTGTGTCTTACGGGCCCACGTTGCCATTTGGGTGGTATTAGGATCTTTTACTCCTCGATCTTTACTCTGGGACTCTGAGCTCTCTTCTATTTGGGTTAAATGATTTTCTAAAAATCTAACTTTAGGTTCTCGAAAACACTTTCTCCCGGAGAGCCCTTTCAGTCCAGATTATCGCCGGCTGCACCAGAAGATTTCGAAGTTACTCTCCGATACTCTTTTGAGACTTTGTGCCCGTTGCTTTTGCAATTCCCTACCATCGAAATATCCATATGGATAAATACATACACTTGCCGTTCGTACTTTTATTCCTAGTTGATCTTGTTATTACAAGATACCCTGAATTCCTCTTTATTGTTCCGAGAATATTTTGTGCCTACTGCCTTGCAGTTTTTTGCCACATGAATACCCCAACAGATAATTTCTCGCCCTTATCGAGTATCCGCTCATCCCCCAGTTGTTCATGTATTTCACAATGGTCTTCGAAATACTATTCGATCCTCCAGAAATCCTTAGCAGCTTTATTGCTCTGCAAATACTTGTCTACTTGCATTATGGATGCTTCCCATATATCTGGCAATATTCACTAGTATCTTTTGACACCGTCATTTTGATCCTATTGATTCAACATGTGTGCGAATGCACACAATCATCTATCAACCCTTCTGAATTATCTTTCCGGCTCAGACATCATTTTTGAACATGAGCTGGTTCTCGAGCAAACTATTTGTCGTCAATTGTGCCTCTGGTCTATCCAACTTATCCATCCTTGATCAGAGCGACCGCTTCTGATCCTTTGTTTTGAAATCGGAATTCCTTTGTTATCTAAGCATCGAATTATTCAGATGTTCTATAATATGATGCCCGTGCATTCTTCTTCCTCTGGTTGAGTACCGATGCTCACATCAGATCCCTTTTGGACCATCGGTTCCTTTGTTGGATTTTATCCGACAGTGTCCTTCATATTGAATAACCTTGAGAGCTTTTCCATGGGTATATAATGCCTTTGGTAAATTGTATCATCTGCTTTTGAACAATGCTCTACTTTCGAGCTTGTATTATTTACCCCGAAGTTTGTGGCATATGTTTGTAAGATGCCCTGATGGGTTGAACCTAGGCCTTCCTTACTATGTGTGAACTTGGAAGTTTTCATGGGTCATACTCATTTGGTATTTCACCAGGTAAAACTTTCAACACTAATGCCATTATCGAAACGAGAAGAAAATGGAAGGTTATACATTGAAGAAGTGGGAGTCGACCTTGAACTTGTGTTCATGCCCATGGACACGATGCAGATCCTATCATGGAAGCTTCTTGTAATAATAACTATTGCCTTGATATAATATCATCTGGTATCTGTGAATAGATCCTTTGCAATCATGGTTCCGACCATATTTTCTACTTGATCCCATTTCTCAAGCAAGTGAAAACACTTGTCTTCTGCGGATCAATACATCTCCGCAACCCCTATGTCAATCTTCCTTCGAGTAATACCCTCCAGTATCTCGAGAATATCAACGAACTGTGTTGTTTCCTATGAGTCTTCATCTATTATTGCTTCTCACCGATTTCAGATTTCCCCCGGGTTCTGAGTTATTTCACTCGAGAACACCGGTAAGTGAATCAATTCCGCACTTTGATTCAATAACTCTAAGTATTCTTCATTGCTTATGAGTTTACCAATCCTTCAAGTCATTGCTAGCCTGATCGGCTATATCATTATCGTGCAACTTTTTAACTGTGCTACCTGGCCCCTCTTTCCGGAGCACAGATTTAGATGGTAAGCTAATCTTCCGTGATCTTCCTCGTCATATCATTTCTCCTTGAACAGACTTGATTTTGAGTTTGTGTCGTACCCATGGTTCCAATAATCTTTCGCTTCATCATTCATTTGACTTGATGTCATCGCCGACCGATGTCATGAAACCTCTCGACAATTGTGTCGGGGTCATCATCAACATTTTGAGCTCTTCCAGGATATCAATTGAATTCATGAAGAGAAATACCATCCCTGCCCTCGATGATTTATATTATCATCGACCACTTTATTGCCTCCCGTTCAACACAAACTTGTTCGTGTTTCGTGTTATACCTTGAGCTCCATGCTATCCAGCAATTGTTCTTCTTTACCTTGGAGTATTACCTTCTTTTATGTCAATAATGTCGTGAGAATTTCACCACCTCTTATACATTCTTGGTACAAGTGATACTTCCTGCCATCTCCGCTCCTTCATTGGTTCCCGTGTTGTTTCTAACCGGAAAACCGATAATTGAACTATGTTGTACGACTTCAAAATTCTAGCAACCCTATTGCTTTGAAGTTACTGGTCGATATTTCATTCTTAGACCATTGGTTATCGAATCACCATACTAACATTGATCGTGCTACCTAGGCCCATATTTTGGGTGCACCTTTCAACCAATGTTTAATTGGGTATGTTTCCTCGAGCATACCTCATTGTATCATTTGCTCTGGCAATTGTTATCTCCTTGTTCACCTAATCGTGGAGATCCATCTTTTCGAAATCTCCATGAATTGTAGCTGAGTTCATCAACCACCCCTTCATCCTCTCCTTGGTTAACTGGTGAACTCATGAATCTTATGACGACTTCTCGTCAATTCGTGTCGCACCTTTTTATCTCGTGATCCACGAGTCTGAGTTATCCTAACACCAATCAGATCTGAATCTCGGTCAGATATGATGGTTGGAACATATTTCCAAAGAGTTATAACATTGGTCTTCATATATGGCCCGGCAAGATAATGTCATGCCTAGCACCTCTGGCCGGAGGCCCTATTGTTATAGTTTCCTTTTAGCAAGATTATCCATTTCTCCATGAGGAAATTGTAAGACTTATTCTGCAAGTTGTTCCTAATGGATCCTTCCTATATCCAAAGTCTGACCTTTGCTTGAAGACCATGTCAATGCTATCTCGAAGCATGTCTGTGATACTCTGAATTTTCAACAAGAACCTTTGAAGCCCAATGCTAAATGTTTCTTGCTCAATTATCCAAACACCGTTGTATGGGTAATGTCATGAAATTTCTCTCCCCTACCTAAGGAGTTTTCTTCATAATATCCTGTCATGGATATCATGCTCTGCTTGTCCTTGGGAAGGATATACCCACAATTATGTGTTTAAATTTCCTTTACATTGTTCTGTTTAACCTGATGATCACTTTTTCCTTTCCATTGGTTTGTTTGACCTTTCTTGTGATCTATATAATCTAAGCAGTAATAATTCACTGCTTAGGTAAGCACCTCGGTGTACAATCGTGTCGGTAAGATCCTGTTACTATTGTTGATGATATTCCGGTAACCACCGATGGACGAGAACTTTGCCTATTGGTCCGCCTCGTTCAACGAGCAGGAGAATGGTTCTCTTCGTCCCTCGCCCTTGGTACCAACGTTGTTGCCGACATAACTGACATAGTACTCTCTGACATGCCTTGCTATCATGACCGTGCAAGATGTCACTGCTCCTATTAAAAAAACCACATGGTGGGCCCATAACCCACAGTTCCACAGGATCAAAACCTGATTGTCCTGTACACCCCCTATTCCCAAAGTTATTCCTCGCTGTGGCCTCAGATGTAATTCACGGGCCACCGTCCTAGTGATCTATTCTCGTATCGGGCCTTAATACTTACTCTCGCTACTCAACCCCTTTCTCATTCTGGTTCGCACTTGAGCAACTATCTATCCGCTTGGAACCTCTTATTGTACCTTCGTACCTTACTCTCGATGTACTTCATATGTTCAACTCGAGAGATAATCTTATACTCATTCATGGGTTAACCCCAGATTGTTTCCCTCAAAAGCATTATGTCGTAGTGAGCTGCCCCTTATCCTTTTGTAAGTACGAGGGAGTTCCCGAAGAAATGATGACAAGTTTATCATGGTGCATTGGAATAAATAATTGAAGACATCAACGAAAGGGATTAACTTCCTCGAGAAGATCCGTTAGAATATCGTAACCAGAACTTTCCCCCTTACTCCCCTCTTAAATCTCGGGACGAGATTTCTTGTAGTGGAGGAGAATTGTGACGCCCGGATAATTAAGCTACAGTAATTCTCTGCTAATGATGCCACGTCACTTCGATTACTATCGCTAATCTCGTGTTAGTTCGAAACCGATCCAAATTCAAATTCAATTAAAGGCAAATAATAAAAGTTTTCAAACATTACAATAAAAATGTTCGATTTGTACTAAATATTACATAGATAATTATGGTGTAGAGGACACAGCTTTATAAAATGCATAAATATTTTAAATTGAATTAAAATAGTAGGAAAATAAAGAAAAAGGAAAAGAATAAAAACAGAAAACCAAACTACAATGTCCAAATAAAAAGAGTAGAGGCCCACAATCGGGGCTGGGACGGCCCAAATTGGCCGACCATTGCCCACTCGGCCGCCCAACAGCCTGGCCTATAAGGCCTAACCCCCACACCCCAAACCCTAACTACCCCCACGACCCGCCCCACATTCTCGCCCGATCCCCCACTCTCTCCTCGCGCCCCCTCCTCTCGGTCCCGATCTGGATCGGGGGCAGGCGACCCCGTCGCCCCGCTTCTACCTCACTGGCGCCGCCTTCTCGTCCTCCTCTCCGCCGGAAACGCCCCGAGCCCGAAGCCGCTCGACACCGACGCCAGCACCTCCCCCGAACGACGCCGCCCCGTGCTGGGCTTCCTCCTCAGCCCCGCCGTCGCCGGCCATCGTCGCCGCCCGGAGCCCCACACCTCGCCGGGACCTCACCGCCGGCCTGCTTCCCCTCCGCACGTCGTCCCCGACCTCCGTCGAGCCCGCTGCCCAGAACCCTACGCCCCCCCCCCATGAGCTCCCCCTCTGCCTTCTCCTTCCCGTAATCGTCGCGGTCCCCGCCGATCTTGCCCGCGGTTGCCGCGCTCCGGCCGCGTCCCTGTAGCGCCAAGACGCTTTGTTCGCCTTGACGACTGGCCCCGGCGCCCAAGACAACCCGCATCACCACAGCCTCGCCCCGCCATGGCCTTTCCTCCCTCTCTCTGCTGCTGCTCTGCACCGGCATCCCCGCGCGCCCCCACTCGCCTTGCCTCCTTGCCACGCTCACCGCACCACCTCGCTGTGCTCAACCCCGGTGCTGGTCTGCTGCGTTGGCGGATGTTGCACGCGTTTCCGCCGCCGTCCGCCCACTCCCACCGTGGCCTTCGGCCACCACTTCCGCCCGCACTGGTCGCGACCTTGGCGCCCCACCTGCGCCTGGCCGCTCCTCCCATGCCTCCCCGTCTCAGGGGCTGCGGCCCCGCCGGCGGCCTCGCAATGCCGATGGCTGCCCCCCCCCCTTTGTCGATCTGGCGCTACTGCCCGATCAGGCGCCGACGACCGCGCCCGCTAACCGTTCCGCCCCATTAGGCCTTTGGCCCTATGACAAACGGGGCCCCGCCCCAGAACGTTTATATAAAAAAGGAATTTTTAAAATATATATATATAATAAAATTAATTAATTAATTAATTAACTCTGATTAAATTAACTAATTATGATTAATTAACCTAATGACTAATTAACCTAATTAACTATTGTTAATTAACTAGCAGAGTATGACAAGTGGGACCCACGCGTAAGTTTGACTAAGTCAATGGAATTGTTGATCACGATCGACCTGCTGATCTTTGTTGACCCAGTCAATGGCCCCATCTGTCAGTTTGACTTAGTCAATCCCTGTTGACTGCTGATGTTAACATGACATCAAGCTGATGTCATTAATCCAATTTCGAATTAAATTAAAGAATTAATTAAATTCCAGAAATTAGTAAATCTTTAGAAAATCATATCTTTTAATCCGTAATTATTTTCAACATGAAAGTTGCTCAGAACGACGAGACGAATTTGGATACGCAACCCGTTCATCCGCCACACATCCCTAACATATCGAACACGCAACTTTCCCCCTGCGGTTCATCTGTCCGAAAACGCGAAACACCGGGAATACTTTCCCGGATGTTTCCCCACTTCATCGGTATCACCTCATACCGCGTTAGGGCACGCCTAGCATCACATATTGCTTTGTCATGCACCGTTATGCATCTGTTTGCATTGTATTCATTGTTTCTTCCCCCTCTTCTTCCGCTAGACACCGAGACCGACGCCGCTGCTACCCAGTGCGACTACGGTGTTGACGACCCCTCCTTGCCAGAGCAACCAGGTAAGCCCCCCCTTGATCACCAGATATCGCCTATTATTCTCTATACTGCTTGCATTAGAGTAGTGTAGCATGTTATCGCTTTCAATTAATCCTATATCACTGCATAGCTCCCTCTTGCTACTTTCATGTTACCTTTACCTCGCTATCCTACCGCTTAGTATAGGATGCTAGTGTTCCATCGCTGGCCCTACATTCTTGTCCGTCTGCCATGCTATACTACTGGGCTGTGATCACTTCGGGAGGTGATCACGGGCATATACTATATACTTTACACTATTACATTACATGTGATACTGTTCGGGGATGGGGGCTGAACGGACAAGTGGCTCCATCCCGGTAGAGGTGGGCCTGGGTTCCCGACGGCCCCGACTGTTACTTGTGGCGGAGCGATAGGGCAGGTTGAGACCACCTAGGAGAGGGGTGGGCCTGGCCCTGGTCGGCGTTCGCGGATACTTAACACGCTTAACGAGATCTTGGTATTTGATCTGAGTTGGTCGTTGACCTTATACGCACTAACCGCCACGTGGGACAAGATATGGGCAACCAAGCGCCGTGGTATCGGCCAAGCATTTTGTGACGTCGAGAATCGGCGGCGGCGCCCGGTTTGGTACGTAAGCCTGCTCTTGTATTAAGGGGCTAGTTACGCTTCCGGCCGTCATAGCGTGCGGGTGTGCTAAGGGCGATGGGCCCGCACCCTGTCGCTTAGGTTTAGACCGGCGTCTTTGACCTCTGTTATGCCTAGGTGGAGCTACGGCGTGTTGATCTTCCTCACCGGCATGACCTGAAAAGTGTCTCCACCAAATGGGATCGGCGTGTCGGGTAATGTGGTGCACCCTGCAGGGAAGTTAATCTATTCGAATAGCCGTGATCTTCTGTAACAGGATCGACTTGGAGTTGTACCTTGACCTTGTGACAACTAGAACCGGATACTTAATAAAACACACCCTTCCAAGTGCCGGATACAACTCGGTGGTCGCTCTCTATGTGGCTACGAGGAGAGGACCGCCGGGTAGGATTATGCTATGCGATGCTACTTGGAGATGCTACTTGGAGGACTTCAGTCTACTCTCTTCTACATGTTGCAAGACGGAGGCTGCCAGAAGCGTAGTCTTTGACAGGATTAGCTTTCCCCCTCTTATTCTGGCATTCGCAGCTTTAGTCCACCGATATGGCCCTTTACACATATATCCATGCATATGTAGTGTAGCTCCTTGCTTGCAGTACTTTGCATGAGTACTCACGGTTGCCTTGTTCCCCTTTTCCCCTTTCTTTACCTCGATTGCTGCGACTGCACGATGGAGCCTGTGAGCTAGACGCCATCGACGCATTTACGACCTACTAGGTCGGAGGTTCCTACTACTACGCGGCAAAGACTGACGACGACTGTGAGTAGTTTAGGAGGATCCTGTGCAGGAGGCCTCAGCCTCTTCGATCTCAGATCCCGGTTTGTGCTAGCCTTATTAAGGCAAACTTGTTTAACTTATGTCTCAGTACTCGGATATTGTTGCTTCCGCTGACTCGTCTATGATCGAGCACTTGTATTCGAGCCCTCGAGGCCCCTGGCTGGTATTATGATGCTTGTATGACTTATTTTATTTTTAGAGTTGTTTTGTGATATCTTCCGTGAGTCCCTGATCTTGATCGTACACGTTTAAGTGTATGATTAGTGTATGATTGAATCGGGGGTGTCACAGCTGAGCACCTCGCTGGGGTACTCGTCGGTCACGAACGCATCGGAGATGCACAGCGCGGCGAAGGAGGTGGCAAGCACGCCGACGACGACGTCCGCCGGCCCGACGGACTCGTCGGTGTAGGAGAAGGTACCCGTCTGAAGCATGCTCCCGGCCAGCTACTCGAGCTGCCCCACGGTGGGCGCCTAACCGCCGTGGTGGGCGCCTGGCCAGATGCCAAGGATGGCTAAAGAGAGCAGGAGGCTCGAGGGCGCTGTGGACTCGAGGCGGGTTGGCATGAGCGGGCGCGGGACGCCGGACATAACCAGGTTCGGGCTCTCGGAGAGATAATACCCCTAGTCCCGCCAAGTGTAGTTGGATGATCGATAGTACAATGTTGCTCCTGACAGGCTGTATGGAGGAGGAAGGAAGCTGGCCAAGGCTTGGGCTGCTCCTTCTCTCCGGTGGTGTTGTTTTGTGTCTAGTCCTATGCTTACTTGCTTTTCTCTCGTATGTGTTTTCTGCTTGCCCTCTCGCTCCCGGGGGGTTTTATAGTCCAACCCCCCGGGGGTACAATGGTAATGTTACAAGTCGGTGGGTATGTATTGTCGGTGTCCGGGGACCCGGGCTGGTTCCGATTGAGTGCTTGTGGTTCGCGGGTTCCCTAGGTGCGGGCCTGCATGCCTAGGGGATTGTGCGCCGTCTTGTCGATCGTCAGTGGCGCGGGCCTAGTCGAAGTCGCCAGATAGTGCTCTCCGTCAGTTGCCGCTTCTTTGTCGTCGGCGGTGAGGGCGGGGCATCAGTAGCCACGCCGCCACAGTCGTGGTAGGTGAGGGGCACTGTTGCCACGTTCCTGCTGACCAGAGGCATGGGCGGGGCACTGTTGCCTCGGTCATCGTTGATTGAATACTCGTCCCCATCATACGGCCTGGATGGGACGAGAGTAGACTCGCGGCTGGATTGCGTAGCACGCCACGGGTGGCGCTGGCTTGTTGAGGAGGCTTTGTTCGTGCCGGGTTCGGCTGTCTTGCGCTAGTCGTTGGGGCCGAGTCGACGTGTCTTGCCGGGTCGGCTAGTCCGGCGGCTTGCGGGCTTGGCCGGGTCAGCGACCCGCCAAGCGCCGTCGGTATTGAGGGGCGTGCCAAACCCGATGTTTTGAAGAGGATCCGGGTTTTCGTTGCCTTCCGGGGTCCATCCTCCGACACCATATCGCACATTAATTCTCCGATGAAGTCGATGCAGATCGGCTTCGAGGTTTTGATAGGCTTGGCTTCGATCCATTTGGTGAACTTGTCGATCGCTCTGAGCACATGGGTGAAGCCGCTCTACCGATCCTCATAGGCCCAACCATATGTAATCCCCAAACAGCAAAAGGCCGACAGGTGGAATGGTTTTCAGGGCTGATGTCGGCTTGTGAGACATATTGGAGTAGAACTGGCAACCTTCACATTTGTCGACTATGTCGTTTGCCATTTCATTCGCTCGTGGCCAATAAAATACCGCTCGGTATGCTTTGGCCACAGACGTTTTAGAGTTGAGGCACCAAAGACGTTTTCGAAACGTCGCGAAACATATGAGATGTTTCGAGGGCTGAAATTGGGATTTCAAGCTCGTGCCCGCGTCAGGAGGTATAAGACCTCCGACGATTATCTTAACCTACAAACTAAAGGAGAAAAGCTCAATCGTTGAGCTTGTGCTCAGATTGTCTGAGTACAACAATCACTTGAATCGAGTGGGAGTTGATCTTCCAGATGAGATAGTGATGTTTCTCCAAAGTCATTGCCACCAAGCTGCTAGAGCTTCCTCGATGAACTATAACATATCAAGGATAGAGATGATGATCCTTGAGGTATTCGCGTTGTTTGACATCGCGAAAGTAAAAATCAAGAAGGAGCATCAATTGTTGATGGTTGGTGAAACCACTAGTTTCAAGAAGGGAAAGGGCAAGAAGGGACACTTCATGAAACGGCAAATCAGTTCTTTGCTCCAAAGTGAAGAAACCCAAGGTTGAACCCAAACCCGAGACTAAGTGCTTCGTAATAAGGGGAACAGCCACTGGAGCAGAATTACCCTAGATACTTGGTAGATAAGAAGGCTGGCAAGGTCGATAGAAGTATATTGGATATACATTATGTTAATGTGTACTTTACTAGTACTCCTAGTAGCACCAGGGTATTAGATACTGGTTCGGTTGCTAAGTGTTAGTAACTCGAAACAAAAGCTACGGAATAAACGGAGACTAACTAAAGGTGAGCCGATTTATACGTGTTGGAAGTGTTTCCAAGGTTGATGTGATCAAGCATCGCACGCTCCTTCTACCATCGAGATTGGTGTTAAACCTAAATAATTGTTATTTGGTGTTTGCGTTGAGCATAGACATGATTGGATTATGTGCATGCACGTCTGATTTATTCATTTAAGGAGAATAATGGTTACTCTGTTAATTTGAATAATACCTTCAATGGTCTAGCACCTAAAAGGAATGGTTTATTGAATCTCGATCGTAGTGATACACATTTTCATGCCAAAAGATATAAGATAGTAATGATAGTACCACGCACTTGTGGCAATCGCCATGTAAGTCATATTGGTATAAAACGCATGAAGAAGCTCTATGTTGATGGATCTTTGGACTCACTCGTTTTTGAAAAGTTTGAGACATGCAAACCATGTCTATTGGTGTATACGCATGAAGAAACTCCATGCAGATGGATTGTTTGGACTCACTTGATTTTGAATCACTTGAGATATGCAAATCATACCACATGGGCAAGATGACCGAAAAGCCTCGGTTTTGATAAGATGGAACAAGGTAGCAACCTGTTGGAAGTAACACATTTTTGATGTGTGCAGTCCAATGAGTCTTTGAGGCATGCAAAGTGAATACCGTTATGTTCTGACTTCACAGATGATTCGAGTAGATGTTGAGTATATTTACTTGATGAAACACAAGTCTGAATTATTGAATGGTTCAAGTAATTTCAGAGTGAAGTTAAAAGATCATTGTGACAAGAGGATAAAATGTCTATGATATGATCATAGAGATGAGTATCTGAGTTACGAGCTTTGTACGCAATTAAGACACCGTGGAAATTGTTTCACAATTAATACCGCCTAGAACACCATAGTGTGATGGTGTGTCCGAACATCATAGTTGCACCCTATTGGATATGGTGCGTACCATGATGTCTCTTATGGAATTACCACTATCGTTCATGGGTTAGGCATTAGAGACAACCGCACTCACTTTAATAGGGCACCACGTAATTCCGTTGAGATGACATCGTATGAACTATGGTTTAGAGAAACCTAAGCTGTCATTTCTTAAAGGTTTGGGGCTACGGCGGCTTATGTGAAAAAGTTTCAGGTTGATAAGCTCGAACCCAAAGCGGATAAAATGCATCTTCATAGGACACCCAAAAGCGGTTGGGTATACCTCCTAATTCAGATCCGAAAGCAATAGGGATTGTTTCCTGAATCGGGTCCTTTCTCGAGGAAAAGTTTGTCTCGGAAAGTTGAGTGGGAGGATGTGGAGACTTGATGAGGTTATTGAACCATCACTTCAACAAGTGTGTAGCAGGGCACAGGAAGTTGTTCCTGTGGCACCTACACCAATTGAAGTCGAAGCTTATGATAGTGATCATGAAGTTTTGGATCAAGTCACTACCGTACCTCGTAGGGTGACAAGGATGCGGACTGCTTTAGAGTGGTACGGTGATCCTGTCTTGAAGGTCATGTTGCTAGACAACAATGAACCTCTGAGCTATGGAGAAGCAATGGTGGGCCCATATTCCAACAAATGGTTAGAAGCCATGAAATCCGAGATAGGATCCATGTATCGTAACAAAGCATGGACTTTGGTGGACTTGCCGATGATCGGCAAGCCATTGAGATAAATGGATCTTTAAGAAGAAGACGGACGTGGACGGTAATGTCACCGCTCATGAAGCTCGACTTGTGGCGAAGAGTTTTTCACAAGTTCAAGGAGTTGACTACGATGAGATTTTCTCATCCGTAGCGATGCTTAAGTCCGTCGGAATCATGTTAGCATAAGCTGCATTTATGAAATCTGGTAGATGGATGTCAAAACGAGTTTCCTTACCAGTCTTCGTAAGGAAAGGTTGTATGTGATACAATCAGAAATTTTTTGTCGATCCTAAGGATGCTAAAATTTATGCTGGCTCCAGCGATCCTTCTAAGGACTGGAGTAAGCATCTCGGAGTTGGAATGTGCGCTTTGATGAGATGCTCAAAGATTTTGGGTTTATACAAAGTTTATGAGAAACTTGTATTTCCAAAGAAGTGAGTGGGAGCACTATAGAATTTCTGATGAGTATATGTCGTTGACATATTGATGATCAGAAATGATGAAGAATTTTTCTGTAAAGCATATAGGGTTATTTGAAAAGTGTTTTTCAAGTGAAAACCTGGATTAAGATGCTTAAACATTGAGCATCAAGATCTATGAGGATAGATAAAAAACCGCTTAATGATACTTTCAAATGAGCACATACCTTGACATGATCTTGAAGGTGTTCAAGATGGATCAGTCAAAGAAGGAGTTCTTGCCTAAGATGTAAGGTATGAAGTTAAGAGTTAAAGCTCGACCACGGCAGAAAAGAGAGAAAGGGCGAAGGTCGCCCCTATGCTTCGTATATAGGCTCTATAGTATGCTATCTTTGTGTACCGCACCGAAGTGTGCCTTGCCATGAGTCGGTCGAGGGTGCAAGAATGATCCAGAATGGATCATTGGACAGCAGTCAAAATTATCCTTAGAGGAATAAGGACATGTTTCTCGATTATGGAGGTGATAAAGAGTTCGATGTAAAGGGTTACGTCGATGCAAGCTTTAACACCTATCCGAATGACTTTGAGTAGCAAAACGGATACGTATAGTGGAGCAACCATTCGGAATAAGCTTCAAGTGGAGCGTGGAAGCAGCATTTCCAATATGACATAGAAATTTGCAAAGCACACACGGATCTGAAAGGTTCAGATCCATTGACTAAAAACCTCTCTCACAAGCAAAACATGATCAAACCCCAGAACTCATTGAGTCTTAATCACATGATAATGTGAACTAGTTTAATGACACTAGTAAACTCTTTGGATGTTGGTCACATAGTGATGTGACCTGTGAGTGTTAATCACATGACGATGTGAACTAGATTATTGACTCTAGTGCAAGTGGGAGACTGTTGGAAATATGCCCTAGAGGCAATAATAAATTAGTTATTATTATATTTCCTTGTTCATGATAATCGTTTATTATCCATGCTATAATTGTATTGATAGGAAACTTCAGATACATGTGTGGGTACATAGACAACACCATGTCCCTAGTAAGCCTCTAGTTGACTAGCTCGTTAATCAATAGATGGTTATGGTTTCACGACCATGGACATTGGATGTCATTGATAACGGGATCACATCATTAGGAGAATGATGTGATGGACAAGACCCAATCCTAAGCCTAGCACAGATCGTGTAGTTCGTATGCTAAAGCTTTTCTAAATGTCAAGTATCATTTCCTTAGACCATGAGATTGTGCAACTCCGGATACCGTAGGAATGCTTTGGGTGTACCAAACGTCCTGGCGTGGCTGGGTGGCTATAAAGGTGCATTACAGGTATCTCCGAAAGTGTCTGTTGGGTTGGCACGAATCAAGACTGGGATTTGTCACTCCGTGTGATGGAGAGGTATCTCTGAGCCCACTCGGTAGGACATCATCATAATGTGCACAATGTGATCAAGGAGTTGATCACGGGATGATGTGTTACGGAACGAGTAAAGAGACTTGCCGGTAACGAGATTGAACAAGGTATCGGTATACCGACGATCGAATCTCGGGCAAGTACAATACCGCTAGACAAAGGGAATTGTATACGGGATCGATTGAGTCCTTGACATCGTGGTTCATCCGATGAGATCATCGTGGAACATGTGGGAGCCAACATGGGTATCCAGATCCCGCTGTTGGTTATTGACCGAGAACGTCTCGGTCATGTATACGCATGTCTCCCGAACCGTAGGGTCTACACACTTAAGGTTCGGTGGCGCTAGGGTTATAAAGGAAGTTTGTATGTGGTTACCGAATGTTGTTGAGTCCCGGATGAGATCCCGGACGTCACGAGGAGTTCCGGAATGGTGGGAGGTAAAGATTTATATATGGGAAGTCCTGTTTTGGTCACCGGAAAAGTTTGGCGATATCGGTAATGTCTGGGACCACCGGGAGGGTCCCCGGTCCACCAAGTGGGGCCACCTGCCCAGAAGGTTGCATGGGCCAAGTGTGGGAGGGACCAGCCCCTAGGAGGGCTGGTGCGGCCCCACAAAGGGGCCCAAGCGCAAGGAAGAGTGGGAGGGCAAACCCTAGTCCAGATGGGCCTTAAGGCCCACCTAGTGGGCGCCTCCTCTCTCCCCTCTTGGCCGCCTCCCCAAAACCCATCTAGGGCTGGCCGCCACCCCTAGGGGTGGAAACCCTAGAGGGGCGCAGCCCTCCCGCCCCTATATATATTGGAGGTTTTTGGAGCAGCCCAACACATGAGAACCTCTCCTCTCGTTGGTGCAGCCTGCATCTCTTCTTTCTCCTCTCCTGTGGTGCTTGGCGAAGCCCTGCAAGATTGCCACGCTCCTCCATCATCACCACGTCGTTGTGCTGCTGTTGGATGGTGTCTTCCTCAACCTCTCCCTCTCTCCTTGCTGGATCAAGGCGTGGGAGACGTCACCGGGCTGTACGTGTGTTGAACGCGGAGGTGCCGTCCGTTCGGCACTAGGATCTCCGGTGATTTGGATCACGACAGTACGACTCCTTCAACCCCGTTCTCATGAACGCTTCCGCTTAGCGATCTACAAGGGTATGTAGATGCACTCTCCTTCCCTCGTTGCTAGTTTCTCCATAGATAGATCTTGGTGACACGTAGGAAAATTTTGAATTTCTGCTACGTTCCCCAACACCGAGTGGATGTCATTGAGGATCACTCGACCTTCTTTCGGTGTTATGCACTTCTGAGCGACTCCAGTAACACTTTCTTTGTAAAGCTGCCCACCCATTACTGTGAAGGCTTTAGATCAATGGACAATCTGATGGGCCTCTTCTTCATCCTCTGGGAGCTCTTTCCTAAGAATATATGCAATGTACGGCACTGTCCAATCGGGTACGACGACTAAAACTTCCATGACCAAGTCGACCACGGCTGGGATTTCAACTTCAGTAGAATCAGTAGGGCTCTTAGGCTGTGGGGGCTCCTCCATGAAGGGATCCTCTTGGATAAACGGCGTGTGAAGATGCTCCAAGAACACATTACTGGGAATAGGCTCATGCTTGGAGCCTATCTTTGCCAAATCATCAGCTGCTTGATTTTTCAGTCGGGGTATATGATGGAGCTCTAACCCCTCAAACTTCTTTTCTAACTTTCTCACTTCATTGCAATAGCCAGTCATAGCCGGGCTCCTGATGTGCCACTCCTTCATTACTTGATTAATCACCAAATCTGAGTTGTCGTAGACCATTAGGCGACGGACGCCGAGTGAAATGGCCATTCGCAACCTGTACAGAAGTGCTTCGTATTCAGCCTCATTGTTGGAGGAATCAAAATGAATCTGAAGAACATAGCTGAGCCTGTCTCCTCGGGGGGATACCAATACCACTCCAGCACCAGAACCATTCAACATCTTGGATCCATCAAAGAACATGGTCCAATGCTCCGAGTGAATCTGAGTCGGCTGTTGTTGCTCAACCCACTCGGCGAGGAAATATGCTATTGCTTGGGACTTGATAGCTTTCTTTGCCTCAAACTTGATATCTAAGGGAAGGAGTTCAATCGCCCACTTTGCCACTCTCGACCGGTTGCATCTCTCGTTGTCCGCATTTACGACAATGGAGCGCCGCTAATCTAATCGTAATGGAGTGGTCGAGAAATAATGTGCAACCTTCTTTGTGGTCATGTAAATTCCATAAACAAGCTTCGATAATGCGGATATCTCTCGCTTGGGCCAGTCAGGACTTCAGAAATATAGTACACTGGGCACTGAACTTTATATGCTTTTCCTTCTTCTTCCCGCTCGACCGTGAGTATTGTACTGATAACTTGTCCAGTGGCTGCAATATAAAGCAGTAAAGCTTCTTTGTTGATTGGGGCAGCAAGCACCGGCTGGGTGGAAAGCAGGGCTTTGAGCTCCGCAAACGCTGCGTCAGCTTCAGGAGTCCACTCGAACTTATCATATTTCTTCATTAGTCGGTAAAGAGGTAATGCCTTTTCACCGAGGCGATAGATGAATCGACTCAAGGCGGCCAAACAACCAGTAAGCTTCTGAACGTCATGCACACACACACAAGGCGTTTCATCCGGAGTATGGCCCATCCTTTCTCTGGGTTCGCGTCGATCCATTGTTCGCAAAAGAGGAAACCGAGTAACTTTCCTCCTGGAACTCCAAATGTGCACTTTGACGGATTAAGCTTGATATCATACCTTCTCAGGTTGGCAAAGGTTTCAGCAAGGTCAGTCAGCAGGTCGGAACTTCTACGCGACTTGACCACAATGTCATCCATATATGCTTCCACATTCCGACTGATTTGAGTGAGCAGGCACTTCTGAATCATCCTCATAAATGTGGCACCAGCATTCTTGAGACTGAACGGCATGGTGACATAGCAAAAGCACCCGAATGGAGTGATGAAAGCTGTTTTAATTTCATCGAGTCCATACAATTGGATCTGATGATACCCGGAATATGCGTCTAGAAAAGACAAACGCTCACATCCCGCAGTTGATTCGACGATTTGGTCAATGTGTGGGAGAGGGAAATGATCTTTCGGGCAGGCCCGATTGATATTGTTAAGGCATATCTCTCTTGATGTGGTTTTGGTGATTGATGACAACATGTTTGCGGACTAAACGTGTGCTTTGAGCATTTCAGAGATTCATCTTTGGCGCGAGACGATTTCTTTCCCTCGGAGTGTCATTCAAGACGGTGTAGCTCTTTGTTTCTTTTTCGGTGGACTAGTTTCAGAGAGGCACCTTTGTACTATCAAGAGGGGGTCCGCTTTGGTAAGGCTAGGGTGGAATCAACACGTACACATCCGTTTCACACCCTCTGAGCCTTCCCGCTTCAATGGAGGTCTCATTCCCTTGCTTTTGTGCTTCTTTGGGTCCCAGTGGTAGTACCACGGTACCCAGTGGTAGTACCGCTCAAGAGCCATAGGCGGCAAGATACCGCTTCAGCGGTAGTACCGCTGTGGGTCTTCAGTATAATCGCTTACTACGGTCTTAGGGCTCCTTCCATCGATTCGAGGGGCGTCCCTCGTGTCGGATTGTCTTGACACTAAACACGCAGCGATGGGAAGCGGTAGTGCCGCTCGTGAGCGTTAGTACCGCCCTACCACCACGGTAGTACCGCACAGGGCTTCGAGTGGCAGTACCGCATGGGGGAGCGGTAGTACCGCGGTCCAAGCAGTAATACCGCTTCCCTCAGCGGTAGTACCGCCCTCTGTGGGGCTGTTTGGGGGGTAACGGTTGGATTGTCCCCCCCCCCCACTATATAAGGGGGTCTTCTTCCCCAAAGTTGACTCACCTCTTCCACCAAAAGCTCCATTGTTGCTCCAAGCTCCATTTTCGCCCGAACTATCTCCCTAGCCAATCAAACTTGTTGATTTTCTCAGGATTGGTTGAGAAGGCCCCGATCTACACTTCCACCACGAGAAATTTTATTCCCCCCACTAATCCCTAGCGGATCTTGTTACTCTTGGGTATTTGAGCACCCTAGACGGTTGAGGTCACCATGAGCCATAGTCCATTGTGGTGAAGCTTCGTGGTGTCGTTGGGAGCCTCCAATTAAGTTGTGGAGATTGCGCCAACCTTGTTTGTAAAGGTCCTACGCCGCCTTCAAGGGCACCAATAGTGGAATCACGGCATCTCGCATTGTGTGAGGGCATGAGGAGAATACTGGTGGCCCTAGTGGCTTCTTGGGAGCATTGTGCCTCCACACCACTCTAACGGAGACGCATTTCCCTTAAAAGGAAGGAACTTGATAACACATCCTCGTCTCCACCGGCTCCGCTCTTGGTTATCTCATCCCTTTACTTGTGCAAGCCTATTTGTGTTATATTCTTTGCTTGCTTGTGTGCTTATGGTTGTTGCATCATATAGGTTGTCCACCTAGTTGCATATCTAGACAACCTACTTTGATGCAAAGTTGAATTTGGTAAAGAAAAGCTAAAAATTGTTAGTTATCCATTCTCCCCCCCCCCTCTAGTCAACCATATCGATCCTTTCAATTGGTATCAGAGCCTCGTCTCTTTATTAAGGACTTTGCCGTCCGAAGAGTATGGTTGACACCGTAGATGGAGCGGAGGAGCACTCCGGTGTGAATCCAATCTCGTCTACGACCGATGGGGAAACCGCGATCTCTCGTGAGGAATTCAATGTGGCTTTGGACACACTGAAGACCTCCATGACGACCGAGGTTGAAAGCATGTTTAATAAATTCATAGAAGGGCTTAAACTTTCCATCAAGACCGTTGAAAGTGGGTGATCCCACTAACAAGGTGACGGATGCTAACCCGACAAGGGGAAGCTACTTGTGAGAAAGCTCCTTCTTCTAGCGGTAAGAATGGCACTGGCATCTTTGCCCATGTGGAACTTCCACCTGTCTATGGTGGACCGATTCCTTCTACTCACTTGAATCATGCCGATTCCTTATACTTGTGAGAATCATTGAAGAAGGTTTTTATCCGCATGACCGAAGCAACTTCACTCCTAGAGAAGCTGCGGATAATAAATTCAATGAGAATGCTCTCTTCATCATCCAAGATGCAATTCCACCCGAAGATCTTCCTCACCTCCGGCCCTATGCCATGGCCAAGGATGCATGGCTCCAAGTTGTGTCCCTCTACCGAGGAAGTGCAAGCATTCAACGCTCCAACTATGAAGTGGTGCAAGATGAAACCGACGAGTTTGCAATGAAAGAGGATGAAGAATCTCGTGAGCTTTATCGGAGAGTAACCAAACTCGCGGTTTCACTCCGAGATCATGGGAGCAAGGACACGGATGACAATTGGATCAAGCGCCAAATTCCTCAAGGCAATGATGCCGTACCACAAGGCCATGTCCTCCGTCATTCGTCAAAGGCCGGACTTCCACACCTTGACCTCAAGTGAGGTGTTGGATTATTTTGTGTCTATGAGCATATTGGACAAGACCACCGACAATGCGGTACTTCGCTCTCAAAGAGCAAAGAAGCCCAACCTTGCATTGAAGGCCAAGGTTTGTGTTGAAGAAGAGGAAGAAGAGGAAGAAGAGGAGAGCAACCCCGAAGATACAAAGTATGACTATCATGAACATATGGCCCTTGCTTCTAGGCAATTTTGGAACAAGAAGAACTCAAGGCCCAACTTCAACAAAAGCAACTCAAGTGGCGCTAAGGTCAAGCAACGTGTGAGAACTTGCTATAATTGTGGCAACGTGAGTCACTTTGTTGTGGAGTGCCCTTATGAGAAGAGGGAAGACAACGATGGCAAGCTCATCCGAAAGGACAAGGCCAAGCCTTTCCCCAACAAGAGCAACTTCACCAAGAAGACTCCTCACTAGGCGTTGGTGGTACAAGAAGAGTAAAATGAGTATGATGATGATGATGAAGATGGTGGGTCGGTTCACATGGCCTCCGTTGCCATTGCAACGACTCCCTGGGTGTCTCTCTTTGATTCTCCTAATGAGAGCATCATCGCCAAGTGCCTCATGGCTAAGGCCACCAACAAGGTAACCCCCAACATCAAAACTACCTTCATTGATCATCCTTCTTTGACGGATTGCATTGATGAACATGAGGGATCTAATGTGGAGGAGAATGAGTTTGAATCCTTTATGGGTAAACTCAAGGGTAAATCCAAGAAGCACTTTGTTGCTCTCTTGGAACAACTTGGTGAAGCCAATGACATGATCGAGGCTCACGAAGATACCATCTCTAAGATGGAGGGCATAGTCGAGACTATGCCGATGAGATTTCGGATCTTTCCAATGCTCTTGAGGAAGAGCGTGGTCTTCGTTTGGCTCTTGAGGAGTCACACAACGATGATCATGCTAAGTTAGAGAAAGATCTTGATCATGCTCTTGTTGTTTCTCGTGTGCTAAATTCCGAGAAGGTCAAACTTGGGGTTGATCTTGCTAGGCTCAAGGAGGAGTTTGATATACTTGACAAGGCTCACAAGGCCTTGAAAGGTTTTCATGCTAGCCTCAAGGAGTCCCATGATCAACTCCAAGTGAAGCTAACTAAGAAGAAAGCCACTTTTCCTCATGTCGTTTTAATTGATAATGCAAATGCTACTAATCCGTGTTGTGAGCATGTGCATCTTGTTGAGGACAATGCTAAGTTGAAGGAGCAACTTGAGAAAGGCCTTGTGTCATGCATACAAGGTGAGAACCTCAACAACCTTTTGAGCAATCAAAAGGAAGTTGTGGCCAAGGAGGGGATTGGGTTACTTTTAAGCCCAAAGACAAGAATAAGAATGACGAGACCAAACGACCTCCTCCCTAAGCAAACTTTTGTGAAAGAGGGAGAGGGTGCTTCCAAGGAGAAGAAGAACAATGCGAAGGGTGGTGGTGTCAAGAAGGGCAATGCCACCCCTCCCAACAAAGCCGACGACTTTAGCCCTTCTTATGTGTTATGTCGTGCTAGTGATGGGCATGTTTATGCCAAATTTGTTGGTTCTCCTTTTGAGTACATTGAATGGTCTATTTGGGTTCCTAAGACCCTTGTTACTAACATCAAAGGACCCATTACAAAATGGGTACCTAAAACCAATCATTGATCTCTTGTAGGTGTTTGCTTCCGGTGGGGGATCATGGTTGCTCGATAGTGGAGCTACGAATCATATGACCGGAAGCAAGGACTTGGTGGTGGACGTACTAAAGACTCCATCTATGCCCACCAATGTTGAGTGGGGTGATGCCTCATCTTCTAAGGTATTGGGACTCAGCAAGGTTGTCATTTCTCATGATCTCACGATCGAGAAGGTCATGCTTGTTGAGTCCCTTGCATACAATTTACTTTCCATTCATCAACTTGCAATCATGGGTTTTGCCACTTTCTTTGATATTGATACCGTGGCCCTCTTGTGGAGCAAGACTCTTAAAGTAGCCTTTGTTGGGCATGTCGAGAATGGTCTCTATGTGATTAAATTTTCGGAGCGGCCCACTAAGACCGCGACATGCCTAATGGCTAAAGTTGACGTGGGATGGATTTGGCATCGCCGTTTAGCCCATGTCAATATGAGATCTTTGCAAAGTCTTCTCAAGGGGGACCATGTCCGTGGACTAACGAATGTTAGTTTTTCTAAATATCGTGCTTGTAGTGCTTGTATCAAAGGAAAGCTACATGAGAAGGCTCACCCTCCCACGACTATCATTTACTCGAAGAGGCCTTTGGAGCTCCTTCATTTGGATCTCTTTGGGCCTCCATCCTTTGATAGTCTTGGGGGTAGGAAGTATTGCTTGGTGATTGTGGATGACTATTCAAGATACACTTGGGTGTACTTCTTCAAGAGGAAGAGCGAGACCCAACAAACCGTCATTGACTTTGCAAATGAAGCCCAACGTCAACACAATGCAAAGATCTTAACTATAAGAAGTGACAACGGCACCGAGTTCAAGAACTACACATTGGATGAGTTTCTTAGTGATGAGGGGATCAAGCATCAATATTCCGCACCATACACCCCTCAACAAAATGGTGTAGCAGAGAGGAAGAACCGGACGTTGATGGATGCGGCAAGGACCATGAAGGCGGAGTTCAAGTCTCCCTACAACTTTTGGGCCGAAGCCATCAACACCGCGTGTCATGCATCTAACCGTCTCTACCTCCGCAAAGGCTTGAACAAGACTCCATATGAGATACTCACTGGTAACAAGCCCAACCTCAAGTACTTTCGGGTGTTCGGGTGTAAGTGTTTCATTCTCAAGAAAGGTGTTCGTTTGTCTAAATTTGAGGCTAGAGCTTATGAGGGCATATTTGTTGGTTATGCTACAAACTCTCATGCTTACCGTGTTCTCAATAAGTCCAAGGGACTTATTGAGGAAACGTGTAACGTGGATTTTGATGAAAATAATGGCTCCCAAGTGGAGCAAAGTGGTACTTGTGACGTAGGTGATGAAATTCCTCCCCAAGCCATAAGAAGAATGGGTGTTGGTTTTATCCTGCCCATTGAGGAACCCCTTGTGGCCGAAGGAGAAGGACAATGTTCCACTCAAGTGGAACCATCACCAACCCAAGACCCACACGCTTCCGAAGAACATAGTGAAGGCCCTCAACCAAATGAACAAGACCAAGGGCAAGATCACTCTCAGGATGGTGGTGAACCACCACATGATGCCCAAGGTCAAGTTCTCACCTCTGAGCAAGCTCAAGATCTATAGCAAGCTCAAGATCAAGAACAAGCTCAAGACGGTGTTCAAGATGATCAAGTTTCCTCTCCTCATCTCACTTCCGAGGAGGAATTGGAGCGTCGTGCCGCCAAGATTGCTTCCAAGCTCACCACCAAAGGGCACATCATGGAGAATGTGCTTGGAAGCTTAACCAAGGGAGTAAGCACTCGTAGACAATTAGCAAACTATTGTGAACATCATGCGTTTGTCTCTTGTGTGGAACCCCAGAAGGTCTATGAAGCTCTCGAGGATCCGGATTGGCTCAATGCGATGCATGAAGAACTCAACAACTTCGAGCACAACAAGGTGTGGAGATTTGTGCCAAGGCCAACCGGGAACCATAATGTCATTGGAACCAAGTGGATATTCAAGAACAAGCAAGATGCTTATGGAACTATCATTATAACAAGGCTCGTTTGGTGGCACAAGGCTACTCCCAAGTCGAGGGTATCGACTACGGTGAAACCTTTGCTCCCGTTGCTGTGCCTTTGAGTCCATTCGCATGTTAATTGCATATGCTTCTCATCATAACTTTAAGTTGCAACAAATGGATGTGAAGAGTGCTTTTCTTAATGGTCCCATTAATGAGTTGGTTTACGTCAAACAACCCCCCGGGTTCGAGGATCCCTACTTTCCCGATCATGTGTATCAACTCGATAAGGCACTCTATGGCCTTAAACAAGCCCCACGTGCGTGGTATGACTACCTTACCGAGTTGCTACAAGATCGTGGATTTGAAGTTGGGCTAATCGACCCCACTCTTTTTACTAAGAAGGTCAAAGGGGAGTTGTTTGTGTGCCAACTATATGTTGATGATATTATCTTTGGTTCCCCTAACAAATCTTTCAATGAGGAATTTGCCAATCTCATGACCTCAAAGTTCAAGATGTGTTCCATGGGAGAGTTGAAGTTCTTCCTCGGATTCGAAGTGAAGCAAAGAAGAGAAGGAACCTTCATCAACCAAGCCAAATACACTCAAGACATGCTCAAGAGATTCAAGCTAAGTGATGTCAAGCCGGCTTCCACACCAATGCACGCCAAGTGCCAACTTGAAATTGATCCCAATGGTAAAGCGGTGGATCAAAAGGTATATCGCTCCATGATCAGCTCCTTGCTTTACCTTTGTGCATCTAGACCGGATATCATGTTGAGTGTGGGGATTTGTGCATGGTTTCAAGCCGCACCTAAGGAAATCCACTTCGTGGCAGTCAAGCGAATCTTTCGATATTTGGCTCATACCCCAAACTTTGGCTTATGGTACCCAAGAGGAGCAAACTTCAAGCTTGTCGGATATTCGAACTCCGATTGGGCGGGAGACAAAGTGGATAGGAAGTCCACTTCCGGAGGGTGCCAATTTCTTGGTTGCTCTTTGGTGAGTTGGTCTTCCAAGAAGCAAAGTTGTGTGTCTCTGTCGTCCACCGAAGCGGAGTATGTGGCGGCCGGTAGTTGTTGTGCACAACTCTTATGGATGAGGCAAACTTTAAAGGATTACGGTGTCAATTGTGACGAAGTGCCTCTTTGGTGTGACAATGAAAGTGCCATCAAGATTTCTCTTAACCCGGTGCAACACTTCAAGACGAAGCATATTGAGATTCGGTATCACTTCATCCGGGATCATATTAGGCGAGGGGAGATCGAGCTCAACTATGTCAACACTCATGATAACCTTGCAGATATCTTCACGAAGCCTTTGGATGAAGCAAGATTTCACGAGTTAAGGCATGAGCTAAATATCATTGATTCGAGCAATGTGACTTGAACCCTTGCACACCCCACCACACTCAACTTGTTGTCTAGTTTAGGTGTAGGCATGGACATAGGGGGAGTATTGTTCTCTCAATGAACTTTCCCTCCCCCCATAATGCATAAACTGATCAAAATCTTTCACTTTAGCCATTTCTGATGGTACTTGTGTTTCAAAGATGAGTGTTGGTCATGGGCCCAAGGTTAAAATCTTCGCAGCGCCATACCAATGAACTCAAACATAGGTGGCCTCGGCCACCGCCCTCTCTTGGAGAGTTGTGTGTTTCTTGTTCCTATTTATTGGTTTTCTGTGTGTGTGTATGTGTGTGTGTGTGTGTGTGTGTGTGTGTTGGTTCTTGTTTTTCCTCTCGGTTTCCTTTCTTGAGCTAAGCCCTTTTTGGCCTAGTCCTTCTTGCGGCTGAGCGGTACTACCGCTGGGTGTGCGGTACTACCGCTTACGAGCGTCAAGCGGTACTACCGCCCACACCAGCGGTACTACCGCTGTAGGGCGGGTGATGGGGGGTTATGTTGGGGCAGGGGAGTTGTTTTCTCCCCCATACCCATTCGCCCCCACTCGCTGCCTTCCTCGTCGCTCAATGACGTCTCACCTGAGGAGGGCTCGGCCGACGCCCGTTTTGGGCCGTTCCTCTCCATTTCCTTCGGTGGAGTCGTTCCCCACCACGTCCTCTAGCCATGGATGCCGGTATTGCCCCCGTTCCCGTTTTCTCTTTGCCTAGATCTTGCATCTAGTTCTTAGGGGCAATAGGCATTGTTTTCTCATTTTTGGCTATGAATAGGCTTGAGTAGGATGGAGATAGCTTCTAGGCCCTTTGGATTGATGTTTGGTAGGATTAATTTTTGAATTTGGCATCCGGTAGTGCTTGATCTGTCCACGGCGGTAGGGAACCGCGCCGTTCCCCATCTTGAGCGGTACTACCGCTCATCTTGAGCCAATCTTGCCGCTTGGCCAGTACTACCGTGGGTAGGTTCTTGATTACTACCGCCGGATCATGATTCCATCATTTCCTACCACACCTTGATCCATGTTGTTTCGTTCAGTGGCTTATGCTCTTTCTTTCGTGTTGTTTCTGTTGCTCATGTGTTTGGTTCCAGGTGATGATCTTCCTAAGCAGCAGGCCCGCCATATCAACCCCGGTCGTGCATCTTCAAAGCGCTACCGCACTTCTGAGTCAGCAGGTGGTTCCTCTAGTGCTCCACCACCGCCTGCGGGTGCTTCCTCCAGTGCGCCACCTCCGCCTCAACTCTAGAAGAAACCTGCCAACAGGCCGAAGCCAAGGGGCAAGACTGTGACTGAGATGACTGCCAAGGAGTTCTGGGAAAGGCGTCGCCGTAACCCCTATGAGGAAGCCCAAGAACCCAATTTGGTCAACCGCCCGTTCTGGAACCGCTTTCAGTTTGCCATCTACTTTGATGTGATCAAGGCCAAGAAAAATCTCTATGTTGATGTTCGCTCCATCGACACGGATGCCATGGAAAAGGATCCTGAGTACTTTGGTGAAGCTCTTCAGATGTGTTCCCAGCTGAACATTCTCATGATCATGCAGTTCAACAAGGATTTTGATGCTGATTTGGTGGCTCAATTCTATGGCACTATCCATCTTGGGACTGATGCAGAAAGGACTCTGACTTGGATGACCAATGGCAAGCTGCTTTCTGTCAAGTGGAAGGCCTTCATGGAGTTACTTGAGGTGGAAGATCACGGGCTTGAGACTCCTGTCGGCTTCCGCCCTCACCGCAATGCAAACTCCACTCACAAGCAAGCCCTCTGGCCCTACTGTTCTGTGAAGGTTAACCCTGTGACTCAGAAGGAAACCTATGAGTTGTCTACCTTTCTGGACATCCTTCGTCATGTCTTTCGAGAGACCCTCTTCCCTCGCATCGGGAATCTGGATATGGTCCACTCCTATCTCGTGGACATGCTTCTCTTCTCGCCAAAGATGAGAAGGAAGCAAACACTGGCGAGTCCCTGGACATTTCTCATGTTATGTGGTCTGAGCTTCTTACTGCCATTTCTGAGCGCAAGTGCCCGATCTATGGTCCGTTCATCATGCTGCTCATTGAGAAGGCTTGGGCACGTGTCTATCCCAAGGTTGTGCTGGAAACTGGAGAATTGGTTTCTCATGAGATCAAGCGTCTGAGGAAGAAGGACAATTGGGGCATCCCAGCTCCTAAATCCGGGGGTCCATCTACTGCTGCTGACATGGAGACCGAGGGTGGGGCTGAGGCCGATGATGACGATGAGGATTATGAGCCTTCTGGGACAGAGCCCTCTTGGGCAAAGAAGCTCAAGCACAAGATGAAGAAGCTCTTCTGCATGGAGTCTCATGGTTAGTACATGACTCATGTGGCAGAGAAGAAGGCCAGGAGGCGTCACAAGGAGCTCATGCGTCAGCTGGGTGCGACCGTTGTCAGTGGGTCGGAGGGTCAGATCACTGAGGAAGAGGAGTGGATTCAGTAGCATTGCCCGTGGACCGATTCAGACGCCGAGCAGTTCCCGACCGATGACGGTGGTGCAGACGATCCCGCAGGGATGTGATGCTTGTGATCCTCAGCTTGCTATCACCTGGAGCCGTAGCATTGCTCTTTGCCCTTTTGGTGTCCCGATGCCAAAGGGGGAGAGAGTTTTAGGGATTTGTGTCGTTGCCGTGTTGCGAGTGTGTCTTTGTGTTTGTGTTCGCCGTCTGCTTTGCTTTATTTGGTTTTATGCCTGTGAGACCTAAGTTCTAGACATATGGTGTGAGACATATGCTACCTTATCGTTATCTTATCTATGTCTATCTAGTACTTTGGTATCTTATGAGTTGCATGCTTATCTTGTTATACATACCCTGCTCTCATATATCCTTTGCTTAGGTTGTTGGACTATAAAATATAGGGAGTGTTGATCCTAATGTGTAAATCGTGCATTCCAAAGCCACTCCTTTCTAGGTGCACACATTCAGGGGGAGCCCGTCTATATTTTGTAGTCCTAAGTTTCTTTACTTTCATGTCTTTCCTTGTGCAAATCCCTGGTTGTCATCAATCCACCAAAAAGGGGGAGATTGTTAAGGCATATCTCTCTCGATGTGGTTTTGGTGATTGATGACAACATGTTTGCAGACTAATCGTGTGCTTTGAGCATTTCAGAGATTCATCTTTGGCGCGAGACGATTTCTTTCCCTCGGAGTGTCATTCAAGGCAGGTGTAGCTCTTTGTTTCTTTTTCGTGGACTAGTTTCGTAGAGGGCACCGTACTATCAAGAGGGGGTCCGCTTTGGTAAGGCTAGGGTGGAATCAACACGTACACATCCGTTTCACACCCTCTGAGCCTTCCCGCTTCAATGGAGGTCTCATTCCCTTGCTTTTGTGCTGCTTTGGGTCCCAGCGGTAGTACCGCGGTACCCAGCGGTAGTACCGCTCAAGAGCCATAGGCGGCAGTACCGCTCGGCAGCGGTAGTACCGCCTGTGGGTCTTCAGCTGTAGTACCGCTGCGGTGTCGGGCTCCTTCCGCGTCGATTCGAGGGGGTCGTCTCTCGTGTCAGATTGTGCAGCACTAAGCGTGGCAGTAGGAGCGGTAGTGCCGCTCGTGAGAGGTAGCACCGCCCTACCACCGCGGTAGTACCGCACAGGGTTCCGAGCGGCAGTACCGCATGGGGGAGCGGTAGTACCGCGGTCCAAGAAGTAGTACCGCTTCCCTCAGCGGGAGTACCGCCCTCTGCGGGGCTGTTTGGGGGGTAACGGTTGGATTGTTCCCCCCACTATATAAGGGGGTCTTCTTCCCCAAAGTTGACTCTCCTCTTCCCCCAAAAGCTCCATTGTTGCTCCAAGCTCCATTTTCGCCCGATCTCTCTCCCTAGCCAATCAATCTTGTTGATTTTCTCGGGATTGGTTGAGAAGGCCCCGATCTACACTTCCACCAAGAGAAATTTGATTCCCCACTAATCCCTAAGCGGATCTTGTTACTCTTGGGTGTTTGAGCACCCTACGGTTGAGATCACCCTTGAGCCATAGTCCATTGTGGTGAAGCTTCGTGGTGTCGTTGGGAGCCTCCAATTAAGTTGTGGAGATTGCCCCAACCTTGTTTGTAAAGGTCCGGTCGCCGCCTTCAAGGGCACCAATAGTGGAATCATGGCATCTCGCATTGTGTGAGGGCGTGAGGAGAATATGGTGGCCCTAGTGGCTTCTTGGGGAGCATTGTGCCTCCACATCGCTCTAACGGAGACGTACTTCCCCTCAAAAGGAAGGAACTTCGGTAACACATCCTCGTCTCCACCGGCTCTGCTCTTGGTTATCTCATCCCTTTACTTGTGCAAGCCTATTTGTGTTATATCCTTTGCTTGCTTGTGTGCTTATGGTTATTGCCTCATATAGGTTGTCCGCCTAGTTGCATATCTAGACAACCTACTTTGATGCAAAGTTTAATTTGGTAAAGAAAAGCTAAAAATTGTTAGTTGCCTATTCACCCCCCCCCCTAGTCAACCATATCGATCCTTTCAGATATGCTTGAAGTCAATACACATACGAAGTGAGTCATCCTTCTTGGGGACCATGACAACATTGACGAGCCACTCGGAGTGGTAAATCTCTCGGATGAACTCAACTCCCAGGAGCCGAGCTACTTCCTTGCCAATTGCCTTTCTCTTCTGTACGATGGACCATCGAAGATGCTCTTTGACTGGTTTTACTTTCAGGTCGACTCGCAAACGGTGCTCAGCCAGTTCCCTGGGTACACCCGGCATGTCAGAAGGTTTCCATGCAAAGATATCCCAGTTCTCACGGAGGAACTGGATGAGCGCTTCTTCCTATTTGCTGTCGAGTGATCTAAACATATGAGTAGGAGCAGCATTAGGATCGGTCGGGTGAATATGAATCGGCTTTGTTTCACCAGACGACTGAAATGCAAAATCTGTGGCAGGCTTCTTGCCTTGCAACAAATCACTCGGATCTCCATTTTTTGATAATCTTGCATTTCAAATGCTGCCATTTGTGCATCAACTTTTTTAGAACCCTTCTGGAGGCATTCCTCTGCCTTCTGCCGATTGCCAGTGACCGTGATCACTCCTCTGGGACCAGGCATTTTCAGTTTGAGGTACACGTAACATGGTCGAGCCATAAAACGTGCATATGCAGGCCTACCCAAAATAGCATGATAAGCACTCTGGAAGTCCACTACTTCAAATGTCAACTTTTCCTTCCGGTAATTCTTTGAATCACCGAAAACCACGTCGAGAGACATCTATCCGAGTGATTCGGCCTTCTTTCCAGGGATAACGCCATGGAAACTCATGTTGCTTTCGCTCAGCTTGGACATCGGGATGCCCATCCCCTTCAAGGTTTCAGCGTAAAGAATATTCAGGCCGCTTCCGCCATCCATCAACACTTTGGTCAGTCGAGTGCCTCCAACAACTGGGTCGACTACCAACACTTGCCTCCTTGGAGTGGCAACATGTGCAGGATGATCAGATTGGTCGAACGTGATAGTTGTCTGTGACCACTTCAGGTCTGTTGTTGTTGCCGAAGCAACCATATTCACTTCTCTGTTTATCACTTTCAGTCGACTTTTGCTCTCGACATCAGGAAAAATCACCAGAGTGGAATTGACGTTGGGGAAACCATCATCACCTTCTTCCTTGTCCTCATCCTTGTTCGACTCCTTTTCCTTTTCACTGGGTTGTTTCTCTCGGAATTGCTGGATCAGGAGTCGACACTGTCGAGTGGTGTGCTTAGGATAAATCAGATTACCCTCTTCATCCTTCTTGGTGTGAATGTGACATGGAAAATCCAACACATCATTTCTTGCTTGATCTATTACCTTCTTGGGGGTCCAGGGCCCCTTGGGTTTCCCTTTAAACTTTCCTTGAATCACTGCCGCAGTTTCACCAGGTCCTGTAGGCTCAGCTTTACGTTTCTATTTCCGATTGGAATTGCCTCCACCTGTGTCCAGACCGGCTGGTTTACTCTTTCCACTGCGGAGTCGATCCTCTTCTTCTCCATTAGCGTACCGAGTGGCTATTTCCATCATCCGAGTTAGAGACATATCTCCCGTCTGACCGAATTTCAGGACCAGCTCTCGATACCGAACGCCTTCCTTGAAGGCACAAACTGCTTGATGCTGGGACACATTTTCCACTATGTGATGTAACGTGGTCCACCTTTGAATGTAATCCGCCTGGCTTGAAAGGGCACAAACTCCTCGTGAACGCGTGATGGATCGCCACCACCATCGCCGCCACCGTCGCAGCGGAAGCCAGGCGGACTATGTGGCCCGTCGACCATCAAGACTTCAGCCACAGGATCGCTGCTATCGCACTCGGATGCGGTCTCGACGGAGCCAGTCGTGAGATCGAACAGGTCATGGAGAGTTTCCTCGGGCTCGATTTCTGCGACTTGTGGGATGGCCGACTGACGAGCCACCGCTAAAGTCGTGACCGACCGGATCGCTTGTGTCGACGAACAATGGGGAGCGGGGACACCATGGGAGCCGACCGATACTGGGTCGATGGCTGCCAGAGAAGGACGTCGCGGACGCACGCGCGGAAGTGCGTCGCCCTGCGGACGGGAAGCGTCTCGACGTTGAGGGGGGCTTCTTGAAGCCAGGCGGAGTCGTCAGCGACGAAGACGAGCGCGCCGAGACGGATCTCACGGCCCTCAGCCAATCCACCGCCAGAAACCATGATGATGGGAATCGGAAAAATCGCAACCTCGCCAAAAAAGTCACTAAGACACCTGCCCCATGGTGGGCGCCAACTGCCGTGGTTCTAAGACTGACAGTAGAATGGAGGGTAGGTATGAGGAGGCAAAGATCCCAGCTATGGTGAAGTTGTACACACAAGGTTTATGAGTCCAGGCCCTTCACGGTGGAAGTAATAGCCCTACGTCTCGGTGCCCTGAGGCGGTCGACTGGATTATATGTGTGTTTGTGGAGTTACAGGGGGTGCGAACCCTTGTCCCTGAGGAGGGTGTCGGTGTCAAAACCGGCGGATCTCGGGTAGGGGGTCCCGAACTGTGCGTCTAGGCGGATGGTAACAGGAGACAAGGGACACGATGTTTTTACCCAGGTTTGGGCCCTCTCGATGGAGGTAATACCCTACTCACCTTGATTAATGTTGATGATATGGGTAGTACAAGAGTAGATCTACCACGAGATCAAGGAGGCTAAACCCTAGAAGCTAGCCTATGGTATGATTGTTGTTAGTCCTCACGGACTAAAACCCTCCGGTTTATATAGACACCGGATAGGGTTAGGGTTACACAGTCGGTTACAATGGTAGGAGATCTACATATCCGTATCGCCAAGCTTGCCTTCCACGCCAAGGAAAGTCACATCCCGACACGGGACGAAGTCTTCAATCTTGTATCTTCATAGTCCAGAGTCCGCCAACGGTGATAGTTCGGCTATCCGGACACCCCTAATCCGGGACTCCTCGGTAGCCCCGAACCGGGCTTCAATGACGATGAGTCCAGTAGCGTAGTTTGTCTTGACATTGCGGCGGGTTCTTCTCCAAATTCCATATACTTGTCGAATAGTGTCCGGCTTCTGATAAATGATGCGCTCCTTGGCTTCCACGCCCAACAATGGCCATCTTCCACGTGTTTGAATGAATGCGAAAAGCCAGGGTATTTTTACACTTACCCCCCTAGCTGCACAAATGAGCCGCCTATAAAAGGGACGAGGATCTAGATCTGAGTCACACCATCCCCCCTCTGCGAGCTTTCATCGGAGCGCCTCTGACAAAAGCCCATTCCATCATGGGCCGATCGTAGCGGCTCCTCCTCTCGCGCTCCCAGCCCTCGGCACTGAAATTGGGAGAGATGCTCGATCCGCATAGCGAGCTAGTTATACTCCAAACCAAGGGATTCCTTCCCCGGCCTTCATGGTTCCGGTTGAGCCGGACTTGCCACCTACAAGGGCGGAAAGCAAGCGGAGAGCGCCCCGATCCCTCTAAAGGAGAGCGGGTATGCTTTTCTCTTATCTAGTAAGAGGACTCGGATTTCCAATCCATCCGCTTTCTCCGGGGCTCTTGGAGTTCTCTGACCTCCGATTGCACCACCTTACGCCTGCCTCCATTTTGCACATCGCGGGCTTCGTGGCCCTTTGCGACCTGTTCTTGGGCATCGAGGCTCATTCTGCAATGTGGAAGAGATTATTCTGCCTAGTACCCCGTTCTCATGAGGGGTCAATATATCAAGTGGGCGGAGCCGAACTATGGCACATCGTCGGGACCGGATATTTATCCAGAACCCCGAAGAAGGCGTCCGAAGACTAGCCTTCGGAATGGTTTTACATGGAGGACATCCCTCTGCCGGATCCTGTTCGGATCGGCCTTCCGGACTTTAGCAACGCTCCTCTAAAGAAGCGCCTAAGCTGGCGCCCATGAGCCCTGGAGGGAAAAATGGCTGGGGCGTCCTTTACTTGATGAGCCGAATAAGATTCTTGGCTCATGCCGGATTGACCATGATTGGAGTCATGGCAATCTGCATTATGAGGAGTGCATCCGCTCCAATATAGGGGCCACCCCATGTGGGACTTCAGCGGGAGGACGACGCCACCCGCCATGGCCGCAAAGGGCGGGATCGGTCACCGAACTGGTGAAGACCTTGTCTGCCATGTACAAAGGGGAAGAGGAGGATTTTCTTCGCGTCAATCCACTGAGCGGGTTTTCTTTGAATAATCCTCGAAGTTGGGTAAGCAAATATCTTTGTGGCATGTCCGATCCATGTTCCCGTGGTTAAACATCTCATTTCATGGTTTCTACGCAGGAACTGCGCCGGGCCGTGGAGAAGATACACAGCCCGCCCCCACAACACCAGGATCCGGAACGGTCCCTCGATCCGGCCTCCGAAGAGGACCCGGACATAAAGGTGGAGCTGATCGGACGGGTGTTCCACCAACTTAGCATCGACAATGCTTTGGTTGCCATTACGGCCGATTACCCCGAATACTTCCAGCCTCACAGTAATCGAGACCGAGGTCCCAATACTCGATAATGACCCACCGTGCTTATTTTTTGATCACCGTATACCAATGGTGTTTCACAGAAGTACCTTCGAGGCGAAGCCGAGCCCATGACTAGCCAACAAGGCGACGTCTGCTGGTCTAAAAAGAAGTGCGGCCCGGATCGAAACTCCGCCCGCAGCGGTATGGCGTGTCACCATATTCCAGAGATTGATTCTGGAAGGCGATTAACACCGGTGCTCTTTTCAGAAAAAAGCGCTCGCCGAGTCCGGAGAGGTTGCTAATCGAACCTCTGCCGGCCCGGGCTCCAAAGCCGGGTCCGGAAGCGGAGGCGAGCACGAGGCGTCGTCGGATGCTCCTCCGACGGAGGATGCCGACAGATTGTCCGCCACCAACTCCGAGGTGGAGAGCGCCATGAATCCACGAGCACCGCCGAACAGTTCTTCGTGACGCATGTTTCTCCCAAGAGGCCTTGAATGCCTTCAATTCGGGAGATGCGCACCTCTGTGCCGCTCAAGATGGTCTAGCCAGAGCCACGGAGCAGTATGTAAAGGACATACGGGTGGGAAAATTTGACACTTATATATGCCAAGAGGCCCGAGACTTAAAATAGTTAGAATAACTGATTTAAGGATCATTTGTTATCTGAGGATCTTACAAAAAAGAATACCCGTGTCGGGGCTTGAAGAATGCAAGGCCCAACTTGAGGCCGCTACGGGAGCCACAGAGACCGCCTCACGGTAATATATGCTTCAAAAGATAAATAGTTTATGAAGTGCGGCGGGTGTGTAAATCGACAATAATATTGCGGATGGCGCGGACTAGATCCGGACAAAGCAACAGCTCTGCGCCCGGCTAAAGGTCTGGCGAGAGCGTGCTTCTGGCGTCTTGGCGGGAGAAAAATAACCTCCAAGATGCCAACACCCAACCGGGTGAGGAACTAAAGGATGTTTGTGCCCGGTTATGCGACTCCATAAAGGGAATCGGCAACCGTCGCGGCATTTTCGATAAGTGCTTGAGCGAACTTTGAAAGAGTTCGGCGAGGAAGGTGACTAACATAAATATGTATGTAGGTTTGCTCACGAGTCGTCACGAGGAGGAGATGCCCAGTTCTTGGTGATCTTCTTCCCGAACTAGCGTCATTTACCGCGAGCGAGTTCGGCAGTGATGAAAAGCGTCGGCCGAGCCTTGTGGCCATCTATCTCCCCTGCCGAAGGCATTGGGGAGCTGGCGAGCGGCTTCAAGGAGCACGGCGGCGCTTCCGACTATGGAAGATATCGGCCTGCCGTCAAAGGCGCCGAGGAGGCCTGGGCCATGGTAAAGACGCTGCACACGGTTGTGACCCAAACCACATGGCGAGGTCGGACTGTGGGGCACGATGGGAAGGAGATCCTGTAAGCAGTGTACGGCCAAGTAGAATTGGCCGCCAAGTATTCCCAAGAAGATTGTAAATTAGATAGCCTATTAGATGGCATTGAGGAGGAATACAATGAGTCGAGTTGACTATGTAATTGAATATGACATGAAAATGTCTTCTAGCCGGATTGTAGATCGTTTGTCATAGCGGACCTTTTAAGCCCGACCTCGGGACCCAATAGTCCAGAGTGTGTCCGAATACCCTCGCGGTTATATAAGAACCGGGGCATGCATGGAGACAAAGGCGTAGGGGTCATTATTCTGTATGTCAGACGGTGCCCAACTAGTTATGTTATATTACATGGATAGTAAGAAACATCTTCCACGGAGAATAGTTCCGTTAAGGGTTCCTTTTTTGGGAGGCATGCCCTAAAGTGCATGTCCAAACTGCTAAGAAAGCGAAAAATCATCTGAGGCAGATGGATAAATAGTTAAAATCATCTTTCAGTTCACCGACCGAATATTCCCTTAAGAACGCTTAGCTTTCAGCTTCACCCGGTCTGAGGTACACATCCGTGACCAGCGATAACAATCGCAGAGGTTCTCCTTTACCACCTAGCCGAACAATCGGGAGCGTGAGGGGTAAGCCACGAGAGCCGAGCAACCCAGCTTGGCCAAAACTTAAGTCATATCGATGCATATAATGGTGAGTAAAAGGTACATGCGGAAGTTTAACACATGTGTTCGGCATGAAGCCCGTATAAATAAGCTTCTCGCTAAAGAAGCCCCTGTGTATAATGAGCGCGGACAAGCGTCAAGTATGTGCTTGAACAAAGCATAAGCGAGCCTCTAAAGGCTTCAAGAAGAAGGAGGAGGAAGGAGAGAAATAAAAGACAGCAAAATAGAAAATGTGGGCGGAGGAGGAGAGCGAACTTGGAGTCCAAAGCTTAAGCGTAGAATCTTCGTAGATGGGCTGCGTTCCATGGGTTCGGCTCAAGTCGGTTATCCGATGCGTTTAGCAGACGGTATGCTCCGCCGTCGAGGACCTGGTCGATGATGAAGGGACCTTCCCATTTGGGCTTGAGTTTGTCCTTTTCTTGTCCGTGAGCGTAGAACTAGTTCGCCAACGTTGTAAGCTTTGGCCCGTACTTCCCTGCTTTGATATCTTCGAGCCTGCTATTGATAAAATGCGGAACGAGCTTTTGCCACGTCGCGCTCCTCCTCCAATGCGTCCAAACTGTCCTGCCGATCGAGCTCGGCTTCTCGTTCTTCATACATGCGCACGCGAGGTGAGTCACGAATTATGTCGCAGGGCAAGACTGCCTCTGCACCGTACACCATAAAAAATGGCGTGAATCCGGTAGTACGATTCGGCGTGGTCCGCAGCCCCGTGAGTAAGTCGAGCTCCTCAACCCGGTCGTGTTAGATTCCTTGAGGGACCGCACTAGTGCAGGTTTAATGCCGCTCATGATTAGATCGTTTGCTCGCTCGACTTGGCCGTTGGTTTGAGGGTGATAGGCGAGGCGTGTCGAGCTTGATGCCCATGTTTTTGCACCATAATTTGACCTCATCGGCCGTGAAGTTGGTGCCGTTATTAGTGATGATACTTGTGGGGACACCATAACGGTGCACTACCCTGATATGAAGTCTATCACCGGTCCGGATTCGCCGTTTTAACGAGCTTGGCCTCTATCCATTTGGTGAATTTATCCACCATGACCAATAGGTATTTTTTGCGTATGGGTTCCTCCCTTAAGGGGTCCAACCATGTCAAGCCCCGGACCGTGAGCGGCGGTGATGGGTATAGTTTTGAGGGCGGTGGGTGGCATGTGGCTTTGGTTAGCAAAAGGCGGCAACCGACGATCGTTGGACTAAATCCTCACAGATCTGCCCGGGCCGTCGGCCAATTAAATCCTGTCTGGAAGGCCTTGCCTACAAGGGCCGGGGCTGCGGCGTGGTGCCCACCCAGTCCGGCATGAATTTCAGCCAGGAGGTTTCGCCCTTCCTCTTCGGAGATACACCTTTGAAGGACTCCTGTTGTGCTTTTCTTATAAAGCTCTCCCTCATGGACTTTATAGGCTTTGGATCGCCGTACTATGCAGCGAGCCTCATTTTGGTCTTTGGGGAGTTCCTGCCTAGTTAGGTAGGCTAGGAATGGTTCCGTCCATAGGGCGATAACCGCTATTATTTCGTGGGTGGAGGACATTATCTCGTTGGCAGAGCCTCCGATAGTGTCAGAGTGTTCGGTGTCAGGCAGTGCGGCTGGGTCCGGATTGTTATTTCCAGACTCCCCTTCCCATAGTACGGATGGCTTGAACAGCCGTTCCGGGAAGATGTTAGGCGGGGCGGCATCGCGTTTTGCACCGATGCGTGCCAATACGTCCGCCGCCTGGTTGTTATCCCGGGCTATATGATGAAATTCGAGCCCTTTGAACCGTGCTGACATTTTTAGGACCGCATTGCGGTACGCTGCCATTTTCGGATCTTTGGCATCAAAGTCTACGTTTATTTGAGATATCGTGAGGTTTGAATCCCCGGGCACCTCTAGGCATTTAATGCCCATAGAGACTGCCATCCGGAGGTCGTGCAGAAGGGCCTCGTATTCGGCTGCGTTGTTGGAGTCCGTATACATTATCTGAAGGACGTATTGGACTGTGTCCCCGGTTGGTGACGTCGGGGCGATGCCAGCGAACCGGCCAACATTTTGGAGCCGTCAAAGTGCATGATCCAATTGGAGTATCGCGCCGTACTCTTTAGGGAGTTCGGCTTCGGTCCATTCGGCCATGAAGTCGGCCAAAACCTGCGACTTAATAGCTCGTCGTGGCTTATAGGTTATGTTGAATGGAAGGAGCTCTATGGCCCATTTAGCAATCCGGCCCGTCGCGTCACGGTTGTTTATAATGTCGTTAAGAGGTACTTCGGAGGCAACCGTTATCGAACACTCTTGAAAGTAGAGTCGCAGCTTCCGGGATGCCATGAACACCGCATATGCTATCTTTTGATAATGCGGGTACCGGGACTTGCATGGAGTTAGGACAGTGGACACATAGTAAACCGGTTTTTGAAGAGGGAACCGGTGTCCGTCCGTTTCTCGTTCGACGATGAGCACCGCGCTGACAACTTGATGTGTTGCGGCGATATATAATAGCATTGGTCCGCCCATGTTGGGCGCGGCCAGGACCGGATTTGTTGCCATTATGGCTTTTATTTCTTCGAGTCCAGTCGTGGTGGCATCCGTCCACTCGAAGTGTTCGGTGCGCCGGAGGAGGCGGTAAAGGGGTAACGCCTTTTCTCCCAAACGGGAAATAAAGCGGCTTAGAGCCGCTATGCATCTAGTTAACTTTTGTATTTGTTTGAGGTCCTTTGGAATATCCAATTGTGACAGAGCTCGGATCTTGGCTGGGTTTGCTTCAATTCCTCTACCGGACACAATGAAGCCCGGGGAGCTTTCCTATTTGGAACGCCAAGACACATTTTCCGGATTGAGCTTAATGTCATATTTTCAAGATTGTCGAATGTGAGCCTCAAGTCGTCCACTATAGTTTTGACATGCTTGGATTTGACGACCACGTCATCTACATATGCTTCCAACTGTTTTGCCGATCTGGTTTGCGGACATATACGAATCATGCGCTGATATGTAGCGCCGCATTTTTGAGCCTGAAGGGCATTGTGTTGAAGCGAGAATGGGCCGTATGGAGTGATGAATCTTTGTTGCATCTTGGTGCAGCTCCGCCATCTTGATTTGGTGGTAGCAGATGCAGCGTCGAGGAAGCACAATGAGTCGTGTCCTGCTGTAGCGTCGATAATTTGATCAATGCGAGGGAGGAAGGGATCCTTTGGGCAAGCCTTATTAAGGTCTTTGAAATCAACACATAGGCGCCCGAGATTTATCCTTCTTTGGTACCACCACCAGGTTTGCTAGCCAGTCCGGATGTTTTATATCTCCGATGAATCCGGCTTCCGGAAGTTTGGCTAGCTCTTCTCCCATGGCCTGTCTCTTGGGTTCGAAAAGCGCCAAGAGCCTGTTTGGTAGCTTGAATCCTTTTAGGATATTTAGGCTGTGCTCGGCCAGCCGGCGTGGGATTCCTGCCATGTTTGAAGGGTGCCGAGCAAAATGTCCAGATTTTCTCGTAGAAGTTCTCGTAGTCGCGTCTACATCAGGGTTTAATTGTGCCCCAATGGAGGCCCGTCTTTGCAGGGTCCGTTGGGTGGACTTGGAATTTGACTATTTCATCCGCTGGTTTAAAAGAGGTGGACTTGGATCTTTTATCAAGTATCACATCATCCCTATTCACCGTGGAGCACATCGCAGTGAGTTCCTCGGCCGCTAAAACCCGGATAGTGCCTCGAGGGCTAGTCTGGCTGTCTTGTTTTTGGCGGAGTGCTATGTTCGGATCACTAGCGAGAGTGATGATTCCGTTAGGTCCTGCATTTTAAGCTTCATGTACCCATAGTGGGGTATAGCTTGAAAAATTGTGAATGCATCTCGCCCTAATAAAGCGTGATATCCATTGCTGAACAGGGCCACTTGTAATGTGACCTCCTCGGACTGTAATTGTCCGTGAGCGAACACTACGTCGATGTGATTTTTCCTATGCATGCTTCCGGCTAGGATTATTCCTCTAAAGGTTGTGCTGCTTTGCTCAATGCGGTTCCATCTATCTCCATTTTTCGGAGGGTTTCCTCGTAGATGAGGTTTAGTCATTGCCGCCATCCATGAGTACCTTAGTAAGGCGAAAGCCGCCCACTATTGGATCGAGGACCAATGCGGCCGGTGCTCGGGCTGTTCGAATTTGGGTTAAATCCTTGGCATTAAAGGTAATAGCCGTGTCACCTCGAGGATTTATTGTTGCTACTTGGTAGGCTTGGCAAGGTTGCGGAGTGTTCGTTTCGCATGTTATTTGATGCGAAAGTCTCAAGATCTATTAACACCGTCTTGGTATTGCTGGGCTGGGATTACGAAGCTAGAAGCTCTTAGCCACTTTTGGCCACCGCCGTAGTATCCAACATGCTCGAAGGCTATGAGTTGGAGTGGCGCCCTCGTGCTATGAATTTTGCGAGGTCCGTTTAGCCAACCCTCCAAAGAGTTCCGTACCCTTTAGGGGTTTTGTTTTGTGATGTTTAATCCGGGTGCTTGGTAATGATGCACCCTTTTATTAGGACTAGGGCTGTATTCGGGCGGATTATCCCAAAATTTACTTTCGGTTTCCAAGCACTCTCCATTGCATAGTACTTTTGTACTATGGTTGCCAATCGACAAAGCGTGTAATTTATGACGACTTATGGCGTTTAGGATTCCCTTGTCCGTGCAATTATTGCGAGAAAAGTGAGATTGCGTCCTCCTCTCGGCGATCCTTTATCCCATCCATAACCAGGAGGAATCGGCCCAATAATGATGTCTTGTTTTATTGAGCTCTTGCGAATTCGGGATAGATTGCTAATGTTTGGGTGGGCGGGTGGAACTAGATCCTAACCCCGTCAATTTAAGACTCGAGGGCCGAGAAGTTTCCGAACTTGGAAGTTTGGATTTTGAATGCTATCCAATGAATCCAACCCGCCGCCTGACTTTAAGTTCAGGGCTTGATCGACATCCGTCCCTCTGCGGGAATCCGGCATGGAGGGATCGGGAATCCGGACGTAGCTAGTCCTTAAGATAGAAGAAGAATCGTCGTATTGCTCCTCTATCACAGCAACATGATGGGTAGCCTGGGGAGAGTTGATCTCTCTCAGATCGGTTTTAGGCCCGATCCGGTCGTAGTCTGTGGCGACTCCCACGGCGGCGATGCGATCCAAGAGCTCGTTTACGGAGGAGAGCTCGATCGGATCTAACTGTTCGGCAAGTTCGAATTAACGTGAAGATTGGTTTCGATGACTCGAGAAGTCGCCGTCGGTCTGATGGCGAACCGGCGGTCATAAGAAAACCACCTAGCCGAAGAGTCGACCCGATGGCCAAGGCTCCTTTGGCGATAGTATCGTCTTTAAAAGGCGGGATGAGGCATCCTTCACGGCGGCGGCAACGCGAGAGGAACTCTCAATGAAAGCACCAATGTCGGTGTCAAAACCGGCGGATCTCGGGTAGGGGTCCCGAACTGTGCGTCTAGGCGGATGGTAACATGAGACAAGGGACACGATGTTTTTACCGGTTGGGCCCTCTCGATGGAGGTAATACCCTACTCTTGCTTGATTAATATTGATGATATGGGTAGTACAAGAGTAGATCTACCACGAGATCAAGGAGGCTAAACCCTAGAAGCTAGCCTATGGTATGATTGTTGTTAGATCCCTACGGACTAAAACCCTCCGGTTTATATAGACACCGGATAGGGTTAGGGTTACCTGAGTCGGTTACAATGGTAGGAGATCTACATATCCGTATCGCCAAGCTTGCCTTCCACGCCAAGGAAAGTCCCATCCGGACACGGGACGAAGTCTTCAATCTTGTATCTTCATAGTCCAGGAGTCCGGCCAACGGTGATAGTTCGGCTATCCGGACACCCCCTAATCTGGGACTCCCTCAGAGGGGGTGGCTTATATAGAGTTCGACAGACCCCTCCCGCCCTCAGTTACACAGGGTTTAAGGTACATAGAGATGGGGCGTTTCTGGTAATGCCAGTAATAAAGGTACATAAATGACCATTAAGTCTACAGAGTAAACGTCCGACCGTTGCTATACAGAGCGGCTCTCGATCTTCTAGTCGTCGAGTGACTATTGTCATGGTCGAGTGACATTGAATCTTCCAAGTGGAATGCTTATGGTCGAGTGGATGATGATATCCCTTAATGCTTCTGACTTTAGGGTAATGTCCTTGGGGAGGGTGTCTAGGTCAGGCCTATGACCCTACCCTAGGTACATGTCACCGTCAATGGCCGCCGAGCCCAGCATGTATTTCGGCCAAGAGCTGCCGCCCCTCCTCTTCGGAGATAGATCTTTGAAAGACTCCAATATTGCTTTTCTTGTAGAGCTCTCCTTCATGAACTTTGTAGGCTTTCGAGCGTCGAACGATGCAACGAGCCTCATTCTGGTCCTCAGGGAGCTCCCGCCAATTAAGGTAGGCCAGGAAGGGTCCGGTCCATGGAGCGATTACCGCCATGATTACATGGGCGGAAGGCGTTGGTTCTGTGCCCGAGCCCCCGATGATGTCTGAATCGTGTTCGGCATCCGGGGGTGTGATTGGCGCCGGACTGGTATTTCCACTCTCATCCTGCCATACCATGGATGGCTTAAAGAGCCTTTCCACAAAGGTGTTAGACGGGACGGGTCGCGTTTAGCGCCCATTCGAGCAAGGATGTCCGCTGCTCGGTTACTGTCTCGGGCCACATGATGAAACTTGAGCCCCTCGAACCGAGCTGATATTTTGAGTATGGCATTGCGGTAAGCTGTCATCTTTGGAACTTTTGCATCGAATTCTCCGTTTGTTTGTGATATTGCAAGGTTTGAATCCCCACGCACCTTGAGGCGTTGTATGCCCATAGAAACAACCATCCGGAGACCATGCAGTAGTGCCTCATATTCAGCTGCGTTATTGGAGTCTGTATACATGATTTGTAATACGTAACAGACTGTGTCCCCTGTAGGGGATGTTAGGATGACACCGGCCCCCAATCCGTCTAACATTTTGGAGCCGTCAAAGTACATCACCTAGTTGGAGTATGTGCCGTACTCTTTAGGGACTTCGGCTTCCGTCCATTCGGCGACAAAGTCGGCCAACACCTGAGATTCAATAGCTCGGCGTGGTTTGTACGTTATTTCAAATGGTAGGAGTTCAATGGCCCATTTTGCAATGCGGCTGGTGGCGTCTCGATTGTTTATAATATCATTGAGTGGTACCACGAAGGCCACCGTGATCGAGCACTCTTGAAAGTAGTGTCGCAGCTTCCGAGATGCCATAAAAACCGCATAAGCTATCTTTTGATAGTGTGGATATCGGGATTTGCATGGTGTGAGAACCGTTGATACGTAGTATATGGGTTTTTGGAGTGGGAATTAATCTCCCTCTTCCTCTCGTTCAACGACGAGTACTGCGCTCACCACCTTGTGAGTTGCAGATATGTACAGTAGCATAGGTTCGCCGATGTTAGGTGCGGCAACGATTGGGTTGTTTGCTAGCAAAGTTTTTATTTCTTCCAACCCGGTTGTTGCCGCGCCCGTCCACTCAAGGTGGTCGGTACGTCGAAGAAGACGATATAGCGGCAGCGCCTTCTCTCCCAATCCAGAGATAAAGCGGCTCAAGGCTGCCACGCACCCAGCTAGTTTTTGGACATGCTTTAGGTCTGTTGGTATTGCCAACTATGACAAGCTTAGATTTTGGCCGGGTTTGCTTCGATGCCACTATTGGAAACAATGAACCTGAGCAGCTTCCCGGCCGGAACGCCGAAAACACATTTTTCTGGATTGAGTCGTATGTCATATGTTCGAAGGTTGTCGAATGTAAGATGTAATTCATCCACCAATGATTCGACATGTTTAGTTTTGATGACTACATCATCTACGTATGCTTCCACTGTCTTGCCAATTTGTTTTTCCAGGCATGTTTGAATCATGCGTTGATAAGTGGCGCCTGTGTTTTTGAGTCCGAAAGGCATAGTGTTGAAGCAGAAAGTCCCATACGGGGTAATGAATGTCGTTGCAGCCTGAACGGATTCCTTCATCTTAATCTGATGGTATTCGGAGTATGTGTCGAGGAAACACAGTGAATTGTGTCATGTAGTTGCATCAATGATTTGGTCAATGCGGGGAAGTGGGAAGGGGTCCTTGGGCAAGCTTTATTGAGGTCTTTAAAATCGACACAAAGGCGCCAAGATTTGTCCTTCTTTGGTACCATGACCAGGTTTGCTAGCCAATCCGGGTGTTTTATCTGTCGAATAAACCCGGCTTCAAGTAGCTTGGCTAGCTGCTCCCACATAGCTTGTCACTTGGGTCGGAAAATCGCCGCAGCGTTTGCTTGACTGGCTTGAACCCCTTTATTATGTTGAGGCTGTGTTCGGCTAGTCTGCGTGGGATTCCTGGCATATCCGAAGGGTGCCAGGCAAAGATGTCCCAATTCTCACGCAGGAATGCTCGTAGAGCGATGTCGACCGTCGGATCCAGCTGTGCTCCAATGGATGCTGTTTTATTGGGATCCGTCGGGTGGACTTGGAATTTGACTATTTCGTCTGCTGGCTTGAAAGAAGTGGATTTAGGCCTTTTATCGAGGATTATGTCATCTCTGTCCACTGTGGAATGCAGAGCGGTGAGCTCCTCGACTGCAAGGGCCTCGGATAGTGCCTTGAGGGCCAAGGATGCAGTTTTGTTTTCGGTGCAGAGTGTTATGTCCGGATCACTGGTGATAGTGATAACTCCGTTGGGCCTGGGCATTTTGAGCTTCATGTACCCGTAATGAGCTATGGCTTGAAAGCGTGTCAATGCATCTCGCCCCAACAGCGTGTGATATCCGTTGTTGAAAGGTGCCACCTGGAATATTAACTCTTCGGACCTGTAGTTCTCCGGTGTGCCGAATACCACATCAAGTTTAATTTTTCCCGAACATCGCGCTTCTCGACTGGGAATAATGCCTCGGAAGGTTTTACTGCTCTGCTCGATGCGGCTCTTGTCCATTTGCATTTTGTCGAGCATGTCCTCATAAATGAGGCTCAATCCGCTGCCACTGTCCATGAGCACTTTAGTGAGCCGAAAGCCATCCACAATTGGGTTTAGAACTAAAGCAGCTGGTGCTCGGACTGATCGGGCCCGTGGTTCGTCAGTAGCGTTGAAAGTTATTGCCATGTCGTTCCAAGGATTTATTGCGGCTACTTGGTTAACTTCGGCGAGGTCGCGGAGCGCCCTTTTGCGCCGATTATTTGAAGAAAATGTCTCGAAGGTCATAAATACATTGAGATCGTTATCCTCCGAGGAGTACTTCTCTAGGGTGGTGTTGGTGAGGATGGCCTCACCGCTCTTAGCCACCTGCCGGAGTATCCAACATGCCCGAAGGCTATGTGTTGGTTCGGAATTCGGCATTGTGTGTATCTGACAAGGCTTGTCGAGCCATTCATCAAGGACAGTTCTATGTCCCGTTAAGGGCTTAATTTTCTTGTCCGTGGAGTGATGATCAGGTGCCCCGTGAGGGTGCATCCTCTTTGCCCAACCGGTGGGTGGCTTAAAGGCCGGTGGTTCCCACCAAGCTGTCTGGGCTTTCCAGGCGCTTTCCATTGCGCAGTACTTTCGTACTATGTGTGCCAAATCTGCAAAGTACAGTATGCGGTGTCGGTTGAGGGCATTGAGGATCCCCTCGTCCATACAGTTGCGGTAAAAGACCGGCACCGCATCGTCGTCGCAGCAATCTTTGATTTTGTTTTTAACAAGGAGGAATCTAGCCCAAAAGTGATGGACAGTTTCCTGAGGTTGCTACCGTACATACATTAAGTCGCATAAGTCCGGGGGACCGGAATTGCTTGGAGAGTATTGCTTGTGGTGGGCGGGTGGGCTTAAATCCGAACCCTGACCCACTGTGGAATCCGGACATTGAAGAATTTCTGAGGTCACTGGCCAGGATCCGGAGTGTCCTGGGGGTTTTTAGGCTTCACGCCTGGTTCTATGTTCGGAGGACAGATGGTCTCTTCTCGAAGATGGGTGTCCGGCTCGCAAGGCTCGGAGATCCGAACATAGTTTGTTTCTAGCATAGGAGGAGCGGTATCCTCAACTTGCTCTTCCACAACCATCACCAGGTGGGTGACAGGTGGGGACCTGATTTCCCTCTGATCGGGTTTAAGCCCAATCAGATCATAATCTGTTGCGACCCCCAGGGCAGTGATGCGATCTAGCAGTTCATTCAAAGACGAGATATCTACCGGATCCATCTTATCAACGTTTTCGGGGTTGATGCGGAGACGATTTTCGGCAATCTGGGGGACCACCTTGGGCTTAACGGCCGGCCGGGCGCCCATGGTGAAACTGCCGATTTGGAGGATCTGCCCAGGAACTAGGGCCTTTCCGGAGGTGATTCTGCCGTTGACGGCAAGGCGAGCCATCGATCCTTCTATCGACAACACAGAGGAACTATTAATGAAAGCACCAATGTCGGTGTCAAAACCGGCCGATCTCGGGTAGGGGGTCCCGAACTGTGCATCTGAGGATCTAAGGTAACAGGAGGCGGTTGACACGATGTTTAACCAGGTTTGGGCCCTCTTAATGGAGGTAATGCCCTACTTCCTGCTAGATTGACTTTGGTGAGTATAGGGGTTACAAGAGTTGATCTACCTCGAGATCGTAATGGCTAAACCCTAGATGTCTAGCCTGTATGATTGTGATTGCCCCTACGGACTAAACCCTCCGGTTTATATAGACACCGGAGGGGGCCAGAGTTGTACAAAGTTGGTTTACAAAAAAAGGAAACTACACGATTAGCCACCAAGCTTGCTATCCACGCCAAGGAGAGTCCCATCCGGACACGGGGGAAAGCATTCTATCTTGTATCTTAGCGGCCCACTAGTCCGGCCCATGTCACATAGCTCGACCATCTGAGGACCCCTTAATCCAGGACTCCCTCAAGGGGTATCGGGGATCTAGCTCGTATCATTTTTTCAGAGGGCGGACAAGTATCAGCTAGACCTAGGTTTTTTTTTTAACATGCGTAGCCCACGACATACCGAGACAGTGGTTTCAAGTTATTTTTTGAGGTACATCATGTACGTATCAGCTTATGGGCCTCCTAGCGTAGGTTTTACTTTTTCTTAAACATCGGCAACCCGATGTACTTTTTTTAATAAAACACAGATCTCTATTCTGTTTATCTATATATAAGAATAACAATGTTGTGTCCAATTTATGTTTTCCCTTCTAACCACATTATATATATTTATATTATTACTATTATCGTATATTTAATGGAACTTATATATACATTATAAAAACATCCCACGTCTTATTAACTTATAAAAGTAAATGTTTAACAAAAGTTGGCAAGGAAAATCCTGGTTGTTTTTTACTCACGGGCAAGGAAAATCCTGGTGATTGCGTACAAAAGCTTGCGAAGTTTTAAGGACCAATGTAATAATAACGCGCTAATTTTTCTTTTGAGCAATAACTCGCTAATTTGTTAATTTTATATATAAAAATTTGTTGCTCCGGTTTATTTTTTGATATTAATTTCTCCTTCTAACCTAACATTAAATATAGAACAAGCCCAGCTAATTCGTGTTTTTCAAGAAAGTGCAAATGGGTTTGGATTTCTTAGAAAATATTAAATGGGTCGCATTGACGCGAAATTATTTGTTCACCCAGCCTAGCAAAATGGACTATAAATTCTAGAAAACATGGGTTAAATATATGCCACATTTTTGCAAGCTGACATGTGGGCCAATAGGTCAAAGCCTACGCAAGGCGTTGTCAACTTAGTCAACAAATGATTCTGACATCCACAGCCATTGGATTTATATCCAACGGCTGGCATGCACCTTCAATATCTCGTGTTCTTCCTCTAGCAACACCGGGACCGCCTGCTTCCGCCTCCGGCGGCTAGCGGCTCTGCTTAGCATGCATCGCTCTGAAGCACTACCCACCGTCGGCCAGTCTATCCCTCCACCCCTCCACACCTCCTGTTATTCTCCACAAACTGCAGCCCCACGCCACACCAAAACTAGTTATAACCATTGTACTCCTCTCAATCTGCGAATCCACTGCCGCGTCTTCCCATCTCCGGGACGTTCCCATCCGGGGCCTCACCGTCGTCCACCGCCTCATTGCGCTTCGTGGCGTGGTCGGTCAACAAACGAGTCATCAAAAGTGGATCAGACGTGAAGATCCCGATAAATTTGGGACCCACGAGATCCATGGTCGCATGCAAGGAAAGTTCCTCCTTATTAAGCTGAAAAATGTTTCCTCCCCCTGACAGCTAGGACCCACCAACTGTATCTTCGCACGGAAGGAAGTGCCTCCTTGTTATGCGAAAAAAACTATTCCTCCCGATGACAGCTAGGACCCGGCAGATTTGGTGGCTAACTTATGGGCCTACTAAGCTGACGCGTACGCAGGGCTTTGTCAACTTAATCAAGAAATGATTCTAGCAGCTAGACCGTTGGATGTTAATCCAACAGCCGTGCTGCTTCTTCAACCTCTTTTCTTGCTCATGTCTCCCGTGGGCGGCAGTGCTGCCGCGCACCCAAACCAGTCAAGTTTCCCACTCCTATCCATCTGCAACTCCACTACCACGTCTTCCCCATCTCCAGGTCGTTCTAGTCTGGGGCCTCACCATCGTCCACCGGCCTTGGTGCGCTCGGCACAGTGTGGTCAACGTGGTCAACAAACGAGAGTCATTGGAAGATGACTGCATGTGAGAGGCTGGCAGTGGGGACGCACCACACCCATGGACGCATGCATGCAACTGCATCCTTTTTACCTTGAAAAATAATGTTTTCTCCCTATGACAGTTGGGACACACCAGCTACATCTTCGCACGCAAGGAAGTGCGTCCTTATTATGGGCAAAAAAAATGATTCCCCCCTGACAGCTGGGACCCTGCAGATACATCTTCTCATGCAAGGAAGTGTGTCCTTATCCTCCCTGATAGCTGGGACCCACCCGGTGGAAGCGTATGTAGTGTTGTCTGTCTTGTCGCGAACGTGTACGTACATACTGGTCGATCGGTCGTTTTGCAACGATGAACCGTGGCCGAGTAAGTAGCAGCACATGTCATAGTAGAGCCCCCCACGTGGCAGTTCAGGCTGTCTCGTCTAAACCGTGTACACGTACAAACAGCCACACGCCAAAAAAATATGGCCATGTACGTAAATACGAGCGGGGAATCGAAACGCGTACTCGCGCATATGGACGGCCAGGGCTCGTGTACATGGAGAGGCAACGGACGGCAGCGACGTTGTCCTATTCATCTTCAGCTAACCGGCTGGGTCGGAATGGAGGAAACAACATCGTGTTCACCGGGAGCCAAGTGACTGGGTCAGAACGCGTCCTGTTCATCGGGAGGCAACAGACTGGGTTGGAATGGGTCGTGTTCAATGGGAGCCAACTGGCTTGGACGGAACAGCCAGAACAGGGTCTGGCGTACCGCAAAACGGGGAAAACGGCCTTCTGTTCGACCACGTACGGTCGAAACAGGGTCCTGTTCATCGGGAAGGGTTTGGCGTACCGCAAAACGGAGGAAACGGACTTGTGTTCGAGCTCCTACAGTCAAAATGGGGTGCTGTTGATCGAGAGGGGTGTGGGTACCGCAAAACGGAGAAAACGGACTTGTGTTGGAGCGCCTACGGTTGAAATGGGGGTCCTGTTCATCGGGAGGGGTGTGGCGTACCGCAAAACAGGACTCCACGGGCTACTGCTCATCCACCATCTACTGCCTCACTCCAGCCTCCACGGGCTACTATTCATCCACCGTCGACCTCCTCCGGCCTCCACCTGCGACTGTTCGTCCACGACGTCTCCCTCCTGCCTCCACGGGCTCCTGTTCATCCAGCCTCCATAAGCTATTTTCAACCAGCCCTCCATGGGGTCCTGTTCATCCAGCCTCCACCGGCTACAGTTCAATCAGCCCTCCACACGGGGTCCTGTTCAACCAGCCCTCCACGGGGTCCTGTTCATCCACCCTCAACCGGCTCGATCGGGGTCCTGTTCATACAGTGGCAACAGCCTCTATTACCACGGGGTCCTGTTCATCCAACCCCCATCGGGTCCTGTTCATCCAAACCCCATCGGGACTGTTCATCCAACCTCCAACAACGCTCACTGTTCATCAAGAGGCAGCAGGTTCGATCGACTTCAGCTAGCAGCAGTAGGAAGGAATCTCTCGATCGGGTTCAGTTAACAGCCAGGGATCGACCGATCACTCGGGTTCAGTAACGCGTAGCCAGTGATATCGCTCAGGTTTAGTAAGCGAACGCCTCGCTCGGGTTCAGTTAGAGCCCAATTCCACGCACCCACGCGCTTACGTGTACGAGAGAAATATCCAATCGCTCCGTGAATCGCTCGGCCCTGACCACCCACGGTAACCGGAAACTCCCCAATATTTTCCTCGCCCTCGCTTCTACCATGATTTTTTTCTGTCATGGACGGCCCAAAGAATGTCATGCAGGTGCGTCTCCGGCCCGCCCAAGACGAAAAGCCCATTTTATGTCAAGATTTTTTGTCATAGAAGTAGGAGCCCGCCACATCTATGATGATATCGGGTTTTTGTCACAATTATCATCATAGAAGTGTCATAAGCATGACATAATTTTTTTCGTTCAGCCCAAAATGTCACAGATGTGTCTTTTTTTGTAGTGAAGGGGTTGACTATGATGAGACTTTCTCACCCGTAGCGATGCTTAAGTCTGTCTGAATCATGTTAGCAATTGCCGCATTTTATAATTATGAAATGTGGCAAATGGACGTCAAAACTGCATTGCTTAATGGATTTCTTAAAGAAGAGTTGTATATGATGCAACCAGAAGGTTTTGTCGATCCTAAAGGTGCTAACAAAGTGTGCAAGCTCCAGCGATCCATCTATGGACTAGTGCAAGCATCTCGGAGTTGGAATATATGCTTTGATGAGGTGATCAATGTTGGGATCTACGGTAGGGTGCGTCGACTGCAAATAAAAAATTCCTACGCGCAGAACATCCAGGAACATGCTACAGGAGATGGATCACAGTTCGTTACCACTAGACGCGCAGTGCCGTGCAGCGGAAGAAGAGTTGTGGCAGCGCGTTTGCGTGGATCGTCTCCTCCTCGTCCGATCTCCCTCGGACAGCCGGTCGTCCGATCCCACGTACGAGTTCGCCGGAGCGGCGCAAGTGCACCGCCTCTAATGGTATCCGCGCGTGCAGGAGGAACACCGTGCGGCGGACTGCTAGGTCCGATCACACAGTCGGCGGCGAGTGGAGATGGCTATTCGCAACACATGCAAACCCTAGTCGCAGTGCCGAAGCGATCAACCATATGAGTGTGCCGCACCTCCACTTTATATAGGCATCCGTCGCAGGCTCAACACTTGGGCCTCGCACGGACCCTAAAGCCCAAAGTCTACTCGGTCACGTTCCTAGTCCAGTTCGGATCACATCCGACCAGTGTCCTATGAACCGACCTCGTAGGTTCCTTCCCTTGCTGCGCGACCCCTTAGGTTCAAGTCGGCTTGGTCACAGTTCGGATCACCTCCGACCTGCGGTTGGTAGCGGCCTCTAGCAAGGCGTGCCGACCACCAAGCGAACTATGAAGCTGGTTAAGCGAACCTATACAACGTGTCACACTTTTGTTCCGTTTGCCGACGATATATGTTGTCGGGCTCAAAGGCGAGGACTGTCATCCTTGTGCTAGCCCGACCTCTTTCTCATTCCAAAGGATACCGACTCACAATTCGGATTATCTCATAATCCTTGTCGCATGGCCATGTTGTTCCCGGTCGGATCACACGAGGGGCCCAGAGTATATCTCTCCGATTGGAGGGCAAATCCCATCTTGCTCGACCATGTCTCGCAAAGCATGGGACTAGACAAACCTGAAACCTACCTTTGTAACTACCGGTCATGGAGTAGCGTTTGGTCGGCCCAAAGCAAGTCTGTCACCATCCCGAGTACATGCGTCATTTCAGTCTTAGGACATAGAACGATATGTTGTACTAGAGACTCACAGATGACATATCGTTGTGTCTCTTAGTTGGGTCTGTCCGACTCGGACCTTATCTCGACTCGGATCTCGACCACGTCGAATCCGACTGCACCTTTCCAAGTCCATATTATCCGGTTAGCATCCAATGCTCCATGGCTAGTGAGACCAAGCCATCGACCGTGTCATATGCTAGTCTAGTCGGTCACAAGGCGTCCACATAGCCCTTTCGACTAGGGACCTTTTAGGACATTGATCATACAATGCATAGTCCCACAAACAAGTCACGTACTTGCTGATACACATCATTGATAATGTCCAAGGACTATCTTTATTCATAAACACATAGGAAATATCATCATACATGATTGCCTCTAGGGCATATCTCCAACAATCAAAGCATATGGTTTTATACAGACTTACGGTGAAGCCTGTATTTACAAGAAAGTGAGTGGGAGCTCTGTAGCATTTTTTATATTATATGTGGGTGACATATTGTAGATTGGAAATGATATAGAATTTCTGGATAGCATAAAAGGATGCTTGAATAAGAATTTTTCAGTGAAAGACCTCGGTGAAGCTACTTATATATTGGGCATCAAGATCTATAGGGATAGATCGAGATGCTTAATAGGACTTTCACAAAGCACATACCTTGAGAAAGTTTTGAAGAAGTTCAAACTGGATCAGTCAAAGAAAGGGTTCTTGCCTATGTTGCAAGGTGTGAAATTGAGTCAGACTCAAAGCCCGACCACGGTAGAAGATAGAGAGAAAATGAAAGTCATTCCCTGTGCCTTAGCCATAGGTTATATCATGTATGATATGTTGTGTACCAGACCTGATGCGTGCCTTGTCATAAGTTTGGCAGGGAGGTACCAAAGTAATCCAGGAGTGGATCACTAGAGAGCGGTCAAGAACATCCTAAAGTACTTGAAAAGGACCAAGGATATGTTTCTCGTTTATGGAGGTGATTAAGAGCTCGTCATAAATGGTTATTTTGATGCTAGCTTCGACACTGATCCGGATGACTCTAAGTCACAAACCGGATACGTATTTATATTGAATGGTGGAGCTGTCAGTTGGTGTAGTTCCAAGCAGAGCGTCGTGGCGGGATCTACGTGTGAAGCGGAGTACATAGTTGCTTCGAAAGCAGCACATGAAGGAGTTCATATCCGATCTGGGTGTAATACCCAGTGCATCGGGTCCAATGACAATCTTTTGTGACAACACTGGAGCAATTGCCTTAGCGAAGGAATCCAGGTTTCACAAGAGAACCAAACACATCAAGAGACGCTTCAACTCCATTCGTGAAAAGGTCAAGGATGGAGACATAGAAATTTGCAAAATACACACGGATCTAAATGTAGCAGACATGTTGACTAAGCCTCTTCCGCGAGCAAAACATGATCAACACCAAGACTCCATGGGTGTTAGATTCATTACAATGTAATCTAGATTACTGACTCTAGTGCAAGTGGGAGACTAATGGAAATATGCCATAGGGGAAATAATAAAGTTGTTATTATTTTATTTCCTTATTCATGATAAAGCTTTATTATCCATGCTATAATTGTATTTCGGGAACTTAAATACATGTGTGGATACATAAACAAATACCATGTCCCTAGTGAGCCTCTGCTAGACTAGCTCGTTGATCAAAGATGGCTAAGTAACCATGAACATGTGTTATCACTTGATAATGGGATCACATCATTAGGAGAATGATGTGATGGACAAGACCCATCCGTTAGGTTAGCATATGATCGTTCAGTTTATTTCTATTGCTTTCTTAATGTCAAATACATATTCCTTCGACTATGAGATCATGCAACTCCCAGATACCGGAGGAATACCTTGTGTTCTATCAAACGTCACAACGTAACTGGGTGACCATAAAGATGCTCTATAGGTATCTCCAAAGGTGTATGTTGAGTTGGCATGGATCGAGATTAGGATTTGTCACTCCGTGTATCGGAGAGTTATCTCTGGGCCCTCTCGAATACACATCACAAGGAGCTTGCAAGCAAAGTGACAAAGGAGTTAGTTACGAGATGATGTATTACAAAACGAGTAAATATATTTGTCGGTAACGAGATTGAACTAGGTATGAAGATACCGACGATCAAATCTCGGGAAAGTAACATACGGACAAACAAAGGGAATTACGTATGTTGTCATTATGTTTGACCGATAAAGATATTTGTAGAATATGTAGGAACCAATATGGACATCCAGGTTCCACTATTGGTTATTGACCGGAGAGGCATCTCGGTCATGTCTACATCATTCTCTAACTCATAGGGTATGCACGCTTAATGTTCATTGACGATATAGTATTATATGAGTTATGTGATTTGGTGACCGAATGTTGTCCGGAGTCCCGGATGAGATCACGGACATGACGAGGAGCTCCGGAGGTAAAGATTGATATATAGGATGATGCTGTTTGGTCAATGGAAAGGTTTTGGGTTGTATAGGGTAGTCATCGGATCACCCGAAGGGGTTCCGGGAAGCCCTGTGAGGTTAATGGGCCTTATGGGCCAAGAGAGGGGAACACACAAGCCCACAAGGGGCTGGCGCGCCCCTCCTCTTGGCCGCCGACCCTATGGATGGAAAGGGGGAGTGCTAGCCCCTCTTTCCTTCCCTCCACCTAAGAGGGGGAAAGGGGGGGCGCCACCCCCTCCTGCCTTCCCCCCGCAGGCAAATAAGGAAAGGGGGCACCGAATGGCAAGCGCCCAAGGGGGCCGACCGACCAACTTGGGGCGCACCCTGGCTGCCTCCCCTTCCCCCGCCTATATATATGAGAGGGAGGGGCGCCACGAAACCCACGACAATCTCTTAGCCATGTGCGGTGCCCCTCTCCACAATTTAGTCCTCCGTCCAGTTTTTCCACAGTGCACGGCGAAGCCCTGCGGGAACAAGTTCACCACCACCATCACAACACCGTCGTGCTGCCCGAACTCATCTACTACTTCGCCCGTCTTGCTGGATCAAGATGGCGAGGACGTCATTGAGCTGAACGTGTGCAGAATGCAGAGGTGTCGTACGTTCGTTACTTGATCGGTTGGATCGCGAAGGTGTTCGACAACATCAGCCGCGTTGATAAATGCTTCTGCTTTACAGTCTACGAGGGTACGTAGACACACTCTCCCCTCTCGTAGCTATGCATCTCCATGGATAGATCTTGTGTGTGCGTAGAATTTTTGTTTTTTTTTTCATGCAATATTCCCCAACACTAGCTAGGATGACTAGAGTACCTGACTCGAGGTTCCGGGCGGCCGCCCGCTCAAGGATGGGTAGAGCTGGGCCGCCCTCTGGCCGTGCCGCGTTGATCGAAGCACTACGGCGGGAGGCCGTCATGAGGGTCAAGGCTAACCTGCTCCGCTTGGAGTAGGATCTAGTCCGAGGTGGCAGGGGGTCGGATGCCACCAGACTGTTCACTATCGAGGCTGCCACCCCAGGCACAGCTGTCGAGGAGGCCAGGAGGAGCATAGTCGCAGAGTAGTCGATGATGAGATCCGAGCATAGTGGGGCTGATGGCGGCAGATGCAGGGTCAACGCACATACAGGAGAGAGGGCACCAGCCGAGCCCCAGGCATAGTGGCCTCTGAAGCCAGCATGTCGAGGTCGTGCCGAGCCGAGGCGGGGGTCACGACGGGAGCAGAGGTGGTGGGGCCCCTGGAGTCAATAGCTCCAGGTCGCGCAACGTCGGAGGGGCCACGACCGAAGCAGGAGAGAGTACACGGGGCCGGCCGGGATGTCCCCCAGATCGGCAGGTGAGGGAGTTGGGGGCGGGGGCGGTGTCATCGTCCGGGGTGGTGATGGAGAGGATGTCGGCGAAGGCTGTGGCAGGGGAGCGTGGGGAGGATGCCGGAAGCACCAGCATCCCCACGCCGGACATGTCACTCCCGTCGGACGAGTGTGTCGAGGAGCCTACACCCGACAACGGCAGTCCCGCGGGAGTGGGATCCGCAGCCAGGGGTGGAGAAGTCAAGGGCGTAGGCAGGATAAGGGGGAGTATGTTGTGGGACCTCCCCGTCGTCGTATCGCCCCGGTCTGAGGGTGCCGGGGGGTCGTGGGAGGGGGAGCGTTTGTCCTCCGAGCCGTCCTCATCGTCATCCGGGTCCGAGTGTGGCCGATGTCGCCCGTGGTAGTCCTCATCGACCCTAGGGCCATAGCTGAAGTGGCCATCATCCTAGTAGCGAGGGCGGCCCCCATGGTTGGGAGGATCAAGGGCGATCCTGAGGTCAAAGCCCTAGTCGTTGAAGAAGGCCCGTACCATAGCACGGAGCTTGGAGGAGTCCAAGGACTTGACCTTGACCCAGGCCTCCTCCTCCTTGTGGAGCGAGAGCTCATCCACCACGACAACCTTGCCGAGGATCCGAGACATGTGGAGAATGACTCGCTTTGACCTCGCAATGTTAGGCAAGTCGGCGATGAGGATCCAAGTCGTGTCCAGGGCCGCCACCGCCTTCGGGTCGCAAATCGGCTCCGTGATGTCCACCACAAGCTTTTTGAGGGCGAGGGTGATATCTTCGTTGCGCGTGGTGTAGCCGTGGCTTATGGCGTCGGGGAAGATCATGGTGAACTTGTTCCCAGAGGTCGGGGTGACCTACCAGTCCCACTGACAGCGGTACAGGTGCTTGAGCTCGACCTCGATCACCTCGGGGGAGGCCACCCCCTCGCCCACCACCATAACAATCGCCTGGAGGGAGGGCCGGGAGGGGGGAGGTCGGGGACCTCAGTGTGAAAGAACCCCAAGCCCTTGATGCCATGGTTGTACATCATCAGTTCATCGGTGATCAGTCTGTCCGGACATAGCAACGCGGGGTGGCCTGGGTCCTTGCACAGGTAGCAATAGGGGGTTGGTGCAGTTGATCCGAGCATGGCCGGTGACGCCACAGTTGAAGAAGGAAGGACGCGGAAGGCCAGAGATGGCGCCTGGGGCAGAGTTTGAGCCCGGGTTGGGGCCGAGGGGACCGGCGCGAGCTGAGCGCCAATAGCCCGATGATGCCCATGCTATTTCTTCTTCTAGTTGGCGCCCTGGCGGTCGCGATTCTACCCTTCGCCACGCCATTGGCTGGCTGCGATGACGGCTACATGGCATGCGGCGGCTGCTATCGACAGGTCGGCGCCGCGGAGGGTTGCTGCTAGGGGCGTGTGGGAGAGGGTCGGGGTGTTGGGGAACGTAGTATTTCAAAAAAAAATCCTACGATCATGCAAGATCTATCTAGGAGAAGCATAGCAACGAGCGGGGAGAGTGTGTCCACGTACCCTCGTAGACCAAAAGTGGAAGCGTTTAGTAACGTGGTTGATGTAGTCGAATGTCTTCGCGATCCAACCGATCAAGTACCAAAGGCACAGCACCTCCGCGATCTTCACACGTTCAGCTCAGTGATGTCCCTCGAACTCTAGATCCAGCTGAGGTCGAGGGAGAGTTCGTCAGCACGACGGCGTGGTGATGGTGATGATGAATTTACCGACGTAGGGCTTCACCGAAGCACTACGATAATATAATCGAGGTGGAAAACTATGGAGGGGGCCACCACATACGGCTAAGAAATCAACTTGTGTGTCTATGGGGTGCCCCCTCCCCCGTATATAAAGGAGGGGAGGAGGGGGCCGGCTGGCCTCAAGGGGCGCGCCCAGGGGGGAAATCCTACTCCTACTAGGAGTAGGTTCCCCCCTTTCCTAGTCCAACAAGGAGGGGAAGGAAGGAGGAAGGGGAGAGAAGGAAGGAGGGGGACGCCGCCCCCACCCCTTGTCCAATTCGGGCTGGGGGCGTGCACCACCTCTTGGCCGGCCCTCTCTCCTCTAAGGCCCATGGTGGCCCATTAACTTCCCGGGGGGGGGGGGGTTCCGATAACCCTCCGGCACTCCGGTTTTATCCGAAACTCTCCGGAACACTTCCGATGCCCGAAAAACATGGTCCAATATATCAATCTTTATGTCTCGACCATTTTGAGACTCCTCGTCATGTTCGTGATCTCATCCCGGACTCCGAACAACCTTTGGTACATCAAATCACATAAACTCATACTACCAATCATCATCGAATGTTAAGCGTGCGGACCCTACGGGTTCGAGAACTATGTAGACATGACCGAGACACTTCTCCGGTCAATAACCAACAGCGGAACCTGGATGCTCATATTGGTTCCTCATATTCTATGAAGATCTTTATCGGTCAAACCGCACAACAACATACGTTGTTCCCTTTGTCATCGGTATGTTACTTGCCCGAGATTCGATCGTCGGTATCATCATACCTAGTTCAATCTCGTTACCGGCAAGTCTCTTTACTCGTTTCGTAGTACATCATCCCGCAACTAACTTATTAGTCACATTGCTTGCAAGGTTTATAGTGATGTGCATTACTGATACATCCATTTTGCATCATGCTTTTATATCGATATTTATTGCATTATGGGCTGTTATTACACATTATGTCACAATACTTATGCCTATTCTCTCTTATTTTACAAGGTTTACATAAGGAGGGAGAATGCCGGCAGCTAGAATTCTAGGCTGGAAAAGGAGCAAATATTAGAGACCTATTCTGCACAACTCCAAAAGTCCTGAAACTCCACGAAAGTCATTTTTGGAAATAATAAAAAATACTGAGCGAAAGAAATACGTCGGGGGGGGGGGGCACCACCTGTCCACGAGGGTAGGCGGCGCGCCCTACCCCCTAGGGTGCGCCCCCCGGCCTCATGGGCCCCCTGTTGGCTCTCTGGTGGCCATCTTCTGCTATATGAAGTCCTTCGTCAAGGGAAAAATCATAAGCAACCTTTCGGGACGAGACTCCGCCGCCACGAGGCGAAACCTTGGCGGAACCAATCTAGGGCTCCGGCAGAGCTGTTTTGCCGGGGACACTTCCTCCGGGAGGGGAAATCATCGCCATCGTCATCACCAACGCCTCCTCTCATCGGGAGAGGGCAATCTCCATCAACATCTTCACCAACACCATCTCCTCTCAAAACCCTAGTTCATCTCTTGTATCCAATTCTTGTCTCCAAGTCCGGGATTGGTACTAGTAGGTTGCTAGTAGTGTTGATTACTCCTTGTAGTTGATGCTAGTTGGTTTATTTGGTGGAAGATCATATGTTCAGATCCTTTATGCATATTAATACCCCTCGATTATGAACATGAATATGCTTTGTGAGTAGTTACGTTTGTTCCCGAGGACATGGGAGAAGTCTTGCTATTAGTAGTCATGTAAATTTGGTATTCGTCGATATTTTGATGAGATGTATGTTGTCTAGCCTCTAGTGGTGTTATGTGAACATCGACTACATAACACTTCACCATTATTTGGGCCTAGAGGAGGGCATTGGGAAGTAATAAGTAGATGATGGGTTGCTAGAGTGATGTAAGCTTAAACCCTAGTTTATGCGTTGCTTCGTAAGGGGCTGATTTGGATCCATATGTTTCATGCTATGGTTAGGTTTACCTTAATACTTTTGTTGTAGTTGTGGATGCTTGCAATAGAGGTTAATCATAAGTGGGATGCTTGTTCAAGTAAGAACAACACCCAAGCACCGTCCACCCACATATCAAATTATCAAAGTACCTAACGCGAATCATATGAACGTGATGAAAACTAGCTTGACGATAATTCCCATGTGTCCTCGGAGCGCTTTTCTCTATATAAGAGTTTATCCGGGCTTGTCCTTTGCTACAAAAAGGATTGGGCCATCTTGCTGCACTTTATTTACTTTTGTTACTTGTCGCCGTTACAAATTATCTTATCACAAAACTATCTGTTACCACTTATTTCAAAGATGCTTGCAGAGAATACCTTGTCAAAAGCCACTTATCATTTCCTTCTACTCCTCGTTGGGTTTGACACTCTTACTTATCGAAAGGACTACGATAGATCCCCTATACTTTTGGGTCATCAATTACCGAGAGGGCCCAGAGATACCTCTCCGACCATTGGAGTGACAAATCCTAATCTCGATCTATGCCAACTCAACAAACACCATCGGAGACACCTGTAGATGTCGGCGTTCTGGGAACGGGGGTCCCCATACTTGCCTGCCTGCAGCCCACGACGTAGCTAGGCAGCAGGCCATACGACCCATCTTCATCAACAAGGCCTCCAAGACCCTCGTGAGGGTCCAAGCCTCGCGAGGCGGACGACGCAAGACCTCCTCCGGAGTGGCCTAGCCAGGCAGGCTCACGAGGAGCGGAGATATCAAGGCGAGGCGAACCTCACGAGGCTCTCGTGACGTGAGCCATGACGAACGGTGCCAGTGAGCGCCCAGCCTGCCTGGCGTCCTTGTTTCCTCTTTGGTGCTAAGGAGGCAAGCGCAGATTTAAGAGTACCGAGGCATCAGGCAAAGGTTGCCATATTGGTGCAACAAGACCAAGACCAGGAGGACGGCAAGGCGGAGGTCATCAAGGAGCCCAAGACGGCGTCACCCGAGGGCTTTTCGCAGGCGAAGACCGCTTTTGTCAGGATAGCTTGTACTAGTTGTCCCCCTTCAAATTTGCCCGTCATTGTTGGCTCCCTTCCAGCTCGATATTTAGGAAGAGGACCAGGGCCTCTATAAATAGGACTAGCCACCACCGTAGGGATCGGATAGAGGACAGAAAGATTGAACCCTCACACCACAAGTTGATACGCACAAGAACACCTCAACCTCAGGAGGCTGTTCTTCCCTTGTACTGTTCATCATCAGCCCAAGGGGCAATCCACCACCACCACATTGGAGTAGGGTATTACACCACAACGGTGGCCCAAACCAGTATAAACCCCATGTCTCTTTCTGTGTTGTCGAGTTCGTCCGCGAGATCTTAGCGAGCTAGAGCGTAGATCGGTAGGGGGGAAAGACTTCGCGCGCACCCCAGTGTTCGAACCTTCAGGGTTTGGGGGAACCGCACATCCGACATTTGGCGCGCCAGGTAGGGGTGCGCCGTAGTTTCCCTTTCGTCGGTTCGTTGCTCCATCGCTCCATCGCTTCCATGGCGACGCCGCCGCCGTTCTCGGTGGCGTCGGGCTGCCCTCTCCGCCCGCGTCGCTCAGACGGCTCCCGTAGGCGGGCCACCTCGTCGCTCTCCGTCTCTCGCCGCCAACGCTGCCAGCGGCCCGGCGGGGAACGAGCAGCAGGCGTCCTCGCTGCATCCTTCAGTGCGGCAAGACGGCCGCACTGCTACTCCATCACTCACCACTGCTGGTTCCTCATCCCACGTGCACCGCACTCCTCGCGGCGAACGAGCTCCTGCGTTACCGCCCCATCAACGACCTCTACGAGGAGTGGCTCGACCGCGTCGCCGAGCTCGTCCGCGCCGCAGGGGGCTCTCCGGCGCCGTCCCACTCTCTGCCTTCCCCTCAACCAGCCGCGGGCGACAGGGCTCACGGCATGCCTCCACCGCCTCAACCCCAAGATGGCGCCTTGGCACCCAGGCGCAGACCTCCGTGGTGTGATCCACCACGCCCGGCACCCGCGCGTAAAGAAAGAAGCTGCCAAGAAATCCCGCGGTCGCGAGAAGCTGCATCGGCGCTCCCCGCGCCACCTCATCAAGACCGCGCACCGCCCGCAGCGGCGCGAACCTCGTCAAGACCAAGCTCCACCCCTGAAACGGGCCCCGGCAACCGCACCGGCCGCGCTTTCACCCCCAAAGGTAAGCGTCCGCTTCGCCAGGCAAGTTCAAGCGGATCTGCCTCCTCGCTACGACGGCAACCGCCGACACCGCGGAAGTTCCCTGCAGCTCTACGAGCTGAGCATCGGCGAGCCAACGGCGGCGATGAAAAAGTCATGGCGACAGGTTTCCCATGGCTCTCAAGGATGGGGCCCGCTCTTGGCTCCTCGAACCTGCAGGCGCAGCTCGATCTCCTCACAGGGCGAGATGCGCGACCGCTTCGTCGCCAACTTCCAGGCACTCGCGGATCACCACCGTCAAGGGCGATCTACGCCGCATCAAGCAACAGCTAGGAGAAACCCTCCAGAAGTACATCCAGCGCTTCAACAACATCCGCCTCAAGATTCCTAAGGTCACGGACGAGGCCATCATCTCCGCGTTCTCTGACGGCATCCGTGACGTCAAGATGAAGGAAGAGCTGGCTATCCACGAGGAGCTCTGCACCTCTCAGGAGCTGTTCAACCTGGGAACCAAGTGCGCTAGAGCTGAGGAGGGGCGCCTCTCTCTCCTCAAGCTGCCAGCTACAGGAGTGGAAGAAAAGAAGACCAAGGCCAAGGACGTGGAGCGCAAAGAGGCAGTGGTGCTCGCAGCGGAGCCCGACACCAAGCGAGGCAGAGATCAACCTGAGTTGTCCAAGAACGGCCGACCGTTCTGCGCCTTCCACAACCTGAACACCCACAACACCAACCGATCGCCAAGAGCTCAGAGCCATACGAGAAGGGCGCTTCGGCCGACGCCTTGAAGCGCAACGACAGGGGCTCTGGCCCGGAGAGGAGGACGTGGAGGCGACGGCCCAGGATGGATCGGGGCCCAGCGCCAGAGTGGCGCGACCGGCCTCGCGAGGACGTGGCGAGACCAACCTCGCGAGGGCGCTGGAGGAACGCCTCGTGAGGATCGCCCTCGAGCAACACCGTCTTCCTCACGCCGCCACCAAGACGGAACGACGACCACCACCAGGACGAGGGGGCTGGGGGCTTCCAGGAGCCGCGTGCGATCACTTGCATCTTGGGCGGTGCTCAGGCCCCAGCCTCTCTACGCATCTTCAAACAGTTCGCTCGCGTGGTGAACGAGGTGCTCCCCAAGCTCGAGGCCACGTGCCCGCTCAGGTGGTCTCGATGCGCCATCACCTTCAACTCAGCAGACCAGCTCAAGTTGTGATGCCCAGGTAATTAAGCTACAGTGATCCTCTGCTAGTGATGCCACGTCACCTTGATTATAGTTGCTAATCTCGAGTTAGTTCGAAACCGATTCAAATTCAAATTCAAAATTTGGTAAATAATAAAAGTTTTCAAACAATTAAATAAAATTGTTCGGTTTGTACTAGATATTACATAGATAATTATGGTGTAGAAGACACAGTTTTATAAAATGCATAAATATTTTAAATTGATTAAAACAGAGGAGAAAATAAATAAAAGAAAAAAAAAAAAAAAAACAAAAAGCAGAAGACTGTAACCCACACATTTGGGCCATGAGGCCCACTTAGCCTTGACAACCGCCCACTCGCCGTGGCCTATATGACCTGCCTCCCCGAAACCCTAACCGCACCCGACCCCCACTCGCTCCACCCCGCGCGCCCCCCTCGCTCCCCCCGATCTGGATCGGGGGAAACGGCGCCCCGACCCCGCCGCCTCGTCAACGATCATTGCAGTCGCCTTGAGTCGCCGCCCCCACGCCAGACGCCGCCGACCTCCTCGCCCTCGCTCGCGGCCACCTCGACCCGCGCCTCCCTCGACGCCGCTGGCGTCGTGAGCCCTCACCGGACTTCTCTCTCCGTCGACCTCGTCCCCGTCGACCTCCCCGACCTTCCCCGAGCACATTGCCCCGTCCCTACTCCGCTCCGTGAGCTCCGCCTCTCCCCTCCCCTCCTCTCTGTCCCATTCGGCCCGCGCCAATCGTGCCAGTCATCGCGCCCGGCACGCGCTCGCGTGCCTCGCCCCTCGGCGTACTCCCACGCTGGCCTTCGCTCATCAGCCTTGCTCCCACCTTTCGCGCGCCCTTGTCGCCGGTGCTGCCCGACCACCGCATGACCGACTCCTCCATTCAGTCATGCCCTTCCGCCGCCATCCCGTCCTCCGCCTGTTGGCGCCCGGCGTGGCCCGTGGTGATGTGGCCTTGCTTCTGCGCCGCTTCGAGGCAGCGCCCTTCGTCATCCCCTGCTCCTCGGCCTCCCACCATTCGCCTCAAGCCGCACTTATTGCCGCCGGGCGCGGCCTCCTCTCCTTGACCCTCTCCCGTCCGCCCGTGGGATCCCGCTCGGCGTGATATGGCCTCGCCATGGTAGGAGTGCCCTCCCTCCGTCGGGCGCCTGCGGTCCGCCCGTCTTGGGCGTCTTGTGCTTCGGCGCTTGTCCGATGTCTGCGCCTTTACGCCCGTGGCGCTGCAGATTAGGCCTTTGCCCTATGACAAGTGGGGCCCGCCCCCAGAACGTTAAGAAAAAAAAGAGAATTAAAAATAAAAATAATAAATAAAAATAAATATGATTTAATAAAATTAATTATTAATTAATTAATCATCTAATGAATTAATTAAGTTAATTAATCCGGTTTAATTAATTTAATTAACTACTTAGGTTAATTAAATAGTAATTAAATTAACTAATCTGTAATTAACCTAACGATTGTATGACGTAGGTCCCCTAATCGAACCAACTTTGTCAGTTGACCAAGTCAACTCTATTGATCGCTCATGTCGACATGACATCATGCTGATGTCATTAATCTGTTTTTCAAATTAATTAAATAATTAATTAAATTCCAGAAATTAATAAAATCTTTAGAAAATTATATCTTTTAATCCGTAACTCGGATTAAAATATTTTCAACATGAAAGTTGCTCAGAAAGATGAGACGATTCCGGATACGCAACCCGTTCGTCCGCCACACCCCCCTAACCTATCGAACTCGCAACTTTCCCCCTCCGGCTCCTCTTCCCGAAAACGCGAAACACCGGGAATACTTTCCCTGATGTTTTCCCCTTTCGGTATCACCTCCTACTGCGTTAGGGCACGCCTAGCATCACGCTTTGCTTTGTCATGCATCGTCATGCATCTGTTTGCTTAAATATTCATTGTTTCTTCCCCTCTTCTTCCGCTTAGACACCGAGACCGGCTGCTGCTTTGCGCCAGTTCGACTACGGAGTTGACGACCCTCTCTCTTGCCAGGAAGCGACCAGGCAAGCCCCCCCCCTTGATCACCAGATATCGCCTATTCTACTCTATACCGCTTGCATTAGAGTAGTGTAGCATATTCTTGCTTTCCGTTATACCTATCCTAATGCATAGCTTTGTCCTTGTTACTACTTTTGTTACCTTTTTACCGCAATCCTATATGCTTAGTTTAGGATGCTAGTATTTTCATCTGTGGCCCTACATTCGTGTCCGTCTGCTGTGCTATACTCTCGGGCCGTGATCACTCGGGAGGTGATCACGGGTATATACGATATACTTATACATGAGACATGTGGAGACTAAAGTCGGGTCGGCTGGGGGAGCACCCATGAGTGGATCTTTGTGGCGGAGCGAATGGCAGGCGTGTTGAGACCGCCTAGGAGAGAGGTGGGCCCGCCTGCTCGGGCGTTCACGGATACTTAACACGCTTAACGAGATCTTGGTATTTGATCTGAGTTGGCTACGAGCCTATACGCACTAACCAACTACGTGGAGAGATATGGGCACTCGGCGTGATGGTATCACCAAGCACTTCATGACGTTAGCGGCGAAGGCGCGAATTGGACTGAACGCCACTAGGCTAGGGTCTGCTTTGGTCGCCCGTCGCAACGCAGTGTGTGTTCGTGATGGGCCCAGACCCTGGCGCCTAGGTTTAGACCGGCGTCTTGACCTCTCTGTTGAGCCTAGGTGGGGCTGCGACGTGTTGATCTTCCGCGGCGGGCATGACCCGGGAAAGTGTGTCCGCCAAATGGGATCAAGCGTGTTGGGTTATGTGGTGCACCCTGCAGGAAGTTAATCTATTCGAATAGCCGTGATCTTGATAGCAGGACGACTTGGAGTTGTACCTTGACCTTATGACAACTAGAACCGGATACTTAATAAAACACACCCTTCCAAGTGCGGATACAACCGGTGGTCGCTCTCTCTCTCGTGGATACGAGGAGGGATCGCCGGGTAGGATTATTGCTATGTGATGTTACTTGGAGGACTTCAACCTACCCTCTTCTACTTGTTGCAAGACTTAAGGTGACTGTGCGTAGTCTTTGATAAGACTAGCTATCCCCTCTTATTACGGCATTCTGCAGCTTCGGTCCTTGATATGGCCCTTTACACATATATCCATGCATATGTAGTGTAGCTCCTTGCTTTAAGTAGTACTTTGGATGAGTACTCACGGTTGCCTTGTTCCCCTTTCCCCTATCTCTACTCGGTTGTCGCGACCACACGATGGAGCCTGTGAGCTGACGCCATTGCCGATGATTTACTACACCGAGGTGCCTACATTACTACGCAGCAGCCCGGGCTTTACTTTTAATTGAGTAGTTTAGAGGATCCTGTGCAGAGGCCTCACTTCTTTCGATCTCAGATCCAGCTTTTGTGCTAGCCATCTTATGGCACCTTGTTTAACTTATGTCTCGTACTCGAGATATTGTTGCTTCCACGACTCGTCTATGATCGAGCACTTGTATTCGAGCCCTCGAGGCCCTGGCTTGTATTATGATGCTTGTATGACTTATTTTTATTTGTAGAGTTGTGTTGTGATATCTTCCGTGAGTCCACGATCTTGATCGTACACATTTGCGTGCATGATTAGTGTATGATTGAATCTGGGCGTCTGAAGTTGGTATCGAGCCCATTTGCTGTAGAATCCCCTTCCACACTCCTTGGCCGAAGTCGAGTCTAGACATTGCAAAAAACTTTTACTAACTTGGCTGTGTGCCTTATGGGCCCACGTCGCCATCGGGTGGTATTAGAATCTTTTACTCCTCGATCTTTACTCTGTTATTTTGAACTCTCTTCTATTCGGGTTAAACGATTCTTACTAAAATCTAACTTTAGGATCTCAAGCATTACTTCCTCTCTGGAGAACCCCTCACTACGTGTGATTGCTCCATGAACCGTAAGAATTTGAAGATACTCTCGATATCCTCTCGAGACCTTGTGCTCACTGTTGTAATTCCCTACCAATCGAAACATCCCTATGGATAAATACTTACGCTGTCGTTCTTACTTTTATTCCCGCTAATCTTGTTATTACAAGATACCCAAATTCTCTCTAATGTTCCGAGGATACTTTACGCCTATTAGCTTTGCGGTTCTTTGCTACATGAATACCCCTACGGATAATTTCTCGCACTTACCGAATATCCGCTCATCCCCAGTTGATTCATGTATGTCACCAATCCTCGAAAAACCATTCGATCTTCCGAAAATCCTGAGCAGCCTATTGCTCTTGAAATTCTTGCTTGCTTGCCTTATGATTAATCCCATAAGTCTCGTAATCTTAATGGCATACCTTGTCATTATCATTTTGAGTCGGTTGATTCAATATGTTGCGCATTCTCCCAATCCTCAATTAGATCCTAGAATTCATCCTTCCGGCTCAGACGTCATTTTGAACATGAGCTGGTTCTCGACCAAACTATCTGTCGTCTATTGTGCCTCTGGTATATTCAATTGAACCATCCTTGATCGTAGCGTGCCCGCTTACGATCCTTTGTTTTGGAAATCATAATTCCTTTGCATTTAAGCTTTGAATTATTCAGATGATTCCATAACCTGTTGCATTTGCATTCCTTCCTCTTACGGTTGAGTATCGATACTCACCTCGGCTTCATCTGTGGATCGCCTTATCCACCGTTGGATTATTATACCCCGATGTTGTCCTTCATAATTAATCACCTTGTGAGTCCTTCTCCGATACATAATGCCTTTGTTAAATTGTATCCTTTCCTTTTGTCATCCATGCTCGCTTTGAAATGGGTGATACTTACTCTTGAAGCTTATGGTATATCTTCGCAAGAAGCCCTGATGGGATTGAACCTACGCCTTCCCTCATCGGCGTGAACCCGAAAGATTTCACGAGTCCTACTTATCTGGTATTGCACCAGGTAAAACTTTCAACACTAATGCCTTTATCAAAGCGAGATGTGAATGGAAGGTTATACATTGAAGAAGTGGGAGTCGACCTTGAACTTTGTGTTCATGCCCATGGACACGATGTAGATCCTATCATGGAAACTTCTTGTAATAATAACTATTTTCTTGATAAATATCATCTGGTATCGTGAATTGATCCTCACGCAACCGTGGTTCCGACCATGTTTGTTCTCCCTTGATTCTATTTCTCGGACAAGTTAGAGTACTTGTCTTCTTGAGCATTACCCCAGTCCAACCTCTACTTTGATCATCGTTGGTATTACCCCACGGTATCTCGAGATTATCATGGAACTGCATAACTTCTTATGAGTTCTTCATCAAGTGCTACCTTCCCACTGATTCCAATTTTTCACGGGCTCTAAGTTATTAAACACTCAAAGACACCGATAACTGAACCGAGTCCGCACTACGGTTCAACAACTCTTCAGTAAGCTTCTATAAGTACGAGTTTGTACCCGATCACGCCATTCCTAGCCTGTTTGGCTATATCATTGGCGTGATGACTCTAACTGTGCTACCTGGTCCTTATTCTCGGAACACCAATTTGCGATGATAGCTAAGCTTACGTCGATTTTCCTCGTCATACCCTTTCACCTTAAACAACAAGCTTGAGTTCGAGTTTGTGTCGTAACTGTGTTTCCAATAACCTCTTGCTTCATCATTCCTTTGACTTGATGTCGTCGCTAGTTGATTACATCTGCATGAAATCTCTCAACAATTGTGTCGTGATCATCATCAACCTTATGAGCTCTTCCAGGAATTCAATTGAATCCATGATGGGTAATACCATCCTTGCCCTCGATGATTCCTCGTTCTCATCGACCACTTTATTGCCTTCCGCTCAACACAAACTTATTCGTGTTTTGTGTAAACCTTGAGATCCTTACTATCCAACATTTGTTCTTCTTTAGCTTGGAGTATTACCTCTTTTATGACAAGAATGTCATGAGGATTAGTCCACCTCTTAAGAATTCTTGGTATAGTGATACTTCTCACCATCACCATTCTTTCTTGGTTCCGTGTTAATTCTAACCGAGGTACCTACAAGTGAACGGTGTTGTTTGGATTACGTACTTCTAGCAACCCTATTGCTTTGAAGTTAATGGTCAACCGTTCATTCCTAGACTATTGATTATTGAATCATCATTCCGACGTTGGTCGTGCAACCCAGCCCATATTTCGGTGCACCTCTCATCCAATGTTTAACTGTGTATGTTCTCCTCGAGCATACACCATTTTATCATTTGAATTGACAAGTGTCATCTTCTTGTTCACCTTATTGTGGAAAGCCATCCGTTTGGAATTCTCGATGAGTTGTCGCTGAGCCCATCAGCCACCTTCTCATCCCTCCTTGGTTTAAGGATGAACTATTGCTTCAAGAACCCGGCCTCCCGTAGTTCATTTCCTGAGAATCTTGAAATGTCATTTCGTCTATTTGTGTTGCACCTTTTCTTCTCGGACATCCTGAGTCTGAGGTAACATGACACCAATCGGATCTGAATCTTGGTCAGATATGATGGCTGGGAAACTTTCCAAGAGTTGTAACATTGATCTCTACGTAACCCGGTAAGGTGGTGTCTTTGCTTAGCACCCTTGGCCAGAGTACCTATTGTTATAGTTTCCTTTTTAGCAATGTTAACCATTCTTCCAAGAGGAAATTGAAAGACTTATTCTATAAGCTGTTCCTGATGAATCCATTGAGTATCTAAAGTCCGACCTTTGCTTGAAGACCATGTCAATGCTATCTCAAGCATGTCTGTGGTAATTCGATTTTCAACAAGAACATTTGAAGTCCAATGCTAAATATTTCTTGCTCAATTATCCAAACACCGATGTATGGGTAATGTCATGAAAATTCTCTCCCCTACCTAAAGAGTTTTCTACATTATATCCTGTCATGGATATCATGCTCTGCTTATCCTTGGGAAGGATATACCCCTGAAATATGTGTTTAAACACAATTTCCTTTCCATTGTTCTGTTTAATCCGAGAATCTCATTTTCCTTTCCATTGGTTTGCTTAAACCCTTCTTGTGATCTATATGTAAAACAACTTGGTGTACAAACCGTGTCTGTAAGACCCTGTTTCTATTGTTGATGACATTCCGGTAACCACGGATGGATGAGGACTTTGCCTATTGGTCCGCCTCGTTCAACGAAAGCAGAAAATGGTTCTCTTCGTCCCTCGCCCTTGGTACCAACGTTGTTGCCGTATATAACCTGACATGGTACTCTGACATGCCTTGCTATCATGACCGTGAAAGATGTCACTGCTCCTATTAAAAAAAACCACATGGTGGGCCCATAACCCACAGTTCCACAGGATCGAAACCTGACTGTCCTGTACACCCCCCTATTCCCAAAGTTATTCCTCGCGTGTGGACTCGTATGTAATTCACGGGCCATATTCCTAGTGCTCTATTCTGGTATCAGACGCAATACTTACTCTCGCTGCTCTGAACCCATTTCTCACACTGGTTAAGACTTCGAGCAACTATCTATCCGCTTGGAACCTCTTATTGTACCTTCGTACCTTACTCTCGATGTATTTTATATGTTCAACTCGAGAGATAATCTTATGCTCATTCATGGGTTAACCCCAGATTGTTCCCCTCATAAGCATTCTGTCGTAGCCGAGTTGTCCCTTACCTATTCGTAAGTACGTTGGAGTTCCCGAAGAAAAGGACGACTTCACCATGATGACCTAAAGCTGAGAAATGAAGACGTCAATGTAAGGGATCGACCTCTTCGGGAAGAGCAACCAAGGCCGAGAAGATCCGTTAGAATTTCAGAAACTGCACCTTTCCCCTTAGTCCCCTCTCTTAAATCTCGGGACGAGATTTCTTGTAGTGGAGGAGAATTGTGACGCCCTGTAATTAAGCTACAAGGATCCTCTCTCGCTAGTGATGCCACGCCACCTCGATTATAGTTGCTAATCTCTAGTTAGTTCAAACCGATTCAAATTCAAATTCAAAATTTGGTAAATAATAAAAGTTTTCAAACATTAAAATAAAATTGTTCGGTTTGTACTAGATATTACATAGATAATTATGGTGTAGAAGACACAGTTTTATAAAATGCATAAATATTTTGAATTGAATTAAAACGAGAGGAGAAAATAAATAAAGAAAAAACAAACAAAACAAACAAAAAAACAGTAAGACCAGAACCTCTTCACTGAGCCATGAGGCCCAAATAGCCACCTAACTGCCCACTCCCGTACTGCGTGGCCTATATGGCTGCCTCCCCAAAACCCTAACCGCACCCGACCCCACTCGCTCCACCTCACAGCCCTCGCTCCGCCGATGCTGGATCGAGGGAACAGCGCCTCGACCGCCACTTCGCCTCAACGACCCGCCGTCCGGGCCTCGAACTCCGCCCACGCCAGCGGGCGTCACGACCTCCTCGCCCTCGCTGCCGGCCACCTCGACCCGCGCCTCCCAAGACGCCCTTTGACGTCCGCCGAGCCCTCGCTGGATCGCTCCTCTCCGTCGACCTCCCCGACCTTCCCGAGCACATTGCCCGTCCCTACTCCGCTCCATGAGCACCGCCGCTCCCCTCCTCTCTTCGTCCCTGCTCGTCAAGGCCCGTCGTGCCCATGTCATCAAGGCCTTCAAGGCCACTATGGCCTCGCCCCTACGTACTCAGACGCTGGCCTTTGCTCTTTCGCCCTTTGCATCGCTGCAGCCGCCACCACCGCCGCTCCTCCCGTCTGCCCGTCTCTGCCGCCATCCTCGCCCTCCGCCGGCTGGCGCTGACGCCCCATCAGGTGGTCGTGGCCCACCAAGACGCTGCCGCCTGCCTGTCCTCGGCCTCCTGCCTCCTCACGCCAAGACTTGTTTGTTGCCGCCAAGGGGCCTCTCGCCAAATTTCTCCGTCTCGCCCGCCACGACGGGATCCCGCCCCAAGAATGGCCTCGCCATGGGCCAGAGTGCCCTCAAGGGCGCGCCCTCCGCCCGTCTTTGGCGTCGCCCTTCAGGGCAAGATCCGATGCCGCGCCCAACCGCCGTAGTTCCTGTGCTCAAGTAGGCCTTGGCCCTATGACAAGTGGGGCCCGCCCCCAGAACGTTAAGAAAAAAAAGAGAATTAAAAATAAAAATAATAAATAAAAATAAAAATGATTTAATAAAATTAATTATTAATTAACTAATCATCTAATGAATTAATTAAGTTAATTAATCTGGTTTAATTAATTTAATTAACTAGTTAGGTTAATTAAATAGTAATTAAATTAACTAATCTGTAATTAACCTAAGCGATTGTATGACGGTGGGTCCCTTTGGACCCACTGTCGAGGTTGACATAAATCAACTCTGTTGACTGCTCATGTCAAGATGACATCATGTCGATGTCATTAATCTGCTTTTCAAATTAATTAAATAATTAATTAAATTCCGTAAATTAATAAAATCTTTAGAAAATCATATCTTTTAATCCGTAACTCGGATTAAAATATTTTCAACATGAAAGTTGCTCAGAACGACGAGACGATTGCGGATACGCAACCCGTTCGTCCGCCACACCCCCTAACCTATCTAACTCGCAACTTTCCCCCTCCGGCTCCTCTTCCCGAAAATGCGAAACACCGGGAATACTTTCCCGAATGTTTTCCCCCTTCGTTGGTATCACCTCCTACCGCGTTAGGGCACGCCTAGCATCACGCTTTCCTTTGTCATGCATCGTCATGCATCTGTTTGCTTAAATATTCATTGTTTCTTCCCCCTCTTCTTCCGCTAGACACCGAGACCGAGCATCGCTGCCGCTTGACCACGGAGTTGGACGACTCTCTCTTGCCGTGAGCAACCGTGCAAGCCCCCCACCCCTTGATCACCAGATATCGCCTATATACACTATACTGCTTGCATTAGAGTAGTGTAGCATGTTATCGCTTTCCATTATACCTATCCCGATGCATAGCCCTGTCCTTGTTACTATTGTTGTTACTTTTACTCCGCAATCCTATATGCTTAGTATAGGATGCTAGTATTTTCATCCATGGCCCTACATTCTTGTCCGTCTGGCTGTGCTTTATTATCGGGCCGTGATCACTTTCGGGAGGTGATCACGGGTATATACTATATACTTATACATGATACATGTGGAGACTAAAGTCGGCTCAACATGGAGCACCCGCGAGTGGATCTTTGTGGCGGAGGCGACAGGCGGTGTTGAGACCGCCTAGGAGAGAGGTGGGCCTGGCCCTGTTCGGCGTTCGCGGATACTTAACACGCTTAACAAGATCTTGGTATTTGATCTGAGTTGGCTACGAGCCTATACGCACTAACCAACTACGTGGGAGAGATATGGGCACTCGGCGTCGTGGTATCAGCCGAAGCACTTCATGACGCGTCGCCGAATCGAAGCGGCGCGCTACCGAACTGGATCGAACGCCACTAGGCTAGGTCTGCTTTCGGCCGCCCTGCAACGTCTTGAGTGTGTTCAGGTGATGGGCCCAGACTGGGCGCCTAGGTTTAGACCCCGTCGGTCAATTTCTGTTGAGCCTAGGTGGGCTGCGACGTGTTGATCTTCCGCGGCCGGCATGACCCAGAAAGTGTGTCCCGCCAAATGGGATCAAGCGTGTTGGGTTATGTGGTGCACCCTCGCAGGAAGTTAATCTATTCGAATAGCCGTGATCTTCGGTAATGTGACGACTTGGAGTTGTACCTTGACCTTATGACAACTAGAACCGGATACTTAATAAAACACACCCTTCCAAGTGCTGATACAACCGGTGGTCGCTTCTCTCGTGGATACGAGGAGGGGATCGCCGGTAGGATTATTGCTATGTGATGTTACTTGGAGGACTTCAACCTACCCTCTTCTACTTGTTGCAAGATTTAAGGTGACCGTAAGTTTAGTCTTTGATAAGACTAGCTATCCCCCTCTTATTCTCGCATTCTCGCAGCTCACCCACCGATATGGCCCTTTACACATATATCCATGCATATGTAGTGTAGCTCCTTGTTTATGCGAGTACTTTGGATGAGTACTCACTATTGCCTTGTTCCCCTTTCCCCTATCTCTACTCCTGCTGTCATGACCACACGATGGAGCCCAGAGCCAGACGCCACCGTCGATGACGACTACACCGGAGGTGCCTACTACTACGTAGGCAAATTTCACCGACGACGAATTGGAGTAGTTTAGGAGGATCCTGTGCAGAGGCCCGCGCTTCTTCGATCTCAGTATCCCAGCTTTGTGCTAGCCATCTTATGGCACCTTGTTTAACTTATGTCCTGTACTCAGATATTGTTGCTTCCCGACTCGCCTATGATCGAGCACTTGTATTCGAGCCCTCGAGGCCCTGGCTTGTATTATGATGCTTGTATGACTTATTTTTATTTGTAGAGTTGTGTTGTGATATCTTCCGTGAGTCCTCTCGATCTTGATCGCATACATTTGCGTATGATTAGTGTACGATTGAATCAAGGCGTCACAAGTGCAGCCATCATGCGGCAAGACTCCTATGTTATGCTCCCTACCATCAGCAATGTGCAAGTCACCAAGACTCTCATTGACGGTGGCGCAGGGCTCAATGTCCTATCCGTCGGCTATCGCTCGACAATCTCCAAGTGCCGACGAGCAGCTCCACCAACCAAGCCTTTCTCAGAGTGACCGACGGTTCCACCACACCGATAGGGCAAGTCCGCCTCATCACCTTCGGGGAGCGCAAGAACTACCGCACCGAGCTCATCGACTTCGACGTCGCGCACATCCGCTTGCTTTACAATGCCATCCTCGGGTATCCAGCCCTGGCCAAGTTCATGGCAGTCACTCACCATGGCTACAATGTTCTCAAGATGCCAGGAAGCGAAGGAATCATCACGGTCCCATGTGAAGAGAGGGACGCGGTGTGCTCCCTCGAGCGCGCCTTCCAAGCCATAGCAATCGACGACCCCGCTAGCAGAAGTGAAGGCCCTCCGGAGACCATCCCGAAGAAGAAGTTGCCGCACCGCGTCAGGAGCCTCGACAGGATCAGCGCCCGTTCCAGGGGCGCCTCCCTCCATCGCATAGGAAAGCGCGCCCAGCGCCCTCCTCAGGCAGGGCTCGGGGGCTCTCTCTAGGAGGGCCTCAGACCTTGCCAACCTCACAAGGGAGGCGCTTGGGCACCACTTGGAGGCGTGCTTCGCAGCATGTTTCCCTCAGGAGAACACATGGCAAGGGGTGCCCACCACCCAGGAGTTCATCAACATGACCACCCAAGAACTGCAAGAAGCAAGAGCCATGCGCGGCCACAGCCGCTCACAAGGCACAGCTCCCCATCCAGGCGAGGATGCCGGGTTGCGTGTCTGCGTCGACGTCCCAGGGCTCAACAGGGCCGCACCTCAGGAGCGCTTCCGCCATCGCAAGGCGGGTCACTGTGAGGGCCCACCACACACCGGTGTTCGTGATGCCCTTCCGGCTTGCCGAGATGCGTGGCGCCGGCCTATCAACAAGAACGCACGGCAAGTCCTGGCGGCTCAAGAGGCCAGGACCCACGCCGTTCTGGAGGAGATGGAGACGGTCTTCAGGGAACCTTCCGAGCCTCCAGAGCCTCCCGAGGCTCAGGGTCCCGGTGGCTCATGAGGAGCCATTCCTTCAACGCGTGGCTTCAGCTACACCAACTCTACTTCATCTACAGAACCAGGTGACTTCTTCCAATTTCATTTGCTGGAGCGCTCGGCTGCATTATTCCTGTGCCACACGAGTCCGTCCCCGTGGCATGTATCCCTTTGCTTAAGTCTTTAGCTTACCTTGTTGGGCGCCCTGCCTGCATCATCCCTAAGCCGCCGGGCTGTGCCCAGTGGCATGTATCTTCCTGCATTTATCCAAGTCGATCTGCTCTTTATGATAAACCTGCCAACGGCTATCGCCTGCTCAATTATCGCCTCCCCTGGGGCCTTCACACAGGCACGGCGCTGGTGCATGGGTCCGTCCCTGCCACGACCGACAAATCTGAGTGGTCGAGCTCTGGGTCGCGGCATGAGCCGTGCACGTCACCTCATCAGGCCCTCAGTGCCTTCGCCTCACCCAGAGCAACCAGCGGCAGGCTAACAGCTGTAACGGTCAACCATGTTTCTTCTTGGGCCTGTTCACAGGAGTTTCAAGGGAAGGATAGCAGACGGCACCGCGAGTCTCCTTTTCCTCGTGCGATTCACTTGCTCGTTAAAAGGGGGGCTCCTGAGCATCGCGAACCAGGAGCTCTTACTGGCTCTCCAGCCCTCGCCCCCTGGCCTTGACCACGGCATCGCGACCTGGCATACCAACAAGCCGAGCTCGCTCGAGGGCTGGGACCTGTGGACGTAGAGAACTAAGGAGAGCATGGGGGAAGGGAAACTCGTATGGGCCGGACTAACTATGCCGCAAGAGTAGGCGCGTAGCTCTGGCGCCACGTCAGGAGTCACCACAAAATCAGTGAGATAAGTCCTACACCCGGATCGGCTAAATGTTTGGCCTAATGGTCGCTCACGCCCTGCCGCAACCCCGTTGCGGCCACGTCAACTCCCTTTCTCGCCTTACCATGGCTGCTTGAGCGCTAAGGGGGACCTCCTAAGCATCTCGCCTCAGGGGCTCTTACTGGACCTCGGGCCGCGCACCTCCTGGCCTTGACCAGGAACGCGACTGGCATACCAATGACGGTCAGAGCCGCTTTGGGACTGGACCCACAACAGAGAGCAACAAACTATCGCGAGGAAAGAAAGGGGGGACCGAGCCTTAACGGGACGAGCGTTCACCAAGTTTTTATAACAAGGAAGATAAGCATGAAAAGACATTACAGACCCTTACATGCCCCCATGGGGTGATTCGTGATCCTTCGCAGGAAACAAAAGCTGATACTAAGGGGAATCCTATCTACACCCTCCCATGGCGGATGCCATCATCAACAGTGGGCCACGGGAGACCGGCACCAACCCCATCTAGATCAGCGGCGGCGGCGACCGGACGCCGTAGCCTTGCTCTCGAAAGCGCCGGGCGAGAGCTGTTGGACGACGTAGTCGCTGTCATTGCCTCCGGAGTCTCGTGAAAGCTCGGGAGAGCTGCCGGACTCCCAAGAACTGGCCATTGCTGGAGCTGCCTTGATCGAGTGCACGACGGCTACCGGCGCCTCTCCAGAGCAGACTCCAAGCGGCGGCCCTCGTGTCGAAGACCTTGAAGAAGAGCGTGGAGGCGCCCGTCATACTGGCGTGGATCGCGAGGGCTCTCGCACAAAGAAACCCATGCTATCTCGCCTACCATGAAGTCATGAAGATCTTGCCGGGTGGGGACCGCTTTGATCTCCGCTTCCGGCCACGGAGCACCGCAATCAAAGATGTCGCACCGGCAACGGCACGCTGGCGTCGTGCGCTGGCGACCTGGCGCGGCCAAGGCGGTGTTGCTTCGTCTCTCCGTCCTCGAGCCCTCGGCTCGGGCGTACATAAGGGTAGCGGGTACCGTGAGGCCGCCGCACCAAGGCCTCGTCATCACACGCTTGCGCCGCGCGTCAGCGGCGATGGATCGACCGCTTCTTCGGCGGAAGTGGCCCCGGATCGTCACGGGAGCTTTTCCTTTCTCTTCGGTGGAAAACCTTCTAATGGACGCCATTGTTGTCAGCAGTGGAGCAAGGAGGAGAAGCAAGCAAGCAAGGAGGAGATGGACAACGGGGGCTCCGCCCCCTCCCCATTTTATAGCAAGAGAAGTCCAACCGGCGTCTCCCACGATCGCAGGTAATGATTGTTTTCCTTGCATGTTGCAGGGACTTGTCAAGTCGAGCAGTTGCCGAGCCAGCGTGGGGAAGCGGAGACGCCCACGTCCAATCAACCACCACGCCGACCGAGGTCAAGAGGCTTTGGGGCCCGTGGCGCCCGAACTTGACCCTTGGCTTCGCTGAAGCCAAGCCCGAGCGCACCTTGGGCCCGGCTATCTGGTCGGTGTTCTCGGGAACGGGGTCCCCAGACTTGCTCGCATGCGCTCCCACTGGCGTATATAGGGCAAAGCAGTCAGATGGCCCATCTTCATCAACAAGGCCTCCAAGACCCTCGCGAGGGTCCAAGCCTCGCGAGGCGGACGATGCAAGACCTCCTCCGGAGTGGCCTAGCCAGGGAGGCTCACGAGGAGCGGAGATATCAAGGCGAGGCGAACCTCACGAGGCTCTCGTGACATGAGCCATGACGAACGATGCCAGGCGAGCGCCAGCGCGCGCAGCGTCCTTGTTTCCTCTTTGGTGCTAAGGAGGCAAGCGCGGACGAAGAGTACCGAGGCATCAGGCAAAGGTTGCCATATTGGTGCAACAAGACCAAGACCAGGAGGACGACAAGGCGGAGGTCATCATGGAGCCCAAGATGGCGTCACCCTAGGGCTTTTCGCAGGCGAAGACCGCTTTTGTCAGGATAGCTTGTACTAGTTGTCCCCCTTCAAATTTGCCCGCCGTTGTTGGCTCCCTTCCCGCTCGATATTTGGGAAGAGGACCAGGGCCTCTATAAATAGGACTAGCCACCACCGTAGGGATCGGATAGAGGACAGAGAGATCGAACCCTCACACCACAAGTTCATACGCACAAGAACACCTCAACCTCAGGCGGTTGTGTTGGGGAACGCAGTAATTTCAAAAAACTTCCTACGCACACACAGGACCATGGTGATGGCATAGCAACGAGAGGGGAGAGTGTTGTCTACGCATCTCGTGAGACCGTGAAGCGGAAGCTATCACAACGTGAGGAAGTAGTCGACGCTCTCCTCGCGATCCTCGCGCTAATCCCAGCGCCAATTACTCCGGCACCTCCGAGTTGATGATGACGTAGAGGAAGTAGTCGACGTTCTCCTCACGATCCAGCCGATCCCAGCTACCAAGCATTCGGGCGCCCGAAGTTCTTGGCACACGTTAAGCTCGATGACGCTCCACGGGCTCCGATCCAGCAAAGCTCCTGAGAGAAGGAGTTCCACAAGACGACGGCGCAGGACGATCTTGATGTTTCACTGGCGCAGGGCTTCGCCTAAGCACCGCTACGATATGACCGAGGTGGAATATGGTGGAGGGGGGCACCGCACACGACTAAGGAACGATCTCAAGGATCAACTTGTGTGTTCTAGGGTGCCCCCCCTCCCCCGAATATAAAGGAGGGAGGGAGGAGGTGGCCGGCCCAAGGGGGGGCGCACCATAGGAGGGGGAAACCTACTCCAAATAGGTTTCCCTCTCTTTTCCTTATCTTATTTGGAGGGGAAAGGAAGGAGTACTAGTATTAGGAAGTAGTACTAGTAGTAGGAATAGGAAGAGGGAAGGAGAAAGGAAAGGGGGGGCCCCCTCCCCCAATTCGGATTACTTTGGGGGCGCGCCTCCCTTGTTCCTTCTCCTTCCTACATGGGCCCAATAAGGCCCATATACCTCCCGGGGTTCCAGAATCCTCCTGAGCTCCAAACTTCTCCCGAACCTTTCCTGTCCAAATATATCCGTCCAATATATTAATCTTTATGTCTCGACCATTTCGAGACTCCTCGTCATGTCCGTGGATCATATCCGGACTCAACAACCTTCGTACATCAAAATACACAAACTCATAATATTACCGCCGTCAAACCTTAAGCTGCAAGGGACCCTACGGTTCGAGAACAACGTAGACATGACCGAGACACATCTCCGTCAATATCCAATAGCGGGACCTCGATGCCCATATTGGCTCCTACATTTTCTACGAAGATCTTTATCTGTCAGACCGCATAAAAACATACGTTGTTCCCTTTTTCATCGTTATGTTAATTAACAGAGATTAGATCGTCGGTATCCAATACCTAGTTCAATCTCAAGCATCGGCAAGTCTCTTTACTCGTTCAGTAATACATCATCTCACAACTAACTCATTAGTTGTAATGCTTGCAAGGCTTATGTGATGTGTATTACCGAGAAGGCCCAGAGATACCTCTCCGACAATCGGAGTGACAAAACCTAATCTCAAATACGCCAACCCAACAAGTACCTTTGGAGACACCTGTAGTACTCCTTTATGATCACCCAATTGCCAGGACGCTTTGGTAGTACCAAAGTGTTCCTCCGTAAACGGGAGTTGCATAATCTCATAGTTACAGGAACATGTATAAGTCATGAAGAAAGCAATAGCAACATACTAAACGATCAAGTGCTAGGCTAACGGAATGGGTCATGTCAATCAGATCATTCTCCTAATGATGTGATCCCATTAATCAAATGACAACTCATGTCTATGGTTAGGAAACATAACCATCTTTGATTAACGAGCTAGTCAAGTAGAGGCATACTAGTGACACTGCTTGTCTATGTATTCACACATGTATTATGTTTCCTAAGCTAATACAATTCTAGCATGAATAATAAACATTTATCATGATATAAGGAAATAAATAATAACTTTATTATTGCCTCTAGGGCATATTTCCTTCGCCTCCCACTTGCACTAGAGTCAATAATCTAGTTCACTCAAGAATGATTCTAACACCCATGGAGTCTTGGTGTCGATCATGTTTTGCTCGTGGAAGAGGCTTAGTCAACGGTCCGCAACGCTCAGATCCGTATGTATTTTGCAAATCTCTATGTCTCCCACTTGGACTTGGTCCCGAATGGAATTGAAGCGCCTCTTGATATGCTTGGTCCTCTTGTGAAATCTGGATTCCTTTGCCAAGGCAATTGCACCAAGATTGTCACAGAAGATCTTCATTGGTCCCGGCGCACTAGGTATAACACCTAGATCGGAAATGAACTCTTTCATCCAGACTCCTTCATTTGCCGCTCAAGCAGCTATGTACTCCGCTTCACATGTAGATCCCGCCACGACGCTTTGTTTAGAACCGCACCAACCGACAGCTCCACCGCTTAACAAAAACACGTATCCGGGTTTTGCGATTTAGAATCGTCGGATCGGTCAAAGCTTGCATCGACGTAACCATTTACGACTAGCTCTTTGTCACCTCCATATATGAGAAACATATCCTTAGTCCTTTTCGTGTATTTCAGATGTTCTCGATCACTGGCCCAGTTGATCCACTCCTGGATTACTTTGGTACCTTCCCGCCAAGCTTACAATGCCTAAGCATACAGTCTGGTACACAAAGATTGCATACATGATAGAGCCTATGGTCAAGCATAAGGAACATCTTTCATTTTCTCTCTATCTTCTCATTGTGGTCTACATTGAGTCCGACTCAATTTCACACCTTGTAATACATGTAAAAAACCTTTCTTTGCTCGATCCATTTTGAACTTCTTCAAAACTTTATCAAGGTATGTGCTTTGTGAAAGTCCAATTAAGCCGCCTTGATCTATCTCTATAGATCTTGATGCCCAATATGTAAGTAGCTTCACCAAGGTCTTTCATCGAAAACTCTTGTTCAAGTATCCCTTTATGCTATCCAGAATTCTATATCATTTCCGATCGCAATATGTCATCTACATATAATATCGTAAATGCTACGTAGCTCCCACTCACTTTCTTGTAAATACAGTGCTTCTCCATAAGTCTGTATAAACCCAAATACTTTGATCACACTATCAAAGCGCTTATTCCAACTCCTAGATGCTTGCACCAATCCATAAATGGATCGCTGGAGCTTGCACACTTTGTTAGCTCCCTTTGGATCGATAAAACCTTCTCGTTGCATCATATACAACTCTTCTTCCGTAAAACCCATTCAGAATGTGGTCTTTACATCCATTTGCCAAATTTCATAGTCATAAAATGCGCAATTGCTAACATGATTCGGACAGACTTAAGCATCGCTACGGTGAGAAGGTCTCATCGTAGTCAACCCCTTGAACTTGTCGAAACCCTTTATGCGACAAGTCGAGCTTTGTAGACAAGAATATTACCGCCGGGCCGCCTTCTTCTTGAAGATCCACTTGTTTTCTATTGCTTGCCGAATTCTGCAAGTCAACCAAAGTCCACACTTTGTTTTCATACATGGATCCCATCTCGGATTTCATGGCCTCAAGCCATTTTATGGAACTGGGCTCACCATCGCTTCTTCATAGTTCGTGAGGTTCATCATGATCTAGTAGCATGACTTCCGAACAGGATTGCCGTACCACTCACAGTGCGGATTTTATTCTCGTTGATCTACGAGGTTCTCAGAGTAACTTGATCTCAAGTTTCATGATCAACATCATCAACTTCCTCACTATTTGGTGTAGATATCGCAGTAAACCGGTTTCGTGATAAACTACTTTCAAATAAGGGAGAAGGTACAGATTACCTCATCAAGTTCTACTTTCCTCCCACTCACTTCTTTCTCGAGAGAAACTCCTTCTCTAGAAAGGATCCAGCTTTTAGCAACAAATGTCTTGCCTTCGGATCTGTGATAGAAGGTGTACCCAACTGTCTCCTTTGGGTATCCTATGAAGATACATTTCTCCGATTTAGGTTCGAGCTTATCGTGTTGAAGCTTTTTCACATAAGCATCGCATCCCCAAACTTTAAGAAACGACAACTTTGGTTTCTTGCTAAACCACAGCTCATAAGGTGTCGCCTCAACGGATTTTGACGGTGTTCTATTCAGCGTGAATGCGGCCGCCTCAAGAGCATAACCCCAAAACGATAGCGGTAAATCTGTAAGAGACATCATAGATCGCACCATATCTAGTAAAGTGCGACACGACGCTCGGACACACCATTATTGCGCTGTGGTGTTCCGGGTGGCGTGAGTTGCTAAACTATTCCGCATTGTTTCAAATGTAGACCAAACTTCAGAACTCAAATATTCGCCTCCACGATCAGATCGTAGAAACTTTATTTTCTTATTACGATGATTTTCAACTTCACTCAAATTCTTTGAACTTTTCAAATGTTTCGCATTTATGTTTCATTAAGAAGATATACCCATATCTCGCTTAAATCATCTCGTGAAGGTGAGAAAATAACGATATCCGCCACGAGCCTCAACATTCATTGGACCACATACATCCGTATGTATGATTTCCAACAAATCTGTTGCTCTCTCCATAGTACCGAGAACGGGTTTTAGTCATCTTGCCCATGAGGCACGGTTCGCAAGTGCCAAGTGATTCATAATCAAGTGACTCCAAAAGTCCATCAAGATGGAGTTTCTTCATGCGCTTTATACCGATATGACCTAAACGGCAATGCCACAAATAAGTCGCACTATCATTATCAACTCTGCATCTTTTGGTTTCAACATTATGAATATGTGTATCACTACTATCGAGATTCATTAAAAATAGACCACTCTTCAAGGGTGCATGACCATAAAAGATATTATTCATATAAATAGAACAACCTTTATTCTCTCGATTTAAATGAATAACCGTCTCGCATCAAACAAGATCCAGATATAATGTTCATGCTTAACGCGGCACCAAATAACAATTATTTAGGTCTAAAACTAATCCCGAATGTAGATGTAGAGGTAGCGTGTCGACCGCGATCACATCGACTTTGGAACCATTTCCCACGCCGCATCGTCACCTCGCCCTTTGCCGTTGTTCGCTTAATCAGAGTCCCTGCTTCGAGTTGCAAATATTAGCAATGTAACCAAGATCAAATACCAGTGCTATCATGCGAGCTCTAGTAAGGTACACATCAATAACATGTATATCACATATACCTTTGTTCACCTTGCCATCCTTCTTATCCGCCAAATACTTGGGGCAGTTCCGCTTCAAAGGACTACCGCTTGCAAGAGAAGCACTTTGGGCTGTGTTTAGGTCCGCACTTGGGTTTTCTTCCCTTGAGCAAAGAACTTGTTTGCTGTTCTTCTTGAAGTTCCCCTTCTTCTTCCCTTTGCCTTTCTTCTTGAAACTAGTGGTCTTATTGACCATCAACACTTGATGCTCCTTCTTGATTTCTACCTCCGCAGCCTTTCAAAGATTATGTAAGAGCTCGTGCATAGTCTTTACTAACCCTTGCATATTATAGTTCATCACGAAGCCTTTGTAGCTTGGTGGCAAAGTGATTGAAGAATTTCACAATGACACAATCATCCTAAGATCAACTCCCGCTTGAGTCAAGTGATTGTAATACCCAGACATTCCGAGTATGTGCTCACCGATGCACCCATTCTCCTCCATTTTGCAGCTATAGAACTTATTGGAGACTTCATATCTCTCAATCCGGCATTCTGCTGAAATATCAACTTCAACTCTTGGAACATCTCATATGCTCCACGACTTTCAAAACGTCGTTGAAGACCCGGTTCTAAGCCGTAGCATGGCACACCGAACTATAGAGTAGTCATCAGCTTTGCTCGCCAGACGCTCTTAACGCCGCCGCCAGTATCAAAGAAGAGTCTGCACCTAGCGGTGCATCCAGATTTAACTCTTCTATGCAAAGAATGAGGATAATCCTCAAAGTTACGGACCCGGTCCGTGTAATTGCTACCATCATCTTTCAACTTTGCTTTCTCAAGGAACGCATTAAAATTCAACGGAACAACAAAGACGAGCCATCTATCTACAAATGTATATAGACAAGCAAGATACTATCAGTACTAAGTTCATGATAAATTTAAGTTCAATTAATCATATTACTTAAGAACTCCCACTTAGACGTACATCTCTCTAGTCATCTAAGTGATCACGTGATCCAAATCAACTAAACCATAACCGATCATCACGTGAGATGGAGTAGTTTTCAATGGTGAACATCTTATGTTGATCATATCTACTATATGATTCACGCCGACCTTTCGGTCTCCGTGTTCCGAGGCCATATCTCGCATATGCTAGGCTCGTCAAGTATAACCTGAGTATTATGCGTGTGCAAAACTGGCTTGCACCCGCTGTAGATGGACGAGAGCTTATCACACCCGATCATCACGTGGTGTCTCGCACGCATTTAACTTTGGCAACGGTGCATACTCGTGGAGAACACTACTTGATAATTTTAGTGAGAGATCATCTTAAAATGCTACCGCCAATCAAAGCAAAATAAGATGCATAAAGGATAAACATCACATGCAATCAATATAAGTGATATGATATGGCCATCATCATCTTGTGCTTGTGATCTCCATCTCAAGCATCGCCATGATCACCATCGCCACCGGCGTGACACCTTGATCTCCATCGTAGCATCGTTGTCGCCACGCCATCTATTGCTTCTACGACTATCGCTACCGCTTAGTGATAAAGTAAAGCAATTATGTATGCTTGCATTTCATACAATAAAGCGACAACCATATGGCTCCTCGCCAGCTACCGATAACTCGTTACAAAACATGATCATCTCATACAATAAAATATAGCATCACGCCTTGACCATATCACATCACAACATGCCCCGCAAAAACAAGTTAGACGCCCTCTACTTTGTTGTTGCAAGTTTTACGTGGCTGCTACGGGCTGAGCAAGAACCGATCTTACCCTACGCATCAAAACCACAACGACATTTCGTCAAATAGACTCCGCTTTAACCTTCTCAAGGACCGGCGAGCCACACTCGGCTCAACTAAAGTGAGAGAGATGTACACCCGCCACCACCTTTAAGCTACGAATGCTCAGAATCGCGGAAACCAGTCTCAGAAGCTGCACGCCAGTAATGTCGGTCCGCCGCTTCATCTCACAATACCGTCAACCAAAGTATGACATGTCAGTAGGCAAGATGACTTGTATCGCCCACAACTCACTTGTGTTCTACTCGTGCATATGACATCAACGCATAAAACCAGGCTCGGATGCCACTGCTTGGGGAACGCAGTAATTTCAAAAATTTCCCTACGCACACACAGACCATGGTGATGGCATAGCAACGAGAGGGAGAGTGTTGTCTACGCATTCTCGTGAGACCGTTAGCGGAAGCTATCACAACGTAGAGGAAGTAGTCGTACGTTCTCCTCGCGATCCTGCCCGATCCCAGCGCCAAGCATTACTCGGCACCTCCGAGTCGATGATGACGTGAGGAAGTAGTCGACGTTCTCCTCACGATCCAAATTGATCCCAAAGGCCAAGCATTCTCGGCGCCTCGAAGTTCTTGGCACATCGCTCAAATTTCGATGACGCCCCACGGGCCCGATCCAAAGCAAAGCTCCGGAGAGAAGGAGTTCCACAAGACGACGGCAAGGCAGGACGATCTTGATGTTTCACTGATGCAGGGCTTCGCCAAGCATCGCCACGATATGACCGAGGTGGAATATGGTGGAGGGGGCACCGCACACGGCTAAGGAACGATCTCAAGGATCAACTTGTGTGTTCTAGGTGCCCTCCCCGTGATATAAAGGAGGGAGGGAGGAGGTGGCCGCCCAAGGGGGCGCACTGATAGGAGGGGAAACCTACTCCAAGTAGGTTTCCCTCTTTCCTTATCTTATTTGGAGGGGAAAGGAAGGAGTACTAGTATTAGGAAGTAGTACTAGTAGTAGGAATAGGAAGAGGGGAAGGAGAAAGGAAAGGGGGCCGCCCTCCCCAATCGGATTGGGCTTGGGGGCGCGCCTCCCTTGTTCCTTCTCCCTTCCTTCCTACATGGGCCCAATAAGGCCCATATACCTCCCGGGGTTCCTAGAACCTCCCTGAGTCTCCAAACTTCTCCTAACCTTTCCGGTGTCCAAATATATCCGTCCAATATATTAATCTTTATGTCTCGACCATTTCGACACTCCTCGTCATGTCCGTGATCATATCCGGACTCAACAACCTTCTTACATCAAAATACACAAACTCATAATATTACCGCCATCGAAACCTTAAGCGTCAAGGACCCTACGGTTCGAGAACAATGTAGACATGACCGAGACACATCTCCGTCAATAACCAATAGCGGGACCTGGATGCCCATATTGGCTCCTACATTTTCTACGAAGATCTTTATCGGTCAGACCGCATAACAACATACGTTGTTCCCTTTGTCATCGGTATGTTACTTACCCGAGATTCGATCGTCGGTATCCAATACCTAGTTCAATCTCAAGCATCGCAAGTCTCTTTACTCGTTCCATAATACATCATCTCACAACTAACTCATTAGTTGTAATGCTTGCAAGGCTTATGTGATGTGTATTATCGAGAAGGCCCAGAGATACCTCTCCGACAATCGGAGTGACAAAACCTAATCTCGAAATACGTCAACCCAACAAGTACCTTTTGGAGACACCTGTAGTACTCCTTTATGATCACCCGATTACGCCAGGACGCTTGGTAGTACCCAAAGTGTTCCTCCGTAAACGGAGTTGCATAATCTCATAGTTACAGTGAACATGTATAAGTCATGAAGAAAGCAATAGCAACATACTAAACGATCAAGTGCTAGGCTAACGGAATGGGTCATGTCAATCGATCATTCTCCTAATGATGTGATCCCGTTAATCAAATGACAACTCATGTCTATGGTTAGGAAACATAACCATCTTTGATTAACGAGCTAGTCAAGTAGAGGCATACTAGTGACACTGCTTGTCTATGTATTCACACATGTATTATGTTTCCGGTTAATACAATTCTAGCATGAATAATAAACATTTATCATGATATAAGGAAATAAATAATAACTTTATTATTGCCTCTAGGGCATATTTCCTTCAGGTTGTTTTTCCCTTGTACTGTTCATCATCAGCCCAAGGGGCAATCCACCACCACCACACTGGAGTAGGGTATTACACCACAATGGTGGCCCGAACTAGTATAAACCCCGTGTCTCTTTCTGTGCTGTGAGTTCGTCGAGTTCGTCCAGGAGATCTTAGCGAGCTAGAGCATAGATCGGTAGGGAGAAAGACTTCGCGCGCACCCCAGTGTTCGAACCTTAAGGGTTTGCCGGAACCCCACACCCGACAGTAGAGCATCTTTATAATCACCTAGTTATGTTGTGACGTTTGATAGCACACTAAGTGTTCCTCCGGCATTCGGGAGTTGCATAATCACATATTCATAGGAACATGGATAAGTCACGATCATAGTGCTAAGCTAACGGATGGGTCTTGTCCATCACATCATTCTCTAATGATGTGATCTCGTTCATCAAATGACAACACATGTCTATGGCTAGGAAACTTAACCATCTTTGATTAACGAGCTAGTCTAGTAGAGGCATACTAGGGACACTCTGCTTGTCTATGTATTCACACATGTACTAAGTTTCCGATTAATACAATTCTAGCATGAATAATAAACATTTATCATGATATAAGGAAATACAAATAACAACTTTATTATTGCCTCTAGGGCATATTTCCTTCACGGGGAGGTCGCAGCGGGGAGGGGCTCCGCTCCCGCCGTCGGACCGGCGAGGGTGACCTACAACAAGATGCACGCCAGTCGCCTGATGACCCACAAGTATAAGGGATCTATCATAGTCCTTTCGATAAGTAAGAGTGTCGAACCCAACGAGGAAGCGTATGAAATGAGAAGCGGTTTCAAAGAAGGTATTATCTGCAAGCACCTAAATTATCGGTAATGTATAGTTTTGTGATAAGGTATTCAGAACGGGTAACAAGTAACAAAAAGTAAACAAGGTGCGACAAGGTGGCCCAATCCTTCAGTATCAAAGGACAAGCCTGGACAAACTCTTATATAAAGTAAGCGCTCCGAGGACACATGGGAATTATCGTCTGCTAGTTTTCATCATGCTCATATGATTCGCGTTCGTTACTTTGATAATTTGATATGTGGGTGGACCGGTGCTTGGGTACTGCACTTCCTTGGACACGCATCCCACTTATGATTAACCCCCCTCACAAGCATCCGCAACAAAGAAAGAAGAATTAAGGTAAACCTAACCATAGCATGAAACATACGGATCCAAATCAGCCCCTTACGAAGCAACGCATAAACTAGGGTTTAAGCTTCTATCACTCTAGCAACCCATCATCTACTTATTACTTCCCAATGCCTTCCCCTAGGCCCAAACAATGGTGAAGTGTCATGTAGTCGACGTTCAAAATACAACATACATCTCATCAAAATATCGAACGAATACCAAATTCACATGACTACTTATAACAAGACTTCTCCCATGTCCTCAGGAACAAACGTAACTACACACAAATCATATTCATGTTCATAGTCAGAGGGGTATTAATGTGCATAAAGGATCTGAACATATAATCTTCCACTGAATAAACCAACTAGCATCAACTACAAGGAGTAATCAACATTACTAGCAACCCACGTGTACCAATCTGAGGTTTTGAGACAAAGATCGGATACAGGAGATGAACTAGGGTTTGAGATGAGATGGTGCTAGTGAAGATGTTGATGGAGATTGACCCTCTCCGGATGGGAGGATCGATGGTGATGACGATGGTGATGATTTCCCCCTCCAGGAGGGATGTTTCCTCGGCAGAACATCTCCGCCGGAGCCCTAGATTGGTTCCTCCAAGTTCCGTCTCGAGACGGCGGCGCTTCATCCCGAAAGCTTCCTCCTTATTTTTTCCAGGGCAAAAGACACCTTATATTAGAAGATGGGCATCGGGGGGCTTCCAGGTGGCCCACGAGGCAGGGGGCGCGCCCTCCACCCTCGTGGACAGTGGGTGGCCCCTCTGGTGCTTTCTTCGCCCAATATTTTTAATATATTCCAAAACTGACTTTCATGGAGTTTCGTGACTTTTTGGAGTTGTGCGTAATAGGTCTCTAATATTTGCTCCTTTTCAAGCCTGTAATTCCAACCGCCAAAGATTCTCCCTCTTCATGTAAACCTTATAAAATAAGAGAGAAAAGGCATAAGTATTGTGACATAATGTGTAATAACAGCCCATAATGCAATAAATATCGATATAAAAGCATGATGCAAAATGGACGTATCATGGCCCGAATGATCCGGGCGCCCCGGTGAGCGACGGCCAAGCGAGCGACGGTCCTCACAGCGGTCCTACCGGCTCGACAAGCGGCAGCTGTCGTGGCTGAACAAGTGGCCCCGGAGCTCCTCTTCATGGAGAATCGAATCCGGAGATGGCCAGGGCAGGTCACGGTAGTCGTCAAGTCAGCGTTTTTTGCGAGGGCCCCCCATCCTCCCATTCCCGGGGCATGGCCAGAGTCACCGCCAGGGGCAGGGCGTAGCCGGACTGGGGAAGTGAAGGGTTGGCTGTGTGGGTCGACTCGAACGAGGCGCGAGAGGGGAATTAGTGGAGGCGGCGGCTGTAGGTGGAGTCGGGGGCAGCGGGAATACAGATGGAGGCCACATCGAGCGACCTAGTGAACTGGGTCTAGGGCATGCGGTGGCCCGTGGAGGCCGAGGCCACTGAGTCTGGCCCACCCAAAGTGGCCCAACAAGCGTCGTGAAGGGGGCGTCCAGCGCGCATTGGGTCGGAGCGGGTCCGAGGGCCGAGCGGCCCACCTGCCAGCGGGCCACCAGCGCCAGGCCCAGGCGGCGGGGAGGGGCACCAGCCCGGAGGGTTTCTCCTCCATGAGCGTATGTCGTCGCCGTTGCCACCACCGGAGCGAGGGGGTAGGGGAAGGCCAGCCCTGGGCGGTGGAGGGGCGAGCCCGATAGGAATTGGAGCATGGAGGACCCGAAAGTCATGATGAAGGGACGGAACAGGGACCGACTGATGGAGGTTGACGGGGAGGGCGCATGAGCCATGGATTTCTGTGAGCATGACGTCCCGTGGTGGAGCAGCAGGAGGCGAGCACTAGGAGGTACGGGCTGGGCCAATGTCGAAATGACCGGCCATCCCCTAGGAACGACGACGGTGACCTCCACGCCGTTTCAAGGTGGCGCCTTGGCCCATGGGCGGGCGGGCGTAGCTCGCCGTCCAAGTCCACGGGCGCAACCGTGAGCCAAAGGTACCCACCACTGGGGGTGAGCCAATGGCTACGCTGGTCGGCGCAACACGATCATGGTCATGGGAGGGGAAGGGGAGGTGGGCTCGCGACGCTCGCCAGGGTAACCCTCAAAGCGGTCGTCCTTGTTCACAAGGTCCGCCGAGCTGATCCGCAGCGGGCCTGAGCAGCGACCGGACAAGGGACGGGGGTGGCTGGGGAAGGGAGCATCGCGGGGCTCGCTGGAGGGAGCGCGGGGGGGGGGGGGGGGGAGGGGGCAGAGCCAAGTGGGTCGCTAGGCGGGCGCGCGTCACCAGAGAGCGCCATCTCTCTTGGGTCTCTGGCTGTTTGTTTTCTCCAGCGCAAGTTCCTGTTTCGAGGTCCCTCGGGTCATAATTCTTTTCGCTGACGCAAGTTCTTGTTTTGAGGAGATCCAATATGGAGGTCTGTTCTGACACCCTTCCAAAGGAGGAATCCATTACCAGAGCCATCTTCATCAACCTTGATGCCATCATGACTATGTGTGAGTAGTTTCCTTAGGCCCTTGGGGTCCATAGCAGTAGCTAGATGGCATCCTCTCTCCCTTGTGATTCAATACAAACTTCATGTGAGCCACCTCACATGATCAGGATCAATATGAGGTAATCAGTGGTTGTGTTTGTTGTGATATAATGAATTGTCACTTTATGATCAGATAGTTCACTGAATTATATTGAATCTTTTGAAATTTATTTGTTGCATAATTAAGTAGTCATGTATGCTCCCCGATCTATTTGTCTTCTGTAACCAAGATTCATAGGTAGTTCTTCAGAGGGAGTTGTGCATGGTAGTATGTTCCATCTTTCGCTGATCTATCCCAATGACAGAAAGGGAACGAACACATATTACATTGCTGCTACTAAAGAGAAAACGATGTTTTTTTATCACACTTAGATGATAGTTTTACTGTCTACATCATGTCATCATGCTTATTGCAATGCTATGTTTATTATAATTCAAGATGCATACTGGATAACGCTTTGGGTGGGTGGAGTATTAGTTGTAGATGCAACAAGATAACGGGCTACATATTACGAATGTAATGCGTATGCAAAATTAGCCATGAATGGTCATAGTTATGAGTATAAATATTATACTTAAATAGTTGTTTCTCCATCACACCACACTTATGTTATGAAGAGATGTCTCGAGTGAATCTATGGCTCCGGAGATCTATTTTTTCCTTTACCAAAAAACCCGTCAAAAATACTTTTATTTGTTGTACCATTTTATTTATTTACCTAACTATCAAATCCTACCATACAACACAATTTATCGACAAATCCTACCATATAACTAGCAAGACAAGAAGATTGACAAACTTTTCGAAATATTGGGGGCAAGAGTGTCTTGTGTTTTGTATGTAGGTACTTAGGATTTTGTTTGCTGCAGAAATTTCTACTGGATCGATAAACTTTAATTCTCAATCAAGGAGAATACTTACTGCTAGGTTACTTCACTTTTATATTTGGGGTTACCTATTCATTTTTCCGCGAGAGCAAGCAGGAGGGAGCGACGAGCTTGCCGGTGGGCATGCCCACGGTAAAAGGCGAGGCATACCGGAGTGAGGGAAGAGGAGGTATGTGCAGGGTGAGGCTAAATTTCGTGTTTTGACCCTTTTGGAGAAGTAGTTCGAGATCTGACCCTCGTTTGCAAAAATTTCGGGATCTGATCCTTTTCCTGCCACCAGGGGGTATGACGGTAGGGTATAGCAGCCTACCACCAAAGCCCCTAGCGGTAAGAAACTTGACCACGTCAGCGCAACGCATCCCTACCGCCATAGGGCGTGGCGGTAACATGTGTAACCCTACCGTCAAGGTGCCCGGTGGTAGGTGCGCACACTGTAACACCCTGAGAATCATGCTACAGTGATCTCCCCTTTAATGATGCCATGTCATCATGTTTTTCAGACTAAATTGCCACTTGATGAAAATCAAAACCAAATTCCATTTGAAATACAAGTCGAATATTTACTTCTTCTGTCATACAAACAAAAATGTTTGGGATGTTGCAAATAATACCGAGATATTTGTCATGTTGAAACCTACCTCTTTTGAATTTCCAAAATGCCCCTGGGTTTTATTTAGTGGTTCAGTAGCATTTATATTGCCCTTTTCAATTTCTAAAAAATGCCTATCCGCTTCCTATGGCCCTGAAACTTTGTGGCGGTAAGGATTAATGAATACTAATTATTGGGACCAACTAGATGTTTTTACAAGAGCCAGCTAGTGACAAAAACAGAAAAACAAACCAGAAAAATAAATAAAAAGAAAGCCCCCCACTGGGCCACGGCTCAGCTGGCCTCTGGACCCACCAGGTCGGTCCAGTCGGCCCAGCCGCCCCCACCTGCGCCCTAACCCTAGCTCGTCGCTCACCTCCACTCGCACGACCCCCCACTTTCCCCCGATCCCCATCTCACTCCTCGTTCCCCTCCACCTCGCGCCGCACGCACACGCACACACACGCACGCATCGTGCCTGGGAGAAGAGCTCCCTGCGCCCGATCCCCTCGCCAACCACGACGCCTCCGTAGTGTCTCCCTCTGCTTCTCCTGCTACAGAGCACCGCCGCCACCGCGAGTCCCCCCTCCATCGTCACGTCTTCTCCGCCCCGTCACGGTCTTCCCTGCTCCGTCGAGGCCGCCACCCGCCGGCACCGAATGCCGCCCCACCCCACGGCCTCCTCCTCATGGCTCCTCTTCGTCCGCACCTCTGCTTCGCCCTCGCGCCTGCCGGCCCGTCTGGTCGCCGGACCTCGCCGGTAGGGTCCCGCGCTTCCCCGACACGCCCCGAGTTCGCCCCTGCGCTCCATGTGAGCAACCACCACAATTCCTCTTCTTCCCCCTGTTTTCCCTTCTTCTCAGACGCCATAGTGTCGTGCACGCCTTCCCTGCGTTTCACGCCGATCCGCGCCACAGACGCCGCGAGCTCGCCTTCCCCACACCTCGCCTTAGCCTTGACTGGCCTGCCAGCTACGCTCGACCACTCCGCAGCCTTCATGCGACCACGTTGCTTCGCTGGCCCGACGTTGTCGTAGTTCTGCCATCCCTACCACACCGACACCAGAGATTGATGCGCCGCTCGTCGCATCGCGTGGAGCCTCACGGCCGTCAAGTTAGTCACCGGAGACGTCGCCGACGTACCTCCGTTGCGCTATGTGGCCGCCGTCGTTCGAACCACCGGGTCTGGCACCGATGCGTGGGCCCATGCTGACGTGTTGCGTATTAGTTTGGGCCTAATCTTGTTTAGTGCTAAACCATAACATTAAGCACTGACCTCTGGGTCTACAAGTTAACTAATTAACTAAAACTATAAAAAACCTGTTAAAATGTGTACCTATGACACATGGGTCCCATCGCCCCATCGACGGTACCAAACCACCGAGGGATAACCTAGTCAATGACATGCGGGTCCCACAAACACTGTTCACTACTTGACCAAGTCAATAGATAATGCTGAGTCAGCGGTTGACCAGGCCCACTGTCACCCTCACTAAAACATCCCTGGGTACACCTCTCTCTGAGTCAGCGGTGGGCCTATGTACACCTCTATGTAGGAAAATAGATGACATTGGGGAGAGAGAAACGTAAAAACAATCAAACCTGTCTGCCCAAATACCGACGGCCCTGCATTTCTTGATAAATCATCAGCTACATGTATAGCTTATTTTCCATTGTATGAGTCTGTCGCCTGTAGTGGGCTGTTTAGATCTCATGTTCGTGGCCAGATATTTACGGACGGTTGGAGTGTTACAAAACTAATGCATACACACCCCTCATTGTATGCGTTATGTTTTGGGTAGTCTGTAGAGCTGATGTGTGCATATGTTACAGACACCAGGCATCTCTGACGGTGTACATGCTCTTAGACTACCCACAGTGGAAGTAACATAGACAGTAACATCACACATATCTAGATAAAATAGATAATGTGACAAGCAATAAATGAAGAAAGAGAGACATGTAGTAACATAGACAGCTAGTTACTGCTAGTATGAGTAACATCACACATATTAAGACAAGATGAGTCTATAGCATAATAAATAAAGTGTTGCATGTTACCACACATATGTTACTACCCACTATAGAGACCCATTGTGGCTAGTCTTATTCACTATTCTCTTCTGGTCCCGGGCCCCACACGTCAGCACCGTGGCTAGTCTTATTCACCACTCTCTTCTGGTCCCGGGCCCCACACGTCAGCACCGTGGCGCGGCTGAGACTCCCATCTCCGTTCCCGGACAACATTTTCCTCCCCACTTTGCCACCAACGGCGAACCTGCCTCAACCGGGCCATTGGAGACCGGGGTTTCGCTTCGATCGTAAACCCTAATCTAGTCCACCTCTCGCCAATCCAGTCCAGTACCTCGACAGTCAGCCTCTCCGATCCCACCCGATGCCCCGACCTCGACCCCGCGGGCGGGGCAAAACCAGATCCGGCTCGCAAAGGATGGATCCCGAAGAGGGCACCACACCACCGGCTCCGGAACAGGCGGCGTGTGATCCGTCGCAAGAAGAGAGTGCGGCGCCGGTGGACGAAGAGAGGGCAGACACCGACGCGGTAGCGGGAGAAGACCAAGGGGCGAGTGAGAACGAGGCGGAACGGACACGCGAAGAGCTCGAGCGGACGGTCACGGAGCTCAGCATCCAGAACGAGTACCTAAAGTCCCAGATCGCCGGTGCTCAGCAGCTGGCGAATAGCACCGAGGTGGGAATAGGCAGTGGGAGGGAAGACGAGGATGACTCCGAGCTCGTTAGGAGCTTGAAGGAGCAGGTCGAAAGGCTTAGCAAGGAGGTTCAAGAGCAAAAACAGACGCAGAAGGTTGCGGAGGCGGCCCTCGAGCACGTCAATATGTCCTACGCCGAGGCGGACGGCAAGGTTCAGGAGCTCACGGCGAAGCTCAACCAAGGTTAGTTGCTACCCTCCCCGACGCTTTGATATTGGTCTGGTTGCGGAACTTGGAATGCCGTGGTTGATTGGCCCGATTCTTCTAGTTTTGGACGCTGATAACTACCGCACGTGTGGCACAATGGACACCCGACCACACGACGCGTCCGGTCGTACCCAGGAGCCAGCCCATACGTCCCTGTGTGGGCGAACATTAAAACTGTCCACACGTCAGGCGCAGCTACGGCGGCCCACACGATCGTGTGGCAACTGCTCACCCCCACCCTGTGAGTGGGAACGCGTGTCTAATCAACTTTAGTTGCCATGTGTAATTAACTATAGTTGCCACGTCTGCGATGTATCATTAAATATAGTTGTCATGTGTAACTAATTGGAGTTGCCTAGTGTGGTTAAACCATAGTTGCCATGTATGGTCAACTATAGTCGTTGTATGTGATTAACTAGTTCCCACATATGCACAATGTGTAACTAATTGGAGTTGCCACGTGTGGTTAAACCATAGTTGTCATGTATGGTCAACCATAGTTGCCGTGTGTGATTAACTACTTGCCAAATATGCACAACCGTAGTTGCCATCTATCACCTTGCGAGCGTCGTGTGGGCGAAGAGCAGTTTCACACACACGTTCGGGCGAGCGTCGTGTGTCCGTTCGGGCGAGGAGCGCCCACACATGTGGCACTAAATGATAATGCCCACACGATGCTGGGTGCTTACGTGGCTCTCGACCCAAATGGCATCTGCTTTAATATTCGTGCAAATGGATCGAACGGCATCGACTGCGTTTGGGCCATGTTGATAAGTGCCACACGTGTGGGCGTTATCACTTAGGCTAGTTTTTCCTGCTCCAGTTTTCCAAACTTGTGTAAACCATTTAGCTTGAGATTATTATGCTTCTCTGAATAATGGCAATATCGACTTCTGGACCTTTTTTGCTTGATCAGAATGCACCTTTTTATGTGTAATGTGGCCAGCGCTTTTTTGCTTCCTGTCGTTGCACATTTCCCTTTTTTAGAATCTAAATCATCATTCATTCCCATGTATGTAGCTCAACTGAAGATTGAAAAAGAACTAAAGGAACGAGATGACAAATATGTTGAGTTGGATACTAAGTTCCAGAGGCTTCACAAGCGTGCGAAAAACCGTATACAAGATATACAGAAGGTAACCACTTCGAGCTTTCTGTACATTAACTTGAGAATAGTGGTTGCATCACTTTCTAAAATTTATGCATTCAGTTTGGAAATCACTCACTGTCTGCTCAAGAATTTGCTCAAGTTATAACTTTTGATTTTTTTAATGACGTTCGTGAAGAGATATATGGACCGGAATATCACCAAAGAACTCGCCGTGGACAGGGGTGCATGGAAGTTAGCTATCCACGTGCTAGAACTATGAGTTGGTTTCGAGATAATATAACCATGAGTTGTTGTTTCTTGTTCATTCGTGACACGGTTTTATGCTCTTAACAGGAAAAAGATGATCTGGAAGCTCGGTTTAATGAGATTAATCAGAAGGCTATGGAAACTGCTTCTCTACAGCTAGCGGCACAACAGGAACTGGAACGTGCTCGTCACCAGGCTAGTGAGGCTTTACGGGCAATGGATGCTGAAAGACAGCAACTGCGGACTGTGAACAACAAGTGAGTATATGTACTGGTCTCACTGTACGATGTTGTCATGTACATGACTTAAGGTACAACGGTGCTAGCCGCCAGATGGAGAGGAGGCCATCTATTTAACGATGTACAATTTAGAATATATAGCTAGCTAAAGGACAGAGACGTAGCAGGGATTTGAGGGACTTGGGTAACGTACTTGATTTATCTTTTGCTTAATCTCAGTCACAATATGGCAACCTCTTATACAGAGCCCCACTGCCTTAGAACCTCCTAACTACTGTAAATGCCTTTTCAACTTCTAGATATGAGGTTAGGAATGAGACTGAGTTGACCTACTGGCCCAGTTCACTCAACTGGGGGATCAATTCCCACTCAATTTTTACTTCACTTTGTGCACAAAACTCTTAAATTAGTGAAGCAACTAATATTGGTGGATCAGCCCAACACGCCCAGCTTGCATCCGTAAACAAGAATAATAATGTTGCAACCTCTCTTATATAGAGCCGCCCCACCATAAACCAAGTAAAACCTCCCAACTACTAGAGATGCCATTCGACTGCTAGTTATAGACACGACAAAACTTTGTTGAACCTACTGGCCCAGCCACCACACTGGTGGATCAGTCGCCACCAATTTTTACTTTACTTTGTGAACAAACTCAGTGAAGAAATAATTAGCGCCCAACCCGCCCAGCTTGCGTAGTTAGATAAGATTCTATCTTTTAAAGAGTAAAATGCACTTGAGGTCGATAAGCTCACCTTCCAAATCTGCTGCTCTCCGCACCGCCACGATGTCAGGCACCAAGCAAGCCTGCACACGAGGTGATCCAGGGAAAGAGAAGCCAATGGTGAGAGTCCATTAATCTGTGGAGGTGGCGTGGCGATGTTTTCTGGCAGGCTGGATTTGGAGAAGAATTGGTTGTTGGCGATGAGCGGAAGTGCAAAACCTATCATTCGTGTGGTAAGATACCCAACAAGTGTATGCATCATGCTCATCACAAGAAAGGACAAGGGAGTATTTCATAGTATTAAGGCATATGATGCAAGAACAACCAAATATAACAGGCTCAATCAAACAAGCATGCATCACAAGTAAAGTGTCCAAGTCTCCAAGATCGATAAGCATAGATGCAACTATTCGAGGCAAGTGACAATGAACAAGATATATCATGTGAGGCATGAACATATATGTCATCAACCCAAGAAAGCGAGTAAGAAAATATCATGGGTGATGCAACCAAGCAAGTAATCATATGAATAAAGTCAAGCAAGCTAGTAGTGCGAAGATGCAACATACTAGAGGTAATCATGGCAATCATGTCATGTGTGCGAATAGCGATCATACATAATGCACATGACATATCACAAGCATGAAAACAAGATATGAGCAAAGTGTCATCATTGTATTGGCAAGAAGTCCTATGTAAATAGCAATGGAACATCATGACTCTTCCAACACAAGAAGCAACAATAGCATGGGGCACATGGTGAACATGGCAATAACAACAAGGATCTCCACCAAGCATGCAAATACACTAAGGGAGGGTCCCATGTGCGGTCTTGTAGCATGACTCGGAGTAGGAGACATATTGGGGCGCCGTCTTCATGTTGTTGAAGAGGTTCGTACTACTTGCGGTGGTCAAGGGATGTCCCTTGCTTGACCGTCTTGTCGCCGTCTTGTTGTAGGAGGCCCATATGATGTGGCACCTCGTAGCTCGTCTCCATGACTGAAGGGAATTTCCTATGCTCGGCCATCTTCCTTGAGGGGCTTCCAAAGATGGAAGTGTCGTCCTCGCTTGTAGGTGGTCGCCTTGGACTTGATGAAGTCAATGTAGGCGTACTCATGGGAGGTAGGCGAAGATGCCTTGATAGCACTTGGCGAAGATGCCGAAGTGGTGGTGGTAGCCGTAGCTTCCTCTTGGTGGTGCTTGTCTCGCGGTCTTCTCTTGTGCTCATGAAGTTTGGCCGTAGCTTGATGTAGAGCTTGTTGGGACTTGTAGGTTTGCGCGTCTAGAGCATCTTCATGGTGATTGTGTTGTTGTTGTGCTTGAGCTCGTAGTAGATGTCGTTCATCGTCGTCGTTCACATGATGCTTGGAGGTGACTTGCTCTTCATGACGATGTGGATCACAAACGTGATGGTGGTCGCCATGGAGATGTGGACGTGGACGAATTGCGCTTGCATCGCTTGGGCGCTCCGAAGATGATCGACTTGCTCGCCGCCGCCTTGAAGATGACGAAGGGGAAGTAGACTTGACCAAGGCCCGAATCTCCTCCATCCTTGCATCTTGCTCCTCCTTTTGTGCAGAAAGCTTGTTGTCGAAGTAGTCTCTTGTATGTGCTTCGGAGTGTCGTATGTCTCGATGGCGAGGTTGTCTATGCGCTCTCGCAATCTTAATTGTGCGCCTTGCATTTGTCGTTGTAGATCGAAGATGGACGCTTTGGTGATGTAGTTGTTCGCGTAGTCGTTGTTGTCGAAGACCGGAGTTGAAATGCCTTGCCTATCCATCACAAGACTTGAGCAAATATGAGTGGAAGAAAGGAGAGAACTATACCAAATGTACCTTGACCGATGTTGAGAATGGATCAATGATCACTCAATGATGTAACAAAGAAATAGCACAATTGGTACCGATCTCGTCAATTTCTCACACCTACACAAATAAAGCTTATGGCGGAGCTCGATGAGGATAGTGGCACAAAAAAAATTTGATGCAAAATGCTAGCAAGAGTCAATAATGTTGAAAGAGATTCACAAATTCGCAAGTGAAACAAGTAGACCAATAGCAATGGGTGGCACACGGAAACACACACACGGATAAGATAAATGGGGTCGTGCAACCAAGGAACGAGCTCAAAATGTGAAATCCACGGAAAATGCTCTTGTTGCACAACGCTAGAGAGACGCTAGCTCGATTTGCTCAATAGGCGGATACGACACTTGTGCATGACCTATAAGAGACAAAAATGCAACGACTTATCCCAAGTATGCTATATATGTATGATGTTCCGGTGTTCCTCTCAAGATGATCGGATATGACAATCTTATGCAATGTGGTATGATGCTATGGCTATTGCTTACAAGCTTTGCTCTCTTTTTCTTTGCTTAAAAGCTTTATTCTTTTTTTTTTTGATATGGCTATAATGCGAAATGCACAAATCAAGATAGCAATTATGTATATACGGGAACAATCTTGTGACACAAGGGATGATACGATACCAAGATGATACCAATATGATATGGTATGTATGCAATGGAAGGTGTAGATCGATGATCACTAATGTGCACAAGTAATGTTGCCGGCAATACTCAAATGGCTAGTCTCGATAGGCAAGTGACGCAAAATGGGCTAGGGGTTATCAATGCAAAGGCAAAAATGTACAATGATGGGATACCACTATAACAAGATGATATAGAGGTTACCGTCAATGGCGATGATGAGTGGCGGTGTTCTTGATGTAGATACCAAGATGATGTAGACCCGTCCCTAATTAGCCGAAACACCTTAGGAAATGGAAAAACCGCAATCTCAAAATCTCAAATGTCAAATGGTGGTAGCTTAAAGTGGTGGCGGTTGCGGAAGTATTGGTGGAAATCCGGTCAAAATGGGTTAAGGTGGCGGAAGAGTGTGGTGGGGCTATACACCTTGTCGGAGTTGAATTCACGGTCCCTAAGTAGCCGAAACACCTTAGGAGACACAAACCAACACTCAAACAAGCTCACACAAAATTGGGTTAAGTTGGGGTGGCGGAAGTGTATGGTGGTGGTTGATGAAGAAGCAACCGTCCCTAAGTAGCCTAAACACCTTAGGAGACTCAAGTCACTACACAAACAACCTCAAATGCTAAGGGGAACAAAATGGGCTGGGTTGCGGAAGGCTATGGTGGTTTTGCGGAAGATATGGTGGAAGTCCTAGGCAAAGATGCCAAAGTTGCAAAAATTTGATTGGCTCAAAAGGTGGTGAAACCAATGTGAGGACCTCGGGCACGTCGATAGCTTCAAAACGAGCCAAAGAACACTCAAATCGGAGTTTGGAGTGAAAAGTTATGATGAAAACGGTGAAAGAGGCTGATGTTGAAATTCTGTGTAATGTCTCTGGTTAGGCTGGAAGTTCGGGGGGTCGCGGAAGAAGTGCGGGGAGTCTGGGGATTTTTTGGGGTAAACTCTGGTTGCTTGGGAAGTTCGAGGCTAGGGCCGAAGTTAGAAGTCCAGGAAGTTAGAATTCGTGGAATTTCTTCCGGGACGAACCCTAAATTCCAGATCTGAGAACGGGGGCGGGAAAACTCGATTTCTCGGGGCAAAATTGAGAAGATTTTGTGGATGGAAATAGGGGAAAAGATGGGGAAGGCTAGATCCACTTGAAACACAACGAATCCATGGATCAAAATCAACAAAACATCATCGAAACCAACAAATCATAAAAAATTTTGGGGGCTATTTTTGGTGGGGATTTTTGAAATTAGGACGAAATCAAACAAAACAAGGCTAGAAAACGATGGGGGAGGCTCCAGATTCGTGATCAACATGGCTCATGATACCAAGATGATGTAGGGTAGAACCCTAGTTGCCTGATCTTTCACGAAAGGAGCGGATCCCAACGAGGAACACGAAGAACACGAGGGGGAACACGAGGGAAAACACGAGAGAATCACTCAAACCAACAAGATTCGGTCACACATATGCTAGATCCTCGAAACACAAAGAGATACACGATCCAAATCCAACAAAGGACGATACAAGTGGTAACTAGTTCATCTCCGTGAGGAGGTCTTGAGGGGTTTTCCCATGAAGGGGTCTTGAATCCAAGGTGGATCTTCTCCGAAGAGGGAGCGGTCTCTCTCGATGGAGTAGATCCAGATGGATGAGCAAAGCTCTATCTCAAATGAGCTAAACCTATGCTAACCCTAGAATGGAGGAGGGGGATGAGTATATATAGTGATAGCCACGAAGGGGTAAGGGAGGGGCGAAGGGGTACATGACCTCGGGCCGAGTCTCTGCGCGCAGGCAGGGCCGGAAGTTCCGGGGACGGCCGGAAGGTCCGGGTGCCGGAGGTTCCGGGCGAAGGTCCTGGCAGGGTCCGGGCTATCCAGAGAGTTGGCGCGTCCGGGCGTCACCTGGAGTGTCGAGGGCCGGAGGTTCCGGGCTGGCCGGAAGGTCCGGGCCTGAGGTTCCGGTCAGGCCTAAGTTCAAGCTTGGCAGAAACTTTGCACAAGTCTTGACGCTGTCCGTTCTTCCTCCTTTAGTCCTTGGTTCCTGAGCACATGTAGTGTCTTTGTATTAGGTAGCAACCATGTCTCGCATGGATGGAAAGGGGAAGGACTTAGGAACGAGTTCACCTTGTGTCCAATGGCGTATGCTTGAGGTCGAGGTCTCGTTGTAGTGTACATGGGGATGATCGTAGGATGCTCTGCATCAGTCCGACCGCTTGGGGTCTTTAGTATGCAACTTTTCCCTACATTTCTGCAAGAGGCTGTTTCCAGGACTCGAACCTGTGACCTCATGGTCACAAGGCAACAGCTTCACAGGCGCCAAGGCCCCCCTTCAAAAAACCCTTTATAGAACGGGGAGAATACAAAGGGGTACACGACTAAATATATATAACTCTAACCCCCCTGGAATTCATAGCGGAACAGGTTAAGGGGGTGATTGTTAGAGTTAACCTTGTTATTTAGTTTTCATCATATTTTGTTTCATGCATATAGTTGAGTCATGCCACTAGGAGCTGCGGCTGTGTACGACGTCTGAGATGGGTTGTGTAGGGGGGTGCGGCCATAGCGGCGTATGAAATCGGTTCACGGGTGGAGACATGAAGGCGGTAGAGGTGGCGGTGAAAATCTGCTGCTGCTGGTGATGGTAGGGCGGCTGCTGGTAGGTGGGTGGCAACATTGGGGTGGGATTTGGGCTGTAGGGTGAGGGTGCCAAGTGGCCCAGATTGATGATTGTTGTCGGCGGGAAAAGGGTGCTGGCTGCCGATGGTGGTTGGCAACAAAAGTGAGGGGGTGGTGGGGGTGGACAATCTGCCTTTGGTGGAAGTCCTGGCAAAGAAGGCAGCGATTTCTCCCATTGAGAAGGGACACCAGAGGTGTTGTTGGTGAGGGGGAGCACCAGAGGCGAGTCATCATTGGGGAGGAGGGCCGGGCTTGCGGAGGTGGCGTCATGGGCGGCTGCTGCAGTCATGGAATCTGGAGATGGGGGCACGACAGACAGCCGTTGCTCGAGTTCCGTCAAGAGCTGCACCATGTCGGCAAGGAGCGCCTGATCCTCCGCTCGTTGGAGTGCGAAGGCCTCCAATTGCTTCGTGATGATGTTCATCAGCTCCACAGCCTCGATCTCAATTTCTTTGTCCGCCATCATAGATGGATCTGATACCAAATTGGAAGAACTAATATTGACCTAACCCTAATTACTGAAAAGTAGATAAAAGTAAACGACAAGGGGTCGTCTCCTTAATACAATAGACAAGACTTTGGCCAACAAGCCGGAAATCTATTCAAACTATAAACTGACAAGACTCTTTCCTAACATGGGCTGGTCCACATAACAATCTTGAGTCATATGGAAAGATGCTCTAATATCAAGAATCCACAGATAAGTACCTGCCTGTGTACAAGGTGGTCTCATAATGCCAGAAGAGTCGCTAGAAGAACGAGCAGAACTTGTCAATGGAGAATCGGAAGATGCAACGAGCATGAATCGAAGTCGCCAAGAACCTCACCCCTCGCCGCCAGGGGCTCATATGAGGAGGTTGACGTAGAGGCACTTGATAATGGAGAGCCGGAGGCAGTCAGCTGGCTGCGAAGTCGCACAATCTTCTGCTCACTGAAGGACACAACCGGCGTAGTCGACGTAGCAGCATCGACAGAGGAGTGACCGCCGCCTCCTGTGGAGGCCGCTGGAGGAGGCGGTTTAGCATGACCAGTATCTTATGCAGAAGCCGGTGCATGAGACGAGGTCGCATGCAGACAAGCACCAAGGGCCAAGGGAAGGCGCGTGTGTGAGGCGTAGTCGATGGAGCGAGATGCACCAAAACTGCCGTTGAAGTCGCGAGAGGAGTCGAGGTAGAGCGAGAATCACCATGTGTGGAGGTCGCAAAGAGCGACCACCATGACCTTATGTAGAAGTCGCTGTTGAGCGACTAGCACAACCTACGAAAGACGCCAAAGGGGACGACGTCACAGGCGGACAAGCACCAAGCATTGAGAGGCGGCGCATTTGTGAGACATGATTAGTGTAGGGAACACCGTAAAAAATCAGCGGGCAACAAGGGAGGGAAACCGTGCCCAACGAAGACATTGCACCTTTTCTCTCTTCTCTCTTTTTACTTACTTTTATTTGTAATCAGTCGATCCAACCGAACAGAACACAATAGCCCGGGCAGACTGCTCGATGGAGAAGGAGGACAGGCGGCAGCTGGCCGAACTGAAATAGGAAACAATCCGTGCACTTCGAATCAGACACTACACCAACCACGAACAACACTTAGTAGCAGCAGGTATTGGCTTGTAGCAACCAGTAGCATGGCCAGCAAGCCACAATAGAGAAGTAGCAGCCTGCGTCGGCGTACGTGGGGCAGTAGCATGCATGCGAAAGCCAGCGGACGAGGTGGATGCACGGAACAACAGCCTCACACACGAGAAGCCGACGATGGACGACAAGATGCTGGCGGACCAGGCGAAGGGCAGGACGGCAGATAGGCGAAGGCGGACGGCGGACGAGGTTGAGATCGGCGCAGCGGCGGAGGACTATGCGGAGGCTGCAAACGTATGCGGAGAGAAGTGGTCAATCTAGCCGATTTAGGACAGTACGACGGTTGTGTCTTGGAGAAGGAAACAGGAAGGCATGGGCAAGAAGGCGGCGGTGGCGTGAGAATTTGGATCGAGGGTAAGCAGTACAAGATCGATCAGAGACACGAGTTGTGACCTGGGCTCTAATACCATGTTAGGGAAATAGCAACTTGTATTTCCAGGTGGCCATATATATATATATATATATATATGTGGTAGAATATGCAGAAAACCCCTTATAGAACAGGGAAAATATGAAGGGGTACACTGGTAAATATATATAACTCTTAACAAACAGAAACCACAGCTAGCTAATAAAACTTTCTAGAGCCTTGACCATGTAGAGGACGATGAAGCAGGGGAGCATGGCCTGAATGTCGAACAGGATGAGCTTGCCGCCACCTCGTAACTCTGTTTGCCGCTGGCGCTGCAGCGTGTGTCAGCATGCATGCTCTACGTGTCCTTGAAGCACGCCACTATCTGCTCCCAAAAGAGCTTCTGCTGGGACATGTGCGCGCTGCGTGACCGCTTGCAACGAGGCCACCCTTCTTCTCCTTTCGCCATGTAAACACAACACTTAGCTTCACCTGTCCTCCGCAATTCCATTTCGCCCAGCTCACCACTACTCGTCATTCTTCTCTAGCTCCCTATCGCTTCCCATGGCTCCACGCTCTGCTCTCTGTTTTCAAGAAAACTGAATAGTCAATATGCACTCTATATCTGGTGCCATTTGCCACCTGACCCTGGCCCAGCAGGCCTCGTCTCCTATGGCCAGCTGCCTCGTTATCATCGAGAGAACAGCAGGAGGTAGAGATGATTGCACGGAGCAACTGTACAACAATACAAGCACCGTGTCCTGCGATAAGATGGTCAGGGCAGGGAGAGAAGAACAGTGGCAGTGCATGCTGCGCAGGATGCACCGTGGGTGGAATATTTGGGACTAAAGTGGACCCCTGTACATGGTTCACACAGCTGGCAATATTTATGCACATACCATCTTGCAAAGTTAACAACGGGGATATATTACGTGTCGCATGTTCATATCTGGTACTCTTGCACAAGCAGCCATTGTTCAAAATGTTGGCCGATTAATCCCTACTCGGTGGTGTTAAGGAGTATTAGTATTGGTCTAGGAGTCCTTATTAGTCTATGTTCAGTTTTCTTGCACCTCAAGTCATGTGTAATATATATATGCCCCTTGGGCCTTCAATAAAGTTAAGTTGCTTTCCTAACATGGTATTAGAGCTTTAGGTTATTTTTTTCCGCACGCGCAACTCGTGCTGATCCGATCTAATCTTGCGCCGCCACCAACCCTCTCTTGGCCGGACGCTGCCTCCCCTCGCCATGCCGCCATCTTCCTCTGGACATCTCACGCTGCCCTCCCTCCTTCATGTGCCCTGCCCGGGTCCTCCCTGGTCAATGCTGCCTCCAGATCGGGCTGGTTTGGCACCCTCTAGAGATCGGGCTGGATCGGTCAATACCGTCGCGCAGGATCCCATCGCCCTAAAGATCGCCGCCACCTCGGTCAACGTCGCCCCCGTGCAGGGCTCCTGTGCAGCCGCTTGTCACTCGCGTGCGTCCGCTCATGCAGCCGTGCAGGTGTTCCTCTCCTCCTGCTTTTGCTTCCGTGTGCGTGGCTGCTGCTATCTCCTACTATATTGGCTGCTGCTGCAGCATGCTTGTCTGCGCTGGCTGCTGCTAAACCTCGTAGCACTCATACATCTCTGCTTGCTCCTCTTTGCTGCTCTTTGTCGGCATCTTACATGCACAACTTCCTTCATAATCTCTTTTGCTAACACGATGGCTTCTCCTCCTGCTTTTGCTTCCGTGTGCGTGGCTGCTGCTATCTCCTACTATATTGGCTGCTGCTGCAGCATGCTTGTCTGCGCTGGCTGCTGCTAAACCTCGTAGCACTCATACATCTCTGCTTGCTCCTCTTTGCTGCTCTTTGTTGGCATCTTACATGCACGACTTCCTTCATAATCTCTTCTGCTAACACGATGGCTTCGTCGTCTTCGTCTAGTGTGTGCTTCCTAGTTTTTAGTTTATTTTCTGCTGCCCATCAAATCCGCTCATATTTTGTGTTTCGATGTCATGCGAGTCCACCATACCTATGTCCGCCACCCTTTTCTGGTCATTGTCCTCTATAGGATTTCTGTGGCCTCTTTGCATTGTTGATCTAAGCCCATTCTCTTGCCGCCGTGCTTCTTTCGCTATCGGTTTTCATGGGCCATGATTCTTTAAGCAATGCTTCATTCTCTTGATGTGCCATCTTCTTTCGACAACCCATCTTCTCTTGATACTTCTCTTGTATCTTCTATCGATGCGGTGTCTTCCTCTGATGTGCCATCTCTTCGTTATCCCCTTTGGCGACTCGACAGGTTTTGAAGACTCTTCATGCTACGACGACGCTCTCAAGACGCGGATTTGGATTATCATTTTTTTAGTATTACACTTCTTCAAATGCAAGCTATTGCCTACGCTTTGCATTTGAGGGGGTGGGGGGTGGGGGGTGTTAAGGAGTATTAGTATTGGTCTAGGAGTCCTTATTAGTCTATGTTTAGTTTTCTTGCACCTCAAGTCTGTGTAATATATATATATATATATATATATATATATATATATCTACCAACTAATAAAGCACTAACGCTCGGGTCGTGCGTCAGTCGGCATTTTTACGTAAAACCCCTGCTGTTTTGGTATTCAACCCAAAGATTATTATAAGTCAACCCAAGCGGTACCGACAAGAGAGAAAAGAAATAACCCACCCATCCACCCGCACGCCCCCGCCTCCCAATCCCAGTAAAAAACAATCCCATCTCAACGCCCCGCCACGGTCACAACACGCGCCGCCGCCCACCCCACGCCGCCGCAGGTCGCTGCCCACCCCACGCCGACACGCCGCCGTGCATCGCTTGATGAGGTGCTCGCCTCCTTGCGAGCTGCGGGCCAAAAAGAAGCAATGAGGTTCACTCAAAAGAAAAGCAGTGAGGATGAGCGGCGAGAATCGGTCGGACCTAGGGGCATGCATGGCGCAGTGGCGGAGTGAGGTCTGGGCGCTTGAATCAAGTCGGAGGCGAGGCTGTTGGCGGATCCGAGCACGGTCCGGCGATCAAGCGGGCGGCCAGATCGGGCGACGGCAGAAGAGCTCTGTGGCGCCCATCCATGGTTGTCCTCACCGACGCTGGGTCGGGGGTCCCCGAGGGCACCAATGGGCCATGCAATCGGATCCAGCAGCCCGACCGATCGAGATTTAAGAGGCGGCGACCTCCGCTGCCGGGCTCCCTCAAGAAAACGTGAGAGAGATTAGAGAGAGAAGGGAAGAGAGGAGGCAGGCATCGGCTTGGCCTGCTTATGCTGCTGTTGGAGGAGGCAGGGCCCTTACCTCGATCTGGCGCCACGGTCCCTAGGGCGTGCGGAGGACAGGAGGAGGGAAGAGAGATGGGGGGTGTGGCACGGACGGAACTGGTGCGGGGCGGAGAAGAGGATAGAGCAGCGCTGATGGGGGCGTGGATTGATGACGAGCAGTGCTGTGTGGATAAGGGAACTCTCCGGTGGGGATTTTTGTCTATTTTTTTATTGATTGCACACCGACCAGAAGCTGCTGGATTGATTTATATTTCCAGTCGATGATTGTGGACCATGTTTTTTTTACCCCATGCCCTTTTGTTGTAGTATTTTTTGGGTGATGCCAGGTAAGTTATATTATTGCTGTACTTAAATGTTGATATTAGTATATGTGGCAACAGACTGTCGGGATGGTAGCTCTAGCCTCTGCCAACGTTTTAAAAATGTAGCATCCGTTATACTGATATTAAATGTTTTTGGATGCTTCTTTTTCTTGAGCACATACTCCCGTCCATGGTCTCCTTGATCTCAGGATCTGCTTATTCTTAATTATCGATCTGATTTGTAGGATTTACATCAGATTGGCGCAATTTGATGAACTTGAATTGTTTTATGTTGGCCATTATAATTTTTGTGTGCTACCAATTGCAAAGAAAATATTCTATATGAGCACCGATTTATAATTACATGCCGTTGTTTGTTGTTACTGATGAGTTTAATGTTCGTGTTAGCTGGCCATTGGCGCGGCGCCGGATAGTGAGGGGGGCGAGGGAGCAAGCGCGTCCGGTGGATGGAGAACATGAGGGGACGAGCGCGATGTATGTGTCCTTGTGGATAAGGGGCACGCAGCACAATGCGTAGTGGGCGGTGGGTAGTAGACAGTAGTGGGTGCTAGATGTTGTGCTGCACAGACCCGAAGTTGCTAGACGTTCCGCCCTCCCATACCTCCTAAAACAACGGTAGTTTGCTTCTTTTCGTGCAATTGTACCTGGCCTATCTATTTAGTACTTTCGAAAGCATCACAAGAACAGCTTTCGAGTAAGAAAGCAACTTGACATTATGATCCCCGAGAAGAGGATTCGTATAACGCCAGCGTGATAACTTCAATAAGTCACAGTGATTCCAACTCAAAAAAAAACAAATTGCATCTAATGACACATCGAGTAGATTTTGCAAGATTCCATGCCCGTTGCAACGCACGGGCATTTGTACTAGTATATATATATATATATATATATATGCCCCTTGGGCCTTCAATAAAGTTAAGTTGCTTTCCTAACAGGTGGGTCACTGAGTAGTCGATTAACTGCCCGATTCCCCTATTAATCCCCTACTCGCCAGCCAACCGAGCAGTTACCAGTAAATGATCTCCTTAATGTTGCAACCAACTCATCAAATCTCATGCTTATCTTCTGCAATAGGCATGCTAATTATACAATATCTTTGTCTTACTACTATATGCAAATCATAGGTTAAGATGTAATTTTGACGAGACACGGCTTGCTTTGGAGGCCAGGAATAATGCCCTTGAGAAATTGCAACAGTCAATGCTTGAAAAAGAGCAGGTACGCATATGTATAAAAAGGGCTTAATAATTTCTCGTTGTTTGAATTGTGGGAAATGTGATCATGTTCTTAAAACAGAAGCGAACATAATCAGTCACATGATCTTGAAGGATAAAAGAGTTGCAGGGGTATACACTTCGAATTCTGAAAATCGTATTAGTACTTCATAGGAGTAAGTGCCAACTGCCAAGATCTCCTACAAAGGTGGAAATGGGGGATAGGTGATGCTGAATGCTGATCGAGTGAAAGTAATTGCGTGTTTGGTTGTGTTGCTGAGATTTGTTTAGTTATTTCTCATACTCTGAGTATGCTGAAATAACCAAACAAGATATTAATATATGCATTCTTCGGATATGTATAGTTGATGCTCATGATCGGAGTTAACAATAGTTATTCTGATGAGCTAAAATAATCTGAAGTGGACTAATTTGATGTCTATAAAGATGCTAGAACAAATCCAAAGATCAATGCAGTCTGCAGAAGAAAAGAGGCATGCATCAGTTTCAGAGCTTTCTGCTAAGCATCGCAAGGTAAGGAAAGAGAAGCAGGAAGGAAATTTGTAAATGTGAATATGCAAAAGTATTAGTATTTAGGGTAATCGAATCTGGCTTCTTTCTTCTCTTAAGCAATTAGAGAGCATGGAGGCACAGCTAGCTGAGGTTTCTGCAGAGAGGACAAAGGCATCCGAAACGATTCAATCACTGCAGGTATTAATTCGAGTGAAAAGTTATCTTTGTGCAGCATTGTATCATAGACTAAGTTATATCCTGTGTCTGCCACTTGAGTGTTTTCAAACATTACTGTTTTCTTATGTGATACGTTGTTGTCAAAGTATTCTCTAGCTGAAGAAGATAAGCCTCAACATGCTGGGAATAAGAGGTGGATTAAATAGAACATCCATTGTCTATTGGAATATTTGATTTATAGTTAAACTGTTCCAGATGGTACTCATGAGAAAGATTCAGAAATAACCGGAATTGAAGCAGCATCAACCGGTGAAGCTGCCCGGCTTAAAGCTACCTTGGAGGAGATTAAAGGCGAGCTTACTCATTTAAAGGACCAACATGTATGTCAGCCTATCTTGTACCAACTCCTCCCATTGATAGTTTTTAATATATTAGACACCAAACTTGTAGGCATCTTCAATACCAATAGCACATATGCTGATTATTATCTTGTGGAAACAGTGAGCATCCAGAAATTGCACTGGTAAAAATACTATTTATGCACATATGCTGATCATTTTTAGTGGTTAGCCTTAAGTTCAAATTTTGAAACAGCTATAGTTCACAAAAACTTGCCATGTTACTTCATGTTCTGTCCATGTAACCTTGTTTCTGAGTATACCTACCTGCCTGGCTTGATTTAGTTTCTGTCTTGTAGATTAACTCACCCTATGAGTTTGTTCAATCAACTTATTAAAATGTCTAGTAGGTCGTATTTTTTGTCACCATGCATCAGTAGAATATTTTAAACTTTAGTTAACTTCCCCTTAAAACAGCTTTTACTGCTGTATGGTTAACACATTTTTTTATGATGTCTTGGAGTTGGAGGCACTAACCAAAATTGTCCCAACTGATAATCATTCAGGAAAAAGAAAGACAAAGCTGGGAAGCTGAATGTGAATCCCTTCGAGAAAAATTGGAAGCATTGGACAGTGCGCGCTTTAGATCTGAGATAGAATCTGCCAAATTTAGAAGTAAGTCTGCCCCAAACTTTCTATTTTGATTTTGGAGTAATACATTTATACAGATATTTGGATATTCTGCAGATCAATTGGAATCAGAGTTGTCAACGCAAAATCAATTGCTTCAAAACAAAGATTCGAATCTAATTTCTGCGAAGGAGGAGGTGCATTTTATTTTAAATCTTACCTTATCCAAAAGTTTGTACCTGCACTGGAAGCTTTCTGTCCCTACTCCGTAGAAGTTAGGTACTGATAACACAGGTCCTACCTCCTGGCACCACCATTGGTTCTTAAGTCGGTGACAACATAATACTTTATCCGCTGTGGTTTGGATTTGCTGCGAAGGTCGTATGGGTAGTTTGGTAGAGGAGACGGACACCCAGTTTGGCGATATTTATAATAAGTTGGAGATGGAATATATAAGAGATTACTGTAGCGAAGACCCTGGCAGTATAATAAGTAGGAACCCAAATTCCCCACCCAAGTGAGCTAGGCTCACTTCTTTAGAAGAGATTTTTGGTGCTTGCCTTGTAATTATAATGCTGACTCTTTTGTATGGATATAGGATGCAACCAATACACTGGACTCTTTAACACGTTCAAACTTCTAAGATATGGATTCATAACACTGTAACTAATTGACTTTGTTCATATTCCAACCGGACTTGTCTTGGTTAACACTTCCTAACATGTGATGGTTGCACCAGTTAGCTCTGCATGTCTGGGTATTTCTCTTGATGGTATGTTCCGTAGTTGACAGCTCTGATAGCCAGAGTATGAGTCCATAACAATATAATGCATCGTTGCCTCATGCATTGCAAGTTGGTTGTGTTCCAAATGCTGGACCTGAGGACTTTCCAAGGGTTGCGGTTTAGGATGGAGTACAGAGGCAGTAACACAATAAAGTAAACATGGAGTTCCTCTGAACTCATCAGGTAAGTACTTAATTAATAGTATAAGCTGCAATATTTCTGTTTGGACCAAAGATGGCGACCTGTACCAGTTCTGCAGTTAGAGGTCAGCCAAGAATAGCAGAGCTAGCCGGAGTATAGGGAGAAGCATGTTTGGATAGGTGTTTACAAGGGTTTATTCACAGATAGGCTGGTAAAAAAAGATAGCCGGAAAAGAGGTGAGTAGAAGTTGATGAAATGTCTGTCTAGTATAACTTTAATAGGTAACAAAACCTGACAGTGCCTTTACTATGAGAGATTGAACTAGTGAGGAACCACGGTGTCTATTTTCCTTAGTGTTCTGGTTACGCGATGATTCTTTTTAAGCCTAAAATGGCATATATATTATTGACCCTGTTATTACGACACTGCCTTGTGTTTAAGAGCTTCACTGACTTTCAGATGCGAAGACATCATTTAAACATGCTGTAACTAGCACTTATGACAAGAACTCAAAATTTAGCATTTTGAACTTTGCAGATCAGTCGACTAGAAAGTGAGTTTTCCACAGACAAGATCCGTGCACATGCACTTCTGCAAAGGAAGGATGCTGAGTTGAGCGCAGCTCAAAATTCAGATGTTCTTAAAGCACATGAAGAAGCAATAAGAGTATGTCATCAATTGTTTGGTAGATGTGTAATGTAACCAAATATGTCACAGCTTTTTTAATCAATCACCATTGTTGTAATGTAGGAAGCTGAAAAGGAGGTGGCAGCTGCCTTAGAAGAACGAGATGAAGCGATCCAGGACCTTCAAGTTGCTCAATGCAGGCATAGTGAAGAGATTGAGGCAAGGTATATCAGCTTAACTTCGATCATTTCTTGATGTTCTTAAATTGAAATGACGTCCATAACTAAAATGGTTATGCTTCCGGAAATTCTTCTAAGATACTACTTGGGAGGTTACTGAATTACTCTTTAGTGATCTAAAATGTCTTATATTTGTTTACAGGGAGTATTATTTAAAAAATGAACTAACTTCGTAGCCTGTGTATAGTAGTAGCCCACCTTGTTTGCAATACTACTAATTGTGACAAAAAAATCCGAATGGTATTCAGAGCACTGCTAGAGTCGCTTGACTAATCTATGAGTCAGTACTTGGATCTCAGCTGGACATCCTGACTAGACTGATTGGACTAGTCGAGAGTTGTTGACCTGTTGCCGATTAGTCAACTATAAGTAGTCGGTTGACATATTGTGCTGTGCACGGATAGAGTGTGTTCATGTCGGTCCGTGCCCACTCCGAAGGGGATACGCCTCCGAGCGAGCCCAGGGGATCAAACCTAATGCGTTCAGTAGTATCTTGTAAGTAGCAGACTAGCAGTATGTAGAGATGAGCAGTATCTAGCATGTGCAGTGCGTACATGTACTCATATCAGTTGTGCGACATGTACTCATATCAGCTTCTTATGAAGTTATGATTTGCTTCTGGGTTCCGCTTGAGCATGTACTTTCTTACAAGTGCCTCTAATAATCTGATAGCAAGATGTTTTTTTAACGGATATAGCAAGATGTTGTGCTTCTGGTTCAGCATGTAGCCATATACTGTTGTCCCCTCCTCCAGTTTTTTACTGTAAAAGACCAGCAGTGTGGTATTTGTATGAAGTATGGTCTTATGACTGGCAGTCGACCAGTTGAGATTGGTCATAGTAGTCATCATGAGTCGAGACTACTTTAGACACTCAGACCCGTCTACCTTGGCACTACTCCTGTAAGCTGATGCACGGTGATACCATCAATTTGTTTTCTGCAAGCAGTTTTTAGTTTGAGAAACATTTTACCTTTACTTAATTTCCTTCCAGGGATTTGGGTCTTGCGGAGTTGGACAAAAACTGAAGAATGTCATGAAAAATTAGATTATGTTACCTCTCAATTTCTCTCAGAAAAAGAATCATGGGAGAAAAAATTGGCAAGTGTAGAGGAAAGCTGGAGATGTAAGAGGACTTCAGTGTATTTTCAGATTTTTTTCCCTTTCTCTTTAATGAGGTTCGTTGATCAAATGTATGAACATGGATAATGCAGTAAAATGTGAGTCTATGAAGGGTCAAAGCAATGGCCATGTTGAAGACCACCTTCAGAAGAACCTAGGGGAATGGACACTGAAGTATGAGAAATTGAAGGTTGTTTCCTGCCCTGTGGCATGACTTGTATGACTGAATGTGGTCTTTCCATTCAGTATTTTAATATATTCTTGATTTTTTAGGAAGAGCATGAATCGTTCCGTGATATTTCTGATAGAATGATTGAAGAGAAGGAACGGGAGATAGCTAAACTTCTCAATGCAAACAAGGATCTTCATCATTCTTTAGAGGCTAAAGCAGCAGTGAGTTATTCTATTAAGCCCATTCATTGCTACCTTTGTTTGCTATATTGAAGCAGGAAAAGGGAATGAATGGTGGGCACTCCCTGTTATGTTTGTTATCACATGTTTTTTTAGTTTTTATGTACTTGTTGGAAACTCATGTGCAACAACTAAGAAGCACCCACTGTTAGCTGGTGATTTGCATCATTCATAAAAAGTCCTTTTTACTCCCTTCAGAGTATCGATGTTGTTCGGATGACCCCAAACTGTTTTTGGTTCACTTTCCTTGTCCCAAGTTTTATACCGTTCCCTTGACCTCTCATTTTGCATGTATTTTTCATGGCACCGTCTTTTGTCCATGTATCCATCCAAGGCTCAGCCTACAAACACCGTCTTTTGTCCATGCAGCTCAACGGCAGAAGTTCCTCTAAATCACACAAATGAAGATATTAACCATCAGATTATGCCACACGAGATCCTAGCAATTGGAATTTTTTTTCTTACTCTCTCTCTATCTCTCTCTCTCTCTCTCTGTGATCGAGTGGAACCACATTCTGCTCTCTGACCTCGAGTCTGAGGAAAACCGGAGCCTTGCGCACCTTCATTGTTGCCTCCGATCGAGAAACTTCCCCATGAACTTAATCTGGTTGATGCCCACATTCCACGAACAGGTCTAGGTTCTCACAAAGAGGTCTAGTCTCTCAACTCGATCGTGTCCTTTCTGACGGAGCTGAAGCCGGCACATGGAGGAGAGTGACCATGTAACTGCGAAGTGAGATTGACGCCATTGTCGCCGGAGTCACAGCAGGTGTCTGTTTCAGGTGCACTGTTGGATGAGGAATTGATGGAGATTCTGATGTTGGGCTTAATATTTCCTGGGATTGAAGGAGGTGGCTGGCTGCAAGTTTGAACCAGTGTTGCAGATCTGGCATGTGGCTGCCAACTCACCACCGGGCGCCATATCTGCAATGGGGATGGAGATGGTGCCGGTGGTGCGGGCTCCAGCAGCGCCGGAGCCAGCCGGTCTTTGGAGCCGCAAGGCCTGTGGCTATAACAGTGCACTTTTTCCAAGAAACACTATCTTCAACTCTAAGACTGCACTGTTTCTCAGCGGGTGCTTGCTGGCGAAGCTCGGCCCAGCAGATGCATGGGGTTGCTTGGGAGGTGGCTCGCCACTGTTCTCTAGACCGCTCGGGACCTCTGGTGTGGAAAGGGAGGCGGGTGACAGGATCAAGCCATGGTGAGTGGCCGGAGGTACAAGAAGCTCCTGACTTGCTGGCTCCACATGTCAGCCAGAGTGTGGTTTGACTAGGTCATTTTTTTTGGTTGCAACCCTGGACAACAATTGCCTGGCCTAAGACCTGCCTGTGATGTGCCTGAATATTGTTTGGTTAGAGACCTGGAATTCAGATGCTTCCCTGCGCCTCCGGGTAATGTGCAGGCGAGGGGGGAGTAAGTTTTTCTATACCTGCTTGCCAGCCTGGAGGAACCCTAGCCCTAGAGCCCAGAGGCCCTCGAAGGCAGCGCTCCCCAGCGAGCCCTCTTCGCGCGGAGACGGGTCGTCTACGGGGCTGCGGTGGTGGCGGTGGCGGCCGGCAGCACGAGATCTCGGGGAGCTGCCGGCGCACGGTGGAGAGCGCGGAGGAGCGGCGGTTCCTGGCGAGTTATTGCAGCAGGGAGGCGGAGCAGGGTGGTGTGCCGGTGTGAGCTGGTGGTGGCGGCGCGTGCTCGAGACCATGGAGGCGGCAGCGCTATGGAGGCCCAGCTAGGAAGGAGATCCTGGCGGGCAGTGGGCGTCCGGCCACCTCCATGTTCGTGGGCGGGCGGTGGTGTCTTGGTGGAGCTGACGCCGGAGTTTTGGGAGATGGGGCAACTCAGATCTGGGCTCTCTGGTTTGATCTGGGCAGAGCGGCTGGATCCCTCGCGTGGCAGTCCCTTGGAGTGAGTGACGCGTCGCAGGGGTCTTGGTCCATGCCCGAGGTGGAGGGAGGATGCTGCTGTACCTTGTCTGGATTGTTGGTGGAGTTTGGGCCGTGTTCTTTCCGTTGTGTGAGGTGTTGGCGGACCACGGCGGTGCAGCTTCTTTGTCAAGGTGCTACGGTGGCGGCGGTGTGAGGCTTCATGGACGGTGTTGCCCCAAACCTTGTTGGTGGGGAGATGGGCGGCAATACGGATGAAAATCCTGCCCGGTTTTTGCCGGGCTGGCGGCGATGGCACCCGTGGGTGTTGTTCCCCTCCTTGGAGGCATCGTTGAGGCGTGTCGCCATTTCCTCCGTTCGCTTGGTGTGGGTAGGTGTCTCCGGGCGATTCCTGATGCCATAGCCAAAGCTCCCATGCGCCCCTTCAAAACCTGTGTTAGATGTACTCACGTGGCCATTGAGGTCTCCTCCTATGAAGAGCTTCTCGCCAATCGGTACACTCCTAACCATGTCTTCCAGGCCTTCCCAGAACTCCCTCTTGGTGTTCTCATTGTGGCCTACTTGCGGGGCATACGCGCTGATAACATTGAGAACTAAGTCCCCAACTACCAGCTTGACCAGGATAATCCGGTCCCCACGTCTCTTGACGTCTACCACTCCATACTTGAGGCTCTTGTTGATCAAGATGCCTACGCCATTTTTGTTTTCAGCCGTCCCCGTGTACCACAGCTTGAAGCCAATATCCTCCACCTCCTTTGCCTTCTGTCCCCTCCATTTGGTTTCTTGGACGCAAAGGATATCAACACCTCTCCTCACCGCTGCATCAACTAGCTCCCGAAGCTTCCGTGTTAGAGACCCTATGTTCCAGCTACCTAAGCGAATCCTCCTAGGCTCGGCTAGCTTCCTTACCCTTCGCACTCTTCGAGTCAAATGCGAAGACCCTTGCTCATTTTCCACTACATCCGGGCGCCGATGTAGCGCGCAACTAAGGATGCGACGACCTGATCCTCGTTCACTTGCCACCGTATCCGGATCAAGTTACGGCGCGCCACCAGGGGGGTGACGGCCCGGCCCTTGCCCATTTGCCACCACACCCGGGTATCGATGTGGCACGCTGCTGAGAGGGTTACGCCCAACGAAAATCTTTTGGGCTTCATCTCCATAAGAGTGGCTGAGTTTTTACGTTGGCTCACCAAGCCTATCACAACCCGGGCTTGGGACCGGCTATGTTGAGACAACATAGACAGTTATGTGGCAGTCAATAAAGGTCACAAAAGTACTTTGCACCACTAACCGACACCACAGGACTTGTCCATACTTCGGAGTGAATAAGCATGAATAGGGTTATATTTCTAAGTCCCTTGCTCACAGAAGACGTCCGCGTGTGTTTTGCAAACTCACACAAATATCACATTTCAGCTTGTTCTTATCTACTCCATGCATTACGTCAGGAAACAACCTGTACGTTTTATCAAATGGTACATCCCCTGTTCTGCAGTGATGTTCCATCGCCACAGACTCTCTTTCTTCCACAATTGCCGCAAACACTGAGCCGCATCTGACCAAGCCCCTCACGGTTCATGTACCAGAGTCCCCTATTGCTTATTCCAGCCCCCATCCTCCTTCCAGTCGGCCTGTCCTGAATCAAGCACATTCCTCTGTCAAGTGTTATCCTACAGTCCACCTGTCGATTAGAGCACTAAGGGACATCAGATTGACTGGGAAAGCTGGCACATGTAGGACTGAAGATAACTTAATGGCAGGTGTACATTGAACTGTCCCAATACCCTTAATAGGCTGCAATGTCCCACCAGCTGTACATATAGTGCTACTTTGAGAGGGAGTGTGCTGATCATATGACTCAAATTCCGTGAAGTCACTAGCAACATGTTGAGATGCACCAGAGTCGAGTGCCCACTCCGGATCAGTTCCGTGAGCAGCTATTGTGGCCTTTTCAGTGTTGCCTTAATTTGTACAGATAAAATGAGCCAAACTTGGAAGACTAGCGTCCTCCTGGCTATCATGTTGTTCGATCTCACATGTATCCTCTACTTCCTGCATCGCTTCGCCGAGGGGAAACAACAAAGCACATGTGTGCTGTCACATACTTGCTGGTTGCTGCACATGTCCACAGCAAACCAACGCCATTCGCCATCGCCTCCTCTGCCTCGTGCAGCTCACACCTGCCTGGCACATGTGTCCTCTTCAGGTCATGGTCTCTTCCTAGCCTTTCATCTCCTACACGCCTTCCTCTTTCCTCCTCTGCGTCACACGAACATCCATCATCCAGCCGCACCGAATCCATGACCTCACCACCTGCCATATTCCTCCCAGGCAGCCACACACAGCAGCTAGCCCTCCTCGAATAACTGCATGCAGCAGCAACACCTCCAACAGAAGCAGCAGCAACACAGGCACCACCAGCTCCTACTCTACACTTCAAGACAGCAGCAGCAGTAGTTCAGCCCTCAGGAGTGCAAACCAGCAGCAGCAGCAAGAGAAACATCAGCAGCTCCTCCTTTTTCACTAAATCAGCACAGCAGCAGCAGCAGCTCTTAACAGATGCCCTCAGCAGCAGCAGAACCAGTCGCACTCAATCTTTCCTTCTCCACTGTTTTTCTTCTCCCCTTCTTAGCAGCTCCAGCAGTTCCTCACACACACACCACCGCTCCAGCAACAAGACGAGTCAAACTCAAGCCACCGGAGAAGAGAAGAGAAGAGGAAGATGTCGGGCCACGGCCACCAGCGTTCCCCACAGCGCGCGTGCAGCCACGCCGTGTGCTCCTCACCAGCCGCCTGCCCGAGCTCTCCTGCTGCATGCCGCAGCTGCCACGCCGTCGTGCAGGTCCGCCACTGCCTTCCCCCTTCCCGTAGGGCCCTGCTGTCGCCCGCGACTAGGCCGCCTCCTGGTCCGATACCATGTTAAGAGAGGAGGAGAGGCGTACCCCGTGGCTTCAGTGTGGTGTAGCGGCGTTTAGCTCCAGACAGGATCGAGCTCCTCTCCTTCTAGGTCGAATACCTCTCTGGGGTATGGACCTGGGCCTCTTGGGTATTGTGCTTCGAATTTTGTATGGGGTTGCTGTTCAATTGTGCATATAAAGGAAAAGGAGCCGAGGGAAGACCAAGGGATTGATCTAACAAAATATACTGCCGAGCAAATAGTTCAGTGTGATGTGATTGAACTTCAACCACGGCCACCATCCTGCAGCTTGAGGAGAAGCTGCTAGTCTGGGAAGGGTGTAGTGTTGTGGACACTAGTACGGTGTATGCGGCCGGCAAGAGGGCCAGGGATATTGCAGCAACAGCAGGTCATGTGCTGGGGAAGGAAAGGACAAGAGTCCTTTAGGGAACGACATTGTATTAGGAAGTTTAGGACTAGGAGTTTAATTCATTAGGAAGTCATATTGTGTTAGGAAAGGTCAGTGGCCTAAGCATCCACTATATGGGATAACTACCGTGCTGAAGATAGCCAGACGGCATGGCTGCGACGAATTGGGTAGACATAGGTTGGGACAGGAGAATAAACTGGAGAGATAAGATTGATTGTTCTTGCTTGCCTTAACCCTAGATACATGTCATCCTTTTTGTGAATCAAGTTCACAACAGTGAGAGTTTCCTTCTCATATTTCACATTGCATTACTTGTGAATATATGGAGTTATGTTTTGAAACTGCTGATGAGAGTACTGTATTGATGCTACAGGTCAGCAGACGTGACAATCAAAGTCCAGGTAATTGGTTTTCTCAATACTATTATCATTTTCTAATCTCCTTTCTTTTCCCCATCAGTTGAATGGTTAAAATTTGGCACTGTTAACTTTTTTTTGCGGATGTTTTGGCACTGTTAACACTATTTGTATTTGCAGGATATGTTAAACAGGATGCACTAAGTATTGAATTGGCTGAGCAGCAAATTCTGGTAATGTTATGTTCCAAATAAACTATTCTCCTAAATGTTCAGTAGGAAATCGTTAGTAAAATGTTGCAAAAATCTAGTGGATATTATCAATTTCTAACCACTGTTCCTGTACTTGGCTATACGAGTGGATTCTCTACCCAGCACGACCTCTATGTCATTGGATGTTCTCCATCTCACATTGGCAACTAACTACTTCAAGGTCTTGTTACTGGTCATGTGCGTGTGCCACGTGGCCACAGAGGTGGGGCAGATAGGTACTGTGAATAGCTGGTCATCAGCTGCAATTTGCATAAAAACGATCAACTAAAATGGCATCAAGGGAAAAATAGTCGAATAAAAAAACTTTGTCAAGAATCTATCACACAGCTTAATCAAATTGGCTGAAGAATCCATCACATATTCACACACAGCTAGTCCAGTCAAACTATTGAATTCATGCACCAGCCGATTACTCCAAAAATCCAAACTGATAGAGAACGGCGGGCAATATATTTCAACACAAACCAGATCCACAGGAGCAGCCACGCAAGTTACCAGCATGGTTCCACAAGCTCAGCCCCTGCCCACCTAGTCCAGGACTGCTGCTGAGCCTTCACTCACCAGGGCCTCATGTCAGGACTGTACCTGTCTCGACAAGGGCCTGATATATTACAGTGCCGGTTCAGTTTGTCCAAGCACCTATCAGCCGTCGATCTACGATCTAATGGAAGCTGGAGTCGCGTACTGTCTCGACTTGGGCGGATGTTGGCTGCAGCTCGTTGGCTTTGTATGGCAGCTCAATATTCAAGTGGTCTGATCCGGTCCCCCCCTGGTGTTGGACCTCAGAACCTGTTGGAAAATGTCAGGTTAAAGGTTTGGCCCGCACCTCCCTGGTAGGGTAAAGGGTAACATTTAGGTTCTAGGTTCGGCCCTACCACCTGCAGCTTGTGCTGGGAGCACAATACACTAGTACAGCAGCTTTGTGCTAAAAAAGGGGAGTGCAACAACTAAATCATGACCTGGATTAAGGGCGAAAGACAAAACAAAGAAGGCCACAGGGCTAAAAGGGGCTTGTGCTGAATTTAGAAAACGAACACCTCATGGTCAATGGCATCTTTCTGCTCTCGGCTTGCCATTTGCATCCCGTGCCGGTCGATGTCAATAGCTATGGGAAAGACTTGCAGACCAGCAAGAGAGGAGAGGCGAATTGGAGAGGAACCAGCAGGTGCGCGTGTCGGTGGGAGAGAGGAGAGGCAGAGATGGTAGAGGAACCAGTGGGGACGTGCCGATGGGAGAGAGAAGAGGCAGATGGTAAAAAACCTGCAGGGTGTGTGCCAGTGTGCTTACTCCGGTGACCGGCCGGCTACCTGCGATCTGCATCTTGCGACGGTGGTGGCGGCGGCGGCTGTGTGTTGCGGGACCCTGGGGTCATAAGGGTTAGTCCCTACTGGAACCTACTGGTTTTGCGAGCCAGAAGGTTACCCTATTGGTAACAAACCCAGGTGCAGCTCACCAGGGCCAATGGGCCGAACCAGACCACGTGAATCTTGAATGGCAGCACCGATGCCATCTTCCTCTCCGGCTCACACGAGCTTCAGCAAACTCCCAAGAAACCGAAGTCCAAACTAGTTACATGTATTTAATTGGACATTTGATCTGTAATTTTTCACCCTTGTGATGATGTCTAATGTTTTACCCATTCTTTCTTTTCAATTACCCATTCAAGTTATAACACCTTGCTAATCAACAATACTTTGATGAAAACGGGTAACAACTGGGATATGACATCTCACAGTTTTCAGCTTACAATTGTGTACATTTCAGCTTCTTGCACGGCAACAAGCACAAAGGGAAGAAGAATTGAGTCAGTCACATAGGCATATCTTGGCGCTTCAAGTCAGTTTCAGCTTAGCAGACATTTTCGGTGGTTTTGTTCTTTCATTTTTGGTGTGAACTAAATTTTTCTTTGCATTGTTCAGCAAGAAGTTGAAGATCTTGAGCGTGAAAACCGTCTTCATGATCAACAGGTGACTTTGAATCTTTCCTTTTCACACCCAAATTAGTTGTGTAGCCTTGATTGGATGTGCTGATTAATTTAAAAACACAAGATGATCATTCTAGTCATGGTATGTTAAATATGATTTAGTTTTGCAAAATGTGTACCGTATTTTCCAAATATAGTGTGGTATGTGTGTTGACTTTATTCATGGAGTAAAATCAGCAAAACTACGTGTATAATGAACTATCACAAAACTGCACATTGAAGTTTTCATTTCACTAAACTACACATGGATTTTATCGGTGAACCCCTCATGGCTGGTGCCTGCTAGTGAATGTATTGTCATCAGTCACGGGGTGGGCAGGGCAGGGCAGGAATTGAAATCAATTATCTACGACCATATTATAAAATATAGTTTAAGGGGGAGGCAGCTCAGGCTTTCCATATAGTTTACGTGTGAGGCAGCTCCAAGGAGAGGGTTACTATGGAGGACTCTTGGGAGGAAGGAGGAGATACAAACAATATGTCGATTAAGATGCCGACTTGCGTTTGGAAGGTGGCTTCAGAGGAGTTTGGGGTAACCAGGGGAAGTCAAAGCGAAGCTAAAGACACCTGGAGGTGGAACAATGATGTCCAGAAGGCTATTAAGGAGAAGAAAGATAGTTTCAGACACCTATACCTGGATAGGAGTGCAGACAACATAGAGAAGCACAAGGTGGCAAAGAAGACTGCAAAGTGAGCTCTGAGTGAAGCTAAGGGGTAGGGCATATGAGGACCTCTACCGACATTTAAACACGAGGGAGGGCGAAAGGGACATCTATAAGATGGCCAAGATCTGAGAAAGGAAGACGAGGGGTGTCAAACAAGTCAAATGCATCAAGGATGGAGAAGATCGACTTCTGGTGAAGGATGAGGCGATCAAGAATAGATGGCGACAATACTTTAACAAACTGTTCAGTGGAGAGACTGAGAGCTCCGTCATTGAGCTGGACTACTCCTTTGATGATACCAACATGCGGTGAATCCAGGGAGGCTTGAAAAAGGATTAAAGGAGGCAAGGCGATGGGTCATGATTGTATCCCAATTGAGGTGTGGAGATGCCTTGAATACAAGTAATATGGCTAACTAAGCTTTTCAACCTCATTTGACAAACAAGATGCCCGAAGAATGGAGGCGGAGTATATTAGTACCAATCTTCAAGAATAAGGGGGATGTTCAAAGTTGTGCTAATTACCATGGAATTAAGCTGCTGAGCCATACAATGAAGCTATGGGAGTCGTTGAGCACCGCTTAAGAAGAGGAGTGACCAAAAATTTGTTTGGTTTCATGCCTGGGAGGTTGACATGAAAGTCGTTTTGTTGGTACGACAACTTATGGAGAGATACAAGGAGCAAAAGAAGGACTGCATATGGTGTTCATTGACATGGAGAAGGCCCAAGGAAAGATACAGTGAAATGTCATGTGGTGGGCCTTGGACAAACACTCGTCAAAGTGTTTGAACAAGTGATGGCAGACACTGATACTTACAAAGAGCATACTTTGTTGGTGAAGTCCCAACAAAGTGCATTACCCTCATCAAGGACATGTATGATAATGTTGTGACAAGTGTTCGAACAAGTGATGGCGACACTGATACTTACAAATTAGAATAGGACTTCACCAACGGTCAACTTTGAGCCCTTATCTTTTTGCTTTGGTGATGGATGAGGTCACAAGGAATATACAAGGAGATATCCCATGGTGTATGCTCTTTGCGGATGACGTGGTTGCTAGTCGACGATAGTCGGACAAGGGTTATTAGAAAGTTAGAGCTATGGAGACAAACTTTGGAATTGAAAAGTTTTAGGCTTAGTAGAACTAAAACTGAGTACATGAGGTGCGGTTTTAGTGGTACTAGGCACGAGAAGGAGGTTGGCCTTGATGGGCATGCGGTACCACAAAAGGACACCTTTTGATATTTGGGGTCATTGCTGCAGAAGGACGGTGATATCGATGAAGATGTGAGCCATGGAATCAAAGCCAGATGGAGCTACTGGCGTCCTCTGTGACAAGAGAGCGCCACAAAAGCTAAAGGGCAGGTTCTATAGGACGGTGATTCGACCTGCGAATTTTTATGGCGCAGAATGTTGGCCAACTAAAAGGCGACATGTCCAACAGTTAGATGTAGCAGATATGCGTATGCTGAGATGGATATGTGGCTTCACAAGAAAGGCCCGGTCCGGGATGATGATATATGTGATAGAGTTGGGACTTGGGGTAGCACCAATTGAAGAGGAATTTGTCCAACATTGTCTGAGTGGTTTGGGCATGTACAACACAGGCCTCCGAGCGCCCGGTGCATAGAGGAAAGGCTTTGGTTAGGAGAGATCAGGTTAGACCAAAACTTGACATGGGGGAATCCGTTCTGAGAGACTTGAGGGATTGAAATATCACCAAAGAACTAGCCTTGGACAGGGGTGAGTGGAAGTTAGCTATCCACAGGCCAGAACCATAACTAGGTTTCAAGATCTCATGGGTTTCAACTCTAGCCTACTCCAACTTGTTCGGAATTGAAAGGCTTTGGTGTTTTATAACATACCACAGTTGATATGGAAAATAATGGTCTCATAAACAAAGTTTCTTCAATTCATGTCGCAACTTTTTTGTGAGTTTGATTTAATTGTCAAACACTGCCTGTCTCCTAGTTAGCTGGAGTTCTGATTACCGCAATAATAAAACAAGCAGAATAAAAAGCACAATCAACATAATTGAGCTTGGCATGAATTAGCCTCAGGTGCAGGCAAAAGCCAAGTGGTTTTAGTTCTGTGGATTATGACCTTCAATAAGTAGTTTTCTGAATAAAATCTTCATTGTATACTTTTGTGACAGTTTTCCATTATATCTGTTGTTTTTTGTGGAATTAAATCATATTTTTATACTGTTGTTCCTAATTCTGAAGTACCGCTCAAGCCTATTTGTCTCCAACAGTAGTTCTGCAGTAACTATTACTCAGTGTGCTGCACTCAAGTGATATGGAAGTCATGCTCCTATATTATCTGTTCCTTGATGCTGTTCTGGTCAAATTTTATTTATCTAACTAACCTTGCTGAAACTGATAGTGAAAACTTTGGTGTGAACTGTTGTCACATTATTCGTGATGTGATTAACTTTCGGGTCATTATTCTTTGTTATACATTCTTAGAAGTATGAAAGATGTCCTATTCTTATTTTATCACGTGAACATTGGAGTGCAGTAGGCTAATAGAAGCTTTGTCTCTAGGCCATTAAGTTGCACAATATTCCTAGTTCTGTGGGATTCTCGTGGAATCCAGCGATGGGAGTCAGTGAAGTCATGAATATGTAACAACAGTTTATGTACATGTATTGTGTACTCCCTCCGTCTGAAAAAAACTTGTCCCTAGCTTGGTTCTCAAATGGATGTATCTAGCACTAATTTGGTGCTAGATACATCCATTTGAAGGACAACTTTTTTTGGACAGAGGGAGTACTGTTTAATCATTTATAATTGATTGAACAAGACACATGCTTCCTGCATTTCAAAAAAATTATATTCATATAGTTTGTGCCCCCTTCCCCTTTTGCTATTCGGTCAATGCAGTGATGAGTTGAATAAAATACAGAACTAAGACCTTATATTTAACAAAAATATCTTTCACCCTTTTTGTGTTCAGATGAAATTTGTAATCTTTACATGACTTGTTCTTGGTGCGAGGCCTTCAGTTGGATGCCTGATCTATTGAAATTCTGTATTTCAGGAAGCAATGTTGAAGGCTGAGCTTCGGAATATGGAGAGATCACAAAAGCGAGAAGGAGTAGATATGACATACCTAAAAAATGTAATCTTAAAGCTTCTTGAAACAGGTATCTGGAACTTTTTATTGCTTATTTTGCTGTTGATTGACAGATGATATGAAACATCGACTTGGTATCTTTTACACAGGGGAGGTGGGGGCCTTGCTGCCTGTGGTTGCGATGCTACTACAGTTCAGCCCTGACGAGGTACTTGTTACTCATAACTAGTATATATAAAATGTTTTATCTTAGTGTCCTAGCTTGTAACCTCTGATATGGTGTTTAATTAGTACTCCCTCCGTTCCAAAATAAGTGTCTCAACTTTAGTACAACTTTGTACTAACTACAAGACACCTATTTTGGGACAGAGGGAGTACAAATTAGCTCTAGAAGGCCTTAGATCCTATGTTATTCTAGCACATGGTTAAGTTACTCAAATATTAAGGTCACAGGGAAGTGTTTTATTCGGATAACACTGTTGAACATCATGTGACATGTCTATAGTGTAGAATTGAAGAGTACATTCTAGACTGGACAGTTATAATTCCTATAGCATAATATAGATATTAGAAGCCACACTTAGGAAAACCCCATCCTTCTCAAACTTGTACTCAGCATATAAGCATTAACTAACTGTCATTATGATTATGGTAGAGTTGTTCATCTAATCACCTTGAACAAGGACGTGGGTCTATCATCTATGGATTTCTGCTTCCATCCTGCTGACATGGGTTCAGTTTTGGGAGTGTTTTTTTGTTGTTGTTACAAGTACTAAGAATTTATCTTGCTTCCATGCCCGGTATAAAGTTTTCAATGATATCTTGGTTGGAAATTATCTCCAACAGGAATGACTGTTATAAGACTGATATTAAAATACCAATTATGCCAAGTTGACATTCTTAACCTTGGCAGCTCAATAAATGCCAACATGGCGTCCTCTCAAATGTCGCTTCCTTACCAGCTACAGCATTGTCAGATGGTGGATCGACACCAAACTCATTCTTCGGAAGATTCACATTCTAATACCGGTGCAAGATGTTGGTTTTGATTATCTATGTTTTAGCGGAGGTAGATTTACATTCATGGGGTGATCCAAAATCCCAGCGATTTTACTGATTGTGAAAGGTGTCATTCTTTTGTTTGCATGCTTCTCATCTCTTCTTACCTTTCGTAAAGTAGTGTATATTATATAAATAGAAAACCATAACTATCTATATATGTACTTTCAATACAAGCATTCATTCTCAAAGGGAGCATTATTTTTATTTCTCACTCTGGATATTTAGATTCAAAGCCATTGCACTACGAGACGCCGACAGATCCTGGCTTAATTGTCTCTCCTCTAGTCTTGATCCCCTCTTGTAATGTACTCCCTCTGTCCCATAATGTAAGACGTCTTACATTATGGGACGGAGGGAATACTTCCTTATGAAAATGTTTTATATTATGGGCCGGAGGGAGTAACAACTATGAGCGGTAATATATTCAGGTGCGGAAGCTCTCTCTCCCGGTGACCGTTCAAGAAAGGTAAGGTGGTAAAAAAAGGAAAAGAAATAGTGGGATCCACAGGTCATGGTTTTCGTTCAAACTGTTGTACACGTATGAGCATTCTAGAATCATGCTAATTTGGAAATTTTGGATTTAGTGGCCTATGTGTGTTATGAGCATTCTAGAATCATGCTAATTTGGAAATTTTGGATTTAGTGGCCTATGTGTGTTTTCTAGAATGAGCACTGAATACTAGTAAAATTGCAGTATTATCATCTTTATGATTAGTCTACGACCGAGCTGTTTAATATTGAACATACAATTATATGACGAGGGAAACTTGGTTCTGTTCTAACACTTCCACCATTCAAGAGTTGCATTCATGGGCTTATAATTCCAAAATTTGTTTTTTCTCCATGTTTTGGAGAAAATCAGACCTCCAGTAGCCTAGCCTAGCCCCGCTCCCCTTGCCCCCGCCATCGAGGGTCGCCGCCCGCCACCCCGGTGGCGGCGTCCACCAGCCCGCTGCCGGGCCGCCTGCCCGGCGCCCACCGCCTCCGCCCGGGCCACTCCGGCCAAGGTCGCACTGCGAGACCCTTCCCGTCTCGTGCCATGGCTAGCTCACTGCTACTGGGAGATGTGTCCTCGTCGGAGGATGAGGGACTCGACCGCTCGCGCTCCTACTCTACGAGGTCCCGAGGAGCTGCTCGCCGTCGTCTGCCCCTCTTTGCCCCGCCGTTCCCCGTGCGGCTGCGCCCGCTCCTCGCTGGCTCTCCAAGCCCTACGCCGTCCCAGGCCCCGTGCTTGGCCCCATCGTCGTCAGTCAGGCTGCAAGTGGGATGAGACGCGGGAGTCCCACATAATGTCGCATCAACCCACATAATTATGTGGGATTAAGTGGGATGTCCACATAAAAATAATTGGGACTATGCGGGTTGTCACATACCCACATATTCTGAATGCAAAAATTGAAAATACAAAAAGTACATGTCAGGATACAGCAAGTTCATACTGTTTACTCTCCATGTATTAAGACTACAACCTGTCAGGATACAACAAGTACATAATCTGAATGCAAGATAAATTGCATTAATACAACCTGCCATCCTTTATTTGCAGCAAGACTAAAGACAAAATCAATTGCGCTAAAACTAGAGGCTAATACAAGTTGAATTTTTCAGCTCTTCAAGATCTTCCATCACCTGCCATCCTTTCTTTGCAGCAAGACTAAAGACAAAATCAATTACAATAAGACCAGAGGCTACAGCAAGATGAATTTTTCAGCTCTTCAAGATCTTCCATCACCATCAACATGTCATCCTTTCTTCAAGTAGCAAACTAGCAACCCATATTTCCTGTCAAAAATATGTCCGTCAGTCCATTTGCATCATAAGAATCCATTTTACAGGATAACTTAGGACATTACAAGAAACATTGGAAGTCAAACAAGTAGCAAAGTAGAAACATTCAACTTTTCTTCGAGCAGGGGCGGATGAACATTTTGCAGTAATAAGAATGTTGCTTGTTGCACAAGAGCTTAAATGATTCAAGGCAAGCACTACATATACCATGATCTTCTTCATCTGTCTCCAATGATACGCCTTTGTATTTTTCTCGATCTGCAAAATACAAAACACATAAATTATTAGATTAACTATGGTTATCAATTTTTGTGAGCAATAAAAGAAAGCCTTACTAACCATCGCTTCTCACCAATCTTGTAGGCAAATCAAAGCTTGACGGTGGAGCAAGAAAGATCGCTCCTATAGTCGCCGGCAATGCGTCCTCCGTAACTAAAAGCGAGACTCGGATGGCACCGTGGACGCCTTGAAATAGCCAATATGTCGCGAGCAATCGTAGAGAGTACCGGATACTTGGGAGAGTTGATTTTCCACCATTCTAATATGTCCAACTCTTTCTTCCGTGGATACAACTCCTCTTTCAAATAATCGATCCAGCTCATTATTTGCTTGTCCTTTTTGCAACGGATATAATGATCCCACTCTGCAAGTGGATCATCGCCTTCTTCATCCTCCTCGGCACCGGGACTCCCACAATCTTCTTGTTGGTGATGAACAGGAATCTCTAGAGAGTAATGATCGAAAAGCTTTTGGATTGCTTTCTTTAATTTAAGCATCCATTTATTGGCTTCAATTTCACTTCCAAAGTCTTTTAACATATATTCAAGTAGATCAAACTTAAACCTTGGACCAAATACAACCGAACACAAATCGACTTGTAGGACTCCTTCCAATACTTCTCTAACTTTATTTCCATTTGCTGCACCATATGCGCAATGATGGTGTTCTTACTTGATGACTCTCTCTTCAAGATCTTCTTAATCTTACATAGCTGGGGGAAGTAGAGATGACTAGTCGGATACTTCGATCCGCAGAGAAGTTTGGTTGTCGTGTAAAATCCTTTTAGCAATTTGCATGCAGATTCAGCCATTTCCCATTCAATAGGTGTTGGACAAAACTCAGATTCCTTGTCTTGCTGCCCTAAGGCATCAAATGCACTTCTAAATGGTATAGCTGATTCAAGCATCAAATATGTGGAATTCCAACGAGTTTGTACATCTACGTAGGCTGCCTAACAAAACAACACCCCACTTGATTGATTACACAAAATAAAACTGCTATATCCTCGAAGGGCCCGGAAGCACGTCTCTTCTCCCGTGAACACAATAAAGCTATTTAGTTAAGAAGTCAAAGATCAATCAAGACTGATGCTGTTTCACAATAGTAGTAAGAGAAGATAACGATACGGTTTATCGCTTGGAAACTCCAATTTTGTTTCATATGAGACAAGATACAGGCCTGATGAGTTAAGTCTATTTGAACTTACCTGCTTTTACGATTTGAAGTTTCCAAATATCGTGCACATCCAAAGATAAAGAGAAGTTAAATTTTGAACAGATCAAGAATGGCAAGGAATTGCTTCCAGAACAACGACACAATGAACCGCAATGTAAACCGCAATGTCGATAAAGCTGTGCTTCCAAATACTAGTCAATAAGGTCCTTCTCTTTCAGTTACTATACAGGCTGCTTATAAAGGCTCTTACTCACAAGGCGATGGCACTAAGCAGCGAAGACATGAAATTTCTTGAAACATCTCCGTCCCTACTCCTCGGCAGCAAGAGTTTCAAGTATTTTGATTATTATTACTCCAGTTTGGTGCCCTGCGTCATTTCTATCTTTCAGAATGTATAAGATGGAATGCTACTGTTAATTCATCGCTGATATATATTCATGGATTCATGGATTCAAAAAATGTTTGCAAATTAAATAAGTTCCCAAATTCAAAAAATGTTCACAAACTTAAAAAATCATAGGAGCTTAGTATCTCTATAGATGGAACTCATAGATATCTTTTTCACTCTAGCATTCTCCAATTATGCACGCATTCAGATTAGATTAAATCATACAGTATCACATATGTAGTCAACCGAGCATTGACATTTTCTTTTCCTTACGACCCCTGCATTTACCAAAGATTGACATACAGTAGCAATGGATAAGGAGACTGGATTCTTTTGAAGTACATTAATATCGTTGTGACATTGTTTAATTTGCTATCGCTAGGTAATCATTTAGTAAAGGCGTCAAGCCACTAGCTAGCTACAACATCTTGGACCCAAGAATTGAACTCCTCCACCGCGGCACCGCCCCACTCCATTACTCTATTATCTCAAAAGGAAAAGCAAACACAATTATTGATGTGCATTCTACAAGCCCAAACTCATCTAAGACATGGTCACCTCTCTCATCTAATGAATCATCAGTTTCCTGCTGCTTGAAGGACATACAATTGGCCTCAACCTCGTGGTTTCACAAGAGGGCGAGAACTAAATGAGAACCGAAAGATGACATTTAGGATAAGAAGTTGAGATGATGACCGGCTGAAGTTGAGCACCATGCTTCAGAGGCCAAGAAGGCAAGAACACATGTGGCAATTCTACAGATCCACACTGCTTTGAAAGCAAATACAGCACAGAGATCCACTAGATTCACAGTAGAATTAAGATTGAAAGGATTGCATCTTCACCCGGTCTCACAAGGCCGGATCTCAAGGGGTAACTGATAGCTACCTTGGCGGTGTTCTTCTTGGACAAAGAAGAATCTTCTTCTTCTTGCAGGAGGTCGCTTCTTGAAAGCATCGGCTGGTGACAACCATGGTGGTGGTGACGGCGCTACTGGGCGGATATGGAGGAGGTGGATGGTTGCTCTGGTCCCAAGCGGTGGGGAGTTGGAAGGCGGCGCCCAGACACCGTGGGGAGGTGGGCCATGGCCGCGGTGCGATTGTGGGAAAGGTGGACGGCCTACCGGTGCGGGTAACGATGGAGGTCGAAGGTGGCGTACGGCATCCATGGAGATGATGGATGTGGGCGCGCGGCTTCTATGGGGTAGGTGGATCGGCACTAGATCGGTCATTGGGAAGGTGGGCGGCAAAGACTAAGCCGGCCATGGGGAAGCGGCGGCGGCGTGCCTTATCCTAGCATCGTTAAATGCGAAGAGGGAACGAGGAAGACAGGAAGAGGGAATTAAGTGGGTCATACGTGGAAAACGCGTGGGTCAAAAAGCCCACATCCTAAGTCGCAGGTTACGCGGGCGTCCACGAGCACAAATTAAGTGGGTTTTTATGCGGGCGTCGTGGACGGCCCGTGTCCACTTGCAGCCTGAGTCGTCAGGGAGGCGGATCCCCCTCCGACCTCTCCCGGTGGCTGGCAGACCGCGGGCCGCAAGCGGCGCCGGCCGTGGCGCCGTCCGGTGCCTCCGCCCCTCCCCTCCATGAACATCTGCCCCGGCCTGCCTCCGGATTTGGCGGGGCTTTGCTTCAACTGCCTCAGCGAAGAGCACGTCGCCGGCATGTGCACCAACGAGCAGGTTTGCCTTCGCTGCCGCCTGCCTGCCTACCTGGCCCGGGAGTGTCGTCTCCCTCGCTCCCGTTCACCCCCGTCTGCTCCCGTTCGGTCGGTCCGCGAGCACCTTGGCCACCGCGATGGCCCCCATCTCTCTTCGCCCGCGCTGCCCCCCCCTCGCGCGTCCCCACGTCCTCTGCAGCGCGCCACGTCGGTGCACGCTCGCCTGGGAACTGCGGCCCACGCGGCCGGCAGGGATCTCTCGGAGCGCGGCGGCTCTGCTGGTGGGGCTGGGTGGCCGCAACAACGCGCCCCTCTGGAGCTGGCTCGCCTGGGCTCTGCTGTGCCTCTGGCCCGCATGGTGCCCTCGGAGTTGGCGCCGGAGGTGGGCGAGTCAAGCAGGAGGGGCCGGCGGGGCTCTCCGTCCTTGAGGCCGGAGCTGGAGCGTTGTGTGATCCCGCGCACGGCCGCGGTGGCGGCGGCCGAGGAGGCGCTGCGCTGGATTTTGGTCGCCGTGGTTATGGGCAGTAGGCCGCGGGTCGCGCCGAGCGCGGCCACCGCTGACGTGGAGGAGGCCGTCCCGGTGGCTGTGGAGGCGTTCACGGTGCATCGCTTCTGGCCGGCGGATTTCTTGCTCGTCTTCGACTCTCGGGGCGGCGCGTGATGCGGTGGCTAGCGTCGGCGAGGTGTGCGGGAGGGGCTTCTCCCCGAGGTTCTCCCCTGGAACCGGCAACTGCAAGCCACTCGGTAGAGGTTTCATTATCGCGTTCGGATCGACATGGTGGGGTTGCTGCCGCATGTCTGGAGTCGCGACACGGCTCAGATTGTGCTCGGCTCGGCGACGTGGGTGGAGCGCCTTGGTACTCTGACGGCGAGCCGTGCAAACCTGGGCAGCTTCGAGGCGTACGCTTGGACGGATGATCCATCCCTGCTGCCCAAGGAGAAAATTGTCCCGGTGGAGGAGCCCGACGAGGCGATGGAGGTGGAGCTAGCGGACGGCCTAGTCCTGCCGGCGGATGCGCTTGTGCCACTGGAGAAGACCATGCTGGAGTATGCAGTCAAGGTGCACTTGGTCACCACGGAGAACACGCTGGAGGGGTCTGGTCCTTCCTCCGGCGACGACGGGGATGACGGCGACGATGGTGGCTTCGACCTGCCCACGACGGACCCGAATGGCCCGGGCGGTGCGCGCAATGCACGCCGCTGCTTTACCTATTCCAGGGGCTCGCGTGATGGTGAGGGGGGCCGGCAGTGACATCCTGCTCGCCGCGGCGACACATTCGGTCACCGTAGGGTGGCTGCGGATTTGCCCACCACGGTTGCGCCCTGGACGCCGCGGCCTGCTCCGGGGACCGCTGCGATGGCGGTCGGCCGCGAGGTCGCCATGCCTGAGAGGCTGGTCACGGTGCTGACTGCGGCGGCTGTCGGCGAGGTGCCGCCGGACGTCGTCGGTGGCGAGGCGGAGGTGGTTCCCCCGGTCCGGCCGGTCCAGCAGCCGGCAGGCGACACCACGGGTTTGGGCGCTCCGGTGACGCAGGTGGAGATGGTGGCTTCCCAATCAGGGACGCCGGCGGCCATGGCCGTCGGGAATGTGGGGCCTGTGCAGGCTCCAAGGCTGGTTGACGTAGGAGGGCCGGTAGACGTGGCGGGGCCCGCGGATCAGGCCAGGGTCAGCAACCTGCTTTTGACCAGGGTGGAAGGCGTGCATCAGGCCGAGAGGATTCCAGAGTCCGAACCGGCCGATGGCTTCTCGACACCTGTCCCATGCGGGGCCAGGGAGGATCTGGAAAGTACGCCGCGATAGCTCGTGAGTGGCCCAGATCGGTGGCTGCTTTCGCCAGAGGATGGACCTGAGGAGCCCGGCGAGTTTCAAAATTTGAATCTCGCTTTATCAGCCTCCAACGCCAGTTGGGATTGCTCAGGACTGATTCGCGTGGCAGGCGGGCAGGTGGGCGCGCTCGACACCTTTGTCATCAGCCTATCAGGCTCGGTGGCCAGTAGTGCCCATTCCACGACACACTCGTCCACCTGTCTGCTGTCAAGGTTCAGGAAACGGTACGTGAAGACGGTGACGCCTGTCCTGTCCAGGCCGAGGAACACGAGGCAGAAAAGGAAGCGCAGGACACCTCCTTCCACGGTTCGGCGTAGCTTGAGGATCAATGGACGACTGGCAGGTGGCGCTTCGGTGAAAACCCAACAGTGCACACTCATGGTTCAGCTCGGGATCACACGTGAGGGAGAGGTTATCGATGAGGAAGCCATGCAGGCATACCTAGAGCTCTTTTCGAGGCCGCTCCAGCAGTCTCACATTGCGGTATTGTGGGGCTCTTCGGTTGGCAAGCGGACCTGCTGCCGCTTGGCCGGGATGTGAAGGGGGGTAGCATTTTAGATGCTGCTCGCCTGGTAGATAGATGTAGGTCTTTTCATATGGCAGATCCGAACCAAACGGTGGTTGTTGTTGGGGAACGCAGTAATTTTAAAAAAAATCCTACGATCACGTAAGATCTATCTAGGAGATACATAGCAACGAGTGGGGAGAGTGTGTCCACGTACCCTTATAGACCGAAAGCGGAAGCGTTTAGTAACACGGTTGATGTAGTCGAACTTCTTTGCGATCCAACCGATCCAAGTACCGAACGTACGACACCTCCACGTTTGGCACACGTTCAGCTCGATGACGTCCCTCGTGCTCTTGATCCAGTTGAGGAAAAGGGTGAGTTCCGTCAGCACGAGGCGTGGCGACAGTGATGATGATGTTACCGGCGCAGGGCTTCGCCTCAGCACTACGACGATATGATCGAGGTGTGTAACTGTGGAGGGGGCACCACACACGGCTAAAAGATCAACTTGTGTGTTCTAGGATGCCCCCTTGCCCCCGTATATAAAGGAGGGAGGGGGAGGCCGGCCAGCCAAGCTAGGTGCGCCGGGAGAAGGGGAATCCTACTAGGACTCCAAGTCCTAGTAGGTTTCCACCTAAAGGAGAAGGGGGAAGGAAGGGAGAGGGGGGCCGCGCCCCAACCCCTTGTCCAATTCGGGTTGGGCTTGGGGGGGGGGGGGGCACCTCCTGGCTCCCGCCTCTCCTTCCCACTAAGGCCCACTAAGGCCCATCAACCCCCCGGGGGGTTCCGGTAACCTCCCGGTACTCCGGAAAATACCCGAACTTCTCCGGAACTATTCCGATGTCCGAATATAGCCTTCCAATATATCAATCTTTATGTCTCAACCACTTCGAGACTCCTCGTCATGTCCGCGATCTCATCCGGGGCTCCGAACAAACTTCGGTTCATCAAATCACATAACTCATAATACAAATCGTCATCGAGCGTTAGCGTCTGCGGACCCTACGGGTTTGAACTATGTAGACATGACCGAGACACATCTCCTATTAATAACCAATAGCGGAACCAGGATGCTCATATTGGCTCCTACATATTCTACGAAGATCTTTATCGGTCAAACCGCATAACAACATACGTTATTCCCTTTGTCATCGGTATATTACTTGCCCGAGATTCGATCGTCAGTATCATTATACCTAGTTCAATCTCGTTACCGGCAAGTCTCTTTACTCGTTCTGTAATGCATCATCCCGCAACTAACTTATTAGTCACATTGCTTGCAAGGTTTATAGTGATGTGCATTACCGAGAGGGCCCAGAGATACCTCTTCGATACTTGGAGTGACAAATCCTAATCTCGATCTATGCCAACCTAGCAAACACCTTTGGAGACACCTGTAAAGCATCTTTATAATCACCCATTTACGTTGTGACGTCTGATAGCACACAAAGTGTTCCTCCGGTATTCGGGAGTTGCATAATCTCATAGTCAGAGAAACATGTATAAGTCATGAAGAAAGTAGTAGCAATGAAACTGTAACGATCATAATGCTAAGCTAACGAATGGGTCTTGTCCATCACATCATTCTCCTAATGATGTGATCACTTTCATCAAATGACAACACATGTCTATGGTTAGGAAACATAACCATCTTTGATAAACGTGTTAGTCAAGTAGAGGCATACTAGGGACATTTATGTTTTGTCTATGTATTCACACATGTATTAAGTTTCCAGTTAATACAATTCTAGCATGAATAATAAACATTTATCATGAAATAAGGAAATAAATAATAACTTTATTATTGCCTCTAGGGCATATTTCCTTTAGTCTCCCACTTGCACTAGAGTCAATAATTTAGATTACAAAGTAATGATTCTAACACCCATGGAGTTTTGGTGCTGATCATGTTTTGCTCGTGGAAGAGGCTTAGTCAACGGGTCTGCAACATTCAGATCCGTATGTATCTTGCAAATCTCTATGTTCCCTTCTGACACTTGATGACAGATGGAATTGAATCGTCTCTTGATATGCTTGGTTCTCCTGTGAAATCTGGATTCCTTTGCTAAGGCAATTGCATCAGTATTGTCCCAAAATATTTTCATTGGAGTGATCTCGGAGTGACAAATCCCAATCTTGATCTATGCCAACCCAACAAACACCTTCGGAGACACCTGTAGAGCATCTTTATAATCACCCAGTTATGTTGTGACGTTTGATAGCACACAAGGTGTTCCTTCGATATTCGGGATTTGCATAATCACATAGTCAGAGGAATATGTATAAGTCATGAAGAAAGCAATAGCAATAAAACTTAACGATCATTATGCTAAGCTAACGGATGGGTCTTGTCCATCACATCATTCTCCTAATGATGTGATCCCGTTCATCAAATGACAACACATGTCTATGGTTAGGAAACATAACCATCTTTGACAAACATGCTAGTCAAGTAGAGGCATATTAGGGACACTTATGATTTGTCTATGTATTCACACATGTATTAAGTTTCCGGTTAATACAATTCTAGCATGAATAATAAACATTTATCATGAAATAAGGAAATAAATAATAACTTTATTATTGCCTCTAGGGCATATTTCCTTCAGTTGTGGCATACTAGGGACACTTTGTTTTGTCTATGTATTCACACATGTATCAAGTTTTCGGTTAATACAATTCTAGCATGAATAATAAACATTTATCATGATATTAGGAAATATAAATAACAACATTATTATTGCCTCTAGGGCATATTTCCTTCAGTCTCCCACTTGCACTAGAGTCAATAATCTAGATTACATTGTAATGATTCTAACATCCATGGAGTCTTGGTGTTGATCATGTTTTACTCGTGGAAGAGGCTTAGTCAAGGGTCTGCAACATTCAGATTCGTATGTATTTTGAAAATCTCTATGTAGCGACCCGACCCAAATGGATCGAAGTCTCTATGCTTACGTGTCATCCCTCGATCGGTATGCTGATACACACAGTACTCGAGGAATTATAACAGAATTCAATCACACACTTTATTACATCGAGATCCTCAAAAGAGTACTTATTACAATAATATGGCCAAAGGCCATCTAAAACAAAGTAATCATGAAGCATCGAAGGTAAATGAGTCCATCCAACTCCACGGCAAACTGAGTGCAGAACAACGACCTATCGCACCTTTAATCTTCGTCGGAAAAGTCTGCAACATGAGACGTTGCAGCCGTGTAGGTCAGCACATGGAATATGTGGCATTTCACACCATAGAATAATAATGAAAAAAAAACTATCTCTATATGCAAATTTAGCTGGTGGAGGCTCTAAGTTTAATTTTTGCATAAAGCCAATTTTACCCTACAACAAAGGAATAAATTTTTATTTACTACTAAATTAAAAATGCCATTATTGAGAAGGTTCCTCCAACTCAATCCCAAAATTCCCAAGTTATTAGTAACCCAAAATTTCATTAAATAGAGTGATGAGATCAACCAATAATTCACTTCTAGATACTCAAGTTGTCCATAACCGGGGACACGGCTAATCATGATTAGTTTGTACACTCTGCAGAGGTTTGCACACTTTTTCCCACAAGACTCGACCCACCTACATGATCGGAAGATCGAGACATATCCTTTCAGAAGCGTTTGCCCTTAACCCTGGGTAGACCGGTACACCTACTTTCCCCTACATCAGCTAGTCTACCACGGAAAGAGGTCACACAACTTACTCAACTATGCCAGAGCCCATAATGGCTTGTGGCTGCACACGGAAGTTTCTAGGCATGAAAATATCTTATGATCCCTTTGAGCCTGGGTGGCGGACCTAGGGTAATCACACGGGTACTCCGGGATTCCCCTTGGGCAAGCACTGGTTTCTCTAGGTGCCCCAAAAATCCACCCAGATGTGTATTAAAGTTGCCACCTTATGTTGTCCCAAAATTATTATCTCTCACAACTTGCATGGATCACACATACCAATCCCCGTCTACGAGCATGGCTAAGCAATATATGATATAACGAATATTCCCGGGGTGATCAAAAGGTCATAGGTTCCTACCACATGAACTACATAGCATAACCACATGTTCCCAATCCTACTCATGCAATCTTTGAGGTTAAACTAATGCATAGTAAAAACTGGGTATTGAAAATTATGATCAAAGTGTGAACTTGCCTTGCCGACGTTCGTTGAACTGTAAATATTCAGAGTAGCAAGCTTCAAGATCTCGGATGATCTAAGCGTAAGCAAGCAATAACATATATAAGCATACAAGCAAAGATCCAAAAAGAAAACAAATGAAAGACTTCGAAAAACTCCAAAACATCCAAATAAAGTTTCTGTACAGAACGTAATTTTTATAGTAGCAAAAGTATGTGTGTTTGGGTTTAATAGAAAGTACACGTTACGAGCTTCGATTCGCAAAAAGAATCACCTAAAATGGAGTTACGAAACTCGAGTTACGGCCTAACAAAGTTTGAATTCAGATCTGTTTGAATTTAAATTTTAAAATTTTAAAAAATATTTTTCGTTTGGTTCTATGGATAGAGGGGATTTCTATGAACTAGTAGGAAAAAGAATCAACTAAATCGGATCTATAGACTAAAAGATATACAAGAAACAAGAATTGGTATAGAATCTGAGATTGAAACAAATACTGGAAAAAGAGAAAAAATTGGCCTGGGTGTTCACCGGACTTGTCGCCGGAGATGAGAAAGAAGGCGACTCCGGTGTGCTTCGACGAAGGACACGTGCGGGACGGTGAAGAGCAACGTGAGGCGGATCCGAAGAACAACACAATGGGTCGGTGTCGCCTCCTGGCGTGGTGGAGAAGCTGCCGGAATACACGAACTCCGGCGAGCAATTGGCGAGGTTAGGGAGGGAGATAGCTTTTGCAAACATGGGGCTTCGGACGAGGGGAACTAGGGAAACGCTCTGGGCTTTTATAGAGGGTCAGGGGAAGCCAGAGGAGAGCGGGGCGTTGCCGGAATTAATGTGTTTAATGGCTGCAACACGAAGTGCTCATCGTGGCCATTATGGTCGTCTTTGAGGCGCACTGGGGATGGGAGGGTCGAGGGAGGCGAGGGGTTCCATTCAGAGGCGTTTTGGAGCGGGGAGAGGAAGGGAGGGGTGGGGCGCTGGGTGGAAGATGTGTTGAGTGCGTACATCCTGCCTCTGCCATGAACGCTCCAGGAAGAAGATGACCAGGTTGGGTCATGAGAAGGTTGGGCCTATTGGGCTGCGGTTTTTTTAACTTTTTTTTACAGAAGCAATGAAACACCAAAAAATACAAATAAAAATTAGCGTAAAATCCCAGAAAATTCCACATAATTATATGGTCTTCTATATGACCTTGTGAACATTTATCTGGCCTAAAATGCAAGTTTTAAAAATAAACATTTTGCTAAACTAATAAAATAAATTGCAAATACAACCCAACAAATATATTTTGGTTCCAAATTCAATTTCCAATATTTTCTTTTCTGATTTTGAAGAAGTCATTTTATCTTCTCTCTTTATTTTATTTTTGATATAATGGAAATGATTTTTTTGGTGAAACCAAATTTGATCCAAACTCCCAACTTCGAAAAAACTCAAAATTGGTTTTTAGGGAAACTTCCAACTCTCTCTTTTGGTCCTTGAGTTGCTCAAAGTTCCTTGGATCAAAAATCAAATAAAACAATTGGAGGCAAAAATGCATAAATCATGGATGCATATGAATAATCTATTTATAAACATCCAAATTGAAAATTGGGATGTTACAAACCTACCCCCCTTAAGATGAATCTCGCCCTCGAGATTCGGGTTGGCTTGCAAAAAGGTGTGGGTGGTCCTGTCGGAGATCATCTTCTCGTTCCCAAGTGGCTTCTTCCTCAAGATGATGACTCCAATCAACCTTGCAAAACTTGATGACCTTCTTTGCGGGTAACCACGCTTGCGCTTCGAGAATCTTGATGGGCTTCTCCTCATAGGTCGATCACTATCCAACTGTATGGCCTCCGGTGGCAATCAGATCTCTCAAAGGAATATCGGCCATCTCCGCATGGCACTTCTTCAAGCGGGAAACGTGAAACACATCATGAACTCCTGACAAGGCTTCTGGTAATTCTAACTTGTAGGCAACTTCACCCATGCGTTCTAAAACTCTGTACGGCCCCACAAACCGTGGTGCTAACTTTCCTTTGACTCCAAATCGTTTAACTCCTCGAAGTGGCGACACACGCATATATGCTCTATCTCCGACTTCGTAGGTTACCTCCTTGCGTTTAGTATCGGCATAACTCTTCTGTCTGGATTGGGCTATTTTGAGTCTGTCACGGATCAATTTGACTTTCTCCTCTGAATCTCTAATTAAATCTTGTCCAAATAATTTATGGTCTCCAACTTCATCCCACATCAATGGTGTCTCGCACCTCCTTCCGCATAAAGCTTCGAAGGGGCCATTTTCAAACTAGCTTGATAGCTGTTGTTATATGAGAACTTCTGCGTAAGGCAAATTATCATCCCAACTAGATCCATAATCTAGCGCACAAGCTCTCAACATGTCCTCCGTAATCTGATTGACTCTCTCGGTGCCCATCCGTCATGCGGATGAAAGGTTGTAATCTTGAACTCTAGCACAGTACCCAAAGTTTCATGTAATCGATGCCAAAACTTTGAGGTAAATTGTGTTCCTCTATCTCGACACGATGGTCCTCGGAACTCCATGCAGACATATGATCCTGGTCATGTATATCTTGGCTAACTTAGCACTTGTATATGTGGTTTTCACGGGGATGAAGTGAGCTACCTTAGTCAAGCGATCAACCACTACCCAAATAGAATCATAGCCTGATCGGGTCCTGGGTAATCCTGTAATGAAGTCCATGCCAAGCTTGTCCCACTTCCAATCTGGTATTGGCAAGGGCTGAAGTAATCCTGCTGGTTTCTGGTGCTCTGCCTTAACCCTCTGACATACGTCACATACTGCAACATACTCGGCAATATCCTTCTTCATGCCTGTCGACCAGAAACTTTCCTTCAAGTCCAAATACATCTTGGTGTTGCCTGGGTGTATCGAGTAAGCCGAATCATGAGCCTCCTGAAGAATCAACTTTCTGATCTCTGGGTCATTGGGTACATAAATATGCTTCTCAAACCATAAGGTTCCATGTTCATCCTCACGAAATCCTTCTGCCTTTCCTTGGTTCATCCTTCCCTTTATCTCCGCAATACCTTTGTCTAACTTCTGGGCTTCTCGGATCTTTCCCAACAAAGTGGATTGAATTTCCATTGCGGCAACAAAACCTCGTGGTACTATCTCCAATCAAAGATCTCTGAGATCATCAATTAACTCCTGAGGTAATCCTCCTGCTTTGAGGGTATTGACGTAGCTCTTGCGGCTCAATGCATTCGCCACAACATTGGCCTTTCCTGGGTGATAGTGCAATTTCATATCATAATCCTTTATGAGCTCCAACCATCTTCTCTGCCTAAGGTTCAACTCCTTCTGTGTGAAGATGTATTTCAAACTCTTGTGATCCGTGTAAACATCACACCTATTTCCAATAAGAAAATGTCTCAAGGTTTTGAGTGCGTGCACTACGGCTGCTAACTCCAAATCATCGTGGCATAATTCTGCTCATGAGGTCGAAGCTGACGTGAGGCATATGAAACAACTCTTCCTTCTTGCATAAGTACACCTCCAAGTCCCTGACGAGAAGCGTCGCAATATACTTGGAAATCCTTACGTATATTCGGAAGAATTAGCATTGGGGCTGTGACCAAACGTTTCTTCAGCTCCTGGAAACTAGCCTCACATTCCTCGGTCCAATTAAACTTGGTGTCTTTCTTCAATAACTCTGTCATGGGCTTCGCGATCTTAGAGAAATTCTCAATAAATCTCCGGTAATATCCTGTGAGTCCAAGAAAACTGCGAATCTCTCCGACTGAGGTGGGTGCCTTCCATTCGGTGACGACTTCAACCTTGGAGGGGTCTACTGCTATTCCTTCTCCTGATATAACATGTCCAAGAAATCCGACTTCCTTCAACCAGAATTCGCATTTGCTGAATTTTGCGTATAATTGATGTTCCCTGAGCTTCTCAAGAACCAAGCGCAAATGTTCCTTGTGTTCTTGTTCATTCTTTGAGTAAATCAATATGTCATCAATGAATACCACAACAAACTTATCCAAGAACTCCATGAATACCTTATTCATCATACTCATAAAATAGGCAGGGGCATTAGTCAAACCAAAAGACATGACCGTATACTCATAGAGCCCATATCTCGTGGTAAAGATTGTCTTGGATATATCCTGTTCTCGAATCTTTAACTAGTGATATCTTGATCGAAGATCGATCTTGGAGAAAACTTTTGCTCCTTGTAGCTGGTCAAACAAATCATGGATCATTGGCAGAGGGTACTTGTTCTTAATCATCACCTTGTTTAGGGCACGATAATCTACAACCATTCTCAAGGTTCCATCCTTCCTCTCAACTAGAAGCACTGGGGCTCCCCAAGGTGATAACTCGGTCAAATATAACCTTTCTCCAATAATTCCTTAATCTGCTTCTTAATTTCCTCCAGATCATTTGCGGGCATCCGGTACGGTTTAGAGTGGATGAGAAATTAGAATAGAATAAGGGCCTAAAGAGAGAAATCACTACCCATATGTATATGATAGCTGGAAAACTCCAAATCAAGCAATTCACACAGATCACACCACACAAGCAAAACCTACAAATATGATCATATCCACAAGAGATATGATCTCTTCATACTACCGCAAATCATATGATCTCTTCATACTACCGCAAATCATTAGTTGGACTCAACTTGGTAGTGGTGGTCTAAACTAAATCTCCTCAAATCAAAGTCAACTCTAGCTTCTTCTTCTTCGTCAATGATGTCTTCATAGGTCATGGTATCATCGGGCTGAGCAACTTGGTGATGGGATTCAAAAACTATTTAATTAAAGTAGAGAAGAGATAGAAATGAATAGAGAAGAGTATAGACCAACGGATATATAAGGAAGTCGTAAAATAAAGTTTTCTTCCTATGGCTTTCCATTTCCTAGTGGTCGCGTCCTACAGTCAGCGTGTGCTCTGATACCATCTTGTAGCGCTCCGACCCAAATGGATCAAAGTCTCTGTGCTTACGTGTCATCCCTGGATCGGTATGCTGACACACACAATACTCGAGGAATTATAACAGAGTTCAATCACACACTTTATTACATCGAGATCCTCAAAAGAGTACTTATTACAATAATATGGCCAAAGGCCATCTAAAACAAAGTAATCATGAAGCATCGAAGGTAAATGAGTCCATCCAACTCCACGGCAAACTGAGTGCGAACAACGACCTATCGCACCTTTAATCTTACGTTGGAAAAGTCTCGCAACATGAGACGTTGTACCGTGTAGGTCAAGACATGGAATATGCTTGGCAATTTCACACCATAGAATAATAATGAAAAAAAACTATCTCTATATGCAAATTTAGCTGGTGGAGGCTCTAAGTTTAATTTTTGCATAAATCCAATTTTACCCTACAACAAAGGAATAAATTTTTATTTACTACTAAATTAAAAATGCCATTATTGAGAAGGTTCCTCCAACTCAGTCCCAAAATTCCCAAGTTATTAGTAACCCAAAATTTCATTAAATAGAGTGATGAGGTCAACCAATAATTCACTTCTAGATACTCAAGTTGTCCATAACTGGGGACACGGCTAATCATGATTAGTTTGTACACTCTGCAGAGGTTTGCACACTTTTCCCCACAAGACTCGACCACCTACATGATCGGAAGATCGAGACATATCCTTTCAGAAGCGTTTGCCCTTAACACTGGTATACCGGTACACCTACTTTCCCCTACATCAGCTAGTCTACCACGGAAAGAGGTCAGACAGCTTACTCTACTATGCCAGAGCCCATAATGGCTTGTGGCTGCACACGGAAGTTTCTAGGCATGAAAATATCTTATGATCCCTTTGAGCCTGGGTGGCGGACCTAGGGTAATCACACGGGTACTCCGGGATTCCCCTTGGGCAAGCACTGGTTTCTCCAGGTGCCCCAAACAATCCACGCAGATGTGTATTAAAGTTGCCACCTTATGTTGTCCCAAAATTATTATCTCGCACAACTTGCATGGATCACACATACCAATCCCCGTCTACGAGCATGGCTAAGCAATATATGATATAACGAATATTCTCGGGGTGATCAAAGGTCATAGGTTCCTACCACATGAACTACATAGCATAACCACATGTTCCCAATCCTACTCATGCAATCTTTGAGGGTTAAACTAATGCATAGTAAAAACTGGGTATTGAAAATTATGATCAAAGTGTGAACTTGCCTTGCTGACGTTCGTTGAACTGTAAAGATTCATAGTAGCAAGCTTCGCGCTCTGGATGATCTAGCGTAAGCAAGCAATAACATACATAAGCATACAAGCAAAGATCCAAAAAGAAAACAGATGAAAGACTTCGAAAAACCCCAAAACATCCAAATAAAGTTTCTGTACAGAACGTAATTTTTATAGTAGCAAAAATATGTGTATTTGGGTTTAATATAAAGTACACGTTACGAGCTTCGATTAGCAAAAAGAATCACCTAAAACGGAGTTACGAAACTCGAGTTACGGCCTAACGAAGTTTGAATTCAAAATTTAAAATTTTAAAAAATATTTTTCGTTTGGTTCTCTGGATAGACGGGATTTCTATGAACTAGTAGGAAAAAGAATCAACTAAATCGGATCTATAGACTAAAAGATATACAAGAAACAAGAATTGGTATAGAATCTGAGATTGAAACAAATACTGGAAAAAGAGAAAAATTTGGCCTGGGTGTTCACCGGAATTGTCGCCGGAGATGAGAAAGAAGGCGACTCTGGTGTGCTTCGACGAAGGACACGTGCGAGACGATGAAGAGCAACGTGAGGCGGATCCGAAGAACAACACAACAGGGTCGGTGTCGCCTCCTGGCGTGGTGGAGAAGCTGCCGGAATACACGAACTCCGGCGAGCAATTGGCGAGGTTAGGGAGGGAGATAGCTTTTGCAAACATGGGGCTTCGGACAAGGGGAACTAGGGCAACACTCTGGGCTTTTATAGAGGGTCAGGGGAAGCCAGAGGAGAGCGGGGCGTTGCCGGAATTAATGTGTTTAATGGCTGCAACATGAAGTGCTCATGGTGGCCATTATGGTCGCCTTTTGAGGCGCACTGAGGATGGGAGGGGTCGAGGGAGGCGAGGGGGTTCCATTCAGAGGCGTTTTGGAGCGGGGGAGAGGAAGGGGAGGGGTGGGGGCGCTGGGTGGAAGATGTGTTGAGTGCGTACATCCTGCCTCTGCCATGAACGCTCCAGGAAGAAGATGACCAGGTTGGGTCGTGAGAAGGTTGGGCCTATTGGGCTGCGGTTTTTTTAACTTTTTTACGTAGCAATGAAACACCAAAAATACAAATAAAAATTAGCGTAAAATCCCAGAAAATTCCACATAATTATATGGTCTTCTATATGACCTTGTGAACATTTATCTGGCCTAAAATGCAAGTTTTAAAAATAAACATTTTTGCTAAACTAATAAAATAAATTGCAAATACAACCCAACAAATATATTTTGGTTCCAAATTCAATTTCCAATATTTTCTTTTCTGATTTTGAAGAAGTCATCTTATCTTCTCTCTTTATTTTATTTTTGATATAATGGAAATGAATTTTTTTTGGTGAAACCAAATTTGATCCAAACTCCCAACTTCGAAAAAACTCAAAATTGATTTTTAGGTAAACTTCCAACTCTCTCTTTTGGTCCTTGAGTTGCTCAAAGTTCCTTGGATCAAAAATCAAATAAAACAAATGGAGACAAAAATGCATAAATCATGGATGCATATGAATAATCTATTTATAAACATCCAAATTGAAAATTGGGATGTTACACTCTATATCTCCCTCCTTTACTTGATCGCGGATGGAGTTGAAGCGTCTCTTGATGTGTTTGGTTCTCTTGTGAAATCTGGATTCCTTTGCCAAGGCAATTGCATCAGTATTGTCACAAAAGATTTTCATTGGACCCAATGCACTAGGTATGATACCTAGATCGGATATGAACTCGTTCATCCAGATTCCTTCATTTGCTGCTTCTGAAGCAGCTATGTACTCTGCTTCACATGTAGATCCCGCCATGACGCTTTGCTTGGAACTACATCAACTAACAGCTCCACCATTCAATAAAAATACGTATCTGGATTGTGACTTAGAGTCATCCGGATCAGTGTCAAAGCTTGCATCGACGTAACAGTTTACGACGAGCTCTTTGTCAACTCCATAAACGAGAAACATATCCTTAGTCCTTTTTAGGTATTTCAGGATGTTCTTGACCGCTGTACAATGCTCCACTCCGGGATTACTTTGGTACCTCCCTGATATACTTATAACAAGGCACACATCGGGTCTGGTACACAACATTGCATACATGAAAGACCTATGGCTGAAGCATAGGGAATGACTTTCATTTTCTCTCTATCTTCTGCAGTGGTCGGGCATTGAGTCTGACTCAATTTCACACCTTGTAAGATAGGCAAGAACCCTTTCTTTGACTGATCCATTTTGAACTTCTTCAAAACTTTATCAAGGTATGTGCTTTATGAAAGTTCAATTAAGCGTCTTGATCTATCTCTATAGATCTTGATGCTCAATATGTAAGCAGCTTCACCGAGGTCTTTCATAGAAAAACTCTTATTCAAGTATCCTTTTATGCTATCCAGAAATTTTATATCATTTCCAATCAACAATATGTCATCCACATATAATATTAGAAATGTTACAGAGCTCCAAAAGTCTCTATACTTCTCCAAAAGTCTGTATAAAACCATATGCTTTAATCACACTATCAAAACGTTTATCCCAACTCCGAGAGGCTTGCACCAGTCCATAAATGGATCGCTGGAGCTTGCACACTTTGTTAGCACCCTTTGGATCGACAAAACCTTCTGGTTGCATCATATACAACTCTTCTAGAAATCCATTCAGGAATGCAGTTTTGACGTCCATTTGCCAAATTTCATAATCATAAAATGCGGCAATTGCTAACATGATTCGGACAGACTTAAGCATCGCTACGAGTGAGAAAGTTTTATCGTAGTCAACTCCTTGAACTTGTCAAAAACCTTTTGCAGCAAGTCGAGCTTTGTAGACAGTAACATTACCGTCAGCGTCAGTCTTCTTCTTGAAGATCCATTTATTTTCTATGGCTTGCCGATCATCGGGCAAATCCACCAAAGTCCGTACTTTGTTCTCCTACATGGATCCCATCTCAGATTTCATGGCTTCAAGCCATTTCGCGGAATCTGGGCTCATCATCGCTTCCTCATAGTTCGTAGGTTCACCATGGTCTAGTAGCATGACTTCCAGAACAGAATTACCATACCACTCTGGTGCGGACCGTACTCTGGAAGACCTACGAGGTTCTATAGTAACTTGATCTGAAGTTTCATGATCATCATCATTAGCTTCCTCACTAATTGGTGTAGGAATCACTGGAACATATTTCTGTGATAAACTACTTTCCAATTTGGGAGAAGGTACAATTACCTCATCAAGTTCTACTTTCCTCCCACTCACTTCTTTCGAGAGAAACTCATTCTCTAGAAAGGATGCATTCTTAGCAACGAATATTTTGCCTTCGGATCTGTAATAGAAGATGTACCCAATCGTTTCCTTTGGGTATCCTATGAAGACGCACTTCTCCATTTGGGTTCGAGCTTTAAGAAATGACAACTTTGGTTTCTTGCCAAACCATAGTTCATAAGGCGTCGTCTCAACAGATTTTGATGGTGCCCTATTTAAAGTGAATGCAGCCGTCTCTAAAGCATAACCCCAAAACGATAGCGGTAAATCAGTAAGAGACATCATAGATCGCACCATATCCAATAAAGTACGGTTATGATGTTGGGACACACCATTTCGCTGTGGTGTTCCAGGTGGCGTAAGTTGTGAAACTATTCCACATTGTTTCAAATGAAGACCAAACTCGTAACTCAAATATTCACCTCCACGATCAGATCGTAGAAACTTTATTTTCTAGTTATGATGATTTTCCACTTCACTCTGAAATTCTTTGAACTTTTCAAATGTTTTAGACTTATGCTTCATTGAGTAGATATAACCATATCTGCTCAAATCATCTGTGAAGGTAAGAAAATAACGATACCCACCACGAGCCTCAACACTCATTGGACCACATACATCGGTATGTATTATTTCCAATAAGTCAGTAGCTCGTGCCATTGTTCCGGAGAACGAAGTTTTAGTCATCTTGCCCATGAGGCACGGTTCGCAAGCACCAAGTGATTCATAATCAAGTGATTCCAAAAGCCCATCAGCATGGAGTTTCTTCATGCGCTTTATACCGGTATGACCTAAACGACAGTGCCACAAATAAGTTGCACTATCATTATCAACTTTGCATCTTTTGGCTTAAATATTATGAATATGTGTATCATCACAATCGAGATTCAACAAAAATAAACCACTCAGTAAGGGTGCATGACCATAAAATATATTACTCATATAAATAGAGCAACGATTATTCTCTGATTTAAATGAATAACCGTCTCGCATCAAACAAGATCCAGATATAATGTTCATGCTCAACGCTGGCACCAAATAACAATTATTTAGGTCTAAAACTAATCCCGAAGGTAGATGTAGAGGTAGCGTGCTCACGGCGATCATATCGACCTTGGAACCATTTCCCACGCGCATCTTCACCTCGTCCTTAGACAATCTTCGTTTAATCCGTAGCCCCTGTTTCGAGTTGCAAATATGAGCAACATATCCAGTATCAAATACCCAGGCGCTACTACGAGCACTAGTAAGGTACACATCAATAACATGTATATAAAATATACCTTTCACTTTGCCATCCTTCTTATCTGCCAAATACTTGGGGCAGTTCCGCTTCGAGTGACCAGTCCCTTGCAGTAGAAGCACTCAGTTTCAGGCTTAGGTCCAGACTTGGGTTTCTTCTACCGAGCAGCAACTTTCTTGCCGGTCTTCTTGAAGTTCCCCTTCTTCCCTTTGCCCTTTTTCTTGAAACTAGTGGTCTTGTTAACCATCAACACTTGATGCTCCTTTTTGATTTCTACCTCCATAGCCTTTAGCATTGCGAAGAGCTCGGGAATTGTCTTGTTCATCCCTTGCATATTATAGTTCATCACGAAGCCTTTATAGCTTGGTGGTAGTGATTGAAGAACTCTGTCAATGACACTATCATCAGGAAGATTAACTCCCAATGAGTCAAGTGGTTATGGTACCGGACATTACGAGTATGTGTTCACTGACAGAACTATTCTCCTCCATTTTGCAGCTATAGAACTTGTTGGAGACTTCATATCTCTCAACTCGGGCATTTGCTTGAAATATTAAATTCAACTCTTGGAACATCTCATATGCTCATGACGTTCAAAACGTCTTTGAAGTCCCGATTCTAAGCCGTAAAGCATGGCACACTGAACTATCGAGTAGTCATCAGCTTTGCTCTGCCAGACGTTCTTAACGTCATCATTAGCGTCAAGAAGAGCCTAGCACCTAGCGGTGCTTCCAGGACGTAATTCTTCTGTGCAGCAATGAGGATAATCCTCAAGTTACGGACCCAGTCCGTGTAGTTGCTGTCATCATCTTTCAACTTAGCTTTCTCTAGGAACGCATTAAAATTCAAAGGAACGGTAGCACGGGCCATTGATCTACAACAGCATAGACTTGCAAAATACTATCAGGTACTAAGTTCATGATAAATTAAAGTTCAATTAATCATATTACTTAAGAACTCCCACTTAGATAGACATCCCTCTAGTCATCTGAATGATCACGTGATCCAAATCAACTAAAGAATCACGTGAGATGGAGTAGTTTTCAATGGTGAACATCACTATATTGATCATATCTACTATATGATTCATGCTCGACCTTTCGGTCTCAGTGTTCCAAGGCCATATCTGCATATGGTAGGCTCGTCAAGTTTAACCCGAGTATTCTGCGTGTACAAAACTAGCTTGCACCTGTTGTATGTGAATGTAGAGCTTATCGCACCCGATCATCACGCGGTGTCTCGGCACGACGAACTGTAGCAACAGTGCATACTTAGGGAGAACACTTATACCTTGAAATTTAGTAAGGGATCATCTTATAATGCTACCGCCGTACTAAGAAAAATAAGATGCATAAAAGATAAACGACACATGCAATCAAAATATGTGACATGATATGGCCATCATCATCTTGTGCTCATGATCTCCATCACCGAACCATCGTCATGATCTCCATCGTCACCGGCGCGGCACCTTGATATCCTTCGTAGCATCGTTGTCGTCTCGCCAACTATTACTTCTACGACTATCGCTACCGTTTAGTGATAAAGTAAAACAATTACATGGAGATTGCATTGCATACAATAAAGCGACAACCATATGACTCCTGCCAGTTGCCGATAACTCTGTTACAAAATATGATCATCTCATACAACAATTTATATCACATCACAACAAACCCTGCAAAAACAAGTTAGACGTCCTCTACTTTGTTGTTGCAAATTTTATGTGGCTGCTACGGGCTTCTAGCAAGAACCGTTCTTACCTACGCATCAAAACCACAACGATTTTTCGTCAAGTGTGCTGTTTTAACCTTCAACAAGGACTGGGCGTAGTCAAACTCGATTCAACTAAAGTTGGAGAAACAGACACCCGCTAGCCACCTGTGTGTGAAGCACATCGGTAGAACCAGTCTCATGAACACGGTCATGTAATGTCGGTCCTGGCCGCTTCATTCAACAATACCGCCGAATGAAAGTAAGACATTGTTGGTAAGCAGTATGACTATTATCGCCCACAACTCTTTGTGTTCTACTCGTGCATATAATATCTACGAATAGACCTGACTCAGATGCCACTGTTGGGGAACGCAATGATTTCAAAAAAATTCCTACGATCACGCAAGATCTATCTAGGAGATGCATAGCAACGAGAGGGGAGAGTGTGTCCACGTACCCTCCTAGATCGAAAGAGGAAGCGTTTAGTAACGCGGTTGATGTAGTCGAACTTCTTCACGATCCAACCGATCCAAGTATCGAACGTACGACACCTCCGCGTTCAGCACACGTTCAGCTCGATGACGTCCCTCGTGCTCTTGATCCAGTTGAGGACGAAGGTGAGTTCCTTCAGCACGACGGCGTGGCGACGGTGATGATGATGTTACCGGCGCAGGGCTTCACCTAAGCACTACGGCGATATGATCGAGGTGTGTAACCGTGGAGGGGGGCACCGCACACGGCTAAAAGATCAACTTGTGTGTTCTAGGGTGCCCCATTGCCCCCGTATATAAAGGAGGGAGGGGGAGGCCGGCCGGCAAGCTAGGCGCGTCGGGAGAAGGGAATCCTACTAGGACTCCAAGTCCTAGTAGGTTTCCACCTAAAGGAGAAGGGAGAAGGAAGGGAGAGGGGGGCCGCGCCCCCAACCCCTTGTCCAATTCGGATTTGGCTTGGGGGGAGGGGGGCGCCACCTGCTGGCCGCCGCCTCTCCTTCCCACTAAGGCCCATCAACTCCCCGGGGGGTTCCGGTAACCTCCCGGTACTCCGGAAAATACCCGAACTTCTCCGGAACCATTCCGATGTCCGAATATAGCCTTCCAATATATCGATCTTTATGTCTCAACCATTTCGAGACTCCTCGTCATGTCCGTGATCTCATCCGGGGCTCCGAACAAACTTCGGTTCATCAAATCACATAACTAATAATACAAATCGTCATCGAACGTTAAGCATGCGGACCCTACGGGTTCGAGAACTATGTAGACATGACCGAGACACATCTCCGGTCAATAACCAATAGCGGAACCGGGATGCTCATATTGTCTCCTACATATTCTACGAAGTTCTTTATCGGTCAAACCGCATGACAACATACGTTATTCCCTTTGTCATCGATATGTTACTTGCCCGAGATTCGATCGTCAGTATCATTATACCTAGTTCAATCTCGTTACCGGCAAGTCTCTTTACTCGTTCTGTAATGCATCATCCCGCAACTAACTCATTAGTCACATTGCTTGCAAGGCTTATAGTGATGTGCATTACCGAGAGGGCCCAGAGATACCTCTTCGATACTTGGAGTGACAAATCCTAATCTCGATCTATGCCAACCCAGAAAACACCTTCAGAGACACCTGTAGAGCATCTTTATAATCACCCATTTATGTTGTGACGTTTGATAGCACACAAAGTGTTCCTTCTGTATTTGGGAGTTGCATAATCTCATAGTCTGAGAAACATGTATAAGTCATGAAGAAAGCAGTAGCAATGAAACTGTAACGATCATAATGCTAAGCTAACGAATGGGTCTTGTCCATCACATCATTCTCCTAATGATGTGATCACTTTCATCAAATGACAACACATGTCTATGGTTAGGAAACGTAACCATATTTGATAAACGTGCTAGTCAAGTAGATGCATACTAGGGACACTTATGTTTTGTCTATGTATTCACACGTGTATTAAGTTTCCGGTTAATACAATTCTAGCATGAATAATAAACATTTATCATGAAATAAGGAAATAAATAATAACTTTATTATTGCCTCTAGGGCATATTTCCTTTAGTTGTGTGGAAGGTGTGCGGCTTAAACAATCTGGCAAAGCGCAATGCAATAAATAACGCCATTTCGAGCTCGGGCGCGAGTGTGGTTTGTCTCCAGGAGACCAAAATACAGGACATGGACACATCGCTTGTACGGCACTGCCTCGGGCCGGCCTTTGACCAGTTCTTCTGCGCGCCGGCTGTCGGGACCCATGGCGGTATCCTACTAGCTTGCAAGTCCGCATGCGCATTTAATCCTCTCATCACGACGATCGCTGTGACGACGTGGGTTCAATTCCACGAGTCGGTGGGCTGGTGGTTCACTAGGGTGTATGGGCCCCAGGAGGATAGTGACAAGGTGGTTTTCATGTAGGAGCTTAAGGACATCCGGTATTTACATGCAGGTCCCTGGATGGTCGCTGGCGATTTCAACTTGATCGCGGACCCATCGGACAAAAGCAACGATAGGATCAACAGGCAGATGATGGGGCGGTTTAGAAGGTGCATCACTGACCTGGACTTGCACGAGCTCTACCTCAACGGTAGGAGGTACACGTGGTCAAACGAGAGGATGGAATCAACGTTCAAGAAACTGGACCGAGCTCTCGTCTCCGTGGATTGGGAGGCGCTGTACCCTACTTCTTTCCTGTCGGTGCTCAGCACGAACATATCTGATCACTGCCCGTTGCACCTTGTGCCGGAGGCTAATTTGAAGCAGGGCAGGCGTTTGCACTCCGAATCATTCTGGACTAGGGTGGAGGGCTTCCAGGAAGTGGTCCAGGCGGCGTGGAGTAGCCAGCCTCTAATCTGGAACCCTTTCAAGAGGCTCACGGCTAAGTTAAAGGCTACGACAAAGCAACTCGCCAAGTGGAGCAATAAGTATGTGGGGAATGTCAAACAACATATTCGCATTACGAATGGGGTCATCCTTCGCTTGGATGTCGCCATGGAGGGGAGGGCCTTGACGCAGGCCGAGGTGGAGCTTAGGAGGCCGCTCAAGCGCAAGCTTCTTGGCCTTGCTTCACTTGAGTGCACGATTGCCAGGTAGCATGCCAGACTCCTCCGCCTTAGAGAGGGTGATGCATGCACCCAATACTTCCACGCACATGCTAGCCACAGAAGACGGAAAAACTACATCACCAAGCTCAATGTGGACGGTGTGCTCTCGACGGATCACGAAGTCATGGCGGAGGCTATGGACTCCTTCTTCTCACAGCTGCTCGGGGAAACTACAGAGCGTGAGTTCAGGTTGGATCTGGAGGAAATTGGCATCCCTCGCAAAGACCTATCCCACCTCGACTGCGATTTTACCGAGGAGGAGGTACTGGCGGCTGTTCGCGTGCAAGGGCTCGACAAAGCGCCGGGCCCCGATGGGTTCCTGGCCATATTTTACGTGTCATGCTGGTCGATCATCAAAGATGATGTGATGGATGCATTTGCCTCTCTACAGAGATTGGATTTTTGTGGCCTCACTTCCATCAATCAAGCATTCATTACCTTGCTTCCTAAATCCCCCGCCGCCTTGGAGATATGGGAGTTTCGGCCGATAAGCTTGATTCATAGCATTCCGAAGCTAGCGGCCAAGGTGTTGGCGGTCGGCTAGCCGATGAGATGCCGGACTTGGTTGGGCCACACCAGAGCGCGTTCATCAGAGGAAGATGGCTCCACGATAACTTTATGATGGTGCAAGGGATGGCTATAAAATTACACGCTTCTAAGAAAGAAGCGGTGATGCTCAAGCTCGACATTACTAAAGTTTTCGACACGGTGGATTGGGCTTTCTTGATGGATGTCCCGCGGCATATGGGCTTTGGCGCCAAGTGGATTTCGTGGATCGCAGGCCTGCTCGCTTCCTCCTCAACTAGGGTTCTGCTGAACGGTGTACCTGGGGATATCATCTTCAACCGGCAAGGCCTGCGGCAAGGAGACCCGGTCTCGCCGCTCTTGTTCGTCCTCGTCATGGAAACGCTTCACCACCTGCTGAGTTCGCCCACGACGGAGGGAGTTCTGCAGCCACTGGCGGCCACTGGATTCCGGCAACGCACCTCCATCTATGCCGACGACGTGGTCACTTTCATCAAATCGGACCCGCAAAGCCTCAAGGCATGCTCCATGCTGCTACGTGACTTTGGGCGGGCCTCTGGGTTGCGCACAAATCTGATCAAAAGCTCCGCTCACCCTATTAGATGCTCGGAGGAGCAAATCCTGCAGATCGCCACCGAGTTGGAGTGCCAGGTTCTGAGCTGGCCCTACAAGTATCTTGGGCTCCCGCTTGGTTTGCGTAAGGTTTTGGCGACTCAGTTACAATACATGATCGATAAGATGGCTGATCAGCTGCCTGCCTGGCAGGCTAGGCTCCTCTTCCGCGCGGGCAGATTGGAGCTCTTGTGCACGAACCTAGCCTCTATGCCGATACATGCTATGATGGCGATTGACCTGCCGGTTAAGACGATCACCGCGGCCAACAAGATATGTCGTGGATTCCTGTGGAAGGGGCATCGAGATGTGCATGGTGGGCATTGTCTGGTGGCCTGGGATCGGGTGTGCACGCCTAAAGATCTCGGGGGCCTTGGTGTGCCCAACCCGAGGCTGATGAACGCTGCCCTGCGTGCCCGATGGCTGTGGCTCCAAAGAATTGACCCCCGTCAGGCCCTGGGCCGAGTTCAACATGCAAGTGTCCCATGATTCCTTGGGTTTATATAAAGCAGCTACGAGATGCACACTCGGTGATGGTCAATCTGCATGCTTCTAGACGGATTGGTGGCTGTGGGATGGAAGGCTCGAGGACTTGATTCCCAACCTCTACGACTTTGTGAGAAGACCTGCCCGGCTGAAAACGGTCCGACAGGCCATGACGGAGGGCTGGTGGCAGGATATTTCGCCGGACATGACAGCGCAAGCTTTGCTCGAGTTCATTGCGCTCGTCGACAGAACGCAGGACGTGGTCCTCACGCAAGGCACGGAAGACAGGGTTCACTGGGCTTGGGAGAGCACGGGGCAATTCACTGTAAGATCGGCCTACAAGGCCTACTTTGCTGGTGTAATCGAGTCGGATGGCGCCGCCCAAATTTGGAAATCGAGGGCACCGAACTCTTGCAAGTTCTTCGCCTGGCCGGCGGCGAGAAATAGATGTTGGACGGCGGATAGATTGCAAAGAAGATAACTTCCTCACCCCTCGGCATGCCCCTTCTGCGATCAAGCTCAAGAAATGATCGACCACTTGCTATTGGGCTGTGTGCTAGCTCGGCAAGTGTGGACCAGCATCACCAATGCTTGGGGCAGGCCTTCCTGGATGCCAATGGTGGATGCGACCTTGGTGAAATGGTGGACTTCCCTCAACCCGCAGAAACAATTAAGGAAGGAAACATGGACGGTGGTGACTCTTGTGGCTTGGACGATATGGAAGCACAAGAACGACATCGTGTTCAATGGTGCTTTGCCATCGGCGGCCGTCGTGCTTAGGAAGATTGAGCTAGAGGGTCAGGATTGGAGGGCAGCCAGCTTGCTTCGGGAACTTGGCTCTCTCCCTTGTTCGGTAGATAGGTTGGATAGTGGCGAGTGATCGGCATGTGAATACTCTTGGCTGTGTAAGCCGTGGCTTGTAACAAACCCTTTGCCCATCTTGGGCCCTTCTATATATGGTTCTGATGCGTCATCCTTTGACGCATCCTTGAAAAATCATCAAAACTTGGTTCAAAACCAAACAGGGAGCCGGTGTTGAGCTCCTAGTGTTGCGTTGGCGATGGCAATGGATTCAGGAGGTAAGTGTCACTATGGCAGAGTCGGAGTCGTCGTATGGGCCTCGATTGACACAAGGTAAATGGTTGTGTCTGGGCGACATCCTAGCATTTCCGGTCGTATCCACGCCATCGGATCACACTGAATCGAGATGCTGGATCGATGATCGACTACTCCTATCAGCCCGCACGTTTCCAGTAGGACCCACCACCACTATCTCTCCTTTATCTTTATCTCCAAAAAATCGTTCTCTCCACTCCTTTTCCCCTTCTCGAGGAGAGCGACGGAGGGAGTCGTCTTCTACCTCACAGATAACCATCTTTCTTCACTCCATGCCTGCAGGCTTTTCTTCATCCTCCATGGCAGCAAGCCCCCGCCCACCCACTTGCCTCGACCTCCCCTATCGAGGTGTTGCAACCGCGGAGGAGCTAGAACCGTGGTGGTAACGTGCAACAAAAAAGATGCAACCGTTGACAAAATAGCTTGAACCATAGATGGTTGCTGCAACAGTTGAAAAAAATAGCTTCAACAATAGATGAAAAAAGCTTTAATTGGGACACTGTGCAACAGAAAAAGCCACAAACATTGACAAAAATAGCTTCAACCATATATGAAAAATGCTTCAACCGGCTCCAACCATCCATGTCCAAACCGGTGGCGCCAGGTGCTACGACCGTCGGCATGGGACCTACACCATGTTGCAACCATTTGGGCATGGGGCTGGAACCAGCGCCCCGAGATGTTGCAACTGCGGTCCAACTGGAGCTGCGAGGCGGCGATGTTCTAGCCACCGGGTGCCCTGCACAATGAGGCCGCCGATGCGCTGGTCGGAGGTGCTGCAATTGCGGGGGCACAACACAACACACCGCCATTAGATGCGGGACGCACGTGGCAAGCCACCAGCGGTGCAGGCTATGGCAGACGTGCGGCGAGCCATGGGGCTACACATGCTATGGTAGACGACGACTAGAGTCAACGATGATGCGCTTTTTCATCTGTTTTTCAATGAAGTGGTGGAGGAAGTTATAGATCGAACGGTTCCAACGGGCTAATACGACACTAGTGCGACCGGCCCAAATCCTGGCCGGGCAACCGACGCCTAGTAGGGGCCTTGCCACAGTAACCAAGACATTTTTTATTTCTGAGCCAAAATGGCATTTTTTCCATATGAGTGTCGATTGGCATAATTTATGGAGCTTACTCCGTAAACAACCTCGTAGCCACCATTCCCAAGCTCCAGATTTGGAGGGTGGGAGGTCTAGCATGGAGCTCGCTCCATACCCAACCGCCAACACGAGAGGGACGATTTAGCTTCTTCCTCGTCGCGTCACGGCCGAGATTGAATCCGTGCAGCACAAGTCACCCGTCCCTTATCACATGCACTACTAGAACCTTCAGAGTCGAGAAGGTATGAAAGCAATGAAGATGCATGTTGGCGATTGTTGACGCTCAAAAATGGCATGATCGCAAAGAGTGACTTGAGTCTATAATGGGATGAGGTTAAAATTATGAGTTCATGTCACCATTTGATGGTCCTCTTCAATATGATCGAAATAAATATGAAGATGGACCAAAACGGAGCTCAAGTGCAAAAGATATGACAATTTCGGAGATACCTGTGTTAACATCAGATTAGAAAATAGCATGATACCTATTTAACATGACCTCGGATGAAAAAGTCTTCAACTTCAAAGTTCTTCGTCTCGTTGAAACGGACGATTTTAATATAAAAATCGTCTTAATCCAAGGTTGTATGCAAAAGTTACAACCAAAACTGTGCGCTGCAGCACTGCATGGTTGGACCATCCGGACCGGGGTCCAGATCATCCGACTGGTAGCCGAAAATTTGACCCAAACAGCAGAAGCTAAAAGTTAAGACGGATGATCTGGGTCAAGTCCCGGATGATCCGGGTAAAGGCCGGACAATCCGGGCAATCGTCCGGACAAGTTTTTCTGCTGCAGACTTTAGAAAACGGCCCGAAACACCGTCAATATGGCCTCCAATTGAAAAGTGTTCAACATGAAAGTTGTGCGTCTCGTCGAGACGGTTGATTTTGATATAAAAACGTCCAAATCAGCGGTCGTATGCGGATTATAGAGTCAAAACAATAAGTTGCTATCAGAAAACCGGGCTAGGCCGGATCATCCGGGCCTAGAGCCGGACATCTGGGCCGGAAGTCGTGAGAAGTCCGAATTTGGCTAGATTTTGATGATTTGGACGACAAGGCAAATCCTTTTCTTGTACGGGAAGTCCATCCGCCTCTTATATAGAAAAGAGGTGACGGCCGATTGAACAACACACAATCGCAAAACTCATCTACTTTTTACCCTAGTTTTACATCCCTCCCTTGTTCTTTCTCTCTCGTTCTTCGTTCGTTCTTCGTGTTGAAGGGTAGAGATCCTCGAGGCTCTAGGGGCGGGCGAACTGACCTAGGGAAACCCATAGCCGCCGCACGTCCAGACGGGGTCCCTCCCGGGCGCGTGGGGTTTCGGGTCCTGAAAAGCACCCGCCGGATTGCTTGCGTATCGCGCTTCCGGACGAGTCTCCTTCGACGTGAGCAGCGGTGCATCACCCTCGGCGTTGGAGGTTGATGTAGGGCGGAACCCTACGTGGACGATCTTTCACGTTGGAGCGGATCCTACGGGGGAATCACGAAGAACGAGCGGAAGAACACGAGGAAATCACGGGGAGGAACGAGGGAAAAATCACTAAACCAACAAGAGATCAATCACACAAGTGCTAGATCATCGATCACATAGAGTGGCACAAGATTCAAGGTCAACAAAGGTAAGATACAAAAGGTAACCGTTCTTCTCCGTGAGGAGGCCTTGATGATGGTCTTCTCCGCAAAGGGAGGTCTTGAATCCAAGGTGGATCGTCTCCGAAGAGGGGCCGCGGTCTCTCTCGTGGAGTAGATCCGGTATGGATGAGCGAAGCTCTATCTATGAGCTAAATCAACGCTAACCCTAACTAGGAGGAGGTGGAGGACTATATATAGTGCTAAGCCACGAAGGGGTAAGTGAGGGCGAAGGGGTACACGGGCTCGGCCCAATACACTGTGCACAGACAGGGCGGTAGTACCGGTCCTTCGGGCGGTAGTACCGCTTGAGGCGCGCAAGCGGTAGTACCGCTATGATGGGCGGTAGTACCGCTCTGGAGCCGTTCGAACTCCGAAGTTTGTCGGACTTTGCGGAAGTGGAGTGGATGTAGAGCGGTAGTGCCGCTTGTGATGATAAGCGGTAGTACCGCTGGGCCTGGGCGGTAGTACCGCTTGCTCCCAGCTTCTTCTTCCTTCTCCTCTTCCATGCTTGGCCTTGGTCCTTGGATCCTCCATGGTCGTCTCGGTTGTACCTGAGTGTATGCAAGGTCCATGCATGAGGTAGTAGCCATGTCTCACATGTGGAAAGTGACGGTTCAAGAAGAGGTGAGTTCACCTTGTGCCCTATGGCGTATGGTCGAGGTCTCGTCATAAGTCCTCTTGGGGCTTGGAGAGTAGTTGGAGTGTACATGGGGATGAACGTGGTATGCTCCGCATCATCTCCCCTCCCTTGGGAAAGATCCGACCTCGGATCGTGATCCTCATCACCATGGAAACGGTTGTCGTAGACACACTTGTAGTTGGACGAAGTTGAAGACATGGCGCAATCCAAGTAGTCCAAGGTGTCATGGGAGTGATAGACATGCAAAAAGAGCAAACACAAGCAACACTCGGAAATACAATGGTTAAGCGCGCAAAGTGTCCATCATGTAAGAATGAGTCGGTCATGACAATATAGTTCGTGACAAAGCGCATGAAGCTTATCAAAATGATCTAGAATGGTATGCAAAGCATTCATGGGAACAAATGCAATCATTATGCACACAATTGTGTTATGAGTATGGGCAATGCAACCACGGTGCAATATGATGTCATAATGGGATGGTGCATCAAAAGCATGAACATAGCAATGGATGCTCAATATGTGAATGTCATCATGCAATTGATGGTAGGCAATGTGATCCTTATGTATGAATATGCCATCAAGAAAGATCACAACAAATTTGCCAAGGAAGTGAACAAGCTCAAATATCATGGATGACATGGGAATACAAGATGCAACAAGGCAATCATAATGTGTGTCAATCCATGCATAGGGTGCAAACTTGTGGTGAGAATGATATATCCATCGAGCATGACATGTATGAGCACAATCAACAAATATGGAGATGGTGGTGTACCAATGCTCGATGTCGTGGCATGAGTGGAATTCAAGGTGCATCCCATAAGTCCGAGCGCTCCTCAAAGTAAAGTTCCATAGAGCCAATCTCCAATGTTGCTCCTCCATCCAATAGATGTAGCATGTAGACAACAAGAAAGAAACAACAATGAAAGAATGACCCATCCAATATGCAAACTTGAGGATGGCTCAAAGGGAAGGAGTTCACCTTTATGAGGATGTCGAAAATGTTGGTGTCGCACATCGTGTATGCCTTCGCATGACCAAGTTGTCGCATAACGGCATCGCCTTGTGAAACCTCCAAAATGAAAGAACATGACAAACACTCGGAAAAACAAATGAGGTTAGCGGAAATGCAAAACCTATCATTCGAGTGGTAAGATACCCAACAAGTGTATGCATCATGCTCATCATAAGAAAGTACAAGGGAGCGTTTCATAGTATGGAGGCATATGATGCAAGAACAACCAAATGCAATAGGCGCAATCAAACAAGCATGCATCACAAGTAATATGTCAAAGTCTCCAAGATCAATAAGCATAGTATGGTTGCACTCAATACAAGTGGATATGAGAGAGGCAACTAATGGACACAAGAGACCATGATCAAGATATATCATGTGAGAGGCATGAGCATATATGTCATCAACCCAAGAAAGCAAGTAATAGTGGAACATGGGTGATGCAACATAGCAAGCAATCATATCAATCAAGTGAAGCAAGCTAGTAGTGCAAAGATGCAACGTACTAGAAGGAATCAAGGCAATCATGTCATGGGTGCAAATAGTGTGCATGAATACTTCACATGACATGTCACAAGCATGAAGGCAAGATATGAGCAAAATAGCATCAATAGCATGGGGCACATGATAAACATGGCAAAAGCAACAAGGATCTCCATCAAGCATGCAAATACACATAGGAGTATCATAATGGTGCATCATGGATAAATGCAAGCAAGGGTCACAATTGCATGGCAAAGGCATAGGAGCAAGCATAGCATGCAATGTGAACACGGTAAAATGAGCATAAGGTGGCAATTGGTAAATAGCCCATAGCCGTGTGAGAGCCAAGTAGAAGAGATGCGCCGTAGTCCTTGCGCCAAGGGAATGGTGGTAAGGATAGTCCACGGGATCCCAAGTCATCATTGCTCTCAAGAGCTCGTTTAAATCAACTCATGGGATTGAGATGTTGACGACTGTATGTGGGTACCTACACAAAACAAAGACAAAGAGAAAATTGTGTGTGCGTGGTAGATGTACACATCATCCATCATGATGCATACGTGCATGTGTCGGTTAGCACAAAATATATAGTGCTCAGATAAATGAGATGCGTGATATAGAAACATGTCATCCATCATGATAGGTTTGTTGTTATATGCGGCATAATGGGGACTCAAATTGCAATGCATCATGGGAAATATCTAGAGCATTGTTATTCATGGGAAGCATATGGTGCACGCAATTATGGGAATCATGCAAAGTATGGCATGTATCAAAATTTCCTAATATGTATGAGGAAACTATGGGGGTCTCCTCATTAGTATGAGTAGCAACATCACATGGAGAATATTGACAACATCCAAAACAAAGCATATTTGGTTCAATGTGATCATGGCATGGAATAGTAGATGAATTGCATAAATCATGTAAAGGAAGCATGGCAATATCATCACAAGAGAAGCAAAAGCCAATGACCATCATCTCGTCTATCTATGCCATAAGTGCAAATAGGGTTTATTTTAATGGGGCATGCATAGTTACTATGTTGAGATTGAAAGGAAGCAATATGAGAGATCTCACTCATAGCATATGACAAGTTCAATGGATTGTCAAACATGAAGTGACCAATAGAATTTTCACAAGACATCCTATGAAGCATAGCATCACAACTAGGCAACTCAACATGCTCATCATCATATTCATCATAAATAGGTAAGTCAAGGCATGAAGAAGTTTCACTAGCATGAAGCATGGTAATAGGTGGGTCAACATCATGGGAGCAATCAATGTCAAGATGGTCCATTAGTGGGACAAGAGAAGTACCATCACCTATGTTACCTTTGGAGCATCGCTCATGTGTTGTAGGTGAGGTGTCAACGATCCATTCGTTGTCATCTTCATCTTGATGGAACCATGTGGGGGTGCAACATTGTCCACCATGGCCATAAATGCGTCTCCAATGGAGGAATAGACTCATCAAAGATAGGCATGTCGTCATGTAGGAGACCTAGCACCAAAGAAGAAAACACACTAGGAGTAGAGGTTAATTAGTTAGGAATCATAGTGGCCTCATGTGCCGTGTCAACTACCTCACTCACCAAGTGTTGTGGCTCACTCACTCCCTCAAGGATGCTCTCACTCGTATGGTGGGTGGAGTCACTCAAATGGCGCCAACCTCACATAGGATGTGTGGCATGCTCTCATGTGTGGGGCTAGTGGTGGTCACACTCATCCTCTCATAGGAAATGCTCTCAATGTCACGTATGGTGTAGTCACTCATGTCACTCATGTGGTGGTGGCTCTCCTCGCATGGCAATTGGGGCATCTCGACATATGTGGGTGCCGGAGAGATGTAGGTGCAAATGTCTCCATGCGCCGGGTCGCTGTAGCTTGACTCGGAGGAGGAGTCCAATGTTGGCGCCCGTCTTCATGTTGTTGAAGAGGTTCGCTCTCGTCGCCGTGGTCGGGGATGGCCCTCGCCGACCGCCTTGTCACCGTCTTGGTGTTGGAGGCCCATATGATGTGGCACCTCATAGCTCGTCTCCATGACCGAAGGGAGTTTCTCATGCTCGGCCATCTTCCTTGAGGGGCTTCAAGATGGAAGTGTCGCCCTCGCTTGTTGGTGGTCGCCTTGGACTTGATGAAGTCGATGTAGGCGTACATGTGGGAAGTAGGCGAAGATGCCGTACGTCCAAAGGCGAAGATGCCTTGAGAACACTTGGCGAAGATGCCGAAGTGGTTGATGTAGCCGTAGCGTCGTCTTGGTGGTGGTCGTCTCGCGATCTTCTCTTGTGCTTATGAAACTTCGACTTGGCGTGAAGTAGGGCTTGTTGGGACTTGTGCATTTGCGCTTGTGGAGCATCTTCATGATGATGATGTCGTTGTCGTGCTTGAGCTCGTAGTAGATGTCGTTAAATGCCGTCGCCGTGCACATGATGCTTGGAGGTGACTTTCCCTTCATGACGATGTTGATCACGAACGTGATGGTGGTCGCCATGGAGATGTGGACGACTTAGCGCTTGCATCGCTTGGGTGCTCAAGACTTGTGGCTTGAACGTCGCCGTCTTGAAGATGACAAAGGGAAGAAGACTTGATCAAGGCCGAATCTCCTCCATCCTTGCATCTTGCTCCTCTTTATGTGCGGCAAGCTTCTTGTCGAAGTAGTCCCTTCTCCTTGCTTCGGAGTGATGAATGTCGCTGGAGATGTTCTCGATGCGCCTCGCAATCTTGATTGTGTGCCTTGCACTTGTCGTTGTAGATCAAGAGAGACGCTTTGGTGATGAAGTTGTTCACGCCGTCGTTGTTGTCGAAGACCGGAGATGAAATGCCTTGCCTATCCATCACAAGACTCGAGCAAATATGAGTGGGAGAAAGAGAAGAACTTATACCAGTGTACCTTGACCGATGTTGAAAATGAATCAAGTTCACTCAAATGCGGACAATGAAATAGCACTATTGGTACCAATCCTTGTCGGTTCTCACACCTACACAAGTAAAGCTTATGGAGGAGCTCGGTGAGGATAGTGGCACAAAAATTTAATGCAAAATGTTAGCAAGAGTCAATAATGTTGAAAGAGATTCACAAATTCGCAAGTGAAACAAATGGACCAATAGCAAAGAATGGCACACGGAAACACACACACGGATAGATAAATGGGGTCGTGCAACCAAGGAATGAGCACAAAATGTGGAATCCACGGAAAACGCTGCGTGTTGCACAACTCAAGAGAGACGCTAGCACGATTGCTCAATAGGCGAATCTGACACTTGTGCATAACCTATAAGATGCAAAATGGATAAACTTCTATCCCAAGTATGCTATGTATGTATGGTTCCCGGTGTTTCTCTCAAGATGATCCAAGATGATCGGATATGGTAATCTTATATGCAATGTGGTATGATGCTATGGCACTTGCTTACAAGCTTCTTTGCTCTTTCTCTCTTTTGCTTAAAAGCTTTATTTCTTTTTTTTCTTTCTATGGCCACTTTTGCACAATGCACAAACCAAGATAGCAATAGTGTATATGCGGAACAAACTTGTGGCACAAGATATGATACCAATATGATATGGTATGTATGCTATGGGAAGTATGATCACTAATGTGCACAAGTAACGTTGCCGGCAATACTCAAATGGCTAGTCTCGATAGGCAAGTAACGCAAAAGTAAGGCTAGGGGTTAACAATGCAATGGCAAGGGAATATACAATGGAGGGATACCCACGATACCAAGATGATATGGAGGTTACCGTCCGCGATGATGAGTAGCGGTGTTCTTGATGTAGATACCAAGATGATGGAGACTCGTCCCTAAGTAGCCGAAACACCTTAGGAAACGGAAAAACCGCGAACTCAAAATCTCAAACGTCAAATGTCAAAATGGTGGTAGCGGAAAGCGGTGGTGGTTTGCACTTGGCAATGCGGAAGTGGAATGATGGGCTATACACGTGTCGGAGTTGAAGTTGCCGTCCCTAAGTAGCCGAAACACCTTAGGAGACACAAGCCACAACTCAAACAAGCTCAAACAACTATTGGGTTAAGTTGGGGGTGGTTGAAGTGTATGGTGGGCAAGGTTATGTGGAAGTGGAGGTGGTGGTTGATGAAGAAGCAATCGTCCCTAAGTAGCCAAACACCTTAGGAGACTCGAATCACTACTCAAGCAACCACTAATGCTATGGGTAACAAAATTGGTTAGGTTGCGGAAGTCGGTGGTGGTTATGCGGAGGATGTGGCGGAAGCCCTAGGCAAAGATGCCAAAGTTCACAAAATTTGATGGTGTCAAAAGGTGGTGAAACCAAGGTGAGGACCTCGGGCATGTCGATAGCTTCAAAACGAGCCAAAGAACACTCAAATCGGAGTTCGGAGTGAAAAGTTATGATGAAAATGGTGAAACTCGGAACGCTGAAACTGGGTTGGGCGGTAGTACCGCTTGGGAGGGCGGTAGTACCGCTCGTAAGCGGTAGTACCGCTTGGAATGGGCGGTAGTACCGCTCGTGTCGGGTTTTTTCGCAAAATCTGGCTCTAGGAGGGCGGCATCGCTTGGAAGGGCGGTAGTACCGCTTGGAGGTGCTAAGCGGTAGTACCGCTTGGAAGGGCGGTAGTACCGCTTCGTGTCGGGATTTTCGCAAATCCGGATAGGCGCGATTTTGGGGCGGAAATGGATGATTTCTGGATCAAAATTGGAGAGATTTCGTGGATGGAAAGTGGGGAAACTTGGGGAGATGCTAGATCCACTCGAAACCAAGCAAATCCATGGATCAAAATCAACAAAACATCATCAAAACTAACAAATCACAAAAAAATTTGGGGCTATTTTTGGTGGGGATTTTCGGATTTAGGACGAAATCAACAAAATCAAGCTAGAAAAAGAGGGTAGGGGCTCCAATAACGTGATCAACGTGGCTCATGATACCATAGATGATGTAGGGCGGAACCCTCGTGGACGATCTTTCGCGTTGGAGCGGATCCTACGGGGAATCACGAAGAACGAGCGGAAGAACACGAGGAAATCACGGGAGGAACGAGGGAAAATCACTAAACCAACAAGAGATCAATCACACAAGTGCTAGATCATCGATCACATAGAGTGGCACAAGATTCAAGGTCAACAAAGGTAAGATACAAAAGGTAACCGTTCTTCTCCGTGAGGAGGCCTTGATGATGGTCTTCTCCATAAAGGGAGGTCTTGAATCCAAGGTGGATCGTCTCGAAGAGGGGCCGCGGTCTCTCTCGTGGAGTAGATCCGGTATGGATGAGCCAAGCTCTATCTATGAGCTAAATCAACGCTAACCCTAACTAGGAGGAGGTGGAGGACTATATATAGTGCTAAGCCACGAAGGGGTAAGTGAGGGCGAAGGGGTACACGCTCGGCCCAATACACTGGTGCACAGACAGGCGGTAGTACCGTCCTTCGGGCGGTAGTACCGCTTGAGGCGCATAGCGGTAGTACCGCTATGATGGGCGGTAGTACCGCTCTGGAGCCGCTCGAACTCAAGTTTGTCGGACTTTGCGGAAGTGGAGTGGATGTAGAGCGGTAGTGCCGCTTGTGATGATAAGCGGTAGTACTGGCCTGGGCTGGCGGTAGTACCGCTTGCTCCCGCTTCTTCTTCCTTCTCCTCTTCCATGCTTGGCCTTGGTCCTTGGATCCTCCATGGTCGCCTCGGTTGTACCTGAGTGTATGCAAGGTCCATGCATGAGGTAGTAGCCATGTCTCACATGTGGAAAGTGACGGTTCAAGAGGAGTGAGTTCACCTTGTGCCCTATGGCGTATGGTCGAGGTCTCGTCATAAGTCCTCTTGGGGCTTGGAGAGTAGTTGGAGTGTACATGGGGATGAACGTGGTATGCTCCGCATCAGAGGTACACGGTGACGTGTTCGTGTGCGAACACACTTTTTGGCGACTCAGCTGGGGACGAAGCTTTGAACGGTCTTCGGCTCGTTCTTGCTATGAAGAGATCGTCATCTAGGGTTTGCAATCTACAAAGGTAATATGAATACCCAATTCACATATGTAGATGCAAATAATGCATATGTTGTTGCTAGATCATCTAATGAGCATAATGTACGGGCTAGCCCTAGCTTTATCAATCATGAATCTAATTATGTGCAAGGGCCGATGCAACAAAATCTCCATGATTCTACTTCATATAATTTTAGCAACATGGAACATATGTATACGAACTCCCATGCATCGGCAACCCCACAAATTTATATGCCGATGAATGACATGATGAGTTCGGTTAATGAAACTGAGACACACTATGTAGGAATTTCCAATGGTATGCAACTAAGTGTTTCAAGTTTTTATTCATCGGCAAATAACTTGCAGTACGTTAATCCAAACATGCCGGTGGATAGGGGAATTGGCCATGCTACTACTAGTTATTCGGCCAAGTACCCTCAAACATCATATGCTACACCACATGGTACTAATTTTCTGGCACCATCCATAATTCGGCTCCGCAGCTTCATGGCCATGGCCGAATAAGTGAAACTTCTACAGGAGTACAAATGCCTTCACCTACTACGGTGGCATATCATGTCCCCCCAACACAATTACAGAATTTTGGTGACATATCGTTACAGAAAGAGTCTAAAAGTGTCGGGGGGCAATTCTATCCAGATTGGGTCATTAAGAAAAATCTTACACCTTTTTGGGACGAATGCAATGTTGTTCTACATGAATTAATAAAAGAGGGAAGGCCTATTAATTCTACTGCAATCCAAGCTAGAGTATGCCAAAAAGAGAAAGCATTGGGTGTGGATAGAATTGTCAAAAAAGGTGGTGATTCGGATAACAAAGTTAATTCGGCTATTGAAAAGACCGAATCAAATATTACGTATGCCGAATCTATCAAAGAAAAAGAGGATGCCAAGGCATTGGAGAGTTATTCAAAAGTGGAACATGGTATTATTAAAGTGATACAACCATCATGCTCTGCCAACATGTATGAAGAGGTATGTCTATCAAGTGATTTACCTATTTTCAGATTTGGTCACAACTTTATTGTTGATGCATCTATTAGGAAAAATCTTATAAGTAATTTTGAAAGACCAATGATGAAGGGTAATTTACTTGTTAGCAACAAAATTGTTACAAAGTATATCGATCAACCTATTGTGCCATTCATAAAGAGTGATAGTGACTTATTATTGCAGCCAAAGGCTTCCCCATTGCTTTATCTAAAGCTCATATCTAATTGGGTAGCTTTGCTTATTTCTTACCGCTTACACTTGGTCTCAATTGAGACATGTATGTTCTAACTATTTCGTTCCAGAAATTTAAAGCCAAGGTTAAAATCTTCTAAGCAAACCGATGCAAGTATAGTTTCTTAGCCAATGACATCGGTAAGAGAATGCAAAATAAAATTCATAGCCGAGTGGGGTGATACAAAATCTGAATCATTCATTTACTTAACTCCAAAGCCGTTCTCACAACAAGATCGGCTAGAAAATAAAAAGTTTGCCTTCAATTCAAGCATGTGTGATCAAATATTTGATTTGTTGCTGAAAAATAATTACATAAGAATTCTGGATTACCATGTCAAGCCATCAATTCAAGGACAAATGTATTGTAGGTTGCGTCATTCGTTCAAACATAATTTTGAGGATTGCAATATGTTTCGTCAAATAGTTAAATCGGCCATTGATAAAGGACGATTGAAATTTGTTGAGACACCAAGAGATGACCAGTCTAGTTCGATTGGTCCCGATGGTAGAAAGTTTTTGCATCGACTGCTTCAAGCCGATCCATTTAAAGAGAAGGTAAAAACTGCAGGTGATGGGATCGAGCTTTCAAGTAAAGACTTTGTTGAAGAGCATAATGAACATAATCTTGAGGGCAAAAATTCCATCGATGCTACCATGGAGACGCCAAGGACTGGGGGCAGCAAGCAAATCCAATGATCGATGAAAGCAAACCAAAAGAAAACAAAGGCCGAAATAAGCGCAAGTGTAAGAGATTAAAAATCACCTTCACTGAACTATTGGATAAATATCAAAAGAAGAGTGAAGAGAAGAATGCTTATCGGCCAAATCATGCAAAGAAACCAAGATCACCCCCAAGGCGCAAATATGAGGATCGGTATTGGCAAAGTGATAATTTTAATGCAACATATTCATATCCTTATTTTTGGCCGCCAATGCCAATGCCGTGGATGCCTCCCTATGTTCATATAGATCCATATTCATCATGGGACAGGTATGATACAAGGGCACATTCTCCATCTTATTTTAGACCATCTCACCAATACTATGCAGCTCCAAGAAGATCAACATTTGAACAATCATGCGTCAAAGACCGTTTCCATCATAAGGATTCGGTCCAGAGCTCAAGGAAGAAGAAAGAGGTGGTAAAGCAAGTTTACCGCGTGAAAAGAGATGGTCGTAAGTGTGCTAATTATGATTTGATCTCAAATAACAAAGAGCCAATTAAAGTGTTGACATTATCTACAAAAGGCAAAGAAGTGAAGCAATCAATTGATAAAAATCAGTGTCAAATATAAAGAAAAGAGGTTGAGGGTGCACAAGGCCAAAAATGAGTTGCCATTGGTTGAAACAAAATCACAGCCGACATGCCCACTCGGCTTATCGTATTGGCAAAAGAAGGAATTACAAAATCTTAGTGCACAAGAGCTGAGAACGAAGAACATGGCAGGGGTTCCCAAGAGGGTAATTCCGAACAAAAACGATGTGCATGCTTCTATTGCAACAAGTACAAAAGTGAAGAAAGAGAAGCATGGACGCAACAAACAATTAAGCCGAAGGAGTGCATCACAACATCAAAATCTTCGGTTAGCACATCATCCATTTTCTTCAACCATGCCATTGATGCCTTTGACATGGAATTATCCCTAGGTATGATCAATTACCCTCCATCGATTTATTTTGATCCATGGATGCAACATAATTTTCTATATCATGAGAGGGTATTACCAAATCACTATACATTTGGTTAGTTACATTTTTGTTGCTAAGACAAAGGGGCCGAAATATTTTATTGCTATTTTATTTGTTTATTTTGGCTATACATACTTTGGTGGGTGAATTCTACATAGACCTCATGGTAATGACCGATATTTATCTATCGCCTTAAGAATATGTCAAAGCATGGCCGGTGTAGTATCCTAACATCGTCCTTAGTTCAACTGGAGATCAAAATAAGGTGCATGTTCATTGATATTAACCTTGTCTTTCTAATACTATGGAGATTATTTCCGATGGTTAAATTCATAACAATGGCCACAGTGTTAGTGTTGTTCATATATATCCATATGGTGTTATTTTGTGAAGCCTCATGCCACTTAAAATATTTTTGCACAATAATCAAAGCTGAATATGAAATTTTATTCGATTTGGAGCTTTTGGTTGCTATAGGTGCTATACAGATTGAGGCTTTCAGTGATTCGTTATGAGTAGTGCAACAAATATCCAAGGGTTATCAATGTTTTGACAAATCACTTATAGTTTATCTTGAGGTATGTCTAGATGCAAAATTTACCTTGGATTGCTGTTCATATTTCTAGACATGACAATTCAAAAGAGTTGGCACAGCAAGCATCCGGCTACTATTAATCATGGTGTGTTGCATCTCTATCAATAGCCGATGCTTAGTCTCGTCAACATAGGTAAGGCCGAACCGAAGTCCACCGCTTCGGCCATATTGTTTTTATGCAGGTAAAAGTGAGGATTGGAGAAATTTTATTGTTGATTATCTGCAAAGTCCTAACAAAAGGGTGAACAATATGGTTCGGAGGATGACCTTGAGATACATATCTATGAAACTTTATCATCGAATTGTTAATGAAGTTGAAAAGGTTTCACCCAAATTTACATCAAGGATTCAAACAAATAATGTCTGATATATATTTACCGCCCTAAGCACATGCAAAGTGGCCGATGGAGTGTTGACATCGTCCTTAGAACCAACACGGTACATGTTATTTTTCGGCACGCTACCTTTGCCGAAAAACAGGGGGGCATGTGTTGACGCTCAAAAATGGCATGATCGCAAAGAGTGACTTGAGTCTAGAATGGGATGAGGTTAAAATTATGAGTTCATATCACCATTTGATGGCCCTCTTCAAGATGATCGAAATATGAAGATGGACCAAAACGGAGCTCAAGTGCAAAAGATATGACAATTTCAGAGATATCTGTGTTAACATCAGATTAGAAAATAGCATAATACCTATTCAATATGACCTCGGATGAAAAAGTCTTCAACAGAAAAGTTCTTCGTCTCGTCGAAACGGACGATTTTAATATAAAAATCATCTTAATCCGAGGTTGTATGCAAAAGTTACTGCCAAAACTGTGCACTGCAGCACTGCATGGCCGGATCATCCGGACCGGGGTCCAGATCATCCGACCGGTGGCCGAAAATTTGACCCAAACAACAGAAGCTAAAAGTTTAAGCCGTATGATCTGGGTCAAGTCCCGGATGATCCGGGTAAAGGCCGGACAATCCGGGCAATCGTCCGGACAAGTTTTTCTGCTGCAGACTTTAGAAAACGGCCCGGAACACCATCAAAATGGCCTCAAATTGAAAAGTGTTCAACATGAAAGTTGTGCATCTCGTCGAGATGGTTGATTTTGATACAAAAAACGTCCAAATCCGCGGTTGTATGCGTATTCTAGACCCAAAACAGTAAGCTGCTGTCAGAAAACCGGGCTAGGCCGGATCATCCGGGCCTAGAGCCGGACTTCCGGGCCGGAAGTCGTGAGAAGTCCGAATTTGGCTAGATTTTGATAATTTGGAAGACAATGCCAGTCCTTTTCTTGTACGGGTAGTCCATCCGCCTCTTATATAGACAAGAGGTGACGGCCGATTGAACAACACATAATCGCAGAACTTATCTACTTTTTACCCTAGTTTTACATCCCTCCCTTGTTCTTTCTCTCTCGTTCTTCGTTCGTTCTTCGTGTTGAAGGGCAGCGATCCTCGAGGCTCTAGGGGCGGGCGAACTGACCTAGGGCAACCCATAGCCGCCGCACGTCCAGACGGGGTCCCTCCCGGGCGCGTGGGGTTTCGGGTCCTAAAAAGCACCCACCGGATTGCTTGCGTATCGTGCTTCCGGGCGGGTCTCCTTCGACGTGAGCTGCGGTGCATCACCCTCGGTGTTGGAGGTACACGGTGACGTGTTCGTGTGCGAACAGCGATTTCATGGTTCAACATAGATATTCAGACTACCATCTTGTGCCCTATCATATGCCGGCTAGCACCAATGCATATATGCTTTCCCAAATCTCAGGCATATATTCTTGCGTCGTACAAAGATTGCCAATAGTTAGTGCTCTGTTGTACTGTTTGCACAGTGAGGATCACTGGGCCCTCTTTGTTCTATCCCCAAGGACTTGCAATTCTCATGTCTTGGATTCACATCGAAAGATCAAGACAAACTACACCAAACTAAAGTCAATCTCAATGAAGCTGTCTTAGAGTTTTCTACGAGGGAGGAGCGATAAATCCAGATTACAGAAAGAAAAACAGCATGGGCTTGGTATGCTTTGCCCACAACACAATCTTCTATTGCATGCAACAACAAACTGAGAGGAGTTTTATGTTTGTCTACTACGTCATGAACCACATGGTTGATTACATGCAGAAGTATACAAACTTCAGAAGGAAGGACGACATCACCGATTGGGGGGGGGGTGTGGTAAAACCCTTGCCATGCTACGGATCCAGAGCACCCTTGCAAACATCATCAACAAAGCTGTCGTTAGCAACAACGGGATGTATTACGACAACTCAGACGAACCCCTTGAGGAGTAGTGGGATTGGCAGAAGCAACAACAAAGCTAGCAACTAGCTCGACTCAACAACATCCATGAAATGAAGGATTGACAGTTGGACTCGTGTTTTTTATAACAACAGTGGTTGTGTTGGAAACTTTGTTCTAAACTAGACTGTAGACTTGCCATACCTTTTGTGTTAATCAGATCTTTAGTCCGTAACTCACTCAGATGCCTGTTGAAAGTGACCTAGATTGTATGTTCACATGTTTAATGTTAGTAGTTATTGCACGCATCGAAACATGATGATTCTAGCACAACAACAAAATGAGCTCTTTGGCTCATAGATGCTGCCGTGGTAGAAAATGAGAACTTCGGTTCATAAATGTTGCCATCCTTTGCTATGTTATTTTTCTGTTGGTTTTGATGCATGTGATATGTTAATTTGGTATCTGTGCTCACATTTGTTCTTTTTAGATTTGTCTACCTCAACTTCAACAGTTGAGATCCGCTGCCTCACAACCGAGCTACCACTGTGAAATGCACAATTCTTTTACAAATTTGGCATGTGAAATGCATATGCTTGTAATTTAACGATATCACATTACGTGACACACTAGCCGCGCGCGTGACACACACTCCTAGTCATAAAATACTAGCCGCGTGTGAACCACACCTTGTTAGTAGTACCTTACCAACGTGGCTAGTATACAAAGTCGCACCTGACTAGTAAGGGGTTCATGTTGTAGTGCTTGGAAGGAAGTGAGAGTGAGTTGGTTACATGTCCATGGGTGGCTTTATATAGCCTAGAGGTCCTTGATAAATGACCAATGCTACCCTTGAAGTAGGGAGGTGGGAGGGTAGGACAAGGGAGAGCAACTAATTAACGAGCGCTCCTTCGGGAGCCTCGCAATGATCAACGCCACTTGGCATGCTCTCAGCCATTCGCCACGTGTCGCGCTCTGGACGCTCCGTTCGGATTTTTTTCTGCACGCGTTTTCGACTTTTTAAATGGTTTTTTTTCGACATTTTCGTTTCCCCCCGGTCTTGCTTAGCTTTTCGATAAAAAAAACTTCGCGAAAAAACTCGTTTTTTCTTTGGCGAAAGTCATGGTTTTTCTTTCGCGAGAGGCACGGTTGTGCTTTAGCGAGAGTCACGGATGTGCCTTTTGAAAATGGAAAAAAACGCGTTTTCTATTTTTTTTCTTTCGCGAGAGTCACGGTTTTGCTTCCGCGAGAGGCACGATTGTGCTTTCGCGAGAGTCACGGCCGTGCCTCTCGGAAAGGGAAAAACAAAACGTGTATTCTATTTTTTTTCTTTCACGAGAGTCACGGTTTTGCTTCCGCGAGAGGCACGGTTGTGCTTTCGCGAGAGTCACGGCCGTGCCTCTCGGAAAGGGAAAAAAATACGTGTTTTTTGTTTTTTTCTTTCGCGAGAGTCACGGTTTTTCTTACGCGAGAGGCACGGTTGTGCTTTCGCGAGAGTCACGGCCGTGCCTCTCGGAAACGAAAAAATGCATTTTCTGTTTTTTTTCCTTCCACGAGAGTCACGGTTTTGCTTCCATGAGAGGCACGGTTGTGATTTCGCTAGAGGCATGGACGTGCCTCTTTCGGAAAGGGGAAAAACCGTGCTCCCGGTTCGGTTTTTTCGTCCATTTTTTTGTGAAAAAAATCGCCAAAACCTATCAACATGGAATCTAGTTTTGAAGATCTCGACGCGAGGAATCCAATGGTGAAAACGGTTCGAGATTTAGACGCACAATTTAAGAGATAAAACATTTTGAATAAATGAATCTACGAAAAAGGGAAATCTCCAATGTTGCGACAAGTGGCGCGCTGCATGTGCGCCACTTGTCACGACTTGGGAAGGTGGAGTGTTCTTTGCAACGAGTACTCCTTAATTAGTGATTTCGAGGACTAGGTAATTTTTTGTCCTTTGGCCCATGTGCTCCTTGTTGGGCTAGGAGGTGGGTGGTAGCCCATTAGGGGGAAATCCTACACTAGGAGAGGCCTTCTTGCCTGGGCTTTGGATCGTCTGCTCCCTTGTCTCCTTTACCTATTCTTTTATGTGGTCTTCTTCCTTTGACTTGCTTTGATTAGTGATGTAGCATTCCACGTAAGACATGGGGTAGCCCCTTACATAGGATTAAAATCCTCTACTACAACAAGAGTCCCCTTGAGCTTAAGTCAACAAAGTTTTCTTTGTGGCTTTGGCTCAATAATCTTCTCTCGTTGACGGTTCTTTGGAGGATGGATTGGCCTCTATTTCTCATTGATGTACCTGGCAAGGAGATGATGTCTTCGTTATCCTTTTTCGGCCTTCTCAATGATTGTCAACCTCTTCTGGAGTCCCCTAGACCCATATGTGGTCTTCAAGAAATTTTAGGGATTTGGAAACGAATCCCGAAAGTCTTCAAGTGGTCCTGTTGGGGAGCACAACCTTCGAGGATTTTTTAGGTATTTTCCATATTTTTATGATCACTTGAGCTTCTACATGACATCCTGATCGAAACGGGGTATTTCAGGCATTTTTTCGACTGCCAGGGGCTTCTTAGAAACAAATATGCCCCCTCCAAGCGCTTATATATGAAAACATGGAGTCCCCATAACGTGACCTTTTTTTTAATTTTCTCAAATTTGTAGGGCAATTTATGCTCGGATTAATCTAACCATACACATGCATCAACACGATAGCTATATTCATTCACCAAAATGCGTTGCTTTACATATAATTAGCAACTTACAAAATAAACAATGCCACTCAAGTGACTTAAAATGTGGTTTAACGACATTTTCAAAATAAGCAATGTCGTTATTCGAGCAATATTGCTACCTTGTACTGCCTATGCTAGTCGGTGGTCGGCGTCGTTTAGTTGTCACCCTCATCCTCCTCCTCCGAGGAGATATCCTCCAAGTAGGTGTAGGGGTCAGACTCACGAGCAACAACTGCTCCTCCTCGTTGATGAGCATGGGACCCCGGAGGATCTGCTCATCGTTGCAAGTTTCGAGGGCGAAGAGCCACAACACGTCATTGTTGGTCGGGTCCTTGGGCTCTGGCACGGGCTTTGGTTAGGACGACACGTTAACCGCGACGAAGGGGCTAGCGAGGGTGACGGGGACGACTTCCTCCTGCTTCACCCAGATGAAGGGACCAACTCCTCGCGACCGACGTTGGTGCCACCTGTAGCATTCGATCCTCCACGACCGCCAGACCTATCATCGCTTCAAACAGAGGAGCTGGCGGCTGTTTAGTCTAGTGCGCCACAACGAGAGTTTGCGCCGATGCGCTACTTCTGAGACGGTAGGTTTTTCTCCACTAGCAAGTTGAGACAATAGGCTTCATTCTTGAGCAGCAGCATTGTCCCAGGCGATGGAGGAGATGGAACGGGTGGAGGCGATGGGGAGGAAATAGAGGGCGGCGCTACTTGTGAGCTGCGTTGGGATTTTCCCTGAAGAGGAAGGGTGAAGCAATATAATAGCTCATAAGTATTTCCCTCAGTGAGAACCAAGGTTATCGAACCAATAGAAGAATCATGCAAATCCTAGTGAACAGTACCTGCACACACAAGAGCAAATACTTGCACCCAACGCACGCAAGAGGGTTGTCAATCCCCTTGAACTCAAGTATCGGGCAAGGATCAAATTTGGTAGTGGTAGATATATAAATTGCAAAGTAAAATAAAAGATAATAAATTACATCAAGGTATTTTTGGTTTTTGTAATATGATAAAAGTAGACCCCGGGGCCATAGGTTTCACTAGAGTATTCTCTCTCGAATAAATAGCATATAGTGGGTAGAGAAATTACTATTGGGCAATGTATAGAAAAGCGCATAGTTATGATGTTATTCATGGCAATGATCATGTATTCCCTCCATCCGGTGAAAAGTGTATGTTTGGGTTTAAATTTTGTCCACAAAAGAGTGTACTTCTATCTTCTCAATGGACTTTAAAGTATTTTCTCTCATCACACGGTAATCAAGACCAATAGCATTCTATACATAGTCTTCTTAATTTCTACATGCACTTAGCTCATTGGGGGTTTGGGTAATTAAAGAGGAGAGAGATGGTGGTTTGCAACTTCCCAATGCATTTTTTACTCCAATCCATAATTTGTCCTAAAATTTCTAGATGTACACTTTTCACCGGACGGAGGGAGTATATAGACATTACAACCATGACAAGTAGGCCGAAATGATCCTACATCTACTACTATTACTCCACTTCGAGGGCGCTTCTACGCTTGCCTCTCTACGTATTAAGTTCATAACAAACAGAGTAATTCATGAAGTATGATGATATAATGTAGACAAAATAAAACCAAGCAAGATGACTGAACCCCATCGTTTTACCCTTAATGGCAACAATATAAATATGTGCGTCATTGCCCCTTCTTGTTGGAGATATGCCCTAGAGGCAATCATGTGATGATGATATTTCCGTATGTATTCATGAGTCTTTTCTATTGTCCTTGAATGTCATCAATGATATGTATCAATAAGTATGTGACTTGTTTGTGTAACTATGTATTGTATGATGATCGTTCTTATGGTCCCTAGTTGATAAGGTTATGTGGACACATATACTTGACTAGTATGCGACTCGGTTGATGACTATGTTTCACAAGTCATGTGCATGGAGATGCTAAACCGATATAGGGATTCGGTGATGGGGATCACTGAGTCGGACAGACCCACTTTGAGACGCAGCGAGATATCATCATCTGTTAGTCTCAAGCACAATGTCTATGCCATGTCCTAGACCTGAGGTCCTCACATGTTCTCGGGATGAGGATCAACTCACTTAGGGTCTATCAAACGCTACTCCGTAACTGGGTAGTTATAAAGGTAGCTTTCGGGTGAGTCGTGAGACATGCCGCGAGACATGGCTGACCAAGATGGGATTTTCCCCTCCTATTTGGAGAGATATTCTCTAGGCCCTCTCGAGTAATCAGATTCGGAAAGCATGGCCATGCGACTTGGGTTAAGTGTTAACCTAGTCCAGGAATCTGTATAACGTTGTCGAGAAGAGAGGTCGTGCTACCACAAGGGTGACAAGCACTAGCCTTGAGCTCGACAACATATATCATGAGGCAAAAGGAATGTTGCATATGACACATTGTCGAGGTTCGTCAGACGACTTTACACACACATGGGAGTTGGCATGTTCTGCTAGGAGCCGCTACCAACTATCGACTCTGGTCATGTCCATGTGTACGTGAACCTGTAGGGTCACACACTTAAGGGGCTGCAGCCCATTCGGAATGGATCCGAGTGGAAAATGGATGTAGACTTCTAGTGGGCTCAAGTGTTGAGCCCACTTAGGTCTATATAAAGGGGAGTGGGCACACCACTTAGAGTTGATTTTTCCTCCCTGGACAGCCGCCGCCGCAACTCCCCACGTCCATGTCGTGCGACCGGACCTAGCAGTCCGCCGCCCGATGCTGCTTCCCGCACGCGTGGATACCTTGGAGGCATTGCATCTGCGGTGCTTGGATGAACCGTTCGAGGGATCTGTGAAGTACCGTTCGCGGGAGATCACCGTTCGCGGGCCTTCACTATTCGCGGGAGATCGGCGACGTAAGGAGGAGACACGCCTGGAGATCGACTACACACATCACCAACACTACTTCCGCTGCGGTGACTGGGCGCCTAGTGATAAACCCGATCCCGTCATCTATTTCCACTAGCATGATCTTGGGTGCGTGGTAGAAAATCATATTTGGCGCTAGCGTAGCGTACCACATGTTCCAACACTTCTATCACGAGTTGAGGACACCGCAAGATTGAACCCATTACAAAGCACCTCTGCCGCTGAAGATAAATAAATCTAGTTGGCCAAACAAAATGGATAGATAGGAGAGAAATACAAAGCTATATCAATCATGCATAATAAAGTTTAGAAAAGACTTAATTACTTTCAGTGTATAATCTGACCATAAACGCACACTTCATCAAATCCCAACAAACACATCGCAAAGGAAGATTACATCAGATAGAACTCCGTGGAGATCATAGAGAACTTTGTATTGAAGATCAGAGAGAAAGAATAAGCCATCTAGATACTAGCTATGGACCCGTAGGTCTACGATAAGCTACTCACACATCATTGGAGGTGCAGCAAGGATGATGTTGAAGCCCTCCGTGATCGATTCCCCCTCCGACAGAGTACCAGAAAAGGCCTCCAGATGGGATTGTGGAAGAATAGAAGCTTGCGACGACAGAAAAAGTGTTTCGAGTAGCTCTCTGTTGGTTTGGGAACATTTGGGAATTTATGGAGTTGGAATTAGGTCAAGTGGAGCTGCATGGAACCCACGAGCATAGGTGGCGCATCCCCTGGGGGCGCACCGTGTGAGCTCATCACTCCCCGTAGATCTTTTGGCCTCCTCTTGAACATTCTAAAGTCCCTTCTGGTCTAGAAAAATCATTGTAAAGTTTCATCGTATTTGGACTTCATTGAATACTGATTTTCTGAAAGGCTAGAAACAAGCACAAAATTTCAAGTGGCACTGGGCACTGAGTTAATAGGCTGGTCCCCAAAAATGATATAAAGTTAGATATAAAGTATCTAAGATTTGTAATATAATAGCATGAAGCAATACAAATTTATAGATATGTTGGAGACGTATCAACATCCCCAAGCTTAATTCATGCTCGTCCTCAAGTAGGTAATGCTAAAAACATAATATTTGATGTTGAATGCTACCCATGTTTATCATGTAATCTCTTTACGTATGAATATTGAGAAACGATGAAGTAATTGATATCAACATAATAATATCCATGAATATAAGAACATAGTCATTACTTTTTCAAAATATACAATGCTCAATGAGTGTTATCGCTACTCATTGAAATATGTAGTCTTGGCATGACTACACCTTCACCGCATAAGTATGAATCACGAGCACCCTAGTGTCAAACCAAGCAATTGTATCATACTTTTTAACGTGCTTCAACATTTTCAAATCCACTCAATACATGAGCGTGAGCCATGGAAATTAGCACTAGGGTGAAATTGAATGCGGTGGTAGAGATATATAGAAGAAGCCAAAAAGGAAGAAAGGCTCGCATCAACTCGATGGATCGTTAGGCAATGGAGAGGCCTTATAATCAATATCAATGCGAGGAGCAGGATTTCCATGCAGAAGATGCACTAGAGCTATAAGTGTATGAAAGCTCAAACTGAAAACCAAGTGGGTGTGCATCCAACTTGCTTGCTCATGAAGATCTCTAGCATTTGAGGAAGCCCATCATCGGAATATATAAGACAAGTTCTATAATGAAAAATTCCCTCTAGTATATGAAAGTGATAACTCAGGAGACTGTCTATATGAAGAACATGGTGCTACTCTGAAGCACAAGTGTGGTAAAAGGATAGTAGAATTGCCCCTTCTCTCTTTTCTCTCATTTTTTGTTGGGTTCTTTTGGTCTCCCTTTTTTATTTAGTCCAGAGTCTCATCCTGACCTGTGGGGGGGGTTCATTGTCTCCATCATCCTTTCCTCACTGGGACAATGCTCTAATAATGATGATCATCACACTTTTATTTACTTGATCTTGTGTTGTTTGTATCACTTGCTAGAGATAGAGAAGCTAGAACAGGAACTGCCCGGGAGGGTTCAAAGAATGATGTCTTCACCTTTGAGCCAGATCTTGTCTCATTCAACTCGATATTACAACTCGACAAACCGAAACAATATGACTCTATATGAATGCCTTTGGTGGTGTACCAGGATGTGAAATGATCTAGCATAACATGTATAACAATGATGAACGATGGCTTTTCCACAAATATCATGTCATCTCTATATGATCATGCAAAGCAATATTATGATGAAAACTCATGTCATAACACGGAACGGTGGAGGTTGCATGTCATTATTTCTTGGAATGGCTATGGAAATGCCATGATAGGTAGGTATGATGGCTGTTTTGAGGAAGATATAAGGAGGCTTATGTGTGATAGAGCGTACCATATCACGAGGTTTGGATGCACCAGCGAAGTTTGCACCAACTCTCGAGGTGAGAAAGGGCAATGCACGGTACCGAAGAGGCTAGAAAATTGCGAAAAGGTAGGAGTGCCATGGACTCACATTAGTCATAAAGAACTCATATACTTATTGTGGAATTTTATAGCCCTCGAAGCAAAGTTGATGTAGGGTAGAACCCTAGTGGCCCTATCTTTAACGATTGGAGCGGACCCCACAAAGAACACGAAGAACACGGGGAGAAAACACGAGGAGGAACACGAGAGAAATCACTCAAACCAATAAGAACAATCACACATGTTGTCGGGGATATACCCCGCGGCGTAAACCGGCCGGAAGTATAACCCGGCCGGACTTGGCGATTTACCTGAAGAACCCGCTGACACTTGGCGGTTCACTGGCGACCCGGCGGTTTATGGTTCATTGGTAATCCGGCAGCGGGTCGAGGAGCGGCAAGACCCGGTGGCCTGATCAAGCGGTTCATGAAGGCCGGTTCAACTACGGTGGGCGGTTTAAGAGGAAAGGCGTGAGGAATATTTGTCTTACAAGGAGCTAAGACATGGACTTGTATCCGACTTTTAATACTAGATAGGCTAGTCCTAGTCCTAATAGGACTCCAAATGTAACCCGCCCTTTCATCATATATAAGGAGGCGGGGCTCCCCAAAGAGGGAGAAGCTACAAGCAAACAACAATATCTAGGGCTAGACACAACTAGAGGAGAGCCGGTTTACTACGACTCCCTCATGATCATAATGAGACTGGCCTCAAACAGCATGTAGGGCTATTACCGGATGATGTTTCCCGGGGCCCGAAGCTGTCTAAATCCCTGCCTTGTGTTGCGTCTCTCGATTCCGCTCAACCCCTCTCAAGCTACCACATAGATGCGTTGGCCTCGCGACTAAGTCCTGACACTAAGGACATCTGCCGTGACAATTCCACGACAGTTGGCGCCCACCGTGGGGCTCGCACACGGTGGTGTTGAGTTCTTGAAGGGATCTGTCCCAAGGTTTCGAGAAGCTTGCAATTTTCCAGATGAAGAAGGACGAGTTTTGGAAAGATCTACATCATCTCTATGGCAACCGGCTGGAACGATATATACAAGATTTAAGGTTCAAGGAAAAATTAGGGTTTGTCCGTCATTGCCACCGGCCGATCTGCCGAGTCAAAACGGCAAACAGAGTTTAATCGTTATGCCATCAACTGCGCAATTGGGTGGACGCGATCAGCTTTCTCAGCGGCTGTTGTGCACGACATCTAGCAATCCATCAAACCGTCAAATCACCAAGTTTGCAGTGATCTGGTTATAAGTATTCAGATGATTACTGGATTGATTGGTGGTTGAATGAAATGCTTAACATCAGCGTTGAAGGATAACATCACAGGGAGAGAGTTTTTCCCGTTACAAAAAAACATTATCTGTTCATGATTCCCAGTCCAACAGCCAGCTTGGGTCGAGGGTTCCATAAAAAGAAAGATCCAGATGCGGACACCCGTGTGGGGACGCACCATGTATTTTGTGCTGTGATTGTTCAAGGTTGAAGCCATTAGAGGGGAAATTCAGAAGAAGACAAATTGCACGAGGACTGGAGAGGCACACCGTGTAAGGGCAAGAGATGGTCAAATCGCCATTGGTATTTACCCGGCTTCAGTTCAGTGCCATCTCTATATCCAATGGCATCCAAAAGTAAGTCAGGACAGTTGTTCACTGTCCATGAGAGACACGACGTGCACAAACTACGCTCGTGCTGCTCGATCTACATCAACATACGGCCGACTCGCCCATCCGTGCCGAATTACAATGATGGTGCCATCTCTTCCTGTCCGCACCGGATTTCAATGCCACGGTCGACTTACCGGTTGTCTGGGTGAATCAGACGCTATCCCTCCTATTCGCACATATTTTGTTTGAAGACAATTACTCTTGCCTATATCTTTTTATACAGGACAAGTGCTCACTATAAAAGTGATGCCCTACCGTGGACGGCGCGCGCTAGCTGTTCTACACCGGCATCTGCATATGTCACACTGATAAATCGAAACACGAACCGCCGCCCCCGCAGTCCGGTCTACATCAACGCGCCGGCCAAACTCGCCCGTCCGTACCACCTTAAAACACCACGGACGACTCGCCCGTCCGCCCTGGCCACCGGTTCATGCGTCCGCGCTAGTTTACAACACGGAGGACAACTTGCTAGTCCGCACCGGTTTACAACACCGCGTCCGGATCATCCGCTTCGCCGTCTGGCCGACTTGTCCATGATTGATTTCAGCTTCACCACGGTGATCATCAACTCCGCGGTGGATAATTCCGACCTAACATATGAGGTGATATCCATCTAAGGCCTATTTTATTAGCGCATATTATTTTTGTCAAGGAACAATTACTTTGGCATGTGATATTTTTGACGCAGGACAATTGTTCATTACAAATGAGGTGTTATATTACGGGCACGGAGCACGTGCTAGCAACATTCTGCACTAGCGTTTCGTCCGTGTCATACCACCCGTGAATGAACGTGAGCAATTCGCCGTCCTCGTGGCCCGATTTACGCCAGCTTGCTGGGATCGCGCCGCGATTAACTCGCCCGTCCGAGCCGGTTTACGACACGGTGCCGATCCGTCTCGCGGCTGGTCTACATCGACATATCGGGCCGCACCTTTCTCGCATGAGCTGTTTATTGAGTATGGCCAAGTCACAGCTTGGGTAGCCCGGTTTTCTTTCAATAAAATGGAGGCAAATTATCATATATTATCAACCACCGTCGCCTTTGGGTGGTTCAATGGGCAGGCGCACAAGTCGCCGCCACTACAGTTTGGTTAACTTCAAATTGCCAGTTGGAAGGAACCATTGGCCGAGTTGCTAACACGGCTCATACGGGATCATTTATAACCCGCCGCAGTCACCTCAACCTTCTGCGGATTCACATCGTGCTATCAACACCAATGATATACAAGTTATGCCGGTTTATATCATGGTCAAATATGGAGAGTCTCAAGACAACTCCTCGAGTCACCTTTGAGACTCGGGGGCTACGATGACATGGCTCAGCAAATCTTGCCAGTTTCAGCAAATTTAAGAACCCCAGGACGATGGAGGGAAAGATAACCCGGTCCCGGAGGCTACTATTATATTGATGAAAATTTAAAGACCGTCAGAAAATTTCCGGCTTAGAAAGTATATGACAGTTACAAAATCCGGCTCAATGAAGAAGTTCCGGTTATCAGAAAGGATTCTGGTTTACAATCCGGTTCAAGGGAAATCTGTCTCCCAGAAAGCTCTGAAGCTCTCAATCCGGTTTAAGAATGTCCGGTTCAAAAAGAAATTAACTTCTCGCAAGTTCGAATTGAAAGGTCGTCAGAAAGTTTCCGGCTGAAAATGAAGATTCTGGTTTACAAAACCGTTTAAGGGAAAGATGTCTCCCACAAAGCTTTGAAGCTCTCAGATCCGGTTCAAAATCCGGTTCAAGAAGGATTTATCTCTTGCAAAAATTAAAGGGTGCCAAAGAGGACCTGCTGCCATGATGCGCGGTTCAAACATGGGTATCATGCCTTATTGGCTTATTATATTATTGATCACTTGGGGCTTGGTCATGTCTCGAACCATAGTCACACCTCTTGATCGGCGCAATGCCACAGTATCACTTGGGGGCCTTGGTCGTGTCCGAACCATAGCAACGCCATTTGGTAGGCGAAAAGCCACGGATCACTTGGGGACTTGTGGTCACGTCTGAACCATAGTCACGCCTCTTGATCGGCCTAGTGCCACAAAGATCACTTGGGGGCTTTGGTCGAATCCGAACCATCGCTACACCTCTTGATCGGCGTAATGCCAATGCATCATTTGGGGACCTGGCTGACTCGAACCATAGCTACGCCTTTTGGGGGCTTGGTCGTGTCCGACCATGGTAATGCCTCTTGATCGGCTCAAAGCCTCCCTTGCAATGGTTTTATATTTGCCTTTGCTTGAATTTTGTTCTCTTTTAAATTATTTCTTTTGTTGTGTTTTCAAACCGACATTATTAATCCGGTTCAAACTGTCAATTACAAATTGACGGAACACGGTCAAATCCTAATCCGGAGACTATTTGCCCGGTTTGATTTTAACCATCTTATATATGGAGTAAACCGGTGTTCATTAACCCGGCTTGACTTCCAATTACAAATTGTCAGTACATATCAAATCATAATCCGGAGACTATCCGCCCGGTCTGGTTTGACTATAAGTCGCCAAGATATTATATATGGTTAAACCGGTGTTTATCACAACCCGCACGGTTTTATCATAAACCGACCACGGTATGAAAGGAGTTATCATTACTCAAGATTGGGGTCATCACCCTTACTACAAAAAATTGGTAAACCAATGATGTGATTCAATGTCACGGTATGATATATTTCATTGATTATTCTTAAAGTGCAGCCTTGGTTATAAACACAGGTTATCTGTTGGGCATTATGACCCGTCCGGTGGTAAACCGCCAGGACACTTTAAACTTGTTGTATGCGTAGACAAAGTTGAATAAAGCATGATGATAAATTATCCGGTGTTTGTTAACCCGGCCTGGCTTGGGGCTATAAGTCGCCAGTATATATTTGGATTGCGCCATTGGAATCATGCGCTTATAAATCATTGGGTTATATTATTCAAATAGCCAAACTTGGCTGAATTTTCATTATGGTATTGAATGAATAAGGTTTTTCATACCAGATTATGTTATCTTTAATAGCCAACATGGCTGGATTTTTATTATGGTTATCAATACCCAATATTATAATTGAGGTTTTCAAAGTCGCTTTTAGCGCAATGGTTATCATATTATTAATGGATATGATTTATTCTACAATTGAAGGAATAGTCCCGAGTCAGCCGCAGCTTACGACCCGGCACTTGGGGGCTACATTATTTAAATTGAGATTACATCAAATGTGCAAGTCTCATGTCGCTGCAAGCATGCACCATGACACTTGGGGCCTATCAATTGCTCCTGTCAACAGTTGAAGGTACAAAGCTTTTTATTCATTATATTGAAGGGTCCTTTGCTCGATTGGTAAAGCACAAGGCTCTTAACCTTGTGGACGTGGATTCAAGTCCCATGATGGGAGTTACATCATATGATGTTATTATCATTGAAGTCTATATTTAGTCCCAGCTCAATATTATCTTACTGATCCGGCCATTGGGGGCTACACATCATTGCTCAAATCTACATGATTACACCTACAAGGTCCCTGCTCATTATTACATAATGACACGGCCCGTGGGGGCTACACTGTGGAAGTTTTTATGAGTATAAGACAATTACAAGTCCTGTGTTGTCGCAAGCGTGACAACCCGGCACTTGGGGGCTACATAGTATGGAGTATTCAGCTTTTGCTAGTCACCTTTGGGATGAACAACACGGATTTCTTTGAAAGTGGCAGTATTTATATTGAAGCAAAGTCTTAAGCTACCACTTTGTTCTGCTCAAAGACTTGGGGGCTACAGATATTATATTATTATCAAGGAAATATTTTCAAATTCTCTGATTGAGCAAACTAGGTTGACCCGGCGTCACCAATCATTATGGCCCTGTGGCTGCAACCCGGCGTCATTAATAATCATGAACCGACGTTGGCAAACAATCATGACCCGGTACCATCAATATTTATAAACCGGTGATCTTGGCAATGATAAACCGGCAAGTTTACGTCCTTAAACCGGCTGAAGATTGGATGAATATTTCAAGGACCGATATTGTTTTTAAGCATTGGGAGTTGAATCAAAGGAGTTATCCTTCACAATATATTTTCTATGAGAAACCAATGTCAGCAAGTTGATTATGAAGCTGGCCTATTAAACCGGATTTTATATAAGGAGGAAATGACAAGGATTTAAAGGATGATCAGATGTCGGTTTACAAGAATTCTTAAACCGGAGCATAATCTGTCAAGTTTGTTCTTGTGTTTATTTCGACAGATCAGTTTAACATGGATAAATCCAAATTAAAGCGGGGGCTAATGTCGAGGATATACCTCATGGCGTAAACCGCCGGAAGTATAACCCGGCGGACTTGGCGATTTACGAAGAACCCACGACACTTGGCGGTTCACCGGCGACCCGGTTTATGGTTCATTGGTAATCCGGCAAAGTGGTCGAGGAGCGGCAAGACCCGGTGGCCTGACTGGCGGTTCATGAAGGCCGGTTCAACTACGGTGGGCGGTTTAAGAGGAAAGGCGTGAGGAATATTTGTCTTACAAGGAGCTAAGACATGGACTTGTATCCGACTTGTAATACAAGATAGGCTAGTCCTAGTCCTAATAGGACTCCACATGTAACCCGCCTTTCAACATATATAAGGAGGGCAGGGCTCCCCAAAGAGGGAGAAGCTACAAGCAAACAACAATATCTAGGGCTAGACACAACTAGAGGAGAGCCGGTTTACGGCGACTCCTCATGATCATAATGAGACTGGCCTCAAACAAAGACGTGGGGCTATTACAGGATGATGTTTCCCGGGGCCCGGCTGTCTAAATCCCTGTCTTGTGTTGCGTCTCTCGATTCCGCTCAACCCCTCTCAAGCTACCACATAGATGCGTTGGCCTCGCGACTAAGTCCTGACACTAAGGACATCTGCCGTGACAATTCCACGACACATGTGCTAGATCCTTGGCACACAAAGAGATACACGATCCAAATCCAACAAAGGACGATACATAGGGTAACCGGTTCTTCTCCGTGAGGAGGTCTTGATGGGGCCACCAAGAGGCGGTCTTGAATCCAAGGTGGATCTTCTCCGTAGAGGCGCGTGGTCTCTCTCGTGGAGTAGATCCGTTATGGATGAGCAAAGATCTATCTCACATATGAGCTAAACCAATGCTAACCCTCAAATGGAGGAGGGGGAGGAGTATATATAGTCTAAGCCACGAAGGGGTAAGTGAGGGGAGAAGGGGTACATGGGCTTCGGCCCAAGTCACGCACGCAGGCGGGGTCCGGATGATTCGGATGGTGGCCCGGATGATCCGGGTGTCAGGGGTCCGGATGATCCGGGCGGCCATCCGGATGATCCGGCTTCAAGTGAAGCCTTCGGGTGTCTTCGGCGCAGTTAGCCGGATCGTCTGGGTGGGGGTCTGGATCATCCGGGCTTGGTCCGGATCGTCCGGCTGGGGGTCCGGATGATCCGGGCAAGTCCTGTCTTGTCCGTTCTTCTTCTTCCTTCTCCTCTTCCATGCTTGGCCTTGGTCCTTGGATCCTCCATGGTCATCTCGGTTGTACCTGAGTATATGCAAGGCCCATGCATGAGGTAGTAACCATGTCTCATATGTGGAAAGTGACGGTTTGAAGAGGAGTGAGTTCACCTTGTGTCCAATGGCGTATGGTCGAGGTCTCATCGTATGTCCTCTTGGGGCTTGGGGAGTAGTCGAAGTGTACATGGGGATGATCGTAGGATGCTCCGCATCATCTCCCCCCTTGGGAAAGATCCGACCTCGGATCGTGATCCTCATCACCATGGAAACAGTTGTTGTGGACGGACGTGTAGTTGGACGGCGTTGAAGACATTGCGCAATGCAAGTACTCCAAGGTGCCATTGGAGTGGTATACATGCAAAAAGAGCAAACACAAACAACACTTGGAAATATAATGGTTAGCGCACACAAAGTGTCCATCATGTAAGAATGAGTCCATGCGGCAAGATTGTTCGTGACAAAGCACATGAAGCTTATCAAGATGATATAGAATGATATGCAAAGCATTCATGGGAGCAAATGCAATCATTGTGCACACAAATGTGTTGTGAATATTATCAATGCAACCACGGTGCAAAATGATGTCATAGTGAGACGGTTCATCAGTAGCATTAATATGGCAATGGATGCTCAATATGATTATTTTATCATGCAATTGATGGTAGGCAATGTGATCATGATGTATGATATGTCCATCGAGCATGACATGTGTGAGCACAATCAACAAATATGGAGGTGTTGGTACAATGTGTCAAAGGAGTGTTGATGTACCAATGCTCGATGTTGTGGCATGAGTGGAGGTTCGAAGGTGCATCCAATAAGTCCGAGCGCTCCTCAATGTAAAGGTCCATAGAGCCAATCTCAATGTCGCTCCTCCGTTCATGTAGATGTATCATGTAGACAACAAGAAAGAAACAACAATGAAAGAGTGACCCATCCAATATGCGTATTTGAGGATGGCTCAAAGGGAAGGAGTTCACCTTTATGAGAATGTCGAATATGTTGGTGTCGCGCATTGTGTACGCCTTCACATGACAAAGTTGTCTCATGACGGTATCGCCTTGTGAATCCTTCAAAATGAAAGAACATGACAAACACTTGGAAAAACAAATGAGGTTAGTGAAAATGCAAAACCTATCATTCGTGTGGTAAGATACCCAACAAGTGTATGCATAATGCTCATCATAAGAAAGGACAAGGGAGCATTTCATAGTATGGAGGCATATGATGCGAGAACAACGAAATACAATATGCTCAATCAAACAAGCATGCATCACAAGTAAGGTGCCAAAGTCTCCAATATCAATAAGCATAGCATGGTTGCACTCACCACAAGGGGATATGAGAGATGCAACTAATGGAGACAAGAGTCAATGATCATGACAAATCATGTGAGAGGCATGAACATATATGTCATCAACCCAAGAAAGCGAGTAAGAATGGAACATGGGTGATGCGACAAAGCAGGCAATCATAGTGATCAAGTAAAGCAAGCTAGTAGTGCGAAGATGCAACGTACTAGGAGGAATCATGGCAAACATGTCATGGGTTCAAATAGTGAGCATATATAATGCACATGACATATCACAATCATGAAAACAAGATATGAGCAAAGTAGGTTCATGGTGTTGGCAAGAAGTCCTATGTAAATAGCAATGGATCGTCATGACGTTCCCAACATAACAAGCATCAATAGCATGAGGCACATGATAAACATGGCAACAATAAGGATCTCCACCAAGCATGCAAATACACATAGAAGTAGCATAATGGTGAATCATGGGTAGATGCAAGCAAGGGTCACAATTGCATGGCAAAGGCATAGAAGCAAGCATAACATGCAAAGTGAACATGGCAAAATGGGCATAATGTGACAAGTGATATATAGCCCATAGCCTTGTGAGAGCCAAGTAAAAGGAATGCGCGAAGTCGGTGCGCAAAGAGAACGGTGGTAAGGATAGTTCACGGGATCCCAAGTCATTGTTGCTCTCAAGAGCTCGTTTCGTCAACTCTTGGGATTGAGAGGTTGACGAGTATACATGAGTACCTACACAAAACAAAGGCAAAAGGAAAATTGTGTGTGCGTGGTATATGTACACATCATCCATCATGATGTGCACGTGCATGTGTTGGTTAGCACAAAATATCCAATGCTCAAATAGATGAGATGCGTGATATAGAAACATGTCATCCATCATGATTGGTTTGCTATTATGTATAGAATAATGGAGACTCAAATTGTGTAATGCATCATGAGAAATATGTAGAGCATTGTTATTCATCGAATGCATATGGTGCACGCAATTATGGGAATCATGCAAAGTATGGAATGCATCAAAATCTACTAATATGTATGAGGAAACTATGGGGGTCTCCTCATGAGCATTTGTAGAAACATCACATGGAGAATATTGACAACATCCAAAACAAAACATATTTGGAATAATGTGATCATGGCATGGCATAGTAGATGAATTGCGCAAATCATGTAAAGGAAGCATAGCAATATCATAGCATGAAAAACAAAAGCCAATGACCATCATCTCGTCATCTATGCCATACGTGCAAATGGGGTTTACCTTAATGGGGCATGCATAGTTACTATGTTGAGATTGAAATAAAGCAATATGGGAGATCTCGCTCATAGCATATGACAAGTTCAATGGGTTGTCAAACATGATGTGACCAAAATAATTTTCACAAGATATCCTATGGAGCATAGCATCACAACTAGGCAACTCAACATGCTCATCATCATATTCATCATAAATGGGTAAGTCATGACATGAGGAATTCGCACTAGCATGAAGCATGGGAATAGGTGTGTCAACATCATGCAAGCAATCATTGTCAATGTAGTCCACTAGTGGGACAAGAGAAATACCATCACCTATTTTACCTTTGGAGCATCGCTCATGTGTTGTAGGTGAGGTGTCGAAGATCCACTCGTTGTCATCTTCATCTTGACGGAACCATGTGGGGGGTGCATCATCGTCCACCATGGCCATCGTCGTCTCCATTGGAGGTATGGACTCGTCGAGGATAGGTGTGTCGTCATGTAGGAGACCTAGCACCAAAGAAGAAAACATACTAGGAGTAGAGGTTAAGTCATTAGAAATCATAGTAGCCTCACATGCCGTGTCAACTACCTCACTCACTACGTGTTGTGGCTCACTCACTCCCGGTAAGATGCTCTCACTGATATGGTTGGTGGAGTCACTCAAATGGCTCTCAACCTAACATAGGATGTGTGGAATGCTCTCATGTGTGGGGCTAGTGGTGGTCACACTCATCCTCTCATAGGAAATGCACTCAATGTCACATATGGTGGAGTCACTCATGGCACTCATGTGGTGGTGGCTCTCCTCACATGGCAATTGGGGGCATCTCGTCATATGTGGGTGTTAGAGAGATGTTGGTGCAAATGTCTCCATGCTCAACTCCTATCGCCGCCTTGGTTGAAGGGATAGTCCCAAGCTCAACCTTCTTGTCACCGTCTTGTTGTTGGAGGCCCATATGATGTGGCACCTTGTAGCTCGTCTCCATGACCGAAGGGAATGTCCCATGCTCGGCCATCTTTATTGAGGGGCTTCCGAAGATGGAAGGGTCGCCCTCGCTCGTAGGTGGTCGCCTTGTTGTTGAAGATGTCGATGTAGGCGAACTCATGGGAAGTATGCGAAGATGCCGTACGTCCAAAGGCAAAGATGCCTTGAGAACACTTGGTGAAGATGCCGAAGTGGTTGGTGTAGCCGTAGCTCCGTCTTGGTGGTGCTCGTCTCGCGATCTTCTCTTTTGCTCATGAAGCAAAGACGACGACGAACGACATCTACATCGAGCTCAAGCACAACAACGACATCATCAACATGAAGATGCTCCACAAGCGCAAATGCTATATATGTATGGTTCCCGGTGTTTCTCAAGATGATCCAAGATGATCGGATATGAAAATCTTATGTGCAATGTGGTATGATGCTATGGCACTTGCTTACAAGCTTCTTTGCTCTTTCTCTTTTGCTTAAAAGCTTATTCTTTTTTTTTGATATGACCACAATGCGAAATGCACAAACCAAGATAGCAATTGTGTATATGCGGGAACAACCTTGTGACACAATGGATGATGATACCAATATGATATGGTATGTATGCAATGGGAGGTGTAGATCGATGATCACTAATGTGCACAAGTAACGCTGCCGGCAATACTCAAATGGCTAGTCTCGATAGGCAAGTGACGCAAAATGGGCTAGGCGTTAACAATGCAATGGCAAGGAGAATGTACAATGATGTCATCGAGGTTACCGTCCTTGCTTACGGTAGGGGTGTCAAAATGATGAAGTGGTCAATGTCGATGACGACCACGTGGCGATGATGAGTGGCGGTGTTCTGGAAGTAGAACCTTCCCTAATTAGCCGAAACATCTTAGGAACCGGAAAAACCGCGAACTCAAAATCTCAAGGGCAAAAGTCAAATGGTGGTAGCCGAATGCGGTGGTGGTTTTGTGGAAGCTCAATGGGATTATGGAATGCAATGATGGATTTTGGAGTATGCAATGCGGGGGTGGAGTGTTATTGGGTTAGGTGAGTCGAAATTGAAGGTCACCGTCCCTAAGTAGCCGAAACACCTTAGGAGACACAACTCATAACTCAAAAAAAATTGGGTTTAGTTGAGGTGGAGGAAGTGTATGGTGGGCAAGCCTATGCGGAAGTGGTGGTGGTGGTTGATGAAGAAGCAACCATCCCTAAGTAGCCGAAACACCTTAGGAGACTAGGATCACTTCTCAAGCAACCACATATGCAATGGGGATCAAAATGGGTTAGGTTGCGGAAGTCGGTGGTGGTAATGCGGATGATACGGTGGTGGCCCTAGGCAAAGATGCCAAAATTCCGAAAATATAATGGAGTCAAATTATGTTGGTGATATTTTTGTGGGATGGGGGATGTCAATAGCTTCAAAACGAGCTAAAGAACGTCAAAATCGGACTCTGGATGAATTAGTTATGACCAAAGCAAAATTTCAGCCGAGTCTGTGTCAGGGTTACCCGGACATCCGGGAGGAGGTCCGGCTGATCCGGGTCAGGTCTGGATGATCCGGGTGTACTTCCGGATGATCCGGGTTTGTCAGCTCCGGTTCTGTTGTGTGGGGCGTCCGGACATCCGGGAGATGGTCCAGCTGATCCGGGTGGATCCGGATGATTCGGGAGCACTTCCGGATGATCCGGGCAGGTCAAACTGCTCGGGATTTTCTCTCCGGGACGATTTTTTGGGCGGAAATGGGGTGATTTTCGGGGCAAAATTGCGAAGATTTCGTGGATGAAAGGTGGGGAAACTTGGGGAGATGCTAGATCCACTTGAAACCAAGCAAATCCACGGATCAAAATCAACAAAACATCATCAAAACCAACAAATCACAAAAAATTGGGGCTATTTTTTGTGGGGAATTTTCGAAATTGGGACAAAATCAACAAAACTAGGCTAGAAAACAAAGGGGTAGGGGCTCCAAATTCGTGATCAACCTTGCTCTGATCCAAGATGATGTAGGGTAGAACCCTAGTGGCCCGATCTTTCACGATTGGAGCGGATCCCACGAAGAACACGAAGAACACGGGGAGAAAACACGAGGAGGAACACGAGAGAAATCACTCAAACCAACAAGAACGATCACACATGTGATAGATCCTCGGAACACAAAGAGATACACGATCCAAATCCTACAAAGGACGATACATAGGGTAACCGGTCCTTCTCCGTGAGGAGGTCTTGATGGGACCACCCAAGAGGGGGTCTTGAATCCAAGGTGGATCTTCTCCGTAGAGGCACGTGGTCTCTCTCGTGGAGTAGATCCGTTATGGATGAGCAAAGCTCTATCTCACATATGAGCTAAACCAATGCTAACCCTCAAATGGAGGAGGGGAAGGAGTATATATAGTCTAAGCCACGAAGGGGTAAGTGAGGGGCGAAGGGGTACATGGGCTTCGGCCCAAGTCATGCACGCAGGCGGGGTCCGGATGATCCGGATGGTGGCCCAGATGATCCGGGTGTCAGGGGTCCGGATGATCCGGGCGGCCGTCCGGATCATCCGGCTTCAAGTGAAACCTTTGGGTGTCTTCGGCGCAGTTAGCCGGATCGTATGGGTGGGGGTTCGGATCATCCAGGGTTGGTCCGGATTGTCCGGCTGGGGGTTCGGATGATCCGGGCAAGTCATGTCTTGTCCGTTCTTCTTCTTCCTTCTCCTCTTCCATGCTTGGCCTTGGTCCTTGGATCCTCCATGGTCACCTCGGTTGTACCTGAGTATATGCAAGGCCCATGCATGAGTTAGTAACCATGTCTCATATGTGGAAAGTGACGGTTTGAAGAGGAGTGAGTTCACCTTGTGTCCAATGGCGTATGGTCAAGGTCTCATCGTATGTCCTCTTGGGGCTTGGGGAGTAGTCGAAGTGTACATGGGGATGATCGTAGGATGCTCCGCACCAAAAGTACTACTTGCATGCCCATAGGGAGGAGGTTGGTAGGAGTTAACAATTGCTCACCCCCTATTATGACAACATTCAAGGATTTCAATCAGACATTAAAATGCTCAAGCATCCCCAGCATGCCACATCAGACACTTAAATGAGTAGTCAATAACAAGCTTTAATATTAGTGTTCTTACTACCAATGATAATAGACTCATACCCTTTCATATTACGACATCAATATAATTAGAACATACCTTTCATATTTAGTGATCTACATGAAAGTTCTTATTATACCACTCTTAAGTACCTATCCTTTTTGGATTACCCTTATAACCCATGCTCATTACAACTTCCTATTTAATAGACTCTCAAAAAGATTTAAGTGGAGGATGAGTGCAATAATTTCTATAAAATATAGCCACCAGCGTGCTCTAACAGATATATGTGAAGCACTAGAGCAACTGCATAGCTCAAAAGATATAAGTGAAGCTCATAGAGTACACTAACAAATCAAATGAATGTGTGTCTCTCTCAAAAAGGCGTCCAACAAACAATGATTGTGGCAAACTAAAAAGCAAAACAATACATCTATGGATGAGATGCTCCAAGTAAAACTCATATCATGTGATGAATAAAAATGTAGCTCCAAGTAACATACCGATGAATTATAGACAAAAGAGGGGATGCCATCCGGGGCATCCCCAAGTTTTGACGCCTGGGTATTCCTTGAGTATTACCTTGGGATGCCCCCAAGCTTAGGGTTTTGCTGCTCCTTGTTCCTTCACCCATCGCGATCTCACCCAAAACTTGAAAACTTTAGCACACAAAATTCAACAGAAACCTCGCGAGATCGGTTAGTATAATAGACAAATCATAAACTTTAGGTACTGTTGTAAACTCATTCATCATTATTCTTTCATAATACCTATTGTATTCTAACTTCTCCATGACTTATACCCCCCGATATAATCCATAGCATCATTAAAACAAGCACACTATGCAATTAGAAATAGAATTTGTGTAAAATAGAACAATCTGTAATGATCCACATAAACTATACTTCTTTAACTACAAAAATTCGGAAAGCTTAGGACAACATGGGTAGTTTGTATATAAATCATGTGTAAAAATTTCAAAATTTTATCACGTTCCTACGAATTACAGTAATTCTTGGACTGGGCACAAAAGTTTCTGTTTTTTCACATAATCAAGTCAACTATCAACCAAATCATCCCAAAGGCTTTACTTGGCACAAACACTAACTAAAAGATAAAAACACAATCATTATAGTAGAAATAATCATGTCATCACACAAGAACATAAAGTAAAAGAAAAAAAATTTAAGATAACTATTGGGTTGCGTCCCAACAAGCGCTATTGTTTTATGCCCCTAGATAGGCATAATGCATTGTTCACAAGTATTGTCATCTTCTGAATCCTTTTTGATCAAATCATAAAAAACCGTCCTCGTTAATTCTCTACTCTCAAATTCTACTTTTCTAGTAGGCGAGCTTAAATAGTTGAAGGGACTTTGTTTGGTAACTTTAACATTCATAACTTCAAACTCCGAATCATCACCATAGAGGTCCTCATATTAAACATGGATTTCATCATCAATAGGATCTCTAGCAGTACTTTTAAACCATTCTTCACTAAATCCCTCATGGTCAGAATCTATTTTATAGAAGGAAAAAAATTTCCCTAGCTTCACGGATTATGTAATCAGATTCATGCATAAGGATGATAGTAGCAATCTTTTTAGTTCTTGGGTCATGTATATTTGAAAGTTCAAGGAACATCTTTTGTAGGATGGGATGAATATGCACAAATTTCCTTTCTAGTTTAACCACAAGCATGGAAATAGCATCCACATAACAATTGGTTTTATCAAGAATAGATCCATTAATCAATGGTATGACTCCCGTGCAATTAAAGAGTTCTTGGGATGATGTTCTTTCCAATTATATTACCACTACCCACACGATAGGTTTTAGTTTTTAATATTGTGGGAGCTTCATTATGATGAACTTTACTCTCGCAAGGATCATTTTAAGATCAATTTTAGGTTCTTCCTCATGAGTCTCACTAGCACTACCTTCACTAGCTCTTTCAACAATAATTTTCTCAAACTCAGACATGATATCAACTTCAAGCAAGCAAACAAGAAAACTAATAAGTAATTTTTTTGTGTTTTTGAAATTTTTTGTAAAGAGACAAATAAAGGAAAATACAGAAAATAAAAAGCAGATCAAGTAAATGATAATGTAAATGAAGGTACTTGTAGGTATTTGAAGATGTCTACCCGACAACAGTGCCATAAATTCTTTCTGCTACACGTGAGCTTCGTTGGGATTTCCCCCGAAGAGGAAGAGTGAAGAAATATAGTAGTTGATAAGTATTTTCCTCAGTGAGAACCAAGGTTATCGAACCTATAGAAGAATCACTCAAATCCTAGTGAACAATACCTGCACATGCAAGAGCAAATACTTGCACCCAATGTGGGCAAGAGGGTTGTCAATCCCCTTGAACTCGTTACTTGGAAGGATCAAATCTGGTAGTGGTAGATATATAAATTGCAAATTAAAATAAAAGATAATAAATTACATCAAATGTATTTTTAGTTTCTGTAATATGATAAAAGTAGACATGGGGGGCATAGTTTTCACTAGAGGCTTATCTTTCGAATTAATAGCATACGGTGGGTAGACAATTTACTGTTGGGCAATTGATGCACATAGTTATGATGTTATTCATGGAAATGATCATGTATATAGGCATTACGTCCATGACAAGTAGACCGAGACGGTTCCGCGTCTATTAATATTACTCCACTTCGAGAGCACTTCTATGATTGCCTCTCTACGTATTAAGTTCATAACAAACAGAGTAATGCATGAAGTATGATGACATAATATAGACAGAATAAAACCAAGCAATCTAATGGCAACAATACAAATATGTGCCTCGCTACCCCTTCTTTCACGAGGTGAGGATACCGAGATTGAACCCATTACAAAGCACCTCTCCCGCTCAAGATAAATCAATCTAGTTGTCCAAACTGAATGGATAGATCAGAGAGAGATACAAAGCTATAACGACCATGCATAATAAATTCCAGAAAAGACTCAGTTACTTTCAATGAATAATATGATCATAAACCCACAATTCATCGGATCCCAACAAACACACCGCAAAAGAAGATTACATCAGATAGAACTCCATGGAGATCATGGAGAAATTTGTATTGAAGATCAGAGAGGAAGAAGAAGCCATCTAGCTACTAGCTATGGACCTGTAGGTCTATGGTAAACTACTCACACACCATTGGTGGGGCAACAAGGATGATGTAGAAGCCCTCCATGATCGATTCCCCCCTCCGATAGAGTATCGAAAAAGGCCTCCAGATGGGACCGCGGAGGAACAGAAGCTTGCGGCGGCGGAGAAAGTGTTTCGAGTAGCTCTCTGTTGGTTTGGGAATAGTTGGGAATTTATGGAGTTGGAATTAGGTCAAATAGAGATGTGTGGGACCCACGAGCTCAGGTGGCACCCCCTAGGGGCGCGCCGTGTGAGCTCTTCGCTATCACATAGATCATCTGGCCTCCTCCCGAATGTTCTAGGGTCCCTTCTGGTCTAGAGAAAATTACTATGAAGTTTCATCGTGTTTGGACTTTGTTTGGTACTGATTTTCTGAATAGCCAAAAACAAGCGAAAAAGAACAACTCATACTGGGCACTGAATTAATAGGTTAGTATCAGTCGGCTAGGGATGTGGTGATGAGGATGTGTTGCGTCGAGCTTTTATAGTCGGGATGAAGCCGATGGCCATCCAAATGGCTGCCTTGCGAATCAAGGGGAACGATGGAGGCGATTAATGGATGGGTGGTTGGCCGTCCTGTCACCACAACTCGATTGCCTGCGTGCGGTGGTTCGCCTAGCCGCCGCGACTATCATCACGTTGTCGAACTTGACCTTATTGGCTAGAGCAAGCACACATAGCTTGACTAAGCATCTTCCCTCAAGCTGTTTGAGGTTGATCTTGTTGAAGATTTGGTAGAAATGTAAATAGAACTTGTCCGCGGGAAATCATCGGCGAAGACAAGTCCCTTAGTAACCTTCACCGTGTATACCAGAAGATTTTCAAACGGACTACAAAAATCGGCATTGGTCGCCGGCTCTCTCTCCAGGATGTCGTGATGAAGAAGCTTCATGTCAGACACCATGCTCTCGTACATGTAATGCGGTGCCATGGGTTCACCAGGGAAATGGGCCCCTTGGAACAATGGACGATGACCCACCATCTTGGTCTCAACCTGTTTTTGTATGCAATTGGCCGTGCCTAGGTGATCCATTTTTTGGCTGTGTCTTCCTCTTCTTTGGTACAACATAGGCTGGGGAACCTGGCAAAGTGTCTCATACTGCACCATTCAAGGTCCTCGGAGTTAGCTTTGAAGGTATTTTGACATTAGATTTGAGTGTCATCGGTCTGCGGCATATTAAAAAGACTCTTAGCAACACTAGGGTTACCTGCAATAGGAGGCATGCCACCATCATAGTCAAAATTGTTCAAATACATATTGATGTCATTGAGAGCATGCTCAAAGTACTCGATGGACCCATCTCTCTCAGCTGCCTCTCTTTAGTTTGGTACTAAGTCCTTGGGACCTTCAAGTGGGCTTTGATCGAAGGAAATGGTCCTAGTGCAGGGCTGTTAATACGGGGCATCAACGACGAGGGTGTTTGCATTGGGGACTGTACATCCAACCTGACATGCTTCTTAGGCTACCTAAGGTGCCAACATGGGCACTGTATGAGTCTGTAGTGTATTCCTCATATGCACCTTGAGGTTGTTCAGGAGGGTTCAAATTGTCGAAACCTTCAAACACACTACACATTGACAGCCTAGCCAAATTTGCCAACATCACTAGTTGTGCACTATTTTGCTTTTTGGTGCAACGACAGTACCTGGTGCAACTTCCTTTACTTCACCGTTCACCAAGGCTTGGAGAGTGCCGATTAGTCCCTTTAGTGCTTGTCGGTGTAGTGAATAGTGGGTGTTCATACCCCAGCCTCTATGTCGAGAAAGACATGTCAAGGAATGGGTCCACCCCAAGACACTCAAGACACAATGAGTAAACACCATGAAGAAGACCTCCAGGGGGGTCAACGAGAAGTATTAAAGATCATATCAAGATCAAGGCTTGATCAAGATCAAGATGACCAGGAAGTAGGCCTTCTCGGGAGCGAACCCCTCATGCTGCCGGCAAGATCAAGACCTAACAAGCTCCAAGCTTCCTGCCACGCCACACAACTACCCGTCAACAATTCACTGACAGGTGGTGAGCACGCAGAGTTCTGCAAAAAAGTGGTCGGCACGCAGGTGATTAGGTAGAGGCTGTCTGGCCGCGTGGTTAACCACCACATGAAGATTGCCTTTATTGATACCCGTCCACACGCGTGTCATGGTAATAAAAGTTAGCTGGGCTGACGGTACAGGTGGAGTAGGACCCCTTCCTGACATCCAACACAACAAGACACCTAACAACATATTCAATGTGTTTTTCCTATACCGTCAGGGTTAGGTATGATAGCACTATGGCCATCATCAGCATGTAATTACCTTTTTGCAACTATTCGTGACCCCTTTAAGCTATAAAAGGAGGCTCGTGGTATCTGATACGTCTCCAACGTATCTATAATTTTTGATTGTTCCATGCCATTATATTATAAATCTTGGATGTTTTATATACATTTACTAGCAACTTTATATCACTTTTTGGGATTAACCTAATAACCTAGTGCCCAGTGCCAGTTGCTGTTTTTTTGCTTGTTTTTTTACTTTGCAGAATATCAATACCAAACGAAGTCCAAATGCAACAAAACTTTTTGGAGATTTTTTCTGGCAAGAAGAGACCCTGGAAGCTTCTTGAACCATGAGATCCAGTCTAGAGGCCTTTTCTGGCACTCTGTCGGTGGGGGCAACGATCACGGAGGGGTTCTTCATCATCCTTGTTGCCCCTCCAATGATGCCTGATTAGTTTACCACAGACCTACGGGTCCGTAGTTAGTAGCTAGATGGATTCTTATCTATTTTTGTTCTTCAATACAGTGTTCTCCTTGATGTTCTTGGAGATCTATTTGATGTAACTCTTTTTTTGTGGTGTGTTTGTTGGGATCCGATGAATTGTGCGTTTATGATCAGATCTATCCATGAATATTATTTGAGTCTTCTCTGAACTCTTTTATGCATGATTGTTATAGCATCCTATTTCTTCTTTGATTTATTGGTTTGGTTTGGCCAACTAGATTGATTTATCGTGCCATAGGAAGAGGTGCTTTGTGATGGGTTGGATATTGCGGTGCTCAATCTTAGTGACAGAAAGAGACATGACACACACGTATCGTTGTTATTAAGGGTAACAAGATGGGGTTTATTCATACGTGAGTTTATCTTGTCTACAACATCATTCTTAATGCATTACTCCGCTTTTCCATGAACTTAATACACTAGATGCATGCTGGATAGTGGTCGATGTGTGGAGTAATAGTAGTAGATGCAGAATCGTTTCGGTCTACTAATCTTGGACGTGATGCCTATATACATGATCATTGCCTTGGATATCATCATATTTATTTCCTTTTTTATCAATTTCCCAACAATAATTTGTTTACCCACCGTATGCTATTTTATCGAGAGAAGAATCTAGTGAAAACTATGGCCCCCGGGTCTATTTTCTATCATATATTAAAACCAAAAATACCTTGCTAGAATTTTCTTTTCTTTATTTTATTTTGTATTTCTGTTAGATCTATTTATCAAAACATATACAATTTAATCTGTCTCAATATAGTGGATGGATTGACAACCCCTTTACGCATTGGGTTCCAAGTATTTGTTGTTTGTGTGTAGGTGTTGTTTACGTAGTGTAGCTTGGTTCTTCTACTGGATTGATAACCTTGATTTCATAACCGAGGGGAATACTTACCTCTGCTGTGCTGCATCATCCTCTCCCCTTTAGAGAAATACCAATGCAAATTGCAAGCGGGAGTATCATTTAGAGGGATTCGGTCTGTGTTTAGATAGAAGCGCCCCCGAGCTCCTTTCCGGCAAAGGCTACACTCATGTAAATAAGGCTGAGACACACATAAATCCACCAAGGCAGGAGTAGGATGTTACGCATCTCTGCGGCTCGAACCTGGGTAAATCCATAGTGTGCTCATCAAGGTTGTTATTGCTCTTTGTATGCCGCGTTCCCCATCGCTAAACGGAAAGGGGCCGCCATGGCCCCATAGATTGTCGTACGCTGACATCTTTGGCACGCCAGGTAGGGGACTCATGCATGCAAATCTGCACCAACTTCTTCGGGGACATCTTCATCATCCATGGCGCCTAATAAGTCCAAGAGCGCCACCTCCACCTCCAAGGTGTCGTCCCACCCATGTACCGAAGATGGAAGCGGAGGCGGCCAAGATTCTCGCCGCTCTGGCAACCGCAGTCACCCCAGTGGTGTCGAGTGAAGCACGACGAGCTTGTGCAATAAGACCACATCCAAGGATATCCCGACGAAGGACGCGCCAAGACCATCACAGGACAAACGCGACCTGCAGCATTCCGACGATGAGCGCGACCTACCACATCGCGACGGTGAAGGCTCGGGCCGTCGCTCTGACCACAACTCCAAACTCCATTCCAAGTGCGTCCATTGCGTCGCCCCTCCAGCGACCACCAAGTCTCACCGCAAGCACGGAACAGAGCTCCACCTGGCCCAACCAGGAGTCACGAGCCGTCCCATGCCTCGGTGCCGATCATAGCACGTGCACCGACAGAAGCGATGGCACAAGCTTAGCTGCTACTGAACTTCCCTTCGCCGGCTCACCAAATGGTGAGTGGTGTGCCATGATCCAGAGCCTGCTCAGCGTTGCTAATAATGACAGAGCATAGTAGGGAAGTCTTCATGGCAACCACAAGAGGAGCCGACACAGGGAGCTAGAGAGCGGACCGGAGGGCCGGCAACAACAGTACAATCCCTGCAAGATCGATCATGATGGAGCCAACATGGTGATGCTTGGGGTGAGGTATCCATGGCCTCTTCGAATCCACAAAGCCATCAATATCAATGCCAAGTTTTGCGGGATCGGCAAGGGGAAGACGCCCGCATGTGCATTGAATGACGCAGGGAGATTCGCCGGCAATCTGATGCCCGTGCTGGGCCGACAACAACCATGCCTGCGCTGGGAAACGCTGGAGCCCTACATTCTGATACGGGTTGTTCTGTGTTTACTCCCGAGCTGCGGCAGGTTCGTTGCCCCCCTTGTTTCAAGCCAGACCTCTTTGACAAGTACAACGGCAAGGTCAACCCTGTCAAATTCCTCAACATCTTAACCGTGGCTGTCCAAGCTGCTGGTGGAGACGAGAAGGTCCTCCAAAATTAGTTTCCGCTCATGCTCAACCCTAATGTCAGGTCCTGACTGATGAACTTACTGGAGGGATCGATTTCGTCATCTCAACTTGTTCTTGACTATACTCATGGCAGAAAATGCTCTCTCAACATTTTCCTTGCCACCGGTAGAATCAATACCAATTTTAAAAGCATGTACACCAAATTATGAACTATATGTCTCCCTGTTTGAACAAGATTAACCGAGAGATCAACCAGATTTCCAAGGCCTTGGATGTTCTCATCATTTCTCATGTCAACAATATAGTTATCAAGTTGTAGTTCTAGGTGTATCAAGTCGGCACTTGAAAAGTATTTGGTATAAAACTCAGCAAGTCTTCGTACCTTGTGTGCATCAAAAGAAACAAATGAGTTTAAGAGGTTCAAGTTGTAGTTCTAGGTGTACCAATTTTGAAAGCAATACAAAATTTAGAAGCAAGTTTGCATACCTTTTGTGCATCAAAAGCAGCAAATGAGTTGACGGGATCCAAAGCAGACATACAAGATAGCAATTCCATATTGATCTCATCAAACCGATTTTCAAGCTCTTGACAAATTTGATCAATGATTCCAAGAAAAAACTTCTCTTCTAAAGTGATCACCATTTGTTTGAGGTCGAGAAAACCATGCAGATCTTCCATAAGGAACATAATTATCTTCCATTATAAGAACTTGAATGCCATGCTTGTTACAAAATAGTGTGACCTTTTGCAGAAATGCATCCCACCAATTAGACCTAAGTTACTGTATTCTACTTTTTGCAGTTCTAACAAGCGCCATTGCAGTAAGAATATCTTGGTCTCTTCTTTGGAAACAATTAGACAAATCACTTGTGTATCCAAGTATGACAAGCATCAAGCATGCATTGAAAATAAAGTCAAATGACTCAAACACTCCAACAATAGTATGAATTTTGGGCCAATCACTTCTTTGTGAAGCATTTTTTCCACTCTTTATGAGAAAATCACGGATGATGTGATACATAGCAATAATGTTGAGAACCCCAAGCTTATGGGACCCTCATAGCTCTTCCAACCCTAATTCTTCTTCTGTAAATACCTAAATATTCCCCGTAGACTAGAGGGCACACCAAAAATAATTTTCCGCCGCCGCAAGTTTCTGTCCTCGTGCGATCCCATCTGGAGGCCTTCTCCGGTACTCTGCCGGAGGGGGATTCCACCATGGAGGGCTTCTACATCAACCTTGCCGCCCTTACGATGATGTCTGAGTAGTTTACCACAGACCTACGGGTCCATAGATATTAGCTAGATGGCTTGTTCTCTCCCTTTGATTGTCAATACAATGTTCTCCTCGATGTTCTTGGAGATCTATTCGATGTAATCTTCTTTGTGGTGCGTTTGTTGAGACCCGATGAATTGTGGGTTTATGATCAAATTATCAATGAATATTATTTGAGTCTTCTCTGAACTCTTTTATGCATGACTAAGATAACTTTGTATCTCTCTCCGATTTATTGATTTGGTTTGGCCAACTAGATTGATTTTTCTTGCAATGGGAGAGGTGCTTTGTAATGGGTTCAATCTTGCGGTGCTTATTCCCAGTGACAGAAATGGACATGACACGTATTTGTATTGTTGCCATTAAGGATAAACAGATGGGGTTTGTATTGATTGGATCTATCCCTATACATCGTGTCATCTTGCTTGAGACGTTACTCCATTCTTGTTAAATTAATACACTAGATGCATGCTGGATAGCGGTTGATGTGTGGAGTAATAGTAGTAGATGCAGGCAGGAGTCGGTCTACTTGTCACGGACGTGATGTCTATATTCATGATCATTTCCTTAGTTATCGTCATAATTATTCGCTTTTCTATCAATTGCTCAACAGTAATTTGTTTACCCACCGTATGCTTTCTTTCAAGAGAGAAGCCTGTAGTGAAAACTATGGCCCCGGGGTCTACTTTTACCATATTATTTTAAGATTTATAAAACCAAAAACCCCAAAATACCTTGCTGCAGTTTATTTACCATTACTTTATTTTGCACTTTTATTATCTTTTATACCTATCTCTATCAGATCTCATCCTTGCAAGTAACCGTGAAGGGATTGACAACCCCTTTATCGCGTTGGGTGCAAGTATTTGTTTGTTTGTGTAGGTGCAACCATTGGTGACTTGTGTGTTCCTCCTAATGGATTGATACCTTGGTTCTTAACTGAGGGTAAGAATTATCTCTACTTTGTTGCATCATCCCTTTCCACTTCAAGGGAAAAACCAACACAAACTCAAGAAGTAGTAGGAAGAATTTTTGGCACCATTGCCGGGGAGGATCTACATCAAGCCTACCAAGTACCTATCATAAACTCTCATCTCTTGCATTTACATTATTTGTCATTTGCCTCTCGTTCCTCTCCCCCACTTCTAAAACGTTTTCTGAAAAACATAAAAATATTTGCCTTTTTATTTGCCTTCTTTCCGTTCGCTTTTTCGTTTGCCTTTTGTCTACGTGTGTGCTAGATTGCTTGCGCTGTCACAATGTCTCAAGAAAATACCAAGTTTTATGACTTTTCCAACACTAACTATAATGATTTTATTTACTTCAATTGCTTCCGCCACTAGTGCAGAATCTTATGAAATTAATGTCGCTTTGTTGAATCTTGTTATGAAAGAACAATTTTCTGGTAGTCTTAATGAAGATGCTGCATCCCATCTAAATACTTCCGTTGAATTGTGTGCTATGCAAAATAAAAAATTATGTGGATAATGATATTTTCAATTGAAATTATTTCCGTTCTCGCTATGAGATCGTGCTAAAACTTGGTTTTCATCCTTGCCTAAAAATGGTATAGATTCATGGAATAAGTGTAAGGATGCTTTTATTTCCAAGTATTTCCCTCCTGCTAAGATCATATCTCTTAGGAATGATATAATGAATTTTAAGCAACTAGATCATGAACATGTTGCACAATCATGGGAGAGGATGAAATTAATGATAAGAAATTGCCCTACTCATGGTTTAAGTTTGTGGATGATCATACAATTTTTTTATGCTGGATTGAATCTTGCATCTAGAATTCCTTTAGATTCCGCCGCAGGTGGTACTTTTATGGAAATCACATTAGGAGAAGCTACTAAACTCCTAGATAATATTATGGCACTCTCAATGGCATACCAAAAGATCTTCTACTAGTAAAAAAGTGCATGCTATTGAAGAAATTAATACTTTGAGTGGAAAGATGGATGAAATTATGAAATTGATTGCTAGCAAGAGTGCTCATATTGATCCTAATGACATGCCTTCATCTACTTTAGTAATATTAATAATGAATCTATGGATTTGAATTTTGTTGGTAGGAACAATTTTGGTAATAACGCGTATAGAGGCAATTTTAATCATAGGCCGCTTCCTAGTAATTCCTCTATTAATTATGGTAATTCCTACAAAAATTCTTATGCAAATTGTAATAATATACTCTCTTATCTTGAGAATAATATTAAAGATTTTATTAACTCCCAAAAGATTTTCAATGCTATGGTACAAGAAAAATTGTTTAAGATTGATGACGTGGGTAGAAACGTTGATATAATTTCTCATGAGGTTGATTCTTTTAAGATTAGATCTATGCCACCCAAGCTTGATATTAATGAGTCACTAAATCTATTCAAATTTCTGTTAATGAAAGTAGGGAGGGAACTGCTAGGATGCGTGCTAAGAGAGAATGGCTAGAAAAAGTATGTTCTTCTAGTTTTTGCGAGAATCATGATGAAGATCTTAAAGTGATTGGTGTGACTCATATTGAATCTTTGTTTGAGAATATAAAACTTGATAAATAAGGGAATGGATATGACTCAACTTTAGCTAGAAGGCATCCCAATAATTTGGAGGGTGAAGATCTTAATGAAAAGATTGACACAAGTGGGTTTGGCGAGGTCAAAACTTTAACTAGTGATGAGCTCACTCTTTTGGATTTCAAGGAATTTAATTATTATATTTTTCTTTGATTGAGTGTATTTCCTTGTTACAATCTATGCTTAATTCACCTCAGGCTTATAATCAAAATAAGGCTTTTACTAAACATATCGTTGATGCTATGATGAAATCTTTTGAAGAGAAACTTGAGTTAGAAGTTTGAATCCCTAGAAAGCTATATGATGAATGGGAAACTACTATTAAAATTAAGATTAAATATTATGAGCGCAATGCTTTGTGTGATTTGGGTGCTAGCGTTTCCACTATTCCAAAAACTTTATGTGATGTGCTAGGTTTCCATAAACTTGATGATTGTTCCTTAAATTTGCACTTAGCGGATTCTATTATTAAGAAACCTATGGGAAGGATTAATGATGTTCTTATTATTGCAAATAGGAATTATATGCCCGTATATTTCATTGTGCTTGATATAGATTGCAATCCCACATGCCCCATAATTCTTGGTAGACCTTTCCTTAGAACGATTGGTGCAATAATTGATATGAAAGAAAGAAATATTAGATTTCAATTTTCATTAAGGAAGGGAATGGAACACTTTCCAAGAAAGAATATTAAGTTGCCATATGAATCTATTATGAGGGCCACTTATGGATTGAATACCAAAGATGACAATACCTAGATCTATGCAATATGCATAGCTAGGGGCGTGAAAAAATAGCGCTCGTTGGGAGGCAACCCAATTTTATTTTTATGTTTTTCTTCTGTTTTTTAATTAATATGCAATTATACTTCTGTTATGATTGTGTTATAGTGTTTTAGTTAGTGTTTGTGCCAAGTAAGACCTTTGGTATGGTTTGGAAGATTGTTGATTTGATTCTGTGCAAAAAACATAAACTTTTACGTCCAATAGCAGAGTTGTTAAAAATCACTGGAGCGAATAAAAATTCTGAACTTTTTACACTTTCTTGATATAAAATTTCCCATGTTTTCCAGAATTTTCATAATTTTCGGAGTTAAAGAAGTTTGGATAAAGTCTAGATTACTAAAGTCTATTCTGTTTTTGACAGATTCCGTTTTCATTGTGTTGTTTGCTTATTTTGATGAATCTGTGAGTTGTATCGGGGGGGGGGGGGTATGAACCATGGGTAAGTTAGAATACAGTAGATATAATACAAATATAAAATTGGAATGAGTTTACAATAGTACCTGAAAGTGGTTATTTGCTTTGTTTCACTAATGGATCTCATGTGTTTTTTGTTGAGTTTTATGTTGTGAAGTTTCAAGTTTTGGGTGAAGTTTCGATTGCCCTTTCTCACCTTGAGTTGTGGTGCAAACTTCGCCGGTGCATCCAAACCCGGTGATATGATACACTCTTTCACACATAAGCCACCTTATATCTTCCTCAAAACAGCCACCATACCTACTTATTATGGCATTTCCATAGCCATTCCGAGATATATTGCCATGCAACTTCCACCGTTCCGTTTTATTATGACACATACCATCATTGTCATATTGCTTTGTATGATCATATAGTTGGCATAGTATTTGTGGCTTGGCTAGTGTTCATATTTTTATACATGTCACGCTAGATCATTGCACATCTCGGTACACCGCCGGAGGCATTCATATATAGTCATATTTTTGTTCTATTATCGAGTTATAAGTAATTAAAAGTGTGATGATCATCATTATTAGAGCATTCTCCCATGTGAGGAAAGGATGATGGAGACTATGATTTCCTCACAGGTTGGGATGAGACTCCGGACTAAAATAAAATAAAAAAGAGAGGCCAAAGAGCCCAAAATAAAAAAGAGTCCAAAGAGCCCAAAAAAGAACAAAATGAGAGAAAAAGAGAGAAGGGACAATGTTACTATCCTTTTCCACCCATGTGCTTCAAAGTAGCACTATGTTATTCACGATAGAGAGTCTCCTATTTTGTCACTTTCATATATTACTATGGGAATTTTTCATTATAGAACTTGGCTTGTATATTCCAATGACGGGCTTCATCAGATGCCCTAGGTCTTCATGAGCAAGCAAGTTGGATGCACACCCACTTAGTTTTCTTTTGAGATTTCATACACTTATAGCTCTAGTGCATCCGTTGCATGTCAATCCCTACTCCTTGATTGACATCTATTGATGGGCATCTCCATAGCCCGTTGGTTAGCCTCGTCAATGTGAGACTTTCTCCTTTTTTGTCTTCTCCACACGACCTCCAACATCATATTTTATTCCACCCATAGTGCTATATCCATGGCTCAAGCTCATATATTGCGTGAGAGTTGAAAAAAGTCGAAGCGCATTAAAAAGTATGAACCAATTGCTTGGCTTGTCAACGGGGTTGTGCTTGATAAATACTTTGTGTTAAGAAGATGGAGCATGCCAAGACTATATGATTTTGTAGGGATAACTTTCTTTAGCCATTAAATTTTGAAAAGACATGATTGCTTTTCAGTATGCTTGAAGTATTACTGTTTTTATGTCAATATTAAACGTTTGTCTTGAATCTACAGATCTGAATATTCATGCCACATAAAGAAAGATTACTTGATAAACATGTTAGGTAGCATTCCACATCAAGAATTCCGTTTTTATCATTTACCTACTCGAGGAAGAGTAGGAATTAAGCTTGGGGATGCTTGATACGTGTCCAACATATCTATAATTTTTTATTGTTCCATGCTATTATATTATCAATCTTGGATGTTTATAAGCATTATTATGCTATTTTATATCATTTTTTGGGACTAACCTAGTGCCAAGTGCCAGTTGCTGTTTTTCCTTGTTTTTGCCTTTACAGAAATCAATACCAAACAGAGTCCAAACGAAATGAAACTTCTTGACGATTTTTCTTGGACCACAAGACACCCTCGAAGCTTCCGGAGGAGGCCGGAAGGGCCACGTGAGAGCATCAAGCTCGTAGGGCACGCCCCCAAGCTTGTGGGCCCCTTGTAGCTCTTGCAAACCTAATTCTTCTTCTATAAATACCTAAATATTGCCCGTAGACGAGAGGGCACACCAAAAATACTTTTCCGCCTCCTCAAGTTTCTGTCCTGGTGAGATCCCATGTGGGGGCCTTTTCCGGTACTCTGCTGGACGTGGATTCGACCACCGAGGGCTTCTACATCAACCTTGATGCCCTTCCGATGATGTGTGAGTAGTTTACCATAGACCTACGGGTCCATAGCTAGTAGATAGATGGCTTCTTCTCTCTCTTTGATCGTCAATACAATGTTCTCCTCGATATTCTTGGAGATCTATTTGATGTAATCTTCTTTTGCGGTGCGTTTGTTGAGATCCGATGAATTGGAGATTTATGATCAGATTATCTATGAATATTATTTGAGCCTTATCTAAACTCTTTTATGCATGATTAAGATAGCTTTGTATTTCACTCCAATCTATTGATTTGGTTTGGCCAACTAGATTGAGTTTTTTTGCAACGGGAGAGGTGCTTTGTAATGGTTTCAATCTTATGGTGCTTATTCCCAGTGACAGAAAGGGGCATGGCACGTATTTGTATTGTTGCCATTAAGGATAAAAAGATGGGGTTTGTTCATATTGATTGGATCTATCCCTCAACAACATGTCATCTTACTTAAGGTGTTACTCCGTTCTTGTTAACTTAATACACTAGATGCATGCTGGATAGCGGTCGATGTGGTGGAGTTATAATAGTAGATGCAGGAAGGAGTCGGTCTACTTGTCACAGACGTGATGCCTATATTCATGATCATTGCCTTAGATATCATCATAATTATTCGCTTTTCTATCAATTGCTCAACAGTAATTTGTTTACCGACCGTATGCTTTCTTTCAAGAGAGAAGCCTCTAGTGAAAACTATGGCCGTCGGATCTATTTTTATCATATTATTTTCAGATCTATAAAACCAAAAACATAAAAATACCCTGATGCAATTTATTTATCTGTTACTTTATTTTGCACTTTTAGTTATATTTTATACCTATGTCTACCAGATCTCATCCTTGCAAGTAATCGTGAAAGGATTGACAACCCCTTTATCGCGTTGGGTGCAAGTACTTGTTTGCTTGTGTAGGTGCAACCATTGGTGAGTTGTGTGTTCCTCCTACTGGATTGATACCTTGGTTCTTAACTGAGGGAAATACTTATCTCTACTTTGCTGCATCACCCCTTTCCTCTTCAAGGGAAAAACCAATGCAAGCTCAAGAAGTAGCAGCAACAGCAGCAACAACAAGAACTAGCTGGAGTTGATGTGTAAAACAATGAATATAATAGGTAGAAGGTGACTCTTTCATGATCAATGCTTTCACTCCTTTAATTTCTGCTCTCATATTACTTGCCCCGTCATATTCTTGCCCATGAATTTGAGTTATAGTCAAACCATGATTAGTAAGTAAAATTTCAATTGCTTCCTTAAGTGACAATGAAGTAGTGTCACTTACATGTCCAACTCCAAGAAAGTGCTCACACGACCTTCCTACTTTATCAACAAAACACAATCACAAAGCTAGTGGTTCTTTATGTGATAGCCTTTTGCACATGACTCATCTTCAGATTGATTATAAACGTTCTCTACTCCCAATTGTTCTTTTTTAAAGTCATGTGCATAAGGTTTGAATAAATTTTTAAGGATATATGCTCTTCAAGCTGCGTCTTGATCATTGACAGGATAACTTGCAGGGTAGCCTTTCCCCAGGATCATGTTTAAGACGACTAAAATCATAAACTTGTGGTGACATATCTTCAGTTTGCTCTATGATCACATTCGACATAGACAATGTTGGTTCTTCAGTTTGCTCTTCGAACACAATCGGCATACACACAACTTCGCCGGTTTGCACTTCATCTACATCCGACATATTCTCCACCTTCTTCTTCCCAGTCTTCATAGCTTCTCTCTGGAAAAGAGAGGCCCTCTTCATTTCAATAAATCTGCTAGAAAACATCTTTCTATCAATAAACAAAATTGAGGCCAAAATGATGTGCACAATTATGCATCAGTTCATGTAGTGAATAGCAGAGTGCAAAAAAAGTAAACCCTAAATCAGAAATTTGAGTATTTTGGTACCTTAAATCAGGGTATTCTAGTATCGGCAGAGTGGTGAATGAGCGAACTGGACGAATTTGTAGGAGGGCGAGGCCGCCAGGGCAGGGGCGCCCGGTAGCCGGCCGATAGTAGCAACGCAGCCGCGCGCTGGGGTAGGGGCATGCAGGGAGAGCGACTGGACCAGAGGGCCGGGCGGGCGGGCGGCGGGAGGAGAGGTGGGTGTTTCCTGAGTGGTGGCAGGGGCCCGACCGGCGGTGAGCCCATGAGGAACGGTGAGGCGGCTATCTGCTTGGCGTTAGGCAGTGGCGTAGCGAGAGGGCACTGAGATGAGGAAGTCAGACGTGGACTAGGCGCCTGCATTCGTCCTGGGTGTGTTTATTGGGCCATTAATAGAGGCGAGGGGCCCGATCTTTTGATGAGATGATAACTATCTATTTGGTGGAGACGACTTTGATAATCCGACTACAAACGTGCATGACGTTGCGCCTTAGCAATCGCTAAGCCAACTCCGAGAGGTTATTGACCGCGCCGGAGCACGATCAACCTAGCCACGGAGGTCTATACCTGCAAGCAATCCAAGAACAAGCAAGAATATGAATAAGCAATCTGAATATTGTGAATGTGGATGAAGTATTGATAAAAGTGGGGTTTCAAAAGCGGTCTTGGTCTGGTCGTTGGACACAAACGAAGTACACAAAGTTGCAGCGATGGCTAACTTTTAACTAAATAAAACCCAAGCAAAAAGCTACTAGATGGGTCTACTTATGTAGGAGCAAAGGGTGGCGGCCAAGGAGGTGGGAGGACGTCCCAAGGCAGCCTAAAACTAACCCTAGGTCGTACAAGGCTAATGTTCCCAAGTGGAGGTGTGTCACACCCTGATTTTCATGCCACAACACTTAACCTAATAAATCATGATAAAATGTGGTTTGACAAAAAAACTTTTGAGTGTTTTGGTCCTTGCTTTGATTGGATTTTGTTTGCTGTTTGCAAGTGCTCTAAAAATCAAGTAAATCCTCCAACTCTTATACTCCTTATTATTGATTCAAAACTTTGCCCAATTGTCATGCCATGTGTATAGGACATAATAGTATTTTCCTACAAAAATATTTTGGCCAAAAGGTATTTTCTAAATTAGGTTTTCCAAAACCCCCTGAGTTGAGACTTGAACTACAAGTACTTAATTAAGGGTGTGAAAAATCTTTCAAAAAATTTATTTGACTCCTATTAGATATAGGACTCCCAGAAACCACAAAAATATTACTTTAAAAGTTGTTTTACTATTTTATTTAAAGGCTTTTTCTTAAGGCCAGAAATGGTCTTTAATAGGTTAAAAATATTTTAATATTTCAAAAATATTTGAGAAAATTTAGGGAGACTCAATGGACATATATTGTCCATATATATGAGTTTAAAAACATGGTCATGACCAAAATATCGGTCAAATCCCTCAAAAACCCTTTATGGGTATTTCAAGCTTTTGAAATATTTACAAAGAAAATATTCCTCATTAATTCCAAGAAAATTCTAGCATGTCAAAAATGACATATTCGATGATCTTGCCAAGCCTCATGTCTTGAAGATCAAGGGAACTTCATCAAAACCCCTCAAAACCACTTCTGTACATTTTAAAGTTTGAGCAACCTTACATTGCCAAACATGTCGAAATGCTCTCAAACTTGGTTCACATTCTCAAATTTTCTAAATATGTTTATAGACCAAATGGCACAAGTTGGAAAGAAGTATATCTTGATCAAAGTGCCCCAAAACCCTCTCTGTCCAGATCCAAGTTTGAACAACTCTACATTACAAACTATGTCCTTTTGATCTCAATTTTTGTGGACATGCTCAAATACCCAAATAATGACATTACACCAAGTAGTGCATCAAGGAGAACAAGATAACATGATCAAATCTAGCCAAAACTATTTCTGCCCATTTCTAGGGTTTACAAAAGTTGCATTGGCCACTTTCTCCTTTTGGTCTCAAATTTGGTGGACACTGCTATCTTGTGGTGCCACTCACTCCTGTTAAGTTCGAAAGCAAGTTGAGCAAATTAGCTAGCTCAAACCACCATCAAACACCTTCTGGCAGAATTTCCAAATGCATGTTTCAACCCCTTACACTAATCTCCATGAGCTAAAACTTTTCCCACAGCCTCATCTGGTCCTCCTCTACCACCCGCATGCTTTGCTGCCCAAGGAGCAATAATTAAGGCGGGCAGAGACCCATTTTTCTTCCCTGGACAGCAGTTTTCCCTCTCTCTCAACCCCACCTCTCCTCCAGTGGCTCCCTAGGGCATCCAATGCCTTTTCCACATTGTTTAATACCACCTGCAGCCACTAGACACAAGTGGACACGCGGGTGCGCGCGAAAAAGCTGCGGATGCCAGCCAAAAACGCACTCTGGAGCGCCAGGCAGGGCATTCGACCGTTGACACCGCGTCCCCTGACCACCTCGAGCCTCCCCCTTGCGCCAGTCAAGGTGCCTCGACGTCCACAACACGCCACCTCGCTGGCCCCCTCGTTCTCCTCTCTGTCCTGCCCGTGCGGCGCGTGCCCAGAGCCGCCCGAGCCCACGAATGCGCGTGCGAGCTCGTGGCTCCACCTGGGGCTCGCCCCACTCCCCCTCTGTCTTCCTGGGGCCCTACTCCACCCCCATGAGCACCGCGGACAACCCCTCACTCTCTCCCCTTGCCGCCCGAGCCGTTGCCGCGGCCACCCGTGCCCCGCGTCCACGCTGAGCCACGGGTCGGCTACTTAAGGCCGTACCAGGCCCTCCTTTCCACTCCATTTGCTCCCACACTTTCCTAGAGCCCCTCTGGACCAACCCACACCCCTCCTCGTGCCCTCCATAGCGCTCCATGGCCGGAGAACCACCGCCGGCACCTGGCTAAATTCGGGCTATCCCGAGCCTCCCTTCTCTCCCTAGCCACTCCAGTGCCCTCATACCACCACCTCGAGGCCCTCCATCGCCGTCGTTCATCCTCGGGAACGCTGCGCGCTCGTGGCCAAAGATGGCCGATGGCCTCCTCCGTGGCCGTCCAAGCCGTTGCCGCTACGACCCTCGTCGGCGTGCGTAAAGCACCTAGGTGGATGCGGCGCGGCCTCCTGAGCTCATCCATAGCCAGAGCATCGTCGGAGGTGCCCCATAGCACCGGCAATCATCGTCGGGGCTCTCTGCTCCCTCGGCTAGGCGAGCGCGTGGGAGGAAGATGAAGACGAAGGCACCACAGGCGGACCCCGCTCGTTAGTGGCCCAGCCACCGTTCCACGCTGGCAAGTGGAGGCGGGTTCGCCCTCTCCCGCGTCCCCGTAGTGAAGGCGGACTGCGCCTGGGCGCCTTTGACGTCGCCCTGTCGTCCGCGTGGCCGAGCCGCTGGGCCGGCCCAGTGCGCTGCGGTGCTAAACTGCGCCCTGTGCACACTTTAGGTATAACCTAAATCTTATTCTTTTTCTTTTCCAATGAGCTTCTAAAATCCATAGTTAATTCATTTCATGTGCAAATTTGATGATTCAAATTTCCAGGGTCTCCATAGATCTAGGTCTATTTAATGAGCCATAGTGAACATTTTTACTGTGCTTGGTGTTCACTGGATACCTTAAATAGGTCATTTATCCACATAAGTCCACTTCAGAAATCCATAGGATATTCATTTGGACTCCAAATCCAGTGAAACCAATTTCTAAATGTTTCGAAAATCATGCCTGATTTAATGGGTACTTTTACTCATTTTTATAAAAACGAATTCTGTGGACAACTTGTAGATTCATTAAATCCATTGATTCCATCATATTGAAATGTTCAGAAATATCCACTAATCCAATCCCAATGAAAACCACTCTGGTTATTCTTCATATAACTAGAGATATCCTAGAAAAGTCAAATTCATATTTTTAGAGCACTTTTATTTTTGCATTGTTGTGTTGCTTATTGTGATTGTTTCCGACGTAAGTTGACGAAGTAGACAAAGTACTTGGAGAAGGAACAGAAGACTTGAAGACTCTGATGAACCAGGCAAGCAGCCCCTTGACCATGTCTAAGAAATCCTTTTTGTGCATGTCATATGGAACTTTTATTCCTTGCATCAAAGTCATGATAATGTGGTGACCACTTCAGGTGGTTTGCCTGCGTTGCTTATCTCGTTGACACTTGCATGATGCATGACCCTACCTTTCCATGAGGGTTATGCGAGTGGGTGTAGTTGGGATGCTAAGTAGTTGCTACGCAAATGGGATGGGTATATGCACGATGAAGGAAACCAAGTTGTTTTCAAAGACTTTTCAAAAACCCCATCGGGTGCCACTAATGCCCGAGGGAGATGGTGAGCTAGGTTACCACTTGATAAAGAAGTGGTGTACCGGAGCAAGCTGTGTGGGAGTGTTTTCGAAAACGGATTAGATTTAAGATTTGTCGACTGCCCCAACCTTACATGCGCAACCACTCTACCCTTATATGGGAAAGGGCAATATTGATTACCTAGGTGGATACTAGCATGGTGCCCACATTACTAGTGACGGGGGTGACATGAGGTCACTCTCGGGACGGGGTCGTGCCAGGTAGGGCGGCCATGACTGTTTTTACAGGGCACCGGACACACCGTTGGTACCACGTGCTTGTGGTATGTGATGAATATGGGAGCAAGGCTCCACAATTTTAAGATGTGAAATGTTGGGCAAGGGGGTTACTACCAATCGAGTGGACTCTATGTTAGTGTCGTCTAGGGAAAGATAGTTATCGGGTGCTTACCTTGGGTACTTGAGGTACCGCGGGCCGTGGATGACATGGAAGTTCCCAGGATCTTGTGGGTAAAGTGTGCAACCTCTGCAGAGTGTAAAACTATTCGAATAGCCGTGTCCACGGTCAAGGAAAGTTGGGCGGTGCTGCTTAAACTATGTCCAGAGTTTTACAAACCGCGCGCGGGTGTGTTGATGGAACTATTTCGGTTAAGTCAGATGACTTGACACAATGATCAAGTTGGATTGGTGTCCAACTCTGCTTATGTTGATATCTGTAACTTGATCATACCGATATCTGTACTCTCATGATGCATACTTTACAGGTTGATAGATCGTGTCATTGCACTCAAAACTAGCTTTATGCAAACTACCTACTTAGTGCTATGTCATTGCATTATTGTGCCTTGTACCAATCATGGGTTGCTTGCGAGTACATTCAAAGTACTCATTGGCTGGCCACTGGTTATTTAATTGGCCAGGCATGGAAGAACAGGAGTTCGAAGAGAAATTCTTTGGAGAAGAACATGCGAACTAGGACGCTTTCCCAGTCAGAATGCCTGTAGGGTTAAGGCAGATGGCATGGGTTCTACTTATCAACAAAGATTTGTGCTGATTAAGTTTATTTGGTATTCAGCCCTCGAGGCCTTATCTATGTAAGACTTGGCCATAATGGTCATAATTTGTGTAAGACGGTATGTATGGATGTAAGTATTCAGCTTCTGTGTGTTCAGTGAGCATTGATATCTGGGATCACTGTACACGTGCATTCGGTGATCACTACTTATGAGTCGGGGTCCCCACAAGGTGATGCAACACCTTCGGACTTGTAGTTTGACTCGGATTCTGCTGCAACGTTAGATTGTTTCGTTGATATCTCAGCGCTCCAGATGAATTGGAAGGTGAAGCCAATTGGGTTGGAAATATCACGAAATCTACTTTCCAACAAAAAAAGAATCACCCAATTCAATATCCGTATGAAAGAGTTCTTGGCATTTGAGTCCGATATGTCTATGCAGTCCGGATCCGAATCCAGAACGTGAGAGACTTGGACTCTATCTTCTCTTGGCCCAAAGGTGACGTGAGAGGACTTTTTGAACATCACCTAAACTTCTCCTTTTCCCTTATCTTCATATGTGGATTGTACAAATGTCCCATACACCTGCAATTAGACATGGCACAAAAGTCTGTGAAGTATTTTTATCCTGGATGGCATAAATAAATTATTGCATAGTTTGCATTAGAAATCAACTCACAAATATACATGTATGCAATATTTTTGGTCATGTCCAAGGTAGTCATGTCCTCATCAACCATCTTTTTTTCTGGACTAGTTAGAATGCATAGGTATATAGGCTGCCACATTATTTCAGGGTGGGTCGTCGCCCACCCTGGCGTCTGCCGCTGCTCCCAGTCGTCCCCTACCTCTTGCCTGAGGGATGATTGCGGATGGCCGCGACACTCTGGCACGCGCACGGCCACATCCTGCCTGCCTGCTCACCTTGGACGCCTCTGGCATCGCCATGCAACCCCCTGGATGCCTCCTACTCCCCCCATCATCATCTCTTCCCTCTACTCTCTCTCTCTCTCTCACGCGCGACTGCCTTTAGCATCCGAGATAGCCGATGAGCACCACCGCGGCCACCCGCCACCAACGGCTCCGCCTCGACTTCCTAAAGCTTCACATAAAAGCTCGCAAGCCCGTGTGCACTGTAACCCGGTCATCAGAGTCGTCTTCAAGCTCGGTATCCGCCATTCGCGGTCGTCAATTCACAACAATGAGGATGTTCACGAGCACACCGTCCATTCAATAAGACTCCCCGTGAGCCACTCTCCTTTTCCCCCATAGGACCCTCGTTGATTTCTTCCCCTAGCTACTTGTCCCACCGCGGCCGAGCTCCCCACCGCCGTCCATGTCGCTGTCGCACCCTTAGCTTGAATCGCTCCAGGCCGAGCATGTCATCGTGCTCCTGGAGTTCTCAGGAGGCCTTTGCTCACCTCATACGGCCTTCCCATGTTGCGTAGTGATGATTCCGTTGATGTTGTAGCTTCGAACACCACCCAAGTGGTCGTCGCCGTCGACTGCGGTCTTCTTGCGCCCAGCTGCATGCTCCCAGGATGTAGGCAGGCGAGGGCTTCCTCCTGGTGCCCTCAGCGCGGCAAGCCGCAACCCCTAGCGCCACTCCGGCGAGCCGCCGCTGCACTGTGTGGTTGCTGTCGTTGAGCCGCCTGCGAACCACACGATTAGGGCCTAACTCACCCACTAATTACCTCCCTCTGTCACCAACAATGGGTCCCAGTGCCTGCTAATTAGTTTAGTTAGGCTTAATTAAACTCTATTAATATAACTGTGTCACTGACACATGGGTCCCATATGTCAGGCTTGACCCTGGTTGACCCAGTTGACCTGTTATCGTTACCATGACACACTGATGATGCAGTAATCATTTTCCTAGATTATGTCTAGTTCTAAGTGATTTGGAAATTCCAGAAAATGTTGCAGACTTAACAAGTTCATATAAATTCAAAGTAGCTTAGAATGAAATAAAATATATATGAAAAATTATCAGAAAAATCCAAACTTTCCATCTGTACAATTTTCATGCATCTTTGAACAACCTAAAGTTACTAGATAGGACAATTTTAATGAATGGCATTTGAAATGCCTTATGCGAAGCTTGAATTTCAACCTTGGGTTTAGTTCAACTTCATTTAAATCTGTTGCTAAATGCATTAGCCCAAATCAAAGCATGTTGGCATGTCATCATAATGCATCATATTATTGCATTGCATTGATTGTGTCCCTTCTTGTTTGTCGGTGTTTGTTCCATCTTAGTAGAAGACGATTCTGACGCAGTGATCGTTGAAACCAATGAAGAGCAGTATTATCTTCAGAAGTGCTAGGCAAGCAAACCCCCTTGATCACATTGATACAATCCTACTCTATCACTCTTGCTCTCTTTTATTGCATTAGGACAACAACGATTCAACTGTTACTTGTTGCGGTAGTTGAACCCATTCCTCTCCATGACCTATCATTGTCACAGTAAATAGCTAAACCTTCCTAGCATGATTAGGAGTTGCGGTAGGCGATCTCCTTGCCCTTACGAACTCCTTGGTTCAACTCCACAATCTTGGAGGAACCCAAGTGACACCTAACCATTATAGGAGACACCACTCACCAAAAGGTAATAAACGGTGTTGTTGATGATGAACTCCTTGCTCTTGTGCTTCAAATGATAGTCTCCCCAACACTCAAATACTCTGTCATAGGTTTGTCTTTGGTAGGAGAGGTGTCTGTGTCAAAATCGGCGGATCTCGGGTAGGGGGTCCCGATCTGTGGATCTTAGATCGATGGGGAACAAGGAACGCAGGGACAATATTTATCAAGGTTCGGGCGATCTCGAAGAGGTAGAACCCTACGTCCTGCTTGATTGTATTAATATGTTGGTATGATGATTATAGAGTTAACCTACCACGAGATCGGATGAACTAAACCTTAGCTAAGTAGGATGATGGTTCTAGCCTCTACGGACTAAACACTCTAGTTTATATAGACACCAGGGGTCCGTAGGGTTACAAATGGTCGGTTACCTTCAGGGGATAAACATGCCGACTTCATTATCTTGCCTTGGAGGACACACCAAATCTTCGGAGGTTTTCTTCCTGAACACGGAGTCGCGCATAGCTCAACCTTCCAATTAGAATGGCCCAACTGTCCGACCCACGAGAGATAGACCGGCATCCCGAGGACCCCTTAGTCTGGGACACCCTCAATATCCCCCGAACTAGTCTTTGAAGCCGAGGTTTGTGTGGGAATCGTCGGCTTTGTGGACCAGTTCCTTCCTCCCGTAGTGCCTGCACTAGGTCTGCAATTACCCTTAGCCAAACCTTCAAGGGTTGTCTGGCCATGTCCGACCAAGCATTGTTCGGAATATCCCCTGGTTCCTGAATTTACGTATTACTTAGCCTCGAAGGCCAGCCGCTCGAGTGTGAACAATGTCTTGACCTGAGAACTTTTGGCGATAGGTCACAGCTGACCGCAACCACTAACCAGTTATGAAAACTCGATTTGTGGTTCAAGGCAGTTTCTCCATTGCCACGTCCCATCAATTTGGAGATCGTGCCCCATATTTAAGGGATGTGATCAATTTGGAGATCGTCCCATCCACGTCCCACACACGCATAATGACAGGATTACATCGGGAAGACACGAGGTCTATGGCACAGTAAAAGGGCTCTTGGTATTACGGCTGCCCATAAAAGGGGATCAACCTCCATTCTCCCTGTACGCTCTCACTTCCCCCCATGCCATTACTCTCCCAATATTCTGAGCTCCGACGCCCAGATCCATTCGCCCTTCCAGAGACTCCTCCGGCCATCTCCTTGACTAGCCATGGCTGGCTCGAGCACCAAGGGCAAGTGGGGGGCCTCAAGTGTTACCGAGGATGCCATCTTGGAGCTGAAAAGCATGGGCTGCATAACGGCCAACGTTGCCCACCGTGTCCCGGAGGAGGGCCAGGTCGTCCCCACACTGAAGCTAGACGAGAGGGTGGTGTTCCTCCCTCACTTCATCCGGGGACTAGATATTCCTCTCCATCCGTTCATTAGGGGTGGATGTTTTTCTATGAGTTGGATTTCCACGATCTCGCTCCAAACTCCTTGCATATCTCGGCCTTCATTGTCATCTGCGAGGCCCTTCTTCAGGTCCGGCCACACTTCGGCTTGTGGCTGAAGGTCTTCAACATCAAGACCAAGATTGTTGATGACCAACATGCGGACCGCGGGGGGGGGGGGGGGGGTGGCAATGGTCAGTAAACTCCCCCAGGTTGAGTGGCCGGACGGTACTTTCATAGAGATCGTCAAGATCTAACAGAAGGAGTGGTTCTATATCAGAACTGCGAAGTGTGGCTTGGACGGAGATCCATGCCTTCAAATCCGGACCCCCACTAGACTGGTCTCGTAGAACAAGAAAGGCCTAGGCTGGGGGTCAACCATAGAGGTGGAGTAGCTTCAGAGCCGATATCCAAGATGATGAAGAAGAAGGTCGAGTTACCCAATGTGATCCAGATCATGCTTCGCTGGAGACTCCTACCCTGCCAAGACCGAGCCATCCCCATGTGGTCCTACAAGCCCGAAGACCCTGCCACCGTACTCTGCTTCTACCGCACCTCCCATGCCAAGTTGTGGAAGGTGCTGATTAGGCCCCAAAAAGAATGGCCGACCACGGAGGAAGATGATATAGGGTGGAACCCTATACGGCCGATCTTTCACGAAAGGAGCAGATCCCAACTAAGAACACGAAGAACACGGGGAAGAACGGAGAGAAATCACAAGGGGAAGCACTCAAGAACAAGTCCAATCATACACCCACTAGACAATCAAACACACAAGATCCACAAGGTACATGAACAACAAAGGGAAAGATACAAGGTAAGGTTCATCTCCATGAGGAGGTCTTGAAGGGGGCCACCCAAGAGGGGGTCTTGAATCCAAGGTGATCTTCTCCATAGAGGGGCCGCGGTCTCTCTCGTCGAGTAGACCCGTAATGGATGAGCAAAGCTCTATCTCAAATGAGCTAATCCTTTGCTAACCCTAACTAGAGGAAGGGAAAGGAGTATTTATAGTCCAAGCCACGAAGGGGTAAGTGGGGAAGGGGATACATGGGCCTCTGGCCCGTGGCTGCTGAGGGAGTCCTGGATTAGGGGGTCTCCGGACAGCCGGACTATATCCTTTGGCCGGACTATTGGACTATGAAGATACAAGATTGAAGACTTCGTCTCGTGTCCGGATGGGACTCTCCTTAGCGTGGAAGGCAAGCTTGGCAATACGGATATGTAGATCTCCTCCCTTGTAACCGACTCTGTGTAACCCTAGCCCCCTCCGGTGTCTATATAAACCGAAGGGTTTAGTCCGCAGGACGACAACAATCATACCATAGGCTAGCTTCTAGGGTTTAGCCTCTACGATCTCGTGGTAGATCAACTCTTGTAATATGCATATCATCAAGATCAATCAAGAAGGAAGTAGGGTATTACCTCCATCGAGAGGGCCCGAACCTGGGTAAACATTGTGTCCCCCGCCTCCTGTTACCATCCGCCTTAGACGCACAGTTCTGGACCCCCTACCCGAGATCCGCCGGTTTTGACACCGACATTGGTGCTTTCATTGAGAGTTCCACTGTGCCGTCATCGTAAGGAAGGATGGCTCGTCTCGTTGTCAGGGACAACATCACTTCTGGGGGAGCGCTGGCTGTAGGCCAAACTCTCCGACTAGGCGGCTTCGTCATGACCGCCCGTTCGGCCGTTGCGCCGACGTTGACTTCTCGGGTCATCGAAAACAGCCTCCACATCAGCTCGGAGCTTACCGAGCGGATGGATCCAATGGAGCTCTCCTCTTTGAATGAGCTCTTGGATCGCATCGCTGCTTTGGGAGTCGCTACGGACTATGATCGGATTGGGCTTAAACCTGACCAAAGGGAGATTAACTCTCCGCCGGTCACCCATCAGATAGTGGTGGTAGAGGAGCAATGCGGCGATTCTTCCTCTATCTTGAGGACAAACTATGTTCGGATTCCCGAGCTCTCCGAGCCGGATATCCGTCTACGGGAAGATATCGCCCGAACCCTGAACCTAGAATCAGGCAGCAGGCCAGACCCACTAGGCAACATCCCGGAGCCCAAACTTCCAAGATCGGAAACTCCTCCGCCCTTAGGTCTCAGACTGGGTCAGGGTCCGGACTTAAATCCACCCACCCACCCAGATACAAACGGTCTTTCCCACATTAGGCAAGAGCCCCAGGAGACAGTACATCACTATTGGGCCAGATTCCTCCTTGTAATGAACAAGGTTAAGGACTGTCACGAGGAGGACGCAATCTCATTCTTTTGCAATAATTGCACGGACAAGGGAATCCTCAACGCCATAAGTCGCCGTGACATAGCACGCTTCGCTGACTTGGCGGCCATAGTACGGAAGTACTGTGCGATGGAAAGCGCCTGGAAAACCCAAACAAAATTTTGGGATAATCCGGCTCTGACAAAGCCCCTAGTCCGAACTAAAAGGGTGCACTCTCATAAGTCGCCCGACTCAATTACAAAGAAGCAAAAGCCCACTACAGGGCGTGGAACCATATTGGAGGGATGGCTTAACGGGCCCTGCAAAATTCACAGTACAACGGATACCATAACAACACACAACCTTAGAGCATGTTGGGTACTCCGACAGGTGGCCAAAAGCGGTGAGGATCTCCTCATTCAAAACACCGCAGAGCACCATCCCGTGGATAACAATATAGTATTGACAGTCTTCGAGACCTTCGCCTCAAATAATAGGCGTAAGCGAGCACTCCACAACCTTGCCGAAGTCTGCCATGTGGCAGCAATAAATCCATGGAGCGACACGGCTATCACCTTCAATGCCAGTGACGAACCTAAATTCCGAACAGCCTGAGCACCAGCCGCCTTGGTCCTCAGTCCAATTGTGGGTGGCTTTCGGCTTACTAAAGTGCTCATGGACGGCGGCAGCGGATTAAACCTCATCTATGAGGAGACTCTTCAAAAAATGGAAATAGATAGAAACCGCATTGAGCAAAGCAGCACGACCTTCAGAGGAATCATCCCCAGTCGGGAGGCATGTTGCGCTGGGAAAATCACACTAGATGTGGTATTCGGCACTCCGGAGAATTACAGGTCCGAAGAAATTACATTCCAAGTGGCCCCGTTCAGTAGCGGATACCACGCCCTTCTAGGGCGGGAGGCATTCACGATCTTCCAAGCCATACCCCATTACGGGTACATTAAGCTCAAAATGCCCGGGCCCAATGGAATCATCACTCTAGCTAGTGATCCAGACATACCACTCCGTGCCAAAAACAAAATAGCCGCACTGGCCCTCGAGGCATTATCCGAAGCCCTTGCGGCGCAGGAATTAACTGCGCTGCGCTCCACAGTGGACAGTACTCGACAAAAGATCCAAGTCCACCTCTTTTAAGCTAGCAGATGAAATAGTCAAATTCCAAGTCCACCCAACGGACCCTACAAAAATAGCATCCATCAGGGCACATTTAAGCCCTGCTGTAGACGCCGCACTACGGGAGTTCCTGCGCGAGAATTGGGACATATTCTCCTGGCATCCTTCAGACATGCCAGGAATCCCAGGCAGGCTGACCGAGCATAGCCTTAACATTCTAAAGGGATTCAAGCCGGTCAAGCAGACTCTTCGGCATTTCTCTGAACCTAAGCGACAAGCCATGGGAGAGGAGCTAGCTAAGTTACTGCAAGACGGGTTTATTAGACAAATAAAACATCCAGACTGGCTGGCAAACCTGGTGAGGGTACCAAAGAAGGATAAATCCTGGCGCCTATGTGTCGATTTCAAGGACGCCGACTCCGTACTGGGTAGAGGAGCTCGACTCCGTACTATTGGGGCAGCGGACCACGCCGAATTGCACTATCGGATACACACCGTTTTTATGGTGTACGGCACAGAAGCGGTTCTGCCCTGTGACATAATTCATGACTCACCTCGAGTGCGCATGTATGAAGAAAAAGAGGCCGAGATCGACCGGCAGGACAGTTTGGACGCCCTGGAGGAGGAGCATGACATGGCAAAAGCCCGTTCCGCATTCTATCAGCAACAGGCTCGAAGGTATCAAAGCAGAGAAGTACGGGCCAAAACTTATAACGTTGGCGAACTAGTTCTACGCTTGCCGGAGAAGAAAAAGAACAAGCTCCAGCCCAAATGGGAAGGTCCCTTCATTATCGACCAAGTTCTGACCGGTGGAGCGTACCGTCTGCGGGATGCATCGGACAATTGACTCGAGCCAAACCCATGGAACGCAGCCAGACTCCGAAGATTCTATGCCTAGTGCCGGATTCTATGTTCGTCTCCTTACCCCCGTCGATTTTTTGCATATCCGCTATCTGTCTTTTCTCTCTTTCTTTCTTCTTTTTTCCTTTTCCTCAAGGCCTTAAAAGGCTAACTTGTGTCTTGACTACACAATCTTGATGCGCTAACCGCGCTCATTATACCTGGGGGCTTCTTATAAAGAAGCTTAATATAACTATTTTTCTGGGCTTTATGCCCTACACATGTGTTATTCTTCCACATGTACCTTTTTTCGCCATTATATGCATCGATATGACTTAAGTTTTGGCCAAGCTGGGTTGCCTGGCTCTTGTGTTTATGCCCTACGTTCCCATTAATTCGGCTAGGGCATAAGAGGAGCACCTCTACGATTGTTACTGCCGGGTCAGCCGGATGTGTACCTCAGACTGGGTGAAGCCGAAAGCTAGCGTTCTTAAGGGAATATTCGGTCGGTGAACAAAAGATGACTTTTATTTATTTTTGATACATGCCCCCAGATGATTATAGCCTGCGTCTCTTCTTGCAGTTCGGACATGCACATTAGGGCATGCGTACCCAGGGAAAGGAACCCTTAATGGAACTATTCTCTATGGAAGATGTTTCTTACTATCCATGTAATATAACATAGCTAGTTGGGTACTTGTCTGTTCAAGCACTTATGACCCCTACGCCTGGTTTCCACGCGTACCCCGATTTTTACATAACCGAGCGGGTATTCGGATACACTCCGGACTATAGGGTCCAGAGGTCGAAGCAAAAATGTCCGCCATGACAAATGATTTACAATCCGGCTAGGGACATCATATATGTCACTTAAAGTACACAGTCACTTAGACTGACTAAATTCTTCTTCTATACCATCCAACAGGCTGTCTAGTCTACAATCCTATTGGGAATACTTTGCGGCTAATCCTACTTGGTCATACACCAAACCGACGGGGATCTCTTTCCCATCGGGCCGCACAGGTCCGACCTCGGCCATGTGGTTTGGGTCGGCTTTGGTATATCGCTTCTTTACCATGGCCCAGATTTCCCTTGCACCTTGTCGGCAGGCTGATATCTTCCACAATCGTAAGCGCCGCCGCGCTCCCTTGAGCTTCTCTATAAGCTCCCCCATGCCTCCTGGTGGGGAGGCGGATGGCCACATGGCTTGGGCAATACCCTGCATCACCTGCCAAACTTGTCCGTGTAGTTGTGAGAGCTCTGGTAGAAGATCACCCGCAGACCCGGGCATCTGCTCCGCGGGACGACCTGTCAGCATACCTGCAGACATAACTCTATTAGCCGGCTTCTTCGATGAACTCTTTCAAGAGTTTGTTCATGCACTTACTGAAAATGCTGCGTCGAAGCCGCTTATTCTCCTTCACGGAGTCCGCAAGCTGGGCTTGAACATCTTTCAGTTCCACGCCCAGCTGGATATTACGCCCCGAGATCATTTTTCTCCCGCTCGAACCCCAGTAAGCACGCTGGCCACCAAAGATTTAGTCATCGATTAGCATCGCTATGCATCACCGACACGGCCTCCGGATTCACTCCGGAGTCATCTGCAACATCTATTGTTAGATTTGCATGCATGCCGCATACTATATGGTACTTGTCATTCTCTGCAATGGAAACAAGTGTTACCAGAGGGGCCCTTCTCGGACTCCTTCAACGCGGCAACCGCGGCCCATAGCTGGGCTTTGCACTCTTCCAACTCTTGAGACAATTAGGTATTCTTCTCTGTAAGAACCTACACAAATAATGATCCTTAAATCAATTGTGTCAACTGTTTCAAGTCTCAGGGGCTACTGATATATATAATCATCAGATTTTCTTACCCGTATATCCTTCACATACTGGTCCATGGCTCTGGCAAGACCATTTTGAGCAGCACGGATGTACGCGTCTCCCGAGTTGAAGGCATCAAACGCCTCTTGGGAGAAACAAGCGTCACGGAGTACGGCCCGGCGACGCCTGTGATTCATGGCGCTCTCCACTTCGGAATTTGTAGCGGATATTTTATCTGCATCCTCTGTAGGAGGAGCATCCGGCTTTGCCCCGTGTTAGCTTCCGCCTCTATGTCCGGCCCTGGAGCCCTACTGGCGGAGGCGTGATCGGCAACCTCTCCGGATATAGTCCGGCGAGCGTTTTTCCTACCAGGAAACATGGACGTTATTATATTTTAAAAGACGACAACCACGGAGCGAGGTTCTGTATCATACCTCTGCGCCGGCGTCTCAGTCCTAACTGCCTTCCTTTTTAGCCTACCCGGCTTCGGTGCCCCTTGTTGGCGAGTGCTACCTCTTGAGCACTGCTTTGGATTTCCCTGAAGAGGAGAGGATGATGCAGCAAAGTAGTGTAAGTATTTCCCTCAGTTTTTAGAACCAAGGTATCAATCCAAAGAGGAGGCCACGACAAGTCCCTCATACTTGCACAAAATGATAGCTACTCGCAACCAACGCGATTAGGGGTTGTCAATCCCTTCACGGTCACTTACAAGAGTGAGATCTGATAGAGATGATAGATAATATTTTTGGTATTTTTTGGTATAGAGATGCAAAGTAAAAAGTAAAAGGCAAAGTAAAAACAAAGCAAGTATTAAAGTGATGGAGATTGATATGATGAGAATAGACCCGGGGACCATAGGTTTCACTAGTGGTTTCTCTCAAGAGCATAAGTATTCTATGGTGGGTGAACAAATTACTGTTGAGCAATTGACAGAATTGAGAATAGTTATGAGTATATCTAGGTATGATCATGTATATAGGCATCATGTCCGAGACAAGTAGACCGAAACGATTCTGCATCTACTACTATTACTCCACTCATCGACCGCTATCCAAAGATGCATCTAGAGTATTAAGTTAAAAACAGAGTAACGCCTTAAGCAAGATGACATGATGTAGAGGAATAAATTCATGCAATATGATAAATACCCCATCTTGTTATCCTCGATGGCAACGATACAATACGTGCCTTGCAACCCTTTCTGTCACTGGGTAAGGACACCGCAAGATTGAATCCAAAGCTATGCACTTCTCCCATTGCAAGAACTACCAATCTAGTTGGCCAAACCAAATGGATAATTCGAAGAGACTTGCAAAGATAAATCAATCATACATAAAAGAATTCAGAGAAGATTCAAATATTATTCATAGATAAGCTGGATCATAAACCCACAATTCATCGGTCTCAACAAACACACCGCAAAAAGAAGGTTACATCGAATAGATCTCCACGAGAGAGGGGAGAACATTGTATTGAGATCAAAAGAGAGAAGAAGCCATCTAGCTACTAGCTATGGACCCAAGGTCTGAAGTAAACTACTCACACTTCATCGGAGAGGCTATGGTGTTGATGTAGAAGCCCTCCATGGTGGATGCCCCTCCAGCGGAGCTCCGGAACAGACCCCAAGATGGGATCTCGTGGATACAGGAAGTTGCGGCGGTGAAATTAGGTTTTGGCCCCTGCTCGATCGCTTGGGGGTAATGAGGTATATATAGGAGGAAGGAGTACGTCGGTGGAGCGATAGGGGGCCCACAAGGCAGGGGGGCGTGCCCTAGGGGGGCCACCCTCGTGACCGCCTCTTTCGTTCCTTGGAGTAGGGTCCAAGTCCTCGGATCACGCTCGTGAGAAAATCACGCTTCAAGGTTTCATTCCGCTTGGACTCCGTTTGATATTCTGCTTTCTTCAAACACCGAAATAGGCAAAAACAGCACTGGCTGGGCCTCCGGTTAATAGGTTAGTCCCAAAAATAATATAAAAGTGGAAAATAAAGCCCAATATAGTCCAAAACAGTAGATAAAGTAGCATGGAGCAATCAAAAATTATAGATACATTGGAGACGTATCAGCGAGTCACTGCGGGTTCGGCATGGCGTCCCGAGGGCCTTCCCTGTAAGACACCACATATGTGTGGTAGGTGAAGTGCATAGAAGGGGATCCTTCTCGGAAGTTGGGGCTCCAGTTTTTCTTACATGCGATGCAGGGAGTAGCCCCGGATAGTCGGCTGTGATGGCCACCATGGCATCATCGCAGCTCAATTGATAGAATGTCTTGTCGATCAGCTCCACAAATATGTCCGGATCCTCTTCGAGTCTGGGATCAAGGGCCCGGTCAGGGTCCTCCGGTTGTGGAGGTGGGTTGCTGACCTCCCATACAGCTTTTCACAGTTCCTGCCATGGAACGGCAAGGTGAGTACTTATGATGAAGAATGCGGGAGGGCTGGGAGTAAAAACTGACAGCTCACCCAGCTTGGAGGGTTGTACATGGAGAATCCATCCCGTGGCTTAATACGGATGAACTCCTCTTCCTCTCCCTTGTACAAATCAGACAGAATTTTTGCTAGAGCAGCAACTGAGTCCGGTCCCTTACGCCCGCAACGGGTGGCATCATCTTCCCCGTTAAAGTGCCACATGGGGTGCCCTCGATATTGAAGTGGCTGTACCCCCTGCATTATACATATTGACATAACCTCGGTTATTGTCAATCCTGATTGAGCCAGCACTTTTATCCGACCCATCAGGTAAAGGACTTCTCCGTTATCTTCCTCCTGAGGGCTCCGTGGGCGCCAGCTTCGGCGTTTCTTCAAAGGGGCATTGTCGAACTCGGGAAGACCCATCCAAATAGGATCTGGAAGGGGGACGTCCTCCATGTAAAATCACTCCGAAGGCTAGTCTTCGGACGTCTTCTTTGGGGTACCATACAGGTATCCGGTCCCGGCGATGCGCCATATTTCGGCTCCGCCCACTTGATATATTGACCCCTTCTGTGTACGGGCACAAGGCAGAATAGGTTCTTCCACAGCGCGAAATGAGCTTCGCAGCCCAGAAACAGCTCACAAAGGGAAACATAACCAGCGATGTGTAATATGGAAGCGGGGGTGAAGTTATGCAACTGGAGGCCATAAAACTCCAGGAGCCCGCGGAGCAATGGATGGATTGGAAATCCAAGTCCCCTTAATAAATAAGGGACAAGGCATACCCGCTCCCCATTGGAGGGGTTGGGAAAGCTCTCCGCTTGCTCCCCGCCATTATAGGTGGTGAGCCCGGCTCGAACGGGGACCATATACGCCGGAGGGAGAAATCCCTAGGTTTGTAACTCTACTAATTGGTTGTGCGGGACGGAACACTTCTTCCAATCACCGGGCTTAGGGCTACGGGAGCGAGAGGAGGATCTGTGATGGCCGGCCATGTTGGAATGGATTTTTCCGAGCGTGCTCCGATGGATACTCGATGTGGGAGGATGGTGTGATCTGGATCTAAGGATCCCCGTCTCTTTAATAGTCAGTTTACTCACATGGCTAGGGTGGCAAATGTAAAAATGCCCTGGCTTCTCGCATTCGCTCGACACGTGGAGGATAGCTATTATTGGGCGGAAGCCAAGAAGTGCAACATTTATGGGAAGTCGGACACTACTCAAGCAGGTACTCGAATTTGGAGAAGAACCCGCCTTGCAATGCCGGGTCAATCTGCCACGGACTCATCGTCATTGAAGCCTGGTTCGGGGCTACCGAGGAGTCCTGGATTAGGGGTCTCCTGACAGCCGAACTATATCCTTTGGCCGGACTGTTGGACTATGAAGATACAAGATTGAAGACTTCGTCTCGTGTCCGGATGGGACTCTCCTTGGCGTGGGAGGCAAACTTGGCAATACAGATATGTAGATCTCCTCCCTTGTAACCGACTCTATGTAACCCTAGCCCCCTCCGGTGTCTATATAGACCGGAGGGTTTAGTCCGTAGGACGACAACAATCATACCATAGGCTAGCTTCTAGGGTTTAGCCTCTACGATCTCGTGGTAGATCAACTCTTGTAATACTCATATCATCAAGATCAATCAAGCAGGAAGTAGGGTATTACCTCCATCGAGAGGGCCCAACCTGGTAAACATTATGTCCCCGCCATCGTTACCATCCACCTTAGACGCACAGTTCGGGACCCCCTACCCGAGATCCGCCGGTTTTGACACCGACAGCTGCGCGCAGGCAGGCGCCAGATGTCCGGGCTGGGGGCCGGATGTCCGGGGCTTCGTGAGTCGCCGGATGTCCGGCCCGAAGATGGGAAAACTTCTGGTGCGTTCTGTTGTCGATGCCGGATTTCCGGGGGAGGCGCCGGATGTCCGGGGCTGGCGCCGGATGTCCGGCCGCTGAAGCTTGTTTGGCCTTCACAGTGCAATTGGGCGGCTGCACGAGCGCCGGATGTCCGGCCCTTGGCCCGGATGTCCGGCCGCTGTAGCTTCAGCAGCTCCGTCTTCTTCCATCGTCGCTTCCAGGCTTCCCTCTCGGATGGTGTAGTTGTTCCTTGGCGCTTGCACTCCTCCTCGTCATCCGTAGTGTTCCGACAATACCTGTGCATGCACACGAGTGGAGTGTCAAGTAGTATACCATCCTCGAAGGGGTCAAGTGAGCACGTGTAAAGGAGATGATTCACCTTTGTGTTTGTGAAGTAGATGTCGCACGTGTCACTCGCCGAACGGACTTTTGACATGGTGATGTCCATAGGATGCTCCGCATCATCTCCCCTCCCTTGGGAAAGATCCGAACTCGGATCGAAAACGAAATCACCATGGGAAAGAGATTGCTTCGCCGTGTAGAAGTGGACGTTCACCAAGTACTTGTCTTCTTGAAGTGAAATGGGCAATCTCTAATGTCGCACCGTCTTGTGATTCCTTCAAAAGGAGTAAGGATAACAAACACTTGGAAAAACAAATGTGGTTAGCGTTAGTGCAAAACCAAGCATTCAAGTGGTGAGTCACCAAACAAGTGTCGTCATCATGCAAAGGATATGGTGTGACAAAGGATTGTGACATGGCATGTAAGCATATCAATCGAGCACAAGCAAAGATATCATGGGGACAAGCATGTAAATGTGAGGTAGTGATGCAAATATGTGTAACAAGAATAAGCATCTACCTCAAAGTCATAGCAAGCATGGGCAAAGCGCTCAATGAAAGGTCTATGGTAGGCATAAGAAGCATTCACAACACCAAATAAAATGAATTATCTAAACACATGGGTCAAGTGCAAGAAAAGCCAAGCATAATGTGCATGGGGTGTAGTGAATATCGTGTGGCACTCAACACAAGAGAAATTGTTCATCATGTGTGAGGCAATCAAGGCAAGCATGTAGCAATCAATGGGACATGGCATATGTGAAGTGATGACATTGTTGTAACCAAACATATGAGAGGAGCAAGTAATCCAAGAATTGGATGCAACACACAAGGCATATATATCATGATGCATGGGATGGTGAAAATGACAAGTCGAAGCAAGATCTCTAACATGTGTGCAATCAAGTTGTCCAAGATGAAGAATAAGTCTCATGGTGCAAGCAACACAAGTAGTATGATCCGCAATATCCATCCTCAAGAAAGATGTCACCTTGAAGGCGTGTCCTTGTGCATTCTTCACAATGCCGAAGTGGTAGGAAAGGTGGTGTAGAAGCGAGTCGTTGTCTAGTGTATGAGGCTCGCTCTCAAGAGTTCTAATGGTCAACTCATGTGAAGCGGAAGTCGACACAAAGTCCAAGTATCCTACACATGCACAAAAGAAAGCAAAGAATGTATGCTCATGATAGATAAACACACCATCCGTCATGATGGTTCTCTTCTCTTGCACATAACCATTAGAAGCACAAGTGCATGAATAATATGATGCAACAATGGCTATATTCATGGCACTAGGTATATGGTGCAAAGAGGTAAGATAAGCATGCTTCACAAGGAATATGTCAAAATCTCCAAATATATGCGAGAATGCTATGGGGGCAATCTCATTAGCAAGATGAAAATCATTGTTGCACTCAATACATGTCAAATCATCTAGAATGAGAGAGGCAACACATGGAGATACATGACAAGAAGCAATAACAATCACGTGCAAAGCATGTACATGGTTGTCATCAACCGCATAAAACAAGCAAGTATGAATCATCGGCGATGCAACAAGGCAAGCAATCAAAGTAATCAAGTAGCGCAAGCTAGTAGCGCGGAGATGCAACATACTAGAGCAAATCATGGCAATCATGTCATGTGTGCAAATAATAGGCATAGGCAATGCACATGACATATCGCAAGCACAAACACAAAGCAAGACCAAAGTATCATCATAGGAATGGGTCATAAGGCAAACATGGCAATAACAAGTGATATCTCCACCAAGCTTGCAAATACACATACAAGTAGTAGAATCAATCATCATGTGTAATGCAAAGCATGGGTCACAAATGCATGGCAAAGGCATAGGAATGAGCATATCATGCAAAGTGAACATGGAAAGATGGGCATAGAATATGTAATGGACAATAACCCATAGCCATGTGAGGGCCATGTAGAATAAATGCGCGAAGTCTTTGCGCGAAGAGAGCGGTGGGAAAGACAATTCATGGGATCCCAAGTCATCATTGCTCTCTAGAGCTCATTTTGTCAACTCGTGGGATTGTGAGTTTGATAAGTATTCATGGGTACCTACACAAAAGAGACACAAACCAAAGAAATTGTGCGTGTGGTAAATATACACATCATCCATCTTGATGTGTATGTGCACGTGTGCGTTAGCACAAGATAAGCATCGCTCAAACAAATTTGATGCATGGTATAAGAACATGTCATCCATCATGAAAGAATAGTTGTTATGTATAACACGATGGGGACACAAATCAAGTATACAAGTATAGCAAGTGTGTGGCACAAGAATAGCATTTCTATTCATGGGGAGCATATTGTGCACACAAGTATTGGGATCATGCAATGAATGGGACGAATCAAAATCTCCTAAAATGTATGAGGAAACTGTGGGGGTCTCCTCATGAGCAATATTGGAAACATCATATGGAGAAAATGGACAACATCCGAAACAATGCATATCCGAAACTAGGTGGTCATGGCATGGCATATGAGATAAATATGCAAAGGGAGCATATCAATATCATCACAAGAAAAATAAATGCCAATAACCATGGGCTTGTCATCTATGCCATATGTGCAAATTGGGTTTATTTTAATGGCATATGAATAATCACTACGAAGAGATTGCAAATATGACATATGATTGATCTCATGCATAGCATATGACAAGTCAAGCGGATTGTCAAACATGATGTGCCCTAGAGAATTGTCACAAGAAATCCTATGTAACATGGCATCAGAACTAAGAGACTCCACATGGCAATCATCATACTCATAATAAATGGGTAAATCATCTCATGAGGAAATCATACTAGCATGAAGCATGGTAATAGGTTGATCAACATCATGCAAGCAATCAATGTCAAGAATGTCCACTAGTGGGACAAGAGCATCACCGTCACCTATGTTACCTTTGTCATTCCACTCAAGTGGTGTAGGTGAGGTGGGAAAGACCAAATGGTGGTCATCTTCATCTTGATGGAACCATGTGGGGGGGGGGTGCATCATATTCCACCATGGCCATCGTCTTGTCCAAAGGAAGGACGAATAGGTGCCTCATCATACATGGGACCTAGCACCAAATGAGAAGACACAACAGAGGTAGAGGTCAAGTTGTTAGAAATGCAAATGGCCTCATGAGACCTATCAACTATCTCACTCTCTCTATGTGGTGGTTCACTCACTCCCTCAAAATAGGTGCACTCAAAGTCACATACGGTGGAGTCACTCATCTCACTCGAGTGGTGGGGGTTGTGGCTCTCCTCACACGGGAATTGGGGCAACGCATCATATATGGGGCTAGTGGTGAAGTCACTCTCACTCTCAATATGGTGGCTAAAGTCACTCAAGTCATCATACGTCGCCGTGGTCAAGGTGAAATACTCAACCATCTCATCGCCGTCACCATGGCACATCATCACTCTCCTCCATGACTGAAGGGAAAATCCCATGCTCGATCATCTCGTCACCGCCGTCGTGGATGAAGGCTGAAGATGGCACATCATCACTCTTGCCTCCTAAGATGGAAGCATCATCCTTGCTCGTCACCAAGTCGCTCGCCTCCAAAGCATGTTCCTTGAGAGGCTCCGTAGTCGTAGTCGTTGCCGCACCATCTTGAAAAAGAGTCGTTGAGGACTCGGCATCATCAATGCCACAAAGAGGGATGGCGGTGAAGTCGAACTTGGGAGCATCATCTTGGAGCTCATCGGGCTTGGATATCTTGGTGGTACTAGCCTCATGCTCTCGTCTTTGAGCTTGGTCTTTGAGAAGTGTGCTTGGGGTGGAGAAGCCTTGGCCTTCATGAGTTCTTGTTCCGCCTTGAGAGCACCAATGTAGTTGTCGTCGAGGGACTTGTAGTTCTCGAGGAAGATAGTCTTGGAGATGTCGTTGGTCAATCCCACCATTAAGTGTAACTTCATTGACATGGGGTCGTCCACGCCGGCTCGTTGCAAGGCATGCTTCATCTCCTTGAAGTACTCGTCGATGGACTTGGATCCTTGGGTGGTGTTCTCCAATTGGCGTAGAAGTTGTTCCGTGTAGGTTAGAGGCACAAACTCTCGCCGCAAAGCTCTCTTCGTCTTGGGCCAACTCATGTCGTAGCTCTCCGAAGGTGTGTGAAACCATCATGTGGACGCGTAGTCATGGAAGTTCATTGTGGCGCACTTCACTTGATCTTCGGGAGGAACTTGATGTAGCTTGAGGTAGTAGTCCATTAGGCGCTCCCACTCGAGATACTCCTCGGGTTCTTCAGTCCCATAGAAAGGAATCTTGTGGTCAGTGTCGAGGTCGTAGTAGCTCGTGGAAGTCGCAGACTTGAGCTTGGGGAGCTTCTCTTGAGCGTGGTCTTGAGGTGCTTGTAGGCGAAGATGCCGTATGTCTGTAGGCGAAGATGCCTTGAAGTCGATTGGCAAAGATGCCTAGGGAGAGGGTGAAGTCATTGAGCGGTTGTTGGTGTTGAGCTCTTGATCTTCACGTTCTTGTTGGTGATGGTGTCGATGCCGATGTGACCTTGCCGGAGATGGTAGCTCGGAAGTGTGTGTACTTGAGCGTATTCTCGAAGATGAGGAAGATTGCTTGTAGGACTTGATGAGGGCTTTGATGTCATCCATTTGAGCTTGCATCTTGGCGTCGGTAGAGTTATTCACGGCATCGAACTCGTTGTTGTTGTTGTAGACCGAAGGTGAAATGCCTTGTGCTACATCTTGATCTTGCGTTGGTTTTCCCCGAAGAGGAGAGGATGATGCATCACAGTAGCGTAAGTATTTCCCTCAGTTTTTGAGAACCAAGGTATCAATCCAGTAGGAGGCCACGCGCAAGTCCCTCGTACCTGCACACAACGATAGCTACTCGCAACCAACGCGATTCGGGGTTGTCAATCCATTCACGGTCACTTACGAGAGTGAGATCTGATAGAGATAATATTTTTGGTATTTTTTGTATAAAGATGCAAAGTAAAAAGTAAAAACAAAGCAAGTAAATAAAGTGATGGAGATTGATATGATGAGAACAGACCCGGGGGCCATAGGTTTCACTAGTGGCTTTTCTCAGGAGCATAGATATTCTACGGTGGGTGAACAAATTACTGTTGAGCAATTGACAGAATTGAGCATAGTTATGGGGTTATCTAAGCATGATCATGTATATAGGCATCACGTCCGAGACAAGTAGATCGAAACGATTCTGCATCTACTACTATTACTCCACTCATCAACCGCTATCCAGCATGCATCTAGAGTATTAAGTTAAAAACAGAGTAACGCCTTAAGCAAGATGACATGATGTTGAGGAATAAATTCATGCAATATGATAAATACCACATCTTGTTATCCTCGATGGCAACAATACAATACGTGCCTTGCAACCCTTTCTGTCACTGGGTAAGGACACCACAAGATTGAACCCAAATCCATGCACTTCTCCCATTGCAAGAACTACCAATCTAGTTGGCCAAACCAAACGGATAATTCGAAGAGACTTGCAAAGATAACTTGTAGCGACCCGACCTCAGACGGTCAAGCCTTCGTATTATTGTACATCCTCGGATCGATATCTTTGCACACACAAGACATCAATGTATATATCAAAGTGCAATCACATGCATAAATAACGTAAAACTGATATATACCTCATAATACTCAGCGAAAACAATCAAACGGGTGTGGAGTCCCATCAACGCCATCGGCAAAGTTGAGTGTAGACCGTAACCCTGCACTGCATTCTTTCTCGTCGAGGAAATATCTGCAACATGATACGTTGCAGCCGTGTGGTAGGTCAAGACATTGAATGTACCCCAAGATCACAATATGAGAAAACAGATGATAAAACTATACTATATGCAATATGGCTTTATGGCTCAGATTCGAGTTTTGTTTGCATAAAAGCTGATTTTATTTTCCCTACATCAAAGGAATAAATGAAGTCTGTACTATGGAGTTTTCTATCATGACATGGTTCCGCCAACCGATGTCTCATAGCCCAAAATTCATCATATGTTGCCCACAATTAAGTTATCAATCCGGTGTTGAGAGTTCCGAGATAGATCCAAGTCCAGATGCTCAAATTGTCCGTAACCGGGGACACGGCTAATCGATTAGGTTATAACCCTCTGCAGAGGTTTGTACACTTTACCCACAAGATTCGATCCCTCTTTATACGTTCTCGCACTTCGTGGTGTTTGAGAACAAGATGACCAAACATGGTCTTCAAGAGTTCCTCCGACCACCGTCCGTACTCATCCCATCCTACCGTAGTTCTACATCTGCTAGTACCGCCCCAGCCAGAGTCACCACTAAGGTCAACCAAGCGCAGCCCATAATGACTTGCGGTTGCAGGTAAGCTTCCGGCATGAAGTATTCTTCCGCCTCTTTGAGTCTGGGTGAAGCTTTCCGCAAGATGTCATGGCGCTTCTCCATGCATCCCGCCAACCACTGGGTTCTCCAGGTGCCCACAACCGCCCTTCACCCAAAGAGTGTGTATTGAATTCTGTCTCGAGTCTTGAAGTCTTGAGGTCTTGAAGATGCAGTCCTTGCAGATTCCATCATGGAGTTGTCGCCATTGACGTAGAATCCTCCTTCTTCACACCACTCTCGTGCACTCATACCAAACCCCGTCTACTATAGCGTAGCATTAAAATAAAATATCGTCCCGGGCTTGGTAACAGGTGATGGCTTCCTACCTCATGCATACTACTCAACTACAAGAATTTCAATATCACTACCGAGGGTGGTTGCAAAGATGTCACTAAATGCAATAAAATATAGGTATGAAAGCATGGTCAAAGTGAACTTGCTCGGTAATACTTGATGAAGATAACAACGCTGTTTAAAATGACTTGGTAGAACTAATCGTCACTCCGTTGAAAATCTATATAGTCAAACATAGCATTCACATAAGCAAACATCCTAGCAAACAATTTTAGCACTCGAAATAACAATCAAAACAGCAAGGAAAATCGATAATAAAACTCAAACCAAATCAAAAGAAACTTCAAATAAAACTACAAAGAAAAACTACTAACGAAGATCTATGACTTTGCTACAACCATCTAATATAGTTTTGCCGTAAGTAAAAACTTAACAACAATTAAAATACTAAACTAATAAATTAACAGAAAATAAAATGTAAAATAACTAATTTAACAGAAAGTATTTTTTCCATAAAATTTTATTTGCAAAAGAAACAAATAAAAAGCTTTTATAAAACTCTAACTATGACCTATAGAAGGTTTCATACAAAACTAAGGAAAATAAATTTTTTTAAGTAAAAATAAATTTTCTCCTGTTGTCTAACAGAAAAACAACTAATTTTGTCAAAAGTGACAAAAAGAAATAATTTAAAACTAATAAAACAATAAATAAAAAGCTAAAACAGAACTAATATTAAAACAGTACTGTTTTGCTAAAAACCTAATTTAGATTAACCTGAAAATAAAATACTAAATACTACTGGATAAACAAAGGTCCTAGAGACCAGGAGCAAAAAGAATTAATTAAAAATCTATTTTAAACTCCCGAATAAGCAAAACAATCTTTAATTCAAATCTGATCTAACTCAATTTTTATAAATCCAAACATAGACAAATAATATATTTTTGGAAACTACAAGAAAATTGTGATCTAAGGCAAAAAGAATCAGCATCATTGGACTTCTAGATCAAAAGTTATAAGCTAAACAAGAATGGAACTAAATCTGTTACGGAAATAAATCTGAAAAACGAAAACGGAGTTACCTGTACGTGAGGCAGAGATGGCAGGAAGGAGACGGCGATGTGGAGGGCTGCTCCCGCGAGGGGGCAAGGTCGCCGGCGAGGGTGGGGGTCGGCGCTTGGGGAGGTGGCGCTGGGCGCCCTCAGGTGCTGCTCACTCCTGGCGTCGGGCTCCTGGTGAGCGTTTCTAGGCAGGAAAAGGAGGACGGTGGCGAGGTGGCTACGGGCAGGAGGGGCGTGGTGATGAGAAAAATGGAACGAGGAGAGGAGGGGGTTTTAGAGGCGGTCTCAGGAGGCGCTGGGATGGAAAGACGAGGGAGATCGGGAAGGTGGAGATTCCTGTCTCCATGGATATGGAAAGCTTCAGAACGTGAGAGGAAACAGAGGAAGGAGATGATCTCTTGTTGGGCTAGAATAGGAAAGTGCTTAATGGGCCAGCAGGTTTTTCCTAATAAAACGATTCCATTCCTATTTTTAAAATTAGGAAACTAAAACAATAAAAAGGAAATCAAATCAATTCGGAATAAAGAGTTTTTATATACTAAAATTATCAGAAAAATAAAATGTAGATGATGAGCATTATTCCACGGCCAAAATAAAAACTAAAAAAATGTTTTTTAGAAAATCCCTAAAGGCTTTATTTCTTTTTGCAAATAATTTTAAATAAAAACTTTGGTTTTTCTTGGCTCAAATATTTTCAAAAATGCCCCTGATTTTGGAGGGTCATTTTCCTCCGCTCTTTCTTGCTTGCAAGAATTTATTTTTCGGGTATTTCTCGGGAAGAAAAATAGAGAAGCAAGTGCAAATATTTGAAAGAATTAAATTGCAAAACTCCGTTCAAATTCTTTATAGTTGAAGAAGTCATGTCATCTTCTCTCATTGATTTTAATAGGATGAATTTGAATTTACCGGAGAAGGGGAAAGTCATTTTATTCCCTCTCATTCAAAAGTTTTTGAAAAGGTTCAAATTTCACTCAAGTTTAATTCACTCAAGCAAACAAACAAACAAACAATTCAATTAATTATATTAACATTCCAAAATTTGGGATGTTACAAACCTACCACACTTAAAATGAATCTAGACCTCGAGATTCTAAGAGGCTAGCAAGAAAAGGTTAGGGGTTGGGGTCTTCTAGCAAATGTCTTGGTCGAAGGTCGTGGGTGCTACCACACTTAAAAACAAGGTCATGGTTCCAATAAACTCAGATATTTCCTCCGAGGGCTGACAATGTATGTCTCTTCACATATCTTACAATAGCTCCTTCATTAAAGCTCTTCCGCCAAGTATAGGGTGTTCCTCAAAATCTTGGGTCGGTGTGTCAAAGTTGAAGTTCGTCCGAGGTCGGATCTTCTTAGTCGATAGGTCTGTGTCCATTCTAGACAACTATCGAAACACTCATGGTGGTCTACCATTAATGGTTTCTCCTGCAGAAAACGGGTGCAGGTTGAACTTCACCGTATATCCTACGATTGGCAACGGTTGCTGTAAAGGGTTCCATCGTACTACCATTCTATGGTTTTATGGCTTATCGTGTCGACACTCTTCTAAGGTTTTCAAGGCTCTCGATTTTCCATCAACATATGATAGTTCATGATAGAAGTCTCCGGTATGGGGCCAGTCCATCCCGTGCATTTGAATCATTACCACATATGTAAATATCGAATCACGTATTTTAACACTTGGGCATACTCACAAGCATTGCAGAATTTCTCTTGTTCTCGAACTGAGTTCGTATAAATCCATGGTTTCTGCATGCCAAACAAAACATCTATCGTTACTTCACCACTCTCAGGTTTTTGCGTAACCTCCTACGAAACGTAGGCTGATTGGATCACGGATTCTTCCAAATTTATTCCTTTATCAAGGTTACAACGGTTCCTTCTCAAAATCCTGGGCACGTGGGTTATGGCCCACTTCAACACTAGTGCAGCTTTAACTCATCCTTGGAGTAACTCTCATGTTACACCTCCTTTAAATCCAATAGTACTCTGTTTCTTCATACCATCATATCAAAAACAAAACTCCAACTTATTTTGTCCAGCTTCCTTCTATGGACCGTCATGAATAACACATTTCTTTCTTCATTGATCTTGTGGCTTTACAGAGTACTATGACCAAAAGAATGCACGAGTTTATCCATAAAATCTCATTATTCTCATATCAATCTTTCATTACATCCTTAACCATTTTCAGAATCCAAATTCCAAAAGTACTTTGTTACAAATGCTGTCACCCACATGGTTTGGTATGGTCGACATTACTTCCAACTTTATTCATTTTTCCTCCTCGAGGATTCTTCAGCCCACCGAAATGTGTGACATGAGTCTTGAAATCTTCAATCTTCTGTTTCATCATGGTGGTCTTGAGCTTCATCACCATCATCTCTGCACGCACTTCGCGTAGGTATTCCTGAGTATAACGGAGTCTTGCTTCAAGTATTTCTCCGATCTGGCGTATGGCTTCCATGGCTGCTTCACGAACAGCATCGAAGAAAGTTGCTTGTGGCACACGTGAGATGAAAAGTAATGCCCCATCCTCTTTGGGCAAACTCCTTTCAAATGGTGGAGGTGTACCTCCACATACCAAAGTTCCACTCCCTTTTGCATGAAAGGGTAGCCTTTGTAGACTGCATCTCCTTCAAGGTGAATATGCTTCATCATGTCCTTCGTGATCTTCGGTGTCGTGATCACTTGTCGTGGTCATGATCGCTTTCAGGCCCTTAAGGAAAGACTCATAAAGGGTTGTCATCTACATGTGTAGGATAAGAGAGGTGCTCAGAACAAGGGATGTATCTCCATGGGGAATTTGCAACTGTCTCCAGAAAAATTTGGTGTTGAGTTGTCCATGGGTTCAAGATTTCGGGGTCTGGTTGAGATAGAAAGAGAAGGCAATTACCCACTCATCAACAAAATTATCGTTTGTAATGGGCCGTTCTACTATGGTTTCGCTTTCTAAGTCCTCATTTCTTCGTGTCTTCAATGCTCGGGAGTTTCCAATTCCTGATGCTGTTCCCATATGAAGGCCTTCTACCATTCTTCCGTAACTTACGTCTCTCATGGTTGAAATAATTACAAGCCTACGAATATTGCATCTATCCAACCATTCAATAAACATACAAAAATAATAGCAACCAAGCATTCATTTATTCAATCAATACTACAGACGCCACCCACATAAGTTGGTATGGTCGATACTTAAATCGAGAAAGCGTTCATCTTTATTTCTCTCATGGTGGGATACTACTAATTTATTAGGAACTTGGTCATTGTCCCCACTGGGCTTCTTCGTGTGGACTTGATCTCCTCCAGTTCTTCCGCTAGATTTTCTCTCGTCGACACGGAGTTTCTTGTGACGCACCTGTATGTCCCGAAGTTGTTCCTTGAGCTTACGGATTTCAATGTCCTTGGCATGAGACATGGTCCTGCTGTTCTTCGCTCTCGACGCATCCTCGAGATCTCGAGGTTCTCCTCCTCCAGCTTGTTTACCTTCACCGAGTCTTGACCTCTTCTCGTAGTGCTTCATTGTCGAACAGGGCTTCCGGAAGGTCCATCTGAAGATTCTTGACGTATTGTTCCGAGATCCTGATTGTACACTAAAAGTGGGGAAACTTCATATTTTGCGCTTCCGTCAAGGCAATAGTTGCTCCATCGTGACTTCTGCCATCCCATCCTTCCAAAGAAGTGTGGGTTTAGTGCAAAGACGATGACGATAGCACAAACGTGCAATAGCATCATGGACGGCGGTGTTGATGCCCATATCACGATCACCATTTATAGTTCAAGATGATGTCTGCAGTCTTGGGGCTTCTTTACGACCAAAAACTTGGGTCTTGACTCCCACGATCTGGATGTCCTCTTAGTTGCCTTGATCTCGTGTATCGGTAACTTCAAAGAACTGACTAGCTCCACAAGGAAGGGGCCTCCAAGAACCTTCTCGTAGTGTTCTCTTTTGTTCGTAATGTAGCTCTCCATCTATAGTTGAAATAAGGAAGGTTCAAGAGAAGGAATCAGTGTTACGAGAGTAGTACAAAACAAAGGTCATTCCTATTGGGGTCTTCATATTACTAAGTCATTTTCTAGGGTCACGTTCTACAGCCAACATGTGCTCGATACCATTTTACATGGCGACCCGACCTCGGACGGTCAAGCCTCCGTATTCTTGTGCCATCCTCGATCAGTATCTTTGGCACACACAGTACATCAATGTATATATCAAAGTGCAATCACATGCATAAATAACGTAAAACTGATATATACCTCATAATACTCAGCGGAAACAATCAAACGGGTGTGGAGTCCCATCAACGCCATCGGCAGGTTGAGTGTAGACCGTAACCCTGGATCGTACTCTTTCTCGTCGAGGATATATCTGCAACATGATACGTTGCAGCCGTGTAGGTCAAGACATTGAATGTACCGGCAAGATCACAATATGAGAAAACAGATGATAAAACTATACTATATGCAATATGGCTTTATGGCTCAGTATCTGAAGTTTTGTTTGCATAAAAGCTGATTTTATTTTCCCTACATCAAAGGAATAAATGAAGTCTGTACTATGGAGTTTTCTATCATGACATGGTTCCGCCAACCGATGTCTCATAGCCCAAAATTCATCATATGTTGCCCACAATTAAGTTATCAATCCGGTGTTGAGAGTTCCGAGATAGATCCAAGTCCAGATGCTCAAATTGTCCGTGAATCGGGACACGGCTAATCGATTAGGTTATAACCCTCTGCAGAGGTTTGTACACTTTACCCACAAGATTCGATCCCTCTTTTACGTTCTCGCACTTCGTGGTGTTTGAGAACAAGATGACCGAAACATGGACTTCCAAAGAGTTACTCTGACCACTGACCCGTACTCATCCCATCCTACCGTAGTTCTACATCTGCTAGTACCGTCCCAGCCAGAGTCACCACAAAGGTCAAACAAGCCAGAGACCATAATGACTTGCGGTTGCAGGTAAGCTTCCGGCATGAAGTATTCTTCCGTCTCTTTGAGTGCAGGTGAAGCTTTCCGCAAGATGTCATGGCGCTTCTCCATGCATCCCGCCAACCACTGGTTCTCCAGGTGCCGTCAACCGTCCTTCACCCAAAGAGTGTGTATTGAATTCTGTCTCGAGTCTTGAAGTCTTGAGGTCTTGAAGATGCAGTCCTTGCAGATTCCATCATGGAGTTGTCGTCATTGACGTAGAATCCTCCTTCTTCACACCACTCTCGTGCACTCATACCAAACCCCGTCTACTATAGCGTAGCATTAAAATAAAATATCGTCCCGGGCTTGGTAACAGGTGATGGCTTCCTACCTCATGCATACTACTCAACTACAAGAATTTCAATATCACTACTGAGGGGTGGTTGCAAAGATGTCACTAAATGCAATAAAATATAGGTATGAAAGCATGGTCAAAGTGAACTTGCTCAGTAATACTTGATGAAGATAACAACGCTGTCGAAAATGACTTGGTAGAACTAATCGTCACTCCGTTGAAAATCTATATAGTCAAACATAGCATTCACATAAGCAAACATCCTAGCAAACAATTTTAGCACTCGAAATAACAATCAAAACAGCAAGGAAAATCGATAATAAAACTCAAACCAAATCAAAAGAAACTTCAAATAAAACTACAAAGAAAAACTACTAACGAAGATCTATGACTTTGCTACAACCATCTAATATAGTTTTGCCGTAAGTAAAAACTTAACAACAATTAAAATACTAAACTAATAAATTAACAGAAAATAAAATGTAAAATAACTAATTTAACAGAAAGTATTTTTTTCCATAAAATTTTATTTGCAAAAGAAACAAATAAAAAGCTTTTATAAAACTCTAACTATGACCTATAGAAGGTTTCATACAAAACTAAGGAAAATAAATTTTTTTTAAGTAAAAATAAATTTTCTCCTGTTGTCTAACAGAAAAACAACTAGTTTTGTCAAAAGTGACAAAAAGAAATAATTTAAAACTAATAAAAACAATAAATAAAAAGCTAAAACAGAACTAATATTAAAACAGTACTGTTTTGCTAAAAACCTAATTTAGATTAACCTGAAAATAAAATACTAAATACTACTGGATAAACAAAGGTCCTAGAGACCAGGAGCAAAAAGAATTAATTAAAATCTATTTTAAACTCCCGGAATAAGCAAAACAAGCTTTAATTCAAATCTGATCTAACTCAATTTTTATAAATCCAAACATAGACAAATAATATATTTTTGGAAACTACAAGAAAATTGTGATCTAACTCAAAAAGAATCAGCATCATTGGACTTCTAGATCAAAAGTTATAAGCTAAACAAGAACGGAACTAAATCTGTTACGGAAATAAATCTGAAAAAACGAAAACGGAGTTACCAGACGTGAGGCAGAGATGGCAGGAAGGAGACGGCGATGTGGAGGGCTGCTCGGCGAGGTGACGAGGTCGCCGGGCGAGGTGGGGTCGGCGCTTGGGAGGTGGCGCTGGGCGCCTCAGGTGCTGCTCACTCCTGGCGTCGGGCTCTGGTGAGCGTTCTAGGCAGGAAAAGGAGGACGGTGGCGAGGTGGCTACGGGCAGGAGGGGCGTGGTGATGAGAAAATGGAACGAGGAGAGGAGGGGTTTTATAGGCGGTCTCGGGAGGCGCTGGGATGGAAAGACGAGGGAGATCGGGAAGGTGGAGATTCCTGTCTCCATGGATATGGAAAGCTTCAGAACGTGAGAGGAAAGCAGAGGAAGGAGATGATCTCTTGTTGGGCTAGAATAGGAAAGTGCTTAATGGGCCAGCAGGTTTTTCCTAATAAAAACGATTCCATTCCTATTTTTAAAATTAGGAAACTAAAACAATAAAAAGGAAATCAAATCAATTCGAATAAAGAGTTTTTATATACTAAAATTATCGTAAAAATAAAATGTAGATGATGAGCATTATTCCACGGCCAAAATAAAAACTAAAAAAATGTTTTTCAGAAAATCCCTAAAGGCTTTATTTTTTTTGCAAATAATTTTTAAATAAAAACTTTGGTTTTTCTTGGCTCAAATATTTTCAAAATGCCCTGATTTTGGAGGGTCATTTTCCTCCGCTCTTTCTTGCTTGCAAGAATTTATTTTTCGGTATTTCTCGGGAAGAAAAATAGAGAAGCAAGTGCAAATATTTGAAAGAATTAAATTGCAAAACTCCATTCAAATTCTTTATAGTTGAAGAAGTCATGTCATCTTCTCTCATTGATTTTAATAGGATGAATTTGAATTTACGGAGAAGGGGAAAGTCATTTTATTCCCTCTCATTCAAAAGTTTTTGAAAAGGTTCAAATTTCACTCAAGTTTAATTCACTCAAGCAAACAAACAAACAAACAATTCAATTAATTATATTAACATTCCAAAATTTGGGATGTTACATAACTCAATCATACATAAAAGAATTCAGAGAAGATTCAAATATTATTCATAGATAAGCTGGATCATAAACCCACAATTCATCGACCTCAACAAACACACCGAAGAAAGAAGATTACATCGAATAGATCTCCATGAGAGAGGGGGAGACCATTGTATTGAGATCCAAAAAGAGAGAAGAAGCCATGTAGCTACTAGCTATGGACCCGAAGGTCTGAACTAAACTACTCACACGTCATCGGAAGGGCTATGGTGTTGATGTAGAAGCCCTCCGTGGTGGATGCCCCCTCCGACGGAGCTCCGGAACAGGCCCAAGATGGGATCTCGTGGATACAGGAAGGTACGGCGGTGGAATTAGGTTTTTGGCTCATGTTCTGATCGTTTGGGGATACATAGGTATATATAGGAGGAAGGAGTATGTCGGTGGAGCGTCAGGGGGCCCACGAGGTAGGGGGCGCGCCCAGGGGGGGCGCCCTCCACCCTCGTGACCGCCTCTGGCACTTCTTGGAGTAGGGTCCAAGTCTCCTGGATCACGTTGGTGAGAAAATCACGTTCCCGAAGGTTTCATTCTGTTTGGACTCCGTTTGATATTCCGTTTCTTCGAAACATTGAAATAGGCAAAAAAAACAGCAATTCTGGGCTGGGCCTCCGGTTAATAGGTTAGTCCCAAAAGTAATATAAAAGTGGAAAATAAAGCCCAATATAGTCCAAAACAGTAGATAATGTAGCATGGAGCAATCAAAATTATAGATACGTTGGAGACGTATCGTGCATCCCTAAGCTTAATTCACCTTTCGTCCTCGAGTAGGTAAATGATAAAAAGAGAATTTTTGATGCGGAGGATACTTTGGCATAATTTCAATATAAATCTTCTTACTTGTGATATGAATATTCAGATCCGAAAGATTTAAGACAAAAGTTCATATTGACATAAAAATAATAATACTTCAAGCATACTAATCAAAGCAATCATGTCTTCTCAAAATAACATGGTAAAAGAAAGTTCATCCCTACAAAATCATATAGTTAGGCTATGCTTCATTTTCGTCACACAAAGATGATCCCAAATTCTATACCCCCGATGACAAGCCAAGAAATTGTTTCATACTCAAATAATCTCAAACTCTTTCAACCTTTACGCAATACATGAGCGCGAGCCATGGGTATAGCACTATGGGTGGAATAGAATATGATGATGGGATTGTGTGGAGAAGACAAAAAAGGAGAAAGTCTCATATCGACGAGGATAATCAACGGGCTATGGAGATGCCCATCAATTGATGTCAACATGAGGAGTAGGGATTGCCATGCAACGGATGCACTAGAGCTATAAGTATATGAAAGCTCTACAAAAGAAACTAAGTGTGTGTGCATCCAACTTGCTTGCTCACGAAGACCTAGGGCACTTTGAGGAAGCCCATCATTGGAATATACAAGGCAAGTTCTATAATGAAAAATTCCCACTAGTATATGAAAGTGACAAAATGAGAGACTCTCTATATGAAAAACATGGTGCTACTTTGATGCACAATATATGAGACTCACTACATGAAGAACAAGGTGCTACTTTGAAGCACAAGTGTGGTACAAGGATAGTAGCATTGTCCCTTCTCTCTTTTTCTCTCATTTTTTGGGTCTTTTTTTTGGCCTTGCTCTTTTTTTTCGTCCGGAATCTCATCCCAACTTATGGGGGAATCATAGTCTCCATCATCCTTTCCTCACTTGGGACAATGCTCTAGTAATGATGATCCTCACACTTTTATTTCTCTTACAACTCAACAATTACAACTCGAAACTTAGAACAAAATATGACTCTATATGAATGCCTCCGGTGGTGTACCGGGATGGTGCAATGAATCAAGAGTGACATGTATGGAAATAATGCATGGTGGCTTTGCCACAAATACGATGTCAACTACATGATCATGCAATGGCAATATGACAAAAGTAATGTATGTCATAATAATGATGATGGAAGTTGCATGGCAATATATCTCGGAATGGCTATGGAAATGCCATGATAGGTAGGTATGGTGGCTGTTTTGAGGAAGATATAAGGAGGTTTATGTGTGAAAGAGCATATCATATGATTGGTTTGGATGCACCGCTAACTTTGCACCAACTCTCAAGGTGAGAAAGGGCAATGCACTGCATCAAGAGGCTAGCAAATGCGGAAAGGTAAAAGTGCGTATAACCCATGGACTCAACATTAGTCAAAAGAACTCATATACTTATTGCAAAAATTTAGAAGTCATCAAAAATCAAGTACTACGCGCAATGCTCCTAGGGGGATAGATTGGTAGAAAAGACCATCGCTCGTCCTCGACCGCCACTCATAAGGATGCACAAGCCAGGTACACTTCATGTTTCAAATTTGTTACACAACTTTAACCATACGTGCATGCTACGGGACTTGCAAACTTCAACACAAGTATTTCTCAAGTTCACAATTATCAACTAGCACGACTTCGATATTATTACCTCCATATCTCAAAACAATTATCAAGCATTAAATTTATCTTAGTATTCAATTCACTCAAAAGAAAGTTTCACATATCTTGAATACCAAGTATATTAACATTAAGCAAATTACCATGCTATTAACGACTCTCAAAATAATCTAAATGAAGCATGAGAGATCAAGTTTCTTTAAAACAAATCCACCATGGTGCTCTAAAAGATCTAAATGAAGCACTAGAGCAAAAATTATCACGCTCAAAAGATATAATTGAAGCACTATGAGAAAAACTATCAAGCTCAAAAGATATAAGTGAAGCACATAGAGTATTCTAACAAATTCCAAATCATGTATGGCTCTCTCAAAACACTACAAAAAAAAGACACATCCGTGACATTTTGGGCCGACCAATTTTTTTTATGTCATACATATGACACTTCTATGACGATAATTGTGACAAAACCCGGTATCATCATAGATGTGGTGGGCTCCTACTTCTATGACAAAAAATAATGACAGAAAATGGGCTTTTCGTCCTGGGCGGGCCGGAGACGCAGCTGCATGACATTCTTTGGGCCGTCCATGACGGAAAAAACCGTGGTAGAAGCGAGGGGGAGGAAAATTTCGGGGAGTTGCCGGTTACGGTGGGGGGTCGGAGCGATGCGCTGCTTTCTCGTGACGTCGCGCATGTATATGCGTAGGCGTATTCTAATCAACCCGAAGCGACAGACCGCAGACTACGCAGAATCGAACCCGAGCGATCGATCGATGGCTATTAATCGAACCCGATGGAGCGATTCGCCGCTCTGCTGCTAATCAAGCCGATCGATGCTGCCTGCAGGATGAGCGATGGCGTTGCGGGGGAGGGGTTGGATGAGCGAGCGGTGGCGTTGCCTCTGGATGAACAGAACCCGTGGTGTGGAGGGCTGGATGAACAGAGATGGTGGAGGGGTGGCCGTGGAGGGTAGTTGAACAGACCCCGTGGTGTGGATGGCTGGATGAACAGTGAGACGGTGGAGGGTGCCCGTGTGGAGGGTGGTTGAGCAAGAGCTGGTGGAGTATCGCGCGGTGGAGGCTGGATGAACAGGAGCCCGTGGAGGCTGGAGGAGGTCGACGGTAGCCCGTGGAGGCTGGAGGAGGTCGACGGTGGAGATGAACAGTATCCCATGGAGTCCCGTTTTGCGGTACGCCACACCCCTCCCCACCGTTTCAACCGCATAGCACTCCAACACAAGTCCGTCTCGTCCGTTTTGCGGTACGCCACACCCCTCCCGATCAATAGGACCCCCGTTTCGACCGTAGGAGGTCCGTTTCCTCTGTTTTGCGGTACGCCACACCCCTCCTGATCAACAGGACCCCCGTTTCGACCGTAGGAGGTCCGTTTCCTCCGTTATTCGGTACGCCGGGTCCCTCCCGATCAACAGGACCCCGTTTCGAACTTTGCCAGTCAAACACAAGGCCGTTTCGTCCGTTGTGCGGTATGCTAGGCCTCGTTTCCATCGCCTATTCCGTCCAAGCCCTCCCGATGAACACGACCACGCATTCCGTTCTGACCCAGCCGGTTGGATCCCCATGAACACGACGACGATGCTGTTTCTCTGTTCTGACCCAACCATGTACGTATGCACGATAGGCGTTAGAGATCCTGCCCGTATGTATGTACATGGCCGTATTTTCTTTCTTGCACCCTCGCCGCTGTACGTACGTGTACATGCTACGTGCGCGCCTCTACTACGACACGTGCGCGCCTCTACATCCTCCAGTATATATGTATGTACACATTCGCGACCAGAATGACAACGCTACGTACGCTTCGACCAGGTGGGTCCCGACTGTCAGGCACTTCCTTGCGTGCGAAGATGTAGCTGGTGGGTCCCAGCAGTCAGGGGGGCGAATCATTTTGGTTTTTTTTGCCCGGACGCACTTCCTTGCGTGCGAAGATGTAGCTGGTGGGTCCCAGCAGTCAGGGGGCGAATCATTTTTTTTGCCCGGACGCACTTCCTTGCGTGAGAAGATGTAGCTGGTGGGTCCTAGTAGTCAGGGGGGCGAATCGTTTTGTTTTTTTTGCCGGACGCACTTCCTTGCGTGCGAAGGTGTAGTTGGTGGGTCCCAGCAGTCAGGGGGAAACGTTTTTTCGCTAAATATGGTGGCCCGTCCGGTGGGTTCCCGCTGTCAGGTGGAGGAATAATTATTTTGCGCGTAATAAGGAGGCACTTCCTTGCTGCGGCCGTGGACCCATTTGTCGGCCTCTCCACGTCTGATCCACGTCCAATGGAAGCCGTTCCTTGACCACGTTGACCACGCCGCGCCGAGAGCACCAGGGCGGTGGACAACGGCGAGGCATAGGAAGTGGACGACGCGGAGCCGGGGAAGACGCGGCAGTGGATGCCCACGCGTAGAGGAGTACTAGGGTTCACTGGTTCGCTGCGGTGTGAGGCTGCCATCGCCGCAGAATAACAGGGGGTGGGTGAGTAGAGGATGGCACGGCCAGCGGTGGGAGTAGTAGAGGCGGTGAGGCCTCTCGCGCATCGCAGCCGCCACGGGAGGCAGGAGCACGAGGCACGACCGGCGCTGGTTTGGTAGCCGGAGCAAGAAGACCAGAGGTTGAAGAAGCACTACGGCCGTTGGATGGACATCGTACGGTCACTGGAGCTAGAATCGTGCATATTGACTAAGTTGACAAAGCCCTCCGTCCCCGTCAATTAGTAGGCCCACAAGTCAGCCTGCCACTATACTGGGTCCCAGCTAATAGGGGGAGTATTCATTCTTTTTGTGCGTAATAAGGAGGCACTTCCTTGCGTACGAAGATATAACTGGTGGGTCCGAGCTATCAGAGTCGGCCGCGGGGAGGAGGGAGCAGGTAGTCTCACCAGCGCTTGTTTGAGCGGCTGGAGCAGGAAGAGCAGAGATTGAAGAAGCACGACGGCCGTTGGATGGCCATCCAACGATCCAATGCTTAAAGGCCAACCTTTTTAGGAAAGCCTCAAATCTGTGGAAAATAGCATACAACCCATCTGCCATTATTTTTAATAATTTACAGCCCATTTGCTAATTCTTAAGGTTTTTTTGGAGCCCATATTCTTTTTGTTAGCATTACAGCCCATATCGTGGCCATGATTAAAAACTTATACGAAATTTTGCATATTTCGGTGCGGTCCGAACTGTTTTTAATCCCGAAATTTCGACTCACATTCAAACTGATTTAAAAATAAAGGTATATCAAAATCCAACAAATTCTCCACGCATAAAAATTAATGTAATTTAAAATCTCGAAATGAAAAAAAGGATATTTGAAACTAACTGCCGGTTTGATGTGTTTTAAAAATGTAGAACCCATTTCTCATTACTGATGGGCCATTTTCTTGACCAGCCGAATGAAAGGTCTCCTCGTCTTGAAAGATTTGCAGCCCAACAAGCCTGACAAAGCGACTTACTTGGCAAATCACAAAAAAAGCTTGGCTATGGCCGTGGACCCAGCTGTCAGCCTCTACACATACAGTACTCTCCCTATGGAATGTCGTTGACCACATTGACCACGCCGCGCCGAGAGCACCAAGGCGGTGGACGACGGCGAGGCCTAGGAAGGGGACGACGCGGAGCCGGGGAAGACGCGGCAGTGGATGCCCACGTGGAGAGAAGTACCAGGGTTCACTGGTTCGGCTGCGGTGTGAGGCTGCCGTCGCCGCAGGGCCTGGCTAGCGGTGGGAGTAGTAGGGGCGATGAGGCCTCAACGGAAGCAAAGCCGGCCACTAGAGGCAGGAGCAGGCGGTCTCCCCGGCGTTGGTTTGGGCGGCTGGTGCAAGAAGAGCAGCGATTGAAGAAGCAGCAGGACCATTTGATTCAAATCCAACGGTTACTGCTGCTAGAATCGTTTGTTGACTAAGTTGACAAGCCACAGACGTCTGCGTCAACGTAGTAGGCCCACAGGTCAGCCTCCCAACCGGTGCGCCCCATATGTCAGTGGGAGGAATCATTTTTTTCGCATAATAAGGAGGCAGTTGCTTGCGTGCGGCCAGGCCAGCGGAGGGAGTAGGGTGGGCCGGGGAAGCCTGCCCGGCATCACAGCGGGCCACAAGAGGAGGGAGCAGGCAGTCCCGCCGGCGCTAGTTTAGGCGGCTAGAGCAGGAAGAACAGAGATTGAAGAAGCACGGCGGCTAGAATCGTCTGTTCACTGACAAAGCCTTGCGTAAAGAAGTCAGCCTCGAAATCTGTGGCGTGTACAGCCCCTTTGCTATTATTTTTATAATTTTTACTCATTTTCTAATTCATATGGAATTTATTGCAGCTCGTTTTCCATTTTTAGAATTGCCGGCCATTTTCTGGTCAGTACCAGGGTCAAAAATTTAACTAAATATGTGGGAAATTTTTGCTGGGGAACGAAATATTCTTAATCCAAAAATTAATAGCCATACTATGAAATACGTATAAGATATCAGTGAAGAACAAAATTCAAAAAAACTAATATCCCATTTGCTCGTCTTGAAAGATTTGCAGCCCAGTAATTCGGAGAAAACAAATAGGCCTAGCTTGGGTATTCTTCAAAAAGAAATACTGGGCTACCTATTTTCCCAAAGAACTGGTGCATGAGCATTTACTTTATTTATTTATTTACTTATTTATGTTTAGGGGACCATGAGCATGTACCTGGGCCGGATTCATGTGAGAACGTCCCTTCCAGTTAATTATGGGCTTCTCTATTGGGCCTTCATCAGTGGGCTGCATGTTATCAACAAGTGGAAAATGTGTTCCGTACGAAAAATAGTATGAGCTACATACGGTATGGGGCACTATAGGATCGAACCGTGCAACGACTTCCAAAACATTGTGTTTGTCGTTCTAACAACACATTTATATTCAACCAATGTATTTAAATATACTACTGATTGTACATTGAAAACAAAGCAGAAGCAGCAGAACCAAGGTCGGGGTGCAACATAAGCAAGAAGGTGCCATAAGAGTAAAGACGCAGCTCTCTCTTCCAAACCAAACATCAGCCATCATTACAAAAGGGCTACCAAAAAGAACAAGTGTATGCATCAAACTAAATAAAGATCCTACTACACCAAGTGTACGCATCTAACTAAGCTGCTCGCTTAGACGTTACTATTTATTAAGCAAAGGAGATTGGTCGACGGCTTGAACCAGATGGGTGCTCGACGGGGAAACTCCAGCCAAGAAGTCGAAGTCCGATACTTGCGACCCTCTCTCCTACTTTTGGCTGCAGAGCGTGGCGACACATATCGTGGTATGGTGCATGCGAGACGCATGGTACGTCTGTGTACACACGCTTTGCACGATGAACGAAACTGCTGCCATCATGATCCTTGCCGTCGGTTATCTCCGGTTAATCGGATAATTCAGTCCGACAAACAGAGAGCGTGTGCCAAGGCTACTTACCATCCTCCAAAAAAAATTCACGAAGGCCCAGAGAAGCCGGGATCCTGCTCAAAGACCTTGCAAAGGATCGTGATTGTATTCCACGAAACAACACGTCCCCAGATGCGTATGACGATCATCAACCTTTCGCCGTCGTTCGATCGAGCCAGAACCACCTGCAACTACCATGCCGCTTTTCTTTGAAAGGTTCTGGATTAGGAAGGGTAGGGACACCAAAGCGGCCTACAACATCATTTCAAGTTGAGTCAAATAAAAAGGGCTCTTGATTTAGTCAATCTTAAGAACAGCATGTTATGAGCATGAATATTTTTTTCAAAGAATGTTGATAATATAAGCAAGCCATCATGATATCATAGGAAAGTAACATACTATTGTAACAGCCGTTTGTAGCGATGACCGGAGTAGGCCAGCAATACGTCCAGCCATAGAAGGAGTCGACAACAGTAAATGAAGCCCTTGTGTTCAATGGCATCAGAGAACCATGGAGGATGTATGATCCTGCGATGGACGTGCAGATTTATCCACTTACCGCAGTGACCTGTCAGATAGGCGAGACCGCGGTTGAAGAACGCAATTAGCCTAAAATCTTTATAATTACCAGATCTTGTGGGCACTTGGCAGATTACAACCTTGAGCAAATCAAACTTGGTATCATGTTGGCTACTGTAAGATTCAGAGTATTCGTCATGTGCCAAAGCAAAGGTCAAAGGTTAATCGAAGGAAGGGGGATCAATCGCCGGGTGTAGACCTCCACGAGCATCCAGCTGCCGCGACCGTCGACGAGCACCATCCAAGACGTGTTCATGCCGACCTAGTACATACCGTTAATGTAGCTGAGGCTGACGGGGATCGGATCGCAGTGAAGGGGGTTGATGCTCGCCACCCTACGATCGTTATGCTGCGTGACATGCCATTTCTGAAGATCAGGCGGCATCAACAAGCAAGGAGCTGGCTTAAAAAGCTCCGGCCTGAGGGCTTTGAGTAAACGGTACAGCCCCGACAAGCACGCGGCGAGCGGCATGGTATTGAGATTGTCCACACGCGAAACAATGAGCTTGATTACCTCTGTGGGGAGCGAATTCCAGCCACTCTTTCAGCGGGCTGCTTGGTTCTGCCATTGTTAGTTCTTGGGTTTCGGACGAGGGGGGGAGGCGCCTTAGCGGGGATGGAAGCTTGGACGAGATTATGTGCGGACAAAGATGGAGAAGCAAATATGTGATGCGGGAAGTGGACAGGTGATGATGACTACAAGACGCCGCTTGACTTACGAGACACATACCAGCAGCGTAGGGTCATATCGATGCTGCATAACTTGCTTGAGTGATCACAAGATCTTGGTACTCCCTACAGTACCTACTATAGTACTATGCCCTAGCTTGCTAGAGTAGAGTAGTAGAGTAGGACTCTGCTCTACTACTAGAGCCGGAGGAGTAGTATATTCTAATCTAAAATAGTTACAAACTTCGATGCCCGATCGTGGAACGACTAAGAACTGTGCTCAAAGACCGTGTCTACGTGGTGTTTGGACTTATATGCAAAAAAATAGCAAGATGCCCGTGCATTGCACGGCACACCATCATCACCAACTTGGTTTTTTCTCTACTCCTACTCCTATAAAAGACTCAGTTGGTGATGATGGAGGCGAGGAGGCATGTTCAGCCGGGCGTGCAGCGGACGGCGCAGCACTATTCGATTTGTTATAAAAAAGTACTTATAGAGATAGAGACATAGGGAGGAGCACGAGGTAAGGCCTTATCTGTAAATGTAGAGAGAGGTGCGTGTACCTTTTGTAAAATTGTCATAGTTGGCTTTATATCCGTCAGATATAGATCGGACGGTCTATATTATAAGATGGCACGCAAACCATCATCACCAACTCAGTTTTCTATAAGAGTAGATATATATAGATATAGATAGATAGAGACTAGGGAGTACTAGTAAGGACACCATCTACTGCTTCGTGTGCTACTCCTGCGCTCCATTCGGCGGCCGCAACGTCCCCTACAGCCACTCCCTCCTGCGCTCCATTCGGCGGGCGCTGTTGAAATCTGGGGAGCGCACTCTCGCGACTGCTGGCAGCCACGACTTCACCGACGACGACTTCTTCCCCAACCTCGGCAACCTCTTCCTCAACGACATGGGCGACAACATCAACGCCAACGGTGCTGCTCCCGTTGCACCGTATTTGTTTCTGTCCTTCCTGTTCGAGATCGTGGTAGAATTCATGTTTCTACTCTATATCCTACTACTATGCTAGTCCACATGATTAGTTTCATCTCTGTTATAGCCGTCATGATTTATTTTGTGCTTATTCGGATTAAATATCGTAGTAACTTGCTCACATATTCAACTGGCGCAACATCCCCTACAGCCACTCCCGTTTCATGGACGGCCTGGTCGATGCCTCCAAGGAGCCTTCGTCCACTGCTATGAGTGCCCGATGCCGTTTTGTGGCTCGCCGGCGGACATGGTGCATCACTTCACGGACGCGTGCAGCGGTCATTGCTGGCCCTTGGCGGAGAACATCAAGTACGACACGTGCTACCGGTTCACCATGCTGGAGTCGCTGGAGGATCACCGCCGCCTGCTAGTCTCGGAGGAGGACGGCAGCGTCTTCCTCTTGATCGTGGGCACCGGCGAGGCCCGCAGAGCCGCCGCCCGTCTTTGTAGCGTCGTCGAGCGTCGCTGCCACGACGACACTGACACGAGGCAGATGTACGGGTGCAAGGTCAATGTTACTACCCCTCCGGGTCACGTGGGCGGCGAAACCGGCCTCATCGGACAGACTTGGAATCTGAGGAGCTGGGACTATTCCGCCATTGTGGACTTGGAAAACCCATGGCATCCGTTCTATCCTTTACCCGCCGACTCGGTGCACGGGGACTCCAAGGAGGTTCACCTGGACATACGCATTATCAAGTGCACTTAGAAAACATGTAGTGTGTGTGTGTGCGCTTATGGCTCGTGTCTTTGCCGCTTTTGATTCTGTAAGCTTGTCATTAAACTTGAGTGGCTTTCGCCGCAGTCCTTCCTTTGAACTGCTCCTCTCAGTGAGCTGATGTAAGACACTTTGGGTTTCATTTGATAATGGAACCGGGAGGAGCCTCCTGTTCTTCTAAAAAACGCATTATCAAGTTAAATGTTGATCATTAGTCTTCGCTCAATGTAATCCGCTGTCTAAGCATGTGGAGACTTCCATGCAGGATCTTCTTTGTATTGGAGTATCGCGCATGAATAAAAGTGTATCCGTTTATGGTTTAGTCTAGAATCTTCCATGTATGAATTTTTACTACAAGATCTTGGTGAAAGACTTACGATGAACCATTTCTTACATCTCCTCCGCCCCTTGCAAGTCATCCTGATTTAATCCCTCCGCCTAGGTGTATAAGGGCATGGTTAATATTACTTAATAGTATAGCCAACTGTTGACTATAAGAAAGTGCCATGTCATCTGTAGCCAACATGTATGACAATCGATACTCAAAAACTAATTCTTAAAGATCATTTCTTGCAAAGCACAATAAGTGTTATTTCTTCACAAGTTTTGGATGCAAGTTGAACAGTTGAACGCTTTTGTTTGCAAAAGATACCTTTTTATCTATTTCACCCGGATGTTTGTGAGCTCTAGATATGAGATAATATCCGAAGAAACCTATCGATACCCATACACATGAGATGACCCCCACATCCTTTGTCAAAATAAACAACTCCCCGATCAATGCATTTCACTCTTCGGTGCAACGCACGAGCACCTTACTACTATAGATTAGTACGACTAAATATCGAACTAACATTATATATAGTACGATAAATACTGATGCATGTCACCTAAAATTATATCATTCAAAACTATGTTCAAATACGAAGCCAACGATATAGTTTTTGTTGACATGCACTAACATTTTGTCAGTTAAATCTTCATCAAATTCAATGGGGACTAGTAAACCACGACCGATGTAGTACAAGTGTAGAGGGCGGCGCTGCACAGAGTCTCACCTCTCACCCCGCTTCGTGGCGCGGCAGTAAAGCCGTCATATCACAAAACCCAACCACTCCCAGTAATAAATGGCCTGGTAAAATAAACGGACAAGCAACCATCAAATCCCTCCGTCTTTTTTGCATTTCATCTCTCTGCATTTACTTTGTCCGCTTCATCTCCGACGCTCGATCCCTAGCTACTACTCCTAGGGCCAGTTCTTTTGGCGGCTTCCCCAGCTTTTCCCACAAGACTAGTCACAGTGGAGAGTAACAATAAGGCGCCTCACTCATTTATTTGGGCTTCTAAACTACTACTCCGTCCTGGTTTATTCCTCACCATTGTAATTTGTGCTAAATTTTGACCAAAGATTTGACTGATAAAATGTTACTCAAAACACTTAGGCGCGGTGCATCTAGGTGTGTAAGTCATCTTACGAAAACCAAATAATCCGAAAACACTTAGGCGTGGTGCATTAACTTCTACCTCGTTTCTTGTTTCTTGACATATCAACCAATAAGATATAAAGAGTGTGCATGCTTTTAATGACTTGAGATATAAAAAACGACATGCAAGTGGTTAGTTCATTGCATGCAATACTATTAATTAGCAAATAAACATTAACGCTTTCTCGTTTTCTCCTCTTCCTTGGTCACGGTGCATAGAGAAATAACCACAGAGAAGGAAGCTAAAAGTAAACAATCAAACGAGCATTTTTGCATTTGTTTTGCATTGAATCGTTTCACAAGCTTGACTAGTGTTGTTTTTCCACTTCTACAAAAACCGCATCGTAATGTTCAAACGTGCATTTGCACATACATAAGTAATAGTAGTACTCCCCCCGTCTAGGTGTACAAGTCTTCCCTCCATCTTGGTCACCGTGCACAACCAAAGATGACTTATTGACCTGGACGGAGGGAGTAGCAGAGTCTGCAAGCATATATCGAGAGAGACGTGTAGTCCGATAGTATATAGTAAAGTTTGTCCTATATGCACGTACTTGCAAAATGCGTAATAATACACAACGTTTCCAAACTTTCCCTTTTACATGCTTAATTAAGGACGCTAACAATTCCTGAACGTTCGGGATTTATCATTTGCATCCCCAAACTAATGAGATCGCCTTACGAAGCAAAAATTATACTCCTCCTAAAAGCCACGACGCTCGCAGGAGCGCTTGCGGCACGCCACGAGTGCCCTGGTGCGCGGCCGTTTCCCAGCGCGCCGACACAACGCCTCTTCCTCAGCCTCGCAACTCATGAGGTGATGATTGGCTGCTTGCCGGCGGGCGAGAGCGATCTCACCGATGTGGCGATCCTGCGCCAATAGGTACTCCTCCTGGCTGGAAGCGTGCACCCGGTCCACATACAGCCAAGCGTAGATGAGGCGCTTGGGCCCGACTGCACTCAGGGCGTCGGGACGGGCGTCCTCCGCCACCCTCACGGCCCTCGCATGAGCCTTCTGCCAAAGAACCAATTGCTTGACTCTCTCGGACGCGACATAGATCTCCCAAAAAGCTTGTTGCGCGGTGCGCTTCTCTTCCTCGGCCTTCTTCTCCGCCTCTATTTTGGCGCGCTCTGCTGGAGGCAAAGCCTCCCACAAGGCGACATCCATTTCTTTCCAAAGCTCCTCAAGACTGGGGGGGCTCGGCGGGTGGTGCGGCGTTCTCCTCGTAGTGGGGAGCCGACGTGTCCTCCGACGCGCATGCTGGCGAGATTGAGAACGCCGACGCGTCCACCTCGACGCGTCGCGGCGAGGAGTGGAACGCCGACGCGTCCTCCTCGACTAGTGGCGGCGAGGAATGGAACAGCAATGCGTCGCGTAGCGGCGAGGAGCGGAACACCGACGTGTCCTCCTCGACTAGTGGCAGCGAGGAACGGAAAGGCGACGCGTGACCGTCCGCGCGGTGCAGCGAGGGGCTCCTAGGGCTTGGGACGGGAGATGCGATGGTGGTCGACGTGAGAGGGAGGGGGAGGAGATAGCGATGAACGTGAACGTGAGGGGGAGGAGATAGCGATGTCGTGGGAGGCGCAATATTTATAGCGAGCAATGGCACACTTGCGTAAGATATGCACCGAAGTTGCATCGACTTAATCGCAGGTCCAGTTGCGTCACTGACATGTGGGCCAGTACACTGCTGGGCCCGTATGTCAGTGACCCAATGCACCTGAAGTTAAGTAAAATCTACGTGGGCATATTTGGAGTAAATTACAGGGGAGCGAAGGGGTGGAAATATTGCTGGTCACAACGGATTGGACGAGCGTGGGTGGAGGAGAGTCATGCATGCAGTTTTTTCACACGGGGTGGAGTGGTGGGACCGCCGGAGGGAGAAGGAGAGTTTGGCAGGCATATTGTTTCCACACATGGAGAGGAAAAGATTTGGAGATGAACGGGCATCCTGCAGGTATGGGGAACGGTGCATAATAAGTCATCTTGCATGCCGGGCTAGGTATAGTCTCAAGTCATTAAAACATACACGCCCACACATGTTCATATTTCAAGGTGCACTAAATTATTGCATGCGATGATTAAGGCTGGCCATCATTGTGGTATCTTAGCTGGTACACGGGAATAGCAAACATGCTAATGTGGCAAAGAATTAAAGAAGAGAGGGGGGTTAGACTAACTAGTGTTCATGCATGCATCGGTAAACACATTTTTTTGTGAAGAATGACAGCATTAGTTGAGTACTTTTGCAGACTTCAAAAACTATTCCACCGCCTCTACTATCTTGCTAAGAGTAGGTGAAATTTTTGAGTCGAGCCCTTTAAACTAGAAGGGAGGTAGTGGTACTCTAATAGCTAGGTGTGTAAGTCATCTTACGAAAACCAAATAATCCCAAAACACGTAGGCGGTGCATTAACTTCTACCTCGTTTCTTGTTTCTTGACATATCAACCAATAGGAGATGAGGGTGTGCATGCTTTTAATGACCTGAGACTATCAAACATGACATGCAGTGGTTAGTTCATTGCATGCATGGTCATGGTCATGGTCATTGCATGCATGGTCATAATATTTAATTAGCAAATAAACATTAATGTCTCTCGTTTTTCCCTCCTCCTTGGTCATGGTGCACAACCTAAGATGACTTACTCACCTAGACGGAGGGAGTATCAACATTCACAATGTCAAATCAATATTTTTACACTCATTATAAAACGTAGTTCATATACTCATTATAATCGATATTGTAGATATTGATATTTTTAGTATAAATTTGGTCGTGGGATTTCATTGATGCCTGTCAAAGCGTGGAGGAAGCGGAGCTTAGGGCTTGCATTGCCGGTCTCTACATAGGTATTTATCTTCATAATCCTGTAATTTTAGAGACCGGTTGCGCTTTTGTGGTAGCGTCTCTTGCATCGAGGGACTATGACAGGTCTGCTATGCGTGACCTGAAGATGAAAGCGTTGAGCATCTCAAAGTTGATCGACAATCTTCAATTGTCAAAGATTAGCCGTTCGGCCAATAAGGTGGCACACTTAATCGCTAAGTATAGCTTTGACAATAGATTAGATGGTATTCTTGTAAATAACGCATCACAATGTGGTGAATATTGTATCGAATGAGTGTACTGGTGTGGGCGGTTAATTAATATAAGGTGGTGTTTAAAAAAAGTATATATTTGGTCAAACACTTTGCAAACGGTTGACGGGAGTAAAAAGGACCAGATGGAGTATCATGCATGCGGAGTAGGCAAAAAAAATTGCTCATTTTTAGCCGGTCGAAGTCTCAAAGGGCGCGACCGCGCGAGGGAGGCGAAGGTCGTGGGAGGCACGACGGTTGACGGAATTAAGTGAAGTTACATCCACGCGCCGGCATGGCGTGCGAACAGGCAGAAGCTATACCGTCAGGCCTATGATATGGGTCTAGTAGACATGACATCTAGTGGGTCCCGCATAGTTCTCGAGAACTCTTTGGGGGCTTGCAGCCGTTTATCCACCGGGCAAGCCAAGAAACCCACGCCTGCTCAGACGCCTCTACTCGTCCCCTCGTCTTCTACCTCACAACAGTTCGCTCCCGATCGTCCGATCCTTTCACATTAGTTCGCTCCCGCTTTTATGGGTACAACAGTTCAACTTCTCCTAACCCTCCTCCAAAATCCATGGCCTCCCAAATCTCCATGGTCGCCGGTGAGTACCAGGTTAGAGCCATCACCAGCGATCAGTTCATCGTCATCTACACACGTGGATCCGCGACGGTGAAAGCATGGCTTGCTCGCTTCCTACGCATGTTCAACAGTTCAACGGATGAGTGGATCGCTGGGCTAGATGTTGAGTACACCACAGTCCTGGGACGAGAGAAGGATCTAAAGGACGAAGAGAGGAAGAAGCCCGCCGTGATCTAGGTTTGCATACATAACATTTTCTTGGTCGACCACATATGCCATGCCGATGTTGAGTGCCAGGATTTTAAGAACTTCCTCAAGGACAAAAGAGTGAAATTCACATCAGAGGCTTTAAGAACGACAAAGAAGTCCTGCGTCGGATAGGTCTCGTTGTAGGCCAGCCCTTCGATCTCCGTATAAGGCAAGCCCGTGTCCTCCTCTCGACCTTCAATGCTGACCCGGCAGCAGCCACGATTGATCCTTCAGACGCTTAAACCAAGAAACCTCATCAGAGTTTCATCATGCATGGGAGTCGAAGACATTAGATGAAGATCACATCCTCAGACGCAGCAATGGATGCCTACCTTTGTTTAAATATCTACATGGGTTGGATGAAGAGATCCCAAAGGTCCGGTTCAAGCAAAGAAGGCCGGCGAAGAGGAAGAGGAAGAGGGACGAGGACAAAGTCGAGGACGTGGACTCGGACTCGAGTAGGTGGCGATGCCGTCGCTCATGCTGGTTCTACCGCAGTTGTCAAGCTGACTAGTTGCTTAGTTTATTTTCAAGGGTGTGTTGTCTTTGAGGCCCCAAATGAGAACTATGTTTATGTTCTTTCTCGTTATTTGAACTGTTTAGTATGTAGAGTAGTACTAGTACTATGTCTTACTACTGTTCTTCTTGCAGTTGGTACTATCGCTTGCATTCTCACCTGCATTTAATACGTTCGTACTAGTAGTATAATTTGGGTCAGTTGATTTGTGAAAGAAGTTCGACGGAGCGAAGGAAGAAGACGACAGAAGAGGTGGAAGAAGCCCTTCTAGCCATCCATGTTGCACCAAACGACTCACATGAGTCGACTGACCCAAATTGCTCCTTCAGATTGCAGGATCCACGTGGCATTCAAGGTCTCGAAGGTAGATTCCGCGTCCGCACCCGGTTTGCGGGCTCGACGCACGCGCGACCGGCTTCCGCCGCAACAGCCACCATGCGCGCCTCCTCCGCCCGGGCGGAGATGACAATGACACGCTAGTTCCTCCTCGCCGGCGTGCTGGAGCACGCGCTCGTCCTCCTCTTCATACGCTGCATGCATAGAGGCAGCTCCACCAGCTGCTCGTGTGCTTGGCAGCGCGGCGGCATGGCGAGGAGGGACTGCAGACGACGTGAGCGGGCGAGCGTTCAGCTTCATGGCACATGGATGGCGGCGACACAGCGGTGATGGGCGAGAAATTGTTGGCCGGAGCAGGCGGGCGCCGGCATGCGCAATGGCGGCGGCGGCATATTGATGAGTGCGCGTATGGGAGCTTACTTTAGTTTTATATGAGGTCGGTCAAACTTAAAAGAAAACCGTACTAGTACACATAAACATTAGACTTAGGCAGCGCTTTTTTTGAAGTTAGTACCACAGCCACGATACGGAATCCTATGCAAGCGCGTGAACCACGGCCGCGGTGTCGATCGAACGGTGCGTCACCGTGTCGCGCTCGAAGGACATCCACCGAACCTTTTTGTGTGTGTTAAAATAATCCTCGAATATTACTCAATTTTTTTTCCTGGGAAAGTTCTTGACGCTGCAATATTTCCATATATTTGAATTTAGCTCCAGTTTGTGTTTATTTGGAATTGGATGTTTTAGGTGCGCCCTAGTTTTTTAATACTTATTTTGTGTGTGTGACTGAGAGAGAACGTGTGTATGTTTCCATATGTGTGTTGTAGCCGAAGGGCAATGTGGAGACGGTGTGCGTGTGATACAGACATAGAGAGGTGTGAATGTGCAAACGATCATGCATGAGTGAGACATAGACAGATGCCGATACATTGTGTATACATGAGAGAACGGTCTTCTAGTTTACTTGTGTGTGTGTGAGAGAGAGAGAGAGAGGAGCATGCGTAACACAACAACCATCTCTCTCGATTCGTCCATTCCTCGCACAATCGCATGCAACATATGCATCAACGCGCACATTTTGACACCCTCACTCGGGCCCTGCCCACCTCAAGGCCCGCGCAATCTCTTTGTGAATACCCATTTCTCTCCTTAGGTTTGTTTTCGCTCAATATCTGACACACACACACCCACACACACACACACACACACACACACACACACACACACTCACACACGCACGCGCGCGCGCGCACACACACACACACACATGCAGCACAACACACACACACACACACACTCCCCCGAGCACACAATTCATCCCCATCCAAGGATATACGGAGACCACTCTCACTTGTGCTTCTTTGCACCCCAACATGCACAACACCTCAATCTTCAAAGAGGGCATTGAGCAGATCGAAGACGGCGACCACGCCGCGCTAGAGAATGCGGGGTCATTTGGAAGCAGGTTGATGTGACGACGGCTGACTGACTCCTCCCCTCCCACCCTCTCTCTCTCTCTCTTGCACAAAATTACCAATCCCTCTCTCCCCCGCACAAAATTGTCAATCCCTCAACCCATGAGATCCTTCCCCTCTCGTCCATGTTTTTCCAGCTCTCTCATCAAACATGTTGTCTCTTCTCCTTCCACGTATACAGAATCACGGATATTACATGTCTCCATCTTTCTCACAGACCTAACTTCTTCCTCTTTCTTTCTCTCTCTCTCTCTCTCTCTCTCTCTCTCTGTGTGTGTGTGTGTGTGTCTCTCGTTAGGTTTGCCTCCTACTCTCTCGTCCACATACATACAATCTTTCCAGCCCTATCTGCTCCATCTTCAAAAGCTCTCTGCACGTTTCATTCACACAATGGGATATGTCAAAATGTTGCTTCTATAATGGCTGATGTAGAGTTTTGGTTGTTTTTGTTGCATCCTACAAAGTAATAACTATGAAATGCATTTAGATTCTCATTTGATCGGGATTATGTGAGTTTTAGCATGTTGTGAAGTACTATAGACCTTGTATACATCTTGGGATTCGACAATGATTGTAACTATTGAATTGTATAGACCATTACATTCGAAGTCAATAGCCTAATATATTTATTTCACAATTTACGCTTTGCCAGCCTTCGCTACCTCTTCCTCGACCACGAGCTCGAGCTGGAGCGCCCCACAGCATCGCCCTCTCCTTCGTCTCCATCGTCGGTCGCCGAAGGTCGCCGCCGCCATCTCGCTCCACTGAGCCCTCCCCAAGCCTACTTTGCACCCCTACAGGATCGTCGTAAACGCCCGCTCCTCCTCCCTCCCTCCCGTGCTCTCCCGTAGCCGCGTGTGCCCCGCTGCGGCCGGACCGCACCGACCGCCCCTATCACTCGCGCTGGCCTCGCATTGTTGCACCCTCGCGTGCCCCGTGCATGCCCACGCATGCTTGCTGCAGCCCGTGCTTACTCGCCCCTACGTCCCGCAAGGCTTCGACATCGAGCGCCGCCCGCTGCCACTTCTTTGCTCTACTGCCCCGCTGTGGCTTTGCCCACTACCGCCGCCGCTCGATCATCGCCACTGCTGCTGCTCCAGCCTACCCTTCCCCAGCGCTCCTGCGCTCTGCCTCTCTTCAGGCCGTGCTCGCCAATGCCCGCTACCGCCCTTGCTTGGCCTCGCCCAGCTTCACCCCTGCCGCTGCTATTGCCGGCGAGTCGCCCCGCTCAACGCCATCACCGTTACGACCCCTCTCCGGCTACCCCGATGCCCCTTGGATGCGCTGCGTCGAGCGCGACCCAATGGTACCTCCCGCGCCCCCTCGATGCAGGATATGGCCAGCCACGAGCATCGCCGCCTTCAGACTCCACCGTCGCTACCGGTGTGTTAACCACCGCTTCGGGTCACTGGCCCGTGGACCCCACGTGGCTCCTAATTAGTTTAGTAGCTAATACCCCCTCACTAATCCCCACTGATACGTGGGGATAAGGCCTTTAACGTAACAAAAAGAGTAGATTAAATATGTTCCCCCTCGGACACTTATAGGTGGGCCCAGGCCCAGACGCCCACTTTGATTGGTCAAAATGGACCAGTCAACTGCTGGGTGTGTAGTTCACTGGCCGCACCAGTCAGCCCCTCTGGTGCACTCTGGGTGTAGTGCACTGGTGCACCTGGCCTTTTCACTCTGTTTTTGAATTATATTAAATGCTAGAAACTTGTTTTAAACTTCGACAAGTCATAGAAAAATATCCGTAAGTCCGATGAAAGTACTTTGTACATGAAAGTTGCTCAGAAAAACGACATAAATCCGAATACGAAGTCCGTTTGTCTGCCACAGTCCCTAGCTTAGTGAACATGCAATCGTCCCCTCCATTTCATCTGTCCAAAAATGCCAAACTTCAGGAAAGCATTCCCGGATGTTTCCCCCTTCACCGGTATCGTGTAGCGTTGCGTTAGAACACCCCTAGCACGGCATATCGCCATGTCATGCTTAGTGATGCATATGTGTGCTTTGTATTTACTGTTTCTTCCCCCTCTTCTTCTCTGGTAGACCCAGAGACCGTTGCTGATGCCACTGTGACCGACTACATCGGCGACGACCCATCTTCCATTTCAGCAGAGCTTCCATGCAAGCAAATCCCTCTTAATCATTCCTATATCGCCCATTCCATTCTCTCTCATGCTTGCATTAGATTTTTCTACCGTTATTGATTTCTCCTATTCTGATACACAGCCTGCTTTTATAACCTACTTTCGTACCTTATTTGCTTATCCTAAACTGCTTAGTATAGGTTGGTTAGTGATCCATCAGTGGCCCCTCACCTTGTCCTTGTTGCCCCCGCTGGTTACCAGGTGACTCGATCAACGTGATCGATGTCTAGGGCCCGACACATCACATCACATCCCTTTAGTTGTACTACTCTGCAGGGTTACTATCGAGTGCCGAGGGTGATACCTCGTATAGCACTTCTGATGTTAACTCTGTAGTATAGATAATCGGTCATGGTCATCGAGGGTGATTCCTCCTTCACCACTCCCGATATGACTCTGTCGTGCAACACTTCAAGCATGAACATCGAGGGTGATTCCTCCTAGTTCACCTTGACGATTACATCAGGTGGATTCCATCGAGGGTGATTCCTCGGACTTCCCCCTTGGAGTTTTGGACACATGGTGATGCGGACCATCCCACGGTCATCCCCATGGACACTACCCAAGATCCAAGTGGACCCATGACAAGAGCAAGAGCACGTGTTATTCAATCCGAGGTGACATCCCTCCTACTTGAGATTCCTTTGCATTCGATTGAGACATGGCTACTGCCTAAGTCAAAAACACTATGTGTGATCAGGTACAACGCACAAGCCACAGAGACGAGAGCCGAGGAAGAAGGAATAGGCATCAACTCTCTATCCGGGCCGAAACTTCCGGCCAAAGCCCGGAACCTCCGGCCGACTTGGAACTTCCGGCCTCCGACGACCCAGATGAACCTGGGCATGGCAACTCTCTGGTTAGCCTGAAACAAGCCCGGAACCTGGCTCGGACCTTCCGGCCCCCGGAACCTCCGGCCTACCCGGACCTTTCGGCCCCTGGATGCCAGCCCAGCTCCTACCGTGCCAACTCTCTGGTTAGGGCGGACCTTCCCCGGAACCTCCGGCGCCCGGACTTCCGGCCTTGCCTGCGTGCAGTGACTTGTGCCGAGGCGTGTGTACCCTTTCGCCCCTAGACTATATATACTCTTCTCCTACCTACGTTTTAGGGTTAGCGAAGTAGTAGCTCATTTGAGAAGCTTTGCTCTCCACTTGATCCCTTCTCCATCGGAGTTCACGACCTCTGCGGAGAAGATCCCCCAAGTGGATTCAAGCCCCTAACGGGACAACCCCTCAAGACCTCCTCACGGAGAAGAACTAGCTACTTGTATCGTCCCTTGTTGATCTTGGATCTTGTATATCTTTGTGTTTCGAGGATCTGGCACATGTGTAATCAAATATTGTTGGTTTGAGTGATTTCCTCTCATGTGTCCCTTCGTGTTTCCCCTAGTTTACCCCTCATGTTCTTCGCAATATCCACTCCCATCGTGAAAGATCGGGCATCTAAGGTTGTACCCTACATCACATGGTTACTTTGACTTTACCACAAAACCATCTTATTGAAGTTGGGCCGGCCCTGAGGGGTACCCGCGAGTTGATGTGTAGTCGGGTTGACCTGGAGGGTACCCGCGAGATTTCTAAGTGGCACGGTCGGGCATTCCGAGCCCTTGCTGCAAGTCCACAAGACGGGGTGACGGGATCACATATCGTGAGTCTCTGCTCGTTACCGCGCGCTCCCAAGCCACTAACGAGATTGGGTATTTGATCAGAGTCGGCCATTAGCATATACGCACTAACCACCACGCGAAAAGATATGGGCAACCGGCATCGTAGTATCAGCCGAAGCCTCCTAGACGTCAGTGACTGAGCGGCGCGCGCCGGGTTGGACTGCGTAAAGCACCCTCCTTTGTAATGGAGTGTAGCGACCCGACCAGAATGGATCAAGTCTCTGTGCTTAAGTGTCATCCCTGGATTGGTATGCTGACACACACAGTACTCGAGGATTTATAACAGAGGTAAATCACATGTATATAGTAATGTAAATACTATTACCTCAATCCAAATAGCGAAAGTAACAAGGTCGTGGATTCCCATCAACACCAACGGCAAAGTTGAGTGTAGAAATCGTAACCCTAACGTATCAATTACTCATCGTCTGAAAAGTCTGCAACATGAAAAGTTGCAGCCCGAAAACGGGCCAGCACATGGAATATGCTGGCAATGTAACACATAGAGAATAATGGAAGAATAAGCCTATACTACATGCATATATGGCTGGTGGAAAGCTCTATGGTTACACTTTTATGTAAAGCCAATTTTTCCCTACTACAAAGGAATAAATTTATTTAACTATCATGGTGGTTGTTGAACATTGAGAATGGTTGACAAAGATCCTCAATCCCAATTAAAAGTACTCATTAACCCAACAATATTAATTAAAGTAACCTGATGAGATCAACAGGATAATCCAAGAACTAGATACTCAAGATGTCCATAACCAGGGACATGGCTAACCATGATTAGTTTATACACTCTGCAGAGGTTTATGACTTTTCCCCACAAGACTCGATCGCCTCCGTTGGATTTCTCGCACTACATGATGTTTGAGAAACAGATGACCGAGACATAGTCTTTCAGAAGCGCTAGCACCTTACATGTGGGTAGACCGTACCAACATACAACCCCTACATCTGCTAGTCTACCCGTAAGTGTTCACACAACTTAATCAACTATGCCAGAGCCCATAATGGCTTGTGGCTGCACACGGAAGTTTCTAGTTTGAATAATCTCATGATGCCTTTGAGCCTGGGTGGCGGTCCGAAGAAATACAGGCAAGTCCTGATGGAAACCATGTGCCTCACCACCTGTATGTGTGTTTAAGTTGCCACCTTAAATAAACCATTAAATAACAATCTCACATATGTCATGGATACACTCATCCAATTTACGTCTACTAGCATAGCATAGCATAATAAGCAAACGTAGAAGTAACTCCCAAGGGTTTGATAATAAAACAGGTAATAGGTACTACCTCAACTACTTCCCATAACCCACAATTTAATTAGATCCTAATCATGCAAGTGTTTGAGGATAGATCTAATGCATAAAAACTGGGTATGAGAAGAGGTATGATAAAAGTGTTACTTGCATGCAATGTTGATGAAGATGATTCACACTCAAAACTCTTGATAGTTCTACTCGTCACACTCCGGTCAATCTATCGTAATCAAGCAATAGCAGCCACACATAAGCAATCACTCAAAACATCGGACCGAACGAAGAAACAATTCGGAAAACATCAAAACCAAGCAAATAACTCTTGCAACATAAAACAATTTCTAAACCAAAATTCTGTGAATTTGGCCTTATCATAAAGTTTAGGTCAAGAGCTTCGATTTGCAAAAAGAATCAACTCAAACGGAGTTATAAAACTCAAGTTATGATCAAACGAAGTTCAAATACAAATCTGTTTGAATTCAAATTTTAAAACTTTCAAAACATGTTTGAGTTGGATTACTGGATAGAGGGGATCATAAGGAAGAAGTGGGCGTTGGTTTCATTGGATTTGGACTAACGAGCAAAAAGTTGTGGTCGTTTGAAAATTGGGGACTAATCAGAAAATAACACTACGGATAGGTCCTCGCGTAAAATCTAAAATAAAAAGAAAAAAAACCTACCGAACGAACGTTCACTACTAAAACATAACGAATGGATCCGTTCGCTGTGAAAACCAAACCGACGAACGTTCACTAAATAACTAGATTAAAAAGAAAAACCGGTCTAAAGGATAAACCGACTAAATAAAATAAAACCGGGAGGTTTTTCTCTGCTTTACCGGCTCGGGCGAAATAAACCAGCGCCAAACGGATCCGGCCGGCGACAAACTCCGGCGCGGGCGTTGGGACGGCGGCGGTGTCCGGCGAGTGCGGGCGACGTCGGGGTGGCGCGGTGGCGAGGCGCGAGTGGCGGTGTTCGGCAAGTGCAAGGCAAGGCGGCAGCGGATCTCGGCCGATGGCGGGTGATGGCGAGACGCTGCGGGCGCAAGCGAGATGCGGAGGGGGCGAGAGAGAGAGGGCGGCGGGGCCGGCGCATTTATAGGGGAGGGGTGGCCTCGGGAGGCGTGGGGAAGGGGGCAGAGAGGACGCGGAGTCCGGCCGGACTCCGGCGGCGGCGCTCCCGTGCGGGAGTCGGTCTCCTGCGGGAGATCGAGGACGGGGCGACGGCGAGCTGGGCTGGGCCGCGGCCTGGCAGGAGCTGGACCGGCCCAGTTCGGCGGAGGGAAAGTTTTTTTTAAATAAACAGACAGTCAAAGAAAAAAAAGAAAAGAAGTAAAACAGAAATATAATATAGGCATATTATATATCAAAATTTTCAGAAAAAGATTTCCTACAACATGAACATTATTCTAGTTTCAAATAAAATAAACACAAATTCAAATAAAACAAAGAGTGCTACTGGTCCAATAAAATCCAATAAAATCATTTTAAAAATACCAAAATGAATTCAAATTTATTTCTTTCAAATTTTCGATGTAGGGAATCATGTTACCCTATTTTCCATATATTTTATTTTTGGAGAAAAATAATTTGAATAAAACTCAAATAACTCCAAATTGAAAATAAATTCAAAAGAACTTTGAATTTAATTCTTTGAAACTCCCAACTCACATTTCATATAATTTGAAGAAGTCATTTTATCTTCTCTCATGAAAATCATTGAGTTGCATGAAGTTTATGAATCGAAATATTTCCAAATGAAATTCAAATATTTTCAATACCCTTTCATTTAATTAAATGGAAGAAGTCATATCATCTTCGCTCAAGGGTTTTGTATTTGAAAGGAATTTGAATTCATGAAGATCATGAAAGCAAAAAGTGAAAGTTTGGGAAAGTCCTTTTATTCCCTCTCATTTAACTTTCAAAAATTTCGAATTCACTCACTTTCAGTCAATCAATCAGACAATCAATCAAAACTATCTATTTGTTTATAACATTCCAAAATTTATAATTTTGGGATGTTACAAACCTACCACGCTTAAAATGAATCTCGTCCTCGAGATTCGGAGAGGCTAGAAAGAAAAAGGTTAGGTTTGGGGTATTCTTAAAAATCCATCGATCGTCTCCGGGGTCTCGGGTGCTAACACCCTTAGAAGCATGGTTACGGTTCCATCAAAACTCATATACTCCATCCTTATTCTTGACAATGTCGGTCTTCTCAGATCTCGAGAAAATTCCTTCACTGACCCTTCCGGTAGCGGCATAACTTTTTCCTCAATTCTTCTGTCCTTTCATCTTGGTAAGGTTATTCCGAGATTGGGTCTTCATAGCTGATAGGTCTGGCGCCAATACTAAACAACTTTCGATATCTCATGGTGGTCAACAATTTATGGTTTCTCCTGCAGGAAATGGGTCTGGGCTGAACCTCACCGTATAACCTACGGTTGGCAAAAGCTGCCTTGTACAAGGGGAAAAATTCTTATACCATTCTAAGGTTTTAAACAGGGTTTTGATCGTCGTCTCTCTACTATAGGCAAGTCACTCAGATTTACCATCCCACATAGCAAAGCGAATAATAAGAGTAAGTCGGTATGGTGATCAATCCATCCCGCACCCAAATCATTACCTTGTACATGGTTTAGCTTAATCTCGCATTCTAACACTCGGTCATCCTCACAAGCATTGCATAATTTCTCTTGTTGACGAACCAATTTCGGATAAATCCATTGATTCGCAAGCCAAACAAACATCTATCGCTCCTTAACAGCTCTCGTGTTTTTGCGTAAACTCCTATAGAATCGCCGGTTGATAAAATCGTAACTTCTTCCGTGGTTTTTCCTTCAAAGAAGAATGTGCTTGCTTCTTGGCAGGTCCCGGGGCCTTTGGGTTATGGCCCATCTCATCACTTGTAAACCTTGAACTCATCCTCGGGGCAGCTGATCGTTATTCCAACATCCAACTTCCAGCCTCCAAGCATACTTAAAATCCATCCAATTGTATTGTCTCCCTTCCTTCTATTTGCACCAAACTAAGATATGATTACTCAGACTCATCATGGAATTTACCTTGATCCATATTTCCAACATCATACCTCCTTTATATCCAATAGTAATTCATCTCTTCATCCTCGTGGGATGTCCCACATACCGGGATAAAACTTATACTTATGAAGTCCATACTCCACTTCGTGGAACATCATTATCCTTTCCAGGGTCAAGCGTCCTTACAGGGGAATATTGGCCATCTCTGCATGGCACTTCTTCAACTGGAAACGTGAAACACATCATGAACTCCTGACACTCCTTCGGGTGACTCCAACTTGTTAGCCAATTCTCCCATACGTTCCAAACTCGGTATGGTCCTACAAATCTTGGGGCTAACTTTCCCTTACCTCCACCTCGTTTAATTCCTCGTAGAGGGGACACACGAAGACATGCTCTGTCTCCACTTTCATAGACTTCCTCCTTGCGTTTTTGAGTGTGCATAGCTCTTCTGCCAGGACTGAGCTACCTTCAGCCTATCTCGAATCAACTTAACATTCTCTTCTGAATCCTTGATCACATTTGGTCCAAACAACTGACGGTCTCCAACTTCATCCCACATCAACGGTGTCTGGCTCCTTCTCCCATACAAAGCTTTAAAAGGGGCCATCTTCAAACTGGCTGGGTAACTATTGTTGTATGAGAACTCCGCGTAGGTAGATTATCATCACCGCTAGATCCATAACCTAACGCACACGCTCTCAACATGACCTCCAGAATCTGATTGACTCTCTCGATTTATCCATCTGTCCGCGGATGAAAGGCTGTACTGAACTCTAGCCTAGTACCCAAAGTCTGGTGCAGCTGATTCCAAAACTTTGAGGTAAACTGTGTTCCTCTATGATGGTCCTCGAACTCCATGCGCATATACGATCCTTGTCAAATATATCCCGCCAACTTTGCACTCAGATAGGTGGTTTTCACCGGATAAAGTGAGCCACTTTGGTCAAGCTTAATCAACTACTACCCAGATAGAATCATATCCCGATCGGGTTCTCGGGAAATCCGGTAATGAGATCCATGCCAAGCTTATCCCACTTCCATTCGGTATCGGCATAGGCTGTAGTAATCCCGCTGGTTTCTAATGCTCGCCTTTACTCTCCGACATACATCACATACGGCTACATACTCGGCAATATCCTTCTTCATACCAAATTCACCGTAAACGATCCTTCAAATCCAAATACATCTTGGTGTTTCCGGGGTGAATCGAGTATGGTGAGTCATGAGCCTCCTGAAGTATTAACTTCCTGATCTTTGCATTATTGGGCACCTATACACGGTCCTCGAACCATAAGGTGTCGTGCTTATCCTTACGAAAACCTTTGGCTTTTCCTTTGCTCATTTTCTCCTTTATCTTAGCAATCTCTTTGTCATCCTTCTGAGCTTCACGAATCTTTCCCAACAACGTAGGCTGAACTTCCATTGCTGCAACAAAACCTTTGGGAACAATCTCCAACTAAAGTTCCCTGAGATCCTCGGCTAACTCCTTTACTAATCCTCCGCTTATGAGGGTATTCGTCCTTGTTTTCTGTATGGTTGTGTCCTATTTCTCCACAAAGCTTGTATGCACAAGGTTTCTTCATATTCTTTCCATAAGCCTTCAATTTCTGGGACAAGCCGAGACTTTAGCAGAGTCGACTTAAATTCTTTCCAAGTGGTTACTCCTTGCCATCCATTGATGGTTTGGTACATCCACCACCAAGTAGCAGAGCACTCAAGAGCATGCTGGGCCATCCTTTTTGACTATAGGGTTATTCTCCATGCGATCCTCCATGTTCTGAATCCATCGGTCTGTCTCCAATTGACTCACTGGTCCAGAAAATACAAACTCATCTCCATCCTCTAATGGGTCCATGGGTTTTGGGGTGAGATAAGAGAGATAGACAGGGAGGGATACACACAATGCAAACAGTTGTTTTGAAAAGACAGATTTTATTATGGCTGACGGAAAAACATCAAACAAAATGACAGCTCACAATCGTCGCATCTAACACAGGTATGTAAGAGGGGTTTGGTCTTCTAAAGGTTAATAAATCTTCAAAGTCGTCAAACTCTTCGATTCTTGTTCATGTCTCTGATGACTTCTTCTGATCATGCTTGTCCTTCTAAAATTCTTTTGCTAGATCATCTCTTGTTGACGCGAAATCTCTCGTGGCGTCCTTCTAATATTTCTGGAGTTGCATTCCAAACTTCTGGGTTTCATCAACCTCGACATGAACCATGTTCCCACTGTCCTTCAATTCCTGACGAATCTCCGGTATCTCGAGGTTTAGCTCCTCCGGCTTGGCTGCTTGCAGCTTCTGGGTCCTGAGTTCTTCACGAACTGTTTCCTTGTCAAATACGGCTTCCTGCAGATCCACCCTAAACTTCTTGATGTAATACTCCAGATCCCGGTGTTACATCAGCTAGGATTAAACTTCCTTCTTTGCCGATAGATGCTCCATCAGCCTTCTTCCATCCAATCCTTTCATGCATCTGCATGCTTAACTCAGGACGGTGACAATAGCATAAACGGGCGATAACACCATGGTTAGCCGCGTCTATGCCCATGTTATTGCCATGAGCTGAAATTCCATAGTTGATATCTCCTGCATTGGGGTTTTCCTGACAAAACTTTGAGTTCTAAGGCTCCATATTCCGGGCTTTCTCCGATACACCTTGATCTCGGGTATTGATAACTTCCACAGTCTGCCAAGTTCCATAAGGGTAGCCTTCCTAGGTCATAAAGAATCTGGGAATTCTTCAGAGCCTTCAAATTCTCCTAGTCTTCAGAGTCTTCACCGTTGTAGTTTCCATTTACACGGTAAAATCCTCTTCATTCCAAATGGTCTTAGTTGTCCGATATCTTGTACTTCTTGGAGTGGTCTCATCAGTCAAATCTTCGAGGGGTCAAAAAGGGAAAAGGGGTATGGTCTCACTAAAAGGGAATATTTGAATAAGCTCAGAAGAGAAGAGAGGTAAAAGATCATTTTGAAAATGAAGTTGTAGAGAAAAATCTTTCCTATGGGCTTGTCAGTTTCTAGGGTCACGTCCTACAGTCAACATGTGCTCTGATACCATCTTGTAGCGACCTGACCCGAATGGATCAAGTCTCTGTGCTTAAGTGTCATCCCTGGATCGGTATGCTGACACACACAGTACTCGAGGATTTATAACAGAGGTAAATCACATGTATATAGTAACGTAAATACTATTACCTCAATCCAAATAGTGGAAGTAACAAGGTTGTGGATTCCCATCAACACCAACGACAAAGTTGAGTGTAGAAATCAGAACCCTAACGTATCACTTACTGTCGTTCGAAAGTCCGCAACATGAAAAGTTGCAGCCCGAAAACGGGTCAAGACATGGAATATCTTTGGCAATGTAACACATAGAGAATAATGGAAGAATAAGCCTATACTACATGCATATATGGCTGGTGGAAAGCTCTATGGTTACAGTTTTTGTGTAAAGCCAATTTTTCCCTACTACAAAGGAATAAATTTATTTAACTATCATGGTGGTTGTTGAACATTGAGAATGGTTGACAGCATCCTCAATCCCAATTAAAAGTACTCATTAACCCAACAATATTAATTAAAGTAACCTGATGAGATCAACAGGATAATCCAAGAACTAGATACTCAAGATGTCCATAACCAGGGACATGGCTAACCATGATTAGTTTATACACTCTGCAGAGGTTTGCGCACTTTTCCCCACAAGACTCGATCGCCTCCGTTGGATTTCTCGCACTACATGATGTTTGAGAAACGGATGACCGAGACATAGTCTTTCGGAAGCGCTAGCACCTTACATGTGGGTAGACCGTACCAACCTACAACCCCTACATCTGCTAGTCTACCCGTAAGAGTTCGCACAACTTAATCAACTATGCCAGAGCCCATAATGGCTTGTGGCTGCAGACGGAAGTTTCTAGTTTGAATAATCTCATGATCCCTTTGAGCCTAGGTGGCGGTCCGAAGAAATACAGGCAAGTCCTGATGGAAACCAAGTGCCTCAATCCACCCAGATGTGTGTTTAAGTTGCCACCTTAAATAAACCATTAAATAACAATCTCACATCTGTCATGGATACACTCACCCAATCCACGTGTACTAGCATAGCATAGCATAATAAGCAAAACGTAGAAGTAACTCCCAAGGGCTTGATAATAAAACAGGTAATAGGTACTACCTCAACTACTTCACATAACCCACAATTTAATTAGATCCTAATCATGCAAGTGTTTGAGGATAGATCTAATGCATAAAAACTGGGTATGAGAAGAGGTATGATCAAAGTGTTACTTGCCTGCAATGTTGATGAAGATGGTTCGCACTCAAAACTCTTGATAGTTATACTCATCACACTCCGGTCAATCTATCGTAATCAAGCAATAGCAGCCACACATAAGGAATCACTCAAAACATCGGACCGAACGAAGAAACAATTCGGAAAACATCAAAACCAAGCAAATAACTCTTGCAACATAAAACAATTTCTAACAGTACCAAAATTATGTGAATTTGGCCTTATCAGAAAGTTTAGGTCAAGAGCTTCGATTTGCAAAAAGAATCAACTCAAACGGAGTTATAAAACTCAAGTTATGATCAAACGAAGTTCAAATACAAATCTGTTTGAATTCAAATTTTAAAACTTTCAAAAACATGTTTGAGTTGGATTACTGGATAGAGGGGATCATAAGGAAGAAGTGGGCGTTGGTTTCATTGGATTTGGACTAACGAGCAAAAAGTTGTGGTCGTTTGAAAATTGGGGACTAATCTGTAAAAATAACACTACGGATAGGTCCCTGGCAGAAAATCTAAAATAAAAAGAAAAAAAACCTACCGAACGAACGTTCACTACTAAAACCTAACGAATGGATCCGTTCGCTGTGAAAACCTAACCGGCGAACTTTCACTAAATAACTAGATTAAAAAGAAAAACCGGTCTAAAGGATAAACCGACTAAATAAAATAAAACCAGGAGGTTTTTCTCTGCTTTACCGGCTCGGGCAAAATAAACCAGCGGCGGACGGATCCGGCCGGCGACAAACTCCAGCGCGGGCGTTGGGACGGCGGCGGTGTCCCATGAAAAGTGGGCGATGTCGGTGGCGCGGTGGCGAGGCGGCGACGGCGGCGGTGTCCGGCAAGTGCGGGCAAGGCGGCAGCGGCGGATCTCGCCGATGGCGGCGGCATGCGAGACGCGGCGGCGCAGCGAGATGCGGGAGGGGGCGAGGAGAGAGAGGGCGGCGGGGCCGGCGCATTTATAGGGGAGGGGTGGCCTCGGGAGGCGTGGGGACGGGGGCACGGAGGACGCGGAGTCCGGCCGGACTCCGGCGGCGGCGCCTCAAGGGAGTCGGTTCCTCGGAGATCGAGGATCATGACGGCGACAGCTGGGCCAAGGCTCGGCAGAGCTGGGCCGACCCAGTCATGAGGGAAAGTTTTTTAAATAAATGTATATTCAAAGAAAAAAAAAGAAAAGAAGTAAAACAGAAATATAATATAGGCATATTATATATCAAAATTTTCAGAAAAAGATTTCCTACAACATGAACATTATTCTAGTTTCAAATAAAATAAACACAAATTCAAATAAAACAAAGAGTGCTACTGGTCCAATAAAATCCAATAAAAATCATTTTAAAAATACCAAAATGAATTCAAATTTATTTGTTTCAAATTTTCTGATGTAGGGAATCATGTTAGCCTATTTTCCATATATTTTATTTTTGGAGAAAAATAATTTGTATAAAACTCAAATAACTCCAAATTGAAAATAAATTCAAAAGAACTTTGAATTTAATTCTTTGAAACTCCCAACTCATATTTCATATAATTTGAAGAAGTCATTTTATCTTCTCTCATGAAAATCATTGAGTTGCATGAAGTTTATGAATCGAAATATTTCCAAATGAAATTCAAATATTTTCAAATACCCTTTCATTTAATTAAATGGAAGAAGTCATATCATCTTCGCTCAAGGGTTTTGTATTTGAAAGGAATTTGAATTCATGAAGATCATGAAAGCAAAAAGTGAAAGCTTGGGAAAGTCCATTTATTCCCTCTCATTTAACTTTCAAAAATTTCGAATTCACTCACTTTCAGTCAATCAATCAGACAATCAATCAAAACTATCTATTTGTTTATAACATTCCAAAATTTAGAATTTTGGGATGTTACATGGAGGCTGCCAGGTCTACTGACCAAGCACCCACGCAATATAAAGGAGTGCAAAGGGCGATGGGCCCAAGACCCCTGTGCGCTTAGGATTTAGACCGGCGTGCTGACCTGTCTGTTTGGCCTAGGTAGGGCTGCGACTTGTTGACCTTACGAGGTCGGGCATGACCCAGGAAAGTGTGTCCGGCCAACATGATCGATCGTGTTGGGTAATGTGGTGCACACCTGCAGGGAAGTTAATCTATTCGAATAGCTGTGTCTAGGGTAACAGGACGACCCAGAGTTGTATTCCGATCTTTACAACTAGAACTGGATACTTAGCTTTGGAATGGATATGACGGCTCCGGGGTTGCTTTCTCGCCGGGAGTTGAGAAAGGGTTTCTGGGCGTCAATGCTACAACATGTTTGCTAACTATAAAATGCTATTTTGTACTCTTGTAAATGCTGCAAGATGGTGGCTTCAAGAAGATGCTAGTCTTCGATAGGCTAGGCTTTCCCCTCTATTCTGGCATTTTGTAGTATAATCCACATATACAGTCCATTCCCTTTAATAATAGTGCATATGTAGTGTAGATCCTTTCTTGCGAGTACTTTGGATGAGTACTCATGGTTGCTTTGCTCCCTCTTTTCCCCATTTTCCATTCTTCTCGGATGTCGCAACCAGATGGTGGAGCCCAGGATCCACATGCCTCCGCTGACGACTACTACTACACCGAGGGTTCCTACTACTACGTGGAAGCCCCCGACGACCATGAGTAGTTAGGAGGCTCCTAGGCAGGAAGCCTTGCCCTTTCTATCATTGCTTCTTCTGTGCTAGCCTTCTTAAGGAAAACTTGTTTAACTTAAGCCTGTACTCAGATATTGTTGCTTCCGCTAGCTCGTTTGTATTTGAGCTTATGTATTCAAGCCCTCGAGGCCCCTGGCTTGTAATATAAAGCTTGTATTATTTTAATTTGTGTCTAGAGTTGTGTTGTGATATCTTCCCATGAGTCCCTGATCTTGATCCTACACATTTGCGTGTATGATTAGTGTATGATTGAATCGTGGGCGTCACAAGTTGGTATGAGAGCCGACATCCAGTAGGTAGCCCCTTTCCAACTCCTTGGCCGAAGTTGAGTCTAGTCTTTGGAAAACTTTTACGAACATGGTTGTGTGGCTTACGGTCCCACATCATAATTGGGTGGTATTAGGATCTTTTATTCCTCGCCTTTACTCTGGGACACCGATAACTCTTCTATTTGCGTTAAATGATTTTGCTAATTCTAACACTAGGATCTCGTAACTACTTCCGCCCGGAGAGCCCTTCATTCCAGATGATTGCCTGCTTACCAAAAGGTTCCGAAGATACTCTCCGATGTTTTCCTGAGACCCTTGTGCCCACTGCCTTTGCAAAGTCCCCGCCAGTGTTATATCCTTAGGGATAACTTCTTACATTTGCCATTCTTAAATTCAATCCCATTGATCTTATTATTACAAGATTCTCCAAAATACTCTCCGTTATCCTGAGAATCATTTGAGCTTACTGCCTTGTAGTTCATTGCCACATGAAAGCCCTTATCGATAATTCCTCGCACTTATCGAGTATCCATTCATACCCAGTTGTTCATGTGACTCAAAATATTCTTTGGATATTCATTAAACTCATTTGGGATTGTCATTCCTACCCTATTGATTCGACATGTGCGTGAATACACACAATCATTAGTTATTTCCTGGTAGTTATTTATCCTTCTGGCTCAGACGTCACTCTGAACATGGGCTGATTCTTGGCAAATAAAACCTTGATTGATTGTCGACCTATGTCTATTCAACTTATTTGTCTTTGATCAGAGCCTCTACTTCTGATCCCCCGATTTGAAAATCATAATTCCTTGCATTTGAGCTTTGAATTAGTCAGTGTTTCTATAGTCTAATCTCCTTGCATTCTTTCTTCTTCTGGTTGAGTACCGATGCTCACATAAGATCCCCTGTGGACTACCAGGTCCTTTGTTGGATTTTATCTGACAGCATCCTTTGTATTCGATAACCTTGTGAGCCTTTCCCCGGATACCTAATGCCTTTGGTAAATTGTATCCTCTGCTTTTGTCAACCATTGTATGCTTTCGATCTCGTGCTAAAACTTATGAGGATTGTGGTATATGTTCCTAAGATGCCCCGATGGGTTGAACCTATGCCTTTTCTAATCTGTGTGAACCCAGAAACTTCTATGGTTCATACTCTACCGGTGTTATGCCAGATAAAATTTCAACACCACAACTTGTTCGACGACGAGAAGCGAATGAAAGGTTAGGCATTGAAGAAGTGGGAGTCGACCTTGAAATTCATGTTCATGCCCATGGACACGATGTAGATCCTATCATGGAAGCTTCTTGTAATAATAACTATTTCCTTGATAAAATATCATCTAGTATTTGTGAATTGATCCTTTAAAATTGTGGTTCAGAACCATATTTTCTCCTTGATACCATTTCTCAAAAAAGTTAGAGCACTTGCCTTCTGCAGATCAATGCAACTCCGCAACCTCTATGTTTTCATCCCTCGAGTATTACCCTCTGGTATCTCGAGAATAACAAGGAACTGTGTTGCTTCCTATGAGTCTTCATCTAGTATTACTTCTCACCGGTTTCAGATTTCCCCCCGGGTTATGAGTTATTAGTCACTCAAGAACACCGGTAAGTGAATCGATTCTGCACTCCGATTCAACAACTCCAAGTAGTTTCCATTGCTTACGAGTTTAATAATCCTTCAAGTCATTCCTAGCCTGGCTGGCTATATCATTATCGTGCTAAATTTTCACTGTGCTACCTGGTCCTTCTTCCTGAAGCAGAATTTTCGACGATGCGCTAAGCTTACGTCGATCTTCCTCGTCATATCATTTTGCCTTGAACAACAAGCTTGGTTTCGAATTTGTGTCGTATCCGTGGTTCCAATAGCCTTTCGCTTCATCATTCCTTTGACGTGATGTCATCTCCGATCGATCACATCTTCATGAAATCTCTCGACAAATGTGTCGTGATCATCATTAATATTCTGAGCTCTTCCACGATATCAATCGAATTCATGATGAAAAACACATAACAGGAATATTTCCCACCTTATGTAAACACCTCGATTTACAACTCACTACTAGGGAAAACGTTATACACAGAACTTTAGCAGTAGCGCTTGTTAAAAAATCACGCTACTACTAGACATCAGTAGCGCGTGCAAAATAAGCGTGCTGCAGTTGGACATATATAAGTAGCGAGTCTCACCGAAAACTTGCTACTACTAAAACTCCAATCACTTAGCCGATGGGCTACACATAGTAGTAGCGATCTTCCAAAAACCGCGCTACAACTAATATACTTATAGCAGCGCATTTATGCGTAAAGCGCTACTGCTAACGAAAATAAAATAAAATGAAAAACAAATAGAAAAGTAAATGAAAATGAAAGAAATAGAAAAAGGAGAAAGGAAAAAATATAAAATGTAAAGAAAAATAAATGAAAAAGGGAAAAATGATGAAGACGTAGTAGTACCGCGTTCTCTGAAACGCGCTATAGCTAACTTAGCTATAGCGCGTTTTCTGTAACGCGCTACCATTACTTTTGACTTAACGAAAAACGATTTCCCCCGGCCACCACTTCTCCCCCAAATCGATCCCTCGCCCCACTTCGCCGCCGTCTCCCCCACTTCGCCGTCTCCCCCACTTCGCCGTCGCCCCCACTTCGCCGCCGTCTCCTGCCAGCGTCGACGCCGCGCTCATCCTCACCGCCGCCGCCCGAGGCCGCCCAGCCTCACCACCGCCGCTGCCTCTTGGGCCGCCCTTGACCTCACTGTCGCTGCCCTCGACCTCACCGCCGCCGCCCTCGACCTCACTGCCCCCGAGCCCGCCAGGACCGCCGCGTCCCGATCCTGAGCCCGACCTCGCCGCCCCTACCTCCGTCGTCGAGCACGTCCCCGCCACCGTCTCTCCCCTCTCTGTAAGCCCCCCCACCCATCCTTTTTAGTTAATAGATGTTAATGTTAAGTAGTAGATAATGTTGATGTTTTTTAGTTAGGGTAATAATAGATGTTAAGTAGTAGATAATGTAGATGTTAATTAGTTCAGTAGGGTTTAGTTTTTTAATTGAGTTTGTTTAACTAGATGTTAATTAGGGCAGTAGGGTTTAGTTTAGAGTAAATTTTAGTTCAGTAGTTAACTAAATATAATCTCCTTGGTTTTTAAATTGAGTTTGAGAGAGCATGAGATTTGTGTAGATTTTCTTGAAGTGCTAAAGGCTAGGACATGCAAATTTGAAGTGGTCAGGATATATGCAAATTCCTCAATTGTGTTTGCCCATGTTTCGATTGTGCCCAAGTGGCCTTTTGTTGTTTCCAGGGAATGAAGCTGAGTGGCCTATGTTTTGCTGGAATGTTGATTCATTTCTGTTCTGGCAAATTTTAGGTTCTCGATTTGTCCACTTTTTAGCAAAGGTCATGCCGAAATTTTCCGTGAATTTTGGCATGACTTGTGCTACAAACTAGGACATATCGAGTGCCCGAGATTTGCCGCACTGGGAAGGAGTCAACGTTCTTGCAAAACATAGGCCTTTTTTATGTCATTATTCATTTTATTAGGTCTAGAATTAATTGACTAGATCTAATCGTAGGAAACATGGCTAGCAATGATGAAGGACAGGGTTCTGGTTATTGCGACGACGTCTACCTGGCAGCAGACGAATTCTTCAGCCTTGCTGACGATCAACCGATGTTGTTGCTGGGCCCACCGGTCGCATCGGGGACTGAGACCGACACGTAGACCGGTGCTGAGACTCAGACCGGCATCGAGACCGATGCTAAGACTGAGGCCGGCGCTGCCTTGGGGAGCGGAGCTGGTGCAGAACCGAAAGCAAAGAGGCAACAACTTCCTAACAAACTCGGGACTACTAGGCTAGTGGTAACGTCGGTGGACGAAGGCAATTTTGAGGCAACCGTGCCCGAGGAAGCGTGCACATGCTACGACAATCAAATAGGCTGCATCGTACGGACAACCGCCACCATCAACGATGAGAAACTACAGAAGATAGATAATATGAGGCCCTCCCTCCTAAAGAAGCTGCACCAGATATTCTTGTTCCCGGGCCGGAATGAGAAGGATTATAAAGATCCAGATAAGGACCCGACAATGAAGAAGATAAACAAACACGCCATGTCCAAGTTTAGCGACGCGTTGGCCACCTAGAAAACAAGGATTAAAGCAAATATCGACAAAAAGGAACCCTACTCCAAGATTGTATAGGATAATCCGACAATCACGACAGAGCAATTTGAAATATTCAAGGAGGCTTGCAAGGCCGAAGATGCCAAAAAAAGTCGAAGTACATGAAGGGGCTTCAACAGAGGAACATTGGGTGCCACCACCTCGGAAGCGGTGGTTACGACGGGAAGAGGTCCATATGGGCCAATGAGGACGCGGAAGCCACGAGTCTGGGCACCCCAGACCCCTTGGCGGAGTTCACCGTCCCGCAGGAGCGTGACGTCCTCAAGGCCCGGCACCGTTGGGACCCAGTGAAGAAGGTTTTCGAGATGAACGTGCTCACGAAGGAGTTCCTGAGACTGCTGGTAATTTTAGTTTCTGATCAATTCGACTACACGTTAGTCATGCATATTTGTAAACGATCCTTGTGCCTTTTGCAGAGAGAGCAGCACAGGATTGCAGCCGAAAGCGACTCGCCGTCTGAGGCGTTGGCGAGGCCCAAGTGGGACACTCCATTCAACTAGGCGTTCAACATATTGAAACGACTCCCGGTGGATACTCGACTGTCGTATGGATGCGTGCACGGTGTCGGAGACGGTGCCACATGGAAGAAGTACTAGAGTGAGACCACGGAGGAGAGAAAGGAAAGACGGAGGTTAACCGAAGAAAACATCGAAAAGAAGGTTGAGATTGCGGTTGAGAAGAAATCATCTCAGACTATCGCAACAGCGGTAGCTGCCGCAAAATGTAGATATGTCTACTTCCTTGGTTCCGGCCATTTTCAATTGGACCAGGCAAAATCCAGAAAAAAAATGCAGCGGACTTTCCCCTTGCTGACTTCTTGGGGAGCAGATCGACTAGCGTTCCACCAGCACCTGCAGCTGCACCTGCTCCCGCACCGGCTCCCGCACCAGACGTGCTTGGTGGTGCTTCGTCTTTGGCTGAGCTCGAAGCCCTCACGGTATATGTCACACTGGCCCCCTTCAATAAATGTGTTATCTCCTGTTTTCGTTGTCTTTCGGATGTCTCATGTCGCAGACTTTTCTTTACAGGCCGACGAAACCCCGTGCACCATATTGTACACCATCGGTGACCAGAAGGTGTACGTGGGGAAGGCGACGATAATGAAGCTGAAGGAACCATTATTCCATAGCCGGCCGATCCCCCCGAACGTCTCCAAGGTTTCCGTGGCCAGTGTCAAACCGGGCCATGAGAATTTGCCTCCTCTAGTACTAGGGGGGATGACGACGAGACCCCGCGGCGGCTTGGTGATTGTTGCAATGGGTGGGTCATGTTGTGGCCAAAGAGTCTGCTTCGTCTGGAGGCGGCGGGGAGCACACCCACGAGCATGCAGCCTCAGCAAGGTATGAACATCAACACCCCACCAACCCAATTAGCGTCGGGTGTCGGGTTGGGTGATAGCGGACGGGGTAAGAGGCTCCATTAGTCGCTGATGACGTTGCCATGGATGAGGCGATGGCACTCAACAGTATGTCTATACTGGCGCCTACTCAGGGTTTGAGCGTCATGAGTCGGTGCCTGAATTGCCGCCTCCGGAGGCTCAACGTATTATAGACGACCTTCTGGCAAAGAAGCCTAGGAAGAGACCGAGGAAAGGCAAGAAATCTGATTCTATGATCCCCGGTGCGGATAAATTGCATATCCCCGGTGCGGATAAATTGCATATCCCCGGTCAACCAATCCTACCTGCAGCAGTGCTAGGGGCCAGATTCGACGATCTAAGGAGACTTCATGACGATGTGCTGCTGATAGAGAAAGGCCTCATCACCTCGAAAGATCCAGGATACCCACTCTACGTGGTTAACATTCCGCGGCAATTGTCGTACGTTGACTTCTTCCCCGCGGATAAGTTCTTCCTTCGATTCGATTACATATTCGACATGTTTCACATGAAGAAGCTGGATTTTACGTTTGTCCGCCTTTAGGCCTTGCACATGAACTACATCATCGCGGTTGAGCAGATACCTCATATCTGTGTCGCTGACCCGTACTTCATGCATGAGGGCTTCTTGGGAGTCTGCGCAAAGCACCGTGAATACACGAGGGAATAATCGTCAATTTCATGCTCGCCAATAAGGACAAGGAGGAGATTCTCGTGCCTTATCATCCCTTGTAAGTCATCTGCGCGGATATCCTTCCTTCGATTTCAATCATTCATTTGCACGGTGGAGGCTAATTAATTTGAGGTGTACTTATTTTATGCATGGCCGTACCGTCCTCATCATCCTCTACCCCCGATACTCCCACACTCTTTACTTGGACTCATCAAAGAACATTAACAAAAAGGATTACACCCACATCAAGGATGTTCTCGACAATGCTATGTTTTACTACAAAGCACAGGGTGAAGAGGTCCAGGACAAGAAGAGAAGGGGTGGCAGGCTCGCCTTCGGCCATAAGACTGACTTCAGCATCCGCAACCGAAAGTGATTCTCTTAATGATGGATTCTACGTCCTACACCACATGTTGGAGTACAGATGGGATCACCAGAACCTTCGCATGTCACCTACATCCGGCGATGCCCATATTTTGCACTGGGCAAAGAACGTAGGAGATATCGAGGATCATCGACTTCGAGCTGAGTTCTATCACATCCAGCGTGAACTTGCCCAAATCATCATAAAGGAGGTTGTCAGAAAAATAGGGATGTTCTACGAAGAAGGACAAATGTTGCGGGAAGACGTCCGAACACGGGTAGCCTCTCAGCGTCTCGACCTAAATCCTTTCACTAGGCTCGGGGACTATCTCCCTGACTTGGATGGATGGCACGACATGTTGGAGTGATTGTCGATATATGACAATGTGTCCGTTTAGTCCATACTTTCTGTATGATGAAACTTTGAGTTAAGCACGTCGAAACTTTATTTGTGATGTAATTAAACCGTCCTCCTCGACTACCGACAATCACTCTAGTTAGGGCATTTTGGGTACGATCAACTTTGTTATTTATGCTTATGATATCTTTCTTCTATTTTTGCCAAGTTTGTCTCTTTCTGTTGCTCAACTACATATGCTGCATATCATCGACTCATGTGACGATGCAGGTGCATAGATCATCGATGGCGAAGAAGTGCTACGCCAGGAGTATATATACGACGAGTGGCCGGAGTGTCAGGCCCAGGTGTACCGGTTTCCGGTTCCGAGCGATTGGCAGTAGTTAGTTTAGGTTCAAGCTAATGTGAGAGAGGGATACGAACTCATGTACTGCATAGTTCCGCTCTAACTCAAAGTGATAGCTCTTCTCGCGTATATCATTGTTTAGATGGATGACGATGTAGTTGCAAGTAATCGAGACTTGTATTTCTATTTTCAAGATGATGACGAGAGACCACTTTATGTTGGATGATGATTATGATGATGACATGATTTGACGACACTGGTTGTATGTATATGCTATGATTACATTTGTATGTGTATCATATGCTAAATATTATTGTATAAAGCCTATTCAAATACAAAACAAATATGCAGAAAAAACTAATAAAACTAGTAGTAGTGAGGGGAACAAAGTTAGCAGTAGCGCCGCCTTACCAGTAGCACTTCCCTGTAAAAAGCGCTGCAGATAATATCAGCAGCGCTCTTCACCAAAGCGCGCTACTGCTATTCATGTATAGTAGTAGCGTGGGACGACAGGCGCTACTGCTACACGTTAGCTGTAGCGCCTTATCATTAGCGCATCATCCCGTGCTACTGATAGGCCTAAAACCCACGCTGCTGCTAGGCTTTTCCCTAGTAGTGACTCTGTTAGTAAGACCCTGTTACTACCATTGAGGACATTCTAGTAACCACCGATGGACAAGAACTTTGCCTATTGGTCCACCTCGTTTCAACGAGTAGGAAAATGATCCTCTTCGTCCCTCGCCCTTGGTACCGACGTTGCTGCCAACATAACTGAGAGGCTATCCTCTGACTTGCCTTGCTATCATGACCGTGCAAAATGTTAGCACCCTTCCTGCTTTTAACCCACATAGTGGGCCCATAACCCACAGTTCCACAGGATCGAAATCTGACTCTCCTGTACAACCTTGATTCCGAAATATTCTTTGCACTTGGCTTCGTATGTAATTCACGAGCTAACTTCCTCACCCTGTTTCATTCCGGTATCACAGGCAACATTGTTCTTCATTGATCTGAACCCCTTCATCACCTGTTTTAGGCATCAACTGGATGCCTACCTAGTTGAAACTTGTTGAACCTCCTTATAGCACTCTCGATACGTTTCCTGGTGCTTCTAAAATCTCCTTCCTTGAGATAACTACCGGATGCCGATCCTTTCAGACATCCATCTTTATAGCTTTCCCCCTTATACCCCATTCTTAAGTACGATGGAAATCTCGAAGAAAGGATGACGACTTCATCATGATGATCAAAAGCAGAGAGATGAAGGCATCAACGTAATGGACCGACCTCATCGAGAAGAGCAACCAAGACCAAGAACACTCGCTAGATTCTCGTAATCGATTCTTTCCCCTTAACTTCGACTCTAAAACCTTGGGACGAGATTTCTTGTAGCGGAGGAGAACTGTGACACCCAGATAATTAAGCTGCAGTAAACCTCTGCTAATGACGCCATGTCACCACTATTATTGTTGTTAAACTCGCGTTGATTCAAAACCAGTTCAATATTCAAATTCAAAATTGAAGTAAAAAAAATTCAAACTTGTCAAACATGAAAACTAAATGTTCAAAGTGTGGCAAATAATATCTGGTTATTTGTCATGTTGAAACATGTGTTTTATAAAGTGTTTTTAATGCCCTAAAATAAGTAAAACAGAGGTTTATAACAAATATTAAATGCTTTTAAATAATAAACAAATAAAAACCTATTTTATTATTGTACCAAATTATTTAGGGCAGTAGCCTAATTATAAATACTAATTTAGGAGTAAGTTTTATATTTTATGAAACTAAACAAAAGGAATAAAAAGTATTAAAATAAAATCTGTTTAAAATCAGAAAGAGAGAGAACCCCCTGCCCCATTGGGCCTCAGCCCACCAGCCGGACCAGCGCCTCCCCCCGCCCTAGTCGATCCCCTCCTTCCCTTCTGTTCAACCGATCAAGGCACCCCCGCTCGTGTTCCTGCCAGACCCGGCGCGGCACCCCGTGCTGCCACGTCGTCGGCGTGGGGATAAGGGCAGCCCCCGACGCCTCTGGCTCCCTCCCCACTCGCCCACTCCCCCTGCTCGCCCTCTCGGCCTCTCCTTCTCCCCACCAGATCTCCCTCTCTCCACCTCATCGACGTGTTGCCGTCGTCGTAGACGGACCACCACCGCAGCCCTCACCGTTCACAGGCGCCCCCAACCTGTCCCACTGCTTTGCTGGCCTTGCTACATCTTCCTCGACCGCGAGCTCGAGCTGGAGCGCATCACAATGTCACCCTCTCCTTCGTCTCCGTCATCGGACGCCGGAGGTCGCCGCTGCCGTCTCGCTCCACCGAGCCCTCCCCGAGCCTACTTTGCACCCCTACAGGATCTTCGTAAGCCCCTGCTCCTCCTCCCTCTCTCCCGGGCTCCCCCAGAGCCACAAGGCCCCATCAAGGGCTGGACTGCTACCGATCACTCCCCACTGGCCATGGCCCTTGCATCATTGTGCCCTCGCATGCCCCGTGCACGCCCACGCATGACCGCTGCTGCCCGCGCTCACTCGCCCCAGAGTCCCACAAGGCCTCGACACCGAGCACCGCCCGCCGCCGCTGCTTTGCTCTGCTGCCCCGCTGTGGCTTTGCCCGCTACCGCCGCCGCTCGGTCATCACCGCTGCTTCCGCTCCAGCCTCCCCTGCGCTCCCACGCCTTGCCTCTCCTCAGGCCACACTCGTCGACGCGTGCTGCCGCCCATGCTTGGCTTCGCCCAGCTCCGCCCCTACCGCTGCTGTCGCTGGCACGGTCGTGGTTGCCAAAGTTCACAGCCGCCCCGCTCAACACCACCGCCACTACGACCCCTCTCCAGCTACCCCGATGGCCCCCTGGATGCGCCCCATCGAGCCCGACCCAATGGTGCCTCCCGCGTGACCCCTTGATGCCGGACATGGCCGGCCGGCAAGCACCACTGCTCTCTGTACCCACCGTTGCGCGCCGGTGTGTTAACGACCGCTCTGGGTCACTGACCCATGGGCCCCACGTGGCTCCAAATTAGTTTAGTAACTAATTTCCCATCACTAATCCCCACTGACACATGGGCACAAGGCCTTTAACTTAAAAAAGATTAGATTAAATAAATTCCCCCTGGGACACTTATAGGTGGGCCCAGGCTCTCCTTTTGATTGGTCAAAGTGGACCAGTCAACTGTTGACTATGCAGTTGACTGGCCCCACTAGTCAGCCCCTATGGTACACTCTAGGTGCAGTGCACCTGTCCTGTTCACTCTTTTTTTGAATTAGATTAAATCCCAGAGAAATGTTTTAAACTTTAAAAATCATTGAAAAAGATTCGTAAGTCGGATGAAAATAGTTTGTACATGAAAGTTGCTCAGAAAACGAGACATATCCAGATACGAAGTCCGTTTATCTGCCACATGTCACAAGCTTAGCGAACATGCAACTGTCCCCCTCCGTTTCATCTGTCCGAAAATACCAAACATCGGGAAAGCATTCCCGGATGGTCCCCCCTTCGCCAATATCGTGTAGCACTGCGTTAGAACACCCCTAGCACCGCATAACGACATGTCTTGCTTAGTGATGCATCTGTGTGCTTTGTATTTACTGTTTCTTCCCCCTCTTCTTCTCTGGTAGACCCGGAGACCGCTGCTGATGCCACTGTGACAGACTACGCCGTTGACGACCCTTCTTTCGTTTCAGTAGAGCTTCCAAGCAAGCAAACCCATCTTGATCATTCTGATATCGCCCATTCCATTCTCTCTCATGCTTGCATTTGATTTTGCTACCGTTATTGATTGCTCCTATTCTGTTGCATAGCCTGCTTTTATAACCTGCTTTCGTACCTTACCTGCTTATCCTAAACTGCTTAGTATAGGTTGGTTAGTGATCCATCAGTGGCCCCTCACCTTGTCCTTGTTGCCCCTATTGGTTACCAGGTCACTTGATCAATGTGATCAATGTCTAGGGCCCGACACATCACATCACACCCCCTTTTGTTGTACAACTCTGCAGGGTTCCAATCGAGTGCCGAGGGTGATACCTCGCATAACACTTCTGATGTTAACTCTATAGTGTAGATAATAGGTCGTGGTCATCTAGGGTGATTCCTCCTTCATCACTCCCGATACAACTCTATCGTGCAACACCTCAAGCATGAACATCGAGGGTGATTCCTCCTAGTTCACCTTGACGATTACATCAGGTGGATTCCATTGAGGGTGATTCCTCGAATTTCCCCCTTGGTGTTCTGGACACACGGTTACTTTGACTTTACCACAGAACCATGTTATTGAAGTTGGGTCATCCCTGAGGGGTACCCGCGAGTTGATGTGTAGTCGGGCTGACCTGGAGGGTACCCGCGAGATTTCTATGTGGCACGGTCGGGCATTCCGTGCCCTTGCCGTAAGTCCACGAGACGGGGCGACGGGGTCACTTATCATGAGTCTTTCCTCATTACCGCGTGCTCCCAAGCCACTAATGAGATTGGGAATTTGATCTGAGTCAGCCACTAGTCTATACGCACTAACCACCACGCGGGACAAGATATGGGCAACCGGCGTCGTACTATCTGCCGAAGCCTCCTAGACGTCAGCGACTGAGCGGTGTGCGCCAGGTTGGACCACGTAAAGCACCCTCCTTTGTAATGGAGCCTGCCAGGTCTCCTGACCGGCCAACCGCGCAACATGCAGGAGTGCAAAGGGTTATGGGCTCCAACCCCTGCGCGCTTAGGATGTAAACCGACATGCTGACCTCTCTATTTGGCCTAGGTAGGGCTGTGACGTGTTGTTCTTCTGAGGTCGGGCTTGACCCAGGAAAGTGTGTCCGGCCAATGTGATCGAGTGTGTTGGGTAATGTGGTGCACCCCTGCAGGGAAGTTAATCTATTCGAATAGACATGTCCATGGTAACAGGACGCCCCGCAGTTGTATTCTGATCTTTACAACTAGAACTGGATACTGAGATGTGGAATGGATATGATGGCTCGGGGGTTGCTTTCTCGCAGGGAGTCGATGAAGGATCTCCGGGCGTTAATGCTACAACATGTTTGCTAATTATAAAATGCTATTATGTACTCTTCTAAATGCTGCAAGATTGTGGCTTCAAGAAGATGCTAGTCTTCAATAGGCTAGGCTTTCCCCTCTATTCTGGCATTCTGTAGTATAGTCCACATATATAGTCCATTCCCTTTGATAGCAGTGCATATGTACTGTTGATCCTTGCTTGCGAGTACTTTGGATGAGTACTCACGGTTGCTTTGCTCACTCTTTTCCCCCTTCTCCATTCTTCTCGGATGTCGCAACCAGATGGTGGAGCCCAGGATCCAGACGCCACCACCGACGACTACTACTACACCGAGGGTGCCTACTACTATGTGGAAGCCGCCGACAACCATGAGTAGTTATGAGGCTCCCAGGCAGGAGGCCTTGCCTTTTCGATCGTTGCTGCTTTTGTGCTAGCGTTCTTAAGGCAAACTTGTTTAACTTATGTCTGTACTCACATATTGTTGCTTCCGCTGACTCGTTTGTTTTCGAGCTTATGTATTGGAGCCCTCGAGGCCCCGGATTGTAATATAAAGCTTGTATTATTTTAATTTGTGGCTAGATTTGTGCTGTGATATCTTCCCATGAGTCCCTGATCTTGATCGTACACATTTGCATGTATGATTAGTGTATGATTGAATCGGGGGCGTCACAGTGCGGCCATGGAGATCTAGATCTGTCAGAAAAACAACAAGGAACAAGAACAGAGGATTTGTCTGCGATACGGTGGTCAATACGTTCGGGGGGTATATTAAGATTTTTTTAATCTTGGGAAACAAGAAAATGGGAGGAAAATGGAGTCAGGATGGTTCCCGAGGGGGGCACAACCCACCTGGGCGCGCCAGGCAAGGCAGGCGCTCCCTAGTGTATCATGCCCACCTCGATTGCCTTCCTCGTTGTTTCTTATTTTCCTAATTTTTCTAATATTCCAAAATGGGCAGAAAATATTTTTGCGGACTTTTCGGAGTCCGTTTACTTACCGTATCATGTACCTCCTCTTTTTTAAGGTTTCTGGAGTGTTCTAGAAGGTTTATTTTATGTGTTCATCTGGTGTCATGGTTTGAATAATATTGGTTTCGACGTTAATAGGCGTACCTGAGATATAGTACTTAGTTCTTTGCCCATTGACCACCTTTGGATTAGTTCTTTCGGCAATATTGATCTCAATGGCTCTAGAACGATAAACCACTTCGATAATATAAGGTCCTTCCCATTTGGAAAGAAGTTTTCCTGCAAAAAATCTAAAATTAGAGTTGTACAAAAGAACATGTTCACCAACTTTAAATTCCCGCTTTTGGATTCTCTTGTCATGCCATCTTTTTACTTTTTGTTTGAATAGTTTGGCATTTTCATAAACTTGGGTTGTGCATTCATCAAGTGAGCTAATATCAAATAACCTCTTTTCACGGGCAAGTTTGAAATCATAATTGAGTTCTTTAATTTCCCAATATGCTTTATGTTCTAACTCAAGAGGCAAATGACAAGCTTTTCCATAGACCATTTTATAAGGAGACATACCCATAGGATTTTTATATGCTCTTTTGTAGGTCCAAAGTGCATCATCTAATTTCTTAGACCAATTCTTTCAGGACTGATTGATAGTTTTAACTTTATTTCTCTATTGCTAAGTTCAACTTGAACACTAGATTGAGGATGATATTGTGAAGCAATTCTATGGCTAACATCGTACTTAGCAAGAATTTTACGGAAAGCACCATGAATAAAGTGTGAACCACCATCAGTCATTAAATATCTAGGGACTCCAAACCTTGGGAAAATAACTTATTTAAGCATTTTAATGGAAGTGTTATGATCAACACTACTAGTTGGAATAGCTTCTACCCACTTAGTAACATAATCAACAACAACCAAAATATGTGTATACCCATTAGAAGAAGGAAAAGGTCTCATGTAATCAAAACCCCAAACATCAAATGGTTCAACAACAAGTGAATAATTTATAGGCATTTCCTGTCGCTTACCAATATTGCCTATCCTTTGGCATTATCACAAGATAAAACAAACTTACGACATCCTTGAAGAGAGTAGGCCAATAAAAACAAGGTTGCAAAACCTTATGACCAGTTCTATCTCCCGCATGATGTCCTCCATAAGCTTCGGAGTGACATTTCCGTAGGATTTGTTCATGTTCATGCTTAGGTACACAACGTCTAATAATACCATCTACTCCTTTATAAAGATGTGGGTCATCCCAAAAGTAATGTCTTAAATCATAGAAGAATTTTTTCTTTAGTTGGTATGTGAAACTAGGTGGTATAAATTTAGCAACAATATAATTAGCATAGTCAGCATACTAAGGAGTATTATGAGTAACATTTCTTGCAGTTAGTTGTTCTTCAGGAAAGCTATCATCAATAGGTAATGGGTCGTCAAGAATATTTTCTAACCTAGACAAGTTATCAGCTACGGGGTTCTCAACTCGTTTCCTATCAGTGATATGTACATCAAATTCCTGTAGCAAGAGAGCCCACTTAATGAGTCTAGGTTTAGCATCTTTCCTTTCCATAAGATATTTTACAGCAGCATGATCAGTGTGAACAATTACTTTGGAATTAACAATGTAAGATCTATATTTATCACAAGCAAACACAACTGCTAAAAATTCTTTTTCAGTAGTAGCATCATTTCTTTGGGCACTGTCTAGAGTTTAGCTAGCATAATGGATAACATTTAATTTCTTATCAACTCTTTGTCCTAGAACAACACCAACAAAATAATCATTAGCATCACACATAATATCAAAAGACAAGTTCCAATCAGGTGGTTGAACAATAGGTGCAGAAGTTAAGGCTTTCTTAAGTGTTTCAAAGGCTTCTTGATAGCGGCAAATGTGTCCCGTCTTTCGATGAGATGGTGGCTATCATTTTTGGTGGGGTAGAATTTGACGATCCGACTACGAACTTTCGAGGACGTCGCGCCTTAGCAACCACTAAACCAACTCCGAGAGGTTATTGACCACGCCGGAGCACGATCAAGCTGACCACAAGGCTTATTTCCTGCATGCAAACAAAGAACAAGCAAGAAACTGAAATTGTAATCTGGATATTGCGAATAAAAGAGGAAAGCTTTATTGATCAAGTGGGGTTTTGTGCCATCTTGGTCTGGTCGTTGAACATAAACGAAGTACGTGAGGTTGCAGCTATGGCGAACTTTTAATCTAAACAAAACACAAAGCCTAAACGACGCCCTAAGGGCTGTATATATGGAGGAAGAGGGGGAAATTTCATGACCGTTGGAGGAGGGGTCCGAAACCAACCCTAACTCTTGTTTCCCCACACATACGGTCTCTAAAAACAGACTATACTCAAGTATTTCGAAATTACATTCGCCTGACCCAAAAATAAGGTGGCGGAGCACCTAAAAAAAGCTATGGACGAAGGTTATGAAGGGGCATCTTGTCTATTTCATCAATGTCCTTGTAGGTCGTCACAGAGGCTTCAAAGTGCTCAAATATGCACTAGAAACGCCAATCTGGATCCCCTTGCACGCGCCTTCATCTCCATGCTTGATCCTGCTCCACTGTTCATCCCTCTTGTCCATTCTAGGCACATCATTAGTAATCAACAGAAATGTATCCAATTTAGGCATCATCTTATTCTCATGAACGTTAGAATTGTCACCAAGAAACGAAAGTAACTGGTAATTCAATTGGCATGCACGAGCTCTAGTAATTGGTCCAGTATGAATAGCAGCAGGGGTTGTGGGTGTAACAATGGTATTGATGTCCTCTTCATCCTCCCCTTCTTGAAAAATGAAGTCTTCCTCGACGGAATCTCATCTTCCTCACCCAAATAAGGCTTCAAATCTAGAATGTTAAAAGTGGGACTAACCCCAAAATCTGCAGCCACCTCAAGTTTATATGCATTATCATTTATTTTCTCTAACACCTTAAAAGGACCATCAGCACATGGCATTAGCTTTGATTGCGCAAATCAGGAAATCTACCCTTACACAAATGTAACCAAACAAGATCTCCAGGTGCAAACACAACACATTTTCTACCCTTATCTCCAGCAAGTTTATATTTAGCATTCATACGCTAAATGTTCTCCTTAGTTAACTCATGCATTTTTAAGATCAATTCAACATGTTGTTTAACATAAAAAATTAACCTTCTCCGAAGATGGAAGAGGAAATAAATCAATAGGTGCACGAGGTAGGAAACCATACACAATTTCAAAAGGGCACATCTTAGTAATAGAATGCAGTGACCAATTATAAGCAAATTCAATATGAGGCAAGCATTCATCCCACATTTTCTTGTTATTCTTCAAAACAGCCCTAAGCATAGTAGACAATGTTTTGTTGACTACTTCAGTTTATCCATCAGTTTGGGGGTGACAAGTAGCATTGAAAAGAAGTTTAGTCCCCAACTTAGCCCATAAACATCTCCATAAGTGGTTAAGAAATTTAGTATCACGATCTAAAACAATAGTATTTGGCACACCATGCAAACAAATAATTTTCACGAAAGAACAAATCAACAACATTAGCAGCATCATCGCTTTTATGACATGGTATGAAGTGTGCCATTTTCGAAAATCTATCCACGACAACAAATATGCTATCCCTCCCCTTCTTTGTTCGAGGTAATCATAAAACAAAATCCATAGATATATCCTCCCAAGGAACAATAGGTACAGGCAAAGGCATATATAAAACATGAGGATTGAGTCATGACTTAACTTTTTGACATGTAGTGCAGCAAGGAACAAAACGCTCAACATCCCGTCTCATCTTTGGCCAAAATAAAAGTGTAGCAAGTATGTCCTCCGTCTTCTTTACGCCAAAATTTACCATCAATCCTCCTCAATGCACCTCCCGCAACAACAAAAGACGAACAGAGCTAGCTGGAATGCATACTTGTTAGCACGAAACACAAATCCATCATTAACGACGAACTTGTTCCATATACTCCCTTCTTTACAATTCTGCAATACATCTTTAAATTCAGTATCATGCGCATATTGATCTTTGATGGTCTCCAAACCAAATATTTTAAAGTCAAGTTGTGAAAGCATAGTATAGCGACGAGACAATGCATCAGCAATAAAATTTTCTTTACCCTTCTTGTGTTTAATGACATAAGGGAAAGTCTCAATAAATTCAACCCATTTAGCATGTCTACGATTCAGTTTTGCTTGTCTTTTAATATGCTTCAAAGATTCATGATCTAATGTATAACAAATTCTTTGGGTCATAAATAATGTTGACAGCTTCTAAAGTCTGAACAAGAGCATATAATTCTTTATCATGAGTAGAATAGTTCAGACTAGGCCCACTCAATTTTTTAGAAAAGTATGCAACAAGTTTGCCATCTTGTAATAACACACCTCCTAATCCAATTCCACTAGCATCACATTCAAGCTCGAAAGTCTTATGAAAATCAGGATGTTGGAGTAAAGGAGCATGTGTGAAGTTATCTTTCAATACCATGAAGGCTTCTTCCTATGCGGTACCCCAAACAAAAGGCACATCCTTCTTTGTAAGCTCATTGAGAGGTGTAGCAATGGTGCTAAAATCTCTCAAAAAACGCCTATACAAACCAGCGAGTCTAAGAAAACTCCTCACTTGTGTGACCATTTTGGGCTGTGGCCAACTCTCAATAGCTTCCATCTTGGCTTTATCAACTTCAATTCTATGTCGAGTAACAACATACCCAAGAAAAGATACTCGGTCGATGCAAAAGGTGCACTTCCCAAGGTTACCAAACAAAATGCATCACGTAGAGCAATAAAAACAACATGTAAGTGTTCCATATGTACTTCCAAAGATTTTCTATAAATCAGTATATCATCAAAATAGACCACCACAAATCGTCCAATGAAAGCATGTAAAACTTTGTTCATCAATCTCATGAAAGTACTAGGTGCATTAGTTAATCCAAAAGGCATGACTAACCACTCATAGAAACCAAACTTAGTTTTAAATGCTGTTTTGCATTCAAATCCTAATTTCATACGAATTTGATGGTATCCACTACACAAATCAACTTTGGAGAATATCACTCAATTCATCAAGCATATCATGTAGCCTAGGAATAGGATGGCGACAATGAATAGTAATATTATTAATACCTCTACAATCAACACACATACGTGACATATCATCCTTTTTTGGAACTAGTATAATAGGAACAGCACAAGGACTAAGAGATTCGCATCTCTAACCTTTGTCGAGCAGCTCTTGCACTTGACGCATAATCTCCTTCGTCTCCTATGGATTGGTACGGTATGGCACACAGTTTGGCAGCAAAGCATCGGGAATTAAGTCAATCTAATGGCCAATCTCGCGAATAGGTGGTAATCCCGGTGGCACGTCTTGTGGACAGACGTCAGCGAACTCCTGCAAGATGTTAGTAACAACACGAGGCAAAGAGGAAGGCACGTCCTAGAATGAAAATAATGCCTCTTTGCACACAAAAGCATAGCAAACATATTTGCTGAAATCTAGATCATCAATATCAGCTTTGGTGGCAAGTAAAGATGCACTTTTCAATTTAATTCAGAAGCAACACAAGATGGTTTATTATTAGGCTTCATTTGTTGCTCAAATTCTTTTGCCACAATATGGTTTTCACTCTTACTTTTCTCCTGTTTTTCTTTATTATCTCTATTAATATCATCTTTCAAAATGGAATCAGGATTCATAGGAAGCAAAGTAATATGTTTATCCTTATGAACAAGAGTATACGGATTGTTTCTACCATGGTGTACAGAATTTTTATCAAATTGCCATTGTCTACCAAGTAATAAGGAACATACTTGCACGGTACCACATCACAATCAACATAATCAACATATGTAGAGATACTAAAATGCACAGGAACATTACGTGTTACCTTAACCTTGCCGCTGTTGTTGAACCATTGGATGTAGTAAGGATGTGGATGTGGTCTTGTGGTGAGAGATAGCTTCTCCACCATCTCCATGATAGCCAAGTTGTTACAGCTCCTTCCATCTATGATGACGCGAACAGAAAGTTCCTTCACAACTCCCTTTGTATGGAACAAATTGTGCCTCTGATTTTGCCCAGCTTGTGTGACCTGCACACTCAAAACACGTTGAGAAACTAAACTATCATACCTGTCAGCATCTTCAACAGCCATGTATTGCGTCTCATGATCAGAATCATCCCCACCATGTTCTTCACTTGTAATAAGAGCCAAAGTCTCCTCATCATAGTCACTAGCGGACTCATACCCTCCATCCTCAGTAGCAATCATAACATGCGGAGATTGGCATTCTCTCGCATAATGACCTCTTCCCTTACAACGACGACAAATAATATCATGTGTGTGCCCTGTTGATGCCATGGATGAAGAAGAGCTCTGGGCAGGTCCAGAAGGTGTACTCCAGGCAGATGGTGGTGGTGGTGCCTGTTTTCTTGTATCTCGGTTGGAATTGCCGGCTGAAGTCAGTGGTGTTGTAGTAGGACGTGTGGGAATAGAAGATGTACATCGTGTCCATGATGAAGATCGACCTACAGAAAAATTAGTTCGCGCCAATGCCTGTTGATCCTGCACTTCACGTCCAGCTCTGCAAGCAAGATGGAATAAATGAATGATATTATTATACTCCTTATACTCTAGAATGGTCTGAATCTCTTTACTTTATCCACCCATAAAACATGCAAGCATAGCTTCAGTATCCTCAACAATACCACATCTGATCATGCCAGTTTGTAATTCCGGATAATATTCTTCTACATAATTTTTTCCTTGTCTTAAACGCTGCAATTTTTTTGAAGTAATTCATGTTGATAATATGGTGGAATCCAACGAATACACATAGCAGTTTTCAAAGCAGCCCAAGTAGCTAGAATACGATATAATCTACAATGTTTAGACCACCAAACACATGCAAAACTAGTGAAGGCACAAACAGCAGAAGGAACACGTCTCTCCTCGGGATATTGTAAACATGTAAAACGTTGTCCAGTTTCGAACTCCCAAGTAAGATATATATTAGGAACATATCTACCCACAAATGGTGGAATATCCAATTTTAGTTTAGGAAGATGGTCATGATCTCGTACCTCAGGTGGTGGTGCAGCCCTATCGTTGCGATGATATGCATGAGGACGACATGGTGGTGGTGGTGCTGGTGGTTGCACGTAGTTCTGATTTTGATCAACCTCATCCTTGTAATGGTCCTCTACCTCTACAGTAGCAGCAGGAGCTACAGAAGCATCAACAGCAGTAGCAGCAGCACCAGAAGTTTGTCCTGGCTCAAGAGGAACACACTGCGCTCGCCCTGCTAGATCACAGCATGGAGGTGGTTGTTGTTGTTGTTGCAATGGTGCAGCAGATGCGGGTGATGGTTGTGGTAGATGCGCGAGTACTTCCTCGAACATGGTGTCCTACTTGGTGTCAATTGTCTTCTCAATATCATCAATCCTCTCCAGTGCCTTTCCAAAGCTGGCCATCACGTCTTCCACCTGTTGACCAAACATTTGCTGAAATTTATCATGAAGCTCCTTCTTCGTCATGTTCTCCCAGTCAATCTCGTCAGCTTGTGGTCCTGCCATGGTTAGCAGCAATAGAAACACACAAAAATATGATCCTATAGACTACTAGAAAATGGTGATGGTGGTGTGTCACAATACTGTCAAGCAAATCTCAAATCCTTACCAGTTCTTACCCACCAGCATGTGGTGATCGGCAACCAGTGTAATCAAAACTCCCAAAGCTTGGATAGAGTGATTGCCAGGTGGTGTCGAACGCACGATGTAGATGAATGTGGAGCTGGGAAGGCTTATGATATGGCAGCAAAAATGTCAGCAATAATCAATTCAGAGATGTAAAGTTGAATACACGCTCAACAACAGTACTGTGCTGGTCCTAGGCAAGACTGTGCTAGAGACGCAAGCCTAGAACACTAATAAAATCATGGAGCAGCACATAAACAAGGGAAAATCACACTCTAGAAAAAAAAATTGTCGTGCTCTTGTTTTGCGCTCTTTTTCCCCCAAAAATCACTATAATGGCGAGTGTCTCAAAACTCTTCCCAAGTCAAAATAACAGGATAGACACAATTTTTTTACTATTTTTTTGCTAATCAGGGCAGCGAAGACCAAAAAGTACGATAAAAATACAGTATGATGGCATGGGTCTCAAAAGACTCAGAAAAGCCTAAAGAAGGATATGAAAAAAATATTTTCGCCTGCTGAAATTTTGGCCTAAAAACTGCCCGAGGGTCTCGAGACTACTCAGGCAAGGAAATACGAATCGGAAAATAGATGGATCTTGAAACCTACTCAGGCTAGGAAATACGAATCGGAAAATAGATGGATCTCGAAACCAAACCTAATATGAAAAGAACTTGGATTGGTGGTGGATATAAGGTGGTAGGATATGGCAGCGGTGGTGGTATATGATAGCGGTGTTAGGATATGACAGCGGTGGTGGTATATGGAAGTGGTAGTAGGGTATGGCAGCGGTGTTGGTATATGATAGCGGTGGTAGGATATGGCAGCGGTCGTGGTATATGGCAGCAGCGATGAAGATGGTGCGGCGGCGGCGTGACAAACTGTGACATAACTCGAAACTCTAAAGGACTAGACGCTAAGACCAGCAACTAGACACGATGATGCAACCGCAAATTCAACAAAGCAAAACCCTAGAAGGATTATGCACAGGCTCGGATTGGTTTGGATATGAGGAACTAACCCTTTTTTTTGGCTTTTTCGTGGACTGTAGGAATGAAGAACAAACTCGATCTAAACTATGAAAAAACTGGAAAATCTCACCGAGCAACCTGGAAATCTGATACCACTTGATAGAGGCAAAGGTGTCCCGTCTTTCGATGAGATGGTGGCTATCATTTTTGATGGAGTAGAGTTTGATGACCCGACTACGAACGTGGGAGGACGTCGTGTCGCGGGAAACCACGGCCACCTATGGGACCAAAGATCCCTTGCTGGTTCGGTGGGGGATGGCACATTGCACAAAGGGCAGAAGAACGTGGGGCAGGATGGCAGAGACCACACGTGCAAGTTTACGCAGGTTTGAGCCACCGTGAGGCGTAAAACCCTACTCTAGCTTTGGTGGATTGATGGTGGAAGAATGGTGGTGGAGCGTAGTACACTTGCCCGGCAGGGTTGCCTCAGGGCGATAGTGGCTACGCACGTATGAATGTGTGGGTGTCCAACCTTCTAACCCTTTCTACGGTTGCCATGGGCCTTCTTTTATAGATTAAGGGGTCACCACAATGGCAATGTAGTCATTATGCACTAATAAGATAGCAAACAGTGCTATCATACCTAACTCCACAGGCTCACAGGGCACATTAAATGCGCCGCTCAACGTCACATCCTCGCTTGCCCGGCTGTTTTGCCAGCTTCACGCCCTGCTCGCTTGACACGTGCAGGACGGGTGTCGTCTGTAGGTATTTCTTGTAGAAAGAGGCCTCCATGTGGTGAATGGCTGCCACTTAATCACTCTGCGGCTTGACACCACACTGATCGACGACGTGGGTCGTGGTGGAGTCGTTGGGTGAGGTGGCTTTGCCTCCGCGAGTCCCGTCAAGCCCTGCTGGGCCGTCTTGGATGCTCTCTTCTGGGGGCGGCCCCGTCCTCGCCAGGCTCGCTTGCCCAGCAAGGGAGGTTTTTTCTCCTGGTGGTATCTTGCTTCTCTGGCTTGGTCTTGGTCCCCTTGATCTGCATGTTGGTCCTTCGAAGATCTTGGTCTCTTGTACTCTGGCCTGGCCTGGTGCTGCAATCTTGCTCCCGTGCCTGTTGACAGTCTGGGAAATGGACCCAGGGTTTGTTACTCTGACAGAAGCCCCCGGGCCTGCCCCGAACGCATTGTCGAGCGTCGTCGGGGTAGGCTCTAATAATTGCACAGGCAGGGGTGCGGAAGAGGCTGGCCTCTCGAGGTCTTCTTTGCTTCTTCATTAACCTTGAATGCGGGCCAGTTTCCAGTTTTGCCGCACGTCATGTAAAGCCAATCATGGTGGGGCCGCTCCTGTAATGGCTCGTGAATGACTTTAACGCACGGGGTTGAAACTGCCAATAAACTCTTCCCACCACGCCCTTATCCTTAGCCACGTATGTTGCATGGATCACACGGGGTAGGTAACGGAGGCGTGTGGTGTGGGAGAGCACCAAGGCGAGGGCCTGACCTTCTTGAATTGGCGAATGAAGGCGGTGGTCACTCGTTGAGGGAGCGGCTCCCCTCCTCGGCCCGCCTATAAAAGGAGGGGCAAGGGAAGAGCGGAGCCATCCATCTTTGAATCTCTCATTCCCTGTCTTCTACGCCTTGCTGGTCATGTTGATGAGAACAGCCTGGGGCCAGGTCCCAGGCTCCAGTTTGGGGTCGGCGTCGTCGAATGTTGGTGCTGGTGCTGGTGCTTGGGGAGTACTCGAGCGGCGTGGTGACAACGTCGGAGGTGGCGACTCTGGGGCGCTCGTCGCCGGGTCGCTCATAGCCTTGATTCTAGTGGGAAGGGACGCGAGCGACACCATGCCGAGGCCTGGAGCAGGCACATGGCATGGTAGTCGGTCACTCCCCATTCTTCCTTCTCTTGCGGCGCTGGGGAAGGGTCACGGAGAGGGTTCGCCGTCAACAAAGGTGAACCTGACTCTCCCTGGGTGCCATCCTTTCGCCACGCAGGAGAGATTCTTGCTCTCATACACGTCTTCGGAATGTGCAGTGGTTTCTGATGTCAGGGCCGTTGGGGACAATCATGCTCTCTGTGGGATAAACCAGAGAGCATGGTGTCCGGCACAGCTATCGTGCTGAGGTCTTCGGGTGGCAGTGATGCGGACGGTACGTCGTCTCCAACGTATCTATAATTTCTGATTGTTACATGCTATTATATTATCTATTTTGGATGTTTAATGGGCTTTACTACACACTTTTATATTATTTTTGGGACTAACCTATTAACTGAAGGCCCAGTGCAAATTGTTGTTTTTTGCCTATTTTAGTATTATTAGAACAAACGAAATCCAGGAGACTTGAGTGGAGTTCAAGAAAGAACCTAGGAGGCCACGAGGTAGGAGGGCACGCCCAGGGGGGTAGGCGCGCACCCACCCTCGTGGGCCCCTCGTCGCTCCACCGACCTACTTCTTTCACCTATATATACTCACATACCCTAAAAGCATACGAGAGCACCACGAAACCCTATTTCCACCACCGCAACCTTCTCTACCCCGTGAGATCCCATCTTGGAGCCTTTTCCGGCGCTCCGTCGGAGGGGGAATCGATCACAGAGGGCTTCTACAACAACACCATAGCCTCTCCGATGATGTGTGAGTAGTTTACCACAGACCTTCAGGTCCATAGTTATTAGCTAGATGGCTTCTTCTCTCTCTTTCGATCTCAATACAAAGTGATCTTCTTGGAGATCTATTCGATGTAATTCTTTTTGCGGTGTGTTTGTCGAGATCCGATGAATTGTGGGTTTATGATCAAGATTATCTATGAACAGCATTTGAATCTTCTATGAATTCTTTTATGCATGATTTAATTATCTTTGCAAGTCTCTTCGAATTATCAGTTTGGTTTGGCCTACTAGATTGATCTTTCTTGCAATGGGAGAAGTGCTTAGCTTTGGGTTCAATCTTGCGGTGTCCTTTCCCAATGACAGCAGGGGCAGCAAGGCACGTATTGTATTGTTGCCATCGAGGATAAAAAGATGGGGTTTATATCATATTACTTGAGTTTATCCCTCTACATCATGTCATCTTGCCTAATGCGTTACTCTGTTCTTATGAACTTAATACTCTAGATGCATGCTGGATAACAACCGATGTGTGGAGTAATAGTAGTAGATGCAGAATCGTTTCGGTCTACTTGTCACGAATGTGATGCCTATATACATGATCACGCCTAGATATTCTCATAACTATGCGCTTTTCTATCAATTGCTCGACAGTAATTCCTTCACCCACCGTAAATTATGCTATCCTGAGAGAAGCAACTAGTGAAACCTATGGCCCCCGGGTCTATCTTTCATTATATTATCTTCCTATCAATTTACTATTCCTTCCGTCTTTTATTTTGCAATCTTTACTTTCCAATCTATATCATAAAAATACCAAAAATATTTATCTTATTATCTCTATTAGATCTCGCTTTTGCAAGTGCCCGTGAAGGGATTGACAACCCCTTTATCACGTTGGTTGCAAGGTTCTTATTGGTTTGTGTAGATACGAGGCGACTTGTGTGTAACCTCCTACTAGATTGATACCTTGGTTCTCAAAACTGAGGGAAATACTTACGCTAGTTTGCTGCATCACCCTTTCCTCTTCAAGGGAAAACCAACGCAGTGCTCAGTAGGTAGCAAGGAGAATTTCTGGCGGTGTTGCCGGGGAGGCTAACGCCAAGTCAAGACATACCAAGTACCCGTCACAACTCTTATCCCTTGCATTACATTATTTGCCATTTGCCTCTTGTTTTCCTCTCCCCCACTTCACGCTTGTCGTTTTATTCGCCCTCTTTTTCCGTTCGTGTTTTTTTCGCTTGCTTCTTGTGTGCTTGTGTGTTGGATTGTTTGTCACGATGGCTCAAGACAATACTAAATTGTGTGATTTTTCCAATACCAACAATAATGATTTTCTTAGCGCTCCGATTGCTCCTCTTACCGATGCTGAATCTTGTGAAATTAATGCTGCCTTGTTGAATCTTGTGAAGATGCCGCTAATCATCTAAACAACTTTGTTGATTTGTGTGATATGCAAAAGAAGAAAGACGTGCATAATGATATTGTTAAATTGAATCTATTTCCGTTTTCGCTTAGAGATCGTGCTAAAACTTGGTTTTCATCTTTGCCTAAAAATAGTATTGATTCATGGAATAAGTGCAAAGATGCTTTTATCTCTAAGTATTTTCCTCCCGCTAAGATCATCTCTCTTAGAAACGATATTATGAATTTTAAGCAACTTGATCATGAGCATGTTGCACAATCTTGGGAGAGGATGAAATTAATGATCCACAATTTCCCTACACATGGATTAAATTTATGGATGATCATACAAATTTTTTATGCAGGATTGAATTTTGCTTCTAGAAATCTTTTAGATTCGGCCGCGGGAGGCACTTTTATGGAAATCACTTTAGGAGAAGCTACTAAACTCCTAGATAATATTATGGTTAATTATCCTCAATGGCCCACCGAAAGATCTACTAATAAAAAGGTTCATGCGATAGAAGAGATTAATGTTTTGAGTGGAAAGATGGATGAACTTATGAAATTGTTTGCTAATAAGAGTGCTCCTATTGATCCTAATGATATGCCTTTGTCTACTTTGATTGATAATAATAATGAATCTATGGATGTTAATTTTGTTGGTAGGAATAATTTTGGTAACAACGCGTATAGAGGAAACTTTAATCCTAGGCCGTCTCCTAGTAATTCCTCTAATAATTATGGTAATTCCTACAACAACTCTTATGGAAATTTTAATAAGATGCTCTCTGATTTTGAGACTAGTGTTAAAGAATTTATGATTTCCCAAAACAATTTCAATGCTTTGCTTGAAGAAAAATTGCCTAAGATTGATGAATTGGCTAGGAACATGGATATAATTTATCTTGATGTTGATTCTTTGAAACTTAGATCAATTCCTCCTAATCATGATATCAATGAGTCTCTCAAATCTATGAGAATTTCCATTGATGAGTGCAAGGAAAGAACTGCAAGGAATCGTGCTAAGAAAGATTGCTTTGTAAAAGCGTGTTCTTCTAGTTTTCATGATAATAGGGATGGAGATCTAAAAGTGATTGACGTGTCTCCTATTAAATATTTGTTTTGCAATATGAATCACGTTAATGATGGGACTGGAGATGAGTCAACTTTATTTAAAAGGCGTCCCAATGATTCAGAGTTTTTAGATCTTGATACAAAAATTGGTAAAAGTGGGATTGGAGAAGTCAAAAATTTACATAGCAATGAGCCCACTATTTTGGATTTTAAGGAATTTAGTTATGATATTTGTTCTTTAATAGATTGTATTTCCTTGTTGCAATCCGTGTTAAATTCTCCTCATGCTTATAGTCAAAATAAAGCTTTTACCAAACATATCGTTGATGCTTCAATGCAATCCTATGAAGAAAAGCTTGAATTAGAAGTTTCTATCCCTAGGAAACTTTATGATGAGTGGGAACCTACTATTAAAATTAAGATTAAATACCATGAATGCTATGCTTTATGTGATTTGGGTTCTAGTGTTTCCACGATTCCAAAAACCTTATGTGATGTGTTAGGTTTCCGTGAATTTGATGATTGTTCTTTAAATTTGCATCTTGCGGATTCCACCATTAAGAAACCTATGGGAATAATTAATGATGTTCTTATTGTTGCAAATAGGAATTATGTGCCCGTAGATTTCATTGTTCTTGATATATATTGCAAACCTACATGCCCTATTATTCTTGGTAGATCTTTCCTTAGAACGATTGGTGCAATTGTTGATATGAAAGAAGGAAATATTAGATCCAATTTCCGTTAAGGAAAGGCATGGAACACTTTCCTAGGAATAAAATTAAATTACCTTATGAATCTATTATGAGAGCCACTTATGGATTGCATACCAAAGATGATAATACCTAGATCTATTCTTGCCTTTATGCCTAGCTAGGGCGTTAAACGATAGCGCTTGTTGGGAGGCAACCCAATTTTATTTTTGTTTCTTGATTTTTGGTTCTGTTTAGTAATAAATAATTCATCTAGCTTCTGTTAAGATGTGCTTTCATGTTTTAAATTAGTGTTTCTGCCAAGTAGAACCTTTGGGAAGACTTGGGTGAAGTCTTTATGATCTTGCTGTAAAAAACAGAAACTTTAGCGCTCACGAGATTAGATGCTATTTTTTACTGAAGAGTGCTTTTAGGTTGATTCTTTTTTCAGATGATTAATAGACACATTCCGCACGTCCACCAATTTATTTCAGAATTTTTGTAGTTGCAGAAGTATACGTTTGATCCAGATTACTACAGACTGTTCTATTTTTGACAGATTCTATTTTTCGTGTGTTGTTTGCTTATTTTGTTGAATCTATGGCTAGTATCGGGGGGTATGAACCATAGAGAAGTTGGAATACAGTAGGTTTAACAAAAATATAAATAAATAATGAGTTCATTAGAGTACCTTATGGTGGTGATTTGTTTTCTTATACTAACGGAGCTCATGAGATTTTCTGTTGAGTTTTGTGTTGTGAAGTTTTCAAGTTTTGGGTAAAGATTTGATGGATTATGGAATAAGGAGTGGCAAGAGCCTAAGCTTGGGTATGCCCAAGGCACCCCAAGGTAAAATTCAAGGACAACAAAAATCCTAAGCTTGGGGATGCCCCGGAAGGCATCCCCTCTTTCGTCTTCGTTTATCGGTAACTTTACTTGAGGCTGTATTTTTATTCACCACACGATATGTGTTTTGCTTGGAGCGTCTTGTATGATTTGAGTCTTTGATTTTAAGTTTACCACAATCATCCTTGCTGTACACCCCTTTTGGAGAGACACACATGAATCGAAATTTATTAGAATACTCTATGTGCTTCACTTATATCTTTTGAGCTAGATAATTTTGCTCTAGTGCTTCACTTATATCTTTCTAGAGCACGGTGGTGGTTTTATTTTATAGAAATAATTGATCTCTCATGCTTCACTTATATTATTTTGAGAGTCTTTTAGAACAGCATGGTAGTTTGCTTTGGCTATAAAATTAGTCCTAATATGATGAGCATCCAACATAGGTATAATAAAAACTATCATATAAAGTGCATCGAATACTATGAGAAGTTTGATACTTGATAATTGTTTTGAGATATGAAGATGGTGACATTAGAGTCATGCTAGTTGAGTAGTCTTGAATTTAAGAAATACTTGTTCTAAAGTTTTTGATTCCCGTAGCATGCACGTATGGTGAACCGTTATGTGATGAAGTCGGAGCATGATTTATTTATTCATTGTCTTCCATATGAGTGGCGGTCGAGGACGAGCGATGGTCTTTTCCTACCAATCTATCCCCCTAGGAGCATGTGCGTAGTACTTCGTTTCGATAACTCATAGAATTTTGCAATAAGATGTGAGTTCTTTATGACTAATGTTGAGTCCATGGATTATACGCACTCTCACCCTTCCACCATTGCTAGCCTCTCTAATACTGCACACCTTTTGCCGGTATCATACACCCACCATATACCTTCCTCAAAATAGCCACCATACCTACCTATTATGGCATTTCCATAGCCATTCCGAGATATATTGCCATGCAACTTACCACCATTCCATTCATTATGACACGTTCATCATTGTCATATTGCTTTGCATGATCATGTAGTTGACATCGTATTTGTGGCAAAGCCACCTTTATAATTCTTTCATACATGACACTCCTGGTACACCGCCGGAGGCATTCACATAGAGTCATATTTTGTTCCAAGTATTGAGTTGTAATTATTGAGTTGTAAGTAAATAAAAGTGTGATGATCATCATTATTAGAGCATTGTCCCAAGTGAGGAAAGGATGATGGAGACTATTATTCCCCCACAAGTCGGGATGAGACTCCGGACGAAAAGAAAAAAAAAGAAAAGAAAAAAAAAGAGGCCATAAAAAAGAGAAAAAGGCCCAAAAAATGAGAGAAAAAAGAGAGAAGGGACAATGTTACTATCCTTTTACCACACTTGTGCTTCAAAGTAGCACCTTGACCTTCATAATAGAGAGTCTCCTATGTTGTCACTTTCATATACTAGTGGGAATTTTACATTATAGAACTTGGCTTGTATATTACAATGATGGGCTTCCTCGACATGCCCTAGGTCTTCGTGAGCAAGCGAGTTGGATGCACACCCACTTAGTTTCTTTTGTTGAGCTTTCATACACTTATAGCTCTAGTACATCCGTTTCATGGCAATCCCTACTCACTCACATTAATATCTATTGATGGTCATCTCCATAGCCTGTTGATACGCCTAGTTGATGTGAGACTATCTTCTCCTTTTTGTCTTCTCCATAATTAACCACCATTCTATTCCACATATAGTGCTATGTCCATGGCTCACGCTCATGTATTGCATGAAGATTGAAAATGTTTGAGAACATCAAAAGTATGAAACAATTGTTTGGTTTGTCATCGGGGTTGTGCATGATTAAATACTTTGTGTGATGAAGATAGAGCATAGCCAGACTATATTATTTTGTAGGGATAACTTTCTTTGGCCATGTTATTTCGAGAAGACATGATTGCTTTGTTAGTATGCTTGAAGTATTATTATTTTTATGTCAATATTAAACTTTTATCTTGAATCTTTCAGAACTGAACATTCATGCCACAATAAAGGAAATTACACTGAGAAATATGCTAGGTAGCATTCCACATCAAAATTTCTGTTTTTATAATTTACCTACTCGAGGATGAGCAGGAATTAAGCTTGGGGATGCTTGATACGTCTCCAACGTATCAATAATTTTGGATCGTTCAATGCTATTATATTATCTGTTTTGGATGTTTATTTGGCTTTACTACACACTTTTATATTATTTTGGGACTAACCTATTAACCGAAGGCCCGGTGCAAATTGTTGTTTCTTTTTGCCTATTTCAGTGTTTCGCAGAAAAGGAATATCAAACAGAGTCCAAAGTGAATGAAACCTTCGGGAGAGTTATTTTTGGAACAAACGCAATCCAGGAGACATGGAGTGGAGGTCAAGAAAGAACCGAGGAGGCCACAAGGTAGGAGGGCACGCCCAGGGGGGTAGGCGCGCCCCCACCCTCATGGGCCCCTCGTGGCTCCACCGACCTACTTCTTTCGCCTATATATACTCATATACCCTGAAAACATCTGAGAGCACCACGAAACCCTATTTCCACCGCCGCAACCTTTTGTACCCGTGAGATCCCATCTTGGAGCCTTTTCCGGCGCTTCGCCGGAGGGGGAATCGATCATGGAGGGCTCTTACATCAACACCATAGCTTCTCCGATGATGTGTGAGTAGTTTACCACATACCTTCGGGTCCATAGTTATTATCTAGATGGCTTCTTCTCTCTCTTTGGGTCTCAATACAAAGTTCTCCTCGATCTTCTTGGAGATCTATTCGATGTAATTCTTTTTGCGGTGTGTTTGTCGAGATCCGATGAATTGTGGGTCAATGATCAAGATTATCTATGAACAATATTTGAATCTTCTCTTAATAATTTTATGCACGATTTAATTATCTTTGCAAGTCTCTTCGAATTATCAGTTTGGTTTGGCCTACTAGATTGATCTTTCTTGCAATGGGAGAAGTGCTTAGCTTTGGGTTCAATCTTGCGGTTTCCTTTCCCAGTGACAGCAAGGCACATATTGTATTGTTGCCATCGAGGATAAAAAGATGGGGTTTATATCATATTGCTTGATTTTATGATGCGGAGCATCCCAAGGTCATCCCCATGGACCTACCATCATCTCACCAAGTGCCTAGTGGACCCATGACACAAGCACGTGCAAGAGCTCTCGAAACTGAGGTGACATCTCTCCTCTCACAATTCCACTTCGATGCACATGAGACATGGTTACTAACTCAAACAGAGGCACTTTGCATACTCAGGTACTTGGGAGATAGCCACGGAGAGGCTAAGGAGCAAGTTGGATCGGAGGGAGAAGATGGACGCGAAGACGAAGAAGAAGGGCAAAGTCAGCAGAAGCCCGGATGATCCGGACCGCCGTCTAGACGATCCGGCCTCAGCCCGGACGACCCGGAGCACGGCCTGGACGATCCGGCTACAGCACCCGAACACACCCGAAGCTTCACCACGAAGCCGGATCATCTGGACCCAGTCCCGGATCATCCGGACACCCAGACGTCCGGTCCAGACCCGGATCCGGACCTCCACAAGCAGCTCGACAGCCGGGACGAACCGGACGCCGACCTGGATCATCCGGACCCCCGAAGCCCGGATCATCCGGACCAACATCCGGACCATCTGGACAGTGCCTGTGTGCATGACTTGGGTCGAGGCCCGTGTACCCGTTTCGTCCCCTCACTTACCCCTTCGCCCCTTGGGTTATAAATAGACTTCCTCCACCTCCTTTCTAGGGTTAGCAAAGTATTAGCTCATTTTTGTGTGAGAGTGTTGCTCATCCACTTGGTTACCTTCTCCTCGGAGCTCGCGACCTCTTCGGAGAAGATCCCCCAAGCGGATTCAAGACCTCCTCTCGGAGAAGACCCCCTCAAGACCTCCTCACGGAGAAGAACCGGTTACCCTATGTATCATCCCTTGTTGATCGTGGATCGTGTATCTCTTTGTGTTTCGAGGATCTAGCACATGTGTAATCGAATCTTGTTGGTTTGACTGATTCTCTTGAGTTTCCCCTCGTGTTTTCCCCTCGTGTTCTTCGTGTTCTTTCTGGAATCCCCTCCAAATGTGAAAGATCGGGCCATTAGGGTTCTACCCTACATCATCTTGGTATCATGAGCCACGTTGATCACGGATTTGGATCCTCCACACATTGTTTTCTTGCTTGATTTTGTTGTTTTTCGTCCTAATCTGAAAATTCCTACAAAAAATAGCCCCCATTTTTTTTATGATTTGTGAGTTTTGATGATGTTTTGTTCGTTTCGATCCATCAATTTGTTGTGTTGCAAGTGGATCTAGCCTTTCCCCATCATCTCCACCTCAAAATCCATCCAAAATCCACGTAATCCTCGGATTTGACCCCGTTTTCGTGTTCATCCCGAGCCGTCCCCGAGCGCAGTTGACCCGCCCGGCGGATTCCTCTGCCGAAACTGCATTTTCAGCACTTTTTCACCGCCACCACCTACGCCTCCGCATACCCACCACCAGCACTTACCTTCCGCACACCTTTTGGTCTCACCAAACCATACCACCACTTAACTGCTACGAACTTCGACAAATTTGGCCGCATTTGGTTTTGAGAATTTGAGTTGTGGTTCATCATTTCCTAGGGTGTTTCGGCTGACAGGAACGGTTCGACTTCGACATAACCGCCACTCATCTTCGCCAAGGGACTCGACATCGACAACTTCTCATCTTGGACACCTCGCCCGCAAGCAAGGACGGTAACTTCGACAACATCTTTGTCTACTCCTTGCCATTACATTGACCACCCCATAGCCCATTTTGCGTAACTTACCCATCGAGACTAGCCTTTGAGTATTGCCGCCAATGTCGCTTGTGCACATTAGTGATCATACTTCCCATAGCATACATATCATATAATTGTGGTGCCTATCTTGGTATCATCTCTTGTGTCACACGGTTGATATCAACATACTCAATCGCTATCTTGGTTCGTGAAGTTTTGCATGAGAAAAGAGCTCAAAAGAGAAAGAGCCAACCAAGCTTTTAAGCAAAGAGAAAAGATACGCAGAGAGCTTATACGCAAGAACCATAGCATCATACTACATTACGGTTGTCATATACGATCATCTTGGAACATACCATCGGAACACCATACATAGAGCATACTTGGGATAGAATTCGTTGCATTTTTGCTTAGTAGGCTGTGCACAAGTCTTGTATCTACCTATTGTGCAATCGTGCTAGCGTTTCTCAAGTGTTGTGCAACAAGAGCATTTTCGTGGATACGACATTTTGGCTCATTCCTTGGTTGCACGGCCCCATTTATCTCTCAGTGCGTTGTGTTTCCGTGTACCACTTATTGCTATTGGTCTACTTGTTATATTTGCGAATTTGCGAATCTTTTCCAACATTATTGAATCTTGCTTACTTTCACTTCAAATTTTGTGCCACCATCCTAACCAAGCTCCACCATATGCTCTTATTTGTGTAGGTGTGAGAACCGACAAGAATTGGTACCAATTGTGCTATTTCCTTGTCCCACATTTGAGTGATCTTTGATCCACCTTCAACTTCGGTCAAGGTACATTTGGTATTGGTCTTATCTTTCTCCCACTCACATATTTGCTTGGATTGATAGGCCAAGTACTTCTACCAACCAACTCTTCTTGGAGCAAGACAACGATATGTCATCCAACGTCACAAAGAGCCTCCTCTTTGGTGCACAACGAGCTTTACATCAAGAGCAACAAGCAATGAGCGACCGCATCGACAACCTCGCCACCGAATAGTGACTCTCCGAGCAACGTACCAGAGACTACTTCGACAACAAGCTCGACGAACACAAACAAGAGAATGACGCAAGAATGGACGAGATTCGTGCCTTGTTGGTCAACCACTCTTCTACCACTTTGTCCTACTCAAGACGGAGCCACCCGAGTCGCCACTCCGATGACACTATCTCTGGTTCAAGTACACCGACATCGAACACTTTCGTCATGTTGCGCGTCAAGATCGTCAATCTTACCGCAACCCTCTACACGACAACAACTCTCAAGAGCAACTTCATGCACAAGAACTTCGACACCATCAAAACCAAGCCACTTTCGCGCAAGCACAAGAACAACAACGCCAACGCCAACGAGAGGAGGGGCGCGCGTGTCTACATCAAGAGGAACAAGACGCCGAGGCACTCTGACAACAACAACAACAACAACAACAGCGTGAAGCGCAAGCACTTGAAGCCGAACATGCCCTTCACGACACAAATCACGCCTTCGCCGACCGCAACGGCCAAACGCGCGAACAAGAACAAGCGCTTCACCAAGAAGTTCAAGAGAGGAACTATCAAGCTCAAGTGCATCGTCAAGCCCCGCAAGCTCCTCAACAAGATCCTCAAGTCCCTCCACAAGCTCGACAAGCTCCTCCACAAGCTCGACAAGACCCTCACGTTCAACAAGAAAATGATGACTATGGAGAGCCTCCACGCCAAGAGCAATATGAGGTTGACAATCCTCCTCGTCACGAGCGTCATCATCCCCGACCCCAACACAATGAAGAGCAATGCTATGGCAAGCTAAAGTTCACCATGCCCAAGTTTTCTGGAAGCAATGATCTCGAGGATTATCTTTCATGGGTATTGAAGGTCGACAAAATCTTTCGCTTGCACAACTATGAGGAAGAGAAGAAGATTGCGATGACATCCCTCGAATTCCAAGACTACGTCCTCATTTGGTGGGAACAAGTCATTGAGCGCCGAGAGGCAAGAGGGGAACCACCCATCGCTACTTGGGCGCAAATGAAGGATGCCATGAGAGCACATTTCGTGCCCACCTACTACAACCGCGACCTCTTCAAGAAACTACAACTCCTCAAACAAGGAACCAAGAGCGTTGAAGAGTACTACAAGGAAATGGAAATTGCCATGATACGCGCCAATGTCATGGAAGATGATGAGCAAACTATGGCACGTTTCTTGAACGGACTCAATCATCCAATCAAGAAGATCGCCGATTTCTAACCATACTCGAACCTCATCAAGCTAGTGCATCAAGCTACCAAAGCGGAACGACAAGTGCAAGATGACTTCAAATATGCCAAGTTCTCATCCAAGTCCTAGGACTTCTCCAAACCTCAAGCTTCAACGACTCCAACAACTTCGACCTCTACCAAACCATCTACAAGCAACAACGACAAGTCAAGTTCCAAGAAAACTTCGACAACCTCAAGTCGTCCTCCTACTACAAGCACCTTCAAGCCGAGAGCTTCTCCATCTACTGCGACCGATGAGACCATCAAGACAAGTTCCTTCAAATGCTTCACATGCGGCGGCCGAGGCCACAAGTCGTATGAGTGCACCAACAAGCGCACCATGGTCCTCAACGACGACGGAACATATGACTCCATGAGTGAAGAGGAGATGGAAGCCATTGAGCAAGTGGTAATGCACCGCCAAGTAAACAACGATGAAGATCAAGTCTTTTGTGTCGAAGATTCATGTCTCGCTCTCGTTGTCTCCAAGGTCTTGACTCTTCAACATCAACAAGATGAGAACCAAAGATGCCATATCTTCCACACCAAGGCAGGCATAAATGGACGGTCCGTCAAGGTCATCATCAACGGAGGGAGTTGTCATAACTTAGCAAGTGAAGAACTATGCTCCAAGCTCTGATCGGTCAAGATGAAGCACCCGCACCCCTACAAGGTTCAATGGCTAAGCGATAACGACACTCTCCAAGTCGAGCATAGGGTACAAGTCTCCTTCAAGATAGGAGCATACGAGGACACTTTGGAGTATGATGTTGTTCCTATGACCGTTTGCCACCTCCTTCTTGGACGGCCATGGCAATTCGACCGAGGTGTCATCCACAACGGGCGTACAAACCACTATAGCTTCAAGATGAAGGGGAAGGAGTATGTTCTACGACTATGTCTCCAAGCCAAGTTCTTGCTGACAAAAAAGCCACCCATCATGGAGAGTCTAGTGAGCGAGTGAACCACCAAAAAGAGAGTGAGCGCCACAAGCCCAAATTGAGTGCCTCCACGATGAGCGACAAGAAGAACCTAGTCCTATTTGCCACAAAAAGAGAGATGAGAGAAGTTTGTGAGAACCCATCGAATGTCATCCACTATGTCCTCATATGGAAAGATGAGGTGCCAAAGACTAACACTCCTAATCCGCTTCCTCTAGTGTTTTCCAACTTGTTGTAGGAGTTCGAGGATGTCTTTCCCGTTGAGCTACCTCCCGGTCTTCCTCCTCTATGTTGCATTGAGCACCGAATCGACCTCATCCCCGGAGCTCCTCTTCCTAACAAGGCTCCATACATCATCAACCCCGAAGAAACTAAAGAGATCCAACGACAAGTACAACAACTCATCGACAACGGCCATGTACGTGAAAGCTTAAGCCCTTGTGCCATTCCGGTTATACTTGTACCTAAACAAGATGGTTCTTTTCGCATGTGCTCCGATTGTAGACCCATCAATTCTATCACCGTTAGATATAGGCATCCCATACCTCGCCTTGACGATATGCTAGATGAGCTTAGCGGTGCCACTATTTTCTCCAAAATTGATCTTAAAAGTGGTTACTATCAAATATGCATACAAGAGGGTGATGAATGGAAAACCGCTTTCAAAACAAAATTTGGTTTGTATGAGTGGTTAGTCATGCCTATGGGTTTATTGGAAGCACCCGGTACTTTCATGCGACTCATGCACTTTGTTTTTCGACCCTACATGGGTGTCTTTGTTGTCGTCTACTTTGATGATATTCTCGTGTTTAGCAAATCTCTCAAAGAGCATGTCACACACCTTAGAACGGTGCTACAGAAGTTAGGAAAGAGCGTCTTTTTCCTAATATGAAGAAATGCACTTTTGGTGTTGATAAGCTTGTTTTAGTCAGAAACTTTCCGGCGCACAACTCAATTATCCCATCTATGAGAAAGAACTATATGCTTAAGTGCGAGTTTTGCATGAATGGTAACATTATCTTCGCCCTCATGAATTTATCATCCACACCGACCATGAAACGCTTAAGTATCTTAAGGGTCAAACTAAGTTGAACAAGCGTCGTGCTAAATGGAGTGAATTTATAGAGTCTTTCCCTTATGTCATCAAATACATCAAGGGCAAACAAAATGCTGTGGCGGATGCACTTTCCCGTATATGCATGCTTGTTGCTAAACTTGAGTTAATTGTCATTGGCTTTGAGCACATAAATGACTTGTATGCACATGATCCTACTTTTGCAATTCCTTATGCCAAGTGTTTGACGCATACATCATGGAAAAAATATTACATCAAGGATGGTTATCTTATAAGAGCTAACAAACTTTACATCCCCGAGTCTTTTCTTCGTTTGTTGCTTTTGCAAGAATCTCATGGCGGAGGACTAATGGGACATTTTGGACACGACAAGACACTTGCTACACTCTCCAAGAACTATTTTTGGCCCAAGATGTTCTGCGACATCAACCGCTTCACCAACCGATGCTCTATATGTTGCAAAGCTAAGTCCAAAGCTCAATCTCATGGCCTATATATGCCTCTTCCAATTCCGTACCAACCATGGGAAGATATTAGCATGGATTTTGTGCTTGGTTTTCCTAGAACTAGGAATGGAAAGGATTCCGTGTTTGTTGTTGTGGATCGATTCTCTAAAATGGCTCATTTCATTCCTTGCAACAAGACAGACGATGCTTCACATGTTGCCAATCTTTTTTGTAGGGAAATCTTGCGACTTCATGGAGTGCCAAAGTCGTTTGTATCGGACCGTGACGTCAAGTTCTTGAGTTACTTTTGGAAGACCTTATGCGCCAAGCTCGGAATCAAGCTACTATTCTCCATGGCATACCATCCACAAACCGACGGCCAAACGGAGGTGATGAACCGCATGCTCTCCACTCTTCTTCGTGTGTTAATCAAGAAGACCATCAAGGAGTGGGAGGAGTGCCTACCCATCGCCGAGTACGCCTACAACCATGCAAGATATTCGACTATCGGCAAGTCCCCCTTCGTGGTCGTCTACGGTTTCAACCCGTTGTCCCCATTGGACATTCTTCCTCTACCTCTACAAGAGCGCACCAACATGGACGTGAGTGCCCGAGTCAATCGCCTCAAGAAGATGCATGAAGATACAAGGCACACCATCGAGCGCCAAGTACAACGACTCGCGACCAAGCTCAACGTCAACAAGCAACCCATCATCTTCAACATTGGCGATCTGCTGTGGCTACACCTTCGCAAGGACCGCTTCCCCCACAAACGCAAGTCCAAACACCTACCTCGTGCCGATGGACCCTTCAAGGTGGTAGCACACTACAACAACAATGCTTACAAGATCGACCTTCCAAGTGACAAGTACAACGTGAGTGACGTCTTCAACGTCAAGGATCTCTCGCCCTACCATGGTGATGAAGATTTCGATCCGAGGTTGGATCTTTCACAAGGGGGGGGGGGGGAGATGATGCGGAGCATCCCAAGGTCATCCCTATGGACCTACCATTATCTCACCAAGTGCCTAGTGGACCCATGACACGAGCACGTGTAAGAGCTCTCGAAACCGAGGTGACATATCTCCTCTCACAATTCCACTTTGATACACATGAGACATGGTTACTACCTCAAACGTAGGCAGTTTGCATACTAAGTTACTTGGGAGATAGCCATGGAGAGGCTAAGGAGCAAGGTGGATCGGAGGGAGAAGATGGACGCGAAGACGGAGAAGAAGAAGGGCAAAGTCAGCAGAAGCCCGGACGACCCGGCCTCAGCCCGGACGATCCGGACCACGGCCCGGACAATCCGGCTACAGCACCCGAACACACCCGAAGCCTCACCACGAAGCCGGATCATCCGGACCCAGTCCCGGATCATCCGGACACCCCCGGACGTCCGGACCAGGACACGGACATCCGGACCTCCCGCAGCAGCCCCGACACAGCCAGACGAACCGGACGCCGAACCGGATCATCCGGACCCCCAAAGCCTGGATCGTCCAGACCAACATCCGAACCATCCGGACAGTGCCTGCATGCATGACTTGGGCCGAGGTCCGTGTACCCGTTTCGTCCCCTCACTTACCCCTTCGCCCCTTGGGTTATAAATAGACCTCCTCCACCTCCTTTCTAGGGTTAGCAAAGTATTAGTGTGAGAGCTTTGCTCATCCACTTGGTTACCTTCTCCTCGGAGCTCACAACCTCTTCGGAGAAGATGCCCCAAGCGGATTCAAGACCTCCTCTCGGAGAAGACCCCCTCAAGACCTCCTCACGGAGAATAACCAGTTACCCTATGTATCATCCCTTGTTGATCGTGGATCGTTTATCTCTTTGTGTTTCGAGGATCTAGCACATGTGTAATCGAATCTTGTTGGTTTGAGTGATTCTCTTGAGTTTCCACTCGTGTTTTCCCCTTGTGTTCTTCATGTTCTTTGTGGAATCCACTCCAAACGTGAAAGATCGGGCCATTAGGGTTCTACCCTACATCAGTTTATCCCTCTACATCATGTCATCTTGCCTAATGTGTTACTCTGTTCTTATAAACTTAATACTCTAGATGCATGCTGGATAGCGGTCGATGTGTGGAGTAATAGTAGTAGATGGAGAATCGTTTCGGTCTACTTATCGCGGACGTGATGCCTATATACATGATCATGCCTAGATATTCTCATAACTATGCACTTTTCTATCAATTGCTCGACTGTAATTCGTTCACCCACCGTAAATTATGCTATCTTGAGGGAAGCCACTAGTGAAACCTATGGCCCCTAGGTCTATCTTTCATCATATTATCTTCCTATCAATTTACTATTCCTTCTGTCTTTTATTTTGCAATCTTGACTTTCCAATCTATATCATAAAAATACCAAAAATATTTATCTTATTATCTCTATTAGATCTCACTTTTGCAAGTGGCCGTGAAGGGATTGACAACCCCTTTATCGCGTTGGTTGCAAGGTTCTTATTTGTTTGTGTTGGTACGAGGCGACTTGTGCGTAACCTCCTACTAGATTGATACCTTGGTTCTCAAAACTGAGGGAAATACTTACGCTACTTTGCTGCATCACCCTTTCCTCTTCAAGGGAAAACCAACGCAGTGCTCAACAGGTAGCAACGGCGGCGGCAACCCACGATGCATCCAGAACTGGGACGACCGTTCCGATGAGTTGTGTTTGCCGGTGACTCTGTGTCCCCCATCTAGTCCTCCGGTAGTGTCACCATCCGTGCCTGCCCTTCGGTTTCTTCCTCCTTGCTGGAGAGTGGCGCCATCCTGATCCTGGGGAGGCGCCGAATCCCAGCTGGGTCCCCCATCGACCTCCTCGACCTCTTCCTAAAGGAGATGGACAAGGGCAAAGGCATCACGGGGCACTTATCTTTTTTCAATCTTAAACCTGTAGGCATTTGCCAAATTTTAGTTCAAATAATGTAATCTCTTGAGTCCATGTTTATGTTCTGTAAGATTTGTACTTGTATGATCAGCATATTAATGAAAAAGCATGTATATGTCCATGTAGAGGTGGAATACCTCTTTATTTTAAATAAGCGAGTTTTCCCTGGCAGGCTATCCTACCGGTACCCTTTTGATTTTGTTGCCGGAGAACTGAGCCTGCCGGGCAAAAAATAAAGGGACCAGCTCCCCGCCAACCTCTTTTCACCAAAGTCCACTACAACCATCCTGGTTGAAGCAACGTTCGAGCCAAGGTTGGGAGCACCTAAGTTTCAAAGAGCGGCGAGATTTTCTCATGCACAAGTTTTAGCTTACAGAGCACTTATGGACAAGAGGTAGAACTTATCTGTTTGGCTTGCGAGAGATCCAAGTGCTGGTCCATCTCCCCAACTCCTTGTAGAAGCCAAGTTCACGACAGGAACATACAGCTTCATGCAGATGGGGAATGATGCAAGATGCGACCTGATCTATATGCATATGCAATGCTCATGGAATGCTTATGCATGCATGGAACTCTGTCGGGGCCCCCCAGTGCTTCATTTATTTTTCTGTTGCTCAGGGTCTGCGCCTGGCTTTGTACAAGGGGTTACATGCAACTAAGGTAACGCCTGTACAAAATGGTGGCTGCCGGGCAGGGCCCGACAGCCGCGCCTTACGGGTAGAACATGCAGATATGCTTAATATTCCATGAGTTTTTGCAATTGAATGCCATCTCTGGTCTCCACACGGGCTGCGCCAAGTCTGGTGACTCCAACTACCCGGTAACGGCCTTCCCACTTTGGCGTCAACTTGTTTGTACCCTTGGCGGACTGAACGCGCCTAAGGACAAGGTCGCCTTCCTCAAAACACGGGGCATGAACCCTGCGATTGTGATAGCAATGCAGGGCTTGCTAATAGCATGCAGGACGCATAGCAGCCCGAAGACGGTTCTCCTCGAGTAGCACAGCGTCGACACGCCGGTGCTGATCTTGCACCACCTCATCGTAGGCAAGCACTCGAGGCGACCCGAAAATGAGTTCCGTGGGGATTACTGCTTCTACCCCATAGACTAGGGAGAAGGGAGTTTGCCCAGTAGCTCAATTTGGTGTCATTCTGAGGGACGAGAGAACTACCTACAGCTCATTGATCCACCGCCTGCCGTGCTTTGGCAACATATCAAAGGTTCTTGTCTTGAGTCCCCGCATCACTTCAGCGTGCACCCTCTCAGCTTGTCCATTGCTTCTGGGATGTGCGACAGAGGCAAATGAGATCTTGCTTGTGAGGGTACGAACATATTGCATGAAGGTGCGGCTCGTGACAAGGTGCCGTTGTCGGTAATAACCTCGCCGGGACTCCAAAACAGCACACCAATTCTTTCAAGAACTTGATAGCTGACTGAGTAGTCACCTTTCTCACGGCAGCTACTTCCGGCCACTTTGTAAACTTGTCTAAAGATACGAACAAGAATTCAAAGCCCCCGACAGCTCGGGGGAAAGGGCCGAGGATATCGAGCCCCCAGACCGAAAACGGCCATGACAAAGGGATTGTCTGAAGAGCTTATGCCGGCATGTGGATGTTCTTGGAATGAAACTGGCAGGCTTCACATTTGGTGACTAGCTCAACCGCATCTTGGAGGGCTGTGGGTCAATAGAATCCTTGCCGGAAAGCTTTCCCAACTAATGCCTTTGATCCAATGTGGGAGCCGCACATGCCTTTGTGTATCTCAGCCAACAGTTCCTTTCCTTCTTCCCGGTAGATGCACTTCAATTTCACACCATTGGGCCTCCTTCTGTACAGAGTGTCATCGAAAAATTGGTACATACTGGCCCTCCGGGCTACTCTTTCAGCTTCATCTTAGTCATCGGGAAGTTCTCTGGTTCGGAGGAAGTGGACTATGTGCCTTGCCCAAGTTGGAGCCTGGGGCTTGGCAACAAGGACTAGCGGCACCTCCTAAATTGCGGGGGCACATTCCTCGTCGTGGGGACCATGGGCCCGGCCAGAGGGTGCGGTCCAGCAAGTGGTGAGGAGTTGTTTCCGGCAGGGTCCCTACCAGGAGTGGAAGGCTCTACCGGGAGAGGCTTACTGAAGTCCATCTTCCTCCTCTTTCGGGCCATTGTTGCTGGGGATACGGAGGGCTGAGTGAGATGGAAAAAAAAAGTTCTTGGTTCCACAGGAAGCTTATGCGCAGCACACTTTGACAGATGATCAGCTATGTTGTTTTCTGCACGGGGTACGTGCTCTATTTGTAATCCGTCAAAGTGCTCCTCCAATCTTCTCACTTCCTCAATGTATGCCTCCATCAATGGACTTTGGTAATCCTTGTTGACTTGTCTCACCACGGGCTGTGAATCTCCTCGAATGATCAACTTCTTGATTCCCAATTCTGCGGATTTCCTGAGCCCGGCAAGGAGCCCTTCATATTCTGCTGTATTGTTGGTCGCCTCTTCTCGGGCAAAATGCATCTGGACGACGTACTTCAAGTGCTCCCCGGAGGGGGCAATGAGAAGCACGCCAGCCCCTGCACCTTGTAGGGAAAAGACACCATCAAAATACATGATACATTCTTGGGGTGCTTCCTTGCCGGGGATGACTGTTTCTGGTATTTCCTCATCACGGGTTGGCGTCCATTCTGCAATAAACTCTGCCAATGCCCTGCCCTGGATTGTTGATGTGGTCTCAAACTTCAGGCCAAAACTGGATAACTCCAAAGCCTAGTCGACTATTCTACCGGTAGCCTCAGGGTTTCCGAGTATCCTTTGCAATGGGAAACGAGTGACAACTGTGATCTCGTGGGCTTGGAAGTAGTGGCGCAGTTTCCTTGAGGCCATGATGAGACCAAAGATCAATTTTTGTATTGCCAGAGTACTTCGATCGAGCTCCTTGTAGCAAGGAACTGATGAAGTACATTGGGCGCTGCATCACTTTCTTCCTCGCCATGTCCTCGGGGTTGCCCTCACTGTCGTGCTCATTTCTTAAACCTGGTCCTTATCTGGGTCTGTCGGGCCTTGCTCACTTTCTGCTTCGTCCACTTCCCGCTATGCCACCAAAGCTGCATTAACCACTTGATTGGTCGTCGCCAAGTATAACAGCAATGGTTCTTGTGGTTTGGGAGCAACCAAGGTGGGCAAGAGGACAAGTAGGCCTTGAACTCTTGCAAAGCCGCATCTGCTTCTGGGGCCCACTTCATAGGTCCTGCCTTCCTTCAGGATTTTGAAGAACGACAGGGCGCGCTCGGTAGACATGGAAACGAATTTGCTTAGTGCGGCAACACACCCTGTCAGACGCCTCACATACTTGACTGTCCTTGGCGCCTGGATCCGCTCGATAGCGTTGATCTTGTCGGGGTTGGCTTCGGTCCCCTGATGGGATACAAAGAACCCAAGTAGCTTGCCGGAGGGAATGCCAATCACGCACTTCTCCGGGTTGAGCTTCAAGTTGATCTTGCGCAGATTGGAAAACGTCTCCTCCAAGTCCTAGATGAGGGTTGCTTTGTCCTTGGTCTTGACCAATATCATCCATATACGCCTCAATGTGTCGGTGTAGCTATGGATCCAAACCAATCTGGACTACCCTTGCAAAAGTAGATCAAACACACTTTAATCCAAATGGCATACGGATAAAACAGTATATAACACATGGGGTGATGAACGAGGTCTTCTCTTCGTCTTCTTTGGACATGAAGGTTTGATGATATCCGGAGTATGCATCCAGAAAGGAGAGAAAATGGCAACCTGAAGTGGAGTCCACAATCCGATCGATGCGCGGCAAGGGAAATGGGTCCTCCGGGCAAGCCTTGTTGAGATATGTGAAATCTATGCAAAGCCTCCACTTCCCGTTAGTCTTGCAAACAACCATTGGGTTTGCTAACCATGTTGGATGTAGGACTCCTCTGACCAAACCAGCTGCCTCAAGCTTCTTAATCTCCTTTATAATAAACTGTTGCCTCTCCAAGGCCTGCTTTCGGACTTTCTGCTTGACAGGTCGGGCGTGTCGGCAGACAGCTAGGTGGTGCTCGATTATCTCCCTGGGAACACTGGGGATATCAGATGGTTGCCTGGAAAACACATCAATATTCGCCCGCAGGAAGGCAAAGTGCGCACTTTCCTATTTGTCATCAAGGGTGGTGCTGATAGTGAAGGTACCATCAACGCCAGCCAGCCCTGCCGGGACATTCTTCACTTGTGGCATAGTAACCTTGGACCTCTTGCTATTGGAGCTCTCCGGCAAGTCATCAATAGGCACAGCACACACCGAAGAGGTACACTTCCTGGATTCCTTGCCAGCATCCCTGCTATCCTTCTTCCTTCCTTTGTTCTCCTTGGCAGGAATTAATGCTGCCGCTGCCTCTGCCGCGACCGCGTCCCGGTACATCTTATCCACACAAATGATTGCGTCCTTCTCGTCTGATGGGATGGAAATGACTCCTACCGGCCCAGGCGTCTTCAAGGTGTTATAGGAATAGTGGGTGTCGGATGTGGGGTTCCGGCAAACCCTTAAGGTTTGAACACTGGGGTGCGCGCGAAGTCTTTCCCTCCTACCGATCTACGCCCTTGCTCGCTAAGATCTCGCGGACGAACTCGACGAACTAGCAACACAGAAAGACACGAGGTTTATACTGGTTCGGGCCACCGTCGTGGTGTAATACCCTACTCCAGTGTGGTGGTGGTGGATTGCCTCTTGGGATGATGCTGAACAGTACAAGGGAAGAACAACCTCCTGAGGTTGAGGTGTTCTTGTGGGTAGGCTCTCGATCAGGTTCGATCAAGCTAAGATGATATATCCCCCTACTATGGTGTCTAGCTCCACTTATACCCTGGTCCTCTTCCCAAATATCGAGCGGGAAGGGAGCCAACAACGACGGGCAAATTTGAAGGGGGACAGCTAGTACAAGCTATGATGACAAAAGTGGTCTTCGCCTGTGAAAAGCTCTGGGGTGACACCGTCTAGGGCTCCATGATGACCTCGCCTTGCCGTCCTCCTGGTCTTGGTCTCGTTGCACCAATATGGCAACCTTTGCCTGATGCCTCGGTACTCTTCGCCTGCGCTGGCCTCCTTAGCACCAAAGAGGAAATAAGGACACTGCGCGCGCTGGTGCCTGCCTGGTGCCGTTCGTCATGGCTCACATCACGAGAGCCTCGTGAGGTTTGCCCCGCCTTGATATCTCCGCTCCTCATGAGCCTGTCTGGCTAGGCCACTCCATAGGAGGTCTTGCGTCGTCCGCCTCGCGAGGCTTGGACCCTCGCGAGGATCTTGGATGCCTTGTTGATGAAGATGGGCGTCTGACTCTTTGCTTAACGTTGTGGGCGCGAGCGAGCAAGTCTGGGGACCCCCATTCTCAGAATGCCGACAGTAGCCCCCGGGCCCAAGGTGCACTCGGGCTTGGTTTCGCGGCGAAGCCAAGGGTCAAGTTCGTAGCACCACGGGCCCCAAAAGCCTGCGGCCTCGATTGACGCGTGGCGGTTGATTGGACGTGGGCGTCTCTGCTTCCCCGTGCTGCCTTGGCAACTACACGACTTGACAAGTCCCTGCGACATGCAAGAAAAACCATCATTACCTGCGACCATGGGAGACGCCGGTTGGCCTTCTCTTGCTATAAATGGGGAGGGGGCGGAGCCCCCGTCGCCCATCTCTTCCTTGCTTGCTTGCTTCTCTGCTCCATTGCTTGCAGTGCCGCCGATGGCGCCACGAAGGAAGTTCTTTGCGGCCGAGAAGGGAAAGGCCCCTCGCGAGGGCCCTGGTTCCCCGGCGCCCAAGCACGGCCGCGGCCGTCCACGCAAGCACACCGTGACTCCGGCCGTGGCCCACCGTCGAGGTGGCACCGCGGCACGCGGAGGGGATCGTCCCGTCCATGGTGGTCCAACTGATGAGGGGAGGCGCGCGATGGTGGTGCGGCCTCCCCGCCCGCGCTTCCATTCGGCGGAGGTGTCGCCGGAGTTCGTCCTCTGGTCGGAGAACCCGACCGGCAACTGGCTCCAACTTCCACGCTTCTTCGTCGGCGAACTGCCGGCCTCTGGTCCGGGCGGACTCTGGCTGCAGGCGGATGGCTGCTGCAGCAAGGCCTCTTGGGTTGCGGTCGAGACTTCCGCCGCGGGCAACATAGCCCTGGCCCGCGGCTGGCAGACATTCGCCCGCGCGCGCGGCCTGGGCAGGCGGTGCACCCTCCACTTCAGGTACGATGGTGGATCGACCCTCTATGTGAGGGTGTTTGGGGAAGATGGTCGCCGCACTGGATGCTGCCCCGAGGCGAACGACATTGAGGAGGTGCTCGGCCTTGGTGATGGTCGCGACGAGGATGAGGGCGAGCCTGCCCTCGGCGGCGACCGCATCTCTTCTAGCTACGGTGGCTCTTCCTCTGGTGACAGCTCCAGCAGTGGTGGCTACGACCAGCCGCCGCGCCCGCTTCGAAGGAGGCAGCGCATCATCTCGTTGCCGCGCCTCCGTGAAGCGCGAGGAGGGGTCTGGCTAGGCTCGGGGCGTCGCGCGAGGAGGGGTCTGGCTAGGCTCGGGGCGTCGCTAAGGGCTTGCCTCCGTGGATTGCTGCGACCCTGCTTTGTTTAGTTTTTTCCTTCTTTCCTGCATCAGAAAACGAAACCAGTATGGGCCCAGAGGGGTGTGTATCGAACTGTGGTTCTTTGGTTAATGCACTGTGCGTGTTATTCCCATGTTTTGTTGTTATTTTTCGCAAAGATAACTAAACCTGGCGCGTTTGGGACGCCCTTTCCCTCGCGAGGTGTATGTGTTTGCTCAGAAACTGCAAAAAATTCGTTAGGGGGTGCGCTAGAGGATTTGCCGTCCACCCAAGCTTTGACTTGGCACTTTGTATCGCGGTACCCGAGGGGCACGGATTAGGAGAGATGTGCCACCTTCCAGGCTGGAACGAGGGTGGCTCGTGAGAAGGCAAAGAGAAGAAAAATCCTCGCGAGGGCACATGCCTAGCCCCCTCGCGAGGTATGCGAGAGAGAGAACATGAGCAAACCAGAGCCAAAAAATGCGGTAAAAGGCTAGGGAACCAAATCAGCAATGAACACCAATAGCAACTTCGATTAAGGAAAAGCGAGCCAACTACGGAAAGCAAATGAAAAGCCGCGTCCGGCACCTTATCTAGTCTTCAAGTCTTCTCACCAGCGCGGAGCTAAGTGTTGTCCACTAGGCGTGGGAGGGAGCCCCAGGGCCTGAGGCCGGCGCTCCTGAGACTCCGGGGCGTGTACAGCCCCACTCATTATTACGTGAGAGTGTCACGGGCGGTGATTCTTCACAGGCACCGGGCCTTCTTCATAGGCTCTGGGCCTTTCTTCTCAGGCTCTGGGCCTTGCTTCTTAGGCTCTGGCCTTGCTTCTCAGGCTCTGGGCCTTGCTTCATGGATATAACTTCCGGAGGTGCTGGATGTTCCAGGCGTTCTGGATGGGTATCACGTCCTGCGTCTCGAGCGTCTTTGCACCCGGCACAGAGACATGGAAGACCTTGAACGGGCCCCTCCCACAGGGGCGAAAGCTTGTGCAGCCCTTTTCTGGAGAGGACCCGCCTCAGGACGAGGTCGTCCACCTCGAGCGTCCTGGAGCGGATGTTGCGGCAGTGGTACCGCCGCAGCGCTTGTTGGTACCTTGCCGCCCTCAACGCGGCTTTGCATCGGCGTTCCTCCCCCAGCACGAGATCCATCCCCCGCATGGCGTCCTTCTGCGTTTCGTCAACACTGTGACCATGAGCGATGCTTGACCTCGTGAGGGAGGACTGCTTTGGCTCCGTAGACGAGAAGAACAGAGTCTCGCCCGTTGGCTTGGTAGCGGTGGTACGGATGGACCATAGCACGGACTGGAGCTCATCGTGCCAGCCCCTGCCGCAGGCCTCCAGCTCCTTCTTGAAGGTCCTGGTCTTGAGGCCCCTCAGGTCCTCTGCGTTGGCGCGCTCAGCCTGACCATTGCTCCTGGGGTGGGCCACCGAAGTGTAGCAGATCTACGTCCCAAGGTTAGCACAGTAGGTTTTGAAGAGGTTGCTAGTAAACTGTGAACCATTATCTGTGATGATGCGGTTGGGGACCCCAAAGCGGCTCACGAGGCCCTTGATGAACTTGACAGCAGAGCCAGCTGGAATGGTGTGGACGGCTTCCACTTTTGCCCACTTGGTGAACTTTTCTATGGTGACGTAGAGATAGCGGTAGCCCCCTAGCGCCCGGGGGAATGGGCCTAGGATGTCCAGCCCCCAGACCGCAAATGGCCATGTGAGGGGGATGGTTTGGAGGCCTTGAGCAGGCTGATGGATTTGCTTGGCGTGAAATTGGTAAGCTTCGCGGGACTTCACCAGCTCGGCTCCATCATTGAGCGTTGTAGGCCAATAAAATCCACAGCGGAACACCTTGCCGATGAGGGTCCGTGACAACAAGTGCTGCCTGCAGTCCCCGCCGTGTATATCAATCAGCAACTCCCTTCCTTGATCGCTGGAGACGCATCGCAGCGTGACATCATTCGGTCGTTTCCTGTACAACTCGCCTCTTGGATACAGTATGCCGTGGCTTGCCGGGCCACACACTCTGCGTCCTCTTCCTTCTCCGGCAGCGTCCCGTGCATCAGGTATTCTTTGAATTCCTTGGTCCAGCACTCCTCCTGGGGCTCGAGCGCCAAGAGCAGCCAAGCTCCTAAGGTTGGGCCACAGGCTGGGGCTCCCGTGGCCGGGGGCTGTGGGAGCTCCTCCCGAGGCTGAGTCGTGCTTGAAATAGGTCGTGTAGCTGATGGCTTGAAGAGCCGCTCTTCGAAGACGCCGGGCTCCTGCGGTTGCCGCTTGGATGCTCTCCTGGCGATGTCGTCGGCTTCCTTGTTGGTGCCCCGGGCACGCGGCTGCAACTCGAGGCCGAGAACTGCTTTTCCATCTGGCACACCTCCGCGAGGTAGGCCTCCATGTGCTCGTCCTTCGGCTCGTACACCTTGTTGGAGAAGTTGACGAGGAGCTGCGAGTCGCCTTTGACGGTGAGGCGCTTCACCCCCAGAGCTGCCGCAGCCTTCAGGCCAGCTATGAGGCCTTCGTATTCTGCGATGTTGTTGGAGACCTTCTCACCGTGCTGGAAGCAGAGTTGCGTGGCGTAGTAGAGCTTGTCGTGAGTGGGCGAGATGAGCACTGCTCCAGCCCAGCATACTGGTGTCTTGAAAGGCGCCATCGAAATACATGACCCAGCCGTCTGGTGCCTCGCTTCCTGGGGAGGTGGACCGGTCTTCTCCTTCCTCAAGAGCCGGGGCATCTGTCCATTCTGCCACAAAATCGGTGAGCGCGGCTCCCTTGATGACCCTGGTAGTGCTGAACTCCAACTGGAATGCTTGCAGCTTGATGTTCCATTCAACGACCCTTCCCGCTGAGTTAGGGCTCCTGAGTACCCTCTCCAATGGGTAAGCTGAGACGACCTTGATGGGGTGGCCCTGGAAGTAGTGCCGCAGCTTGCACGAGGCCACCAAGAGTGCGAGCAGGAGCTTTTGCGGCATGGGGTAGCGCACCCTCACGTCCCGCAACATGACGCTGACGAAGTACACAGGGTGCTCGACGAGGGCTGGCGCACTGTCGAGGCTCGGGTTGTGCAGAGATTGTGGCATATCCTGATGTGGTGGGTTTCCTAAGACCTGACCATCCTTGGGAGCTTCTGCGATGTTGCCCTGCTGAGCTTGGTCTTCCGCTGCTGATGGCTTTGCTGCGCCTTCCTGACCCTGCGCTGCATCAGCTCTGGCTCTGTGCGGTACACCCTTGTCCTGGCGTTTCTCCCGAACCGCCACCAGCGCCGTGCTGGCGGAGTATGCTGTGGCGGCAAGGTAGAGCACCAGGGGCTAGAGAGGCCACGGCTCCACCATCACCGGGGGGCTGGTGAGGTATTTCTTGAGGTCTTGGAAGGCCCGGTCGGCCTCCGGGGTCCACTCGAACGAGCCCTTCTTCTTCATGAGCTTAAAGAAGGGTAAGGCGCACTTGCCTAGCTTGCAGATGAATCGCCCTAATGCGGTCACCCGCCCTGCTAGCTTATGCATCTCCTTGAGGGTCTGTGGCGGGCTCATGTCTTCGATGGCCTTGATCTTCTCCGGGTTCGCCTCGATCCCTCTGTGGGATACGAGGGACCCTAGTAGCTTGCCGGAAGTGACTTTGAGGGAGTCCTGGATTAGGGGGTGTCCGGATGGCCGGACTCCTGGACTATGAAGATACAAGATTGAACACTTCGTCCCGTGGATGGATGGGACTTTCCTTGGCGTGGAAGGCAAGCTTGGCAATACGGATATGTAGATCTCCTCCCATTGTAACCGACTCTGTGTAACCCTAGCCCTCTCCGGTGTCTATATAAACCGGAGGGTTTCAAATCCGTGGATCTAACAACATTCATACCATAGGCTAGCTTCTAGGGTTTAGCCTCTCGATCTCGTGGTAGATCTACTCTTGTACTACCCATATCATCAATATTAATCAAGCGGGAGTAGGGTTTTACCTCCATTGAGAGGGCCGAACACAGGTAAAAACATCGTGTCCCTTGTCTCCTATTACCATCCGCCTAGATGCACAGTTCGGGACCCCCTACCCGAGATCCGCCGGTTTTGACACCGACATTGGTGCTTTCATTGAGAGTTCCTCTGTGTCGTCATCTTTAGGCCCGATGGCTCCTCCGATCATCAACAACGATGCGGTCCAGGGTGAGACTTTTCTCCCCGGACAGATCTTCGTGTTCGGCGACTTTGCACTGCGGGCTAATTCACTTGGCCATCTGGAGCAGATCGAAAGCTACGCCCCTGGCCATCAGGTCAGATTTGGAAGTTTAAACTACACGACCAACGTCCGCGGAGACTTGATCTTCGACGGGTTCGAGCCACAGCCAAGCGCGCCCACTGTCACGATGGGCATGATCTAGCTCTGCCGCCGAACAGTGCCTTGGAGGCCGCAGCAGTGTCCGCTCCGACCCTTAGCTCGGGGCCGAGTGCGCCAATCAAGGACGGGTGGCTGGACACCGCCTCGGGGGCTGCAATCTCTACGGTGATCGAGCCGAACACCATACCTGTCCTTTGCAAAGCTCGTGACTCCAAGGTGCCGGACTCCTTTCCAGACTACGAACCTTCCGCTACCGCTAATCGAATCGATCAAGCGCCGATAATGGAGTTCACCGCGCGAACATCTTTCAGCACTCTCCTTTCGGCGACATTCTGAATTCACTAAAGTCTCTCTCTTTATCGGAGAGCCACTGGCGGACTATGGTCGACAAGGTTGGGATGCGGACGACGAAGAAATTCAAAGCCCACCCACCACCCACTTCGTTGCCACGCCGATGATTTAAACGACATGCTCGACTTTGACTCAAGACATCGACGGTATGGACGATTTATGCAGGAGACGACCAAGAACCAGCGCCTACAGGGCATTGGAAGGCCACCTCGTCATATGACATATACATGGTGGACATCCCAAAAGAAGGGAATGGCGATGGAACAACGGAGGATGACCCCTCCAAGAAGCAGCCTAAGCGTCGGCGTTATCGGCGCCGCTCTAAATCCCGCCACAGCAAAAACGGCATTCCGGCACCGGAGACAATAACACTGCAGACAGTGCCGAAGACAACCCCCTCCAGCAGGATTCAGCACAGGAGGATGGAGAAGCCAGCCCTCATGAGAGAGCGGCAGACAGAGAGGTAGAGGACGATAATTACATGCCTCCCTCCGAAGACGAGGCAAGCCTCGACGACGACGAATTTGTCGTGCCTGAGGATCCCGTCGAACAAGAGCGTTTCAAACGCAGGCTTAGGGCCACGACGAGCAGCCTCAAGAAAAAACAGCAACAGCTTAGAGCTGACCAAGACTTGCTAGCCGACAGATGGACAGATGTCCTTGCGGCCGAAGAGTACGAACTCGAAAGCCCCTCCAAAAGCTATCCAAAACGCAGGATGCTACCTCGATTAGAGGAGGAAGCACAAAGACCTACATCACCAGCGCATGATGTGGCTGACCGGCCACCTCGTGGCCGCAACAGAGAGGCCTCTCGGCCCTCTACTCAAGCCGCACCCCGGCGTCGCTCAAAGAATACCAAGGCATGGGGAAATGCGCCAGACCTACAAGATATATTGGAAGACAGGGCAAGGCAAACAAGATCGATCTACGGATCGCGTGGGCGCCCCACGACACGTGACGATAACCGTCATGCCGGATATGGTAAATTCGGCGGGCGAACCACGATGAGACAAAGCTCACTCGAGCTACGTGCGTGATATAGCCCAATACAGAGGCGCCAAGACACCAACTATTCTTCAAAGATGAAGTAATGGATAATCAAATCCCCGAGGGTTTCAAACCCGTAAACATCGAATCATACGATGGCACAACAGACCCTGCGGTATGGATCGAGCACTACCTCCTTCATATCCACATGGCCCGCGGTGATGATCTACACGCCATCAAATACCTCCCACTAAAGCTTAAAGGACCAGCTCGACATTGGCTTAACAGCTTGCCAGCAGAATCAATTGGTTGTTGGGAGGACCTAGAAGCCGCATTCCTTGACAACTTCCAGGGCACCTATGTGCGACCACCATACGCTGATGACCTAAGCCACATAATTCAGCAGCTAGAGGAATCGGCCAGACAATTTTGGACACCGTTCCTAACCAAGAAAAATCAAATAGTCGACTGTCCGGACGCAGAGGCCCTTGTAGCCTTCAAGCATAACATCCGCGACGAGTGGCTTGCCCGACACCTAGGACAGGAAAAGCTGAAATCCATGGCAGCCCTCACAACAGTCATGACCCGCTTTTGCGTGGGAGAAGACATCTGGCTAGCTCGTAGTAATAACATGACCAAGAGCCCTGGTAATTCGGATATCAAGGACAACATTGGCAGGTCGCGTCGCAACAAGCAAAAGCGGCGCGTGCCGGCGACAATGCTGAGGATATCTGGCGATTAATGCCGGATTCGAGAGGCTCTAAACCCGGTCAGCGAAAAATCCATTCAAAAGAAATACTTCGCCCGGCCCAATTTGGACCGAATACTCGATCGCTTCGTGCGGATACGGCACCCCGAAAAACCAGCCAACCACACCAACAGGGATTGTTGGGTGCTCAAGCAGTTAGACAAGTTAAACGCCGAAAACAATGACAAGGGGCTGCATAGCGATGACGAGGAGGAGCCCCGGCCGCCGAACAATGGGGGATGAAGGTTTCCCCACAAGTGCGGACGGTGAACATGATATACGCAACCCACATCCCCAAAAGGGAACGGAAGCGTGCACTCAGGGACGTATATGCGTTGGAGTCGGTCGCCCCAAAATTCAACCCATGGTCCTCCTGCCCGATCACTTTCGATCGAAGGGACCACCCCACTAGCATCCGCCATGGCAGATTCGCCGCATTGGTTCTAGACCCAATCATTGACGGATTTCACCTCACTAAAGTTCAATGCGGTGCCGCACTACGCATACCTCAAGCTCAAGATGCCGGGCCCTCGAGGAGTCATTACGGTCAATGGAAACACCGAATGCTCTCTCCGAACGGAGGAGCATACGGCGGCCCTCGCGGCGTAAGTACAAAGCAGCCTCTCAAGGCAATTCTCCAGTCCGGCCATTAAACGTCCGGACACCGTCAAGCGCGCCCGGAGTAACCTACAACAAGATCGCCTGGCATGTTCCGAGCACACGTAGCAATGCGGCCCCAATCCCAGCCCTCGTGAAATTGCGAAACCAGTACTACGCGTACATAACTACGCTCTGGAAATACCATGGGCATAGGGGGAGGGGCACGACCACGGCATGCCCAAAATGCGGCTCAACCGCACCAAGGGCTCCCGATTTTGTCATTCTTTTTTATTACTTTTAGGACTCCACTTTACGGAAGGCCTGTCCGGCAGTACAATCGCCGAACACACAATGCAACAGCCAGAGGAGCAGAAAGCTACGTCGAGTGTCCAGGTGGTATCTATAACGAGCAGTATACTTGTTTCACATATCATCCCGCAGCTCGCCCCTGGAGGGGGACATGTTAAATCGTCCCATCTCTTGCTTATCGCACTATTTGTATCGTCCTTCTTTTACCGCAGATTTTTCGAATAAACAATACATAGCCTTTGTCTATTATTACATTCCTTTTTAAAAAAATATGTTCAGTTATGACATTATGCAACCGTACACTTTGGTACGGCCAATACACCAGGGGATTGCGTACCCCAGAATATGGTGTGAGAAGTCCGAACACTCTCATGAGTGCGGCACCCCGAACTTATAGCATTATATGCATCGGCTCCAAATCATGTCTTGGGTCAATAGTTGGGTTTGCCCGGCTCCCATGTTTTGGTGCCTTACGTTCCGTTATATCGGCTAAGGTAGCACTGGGAGAACCACTTCGATTGTGCCCCGGTTGAGCTGGGCTAAGCACCTCAGTGGAGAAAGCTAAAACTGACTGTCATGATAGGGCGAGAGTTGGTCGCTATTCGAGAGGTTTTCGAGTCCCTAAAGACTTATGCCACTTAGAGCAAGGAGTCAGCTTTGTCCGGCCTAGGCGTGGATAGCGCCCCGAACTCGGTCTTCCGAATACTAGGGGCTTCGCCGAAATTTAAAATTATAGAATTCTATGGCTAAGTGAGAGTGTTCAAGCATTATAGTTTGATTGCCTTGTTCGTTGTGTTGAGCGCCTCCCTCGAAGGACCCAATAATAGGAAAAAGAGCGCTCAAGTTTATCCCGAACACCCCAGCACTCGCGGCATGGGGACAGAAGCCGACGACTCACCATCTCTCAATTTTGATAAATGGCCGCACAGAAGGTAATATTTTAAATTCAAAAGCGTTGCTTAGCGCATATGAACAAGTTTTCAGCGTACAGGATTACAAATGCGAGTTTACTCAAAAATTACATCTTTGGAGCACTCATCCGCTATACGGCGGGCACCCTTCAGGACGCCCTTATAATACATCTCGGGCTTGCGATGCTCCTTGCCCGGCGGTGGTCCGTCCGTCACAAGCTTCTCAGCGTCGATCTTGCCCCAATGCACTTTAGCACGGGCAAGGGCCCTACGGGCACCTTCGATGCATACGGAGCGCTTGATGACTTCAAGCCTTGGACATGCATCCACTAGCTGCTTTACCAGCCCGAAGTAGCTCCCAGGCATGGCTTCCCCAGGCCACAGCCGGACTAAGAGACCTTTCATGGCCTGTTCAGCCACCTTATGGAGCTCGACCAGCTGCTTCAGCTGGTCGCTCAAGGGCACCGGGTGTCCGGCCTCAAAGATATCTTGAGACCAGAACACCTTCTCCGTCGAGCTTCCCTCCTCGGCTCGGTAGAATGCGGCAGCGTCGGACACACTCCGGGGAAGATCTGCGAATGCTCCTGGAGAGCTCCGGACTCGGGTAAGTAACAAGTAACTCACTTTCGCGTGCTTGCTTTGCATAAAGAATGCCTTACCCGCCGCTATCTTCTTCATCGCCTCAATTTCCTTGAGGGCTTTTTGGGCTTCGGCTTTGGCAGATTTGGCGCTCTCAAGCACCGAGGCAAGCTTGGACTCTCGAGTCTTTGAGTCACGCTCCAAACTCTCGTGTTTTTCAACGAGAGCCTGGAGCTCTTGCTGCACCGCCGCCACCCGTGCCTCCTGCTTCTCTCGCTCGGTACGCTCCACGGCCGCATTGTTTTCGGCCTTGGACAACGCTTCCTTCAGGGTCGCCCCCTCGTTCGTGGCTCCTGCATACCCACGTTGATCCTATCATTTTTTGCAACCACATCTTTTTTTTATATACTTACATAAGGTATTACTTACCTTCCTTGTCCTCGAGCTGCTTCTTGGCAAGGCCGAGCTCGTCCTTGGACCGCTCGAGGTTCTGCTTCAATGCATTAACCTCCGCATGGTCGGCAGAGGTCAAGCAGACAGCCTGCATTCCCATATTGACATACTTATGTTAGACTCCTGCGTATATCTTTTTGATCCTCAGTTCGGCTTTTCTTTCCGAACACCAAACTGAGCATCAGGGGCTACTGTCTATGCGGTAATATTTTTACATATCTTGGCAGACTGAACCTTCTGGATCACCGCACTCATAATAGTGCGGTGCTCCTCATCGATGGAGGCGCCGTTAAGCACCTCCAGCAGATTATCCGGTGCCTCCGGTTGGACGGAGGTCACCGGTGTCGTAGGCTGTAACTTCTTAGTAGGGGGCCGCCTGCCGGATGCCGGAACCGTTGAAGGTTCCGGTGCGGTGTCCGTCCTAGGGCCGGACTTAGAGCCCTTTGGGATTTTGTCCCCTTTTCGCCTGGAGTCCGGGAGGTCGCCTTGCGGCGCCTCCAGGACGACCTCCTCCTGGCTTGGCCCCTTTTGGGACGCCACCTTGCTATGTCTCCAGCTTGCGTTGGTTTTCCCCGAAGAGGAGAGGATGATGTAGCACAGTAGCGTAAGTATTTCCCTCAGTTTTTGAGAACCAAGGTATCAATCCAGTAGGAGGCCACGCGCAAGTCCCTCGTACCTGCGCAAAACGATAGCTACTCGCAACCAACGTGATTAGGGGTTGTCAATCCCTTCACGGTCACTTACGAGAGTGAGATCTGATAGAGATAATATTTTTGGTATTTTTGGTATAAAGATGCAAAGTGAAAAGTAAAAGCAAAGCAAGTAAATAAAGTGGTGGAGATTGATATGATGAGAATAGACCCGGGGGCCATAGGCGTCACTAGTGGCTTCTCTCAAGAGCATAGATATTCTACGGTGGGTGAACAAATTACTATTGAGCAATTGACAGAATTGATCATAGTTATGAGTATATCTAGGCAATGATCATGTATATAGGCATCACGTCCAAAACAAGTAGATCGAAACGATTCTGCATCTACTACTATTACTCCACTCATCGACCGCTATCCTGCATGCATCTAGAGTATTAAGTTAAAAAGCAGTAACGCCTTAAGCAAGATGACATGATGTAGAGGGATAAATTCATGCAATATGATAAATACCCCATCTTGTTATCCTCGATGGCAACAATACAATACGTGCCTTGCATCCCTTTCTGTCATTGGGTAAGGACACCGCAAGATTGAACCCAAAGCTAAGCACTTCTCCCATTCCAAGAACTACCAATCTAGTTGGCCAAACCAAACGGATAATTCGAAGAGACTTGCAAAGATAACTCAATCATACATAAAAGAATTCACGGAAGAATCAAATATTTTCCATAGATAAGCTGGATCATAAACCCACAATTCATCGGTCTCAACAAACACACCGCAAAAAGAAGATTACATCGAATAGATCTCCACAAGATAGGGGGAGAACATTGTATTGAGATCCAAAAAAGAGAGAAGAAACCATCCAGCTACTTGCTATCGACCCGAAGGTCTGAAGTAAACTACTCACACTTCATCGGAGGGGCTATGGTGTTGATGTAGAAGCCCTCCATGGTGGGATCTCGTGGATACAGGAACGTACGGCGGTGGAATTAGGTTTTTGGCTCCTCCCCTGATCTGTTGGGGGTACATAGGTATATATAGGAGGAAGGAGTACGTCGGTGGAGCGTCAGGGGACCCATGAGGCAGTGGGGCGCGCCCTCCACCCTCGTGACCGCCTCTGGCACTTCTTGGAGTAGGGTCCAAGTCTCCTGGATCACGTTCGGTGAGAAGATCACGTTCCCGAAGGTTTCATTCCGTTTGGACTCCGTTTGATATTTCGTTTCTTCGAAATACTGAAATAGGCAAAAAAACAGACATTCTGGGCTGGGCCTCCGGTTAATAGGTTAGTCCCAAAAGTAATATAAAAGTGGAAAATAAAGCCCATTATAGTCCAAAACAATAGATAAAGTAGCATGGAGCAATCAAAAATTATAGATACGTTGGAGACCCAAAAAATTCTACCAAAATTAGACGACCTGGAAAATTTGTTTATTGATCAGCAACAATTGGAATCAGTATTTTATCATGTTCTGGTGATTTTTAACAATTCGGGCACTGAGCACAAAGATTCTGGAAATTACAACAAGATCAAATAACTATCATCCAAGAAGATCCAATAGGTTCAACTTGGCACAAACACTAATTAAAAGATGAAACCACATCTAAACAGAGGCTAGATGGATTATTTATTCCTAAACAGAAGAAAAAACAAAAAACTAAAAATAAAATTGGGTTGCCTCCCAACAAGCTCTATCGTTTAACGCCGCTAGCTAGGCATAAAAGCAAGGATAGATCTAGGTATTGCCATCTTTAATTTTTAGTTTTTTAGCGGAGTCGTGCTCGAATCCAGGGGGTTCTTTACGCTTCCCTTCATACTCGGAAATTTTTAGATCTAAAGAATCCAACCGCTTATCACAAAGAGTAATCAACATATTCATGTGGTGAAGATTTCCGCTAACACTTTTAAGAGGCTCAAGAGACTTTTGTAATTTTTTTTTACTTCGCAAATCTTCTCAAACACTTGGGTTTCTTCCTGGGTAGGATGAGATCCTCCCTTTTGGGGTAGTGTTCCCACTATTCCCTCTATAATTTCATCTTGCGATCTTGGGATCAATATCAAAAAAATAACCATTGCCAATTCAATCCAAGAGTTGACTATCCTACATATATAACCCAACATAAAAAATTCAAAGAAGAATACTAAAGATCACCTCTAGGGTCCACTTACGATAAGATTCCATCATCCTATGCCAAGCATCTTTTAAATTTTCTCCTTGCCGTTGCTTGAAGTGAAGAACTTCAAACTCGGGGGACATGGGAGCGGATAAGGAATTCGACATAGCGACAAGCAAGCAAACTAACACACGAGCAAACAAAAGGCAAAGGGAAAAAGGAGGAGGATATTGGGAAAGAGAGGGCAAATAAAACGGCAAGGGTGAAGTGGGGCAGAGGAAAACAAGAGGCAAATGGCAAATAATGTAATGCGAGAGATAGGGATTGTGATGGGTACTTGGTATATTGACTTTTGCATAGACCTCCCTGGCAACGGCGCCAGAAATCCTTCTTGCTACGTCTCGAGCTTGCGTTGGTTGTCCCCGAAGAGGAGAGGATGATGCAGCACAATAGCGTAAGTATTTCCCTCAGTTTTTGAGAACCAAGGTATCAATCCAGTAGGAGGCCACGCGCAAGTCCCTCGTACCTGCGCAAAACGATAGCTACTCACAACCAACGCGATTAGGGGTTGTCAATCCCTTCACGGTCACTTATGAGAGTGAGATCTGATAGAGATAATATTTTTGGTATTTTTGGTATAAAGATGCAAAGTGAAAAGTAAAAACAAAGCAAGTAAATAAAGTGATGGATATTGATATGATGAGAATAGGCCCGGGGGCCATAGGTTTCACTAGTGGCTTCTCTCAAGAGCATAGATATTCTACGGTGGGTGAACAAATTACTGTTGAGCAATTGTGAAATTGAGCATAGTTATGAGTATATCTAGGCAATGATCATGTATATAGGCATCACGTCCAAAACAAGTAGATCGAAGCGATTACGCATCTACTACTATTACTCCACTCATCGACCGCTATCCGGCATGCATCTAGAGTATTACGTTAAAAAGCGAGTAGCATGTAAGCAAGATGACATGATGTAGAGGGATAAATTAGATGCAATATGATAAATACCCCATCTTGTTATCCTCGATGGCAACAATACAATACGTGCCTTGCAACCCTTTACATCCTTTGGGTAAGGACACCACAAGATTGAACCCAAAGCTAAGCACTTCTCCCATTGCAAGAACTACCAATCTAGTTGGCCAAACCAAACGGATAATTCGAAGAGAGTTGCAAAGATAACTCAATCATACATAAAATAATTCAGGGAAGAATCAAATTTTTTCCATAGATAAGCTGGATCATAAACCCACAATTCAACGGTCTCAACAAACACACCGCAAAAAGAAGATTACATCGAATAGATCTCCACAAGAGAGGGGGAGAACATTGTATTGAGATCCAAAAGAGAGAGAAGAAGCCATGTAGCTACTAGCTATGGACCCGAAGATCTGAAGTAAACTACTCACACTTCATCGGAGGGGCTATGGTGTTAATGAAGAAACCCTCCGTGGTGGATGCCCCCTCCGGCTGAGCTCCAGAACAGGCCCCAAGATGGGATCTCATGGATACAGGAAGGTACGGCGGTGGAATTAGGTTTTTGGCTCCTCCCCTGATCTGTTGGGGGTACGTAGATATATATAGGAGGAAGGAGTACACCGGTGGATTGTCAGGGGGCCCACGAGGTAGGGGGGCGCGCCCTCCACCCTCATGACCGCCTCTGGCACTTCTTGGAGTAGGGTCCAAGTCTCCTGGATCACGTTCGGTGAGAAGATCACGTTCCTGAAGGTTTCATTCAGTTTGGACTCCGTTTGATATTCCGTTTCTTCGAAAGACTGAAATAGGCAAAAAAACAGCAATTCTGGGCTGGGCCTCCAGTTAATAGGTTAGTCCCAAAAGTAATATAAAAGTGGAAAATAAAGCCCATTATAGTCCAAAACAATAGATAAAGTAGCATGGAGCAATCAAAAATTATAGATACGTTGGAGACGTATCACACCTCGGCGTCATCCGCGGCGCGAGGAGAGGAGGCGGTCGGAAGTGAAGTGCTGTTCACATCCGACGAACCCAGGGAACCGCTCGACGAAGCATCGAGCCCGGCCTTGGGCGGACTGCATGATTATATCCGACGTCAGAAGGTACTGTGCAACAAAGGAACGCCATGAGTTATTCTGGTATCCGGAAACTTATGATTTTGCCAGGGGCTTGGCCCTGGGTGGCCACTCTTCTTCGCCGTTGTCGGCGTTGGTGGAGTAGTCCGGAGGGAGGGTCCTTCCCTTCTTGGACCCTCCGGCCCCCCCTTCGGGCGGCCTTCCTTTTCTTCTCTCCCCCCGCTGGGGGAGAGGCCTCTCTTTCCTCCTCCTCGTCTTCACGGGAGGAGTCCGCCTCAGAGTCATCGGACGATGAGTCCGACACCACCAGCGCCGGAACTCCTTGAGTTCCGTGGCCTTCTTCTTAACCTTCTTCTCGGCACCACATAAGGTGCGGAACCAGCTAACCCGTCAGCGGGCATCCGCTGGGTCTTCGGCAAGGGGCCGGACGGTCAATCTGCGGACGTCCTCTGCCAATCCTGTCAAAGGTAAGGGAGTTTAGATCCGCATAGAGTCAAACTATGAAAACAAGTGTCCCGTAAAGGGAAAAATAGCTTACGCGTTGGCTTGATCTTTGCGCGCTGAATCCACGATCCTCGGTAGCGGATGCGGGAGCCTCGGCGCCCTTGAACAGCACCTTCCGGGCATCTTACGTGCGTGGTGTCGAAGAGCACCTTTCGATGTTTGGTGCTGTGCCGGATCAAACTCCCACAAGCTGAAAGCCCGTTGTTGTCACGGGAGTTTCCGGCGAATGAGCGTGACCTGGACTACATTTACGAGTTTGAGCTTCTTGCTCACCAGGTTTTGGACGCAGGATTGGAGTCCGGACAGCTCCTCCCAATTACCCCATGACAAGACCGTCTCTTTCCAGGAGGTGAGCCGTGTAGGGAAGCCTGATCGGAATTCGGGGGCCGCTGCCCATTCAGGGTCACGCGGCTCGGTGATGTAGAACCACCCCTATTGCCACCCCTTTATGGTCTCCACGAAGGAGCCCTCGAGCAATGTAACATTGGGCATCTTGCCCACCATGGCGCCTCCGCACTCCGCTTGTTGGCCGCCCACTACCTTGACTTGACACTAAAGGTCTTCAACCATAAACCGAAGTGGGGCTGGATGCACGAGGAAGGCCTACGCCACGACGATAAACGTCGAGATATTGAGGATGAAGTTCGGGGCCAGATCGTGGAAATCCAGGCCGTAGTAGAACACGAGTCCCCGGACAAATGGGTGAAGTGGGAAACCTAGTCCGCAGAGGAAGTGGGTGAGAAACACCACCCTCCCATGGGGCCTGGGGGTGGGGATGAGCTGCCCCTTGTTGGGAAGCCGGTGCGCGATGTCATTGGACAAGTATCCGGCCTTCCTCAGCTTTTTAATGTGCCCCTCCGCGATGGAGGAGGCCATCCACTTGCCTCCCTCTCCGGACATGGCTGGAGAAGGTTGAGGTGGGGAGAGCGGACTTGGTATTTGGAGCTCGAGTCTTGTGAAAATGGATAAGCAAAGGAGGAAGAAGGCGTAGATGGAAAAGGTGGATCCTTATCCCCTTATATGGTAGGCGAAACTATGTGCCCCCACCAGCCTGGTAAAACTCGCTTATCTCCCAAGCGCCGAAAATTAATGGCACGGTTGGGTTACCCACGCCTGTATTGATGAGAATCCCGGAGTAAGGGGACACGATCTCTGCTTCAACAAGACATGCCAAGTGCGCTGAGGTGGGACAGTAAAAACGATTCGAATAAAGGCTTGGCCGTGGTGTGATATCACGCTACGGAATGCGTGAGCAGGTTGAATTTGTGTAAATATCATTCTCTCTACGCTGGTATGTGGAAATTATTTTGCAGAGCCGGACACTATCCTTGTGTTCAAAATCTTCTATGAAGTATTCGGAGGAGGAACCCTCCTTGCAATGCCGAAGACAATCTACGCGCCAGACTCATCGTCATCGAAGCCTGGTTCAGGGGCTATTGAGGGAGTCCTGGATTAGGGGGTGTCCGGATGGCCGGACTATGACCTTTGGCCAGACTCCTGGACTATGAAGATACAAGATTGAAGACTTCGTCCCGTGTCCGGATGGGACTTTCCTTGGCGTGGAAGGCAAGCTTGGCAATACGGATATGTAGATCTCCTCCCATTGTAACCGACTCTGTGTAACCCTAGCCCTCTGCGGTGTCTATATAAACCGGAGGGTTTTAGTCCGTAGGATGAACAACAATCATACCATAGGCTAGCTTCTAGGGTTTAGCCTCTCTGATCTCGTGGTAGATCTACTCTTGTACTACCCATATCATCAATATTAATCAAGCAGGAGTAGGGTTTTACCTCCATTAAGAGGGCCAAACCTGGGTAAAAACATAGTGTCCCTTGTCTCCTGTTACCATCCGCCTAGACGCACAGTTCGGGACCCCTACCCGAGATCCGCCGGTTTTGACACCGACGGACGCCAAACACGCACTTCTCCGGGTTAAGCCTCAAGTTCACTTGGCGCAAGCTCTCGAAGGTCTACTCCAAGTCTTGAATCAATGTCCTCGCCTCGCGAGATTTGACCACTATGTCATCGACGTAAGCCTCTGTGTTCCTCCCGAGCTGCCGCCCCAGGGCGATGTGCATCAACCGCTGGAAGATGGCGCCTGCGTTGCACAGCCCGAAGGGCATACAAGTGTAGCAGTACACCCCACATGGTGTTAGGAAAGCTGTCTTCACATCTTCCACCGCCATCTTGATCTGATGATACCCCGAGAATGCATCCAGGAAGCACAGCAAGTCGCACTCGGCGGTGGAGTCGATGATTGGTCGATGCGCGGGAGCGGGAACGGATCTTGGTGGCAGGCTTTGTTGAGGTTGGTGAAGTCGACGCACATCCGCTCCTTCCCGCCTTTCTTTGGCACTAAGACAGGGTTTGCCAGCCATTCAGGATATCGAACTTCCCGAATGGCGCCTGCCGCCTCCAGCTTGTGTGTCTCTTGGACGATGAAGGCCTGCTTCTCAGTGGACTGCCATCTGGCTCGCTGCTTCACGGGGCGTATATTGGGGCATACCCTTAGATGATGCTGGATCACCTCTCTCGGGACCCCTACCGGCTGATTGGGCTCCCACGTGAATATTTCCTTGTTCGCGCGGAAGAACCTCACCAAGGCTTCTTCTTGTCCCGGGTCAAGGCCGGCTCCTATGGTGAAGGTGGCCCCCAAAGACCCGTCCTCGTCGACTGGCACCTGCTTGGTTTCCGCCTTGTCTTGGGTGAACAACTACTTCTTCTTGGTAGGCGCGGCCTCCTTGGCCTCGTGGGTACCGGCGCCGGCTGGCTGCGCTGCCGCCGCTGTCTTGAAGGCGAGCCTAAGCGCCGTCATGGCCTCCTTAGTGTCCCCCTTGATGGTGACGACGCCCTTGCTTCCTGGCATCTTCATGAGGTTGTAGGCCGGATGGGTCGCCTCCATGAACTGAGCGAGAGCTGGGTACCCGAGGATGGCGTTGTATGGGAGACCGATGCGGGCGATGTCGAAGTCCACCAGCTCGGTCTTGATAGTTATCGCGCATCTTTGAAGGTGTGAGGAGGCGGATCTGCCCCAGAGAGTGGGCAGCTCCACCACCCACTTCCGAAAAAGGCTTGCTGAGGTTGAGCCGCTCGGGCAGCACGTGGAGAAGGCTGAAGGCTTCTACAGAGAGCAAGTTGAGACCGGCACCGCCGTGAATGAGGGTCTTGGTGACGGCCACGTTGCAGATGGTGGGCGTGCAAAGCATCGGGAGCATGCCGGAGCCGGGGTGGTCTTCTGAGCCGAAGGTGAGGTCGGCCTCTGGGGCAGCCCAACCTGGCGGAGCCCCCGAGCGCTTGGAGGCTGCCCCCAATCTGACGGAAGAGAGGTTTGACGTGGCGATCTGAAGGCGGTGCTTGAGCCGCCCAGCGGTGCCACGACCGCGTGTCTTGCCCGGCACCAGCGTAGCGTCTTGATGAAGAAGTTGCGGAGTTCCCCGAGGATGCCACCGTGGATCTAGGGAGGTTGAGCAGCCGGTAGCGGCTTTCGCCGGGCGAAGCCATAGGGAACCGATTGGCCATGATCTTGTCGCCTCGGCCTCGAGGGCGGCCTCCTCGTCGCCTCTAATGCTGGCCCGGGTCTGCCGTGCCGTTATGTGGCGGCATCTCCAACTTGAACTTGGTTGGCTTGCACTTTCGCCGTGAGGCGGGGCCAGGCTCGGCTACCACGAGTCCCTCGCTTACGGTGTCGACGCAGAGGTGGGTGGCGGGGCGCCTGCCATGGGAGCGAAGCGCGGCGGCACGGGGCGCAGGTTGGTGGAGAGGAGCTCCGGCGCACCCCTACCTGGCGCGCAAAATGTCGGATGTGGGGTTCCTGCAAACCCTTAAGGTTGGAACACTAGGGAGCGCGCGAAGTCTTTCCCTCCTACCAATCTACGCCCTTGCTCGCTAAGATCTCGCGGACGAACTCGACGAACTCGCAACACAGAAAGACACGAGGTTTATACTGGTTCAGGCCACCGTCATGGTGTAATACCCTACTCCAGTGTGGTGGTGGTGGATTGCCTCTTGGGCTGATGATGAACAGTACAAGGGAAGAACAGCCTCCTGAGGTTGAGATGTTCTTGTGGCTAGGCTCTCGATCGGGTTGGATCAAGCTAAGATGATATATCCCCCTACTATGGTGGCTAGCTCTACTTATATAGGCCATGGTCCTCTTCCCAAATATTGAGCGGGAAGGGAGCCAACAACGGCGGGCAAATTTGAAGGGGGACAACTAGTACAAGCTATCCTGACAAAAGTGGTCTTCGCATGCGAAAAGCTCTGGGGTGACGCCGTCTAGGGCTCCACGATGACCTCTGCCTTGCCGTCCTCTTGGTCTTGGTCTCGTTGCACCAATATGGCAACCTTTGCCTTATGCCTTGGTACTCTTCGCCTGCGCTGGCCTCCTTAGCACCAAAGAGGAAATAAGGGCGGCTGCAGCTGGCGCGCCTTTGGTGCCATTCGTCATGGCTCACGTCACGAGAGCCTCGTGAGGTTTGCCCCGCCTTGATATCTCCGCTTCTCGTGAGCCTGCCTGGCTAGGCCACTGCAGAGGAGGTCTTGCATTGTCCGCCTCGCGAGGCTTGGGCCCTCGCCAGGGTCTTGGATGCCTTGTTGATGAAGATGGGCGTCTGACTCTTTGCTTATATTTGTAGGCCACAGGCAGGCAAGTCTGGGGACCCCCGTTCCCAGAACACCGACAGTGGGATGCCGCCATGCGTTTAGCTAGGACTGGTCATCCAAGGATCCCATTGTATGTCAAGGGGAGGTCGACCACATCAAACACAATCTTCTCAGTCCGATAGTTCAACTCTCCTCCAAATTTCACCGGCAACGTGATATTTCCCTTAGGATGACTCCTGCCGGGATTAACCCCTTGAAACGTGCCGGTAACCTTAAGCTCTTCCTCTGATATTTGAAGTGTGCTGATGACCTTTTGGGGAAATCAGATTCAACCCGGCCTGGCCATCAACCAACATCTTTGTGACCTTGAGGTTGAAAATTGTTGGAGAGACCAACAATGGAAAACATCCTACCGTAGTGGTACGGTCAGGATGGTCCTCTTCGTCAAAGATGATGGGTGTGTGTGACCATTTGAGCGGCTTCCGGGCCTCTGGCGCTGGTTCCATGGCATTGACCTCTCGCGCCCACCATTTGATTTGGCGGTGAGAGGAGTGCAGGGACGCACCCCTGTCAATGCATAGGGCATCTGTGGCCTTCTGGAACTCCTGCTCACTGGTTTCCTCTTCATTCCCTCCATCACTCTCATCATCGCAAGCTTCCTTCTCTCGACCCCTTGCGGGTTTTCCTTGGTTCCGGAAGGGTTTGCCAGGGTGATTTACTTCACCACCTCGGCCCTTCCCGCCAGCGGTATTCTGACCTTTTTCCCTATCACGCTTCTCATATTATGCTCTCTGCCCCTTGACAAGCTGCTCAACCTGATGACATTCTTGAAGATCGTGGCCTTTGGTCTGATGAATCTTGCAGTACGGTGCATCGCCCTTCCAGGCAGCCGTAGCTTCTCGACAATCAGCGCACACGGCAGCTTCCTTGCCGGGGGCTTCAGCTTTAACCTTCTTGTCGGTACTAGGTGTGCCCGATCATTCAACAGTCATCACTGCCTTATGCTTGCGCCTCTTGCTGTGCTTCTTGCTCTTCTTCTGACTAGTGGATTTGTCGTCATCCTCTGAGTCGACGTTGAAGCAATCCTCCTCTCCGAGTAGCTTCATCCCTTCCTCCATCCGAGCACACTTGTCCACCAAGGTGTACAGCTCCTTCATAGTCTTGGGCAACCGCACGTTCATCTTGGAACGAATCTTGTGGTTGCGCACATTGGACTGGAAGGCAGCTATCATAGCAGCTAGATGGATATTCAGATGTTCCTGTGGACTCTGCTGAATCTCTGCAAGTACTTCTGGAGAGACTTTCCTTCTTTCTGTTGGAGAAGCTGCAAGTCACTGGGCCGCCCTGGTTCTTGATGGCCGCCAGTGAAGGCGCCAATGAACTCATGGCACAGGTTAGCCCATGAAGAAATGGAGTTCTCCAGAAGGTGCATTAGCCAAGACCTCACATTGGACTTGAGAGCCAAAGGGAAGTAGTTGGCAAACATCTTCTCATCTCTTCCCCCGGAAGCTTGAACAACGATGGTGCAGATGCTCAAAAAGTCTGCCCGGTTCAGCCTCCCATCATACTTCTCGGGTATCTCTGGCTTGAACGTGCGAATAGACGCCAACGGACTTGCCGCAGCTCAAGAGTGAAGGCAGGGCACCCAACCTCAAAAGGCAGGCACCCACCAACCTTGAGCGCAGGCTCGTCAACGTCGGGGCCGTCGCATCCATTGGCCCGATGGTGGTCATCGTGGCGTCGCTCAATGACAACGCGCGCATCTCCCCTCCATCGGTCCTGCGGAGTTCGTCGTTGGCCTGGGCGTGCTCGAGGGTCAGAAGAGGCCTCGAGACATCATCAGGTTCTTGATTCTGCTGCACTCGCACCAGTTGCCGTGGCGGGGACTGCACCGTGGGCGTACCCCCTTCTGTATGACTAGCAGTGCGAGGCGTCGTCGTCGCTTGGGAGGTCGTGGCGGGCCAACTAGCTGTGAGCCCCCAACCTCGGCAAAACCGAGCAGGCTCTGGATGGTGGCACGCCACTTGTCCATCTACTCGGCCACTGGCGGAAACCTCAGTAGCAGCTGAGCCCACGCCATGGCCTCCGTAGCAGTTCTTGGCATGGGCGATGATGATGTGGACCGCACCGTTGCTCAGCTTCTGACGGTGCCAGCAGCGACAGCACCACGTCTTCATTGTTGCGAGGCGGCCATCTAGATGGCATGGTGACGTGGTGAAGGCGCTTGTGGGCCAGCGGCTCCGTTGGGTGTAGCGACCTGGTCGACTCGCCCCGGGGAGGTGCACGCGCTGTGGTCGCTCCCATTGTGGGGCGGCTGGGGGGCGGCGATTCGCCCCGGACCGAGCGCCATCACTGTGGCAGTGCCTGTCGGCGAGAGGAAGGGTGCATATGGAATAATCCCTTCACTCATACCTCGTGGAGCGTGGCCGTCGGGATGTTGTTGATGCTTCTCTCCTCCGGCGTCTTCTGCTCCTGCTTCGGCTGCGAGGGTAGTGGCGACGGTGCCGCCTGCTCCGACCACATCCCCAGCAGCATTGGTGGCTGCGGGCGGTGGAGCCTTCGAGGTGGATGGGTGAGCTGAAGCGCCTGCTTTCTTCTTGGGCGCCATGGTCGATGGCGTCGTCGAAGATGAAGATGACGTGCTGCTCACGCTTTCAGGTTCGCGCAAGTGACCCTCCTACCTGGCGCACCAAAGATGTCACGGGAAACCACGGCGACCAATGGGACCAAAGGTCCCTTGTTGGTTCGGTGGGGGGTGGCATGTTGCACAAGCAGCAGAAGAATGTGGGGCAGCACGGCAGAGATCATGCGGGCAATTTTACCCAGGTTCGGGCCACTGTGAGGCGTAAAACCCTACTCCTGCTATGGTGGATTGATGGTGGAAGAATGGTGGTGGAGTGTAGTACACTTGCCCGGTAGGGTTGCCTCAGGGTGACAGTGGCTACGCACGTATGAATGTGTGGGTGTCCAACCTTCTAACCCTTTCTACGGTTGCCATGGGCCTCCTTTTATAGATTAAGGGGTCACCACAATGGCAAAGTAGTCACTATGCACAGATAAGATAGGAAACAGTGCTATCATACCTAACTTCGCAAGCTGACAGGCGCATTAAATGCGCCGCTCAACGTCACATCATCGCTTGCCCGACAAGCCTTCCCAGGCTATTTTGCCAGCTTCACGCCTGCTCGCTTGACACATTGCAGGACGGGTGTGTTCTGTAGGTATTTCTTGTAGAAAGAGGCCGCCATGTGGCAAATATCTACCACTTAATCACTCTGCGGCTTGACACCGCACTGATCGACAACGTGGGTCGTGGTGGAGTGCTTGGGTGAGGTGGCTTTGCCTCCACGAGTCCCGGCAGGCCGTGCCGGGACGTCTTGGATGCTCTCTTCCGGGGGAGGCCCCGTCCTCGCCAAGCTCGCCTGCCCGGCAAGGGAGACTTTTTCTCCTGGTGGTATCTTGCTTCTCTGGCTTGGTCTTGCTCCTCTTGATCTGCATGTTGGTCCTTCGAAGATCTTGGTATCTTGTACTCTGGACTGGCCTAGTACCGCAATCTTGCTCCCATTCCTGCGCACAGTCTGGGCAACAGACCGAGGGATTGTTGCACCAACACGCCGCGCCCTAGCAATTGCTAAACCAAATCCGAGAGGTTATTGACCACGCCAGAGCACGATCAACCAGACCACGAGGATCTATTTCTTGCAAGCAAACGAAGAACAAGCAAGAGACTGAAATTACAACCTGGATATTGCGAATAAAAGAGGAAAGCTTTATTGATCAAGTGGGGTTCTGTGATGTCTTGGTCTGGTCGTTGAGCACAAACAAAGTACGCGAAGTTGCAGCTATTACGAAATTTTAATCTAAACAAAACCCAAAGCCTAAACGATGCCCTAAGGGTTGTACTATAGAGGAAGAGGGGGAAAGTTCGTGACCCTTGGAGGAGGGGTCCGAAACCAACCCTAAGTCTTGTTTCTGCACACATATGGACTCTAAAAATAGCCTATACTCAAGTATTTCGAAATTACATCAGCCTGGCCTAAAAATAAGGTGGCACATCATGTAAAAAAAGCTATGGACGAAGGTTATGAAGGGGCATCTTGTATATTTCGTCCATGTCCTTGTAGGTCCTCACAGAGGCTTCAAATTGCTCAAATATGCACTAGAAACGCCATTCTGGATCCCCTCGGGCGCACCTTCATCTCCATGATTGATCCTGCTCCAGTGTTCATCCCTCTTGTCCATGCTAGGCCCTTCATTAGTAATCAACACAAATGTATCCAATTTAGGTAGCATCATATTCTCATGAACATTAGAATTGTCACCAAGAAACGAAAGTACCTGGTAATTCAATTGGCGTGTGCGAGCTCTAGTAATTGGTCCAATATGTATAGCAGCAAGGGTTGTGGGTGTAACAATGGTATTGCTGTGCTCATCACTTCTACACAATAATCATCAAAAACAAATGTACATCCTTTTGTAAAATATTTGTAAGAGGCCTAGAAACTTTGGAGAAGTCTTTAATAAACCTCTTATGGAAACCAACATGACCAAGGAAACTACGAATACCTTTAATATCTTTAGGACATGTCATTTTCTCAATTGCATCAACTTTAGCTTTATCCACTTCAATACCTCGTTCAGAAATTTTATGCCCCAAGACAATACTTTCATTAACCATAAAGTGGCACTTCTCCCAATTCAAGACAAGATTAGTTTGTTCACATCTCTGCAAAACTCGATCAAGGTTGCTTAAGAAATCATCAAAAGAAGTTTTGTAAACGGAAAAATCATCCATGAAAACCTCAACAATCTTTTCACAAAAATCAGAGAATATGGAGTCGTACATCTTTGAAAGGTAGAAGGTGCATTACATAAACCAAAAGGCATACGTCTATAAGCATAAGTTCCAAAAGGGCAAGTAAAGTGGTTTTCTCTTGATCAGCTTGTGAAATAGGTATTTGGGAAAAACCAGAATATCCGTCAAGAAAACAAAAGTGTGCGTGCTTAGATAACCTTTCTAACATTTGATCAATAAAAGGCGGAGGGTAATGATCTTTTCTAGTAGCTTTATTTGATTTTCCAAAATCAATTACCATTCTATAGCCAGTAACAATTCTTTGTGGAATGAGTTCATTAGGAACAACAGTAATACCTCCTTTCTTACAGACACAATGAACGGGACTTAGCCATCTACTATCAGCTATGGGATAAATTATGCCTGCTTCCAGAAGCTTTAGTATTTCAGTTCTTACCACTTCTTTCATCTTAGGGTTCAAACGTCGTTGGTGATCAACAACGGGTTTAGCATCAGGTTCCCTATTAATCTTGTGCTCACATAGAGTGGGACCAATGCTCTTATGATCATCAAGAGTATATCCAATAGTAGCACGGTGCTTCTTCAGAATTTTCAATAATCTTTCTTCTTCATATTCTGAAAGGTTAGCACTAATAGTAATAGGATATATCTTTTTCTCATCAAGATAAGCATACTTAAAAGTGTCTGGCAATTGTTTTAATTCAAACACAGGATCACCTTTAGGTGGAGGAAGACCTCCTAGTGTTTCAATAGGCAAATTGTGTTTAAGCAGAGGTTGTTGTTCAAAGAATTTTTTATCGATTTCATTTCTTTCATGCATGTGCATATCATTTTCATGGTCTAGCAAATATTGTTATAATGGATCAGTAGGAGGCACATCAATAGAAGCAAGACCAATTGTTTCATCCTTACTAGGTAATTCTTTCTTATGAGATTGTCTATTAAACTTGGAGAAATTAAACTCATTAGACTCATCACCAAAGCTAACACTCGCAGTTTGTTTGTGGCAATCTATAGTAGCATTGACAGTGTTCAAGAAAGGTCTACCAAAGATAATGTCACACAAGTCATCTTGTGGGGAACCAAGAACTAGAAAATCAGTAGGATATTTTATTTTCCCACACAAGACTTCAACATCTCTAACAATCCCAAGTGGTGTGATGGTGTCTCTATTAACAAGTTTAATAGTAACATCTATGTCTTCTATTTCAGCGGGTGCTATGTCATTCATAATTTCTTGGTATAAGGTAAAAGGAATAGCACTCACACTAGCACCTAAGTCAAATAAACCATGATAACAATGATCTCCTATTTTAACTGAGACAACAGGCATGCCAACAATAGGTCTATGTTTATCTTTTTCATCGAGTTTGGCAATTCTAGCAGCTTCATCACATAAATAAATAACATGCCCATCAATATTTTCTACCAGGAGATCTTTAACCATAGCAACACTAGGTTCTACTTTGATTTGCTCAGAGGGTTTAGGTGCTTTAATATTACTTTTGCGAACCACAGTTGATACCTTAGCATGTTCCTTTATCCTAATAGGGAAAGGTGGGTTTTCAATATAAGTAGTAGGCACAACTTGATCAACATTGTAAATAATAGTTTCATCTTTAGTTTTAACCGGTTATTTAATTTCTTGTTTAATAGGTGGATGATATTTAAACCACTTCTCCTTAGGGAGATCAAAGTGAGTAGCAAATGATTCACAAAAAGAGGCTACTATCTCAGAGTCAAGTCCATATTTAGTGCCAAACTTGTGAAAAGCATCGATATTCATAAAAGATTTAACACAATCAAACTCAAGATTGATACCCGACTCTTTAGCTTCATCGAGTTCCCAATCTCCAGAGTTGCATTTAGTTCTTTCTAAAAGATCCCACCTGAATTCAATAGTCTTCTTCATAAAGGAACCAATACAAGAAGTATTGAGCATGGATTGATCTTCACGAGAAAGCCGAGCATAAAAGTTCCGAATAATATTTTTTCTCGAGAGCTCATGATTGGGGCATGAATATAACATTGACTTAAGCCTCCCCCAAGCTAGAGCGATACTTTCTCCTTCACGAGGTCAAAAATTATATATATAATTCCGATCACGATAAACTAGATGCATAAGATATTTTTTTGGTGAAATTCCAATTTCAATCAATTCCAGTTCCAAGATCCAATATCATCGCATAGCCTATACCATGCCAATGCTTTCCCCTTAAAAGATAAATGGAAAACATTCTTATTATCTTCATCTCCGGGTAAATCTACAAGCTTAAATAACCCACAAATTTCATCCACATATATCAAGTGCATATCAGGATGTTCGGTTCCATCTCCTGCATAAGGATTAGCTAGCAGTTGTTCTATCATACCCAAAGGAATTTCATAACCAATATTTTCAGTAGATGCAGTAGGTTGAGGGGAAACTAATTGTGCTTCTGGTCAAGGTGAAGATACCCCGAACAAACCCCTCAAAGGATGGTTTTCCATTGTAGCAAGTGACAATAAATTTCAGCACCTAGTATAAATTTGTCCTTACCAATTTCCACTTACCAAGAGCGCTTCACTCCCCGGCAATAGTGCTAGAAAAGAGTCTTGATGACCCACAAGTATAGGGTATCAATCATAGTCCTTTCGATAAGTAAGAGTGTCTAACCCAACGAGGAGCAGAAGGAAATGACAAGTGGTTTTCATCAAGGTATTTTCTGCAAGCACTGAAATAGTCGGTAACAAGTAGTTTGATTGCAAGATAATTTGTAACGGACAAGTAACGGTAACGGTAAATAAATTGCAGCAAGGTATCCCAATCCTTTTGTGGCAAAGGACATGCCAAAATAGTCTCTTATAATAAGCAAAGCGTTCTTGAGGGCACACGTGAATTTCATCTAGTCACTTACATCATGTTGGTTTGAATCGCGTTCGCTACTTTGATAATTTGATATCTGGGTGGACCGGTGCTTGGGTGTTGTTATTACTTGAAAAAAACTCCCACTTATGATTAACCCCCTCGCAAGCATCTGCAACTACGAGAAAAGTATTAAGATAAAATCTAACCATAGAATTAAACATTTGGGTCCAAATCGGTCCCTTACGAAGTAGTGCATAAACTAGGGTTTAAGCTTTTGTCACTAGAGCAACCCATAATCTAACTACTAATCCACAATGCATTCCCTTAGGCCCAAAGATGGTGAAGTTCCATGTAGTCTACGTTCACATGACACCACTAAGGGAATCACAACATACATATCATCAAAATATCAAACACATATCAAGTTCACATGATTACTTGCAACATGACTTCTCCCGTGACCTCAAGAACAAAAGTGACTACTCACAAATAATAATCACCTACAAGATGTAATAAACACTACTAGTCACCCATAGGTACCAATCCGAGGTTCTGGTACAAAGATTGAACACAAGAGATGAACTACGGTTTGAGAGGAGATGGTGTTGTTGAAGATGTCGATGGAGATTGGCCTCCCAAAGAGGAGAGGGTTGTTGGTGATGATGATGGCTTCTATTTCCCCCTCTGGGAGGGAAGTTGACGCAGAGCATCCTACGGTCATCCCCATGGACATACCATTGCTCATCAAGAGCCAAGAGGACCTATGACACGAGCACGAGCTAGAGCTCTCGAGAACGAGGTGACTCCCTTCCTTAGTGATATCACATACGATCCACTCGAGACATGGCTACTACCTAAGTCCGAGATGTTGTGCATGATTAGGTGTTAAGAGGACCCTTCCAAAGATGCTCGTGAAGACGGACAAGCCATCAAGTTCATGGATGAGAAGAACCAACGGAAGGAGTCAAGTACAACTCCCAGGACCCGGACATCCGGCCAGAACACCCGACATCCGGCCCCTGGAAGCGTCACCAGTGTCAAGGAGCCAGCGGCCAAGCCTACAGGGCCCGGACATCCGGCCTCCGGCCCGGAAATCCGGCCTTCTCCCGGACATCCGGACAAGCCTATCCAGAGGACAGAAGAAATGACACTTCAGCCCGGACAACCGGCCGAAGGCCCGGACATTCGGCCTGTCCCGAGCTCCCAGACATCCGGCCTCTCGCCCAAACATCCGGACCCCATCTATCCAGAGAGCTTCAAGACCAGCCACGCCAGCCCGGACATCCAGCACCTCCCGAAGGCCCGGACATCCGGCCCGACGCCCGGACATCCGGCCTCCCCTGTCTGCGCATAGTGTAAGGCCCCGAGGCCAGTGTACCCCTTCGCCCACCTAGACAATATATAATCCTCCTCCTCCCTCTTTCTAGGGTTAGCATTGGTTTAGCTCATATGTGAGATAGAGCTTTGCTCATCCATTACGGATCTACTCCATGAGAGAGACCGCGGCCCCTTTACGGATAAGATCCCCTTGGATTCAAGACCCCCTCTTGGGTGGCCCCATCAAGACCTCCTCAGGGATAAGAACCGGTTACCCTATGTATCGTCCCTTGTTGGCTTTGGACCATGTGATCTCTATGTGTACTTGGATCTAGCATATGTGAGACTATATCTTGCTGGTTTGAGAGTTCCTCTTGTGTTTCCCCTTGTGTTTCCCCGTGTGTTGTTCGTGTTCTTAGTTGGGATCCGCTCCTTCCGTGAAAGATCGGTCATATAGGGTTCCACTCTACATCATCTTGGTATCATGAGCCACGTTGATCACGATTTCGGAGCCCCCTCTCTTTGTTTATTTGCCTAGTTTTGTTGATTTTATTCCTAATTCAAAAATTGCCCCACAAAAATAGCCCCAATTTTTTTTTGTGATTTGTTGGTGTGATGAAGTTTTGTTGGATTTGATCCATGGATTTCTTTGTGTTGCAGGTAGATCTAGATTTCCCACATCTTTTCCCCAATTTCCATCCACAAAATCTCCTGAATTTTGCCGCAGATTTGACCTCTCCACGCGAAGTTCATCAAGTTCGTCCACGGATCCAGAGCCCGGACATCCGGCCCGACAACCCGGACATCCGGCCATCCCGGACATCCGTCCCTCAAGCCCGGACATCCAGCCCCTGACAACATCACTTCCATCCACCACTTCCTTTCCGCCTAACTTTCGTCAAATTTTGACCCAGTGCCCACTTCCACTTCCGCATACCACCACCACTTCCGCATAGCAGCACCATAGCCTTCCCGCTACCACCTCCTACAACTTTGTCATGTTTTTTCTTTGGGAATTTGAGTTGCAGTTCCCGTGTCCTATTGTGTTTCGGCTATTTAGGTATGGTTCGACATCGACATCACCGCCACTCATCTTCGCCACGGATTCGTCATCAACAATGGTAACCTCATCTTGGTATCGTGATATCATTCTACATTCTTGCCATTGCATTGATAACCCCATAGCCTTACTTTTGCGTCACTTACCCATCGAGACTAGCCTTTCAGTATTGCCGACAACGTGACTTGTGCACATTAGTGATCATACTTACCATAGCATACATACCATATCATCGCGTTGCATATCTTGGTATCATCTCTTGTGTCACAAAGTTATCATCACATACACAATTGCTATCTTGGTTCGTGAAGCATTGCATGAGAAAAGAGCTCAGATACAAAGAGCCAAACAAGCTTTTAAGCAAAAGGGAAAGATAAGAAAAGAGCTTATAAGCTAGAACCATAACATCATACAATATTAAGATTGTCATACTCGATCATCTTGGATCATATCATCGGAATACCATACATATAGCATACTTGGGATAGAAGTCGTTGCATTTTTGCTTAGTAGGTTGTGCACAAGTTCGTATCCGCCTATTGTGCAATCGTGCTAGCGTCTCTCTAGTGTTGTGCAACAAGAGCATTTTCTTGGATTCCACATTTTGGCTCATCCCATGGTTGCACGACCCCATTTATCTATTTGCGTGTGCGTTTCCATGTACCACATCTTGCTATTGGTCTACTTGTTGCATTTGCAAATTTGCGAATCTTTTCCAACATTATTTAGTCTCACTTACAATTGCATCAAATTTTGTGCCACCATCCTAACCGAGCCCCACCATAAGCTTTTACTTGTGTAGGTGTGAGAAACCGACAAGAGTTGGTACCAATTGTGCTATTTCCTTGTTACACATTGGAGTGATCATTGATCCATCTTCAACATCGGTCAAGGTACATTTGGTATAGGTTCTTCTCTTTCTCCCACTCACATATTTTTGTTTGGAATGATGGATAGCCCAAGTACTTCTACCAACCCACTCTTCCTTGAGCAAGGCGGCGACCGAACAACTACGTCACCAAGCTACACCTATTTGGTACACAACGAACTTTGCATGAAGAGCAACTAGCAATGAGCGACCGCATCCACAACCTTGCCACCGACTTGCGACTCGCCGAGCAACGTACAAGAAACTACTTCGACAACAAGCTCAACGAACACAAGCACGAGAATGATGCAAGAATGGATGAGATTCACGCCTTGTTGGTCAACCGCTCTTCTACCACTTCGTCCTACTCAAGACGGAGCCGCTCGAGTCAACACTCCGACAACACTATCTCCGTCTCAAGTACCCCGACATTGAACACTCTTCGTCGTGCCGCGCGTGAAGATCGTCACGCAAACTGCAATCCTCTACACGACACCGACTCTCAAGAGCATCAACACCGTCAAAACCAAGCTACATTCGCGCAAGCACAAGAACGGCAACGCCAAAAACAACAAGAACAAGAGGAGCGAGCGCGAAAACACCAAGATACACAAGATGCCGAGGCACAACATCAAGAATAACAACTACGTGAAGCTCAAGCACTTGAGCCGCAACGTGCCCTTCATGATTCAAGTCGAGCCGTAGCCAACCGAGGCCGACAAGCTCGTGAGCATCAAGAAGCGCTTCGTGATGCAGTTCAAGAGAGGATTTATCTATCACGTGTGCATCGTCAAGTTCCTCGTCAAGATCGACAAGCGCCTTCTCAAGCTAGACAAGAACATCAAGTTCATCGAGAGCATGAAGACAATGGAAATCCTCCAAGACAAGAGCAACATGAGATCGACAACCCTCCTCGCCAAGAGCAACATGAGATTGTCAATCCTCAATGACAAGGGCGTCATCATCCTCGACCCCAACACAATGAAGAGCAACGTTACGGCAAGCTCAAGTTCACCATGCCCAAGTTCACCGGAAGCAATGACCCAGTAGAGTACATATCATGGGCATTGAAGGTTGACAAAATCTTCCGCTTGCACAACTATGAAGAAGAGAAGAAGATCGCGATGGAATCCCTTGAAATCCAAGATTACGTTCTCATTTGGTGGGAACAAGTCATTGAGCGCCGAGCGGCAAGAGGTGAACCACCCACCACTACTTGGGCGCAAATGAAGGATTTCATGAGAGCACGTTTCGTGCCTAACTACTACAACCACGACCTCTTCAAGAAACTCCAACTACTCAAGCAAGGAACCAAGAGCGTTGAAGAGTACTAGAAGGAAATGGAGATTGCCATGATACGAGCCAATGTCACGTAAGATGATGAGCAAACTATGGCACGTTTCTTGAATGGACTCAATCATCCTATCAAGAAGATCGCCGACTTCCTACCATACTCAAACCTCATCGAGCTAGTGCATCAATCTACCAAAGCGGAACGGCAAGTGCAAGATGATTTCAAGTACGCCAAGTACTCATCCAAGTCCTATGGCTTCCCCAACAATCAAGTTTCAACAACTCCAACACCTTCTACCTCAACCAAGACATCTACAAGCAATGGCGACAAGTCTAGTTACAAGAAAACTTCGACAAGATCAAGTCATCCTCCTACTACAAGCAACTTCAAGCTGAAAGCTTCATCATCATCTACCCAACCAATGAGACCATCAAGACAAGTTCCTCCAAATGCTTCACATGCGGCGGCCGAGGCCACAAGTCCTTTGAGTGTACAAACAAGCGAATCATGATCCTCAACGATGACGAAACTTATGACTCCATGAGTGAAGAGGAGATGGAAGCCCTTGAGAAAGTGGCCATGCACCGGCGCGTGAACGAAGATGAAGATGATCAAGTCTTTTGTGATGAAGATTCGAGCCCCGCTCTCGTTGTCTCCAAGGTCTTGACTCTTCAACATCAACAAGACGAAGACCAAAGATGCCATATCTTCCACACCAAGGCCGACATCAATGGAAGGTCCGTCAAGGTCATCATCGATGGAGGGAGTTTCCATAACCTAGCAAGTGAAGAACTATGCTCCAAGCTCCAATTGGTCAAGATGAAGCACCCGCACCCCTACAAGGTTCAATGGCTAAGCGACTCCGGCACTATGCAAGTCGAGCATAGGGTACAAGTTTCTTTCAAGATCGGAGCTTACGAAGACACTTTGGAGTGTGATGTCATTCCGATGACCGTTTGCCACCTCCTTCTTGGACGGCAATGGCAATTTAACCGAGGTGTCATTCACAAAGGGCGTACAAATCACTATAGCTTCAAGATGAAAGGAAAGCAGTATGTGCTACGACCTATGTCTCCAAGCCAAGTGATCGCCGACAAGCAAGCCACCCATCATGGAGAGAATAGTGAGTGAGCGAACCACCAAAAATAGAGTGAGCGCCACAAGCCCAAATTGAGTGCCTCCGTGATGAGCGACAAAAAGAACTTAGTCTTCTTTGCCACCAAACGTGAGATGAGAGAAGTGTGTGAGAACCCATCAGGTGTTATGCACTATGTCCTTTTGTGCAAGGACGAGGCACGAAAAACTAACACCTCTCACAATCTACCTTTGGTGTTATCTTCTCTATTGCAGGAATTTCAAGATGTTTTCCTCGACGAGCTACCTCCGGGTTACCTCCACTACGGGGCATTGAGCACCGCATCGGCCTCATACCAAGAGCACCACTTCCAAACAAGGCTCCCTACCGAGTCAACCCCGAAGAAACCAAAGAAATACAAAGGCAAGTAAAACATCTCATAGACAATGGACATGTGCGTGAAAGTTTGAGCCCTTGTGCCGTACCGGTCATTCTTATACCAAAAAGAGACAGTAGCTTTCCTATGTGTTCCGATTGTAGACCTATCAATGCTATCATCGTTCGCTATAGGTACCCCATTCTACACCTTGATGATATGCTAGATGAACTTAGCTGTGCCACTATTTTCTCCAAAATTGATCTCAAAAGTGGTTACTATCAAATACACATACAAGAGGGTGATGAATGGAAAACCTCTTTCAAAACAAAGTTTGGTTTGTATGAGCGGTTAGTTATGCCTATGGGTTTATCGGAAGCACCCGGTACTTTCATGCCTCTTAAGCATTATGTGTTTTGCCCTTACATTGGTGAGTTTGTTGTGGTCTACTTTGACGATATCCTTGTTTTTAGCAAATCTCTCAAAGAGCATGTCACCCACCTTAGAACCGTGTTGCAAACTCTTTGAAAAGAGTGCCTCTATGCTAATATGGACAAATGCCTTTTTGGTGTTGATAAGCTTGTTTTCTTGGGTTTTGTAGTATCTTCTAAGGGTGTTCATTTTGATGAATATAAGATCAATGCTATTAAAACATGGCCCCAACCAACCAATTTGCAACAAGTGCGTACTTTCCTTGGTTTAGCCGGTTTCTACTTTAGATTTGTGAAGGATTTTAGCACTATTGCATCTCCTTTACATGCTTTGAGCAAGAAGAATGCACCCTTTGTTTGGGGACCGTCGCAAGATAGCCCATTCAATGAGCTTAAGAATTTGCTTACTCATGCTCACGTGCTTGCATTACCCAACTTTGACAGCCTTTTGAAATCATTGTGATGCTAGTGGTAGTGGCATAGGAGGTGTGTTAACGCAAGAGAAGCGCCCAATTGCTTACTTTAGTGAGAAACTTTCCGAAGCGCAACTCAACTACCCCATCTATGACAAAGATCTATATGCTTTAGTGTGAGTTTTGCATGAACGGGAACATTACCTTCGCCCTCATGAATTTATCATCCATACTGATCATGAAACGCTTAAATATCTTAAAGGGTCAAACTAAGTTGAACAAGCATCATGCTAAGTGGAGTGAGTTCATTGAGTCATTTCCTTATGTCATCAAGTATATCAAAGGAAAGGAAAATGTTGTGGCGGATGCACTTTCCCGTATATGCATGCTTGTTACTCAACTTGAATTGAATGTCATTGGCTTTGAGCACATAAAAGACTTGTATGCGAATGATCCTACTTTTGCTATTCCTTATGCCAAGTGTTTGACGCATACATCTTGGGAACGATATTACATCAAAGATGATTATCTCATGAGAGCTAACAAACTTTGCATCCCCGAGTCTTCTCTTCGTTTGTTACTTTTGCAGGAAGCTCATGGAGGAGGACTCATGGGACACTTTGGACGCGACAAGACATTTGCTACACTCTCCAAGAACTATTTTTGGCCAAAGATGTTTCGCGACGCCAACCGCTTCACGAACCAATGTCGTACATGTCGCAAAGTTAAGTCTAAAGCTCAATCTCATGGACTCTATATGCCTCTTCCAATTCCGTACCAACCATGGGAAGATATTAGCATGGATTTTGTCCTTGGTTTGCCTAGAACTAGAAATGGCAAGGATTCCATTTTTGTTGTTGTGGACCGATTCTCCAAAATGGCTCATTTAATTCCTTGTAACAAGATAGACGATGCTTCACATGTTGCCAATCTCTTTTGTAGGGAAATCTTGCGACTTCATGCAGTGCCAAAGATGATTGTCTCGGACCATGATGTCAAGTTCTTGAGTTAATTTTGGAAGACCTTATATGCCATGCTCGGAATAAAGCTACTATTCTCCACGGCATACCATCCACAAACCGACGGCCAAACGGAGGTGATGAACCATACACTCTCCACTCTACTACGCGTGTTGATAAAGAAGAACATCAAGGAGTGGGAGGAGTGCCTACCTATCGCCAAGTACGCCTGCAACCGTGCAAGGCATAAGACTACCGGCAAGTCCCCCTTCGAGGTCGTCTATGGCTTCAAACCATTGTCCCCATTGGACATTCTTCCTATACCGCTATAAGAGCACACAAACATGGACGCGAATCCAAGAGTCAACTACCTCAAGAAGATGCATGAAGATACAAGGCACACCATCGAGCGCCAAGTACAACGACTCGCGACAAAGCTCAACGTCAACAAGCACCCCATGACATTCAATGTTGGAGATCTTGTGTGGCTACACCTTCGCCAGGACTGTTTCCCCAATGAACGCAAGTCCAGACTTCTACCACGAGCCGATGGAACCTTCAAGGTGCTTGCACGCTACAACAACAACGCCTACAAGATCGACATCCCATGTGACAAGTACTCCGTGAGCGACATCTTCAACGTCAAAGATCTCTCCCCGTACCATGGTGATGAGGATTTCGACCCGAGGTCGAATCTTTCCCAAGGGAGGGGAGATGATGCGGAGCATCCTACGGTCATCCCCATGGACCTACCATCGTCTCATCAAGAGCCAACAGGACCTATGACACGAGCACGAGCTAGAGCTCTCGAGAACGAGGTGACTTCCTTCCTCAGTGATATCACATATGATCCACTCGAGACATGGCTACTACCTAAGTCTGAGATGCTGTGCATGATTATGTGTCAAGAGGACACTTCCGAGGATGCTCGTGAAGACAGACAAGCCGTCAAGTTCATGGATGAGAAGAACCAACGGAAGGATTCAAGTACAACTCCCAGGACCCGGACATCCGACCCTTGGAAGCGTAACCAGCGTCAGGGAGCCAGCGGCCAAGCCTACATGACCCGGACATCTGATGACCAGCCCGGACATCCGGCCTCTGGCCCGGAAATCCGGCCTTCTCCTCGGACATCCGGACAAGCCTATCCAGAGGACAGAAGAAATGACACTTCAGCCCGGACATCCGGATTGTCCCGAGCTCCTAGACATGAGGCCCCTCGCCCGGACATCCGGACCCCGTCTATCTAGAGAGCGTCAAGACCAACCATGCCAGCCCGGACATCCGACAGCTCCCAAAGGCCCGGACATCCGGCCTCCCCTGTTTGTGCACAGTGTAAGGGCCCGAGGCCCGTGTACCCCTTCGCCCACCTAGACTATATATACTCCTCCTCCTCCCTGTTTCTAAGGTTAGCATTGGTTTTGCTCATATGTGAGATAGAGCTTTGCTCATCCATTACGGATCTACTCCACGAGAGAGACCGTGACCCCTCTACGGAGAAGATCCCCTTGGATTCAAGACCCCCTCTTTGGTGGCCCCATCAAGACCTCCTCACGGAGGAGAACCGGTTTCCCTATGTGTCGTCCCTTGTTGTCTTTGGACCGTGTGATCTTTATGTGTACTTGGATCTTCCATATGTGTGACTATATCTTGTTGGTTTGAGAGTTCCTCTTGTGTTTCCCCGTGTGTTCTTCGTGTTCTTAGTTGGGATCCGCTCCTTTCGTGAAAGATCGGCCGTATAGGGGTCCACCCTACATCAGAAGTTCCCCCGGCAGAATCTGTACGCCGAAGGGCAAAAGTGCTCCTGCTCAAGTTCCGCATCGATACGGTGGCGCTCTGCCCCAAAAGTCCTCTCCTTATTATTTTTTTTTCTAGGTTAAAATGACCTATATACCAGAAGATAGGCACCAGAGGTGGGCTGGGCTGACCACAACCAACCAGGGCGCGCCAGGGGGGCCTGGCGCGCCCTGTGTCTTGTGATCACCAGGTGGCCCCCTCCGGTAGTTATTTGCTCCAGTATTTTTCATATATTCCGTAATAATTCTCAGTAAATTTTCAGCTCATTTGGAGTTGTGCAGAATAGGTAACTCCGTCGTAACTTTTTTAGGTCCTGAATTCCAGCTGCCGGCATTCTCCCTCTTTGTGTAAACCTTGCATATTATGAGAGAAAAGGGATTAGAACTACTCCATAAAGCATTATTATGCATAAAAACATTATAAATAACTGTAGAAAAGCCTGATGCAAAATGGACGTATATGATGCTTCTATGATCTAACCAACTATCTTCGCCCACGCAAAAGCGGGTCATGAGAGAGGTAAGGGTTGACATTGTTTTCGGCTTATCTTGGCCGAGCTCGCGAGCGAGCCATTCATCTCGGATGTTGTGGCTGAAAGCGGCTATTGCCTCGGCGCCTGGACAGTCAACGATCTGGTTCTTCTTGATCAAGAACTGATTCAAAAAATTGCTGGCTGACTCTTTGGGCTTTTGAACAACATGGCTCAAGTCGTCGGCATCCGCAGGCTGAACATAGGTGCCCTAACATCAGCTTGGAAGGCATCTTGATGCTCTTCCCAGCTCCCAATGGAGTTCCGGGAGGCTGTTCAACCAGTGCCTAGCAAGTTGATAACCCACAAGTATAGGGGATCAATTGTAGCCTTTCTTGATAAGTAAGAGTGTTGAACCCAACGAGGAGCTAACGGTAGAATTTATACTCTCTCAAGTTTTGTCGACCACCGATACAACTCTAGGCGCACTTAACAATCGCTTTACCTAGAACAAGTATGAAACTAGAAGTACTTTGTAAGTGTGACAGGATAGGTTTGCAAGATAATGAAGAACATGTAAATAAAATCTAGGGGCTGATTAGATAAAGAAACAATTAAGTTGGTTTTAGTAGAGAGCTTTTTGTCAGAAGAAAGTTATTTGTCCCTAGGCAACCGATAACTAGAGCGCTAATCATTATTGCAATTTTATGTGAGGGAGAGGCATTAGCTAACATACTTTCTCTACTGGGATATGCTACTTCTTCAGCTTGCGTTGGTTTTTCCCTTGAAGAGGAAAGGGTGATGCAGCAAAGTAGAGATAAGTATTTCCCTCAGTTAAGAACCAAGGTATCAATCCAGTAGGAGAAACACACAAGTCCCCAGTACATGCACCTACACAAACAATCAAACACTTATACCCAACCCGAAAAAGGGGTTGTCAATCCCTTCACGGTCACTTGCAAAGGTGAGGTCTGATAGAGATACATATCTAAGATGACTAAAACGTAAAAGTAAACAAAAGTAAATAAATTACAGCAAGGTATTTTGGTATATAGATCTGAAACTATATGAAGGAAAATAGACCCGGGGGCCGTAGGTTTCACTAGAGGTTTCTCTCTTGGAGGCAAATAATACGGTGGGTGACAAATTACTGTCGAGCAATTGATAGAAAAGCGCAAAGTCATGACGATATCCCAGGCAATGATTATGAATATAGGCATCATGTTTGTGTCAAGTAGACCGACTCCTGCCTGCATCTACTACTATTACTCCACACATCAACCGCTATCCAGCATGCATCTAGAGTATAAAGTTCATAAAGAATGGAGTAACACCTTAAGTAAGATGACATGATGTAGAGGGATAAAATCAGGCAATATGATGAAAACCCCATCTTTTTACCCTTGATGGCAACAATAAAAATACGTGCCTCACTACCCCTACTTTGTCACTGGGTGAGGACACTACAAGATTTAACCCAAAACTAAGCACCTCTCCCATTTCAAGAAAAACCAATCTAATTGGCCAAATCAAACCAATAATTTGAAGAGAAATACACAGATATCAAATCATGCATATAAGAATTTAGAGAAGATTCAAATAATATTCATAGATAAGCTGATCATAAATCCACAATTCATCGATCTCGACAAACACACCGCAAAACAAGATTATATCAGATAGATCTCCAAGAACATCGAGGAGAACATGGTATTGAGAATCAAAGAGAGAGAAGAAGCCATCTAGCTACTAGCTATGGACCCGTAGGTCTGTGGTAAACTACTCATGCTTTTTCATCGGAAGGGAATTAGGGTTGATGTAAATGCCCTACGTGATCGAATCCCCCTCCAGCAGGATGCCGGAAAAGGCCCCAAGATGGGATCTCATGGGAACAAAAGGTTACGGCAGCGGAAAAGTATTTTGGTGGACGCTTCTGTTGATAATGGAATATTTGAGGATTTATAGAACTCAGAGGGAGGTCGGTGGACTCCCGAGGGGCGCACAAGCCAGGGGGCGCCCCCTCCTAGGGCGTGCCCTGGAGGCTTGTGGAGTCCTTAGCACTCTTTTGACTTGGCCTCCAAGCTCCGTGGATGTCTTCTAGTCCAAGAAAAATCATCGTCAAGTTTTATTCTGTTTGGACTCCGTTTGATATTCCTTTTCTGTAAAACTCAAAAACAAGGAAAAACAAAAAATGGCACTGGGCTCTAGGTTAATAAGTTAGTCCCAAAAATAATGTAAAATAGTATGCTAATGCATATAAAACATCCAAAACAGATAATATAATAGCATGGAACAATCAAGAATAATAGATACCTTGGAGACATATCAAGCATCCCCAAGCTTAATTCCTACTCGTCCTCGAGTAGGTAAATGATAAAAACAGAGTTTTTGATGCGGAATGCTACGTAAAATATTTATCCATGTAATTTTGTTTATTGCAGCATGAATGTTCAAATCCATAAGATTCAAAACAAATGATTAACATTGACATAAAAACAATAATACTTCAAGCATACTAATAAAGAAATCATGTCTTCTCAAAATAACATGGCCAAAGAAAGTTATCCCTACAAATCATATAGTCTGGCTATTCTCCATCTTCATCACACAAAATATTAAATCATGCACAACCCCGATGACAAGCCATGCAATTGTTTCATACTTTTGATGTTCTCAAACTTTTTCAACTTTCACGCAATACATGAGTGTGAGCCATATAGCACTATAGGTGGAATAGAATATGGTGTTGTGGAGAAGACAAAAAGGAGATAGTGTCATATCAGCTAGGCGTATCAACGGGCTATGGAGATGCCCATCAATAGATATCAATGTGAGTGAGTAGGGATTGCCACACAACGGATGCACTAGAGCTATAAGTTTATGAAAGCTCAAAAAGAAACTAAGTGGTTGTGCATCCAACTCGCTTGCTCAGGAAGACCTAGGACAATTTTGAGGAAGCCCGTTGAGGGAGTCCTGGACTAAGGGGTCCTCGGGCGTCCGTCTTGTTTGACATGGGCCGGACTAATGGGCTGTGAAGACACAATACCGAAGACTCTCGCCCGTGTCCGGATGGGACTCTCCTTGGCATGGAAGGCAAGCTTGGCGTTCGGATATGAAGATTCCTTTCTCTGTAACTGACTTTGTACAACCCTAGCCCCCTCCCGTGTCTATATAAACCGGAGGGTTTAGTCCATAGGGCCAATCATAATCATACATGCTAGACTTCTAGGGTTTTACCCATTACGATGGCGAGGATGGTGGTAAGGATCCATTTAAGGACAATAATGCTGATAAACCATTCAAAATGACGCCATGACAAAGAAAGCAATACCGGCACCGGAGAAAATAATACTCCGGAGAATGCCAAAGACCCAAACGCCCTCATCGAACCAGCTTCCGAACAGGAAAGTAGGGAGGAAGGGCAGAGTAACCCCGACGAGCCAGTTGGAATGACGACTCGGAGGACAGCAGCTATACACCACCCTCCGAAGAAGAAATAAGTCTCGGCAATGAAGACTTCATCGTGCCAGAATAACCCCTCAAACAAGAACGCTTTAAGCAATAGCTCATCGCGACCGCAAGGAGCCTGAAAAGGAAGCAACAATGGCTTCAAGCCGAACAGGATACGCTTAACGACAGATGGACTCAGATCCTAGCAGCCGAGGAATACGGCCTCGAACGCCTGACCAAAAGTTATCCAAAGCGCAAATTGTCACCTCAATTGGACGACGAGGCGCTGGAGCCTTTACCGTCAGCGTGTAATGCGGCTGATCGACCACCACATGGACGGGACAACGCGGTAACTCAAGCCGAACACTAGCCCGCACTAACTCACCGCAAAAGCAGAGATAAAACAGCTCAGGGACATACATACGACCTATGGGAGGACCTGGACAGTAGAGCAGGCCAGACCAGATCGATCTACGGATCGCGGGGGCGTGCGCCAACGTGCGACGACGGCCATCTAGCCAGACGCGAAAACATAACCACGCCCGAGCTGGAAACCGCAGACGAACCCTACCCGAGCTACGTCGCGACTTAGCCCAATATAGAGGCACCGCACACCCCCTTTGCTTCACCGATGAAGTAATGGAACACGAATTCTCAGAAGGGTTTAAACCCATGAATATCGAATCATACAATGGAACAACAGATCCCGCGGCATGGATCGAGGATTTTCTTCTCCATGTCCATATGGCCCGCGGTGATGATCTCCACGCCATCAAATACCTCCCACTAAAACTAAAGGGACCAGCACGACACTGGTTAAACAGCCTTCCAGAGAACTCTATTGGCAGCTGGGAGGACCTGAAAGACGCCTTCCGCGATAACTTCCAAGGTACATATGTTCGGCCACCAGATGCCGATGACTTAAGCCACGTCATTCAGCAGCCCGGAGAGTCAGCGAGGAAGCTCTGGACTAGGTTCTTAATTAAAAAGAACCAAATTGTCGATTATGCAGACGTCAAGCCCTCCCGCCTTCAAACACAAAGGTCCGGATGAGTGGCTCGCCCGTCACCTCGGTCAAGAAAAACCAAAATCCATGGCATCCCTTACCGCTCTGATGACCCGCTTTTGCGCGGGATAAGACAGCTGGCTCGCTCGTAGAAGCAACATCGCCAGCGATCCGGGCACTTCCGAAGTCCGAGACGACAATGGCAAGCCATGACGCAATAAACACAAATGTTGCAATAATAATGAAGGAACGCAAGACATGGCGGTCAACGTCGGATTCAGCGGCTCCAAACCCGGTCAACGAAAAAAACCATTCAAGGCAAACAGAGACGGACCATCCAATTTAGACAAGATACTTGATCGGCCCTGCCAGATTCATGGCATCCCCGATAAACCAGCCAATCATACCAACAGAAGCTGTTGGGTCTTCAAACAAGCCGGCAAGCTTAATGCCGAACACAAGGGGAAACGGCCGCCCAGTGACAGCGATGACGAAGAGACTCGCCAACCAAACACCGGGGGTCGGAAACAATTTCCCCCCGAAGTAAAAACGGTAAACATGGTACCCCTATAGGGGAGCGCAAGCACCCACTACAGGACGCCTATGCCATAGAGCTGGTCCCCCCAAAATTTAATCAATGGGCGGCCTTCCCGATCACTTTTGATCGCAAGGACCACCAGTCGATGTCAAGATCCGCCAGTTCAGCAGCTCTGGTCCTCGACCAAGTTATCGATGGGTTCCATCTCACGAAAGTCCTTATGGACGGTGACAGTAGCCTTAATATACTCTACCTAGACACTGTTCACAAAATGGGCATTGATCCTTCAAGAATCAAGCCCACCACAACTACCCTCAAGGGAGTAGTACCCGGCGTAGAAGCTCACTGCAAGGGCTTCATCACAATGGAAGTCGTTTTCGGTTCGCCGAACAACTTCCGAAGCGAAGGCTTGACCTTCGATATTGTCCTGTTCCGCAGTAGCTACCATGCACTTCAGGGGCGTACCGCTTTTGCTCATTTTAATGCGGTCCCACACTACGCCCATGCAAAACTTAAGATGCCCGGTCCACGCGGTGTCATAAAAATAAATGGAAATACGAAACACTCCCTCCGTACTGAGGATCATAATACGGCTACTTCAGCCGAAGTACAAAGCGGCCTCATCAAGCCGCGTATCTCATCGGCCATTAAGCCGCCGGTCTCTATTAAACAGGACCAATCAATCTCAGAGCTAGATTAGTAGTTTGACCTCCGCCATTCGCCTCATATACCTACGAAGTTCATACCACGTATACATAATTATGCACTTAAAATACCCTGGTCATCGGTGGAGGCACAATACGGACAGGCCTACAAGCACTACCATAGCCTCCTTTTCTTTTCTAACTATTTTTCACCTTTTACCATAGGTGGCTCATAGGATGGTCATCTCACGGACTCTTTCGGAGTTCGGCTTCGTAGACTTACCCAAAGGCTATCCCGGTTAAGGAGTCCTTTCACCAAGGCAAGGCACACAGACGTGCGATAGGAGGTCCAAATAATTTTTTGTATACTGCACTCTGTATTTCGAGCCTGTAGAGTGCCTTTTCCCTCAGCCTTCGACCCCCGGCATGTCAAATAGTCTGGGTTGTGGCGTTATTATCTGTAAGATGGCGATTGACATATCAATCAGGTTCCAGTGAACATATTCCATATTCAGTATTTGCTTTTTCTAAAGAATTGAATTTTGCTTCTTCGGTTGTTTCACACGCACACCTCGGCACAAATTGCCAGGGGCTCGATATGGGAACAAATGAGTTCGCGACAAGTCCGAACAGCTTTATAGCACACATCGCCGTCACGAGTTTGGCCTTATATGCATCAGCTCCAAATCATGTCTTTGGTCAATAGTTGGGTTGCCCGGCTCCTGTGCTTACTACCTTACGTTCCGCTCTATCGGCTAGGGTAGTAAAGGGAGAACTACTGCGATTGTGTTTCTGGTTCATCTGGTCAAGCGCCTTAGTAGAGAAAGCCGAAAACTGACTGTCGTGATGCGGCGAGAGATGGTCAACCACTCGATGACTTATTAGAATCTTTCGCGATTCCTTCCGTATTATACGAAGGACCGTTCTTAAGGTCACCTATGTAACACACCGTATTGGGATAACCGCGTACATACCAGGGGCTATATCATAGACCCACCATCAAACTCCTATGCCTAAGTGAAAGTGTTAAAGCCCTATAGTCCGATTGCCTAGTTAGCCGCATTGACACCTCCTTCACGGACCAAGACGTTGGGTCAAGAGTGGTCATGTAGCGACCCGACCTCAAACGGTCAAGTCTCCGTGCTTCAGTGTCATCCCTGGATCGGTAATGCTGACACACACAGTACTCGAAGGATTTATAACAGCGTAGCAATCACACACTTATTACATCGAATGTCTCAAAAGAGAACTTATTAAAATAAATATGGCTTAAGGCCATCTAATACGATAACAACGGAAGGCTTGGAAGATAAAGTGTGTCCATCAACTCCAACTGCATAGCTGAGCTGACGGCAACGACCTAATGAACCTTACTACTCGTCTGAAAAGTCTGCAACATAATACGTTGCAGCCCAGAAACGGGTCAGCACATGGAATATGCTGGCAATATAACATAGTAGAGCAAGTATAGAATAATGCTATCACTACATGCATATTTGGCTGGTGGAAAGCTCTATGGTTACAGTTTTGTGAAAAGCCAAATTTTCCCTACAACAAAGGAATATATTTTATTTAAGTATCATGGTAGTTGAAACATCATTGAGAAGGTTCCTCCAACTCAATCCCAATTAGTAGTAATTATCAACCCAACAATATTAATTTAGAGTGATGAGATACATATGATATCCAAGTACTAGATACTCAAGACTGTCCATAACCGGGGACATGGCTAACCATGATTAGATTGTACACTCTGCAGAGGTTTGCGCACTTTCCCCACAAGACTCGATCTCCTCCGTTGGATTTGCTCGCACTACAGGGTGTTTGAGAAATGGATTACCGAGACACAGTCTTTCAGAAACATTAATTCTTTACTCTGGGCAGACCATACCAACCTACATCCCTCTACCCGCTGATCCACCTCTTCAAGAGCTCATGCAACTTACTCAACTACGCTAGAGCCCATAATAGCTTGTGGCTGCACACGGAAGTTTCTAGCATGAAATATCTCAGTTCCCTCTGAGCCTGGGTGACGGACCTTAGGATTATCACACGGGTACTCCGGGATATCCTAGGACAACACTGGATTCTCCAGGTGCCCGACAAGCAATCCACCCATATGTATATTAAAGTTGCCACCTTAAGTTTAACCATTAATTAACAATCTCACATCTGTCATGGATTCACTCACCCAAACCACGTCTACGAGCATAGCATAGCAATATAAGCAATACGTCGAAGTAACTCCCAAGGGTTTGAATATAACAGGGCAATAGGTTCTACCTCATCAACTACTTCCCAATACCCACAAGTTAATCATACCCTAATCATGCAGTGTTTGAGGATTGCAGCTAATTCATAAAAACTGGGTATGAAAAGAGTATGATCAATGTGCTACTCCTTGGTGATGATCCGCAAAACCTAGAGACTCGTAGTAGCACGCTTCGCACTCCGGGTGTTCTATCGCAAACAAACAATAGCATACATAAGCAATCAAGCAAAGAAGAACGGGTAAATCTCAAATAAGAAGATCTAACCAGAAAGTTCAACTTAAGAACTCTGGTTTGCAAAAAGAATCAAATCAATCGGAGCAACGAAACTCAAACTTCGAAAGAAACAAGATCCGTTTACTAATCTAAACTAAAGTCAAATTTTATAGTACCAAAATCTTGTTCAAGTTGATTAAACAAAAAGAGGGTTTCGAGACGAAGATCTAGGCACTTGAATCACCTGATTCCGATAAATGAGCGAAAAGATAAACTAAAACGAAAATCGGATCAGAAATCGTGATCGAAAATAATCACGGAAAATCCAAGAAAAAGAAAAACTGACGAACAGGCTAATGAAGGAACATTCGCTGTCTGCGGCTAATGAGTGAACACCATTCGTTAAAATGAATGTACGGACGAACGTCCGCTAACTAAACTAAATCGCGGAAAAAAACCGATATATTCTAAAAAAACGAAAACTAGGGTTTTCTAAAAAACCCGGATTGGTTTAAAAATAAAACCGGACGACGGCGGTGGCGGTGTATACCTTCGGCGAGGCTCCGGCGAGGCGGCGTGGCTCCGGCGGGGTCCGGCTGCGGTGGTGGGTGGCGCAGGTGGTGCGGGGCGGCGACGGCAAGCGGCGGCGGTGCTTCTGTTAAGGCGTCTGCAAGCGGCGGCGGCGGCAGCTTCGGCAGGCGGCGGGGTCGGGTGGTGGTGGTGGGTGTCGGGGGTGGCGTATATAAGGAGGGGGGCGGCTTGCTTGGGAGGGGGCAAGGCGGGGATGAGTCCGGTCGGACTCGGCGGCGGCGGTCGCGGTCTCCTGGAGGGAGATGGGCCGGTTGGGCCGGCCTGGCTCGGTTGGGCTTTGGCCCAGCCGGGCGCTGAAGATTTTTTTTAAATAATTTTGCCGAAACTTAAATTAACCCTAGAAAATAAAATAAAAATCTAAAAATGCCAAAACAAATTTTCACCGTCTAAATAAAATATTTACAACAAGATGGACATTTTCTTGGCCCTAAAATGCAACTTTGAAAAACGTGCAATTTTCTAATTCAAATAAAATAGCAATAAAATCCGAATAAAATCCAATATTCGATTTTAATATTTTTCCTCCAATATTTCAATTATTTTGGAGAAGTCATATTATCTCCTCTCATATATTTTAATACGAAATATTTTCGGAGAGAAAAATAATGAAAACCAATAATCCTCGTTTCAATATTTCATAAAATTCAAATATGAAAACAGGGAAATCCCCAACTCTCTCCGAGGGTCCTTGAGCTGCTTAGGATTTCGAGGATCGCAAAACGAAATGCAATAAAATATGATATGTAGGAATTATCTATGTATAACATTCCAAATTGGAAATTTGGGATGTTCCAAACCTACCCCCCTTAAGATGAATCTCGCCCTCGAGATTCGGGTTGGCTAGAAAATAAGTGTGGGTGGTCTTTGCGAAGATCATCCTCTCGTTCCCAGGTGGCTTCATCCTCGGTATGGTGGCTCCACTGAACTTTGCAAAACTTGATAACCTTGCTGCGGGGGACTCGGCTGGCAAATTCAAGAATCTTGACTGGCTTTTCCTCATAGGTCGATCATCATCCAACCGAATCGCCTCCAAGGGCACTTCAGATCTCTTAACGGTATATCGGCCATCTCAAAGATGACACTTCTTCAGCTGTGAAACATGAAACACATCATGAACTCCTGACAGTCCTTCAGGTAACTCCAACTTGTAGGCAACTTCTCGCATACGTTCCAAAATTCGATACGGTCCTACAAATCTCGGGGCTAACTTTCCCTTGACTCCAAAACATTTCACTGCTCGCATAGGTGACACTCGTAGATATGCTCCTTCTCCAATTTCATAGGTTATTTCCTTGCGTTTCGAATCTGCATAACTCTTCTGTCTGGACCGAGCTACCTTTAATCTATCTCGGATCAACTTAACCTTTTCTTCAGACTCCTTGATCAAATCTGGTACAAACAACTGTCGATCTCCAACTTCATCCCACATCAACGATGTTCTGCACCTTCGTCCATACAGGGCTTCGAACAGTGCCATCTTCAAACTGGCCTAGTAGCTATTGTTGTATGAGAACTCTGCGTAGGGAAAATTGTCATCCCAACTAGATCCATAATCTAGCGCACATGATCTCAACATATCCTCCAGAATCTGGTTGACTCTCTCGGTCTGTCCATCTGTCTGCGGGTGGAATGCTGTACTGAACTCCAACCTTGTTCCCAAAGTCTGGTGCACTTGATGCCAAAACTTTGAGGTAAACTGCGTTCCTCTATCTGATACTATGTTCCTCGGAACTCCATGCAGACATACGATCCTGGTCATATATATCTCGGCCAACTTCGCACTTGTATAGGTGGTTTTCAATGGGATAAAGTGAGCCACTTTGGTCAAGCGATCAACTACTACCCATATAGAATCATATCCTGATTTGGTCCTGGGCAATCCGGTGATAAAATCTATGCCAAGTTTATCCAACTTCCATTCGGGTATCGGCATAGGCTGTAACAATCCTGCTGGCTTTTGATGCTCTGCCTTCACTCTCTGACATACATCACATACAACTACATACTCGGCAATATCCTTCTTCGTACCAGTCCACCAGAAACGTTCCTTCAAATCCAAATACATCTTGGTGTTTCCGGGGTGTGTCGAGTATGGTGAGTCATGATCCTCCGGAAGTATTATCTTCCTGATCTCTGTGTTATTGGGCACATAAACACGGTCCTCAAACCATAAGGTGTCGTGCTCATCCTCACGAAAACCTTTGGCCTTTCCTTTGCTCATTCTCTCTTTTATCTCGGCAATCTCTTTGTCATCCTTCTGAGCTTCTCGAATCTTTCCTAACAATGTAGACTGAACCTCCATTGTTGCAACAAAACCTCTAGGAACAATCTCCAATCGAAGTTCCCTGAGATCCTCTGCTAACTCCTTTGGCAATCCCGTGCTTACTAGGGTGTTAGTATAACTCTTCCGACTCAAAGCGTCTGCTACCACATTAGCCTTGCCTGGATGATAGTGGAGCCTCATGTCATAATCCTTTATAAGCTCCAACCATCTCCTGTGCCTAAGGTTCAACTCCTTCTGTGTGAAAATGTATTTCAAACTCTTATGATCCCTGTACACATCAAAACGGTTTCCAATAAGGTATTGTCTCCAAGTCTTGAGTGCATGCACTACAGCTGCTAACTCCAAATCATGCGTGGCATAATTCAATTCGTGCGGTTTTAGTTGTCGTGAGACATACGAAATAACTCTTCCGTCCTTAATAAGCACACTTCCAAGTCCTAGGTGAGAGGCGTCGCAATACACTTGGAAATCCTTGCGTATATTTGGCAGAATCAGCACTCAGGCTGTAGTCAAATGTTTCTTTAACTCCTGAAAACTCGCCTCACATTCTTCCGTCCATTTAAATTTGCTATCCTTCTTCAATAACTCCGTCATTGGCTTTGTAATCTTGGAAAAATTCCCAATGAATCTCTGATAGTATCCTATGAGTCCAAGAAAATTGCGGATCTCACTAACTAAAGTGGGTGCGAACCATTCAGTGACTGACTGAACCTTGGTGGGATCTACTGCTATACCTTCTCCTGATATAACATGTCCAAGGAATCCGACTTCCTTCAACAAAACTCACATTTGATGAACTTGGCATACAACTGGTGTTCCCTGAGTTTTTCGAGAACTAAACGTAAATGCTCCTTGTGCTCATCCTCATTCTTCGAGTATACCATAATATCATCAATGAACACCACAAAAAACTTATCCAAATATTCCATGAACACCTTGTTCATCATGTTCATGAAGTAAGCAGGGGCGTTAGTCAGTCCAAATGACATTACCGTATATTCATACAACCCGTACCGTGTGGTGAATGCTGTCTTTGGTATATCCTTCTCTCGAATCTTCAGTTGGTGATATCCTGATCGCAGATCGATCTTTGAAAACACCTTAGCTCCTTGTAGCTGGTCAAACAAATCATTGATCGTCGGCAGTGGGTATTTGTTCTTGATCGTCACCTTATTTAACGCACGATAATCAACAACCATTCTTAGAGACTGATCTTTCTTCTCAACCAAAAGCACTGGGGATCCCCATGTGATGAACCCCGTCGAATGTATCCTTTCTCCAATAACTCCTTGATCTGCTTCTTAATCTCCTCCAGATCATTTGCGGGCATCCGGTATGGTCGCTTTGATACTGGCCCTATGCCTGGTGATATCTCTATCAAAAACTCGATGTCTCGATCCGGTGGCATGCCTGGTAACTCCTCTGAAAAAACATTCGGGTAGTCCTGCACTACAGGCACTTCCTCCTGAACAACTCCCATGAGGGTATTTACTTGGCTCCTCCTAGGCGCATGCCTAGATACATACTTAATCCTTTTTCCCTCAGGGGTGGTGAGATAAATCGACTTACTAGCACAGTTAGTGCTTCCTCCATACTTTGACATCCAGTACATGCCTAATATCACATCCAATCCTTGTGACTCCAAAATTATTAGGTCTGACGGGAAAACATGGCTACCAATGGTTAAAGGTATCTGATCGCACCATCGGCTAGCCATATACTCTGCTCCTGGTGAACTCACTAACAGAGGGGTCCTAAGGGTTTGGATTGGTAGTTTAAACTTATCCACAAATCCCCTTCATATGTATGAATGTGATGCACCAGTGTCAAAAAGAACAAGGGCGATAAAAGACTTAACCAAAAACTTACCAATAACCGCGTCTGGCTGCTCTTCAACCTCCTCCACGTTAACGTGGTTCACTTGTCCCTTGTTGAATGGATTGGGCTTCTTCCCAGCGCTCCCATTAATATTTCCATTCTTCGCTTCAGGGCACTCCGTGGCATAGTGTCCAGTCTTTCCGCACTTGAAGCAAGTAATGTGACTTAGATCTCTCTTGGCGGGTGTGGCTGGATTGGAGCGGTTCTGATTGTTGCTTGTTCCGTTTCCAGTCCCATTCTTAGAACCATTGTGGTTATGCGAACTTCCTCCGGTGTGGTTATGACCTCCATGGTTATGAACTAGTTTTCCCGAGTTCGGGGTTAGACGAGGCTTCTGCTGAGCTCCGGAGTTGTATGCACTACAAAAAAACACACTTCCGTGATGATACATGTTTGTCACAGTAGGTCGCGTTTTTTGTCATGCATGTACATCCATGACAAATTTATGACAGAATCAAGATAGTCAAACCTGTGCTGTCGTAGAAGTGTTCCATGACATTACCAATATTATCATCACGGAAGTGTCCACTTCCATGATGATAAATCGCACGTCGCAGAAGTGCTTTCGTCAAGGGTGACCGACATGTGGCATCCACCGTAACGGAACGCTGTTAAGCTATCGGGTTGGGTTTTGGATCCGATAACCCGTTAACAGCCCTGACCAATGGGGATTTCCCACGTGTAAAATCATCATTGGCTGGAGGAAACACGTGTCGGCTCATCGTTGGGACAGATGTCATCCACTCATTGGACGAAGGCGCCTATGATGATACGTCGACACGTGGCACGGCCCAACAGAGGCCCATTCCTGTGAAAAGGCCGGCCCGTTTGACTTGGTCAAAAGGTGGCGGGCCGGCCCATGTAAATCCTATTAACGGCCTTTTCGCATATAGCCCATTTACAGCCCGCTAACCCAAGGCCTGTTGCGCCCTATCCGAATTAGGCCCAGTAGCGTCATCTGGGCCACCCAATATGATTCTAGCCCGTTTTCACTTCTGGCCCATGTATGGCCCATGATGTCTTTCGGCCCATATGAGGCCCTATGTAACTCTTGGCTTATTAACGGCCCGTGGTGAAACTGGCCCGTAATGAACAGTGTATCACTTTACACCCATTAAATGCCCGTGGTGAAACTGGCCCGTAATGAACAACGTATCACTTTATAACCATTAGCGGCCTGTTATTCCGTTGGGCTGTTTCCAGCCCATGTTATCTTTCGGCCTTCTCAGAGCCCATTTATTCTTGGGCTCATTTCCAGCATTCGTTTACTTACGGCCCGTTCGTCATTTTTACGCTTGTGGGCCAAATTCAGCCCGTGGTTACATTCTGGTCGGCCCGTTTGTTGTCCGTTAATACGTTGGGCGTTTTCATAGCGTCATCAAACACGGCCTATTAACGATGGCCCGTTATGGTCGGCCCATGAACGGACGATTCCAACTCTAGCCCGTTTACGACCATAATGCGGTCTGTTTGGCCCATGTTTGGCCAATCGATCATACGACCCGTATAAGGCCCATTGCTGATACGGACCGCATAAGGTCCATTGTTTCTACGGCCCATAGAAGGCCCATTGTTTCTACGACCCGTAGAAGGCCCACTGTTTCTATGGCGATGGGAGGCCCAAAGGTCACTACAAAGAATATTAGCCCATGGTTATTGTGGCCTAGTTTTAAAAATAGGTTATTGCAGCCACTAGCTAACCGCGGAAAAAGAACTGCAATGACTACAAGCAAACAAATAAACAAGACAACAAGGAAATAAATAAGCAAGCAACTAACACTAGGCTATCACGACTATTACACATATTACGTCCACTGGGCATCAAAGTTCGCCACCAGTGCAAATATAGGGAACAAAGTAGTATATCATATACACTGGTTGTCAAAGTTGGCGACCAGCGCAAATAAACGCCGCAAAGAAAACAAATCTAGAATGAAACCACTTGAAGATCTCAAGAAACAATATCCTGGGTACCCATAATGCTTGGCAAGATGCTTAGAAAACTTATTAACTTTCTCTTGTTTGGCGCTTAAATCCTCCAAATAGCTTGTTGTTGCACCGTAAAATATGCATCTGAATTCTGCAAGGACTTCCTCAACCTTCAGCTTCTGTCACAAAGACATCTCGATCGATGTCTTTCAACTTGAAGTTGAGACTCAAGAAGACGAACTGATTCAGCAAATGAAGTTCAAAGAGCTTGTGCCAAAGTAGTGGCGATAACTTTCGAACACGAGATCAAGACAGGACTTTTGGGTTCCCTCACCGTCGTCAAGATAGTTTTTATCAGCTTTCTTGGAGACCAACAGGGATGTCTCACTATCTTGAACCTTATCTGCATTACTTCCTTTACCATTGGATAACGCAGTACTGTTCTCCAATATTTTGTCCCATTCTAAAAGAGAAACAAGCAGACACATCACATGTTTACCATGTTGTATATGAAACTCATTTTGGTAAATGAGTTCAGTAGTAAAGTGGACAGGATAACAAGATGAAACAAACATATGTCTATGTACCATGGTCACTTTATGGTCTATATCATTCTAGTTTTTGCTGCCAAATCAGGATAGAGACACAGTTCAAATAATATTTGTTCAAGACAAAGCAGAATAGATAGAATATAAGTGCGGGTAACTATAGAGCAATAACAACACTTGTAATGTGCATGACATGAGAACATAACTGTTTATTCAATTGAAACTAAAATCAACATAGAGCAGGTTACAACAAAGAAACCGCTTAAAGAAACAGGTTTAAAACATACCGTTATGCCATTGGAGTTTCAATTCCATCCTTCAAATTTGAAAATAGTTGGTATGAGTAAATACAGTAATGCAAGAGCAAAGGAGTATGAACCATAGCTACAGAACCTAACCCGAGAACAAATATTCTTCTCCTTTAAGCGTTGAGTTGGGATTCGGAGTGGTGGTCCTTGAGCTTTGGGCACTGCAGTTCCCTTACTAACTGCTCATGTTTGGGTGCTCTGTGGTGGAGACGGTGTTGTGTCAACTGGAACTGGGTTACTATCTGCCGGGGTTGGGGTTAGAAGGGGTGTAGCTGGTTCTCTGTCCAACTGAGTAGGGGTACAATCTGCGAGAGTCTGGGTTATGTGTGGTGGATCTGGTCCTTGGGCAAGTACAACTGTGGTTCTATCTGCATCAACTGGTAGCACTATCTTTTCTGAAGACCGTGTTGTTACTCCCTTAAATACTGCCATCACGCTCTCCAATTCAAATGGCTGATAAATAAGAAAAGTAATTGAAAGTATAGACATTGTATGATAGACAGGTGCAATGGATAGTGGGGAATAAAAGAGGGCTTGAAATAATTCATATTTATGTTGTCTAACCAAACAGGATAGCATGACCCAATTTCACATATATGATGGCTAACTAAGCAGGATAGCATGACACAATTTCTCATTATGATGGCTAACTAAAAAAGATGGAAAGACATAGTTCAAAGTATGGGACTATGTAAACAGGATGACATGACATAACTATATAATGTGTTTATTAAATAGGTTGGCATGCCATAATTCACATACATTCACGGATAGAATGCCATAATTCAAAATATCATGACTGTAAACACTAAACAGGATGAGATGATACAACTATATGATGTCTTTATTAAATGGATTGTCGTGCCATAATTCAGATAGATGATGTGTATGTACTATGTAAACATGATGGCATGATATAATTCAAATATATGATTTATATAGTAAGCAAGTAAGCAGATGGCAATCCATATATGATGTAAAAACTAAGCAATGCAAGACAACATGCATGACATGGGTAATATAACCCTGCCAAGTTTGAGTATAGACCTCAGAGGGGAAATAGGACTGGTTATCAATCTCCGAATCCTCCTCTGAGGAGCTCTCTGTAACCAGCAAGATGTCTGCTTCAGCAGGTAGCATTATCTGCTCTGAATACCTTGTTTTCACTCCAGATACTTCCATCACCGCTTCAAATGGCTGATGCACAGGAAGAGTAGTTGAATATACAAATGTTGTCGACAAATGGAACACGTAATACAAAAAAATGATAGCATGATATAATTCACATACATGATGATTGGCTAAACAGCATGGCATAGCATAATTCACATATATAATGCCTTTGCAACAAGATATCATTGTATAATTCCCATATATAATGTCTTGCAACAAGATGGCAATGCATAATTCACATATATGGTAATTAGACACCTTTGAGCAATTGGCATTCACACAAAGCATGTCTAAACTAATCAAATGACATAGCAATGCGAGACACCATACGCATGATATGAGCAACATAACCCTGCCAAGTTAGAGCATACACCTCGGGGATAGGACGGGTCATCTGTCTCTGAATCCTCCTCTGAGGAGCTATCCGTAACCAGCGAGATATGTGATTCATCAGATAGCATAGTCTGCTCTGAAGACCTTGTTTTCACTCCAGAATTTGCCATCACCGTGTCAAATGGCTGATGCACACGAAGAGCAGTTGAATGTACTAACATTGTTGACAAATGTAATATGTAATGAAAAAAAAGGATGGCCTGATATAATTTACATATAAGATGACCGGCTAAGCAGGATGGCATTGCAAAATTCACATATATGATGCCTGGCTAAACAAGATGGCGTTGCATAATTCACATAAACGATGAATAAACTAAACATATGTCATTCGCACAAAGGATGTCTAAACTAAGAAGATGACATATTTGATGTATAAAGTAAGCAATGCAAGACACCATATGCATGATATAACCAACATCAGCATGCCAAGTTAGAGCGAAGACCTCAGGGGGTAAATAGGAGTTTGTCTTCTCCTTCTGAATCCCCCTCAGAACATATATCTTCCTCTCCATTACAATCCGAAATGCATGGAGGGGGCCTGCCTTTGCGCCTACCACGGAGCGATGTCTGCATGAAATTTTATTGCCACGCAAGGCTCGTCTCTTTTGCTCTACATGTTCAGTTCCATTGTTTACAATAACTGTCATGCATAGGAATAAAACATAGTGAGATTATGTAAGGTGTGCATGCAGAAATCCAGAGTGATGGTAGCAACCTGTGGATTGACCCAAAACCAATAACAGCACGCAGATAATGGCTTCAGTTAAAAAATACAGATAATGGCTTCTTTACTGTTTGTTTCCCACCCAACATGAAACTCATAGTAGACACCGGAGATTAACCAGATAGTAGATAGATACTATTGATAGTGGCCCGATATGTACCCCACAACCATTTAAAAACTCAAGTTTGACCATTAGTTTGGAGTGACTCGTAGTCTAATCGGTGAATAGGACGATAAAGTAGCATGTAATATTAAGCGATGCATAACGTGGCAGAACCACGAAAGAGTGTGACCTCTCTTGCGGACCCGTGTAGTCCTCGAGGTCATCTGCTCGATTGATGATGGTAATGCAGTTTTCATGGCTGCCGGTAAGGGAAGAAGATCTGATGCGGCGAAAGACAGCCTGGAGGCGGATCCCTCTGTCTTTGGACCCTTACGTCGTTGGAGCAGGTGAAATTTGGGGTGGACGACAAGCAGCAGAGCAGGACAAACCACGCAAGGTTTTATTTGGCAACTATCTGTAAGAGAAGTAATTCTCTAAGGGCTCGTTTGAATTGGAGGATTCCAAAAATGCAGGGATAGGAAATAGACAGGAATAGGATAGGAATGCACGTGCAAAACAGAGAATTTAAAAACACAGGATTTCTGCCAATCTGGGTGTTTGATTCACAACAATTGGAAGATCATAGGATGCAAAGAAGCAAGGTGAGATTAAGTCTAACCACAAGAAAATGTACGGTTATAATGCTATTATGCTACTATCTCTTAGTCTTGTCTTCATGAATAGGAATTTGAAAAGGAGGACAAGTGAAAATTAAAATTCCTATGTTTTTTTCTTTCAAGGAGACACTAAAGGACCAAATCCGTGTGCTCAGTGGACAATATATATAACATGTAGAGTAAAAAAGAGATGCAAGAAGTGTACAACCTCTTTGGCGAAGCCATGTCGATCTCAGCGTGATTGGGTTGACCGGTGAGGATGCTCCGGCTGACTTTGCTGTCGGAGGAGGGGAAGTAGATCTTAGGCGTCTGGAGAAGGAGCCCGAGGTACTGCTCCGCTATGATGGAGGGTTTCGTTGTTGGAGCAGCTCCGGTGAGTTGTATGAAGCCGAGACTGAAGCAGGACAAGAGAGACAAGGAACAACGTTAACCAGAGTGGAATCCTAATAGCATCTCCAATACATGACGTAAAATACATAACCACAAAGTGCTATGTGTAAAATACATCAGCCGCTCTAAACTTAACTGTCGAAACTGAACTTAACTGTGGAAACTGAACTTAACTGTCGAAACTGAATTTTGCTGTCGAAACTGAATTTTCCTGTCGAAACTGAACGCACTAGCAAGGTGAGGCTACACGTCGGTCGACTGACTTTTTCATCTCTGGTCAGTCGATTTTGCAGCCGTTGGATACGAAATCAAGGGCCCGCGGTTCATCTTCAACCTCCACCCCCCTGAACCGCCACCACCACCGGCCAAACAGCAGCCCCGCCCTTGGCCGGCGGTCGCCGCCCGCCCGCCCAAAACACTCCCCACCGGTCACGCCGCCCAGCCATCCCTCTAGGCCCCCGTGCAGAAGCTTTTTCTCCGGTGATCCCCACGCCACCGCCTTAACGCCCCGCCGCCACGGCGACCACCGCCCATCCTGAACCCTAAGATAGATAATGGGGTACCTCTCAAAGCGAACCCCCCCACCCCCCGAAAATCTATCGACCCAAAAGTCGATTCAGTCGACTGAAGTGTAGCTAAATCGGAGCAACATCGCAAGCAAGAGAAAGAGCGAGAGCAGCAGCGCGAGAAAGAGCAATAGCAAGTGCAGACCAGGCAGGGGACCGAGAGCAAGAGCAGAGCAGCAGCGCGAGTGAGAGCTAAAGCAGCAGCAGCTCCTACTGATGTGGACGTCGCCGCCGAGGGAGCGCTGCCGTGGAGGAAGTGGCCGGCGACGCCGTCGTGGATGGAGCCGCGCCGTGTCGGTTCGGGACCGAGCGCCGGCAGCACCGTGAGATCGAATCAAGAAGAAAATGCGGCAATTAGTGTACAACCTCTTTGGTGGCGCCGATTAGGCCGCAGCTTTATCCGAGGAAACGGTGATGATGATGCTCTTCCGGTGGTGCAGGTGAAGACGGTGGTGTGGGAATGGAGGTGGCGCGAAAGACGAGGGGAACGTCGGGGCAGATCCTTGGAGGTGTAGGACGGGGTGGCTGAACCGGCGGGACAATGAGATCGACGATGGATCCTCATACGGTACGGTGGATGAGGGACGTCGAGGTGTTGCTGTGGACGACATCGTCAGGGAAGAGGCTCCGGCTGGGTGGCGGACGGAGCAGGGTGTGGGGTTTCGTCGCGGGTTTTCGCGGCCTCTGTGTACGAATGGGTGGGCGGATGGGATGGCAGTGGGGCACCATGGCCTAGAGATGGGCTTGTCCGAAATGTGGGGTAAGTTACGAAAGTACCCCCACCGATTTGAGGCGGTTCTTTCGGTTCAGGGGTACCACGGGCATTTCGCGTGTCGGGATTTCACAGGAGGTGGGAGTTTTCACGCGCGTTGTAATTTCGGAATAGCAAGGCACGGGTTGAGATGGAGGGAGTTGTCGGAGCACAACGAGACAAAGATATATCTTAAATATTTCGGGCTAACAAGGCGCGGGTTGAAATTTCCGGACAAGCCTAACATGTACTGTACCAAATCAATGCGCACTACAAATGTCATTCAAAACTTTGAATTCATGTTATGTTCAATTAAATATTTTGCTACGTGTATAATGCATGCCACCTACTACTCAAATGAACGTTTTAGTGCATTCCAAATGTAAATACTACCGCTTCAATATGAACTAAATTTGAATTCGTTTCTCTATTTAAATAAGATCTACAGTAATGACTGTTGTGAAGTCAAAGCATTTGAATTCATTTCCCTGTTTTAATAAGATCTACAATCATCATTATTGTCAAGTTAAACCATCGTTTGTGTATTATCTTCACAGCACACCACATGATTAGTCTCGAGTTACATATGAACTATGTGTACTATATGAACTCAAACTAGATTTTTGAATCCACTTTATTTTGATTTCAAATCACATTACATTTCTAGCTCTAGCTAGATCTTCATAATCTAAACCATGTCTCATATGTATAATGTGTTTATCACATTATGTATGGTGCCCCGCCCCCTACGCCTACAAGTATTTAGATGTGAGTTGCAAACACCACACATTACCACAAATTCAAATAAAATGTGAGATTGTTTGATATATAGTATTTTTTAGATTGTTCGATATTTAGTTGTAAGCTGCAAACGCCACACATTATCACAAATTCAAATAAAATTTGAGATTGTTTGATGTATATTATGGTTTAGATTGTTCGGCATTTAGCTTTGAGTTGCAAACGCCATGCATTATCACGTTATGGTATAACATGTGCACACCACGTGTATCACCGCTATATTCATGCATGCAATGTTTAAAACACTATGATCTCCTATTCAAATATATGAATCCGCTTTCATATCAAATTATGATCTTTGTTAGTCTCTTACACCCACACAATCCTCTAACCTTTGTAGCTACCACTAACTTTCTCTCGTGCGTGCACACGCCCTCCTCGCCCTCCCCCTCCCTCGGCATTCTATCCACCGTGCACATTCATTTTTTTTCTTTAGGTCGTTCTCCTAGAGTATCCACAACTCCTTTCCGACGCACACCGTCGATAAACCTCTCCAGCGATGCCTGCCTACAACATACACACACACCTTCAATCTCCTCCTTTATGTGTCCTTGCCTCATGTCTCTCATACGGTCAGACACACGTCTAAAATCTCGCCCCTCTTCTCATCGATCTCACAACCGCACACTCCTCCCCCTATCTAGCTAGTAGTTGGGCCTCTCGCACCACCTCCTAGCTCCATTCTCTCTGTCTATCCATCTCGCTGGGCCTTATTTGCCTCTAACAAATGGACGTACACCGACCGATCTCTCGCTATACATATAGCTAGCTAGGTCCTTATAACTTGTTTTTACCCACACGTCGATCGATCTACCTCATTAGTTGTGTCTCTCCCTTCCTCCGACAAACAACAATTGATCTACCGATCTAGTTAGGTTTTGCTTACGAAACACATGGTTCCCCTTCATCATCCATGGATGCGTCCCGACAGATCTATCACGCACAGGCACACACAGAAACACATCCCCACTCTTATTGATAACATTGCAGTTCCACCCTCAGTTTGACTAGTAGGCCTCTCCCACCATCTTTGAGAAGCAACTCCATCACCCATCCAGCACTCTACCTCTCTCCCTCTCTCTCTCTCTCTCTGTCCCATCATATTTCCCGCCCTTTAGTTATGTATGGATGTCGACCGATCTCCCTTAGAGGCAAGGCTCTATACACTGGAGTACTTTTGATGTGTCCTGTCAACTCGCAGAACGAGGAGAAGCATGCTTAGTACGCCGTCTCCCCTGCCCACGGGCGCGGTGGCTCGCAGGATGAGGTGAAGCTTGCTCCGCCTTAAGCCCGCTCCCTCGCCCATGCGCGCGGTGGCTCGCAGGACGAGGAGAAAACTTTACTACTCCCTCCGTTTACTCCTCGTCCCTACTACCTTGGTTATAGAGATTATATCATATTGTTTGGAATATATATGTCCTTTAGTAGATTTCAATATGAACTACTAGTACATACTCCAAACACTGATGTATATAGACATATTTTAGAGTATGGATTCACTCATTTTGCTCCGTATGTAGCACTCTCCCTCGCCCACGTGGTGGACATGCAGCAATTCATTCGGTCTCATATAGCCAGAACGATATATACTGCACTACCATTATTGCTCAACTTCCCGAAGAGGCGAAGAGCCAATCGCAAGGTTAATATTTTGGAGATGCCAAGCGCAAGGTTATAGGAGAACGAGTAGTAGGTGCCGCGTCATTTATAAATAAAGGTTTTTTCTCTTCAGTGGCACATACGCAATATGATAGGTTCATATGGAGAGAAAAGGAAACTGCTCCAGTATATACATAGTCAGGACAGGCCAGCCTACACGGTTGCTTGCTGGGGTTGCTCTCTTCACACTGTCTCGCACAAAACGACTATGACCACATCTCTAACATCCCGGCGGATCACGTCCGCTTGGGGAAGGGGTGGATGCTTAGTGTAGATGCGGTGGCCGTCGCCGACGGCAAAAACCCACTGTCAGCATGTCCCGATCAGGGGTCCCCACCATTCTCTCTCACAAAGCCGGTGAGGTTGCCTTCGGCCCTTGGTCACTGCCGTGACGTGGGCAGTTGCCGCCTCCCGCCGGCCTCCTCAAGGTTGAGCTACGTCCCTTAGGTACAACTCCCTTTACAGCCCGCTTGCACCACTGCTCCAGCTGCCCACATCACTCCCTGTGGATATTTCTCTAGTACTTCTTTGCCCCGCACATACCTCTACTGGCTCTATGCACTGTATTTGTGATGAGTTTATGTCTCATCGACTAGTCCCAGTAATCTTATTCCAATCACACTTCTTCAATTTCTTTGCCACAGGGATGCTCATCTCGATTTTGGTGAAACTGCACAAAATGATCCGATGGTCAAAAGGTTGCAAACTTCATTTCTTAGGAAGCGCCACGTTGCCAGCAAATTAAAGCCTGGTTAGGGTTTATGGTTCAAGGGCTAGGGACTGCATGGATCAGTTTTTTTTTTCTTTAGCTACCTCTGTTCCAAAATAAGTGTCAACTTTAGTAGTAGTACAACTTTGTACTAAAGTTTGCACAAAGTTGAGACACTTATTTTGGAACGGAGGGAGTACATATTTGCTATGATCATCAACCATTGAGATGCAATAGCATGCATGTTAGTCTCCTTTGTATTTGATGAAATGTTGCAACGAGCAACCTTGGATGCAAGATACATGTAACAGAAGCTGGAAGCTTCATAGCATTGTACAAATTTATCTCACTAACAAATTACAGTACGTACTATACTAGTACTTCCTCCGTTCCTAAATATAAGTATTTGTAGAGATTTCACCATGAACCACATGCGGATGTATATAGATGCATTTTAAGTGTAGATTCATTCGTTTTGTTCCGTATGTAGTGGAATCTCTACAAAGACTTATCTACTAGTAATAGCTAGCCCCCACTACTAGGAATTCTCTATCCTCTCCTTGAGCCACATCATCAAAATTGATGTAGCCGTTAGATGAAGTAAATCAGTCCAAAATAGCCGTCTGATCTAGACGTTGGGAGGCTCCGCACTAAGCCACATGCAAGCATGCAGAAATACCGTGGCACATGCATGTGAGTGGGTTTTAAATGACATCAACATGTCTGCATGCAAGCATGCACCGGTAGCATGCATGTAAGTGAGCTTTTAAGTCCCATTAACATGTCAAAAAGAAAAATATAATCCCATTATGCAGTACGAGTTGGCTGATCTTTTTTCCTTACGTGGGATGATCTAAATGATGATGGGAGTTTATTTAGTTTGGCTACCACATTTGTCATGCGGTAATAGAGTTTTTTTAGTTCTATGAAATCGATAATTTTGCGCAGAGAGATATACCGATGTTCCATGACAGCAACGGACTCATCTAGTAATATTTAGGAACGAAGGGAGTACTACTATGTAAAGAGTTAGGTGTAGCATGGTGATAGTGTGAGGTGGGCCATGTAATCACTGAGCCTGCGTGTTTTCACTGCTCTTGCATGCCTCTGCTGTAAGAATGGAGAAAATTGTAATCTAGTAGTAGTACCTCCTTTCGCCGAAAGCGTGGGACATCCAGCAGTCCTACCACCGCGGTAATAAAGACCAATGAGCCGTCAAATCACATAGACTGTCGGTGTACAAAACTAGGGGCACATTTTTGTACCCCTTAACCTGTGCACGGGCAGTCAGAGCCACGCCCACGGCCACACCAAGCAGAGTGGAGGAGGTGAGCCAAGGTAAGACCGAAGCCCAAGACGATGCAAAGCAACAACAAGGACCAAGGCCACAAAGATCAGATGGCCGCCGGGGCAGCTCGCCCACGCCAGCCGAGCGAGCCACCCTTGAGCCCACCAACACTCAACACATGTGTTGGGACAGGGCTCGGGAGGCACCTCTGTGGTGGCATGCAGATCTTTGTGAAGACAAAGAATAGTCAAGATCAAGTGAGGATGGGAAGCAGTCATCCTTGCCGAAGGAACCCACAAGACCCCCGGCAAGATCCTTGCCGGGGACGCCTGCGCGCCACGGCAAGACCCTTGCCGGGTCACCCGGCAAGACCCTTGCCGGGCCACCCAACAAGGCCCTCGCCAAGCGCACCAGCAGGGCCACCATCAGGCCCGCACCAACCAAGTCTCCGCCGCCGTTCGCATGCAGCTGCCGACCCAACCAACTGGGCAGGCACCTGCGTGGCAACATGCAGCCCTTTGTGGAGGCTCCACCACCGCGCCACCTCAGCTGCCTGCCTGCCTACATGGCACCGCATGCACCACTGGCCAGGGCGCGTGTCGAAGCCTGGAGGAGCCGCGACAGACGGGACGGGCCTCGCCCCCGCCCCCAATAAAGTGAGAGGACACCTAAGCGATGCATTAAATGCACCTTGTCCTATAATACGAGTGATAACCTCGTGCCACTGTAGACCATTCCACCTCCTGTGTGCCACTGTGGCAGCCCCTTTCACCTATAAAAGTAGGCCCGAGGCGACCAGGAGAAGGATTCGGCTTTTTGGAGCTCGTTACACCCCGTAGCTATCTCAAGAACACATAATACATCCACCAAAGCAGGAGTAGGGGTTTACGCATCCTCGCGGCCCGAACCTGGATAAACGAACCACGTGCTTCTCTGTTAGACCCGCTCTTCTCTCAACCCCACGCCCCACAACCGCAGTAGGGATTCTTGTGATCCCATAGGTGTTGTTTCCCACCGACATCTTTGGCGCGCCAGGTAGGGGGCGCAATTGTGAGAATCGGTTTTAGCAGTTGAGTGAGCATTTCTTCATCGCCATGGCCCCTAAGAAGAAGTCGGCCATGGCGATCGACTCGATGGGGGCCGAACGGCCCGTGGCAGTGTGGACGAGCAGTGGACCGGTCGCGGACAGGACTCGGGCCACAGCCCCGAGCACCAGCACCACCCAGCTAGTCGGAGCCTGGCGAGCGGCGTCGTTCGTGCACCAGAAGACCGGCTGCATGCCGCCGGGCCCAAGGATGGAGCTGGGGGCCCACAGGAGGCACGGGGCCCTCCGGGGGTGTCGTTGCGCCGACTCCGGGCGGCGCGGCGACCTCCAGGACGCCTACACCGGCGACCACTGCGCGTTCTTCCCATGGTGTGCGCGCCTAGCAGCGTCACCACATTGGTGACCCTGGGCACCGCCGTAGGAAGAGCCTTGTGCGTCATCGGCAAGACGAAGGAGTTCAACACGCTCGCCGAAGCGCTGGTGAAAATGGCATGCAGCCGCTGGGTCGTGACGGAGCTCCTTCTAACATGGTTAGAAGTCGAAGCGTACCACGATCCACTCAGCTGTCGCCGCCACCCACGCCAGCGGAGGCCTTGGCGCGCGCGCAACTGCTCCTCGACTTCCCTCCTGCTGCGGAGAAGCTCGATGAGTGGAGGGCCACCATCCGGAGCCTCGTCGCCGTCGCGAATAAAGACGATCTGCGACCGGTGCGGCCCTCGACTCGGCGCTCCACCGAACCACCACATGCTGGCATTGGGAGGACTGGGGGAGCTGCGGCCACAGTGCACTCTCCTCCTCCTCGCCAGCCGCTGCGGGCGTCGGCCCGTCGCGACGACGCTTGTGATAACATCTCCATAGCGTCGTCCGATCCACGGACCCTCCGCGACCAGCGCCAGGTTCTTCGGGAGCGAGCTCACGAAGACGCTCGAACCACCGTCGAGCGCCGGCGCGAAACGCGCCGCCAGTCGGACAAGCGGGCGGGACATGCTACGGACCACCCGGCACCGGGGGAGCCCGGCGGCCTACCTTACGAGGTGGGCTGCCCGACTTTTACCCGTGAGCTGAGGCAGTTCCAGTGGCCGTCCCACCGCACTTTCAAGCCCGACGTCGGCGAGAAGTACACCAGCAAGACCCATCCGTCCAAGTTCCACAGCATCTACACCATCACGATGCAGGCCGTTGGGGCTCGCGACGACAAGGTGCTTGCCAACTACTTCCCGCTGGCGCTCAAACCCAATGTAATGTCTTGGTTGATGCACTTGCCGGCGGACTCCATCTCTTCCTGGACAAATCTATGCCATGAGTTCGTTGGCGCCTTCACAAGAGGCCACCAAGCTCATGGCCAGGCCAGTGATTTGCATATCATTCCCCAGAAGGAAGGGGAGGCCCTGCGCAAGTACATCCAGAGATTCAGCCGGGTGCAGTACAACATCCCCGACATTCATCCCACCGCTGTGATTAGCGCGTTCCATCAGAACATGCGCAATCGCAAGATGCGCGAGGAGCTGGCGATGACCAAGGTTAAGGATGTGGCCGAGCTCTACATTCTGGCCGACAGGTGCGCTCGAGCTGAAGAGGGAAGGAAGTACCCTGGCGAAGATGCCGATGCAGAAACCGACTCTACCGATGAGGACGCCGCCGCCCTGACGAAGAAGGGCCGGCGTCGCAACAAGAAACGCAAAGGCAAGGCTATGCTTGCCGTTGAGGGATCTGAGGACACCGGTGCCGGCAAGAAGGTCAAGGCAGAGACCCCCGGCAAGGAGATAGCCGGGTGCGCCGCCTGTCGGGCCTTGGAGGCCACAGACAAGCCAGGAAGCTCTGGCAAGCAATACTGCAAGATCCACCGCACCAAGGGTCACGATCTCCAGAACTGCCGACAAGTCGAGCTGCTTGCTAAGAAGCAAAATGCTGAGTATGAAAGGCGGGACAAGGAGAAAGACCAAGATGGTGCAGAGGGGTCCGGCAAGAAGCGTGGCGGCCAGGGAGGCCGCCCCAGCAAGGACAATCAGCAAGCGAGGCCTGCCCGGGGCCGTGACAAGAAACAAGAAGACGACGATCACGACGAGGACGACGAGTCCGGTGAGCAAGGGTTCCAGAAGGCTACAGAGGCCATGTGCGTCGATGGCGGCGCCTCGCTGCATACCTCTTGCCGCTAGCTCAAGTAGTGGGCGCGAGAGGTCATGGCAACGGAGCCGTCGTTCGACGCCCAGAAGCCCCTAAAGTGGTCTAGCACGCCCATCATCTTTGACGCCGAGGATCACCCTGATCTCACTACCGCGGTCGGGTGTTTGCCGTTGTTGGTTTCGCCAACAATACGCAACCTTAGGGTGAACAAGATGTTGGTTGACGGCGGGGCCAGCCTGAACCTGATCTCGCCTGTCATGATCAAAAGGTTGCAAATCCCTGACGGAGACCTCGAGGAAACGGGCACGTTCCAAGGCGTCAATCCGGGAGGAGCCAGCCGAAGGGAAAGGTCACACTGCCCGTGACCTTTGGAGGAGAATCGAACTACGTATCGTAGAAGATCGTCTTCGACGTAGCCGAGATCCCCTTGCCCTACAACGGGATCCTCGGCCGCCTGACACTGGCCAAGTTCATGGCGGCGTCACACTACGCCTACAACATGCTGAAGATGCCTAAGGACCCCTTCCCGTTGCCGCGCATCGACCAGATTCTCGACTCCACGGCCGGGTGTGATCTGTTATCATTCCTCGATGCCTACTCAGGATACCACCAAATCTTCATGACAAGAGAAGATGAAGAGAAGACAACGTTCATCACCCCATGTGGTACGTATTGCTTTTTACGGATGCCTTTCGGGTTAAAGAGTGCTGGCTCAACGTTTGCAAGAGCGGTCCAAAATTGTTTTGAACCTTAGCTCCATACAAATATGGAAGCCTACATGGATGACATTGTTGTCAAAACCAAGGACGGGCCGACTCTTGTGCAAGATCTAGATGAGACGTTTGCCAACCTGCACAAGATCAACCTCAAGTTGAACCCTGAGAAGTGTGTCTTCAGCGTGCCGTCCGGCAAGCTTCTCGAGTTCTTCGTGTCACAGCGCGGGATCGAGGCAAACCCAGACAAGATCAAGGCTATTGAGCAGATCGAGGCGCCCAAGCGGATCAAGGATGTGCGTCGGCTCACTGGCTGCGTTGCCGCCATGAGCCGGTTCATCTCCAAGTCCGCCGAGCGCGCCCTTCCCTTTTTCAAGATCTTGAAAAAGGTGGGCCCAATGGAGTGGACCCCAGAATTCGAGGCCGCGCTGCAGGACCTGAAGAAATACCTTTCCTCCACGCCGATACTAGTTGCGCCTAAACCACAAGAGCCGTTGTTGCTGTATCTAGGAGCGACGAATCAAGTGGTCAGCGCCGCACTTGTGGCACAGAGGGAGGTCGACAAGGAGGCAGCAATGGCGGCAGGCCCAGTAGAGGGCGAGCCGATGATTCCTCCGGCAGGGCCCGGTGCCGACGAGGCGCGACCCCCGGCAGAGTCTGGTGCCACCAAGGCGACGTCTGCGCGGTCTAGTGAAGTGGTGCCCAAGAAGAAGGTGATGCAGCACCCGGTTTACTTTGTCAGCTCCCTCTTGCAGGGGGCTAGGTCAAGGTATTCCGGTGTGCAGAAATTGCTCTTCGGCCTCCTTATGGCCTCGAGGAAGCTACGTCACTACTTCTAGGCCCACGAGATCACTATCGTCACCCGCCTCCTGTTGCAACGGATACTGCACAACCCAGATGCAACCGGAAGAATTGTGGAATGGGCCTTGGAGCTGTCAAGCTTCGGCCTAAAGTTTGAGAGCACCTCGACAATTCAGAGCAGAGTCCTGGCGGAGTTCATCGCGGAATGGACCTCGACGCCTGATGAAGAAACCCAGAAGACGACTCTCCCCGGGAAGGAGGCAGACTGCAACTGGGTCATGTACTTTGATGGAGCTTTCTTGCTACAAGGCGCCGATGCCGGTGTGCTGCTCGTCACACCCACCGGAGAGCACCTCAAGTACGTGGTCCAGATGCACTACCCGAGGGAGATGTCCACCAACAACACCGCCGAGTACGAGGGATTGCTTGCCGGTCTCAGGATCGCGGCAGACCTCGGAGTCAAGAAGCTCATCGTTAGGGGTGACGCGCAGCTCATTGTCAGGCAAGTCAACAAAGATTATAAGAGCCCACTGATGGAAACATACGTAGATGAGGTGAGGAAACTTGAGGAACGATCTGACGGTATCCAGGCGGAGCACGTTCCCCGAGCAGGGAACATCGTCACCGATTACCTGTCGAAGCGTGCCGCATTCAAGCTACCTATGGAACCAGGTACCTTTTTGCTCTGGTTAACTCAACCATCCGTCGATCCATCAGCAGAGTAGAGCAAGCGGAGAAAATCAGGTCCCGGCAAGTACTTTCCTATCGAGCCCCCCGGGGCCGTCGGGAAGGGTATTGCCGCGGACGCTGAGCCTGCCCAAGAGCAATTGACTCCAGCGAGGCGTCAGACCCTGGCTGTAGAGACAGTCGCTCCCATGGCGGAAGAGATGCCTTTAGTCCTTTCCGGCGAGCCTCAGGCTCCGTCATGGGCGCAGCATACCGTTCAATTCCTCCAGACAGGGGAGCTTCCTGAGGAGCAGGAAGAAGCGGAGAAAGTAGCCCGTCGGTCCTCCCTGTACCCGGTTAAATCGATGACGTCTGCACGGAGAAGGCCGAATGGTGTGAAACTCAAGTGCATCCCCGGGAGGAAGGACTGGAGCTGTTAGCACAGATACATGGAGGCATATGTGGCTCCCACATAGGGTCAAGGGCCCTTGCCGGAAGGCATTCCGCAAGGTTTTTCTGCCCACCGCCCTCCGTGATGCGCGGCGCTTAGTAACCAAGTGTGAAGCATGCAGTTCCATTCAAAGAAGCTTCATCAACCAGCTCAAGCCCTTCAAACAATCCTCTCTCTCTGGCCATTCTCGGTGCTGGGGCTCGATATCTTGGGCCCCTTCCCAGCGCCGTCGGGGCTTTGAGTACTTATGCGTTGCAATCTACAAGTTCACAAAGTGGCCATAGGTGGAAGCAAGTGAGAAAGGTGACCGCTCGGTCACCGTCAAGTTTTTCAAAGGACTGGTCTGCCATTTTGGTGTGCCAAACAGAGTCATCACCGACAATGGCACACAGTTCACAAGCCACACCTTCATGCAATACATTCAAGACCTCGGCAGCAAGGTCTGCTTTGCTTCCGTGGAACACCCACGGAGCAACGGCCAAGCGGAGAGGGCAAATGCTGAAGTGTTGCGAGGCCTGAGGACAAAGACTTTTGACAAGCTGCAGAAGAGCGGAAGGCGCTGGATTGATGAACTGCCGGCGGTTCTTTGGTCGATCAGGACGACACCAAATCGAGCTACCGGTGATAACCCACAAGTATAGGGGATCGCAACAGTTTTCGAGGGTAGAGTATTCAACCCAAATTTATTGATTCGACACAAGGGGAGCCAAATAATATTCTCAAGTATTAGCAGCTGAGTTGTCAATTCAACCACACCTGGAAACTTAGTATCTGCACCAAATGTTTAGTAGCAAAGTAATATGATAGTGGTGGTAACGGTAGCAAAAGTAAAGACAACAAAAGTAATGTTTTTGGTATTTTGTAGTGATTGTAACAGTAGAAACGGAAAAGTAAATAAGCGTAAACCAGTATATGGAAAACTCGTAGGCACCGGATCAGTGATAGATAATTATGCCGGATGCGGTTCGCCATGTAACAGTTGCAACATAGGGTGACACAGAACTAGCTCCAGTTCATCAATGTAATGTAGGCATGTATTCCGTATATAGTCATACGTGCTTATGGAAAAGAACTTGCATGACATCTTTTGTCCTACCCTCCCGTGGCAGCGGGTCCTATTGAAAACTAAGGGATATTAAGGCCTCCTTTTAATAGAGAACCGGAACAAAGCATTAGCACATAGTGAATACATGAACTCCTCAAATTATGGTCATCACCGAGAGTGGTCCCGATTATTGTCACTTGGGGTTGCGGATCCTAACACATAGTAGGTGACTATAGACTTGCAAGATAGGATCAAGAACACACATATATTCATGAAAACATAATAGGTTCAGATCTGAAATCATGGCACTCGGGCCCTAGTGACAAGCATTAAGCATAGCAAAGTCATAGCAACATCAATCTCGTAACATAATGGATACTAGGGATCAAACCCTAACAAAACTAACTCGATTACATGATAAATCCCATCCAACCCATCACCGTCCAGCAAGCCTACGATGCAATTACTCACGCACGGCAGTGAGCATCATCAAATTGGTGATGGAGGATGGTTGATGATGACGACGGCGATGAATCCCCCTCTCCGGAGCCCCGAACCGACTCCAGATCAGCCCTCCCGAGAGAGATTAGGGCTTGGCGGCGGCTCCGTGTCGTAAAACGCGACGAAACTTTCTCTTCGATTTTTCTCTCCCCAAAAGCCAATATATGGAGTTGGAGTTGGCGTCGGAGGGCCACCAGGGGGCCCACGAGGTAGGGCGGCGCGCCCAGGGGGGAGGGGCGTACCGCCACCCTCGTGGACAGGGTGTGGGCCCCCCTGGTCTTCATCTTTGGCGAGGATTTTTTATTATTTATTCTAAGATATTCCGTGGAGTTTCAGGTCATTCTGAGAACTTTTTTTTTCTGCACATAAAACAACACCATGGCAATTCTGCTGAAAACAGCGTCGATCAAGGTTAGTTCCATTCAAATCATACAAGTTAGAGTCCAAAACAAGGGCAAAAGTGTTTGGAAAAGTAGATCTGACGGAGACGTATCAACTCCCCCAAGCTTAAACCCTTGCTTGTCCTCAAGCAATTCAATTGAAAAACTGAAAGAGAAAAAGAAAAACTTTTACAAACTCTGTTTGCTCTTGTTGTTGTAAACATGAAAAGCCAGCATTCAAGTTTCAGCAATTATTATGAACTAACCATACTCACAATAACATGTAGGTCTCACAATTACTCATATGAATAATATAATCAGCTAGCAAGCCATAATAATAAAACTCGGATGACAACACTTTCTCAAAATAATCATAACATGATATAACAAAATGGTATCTCGCTAGCCCTTTTCTCGAGACCGCATAAAACATAAATGCAGAGCACCTTTAAAGATCCAGGACTGACTAAACATTTTAATTCATGGTAAAAGAGATCCAGTCAAGTCATACCCAATATAAACCAATTATAATGTATGCAAACGACAGTGTGCTCTCCAGCGGGTGCTTTTTAATAAGAAGGGTGATGACTCAACATAAAAGTAAATAGATATTCCCTTCGCAGAGGGAAGCAGGGATTTGTAGAGGTGCCAGAGCTCGATTTTGAAATAGAGATAAATTATATTTTGAGCGGCATACTTTCACTGTCAACGCAACAACTATGAGATGGTTGTATCTTCCATACTACATTCATTATAGGCGGTTCCCAAACAGAATGGTAAAGGTTTATACTCCCCCTCCTCCACAAGCATCAATCCATGGCTTGCTCGAAACAACGAGTGCCTCCAACATTCAACGGGTCCCAAGGGGATTTTTGTTTAATTATTTTAATTTGCTTTGAACTTTTTGGATCATGGGACTGGGCATCCCGGTTACCGGCCCTTTCTTGTGAATGAGGAGAGGATTCCACTCCTCTTGATAATAACCCACCTAGCATGGAAGATATAGGCAGCCCTAGTTGCACATGAGCTGCTCGAGCATACAAAACCGAATTTTTATTTAAAGGTTTGGAGTTTGGAACATACAAATTTACTTGGAATGGCAGGTAGATACCGCATATAGGAAGGTATAGTGGACTCATATGGAACAAGTTTGGGGTTTAAGGAGTTTGGATGCACAAGCAGTATTCCCGCTTAGTACAGGTGAAGGCTAGCAAAAGACTGGGAAGCTACCAACTAAGAGAGCGACAACAGTCGTAAACATGCATTTTAATTAATTTACACGGAATATAAGCATGAGTAGGATATAATCCACCATGAACATAAATATCATGAAGGCTATGTTGATTTGATTCAACTACATGCGTGAACATGTGCCAAGTCGAGTCACTCAATTCATTTAAAGGAGGATACCATCTTATCATACCACATCATAATCATCTCAATAGCATGTTGGCACGCATAAGGTAAACCATTATAACTCATAGCTAATCAAGCATGGCACAAGCAACTATAATCTCTAAATGTCATTGCAAATATTTTTAATTCATAATAGCTGAATCAGGAAAGATGAATCATCATATTTACAAAAAAAAGAGAGGTCGAGTTCATACCAGCTTTTCTCATCCCAATAAGTACATCATATATCATCATTATGGCCTTTCACTTGCATGACCGAACAGTGTGAATAATAATAAGAGTGCACGTGCATTGGACTAAGCTGGAATCTGCAAGCATTCAACTCAAGAGAGAAGACAAGTAATATGGGCAATAAGTTAGATATACAATAATGCATATGAGAGCCACTAAGCATTATCAATATAGTCTTCTCGACCCCCAAAGAAAGGAAAAGGAATAAAAACTATTTACACGGGATAGCTCCCAACAAGCAAAAGAAGAACGGGAAATATTTTTGGGTTTTCTTTTTAATTATTACTACTACGGGAGGAAAAATAAAATACTACTAATTTTTTAGTTCTTTTTAAGGTTTATTAAACACACAAGAAGAAAGCAGGAAAAAGAAAATAAACTAGCATGGATACTACAGTGAAAGAGTATGAGCACCGACATCTAGCAATGAGTGTGTGTGAACATAAATGTAATGTCGGTGAAATACGTACTCCCCAAGCTTAGGCTTTTGGCCTAAGTTGGTCTATTGCCGAGGATAGCCTTGGCCGATACCCGTAGGTGTAGCTGAGGTCGTCTTTGCGATGAAGAATAGTTGGGATCATAATGTGATGAAGAGGACTCGATCGCCATCGACTGGCAACCGCCTCAGGATCCCAAGAATAAACAGACATTCGTGGAGGCTCATCTTGTGGCTCCGGTTCCGGGGCTGGTGCAGGATTCCGGTAGGCTTGAACAGCCGCCCACGGAACAATGTAAGGACATGTAGACAAGTTAAACAAAGAGGGAGCAGGCAAAGTAATAGTCTCAGGGTGATGTTTATCAAAGTACAATTTATATTTAAGCTCCCCTTTGCGACTCTTAGCAAGAAAATCATGCGCTAGCATACTCTCATAATCTAAGTAAGCACAGGGCAGCGCTGTTTCTTCTTTCTCCTCATGCCTAATAGGTATTTCAAAATATTCAGCTAGGCGCGAAGCATAAATGCCTCCAAAGATGGGGCCCTTAGTACGGTTTAGACTTAACCGTCTAGCAACAATTCCAACCATACTAACAGAGTTATTACGGTATAAACCATGGAACAAAATGATAATATCAGGAATGCTAAGGTTTCCACAGTTCCCACGACCAATCAAACAACGACTAGCAAATAAGGCAAAGTAGCACAAAACAGGAAAATGTATGCTAGTAATTCTTGCATACAAACCTTCCTGGTTTCTCCCACAGTGATAGTGTTAATAAAAGCTTCCACTTCATTACGGTGTGGTTCATCTAAGGTGCCCTCAAAAGGTATTTTGCAAACCTCGAAAAATTCAGCTAATGTCATCTCCTTAACAACGTCATATAAATGGAACTCTACGATTGGAGGTGATTTCTTAGGGAAAAAGTAGAAGTTCTGCACAAAAGTATTTGTGAGTTAGAGATACTGATGACGTTGGTCGCGGAGGAAGTTGGTGAGGCCGAAGTTCTCAATCAATAGATAGAAATCCTCATAAATCCCGGCTCTCCTCAAGAATTCATCGGAAGGCCATTCACACGGCCGGACCTTCGTGGTGCGAGGCAAATTAAATTTGGGCTTCTGCTCTTCTTCCTTTTGTTTCTCCTTAGAGCTTTGGCTCGACGAGCCCCTCAAAAGTCTCTTCATTATTTCTGAAATAATCTGAAATTTTTAGTAACTTCAAACAAAAGTGAACCAACTTCAATAAAACTGATAGCAACTACTCATACAAGTGCCTAGAGCATATATCAAGCATTAGAACTACTTGGAACCATATAAATTTGACATGCAAGCTCAAGAACATGGTCACCTATGCAGCACAAATTTGCAATGAATAAAGCACTAGAACAAAAACTAATTGGACCAATGGAGGAGTCACATACCAAGGAACAATCTCCCCAAGCAGTTTTGCGAGAGGTGCTTTGAGCAAGAAGATCGAAAATCACAGCAAAAGCGGCTGGACCACGAGATTGAGTTGGTTTTTCGGGTTTGTGCGAGGCAGAGGAAGAAGATGGGTGCAGGGGTAAGTGGAGGAGGGCCACCATGGGCCCACGAGGCAGGGGGCACGCCCAGGGGGGTAGGGCGCGCCCTCCACCCTCGTGGCTGTGTGGCAGCTCCCATGTAATTTTTGCACTAAATATCCTCAAATATTCCCGAAAAAATCATATTAAATTGGCATGGCATTACGAGAACTTTTATTTTGGGATATTTTTATATTACTGCGGATAAGTCGGGAGACAGACGGAAAAATACTATTTTACTTTATTTTTGCTAAATAACAGAGAATATAAAGAGGGTACGTAAGGTTGTGCTTCTAGTTTCATCCATCTCATGCTCATCAAAAAGAATCCACTAACAAGGTTGATCAAGTCTTGTTAACAAACTCATTCCGATAATCATGGAACCGGAGAAATTTTGAATAACACTATGATACCTCAACGGTGATATGGACATCCCCAATAGTAAGTATATCATATTTCTTCTTAACAGTAGGGAGAGGAAATTCAAAACCTCCAAATATAATCGATGGAATTTTTCCAATAGAGTTGATACTATAAACTTGAGGTTGTTTCCTCGGAAAGTGTACCGTATGCTCATTACCATTAACATGAAAAGTGACATTGCCTTTGTTGCAATCAATAACAGCCCCTCCAGTATTAAGGAAAGGTCTTCCAAGAATAATAGACATACTATCATCCTCGGGAATATCAAGAATAACAAAGTCCGTTAAAATGGTAACATTTGCAACCACAACAGGCACATCCTCACAAATACCGACATGTATAGCAGTTGATTTATAAGCCATTTCCAAAGATATTTCAGTAGGTGTCAACTTATTCAAGTCAAGTCTACGATATAAAGAGAGAGGCATAACACTAACACCAGCTCCAAGATCACATAAAGCAGTTTTAACATAATTTCTTTTAATGGAGCATGGTATAGTAGGTACTCCTGGATCTCCAAGTTTCTTTGGTATTCCACCATTAAAAAAATAATTAGCAAGCATGGTGCAAATTTCTGCTTCAGGTATCTTTCTTTTATTTGTTATGATATCCTTCATATACTTAGCATAAGGATTTGTTTTGATTACATCAGTTAATCGCATACGCAAAAAGATGGTCTAATCATTTCAGCAAAGCGCTCAAAATCCTCATCATCCTTTTTCTTGGATAGTTTCGGAGGAAAAGGCATGGGTTTCTGAACCCATGGTTCTCTTTCTTTACCATGTTTCCTAGCAACAAAGTCTCTTTTATCATAACATTGATTCTTTGATTGTGGGTTATCAAGATCAACAACAGGTTCAACTTCTAAATCATTATCATTACTAGGTTGAGCATCATGATGACCATTATCATTAACATTTTCACTAGGTTCATGTTCATTACCAGATTGTGTTTCAACATCAGACATAGAGATATCATTTGGATTCTCAGGTGGTTCAGCAATAGGTTCACTAGAAGTTTGCACAGTTCTATCATTTTTCTTTTTCTTCCTTTTAGAAGAACTAGGCATATCAATATTATTTCTCTGAGAATCTTGCTCGATTCTCTTAGGGTGGCCTTCAGGATACAAAGGTTCCTGAGTCATTCTACCAGTTCTAGTAGCCACTCTATCAGCATTATCAATTTTCTTACTATTCATTTCATCAAGCACTTCTTTCTGAGCTTTAAGTACTTGTTCTACTTGAGTGGTAACCATATAAGCTTGTTTGCTAACAAGTTTAAGTTCACCTCTAATATTAGCCATATAATCACTCAAGCATTTAATCATAAAGGTATTATGTTTTAGTTGTCTACTGACATAAGCATTAAAGTCATCTTGCTTAAACATAAAGTCATCAAACTCATCCAAGCATTGACTAGCAATTTTAGTAGGAGGGACTTCAGCTTTATCATATCTATAGAGAGAATTTACCTTTACTACCGTAGCCGGGATATCGGGAGGTTCTTCAAGAATAAGTAATTGAGATCATATACTTCTTCAACAAAGTGTAATATAAGACCATGTATTTCTTCAATAGGAGGTAAATTCTTAACATCTTCAGCTTTAATACCTTTTTTCTTTCATAGATTTCTTTGCCTCTAGCATATCCTCGGGATCGAGAAATAGAACACCTCTTCTTCTTGAGTTGGTTTAGGAATAGGCTCGATGGTGGCTCTGGAGCTGGCTCGGGAGTTGGCTCAGAGGTGCCCAATTATTTTCATTTGTCAACATATTATTCAATAAAATTTCAGCTTCATCCGGTGTTCTTTCCACGAAAAGAGAAGCAACACAACTATCCGGGTAATCTCTGGAACCATCGGTTAGTCCATTATAAAAGATATCAAGTATTTCGGGTTTCTTAAGAGGATGATCAAGCAAAGCATTAAGTAACTTGAGAAGCCTCCCCAAGCTTGTGGGAGACTCTCTTCTTCAATTTGCACAAAATTATATATATCCCTCAAAGCAGCTTGTTTCTTATGAGCAGGGAAATATTTAGCGGAGAAGTAATAAATCATATTCTGGGGACTTTGCACACAACCGGGATCAAGAGAATTAAACCATTTCTTAGCATCACCCTTTAATGAGAACGGAAATATTTTGAGTAAATAAAGGTAGCGTGATCTCTCATTATTAGTAAACAGGGCAGCTATATCATTTAACTTACGAAGATGTGCCACAACAGTTTGATTCATAGCCATAAAAAGGATCAGATTCAACCAAAGTAATTATATCTGGATCAACAGAAAAATCATAATAATCCTGATCAGGAACACAGATAGGTGAAGTAGCAAAAGGAGTGTCAGGTCTCATCCTATCTCTAAAAGATTCTTTACTCCATTTAACTAGCAACCTCTTGAGTTCAAGTCTATCCTGGCAAGCAAGAACACCTGCAGTAGATTCAGCATTAAAAAGATAACCCTCAGGAAGAGCAGGCATATTATCATCATTACTAACATCATCATGTTCAGTTTCAATAATTTCTCTTTCTCTAGACCTAGAAATTTGTTCATCTAGAAATTCACCAAGGGGCACAGTAGTATCAAGCATAGAAGTAGTTTCATCATAAGTATCATGCATAGCGTATGGCATCATCAATAACATGCGACATATCGGATCGAATAGCGAGAAGCGAGGTTTAGGTGTCGCTAGCTTACTCATAATGTAAGGTGAATCAAGTGCAGAGCTAGATGGCAGTTCCTTACCTCCCCTCGTAGTTGAGGGATAAATTGTTGTCTTAGCGTCTTTCAAATTCTTCATAGTGTCCAACAGATATAAATACCAAGTGACTCAAAGAATAGAGCTATGCTCCCCGGCAACGGGGCCAGAAAAAGGTCTTGATAACCAACAAGTATAGGGGATCGCAACAGTTTTCGAGGGTAGAGTATTCAACCCAAATTTATTGATTCGACACAAGGGGAGCCAAAGAATATTCTCAAGTATTAGCAGCTGAGTTGTCAATTCAACCACACCTGGAAACTTAGTATCTGCAGCAAAGTGTTTAGTAGCAAAGTAATATGACAATGGTGGTAACGGTAACAAAAGTAAAGACAACAAAAGTAATGTTTTTGGTATTTTGTAGTGATTGTAACAGTAGCAACGGAAAAGTAAATAAGCATAAACCATTATATGGAAAACTCGTATGCACCGGATCAGTGATGGATAATTATGCCGGATGCGGTTCGTCATGTAACAGTTACAACATAGGGTGACACAGAACTAGCTCCAGTTCATCAATGTAATGTAGGCATGTATTCCGTATATAGTCATACGTGCTTATGGAAAATAACTTGCATGACATCTTTTGTCCTACCCTCCGTGGCAGCGAGGTCCTATTGGAAACTAAGGGATATTAAGGCCTCCTTTTAATAGAGAACCGTAACAAAGCATTAGCACATAGTGAATACATGAACTCCTCAAATATGGTCATCACCGTGAGTGGTCCCGATTATTGTCACTTGGCGGTTCTTTGGATCATAACACATAGTAGGTGACTATAGACTTGCAAGATAGGATCAAGAACACACATATATTCATGAAAACATAATAGGTTCAGATCTGAAATCATGGCACTCGGGTCCTAGTGACAAGCATTAAGCAAGGCAAAGTCATAGCAACATCAATCTCAGAACATAATGGATACTAGGGATCAAACCCTAACAAAAACTAACTCGATTACATGATAAATCCCATCCAACCCATCACCGTCCAGCAAGCCTACGATGCAATTACTCACGCATGGCGGTGAGCATCATGAAATTGGTGATGGAGGATGGTTGATGATGACGACGGCGACGAATCCCCTCTCCGGAGCCCCGAGCGGACTCGGATCAGCTCTCCCGAGAGAGATTAGGGCTTGGCGGCGGCTCCGTCGTAAAAAAGCAGCGATGAAACTTTCTCTCCGATTTTTTCTCCTGAAAGCCAATATATGGAGTTGGAGTTGGCGTCGGAGGGCCACCAGGGGCCCACGAGGTAGAGGCGGCGCGCCCGGAGGCGCGCCCACCCTCGTGGACAGGTGTCGGCCCTGTGTCTTCATCTTTAGCGAGGATTTTTATTATTTATTCTAAGATATTCCGTGGAGTTTGGTCATTCCGAGAACTTTTGTTTTACGCATAAAACAACACCATGGCAATTCTGCTGAAAACAACGTCAGTCCAGGTTAGTTCCATTCAAATCATACAAGTTAGAGACCAAAACAAGGGCAAAAGTGTTTGGAAAAGTAGATACGACGGAGATGTATCAACCGGCCAGACACCTTTTGCCCTGGTATACCGGCCAGACACCTTTTGCCCTGGTTTACCTCGAGTGCTTGCTTATGAAGAGCGTGAGCAAGAGTCGTTGTGCCAAGATGACGCGACGCTCCTTGAGGAAGATCGACCTCGGGCGGCTGTGAGAGCGGCACGCTACCAGCAAGCCTTGCGCCGCTACCATAGCCGCAAGGTTCATGCCCGAAGCTTTGAGGAAGGCGACCTTGTTCTTCGGTGCGTTCAGTCGGCCAAGAATTCCAACAAGTTGACACCGAAGTGGGAAGGCCCTTATCGGGTGTCTGAGTCACGGGATCGGGCGCGATCCGCCTGGAGACCGTGGATGCCGTACCAGTGAGCAACTCCTGGAACATCGAGCAGCTTCGTAAGTTTTACCCATAAGGCGCAGCTTGCCGGGCCTCCTGGCAAGCCACCTTTTGTACGAGCTTTGCCGCAAGGCATGTGACCCTTTGTACAAAGCCAGGCGCAGACCCTGAGCAAGAATAAATGAAGCGCTGGCGCCCTAAGTTATAGCATGCATGCTAGGTTGAGTCTCATCCTTGGTTAGGGTTGATAGTGCTTAGCGGCGGCTAACCCCTAGCTTAGAGGTCGAGTGCGCGTATTTCTGTTCTTCCTCTGTCTTCTTTGGTTCGCAGGATACATGAATATCCTTGCCGAGCTGCTTTGGAAGAAAGGGGACGGTCCGGCGCCCGGGCCCCGGCAAGCAAGTATTGCCGGGGGCTACAAGAGCAAAGATCCACCCGCGGCGAGCCAAGGTTGCCGGGGGTTGCAGATTCAGATAAGTTCTTTATCCCTTATCATGTGTTTCGTTATGGACTGAGGTATGTGAAACCTCGTTTTATCCTTAGGCTACCGTGCTCCCCTCACTCCGGACCCCGGGACTCGTTTCCTGGGACCGAGTTTGGTCGTAGTCGCGGCAGCAAGGAAATGAAACGAGGAGCCTAAACCCACCTCATCCCTGCCTCCGCCAAGCGCGTGAGATAGGTCGAGCGAAGTGGGGCGACGGCAAGGCCTGTTGCCGGGCGAGAAAACGTTTATCTTGAAAGTAACAAGGATTTACTCCTTGTCATGGGTTTTACCTATGAACCAAAATCCCGGCAAACACCCCTTTTTCATTAAAAAACATTCCGTAGAGGTACAGTTCATACGAAATGAAAAACATGAGCAAGGGGATTACAAGTTCTAAAGTTAACAAAGGCCCGAAGGCTTACAAGACTAAAGAGAGATAAGGTGCCCGTAATCCCTTTCTTGTCCCTCTCCTCAGGAGGCAGGTCGAGAAGGCGAAAGAGCAAAAGGGGCACCTAGGCGAGCTACGAGCAGCAGAGAACACCCCGGTGGCCGCCCACGGGCGGGCCGGTGATGACGGTGCCGGGAAAGGAGCTGGAAGATGAGGCGGCAGGACCGGTAATACGCGATGAAGGCGTTGGTGCCCGCGTACTCTGAGTTGACGGCCTTGCCGCCAGCCCTCTTCCTCTTCCGCAGCCTCCCGATGCCAGCTGCCCAAGGAGACGTCCCCGAGAAGTTCAAGAAGCTGGCCCCGCCCCCGGCAAACTCCTGGCGGAGGAGCGGCCAGGTGCAGATGCTGCTGCTGCCGCACCCGCCCAGGTGTGGGGTGTCCGACGCCTAGTCGGACTCGTCCCCGCAGCCTACCCCGCTGTCCTCCTCGTCACTCTCGCTCGAGGAAGGATCTTCGTCGTCAGGAGAGCTCTCCACGCAGCACCTTGCGCGAGCCTCAAAGTGCCCGAAGATCTTGACAGGGAGGAGGCCACCCTCCATTAGTTTGAAATGGAGAGTGAGCCCCTCCGTCAAGATGTGGAGACGAGCGAACGTCTTCCACCCTCGGTGGAGATACATGACGTGAGGGGCGGGGAACTCGACGTCAGCCCATGTGCCGCTGATCCCCTAGCCCCTCATGTGCAGCCGCAACAACTGCGGCGGATCCAGCTCCATCTCCCGTGCAAATGGAGTCAGGAGGCGCTGGCGATGACGCGGCGGCCGGCGCAGCCTAACAAAAAATTCGCAGGGGTTGTCCCTAGCATGGCCCTCCATCGGAGGAGGAGCTGCTGGCGGGGGCGAGGCCGGCGCGCCACCCCGTCCTTCTCTTCCCCGAGCGCTGCGACCTCTGCCCCGGCCTCGCCCCCTCCCCCTTCCCCTCGCGGCTGGCTCTGGCACCACGGGCGGAGGAGGAGGAGGGACGCGTTGTCGGGCGGCGACCCTCGCCGTCGCCGTTGAAGGACTAGGATTTCCTTTCTCCATGACGAATGGAAGGAAGGAGCAGAAGCAGAAGGAGGGAGAAGATGGAAGAATGCGGGATGCCATCCCCCCTTCCCGCTCTTTATAAAGGAACGGGGTTGGGGCTCGGCCGCCCCGCTCGGCCAATCAAGACACGGGAGGCGCAGGGAACCAGGACCGACCCGCTGCCCCAACCAGCAACGGCCCGGTTTCCCGCCTCCACCGCTTGCCACCCCAAGCGCATGGAAGACGCGTGGACGGTGTGCAGAACCGAGGGGACAAGTGAGGCGACCTCTCCCCACCCCGTGATCATGGGGAGTGGACGCCTTGAAGACCGCGCCTCGACCCCATTTCAGTAAATGAGCCGTGCCTCCACGCCTCCCTCCTTTTATGGGGAAGGCACGAGCCGCCTCTTTACTGTGATGTGACGCATGCGTGCGGAAACCGCCCCACGCATGCCGCCCACGTCACGCATGCCCCTCCACGCTGCACCGCGTGCGCGGGTCGTGGGAAGCGCAGCGCGTGAAAAATCTTACCGCGGTAAAAACCGCCCGCCTACCCGCGCACCATTTCGGGCCTGACCCAACAACGTGTCGCGCTTATGTGTGGCCCAGGCCCGGGGGCTCCTGTCGGTGTACAAAACTAGGGGAACATTTTTGTACCCCTTAACCTGTGCACGGGCAGTCAGAGCCACGCCCACGGCCACACCAAGTAGAGTGGAGGAGGTGAGTTAAGGTAAGACCGAAGCCCAAGACGATGCAAAGCAACAACAAGGACCAAGGCTGGAACGAGCAATTTTTTGCAATTGATTTGATGCCACTCTTAATGTAATATGTAATTATCTCTACTTGTGCAAACAGGGATCTTCTTTGAAGATACCATATATTGTAGTGGAACTGCACAAGAAGATGTTGGAAACATTAAACAATCGAGGAGTATATATTAAGCATGGCCACCACCGTAGATGGCAACAGATAGTTCCAGAGAAGTGCTTCATCTGTATGCTCTACACAATAAGCCTCCTGACAAAGGTTGGTACTCGCCGACTGATTTCATCCATATGATTGAGCTTTGTCATCTCTATTGGTGTTGTGCTACTATTTAGATCTTTGTCATGAAAAAGTGGTATTGTCCTTGAGAAGTGCTTCATCTGTCTTTGTTTTAAATATTTCCTTTCCTTTTTTGAGAAAAGCAGGGATGCTAGCATTTAGTAGTCCTCTTGTCTTTGCACAACAGGATCATCTTCCTCTGAAGAAGAATATGGAGTACGTGAAGTGACTAGTTCCGATTATGCGGGATGAAGAAGCCTGTCTATCTTCTCATCGGAAGGAGTAGTTGAAGGATGGTTACATTACTCCCCACAATACCAAACTAACTTCAGCTCGGAAGGACCGACAAATCTCCATTTTTCTTTGTGATCTTGTGAGTACAATGTTGTTCTAGGATTCTTTCTGGTGAGTTCCATTTTTCTAAAAGTGTGCTCTAGATGGACCATGTATGTGCCTGTTGAAACTGTCAATTCATAGTACAGTTTGCTTTATACTAATCACTTTTTTGTATTTGTGCAAACAGGGGTGCTCAGCTTGATTTCAATGGGAACTGCACAAAATGTTCATGAATCCATCGAATCATTCATTTCCACCACAAGAAAGGAGGTGCCGATAAGTTCAAGGAGTTGCAACATATAAGGAGGAAATCATACAAGCTACGCGCGAATTTGGTTGATTTTGGTGGAACTGCACAAAAAGAACAGCTGGTTTATTTAGCACGAGGTGCCATGTCAATGTCCGAATCGATGGCAAACCCTGCCCATTCCACAATCGTAGGCATTTGATATTTTGGAATGGGACAGCCTTGTCAAATTTTGCTCATTGATTTTAGCAAGACATGCGTTTGATATTTTCAAATGGGACGCCTTTCTTTGTCGCGGCGTCGATCAATTTTTCTTTATTCTTTAGTTGTGAAGTAAATATTGCCTCGACATGTGAGTCACCGAGATGCATAATCATCGATTGTTTTGAATGTTCTCTATGAATTGCCGAACTGTGTGTTTGATTGAAATGTACGAGAACAGCTAAAAGGCTGCTCAAACTCTTTGTACTCATACATTTCCTTTTACTTAGCACATTGTGAAAGTGCATACTTTTTTCTATAAGATTGGTCAAAGTAGAGATACTTTGGCTGCAGAATAAAACTTGTATGCGCACTAGAAAGGACCGGAGGGAGTACATGTGAAACTGCTGCAAACGAGGTGATCACCCTGGGAATAATGCTAGTACGTATTGTGTTGCATGTTCATCCAATGCCAGTGATACAGGAATTCGAACTAATCGAAATAAATTCATTCATACACGGTCAGATTTCATATAAATATGCCGGATTTCATTACATTTCATATATTCTTCAACTAAAAAGGGGTGCGCTGGAGGTATAATTAATTAACCGAAGCTACCGACCTGTGTCCCGCTGAGCCGAACAGAAGCTTGGTGATTTAGCTGCAGTGCGATTCGTGAATCGACATGTGGCCTGTTGGGCCCACGTGTCGATCCCAACCGCACAGCAGCTAAGTAGAAGCAGCGTTCTTCTCGGTATGAGCTCTCCGACTACACGTCGCCGCCAAGAAGCTAACCGGCTGTCAATGGTCAACCCGCCTAGCTTGGCTTCAACTGGAGGGTAGCAGCGGTGGCCTTACTTGGACCCGAGCGGTGGCGACCTACCGTGTTCTACTCTTCCTCGTTTTTTGTGTGGCGCAGCCTCATTGGCAGTGGGGCGGGGCCTCGGCAGAGCCGGCGATGTCCTCCATCTCTTTGCCGGCAGGGTGGGGCCTTGGCGGAGCCGGCGATGTCCTCTGCCTTGTTGTTGGCGGGGCGGGGCTTCGGCGGAGCCGGCGGTGTCCTCTGCCTCATTGTTGGCGTCGCGGGGCCTCGGCGGAGCAGGGCCTCGTCGACGCCAGCAGAGCGGGGACTCGTCGGAGCCGGCATTTTCCTCTGTCTCATCCTCGGTCTCGCCAAACAGCGCCTCGCCCACTTCATCGCCCTCTTTGCTAGCCTCTTTGTAGGCGGCCGCAGCCTCCGCCACCCGCATGCGGTACCGCCAGCGCTCGAGGCGGCCCTTGCGGGCGGAGCGGTACGAGTCGAGCAGCGCCTCCTGCTCCGCCCGCTCCGCGGTGATCTGCTCCTCCACCTGCAGGTGCTCCTGGAGGAGATGGTGGTTGTAGGCGGCGTCGGCCTGCGTGTCACACCCAAGATGCGACCCTATCCTAAAGGAACTTGAAGGTCCCACCAAGGATAGAAGCGCATCTCGGAGACGCTTTTGCAAGGTGGATATCATTACATCAACATTACATCATAGTGGGGATACATCCAAGATGTACAATGTATCATGAATACAACAATACATCATACATCAGATCAACATCTGACTATGGATGAAACATAAACAGAAACTCAAATGACATCCACCCTGCTAGCCCAGACTGCTGACCAGGAACCTAACCCAAGATCGGCGAAGAAGAAGAAGAACTCCAAAACAAGTGAACACCGCTCTCACGTCATGATCATCGCAAACCTGTACCTGCAACTGGTGTTGTAGTAATCTGTGAGCCACGAGGACTTAGCAATCCCATTACCATGGGTATCAAGACAAGCAAAGCTTAATGGGTAAGGAAGGGGTAAAGTGGTGAGGTTGAAGCAGCGACTAAGCATGTATGGTGGCTAACTTACGAAACAAGAGCGAGAAGAGGAGCTTAGCAAACGGTCGTCAACTAGTAATGATCAAGAAGTGATCCTGAACTCCTACTTACGTCAAACATAACCCAGAAACCGAGTTCTCCTCTCGAACAACCCCGAAAAGAGACCATCACGGTTAAGCACACGGTTGGTGTATTTTAGAAGAGTTTACTTCAAGTTTACTACAACCGGATATTAACAAATTCCCATCTGCCACATAACCGTGGGCACGGCTTTCGAAAGTTCAAACCCTGCAGGGGTGTCCCAACTTAGCCCATGATAAGCTCTCACGATCAACGAAGGATATTCCTTCTCCCGGGAAGACCCAATCAGTTTCGGAATCCCGGTTACAAGACATTTCGACAATGGTAAAACAAGACCAGCAAAGCCGCCCGATGTGTTGACAATCCCGATAGGATTCGCACGTATCTCGTTCTCAGGACACACCGGATAAGCGAAGCGTACAGGTACCAACATAACCCAAGTTGCCAAGGGACGGTCCCGCACGGTGCTCTAGTTTGGACCAACACTTAGACAAGCATTGGCCCGGGGGGCTAAATCAAGATGACCCTAAAGAGAGCGACTTCCAAGGGAAAAGTAGGAGGTGGTGAGGCAAATGGTAATACCAAGGTTGGGCCTTGCTGGAGGAGTTTTATTCAAAGCGAACTGTCAAGGGGGTCCCATAAATCACCCAACCGCGTTAGGGACGCAAAATCCGGGAACATAATACCGATATGACGGAAACTAGGGCGGCAAGAGTGGAACAAAACACCAGTCATAAGGCCGAGCCTTCCACCCTTTACCAAGTATATAGATGCATTAGTTAAATAAGAGATATTGTGATATCCCAACATAAACATAATCCAACATGGAGCAATCTTCTTCTTCACCTGCAACTAGCAATGCTATAAGAGGGGTTGAGCAAATGCGGTCACATAGCCAAACAACGGTTTGCTAGGAAGGGTGACAAAGGTTAGAGGTTCATGGCAATTTGGGAGGCTTGATAAGGAAGTGGTAGGTAGCGCGTCATAGCGATAGAACGAAGCAACTAGCAAGCAATGATAGTAATGAGATCCAAGGTGACGGTCATCTTGCCTGAAATCTCGCAAGGAAGAAGAACGAGTCCATGAAGAAGATGAAGCCACGAAGATGAACCACACGTAGAGGAATGCATCCTCACGGTCGCAACGAAACGGGAACTATCGAGAAGAAGCACACAACATGGTAAACACACCACACATGAACAAGGCATGATGCTCAACCAAGTATGATGCATGACAAGGCTACATGAAGCTACTCATAGCAAGAGATGATGCATACAAGAACAACACTTCAAAGCAAGTTTAAATGAGGCCGGAAACAACATATAGCAATTCCGGTAAGTCCTCATATGCAAATTTGGAAATTGGTCCAGATCTGAATAAACCTTATGTTCAAGTTGTTAAACAACAAGTTAAGATGCACCACGATGATCTACACGAAATTCTAGTCAAGTTACATATAAATTTCATTTAATTCGGAGCTACGGCCTAGAAGATATGAGCAAAACAAGGTAAGCATGGCATTGATGCAAAATGCATTCAAACATCAAGCAACAAACCCCAAACATGGATGCAACAATGTAACATGAAACTAAATACAAAACTGAGCAAGTTTCATGTAGAGCACACTCAATACGGAGCAACGGCTCAACACATACACATGAAACAAGTTTAAAGGACAAGCTGTCCAAAACAGCAACTAGGCAGTTAGCAAGCATCAAAACAATATGCTGCAGCACCTTAATATAAAAACAAAATGCATGGACATGATGTACAGGTAAAGCATTATAAAACATGAACAGTGAGCTATCTCCATAAACTACTAGAACATGCTCAAAAGGACATGGCAAGATTGAAAATAATAACAGGTTCACAGACGGCAGAATTCACAGGACATGGCAGAAATAACATCAGGTTGCAATGTTTAGAGCTAGCAAACAACATGCTACAGGAACTTATGAAGGCAAACAAAGACATGGAATGAATCTACCAATTTCACTGAACAAAACTCCCTTACCAATGATGAGCCAAAAAGTCATAGAAGATATGATGGCGTCCATGTAAACGTAGCAAGTTTCGTTACAGATTCAGACTTGGCAGAAAAACAGAGCATGGCATAAACAGCACCATGAAGGCAAATTTGCGAGCTCGATTCACTCAACAAAAAGCATTCCATGACAAGATAATCGTAGAATCAGCAAGAAGTAATGTGCATGAAGCTAAGCATGTTAATAGCAAGTTCATAGCATGCTTGGATTACTAACAACAACCATGGCAAAATTGATTAACATGTAAACAATCTGCCTGGAATATTTTTTAGCAAAAGTAGAGCAAGATTAAGACATGTTAGAGCACTCCATTAATGCAAAAAAGGGGCATAGATTGATAGAGCATAACCATATGTCCGAAACATCCTTACTGATCATACTCAAAAGAGGCATGAATCTCACTGTAGCAACATGAATACATGGCATGAAAATAACAACAGAACAAAGACATGGCATATCACGGAGGCTACTTTGCAAGCTTGTAACAATCAACAAATGGCATATCGTGAAGATTGGACTGCACCACAGCAAAGATGGCATGTTGTAGCTCATTACACATGTAGACTTCAAGCTCAAAAGAAAATCACACAAAAAGATACAAAAATGACAAAAGAGCAAGTTCTGTTAACAAACAGCAGACAACATTATATAGCACTCTTGCAACGATGATTAGAGCATCAAGATGACCTCAAACAAACATGGCACAATGGAACAAAACGTAGAGCATTTCATGATGAACATTTAGATATATCATGCATGCAAAACGGAGCAGTGTGCTAGGAGATATGATGCGATGAACATGGGACTAGAATGCAAATAATCAGGGACTTGGAGATTTTCGGGGTCAACGTCAGATCCAGATCCGGATCGGGAACGGCGCGGAAAACGAGGACTCGCCGGAATGTGGCCAGAGGAGAAGGGGCCGGCCGGCCGGAGCTCGAAGGGGCGCGGGTCCGGCGCGGCGTGGGGAGGCACGTGTCCGGCGGCGCGGGGTGTAAGAAGGCTAGGGTTTCGCCCGAATTTTGGCGGGGGGTGCACATATTTATAGGTAGAGGGAGTTAGGAGACTCCAAATGAAGTGTAGTTTTCTCCCACACGATCGTGATCGAACGACCGACAGCATGGAGGGGGTTTGGGTGGTTTATTGGGCAACTCTGAAGGGGTGTTGGGCTGCACACAAAAGAGGCCTTTCCGGTTACCCGGTTAACCGTTGGAGTATCAAACGGACTCCAAATGGCACGAAACTTGACAGGCGGTCTACCGGTGGTGTACCACGGCCGCTTGGCAAACCTTGGTCCATTCCGAGAACGTTTAACACCTGCACACGAAAAGAGGCAAAAGGGGGCGCCGGGGGACATAGGAGTGTCGGATTACAAAACGGACAACGGGGAAAATGCTCGGATGCATGAAACGAACAAGTATGCAAAATGGGATGCACATGATGACATTGCAAAGTGCGACACGCAAGCAAATGACATGGCAACAACGGCGAATAACTGGCGGACACCTGGCGCATCAAATCCGGGGCGTTACACCTCCCGGAACTGCTCCTCACGCATCTGCCTCACCCTGTCCATATATTGGGCACGGGCCTCGCCGATGGTCATGGTGCAGTGCACCGGCGAGGATGGCGTGGAGGAGAGCGTTGGCGCCGGATCGTCGACTACCATGTTCTCCATTGGGACGTCGTCGTCCTCCGGCCTGTCGGCCGGTGATGCGGCGGCAATGGCTGCCATCTCCTTGTGGTCCATCGTCCGCTTTGTCCTCGAAGAGCGCTGGGCGCGAGGAAGCCATGGTGGGCGTAGTGGTGTGGACAGGAGAAAGGGAACAGATGTATATGGCTGCGGCTATGGCGGCGCAGCGATTTATATAGCAATGGTGGGCGGCGAAGGGCGGACGTGTGGCGCCGAGTAGCCGCCTCGGCAACAGCGTATCGTGTCTGCGGCGAGATGGGATGACGGACGACACTTGTGTCGTTTGAAGGTGGAGCAATCGCCTGCCTGAAGTTGGGCGGGCGGCGCCGACTCTTTCGGCGGAAAGAGGCAAGCGGGCGAGAGATGACTTTACTTGGAGAGGATGACAATGGGGACCCACCAGTCCATAGCCTCACGTCATAAGTGCCTCCTTAATATATATATATATATATATATATATATATATATATATATATATATATATATAACATAAAACTATAATTTATTTTGCTTCGTCCTGGTTTCCTGACATCACGGTCCCACACCATTGTTAACCTATGTAGTAGTCAACAAACGAGAGAATTGCACAAGAAGCGGCTGACAGCTGGGACCAAGCAGCTCGAGCAGTATTTGTGTTTTTGAGGTGTGAGCACTGCAGAGTTTTTCGATGTTTAGCCCAGATATTAATTTTTCTCCTCTGAACAACAACGAAAACATCGCTGCAGGTATTAACCGGGCGGGTTGTGGCCCGTCTAGCCCAGGCCAGATATCCAGCCCAAATATTAATTTTTTTCAAGCTGAAAATGGCTAGCCCAGCTATACTTTTTATAGGAATACCCGTGCATGGTCAAGTTGTTATTCTCCGCCACTGGCTGCAAATCTTTCCTAGGAGGGATGCATTAGGCTTAACAAGAAAATGGGCTTTAAGAAATAATAAATGGGATGTAATTATAAAAATCAAGCAAGAACTATAAAAAGTTGCACCAAACACGTAATTACTTTATAAAATATTATTTTTGGATATTGAAAATTTTAATTTCATTAATTGTTGCGCGCGCAATGTTTCGTTGGATTTTTACGTAATATAAATTTATATTGAAATTGTATTTAATCTGACTAGAAATTTTGGGATAAAAATATTTTGGATCCCATCAAAATGTGGGAAATTTTATTGAATTATGTTTTGAACGGTTGGTTGAAATGGGCTGTACTTTTAACAAATTGTAAATGGGAAATAGTAAATTCCATTAGAATTCAAAAATGGGCTACACATTCTTACAAATCTCAAATGGGTTATAAGTTCTCTGCCACACACTTCTGGCCTTACTAAGTTGACGCGTCCCCTAAAAAAACAGAGTTGACGCGTATGCAAGGCTTTGTCAAGTTATAGTCAACACATGGTTCTAGCAAAGAATGGTCGTTGGATGTCCATCCAACGGATGTCGTCTTCTTCTTCAATCTCGGATATTCTAGCTTCACCCGCCAAAAATGATTCCTCCCACGACATCCTGGGCGCACCGTTTGGAAGTCGACTGTGGGCCTACTAAGTTGACGTACCAAGGATTTTGTCAACTTAGTCAATATAAACGATTCTAGCTACAGGACCGTACAATGTCCATCCAACGGCCATCGTGCTTCTTCAACCTCTGGTCTTCTTGCTCCAGCCGCCCAAAGCAGCGCCGGTCGTGCCGCCTGCTCCTACCTCCCGTGGCTGGTGTCTTTGCCGCGAGGCCTCACCGCCCCTACTACTCCCACCGCTGGCGTGCCATCCCTCCACTCACCCACACACCCCTATTATTCATGCGGCGGCAGCAGCCTCAACCAGTGAACCCTCTTACTCCTCTCCGCGTGTGTATCCACTGCCGCGTCTTCCCCGGCTCCGCGTCTTCCCTTTCCTAGGCCTCGCCGTCATCCATCGCCCTGGTGCTCTCGGCGCGGCGTGGTCAACGTGGTCAAGGAACGACTTCCATCGGAGGTGGATCAGACGTGGAGAGGTCGACAATTTGGGTCCATGATGCCCGCAAGGAAGTGCCTCCTTATTACGCGCAAAATAATTATTCCTCCACCTGACAGCGGGGACCCACCGGACGGGCCATCGTATTTCGTGAAAAAAATGATTCGCCCCCTGACTACTGGGACCCACCGGACGGGCCAGCGTATTTCGTGAAAAAATGTTCCCCCCGCTGTCAGCTCGGACCCACCGTAAGTGCCTCCTTATTATGCACAAAAAAATGAATACTCCCCCTGCTAGCTGGGACCCACCATGGTGGGAGGCTGACTTGTGGGCTTAGTAATTTGACTGGGACGGGGGCCTTTGTCAACTTTAGTCAATATGAACGATTCTAGCTCCAGTGACCGTACAATGTCCATCCAACGGCCGTAGTGTTTCTTCAACCTCTGGTCTTCTTGCTCTAGCCACCCAAAGCAGCGCTGGTTGTGCCGCATGCTCCTGCCTCCCGTGGCCGGCTGTGCTACTGCAGAGGCCTCACCGCCCCTACTATTCCCACCGCTGGCCAGGCCCTGCGATGAAGCCAGCCTCACACCGCAGCCGAACCAGTGAACCCTCGTACTCCTCTCCGCGCGGGCTTCCACTGCCGCGTCTTCCCCGGCTCCGCGTCGTCCCCTTCCTAGGCCTCGCCGTCGTCCACCGCCGTGGTGCTCTCTGCGCGGCGTGGTCAACGTGGTCAAGGAACGACTTCCATCGGAAGAGTACTGTACGTGGAGAGGTTGACAGCTGGGTCCATGGCCACAGCCCAGTTTTTTTGTGATTTGCCAAGTAAGTCGCTTTGTCAGGCCTGTTGGGCTGCAAATCTCTCAAGACGAGGAGAGCTTTCATTAATTTGGCCGAGAAAATGGCCCATCAAGAATGAGAAATGGGTTGTACATTTTAAAACACATCAAACCGCAATTAGTTTCAAATATTTTTTTTTTCATTTCAAGATTTTAAATTACATTAATTTTTATGCGTGGAGAATTTGTTGGATTTTATATTGATATACATTTATTTTTTAAATCAGTTTGAATGTGAGTCGAAATTTCAGGATTAAAAACAGTTCGGACCGCTTTTGAAATATGCAAAATTTCGTATAATTTTTTAACTGTGGCCACAATATGGGCTGTAATGCTAACAAAAAGAATATGGGCTCCAAAAAACCTTAAGAATTAGCAAATCGGTCATAAATTATTAGATATAATGGCGGATGGGTTGTATGCTTTATTTTCCACAGATTTGAGGCTTTCACGAAAAAAAAGGTTGGCCTTACAAGCACCGATCGTTGGATGTCCATCCTACGGCCGTCGTGCTTCTTCAATATCTGCTCTTCCTACTCCAGCCGCTCAAACAAGCGCCGTCGGGACAGCCTGCTCCCTCCTCCCCGCGGCCGGCTGTGCTGCCGCACAGGCCTCACCGCCCCACCGTACTCCCATCGCTGGCCTTGCCATCCCTCTACTCACCCACACCTGCTGTTATTCTCCGGCGATGGCAGACGAACCAGTAAACCCTCGTACATTCGTACTCCCCTCCGCGTGGGAAATAACTGTCGAGTCTTCCCTGCCTCCGTGTCGTCGTGCTCTCGGCGCGGCGTGGTCAATGTGGTCAACGACCGACTTCCATCGAGAAGAAATCTTGTGCGTGGAGCGGCAATTTGGGTCCACGGCTGCAGCAAGGAAGTGCCTCCTTATTACGCGCAAAATAATTATTCCTCCACCTGACCGCGTGGACCCACACGACGGGCCACCATATTTCACAAAAAAAATGTTTCCCCCCTGACTGCTGGGACCCACCAGCTACACCTTCGCTCGCAAGGAAGTGCGTCCGGGCAAAAAAACCAAAATGATTCGCCCCCCCTGACTGCTGGGACCCACCAGCTACATCGTCGCATGCAAGGAAGTGCCTGACAGTCGGGACCCACCTGGTCGAAGCGTACGTAGCGTTGTCATTCTGGTCGCGAACGTGTACGTACATACTGGTCAATGTAGAGGCGCGCACGTGTCATAGTAGAGGCGCGGACATGTCATAGTAGAGGCGCACACGTAGCATGTACACGTACGTACAGCGGCCAGGGTGCAAGAAAGAAAATACGGCCATGTATGTGTACATACGGGCGGGGTCTCGAACGCCTACTTGCGCATACGTACGGCCAGAGCTCGTGTACATGGCTGGGTCGGAACGGAGAAACAGCGTCTTTGTGTTCATGGGGAGGCAACGAAATGTGTCGTGTTCATCGGGAGGCCACGGAACGCATGGGCGCCAACCGGCTGGGTCGGAACAGAATGTGTGGTTGTGTTCATCGGGAGGGCTTGGATGGAATATGCAATGGAAACAAGGCCTGGCGTACCGCAGAACGGAGGAAACGGACCTCCTATGGCCTAAACGGGGGTCCTGTTGATCGGGAGGGGTGTGGCGTACCGCAAAACGGAGGAAACGGACCTCCTACGGTCGAAACGGGGGTCCTGCTGATCGGGGACGGGGGTGTGGCATACCGCAAAACGGACGAAACGGACGTCCTACGATCGAAACGGGGGTCCTGTTAATCGGGTGGGGTGTGGCGTACCGCAAAACGGACGAAACGGACTTGTGTTGGAGCGCTACGGTCGAAACGGGGTCCTGTTCATCGGGAGGGGTGTGGCGTACCGCAAAATGGGACTCCACGGGATACTGTTCATCTCCACCGTCAACCTCCTCCAGCCTCCACGGGCTACCGTCGACCTCCTCCAGCCTCCACGGGCTCCTGTTCATCCAGCTTCCACCGCGCACTACTCCACCGGCTACTGTTCAACCACCCTCCACCTTCTACTGCTCATCCAGCCCTCCACACCACGGGGTCCTGTTCAACCACCCCTCCACGGGCACCCCTCCACCGTCTACTGTTCATCTAGCCCTCCACCACACCACGGGGTCCTGTTCATCCAGAGGCAACGCCACCGCTCACTGTTCATCCAAACCCCCCGCAACGCTCACTGTTCATCCCAGAGGCAGCATCGATCGGCTTGATTAGCGGCGATGGCGAAGAATCACTCGATCGGGTTCGATTAACAGCCATCGATCGATCGCTTCGGGTTCGATGAGCGTAGCATGCGGTCTGTCGCCGGGTTCAGTTAGAGCCCAACGCCTCGCTCGGGTTCAGTTAGAGCCAACGCCTCGCACACACGCGCGTACGTCTACGAGAGAAACGTGCATCGCTCGGCCCCCGACCTCCCACCATAACCAGGAACTCGCCGAAATTTTCCTCCCCCTCGCTTCTACCACGGTTTTTTCCGTCATGGACGGCCCAAAGAATGTCATGCAGCTGCGTCTCCGGACCGCCCAGGAAAAAAAGCCCATTTTCTGTCATGATTTTTTGTCATAGAAGTATGAGCCCACCACATCTATGATGATACCTGGTGTTGTCACAATTATCGTCATAGAAGTGTCATATGTATGACTGAAAAAAAATTCTTTCGGCCCAAAATGTCACGGATGTGTCTTTTTTTGTAGTGATCTTCCTTGCCGATACTTCCTCTTACGGCTCTCAATCTGCTGTTGCTTCCCTTCAATCATAAGATCCTTATCTACCAACTCCTGGTAGTTGTTGAATGTTGCCACCATCAACTGCATACTCATCTCATCATTCAGCCCTTCCATAAACTTCTCCTGCTTCATGGCATCTGTGGCCACATCATCGGGGCATAGCGAGATAACTTGCTAAACTCATCCACGTCTTTGGGCCTGTCCACGGTTCCCAGTGTAAGTTGCGAAACTCACGCTTCTTCATATTCATAGCTCCAGTTGAGACATGGGTTGTACAGAAAGCTTGCTGAAACTGATCCCAAGTGACGTTGGCTATGGGGAAAGTGGTTGTATAATTCTCCCAACATGAGGCTGTTGGTCCATCCAATTGATGTGCGGCAAAGCGCACCTTCTCAGCATCTCTGCAACCTGCGGTGGTCAACTCCCTTCCAATACGGCGTAGCCAATCATCTGCTACTATAGGCTCGGTGCTACTGGAAAACACCGGCGGCTGCAACCTCAGAAAACGGGCTAGGTTATCAACTGGTGGTGTGTTGTTGTTGTTGTTGTTGCCTTAGTTATGAACTAACAACTGCATCAAGGCATTCTGCTGCTTGATCAAGTGAGTGAGCTCCGGTGGGAAGGTAAATCCGGGGTCACGTCTCGGAGGCATCTGTTGGGTTTAGAGGGGAGAGATTAGAATAGAATGGGGTCTAATGAGAAAGCACTACCCATATGCACATGAGACAAACACAATCATTTCACTCAATCAATCAAGCAAGGGCATACAATCGATCTAATCTATCGTTACAAAAGTTCTCAGACTATACTATATACATGGGGGAATACTACTAATCATTTGGTGGTCATCTAGAAATTTTGATCGATGGAGGACTCCATGATGTCTGCTCCAGCTTCGTCTTCAAAGTCATCTTCACTGGGGTCAGAGTCGGTGTCGTCGATGATGATGTAGTTCTCTGGGCAAGTTGAGTCGTCGTCCTCTCCTCCTGGCGCGGGGTCTCCCATTTATACTCCGATCTTCTTTATCAGGTCGTCATTCTTCTCGAATAGTGTGGCAATTTCCTCCACATATCCATCGTGTGTAGACTTAAGTTCTTCTTCCAGATCGATGATCCTTGTCTTCACCTTCTTCAAATCTATCATGTCTGCGCACATCGGATTCTCCTGGCGACGAATGTGATGGTTTAACTCCTGGATGAAAGCTGCGATTGATCTATCCTTCCTAGTGCTGATCATATCCCATTGCTCATCTCGGTGCCCACAAATCTGGTAGATAGTATCCTTAAGCTCCTTATGGTAAACTTCTCCAATGCGTCCCATGGTGATGTGAGCTACCATACTCTTTGCTAGACTCCAGGTTGGTGCATCAAAGGAAAACTCTATGGGCTTAGTGACTGGTGTGAATGTCCTTCCTGGAACTTGAACATGAATCATCCATCGTTCCTCTTCTGTTAAAGTGGCGTTGTAAGTCCCGGTGAAGCTTGGTATTCCAATGTTTAGGTACCTAGTGACTTCCTTCAAGTGACGTCCAAAAGGGGTGTCTTCATCCGGTTGCATAAACTTGATCCTTGCATCTGCCATCCTAAAGAGTAGAAAATGGAGAGGAGTCAGAAGTGAGAAGACAATAGTGATCTAGGGCTTTTAGCTTAGTGGTCGTGTCCTACACTCAGCGTGTGCTTTGATATCATCTTGTAGCGACCCGACCTCAAATGGTCAAGTCTCTGTGCTTCAGTGTCATCCCTACACTCAGCGTGTGCTTTGATACCATCTTGTAGCGACCCGACCTCAAATGGTCAAGTCTCTGTGCTTCAGTGTCATCCCTGTGCCCAACCTCACACAGTACACAAAGGATTTATAACAGAGTAGCAATCACACACTTATTACATCGAATGTCTCAAAAGAGAACTTATTACAATAAATATGGCTTAAGGCCATCTAATACGATAACAGCGGAAAGCTTGGAAGATAAAGTGAGTCCATCAACTCCAACGGCATAGCTGAGCTGCACGGCAACGACCTAACAAACCTTACTCCTTGTCTGAAAAGTCTGCAACATAATACGTTGCAGCCCGGAAACGGGTCGGCACATGGAATATGCTGGCAATATAACACAGTAGAGCAAGTACAGAATAATGCTATCACTAGATGCATATTTGGCTGGTGGAAAGCTCTATGGTTACAGTTTTGCGAAAAGCCAATTTTTCCCTACAACAAAGGAATAGATTTTATTTAACTATCATGGTAGTTGAAACATCATTGAGAAGGTTCCTCCAACTCAATCCCACCCTTCTTGCGCTTGGTAAAACCGTGCCGCATCGGAAGCACTCTTCGGCAAGTCCAAGAATACGTTTGGAGAGCTTCACATTTGATTAACGGGGCATCCTTCGGATCGCCGAATTTAGTCTGTAATAGAAAGGGCTTACGGGCCGCTATCTCCCCAGCTTGCCAGATCTCCTCCCGAGCCGCTCTCGACTCGGATCATGCTTCTCTCGCCCCTCGTAAGGCCTTCCCGAGTTCGGCTACTTTGGCCTTGTTCTCCTCCTCGAGTGCTTGGCATTTGCCAGTGGCATCCTTTAGATCTCGCTCTATGGAAGATATTCTATCCTCGCACTGGCGCCGAGCAGCCTGTTCGGCCTTTAACTCCTTAGATGCCTTCTTAGCAGCCACATCACTCATCCTGGCTTGCTCCTTGGCTCGGGCAAGCTCTGCCCGAAGGGTCTCAACCGCGGCGGCACTATCTACAGTTGTGCATGTCTTAATATATAATCCTCAGCTTCGTGCTCATGTTATTATACATACATATACTGGCCGCCCCAAAACATGCCTTGCGCCTTGTCAAGCCGCCTGTTAATAAGCGTGATGTCATCATCCACCATGTCAAGTTTCTGCTTCAGACCTGCAACCTCTGTAGTGTGGGCAGTCGCCATGGATGTAGCAGCCTGTGTTCCAATTAGTTAGCTTATTTCCTGGGCATGTATTTTTCGATCCTCTGATTGCCTCCCTTTTGGACTCCAACCAGAGTCTCAGGGGCTACTATCTGTACATAGGTGAATTTTGTGTATAGAGCACAATTGAAAATATTACATTATGTACCTTGAAGCTCTTAGCAGGCCCCTGAAGGCTTCATTCACTCTGCTTTTCGCGGACAGAATCCTCTAAACCACCGTACTCGTCAAGCTACGATGTTCCTCTGAGACGGACGCATGTCGCAACATGTCCATCAATGTATCTGGCGCCTCCGGATTATTGGAAGCAGCTGTAGGAGTACAGACTCCCTTTGAAGGGATATGTTTACTCGGCCCTAGAGTCGTCTCCGGCTGTAAACCGGATAGTCCGGGGCCTTTATTGTTGGTCTCCGTAGGGACCGCACACCCCGGACCCTGGGCTACCGAAGTTTCACCTTCGGGCGTTGTCTCCATTATCCCCGCACCACTTGTTGATTGAGAGAGATCCTCCGGGACGACACCTCGAAGTCGTCCGCCCTATTGGGCGTGGAGGCCTGTGGAGGCGTCTCGCTTTCCATCATCTCCGGAAGAAGATTCCCCGAGGAAGAGGATTGTTGACGAAGACTGCATGCCGGACTGCAAAACATATATTCTAGATGTTACCCTTATAACAGGAAAAGAACGGGATATGTTTAAAACACCCTTGTTCACTTACGACTCGGCTAAAGGCTCGTCCTTACAGAGGAACTGGGCGATAATGTCGTCTTCCGAGCCTGAACCGCCTGACAGGGGCATCTTACCTCGCTTAGGAGCCTTTACCTCCCAACCTTCGGAGGCGGCCCTTTTCTTACCATGGGGAGAAAGGATGTCAGCTTCTCCTTCTCTTTTGTCTTCGGAAGAGGGAGCCCTAATCTCCCCGGACACAGTGTGGCATACCTTCAGAACAGAGGCCACCTTTGGCCTTCCTGCTCTCCTCCTTGTCCTCTTTCACCGGCACCTGGTATGGTGCCGAGGCCAGCATCCTTGTTAGCACGGGATCAGCTGAGTCTTCGGGAAGAGGGGCCGAACACCTAATTCGCTTCGCCTTCTTTATCCAACCCTGGAAGAAGATGGTTTTCTCAGTACCTTATTACACGATATTTAACTAAGTTGTGTTCAGGAGTCGAGTGCTTACCGAGGTATCCGTATGGTTGCAGTCGAGGCCGATGTCCTCGGTGGTGTCCAGCCACTGTTTTCGTGTCCCGAAAAATAACTTCCACATTCCTCTGTGTGTCGTGCCGAAGAAGTGCTAAAGGGTCCGTGGTCCTTCCAGATTGAACTCCCACATGTGGAGAGGGCGTCGCTGGCATGACAGGACTCGGCGGACTAGCATTACTTGGATTACGTTGATGAGATCGGTGCCCTTCTCAAGGAGATTTCGGATGCGGCTCTGTAGTGTCTGCACTTCGTCAATTGATCCCCAGTCCAACCCCTTATTGATCCATGATGCGAGCTGTATTGGAGGGCCAGATCAGAATGCAGGTGTAGCTGCCCACTTGGTACCATGGGGTTCAGTGATGTAAAACCACTCCCGCTGCCATAAGTTGGAGGATTCCGTGAAAGAGCCTTTTAGCTAAAGAGCGTTGGTAAGCTTGCTCACCGTGGCACCACCACACTCCGCTTATTTCCCCTCGATCAGCTTCGGCTTCACTAAGGTCTTGAGCCATAAGCCAAAGTGTGGGGGAATACGGAGAAAGGCCTTGCACATGATGATGAACGCCGATATGAGAAGAAAAGAGTCCAGGGCTAGATCATGAAAATCTAGCCCATAATAGAACATGAGCCCATGGACAAAGGGATGGAGAGCGAACCCTAGCCCCTGGAGGAAGTGGGAGATGAATATGACCCTCTCGCTGGATTTGGGGGTAGGGATAACCTGCCCTTTAGCGGGAAGCCCGTGGAGGATCTCCGCGGTCAGGTATCTTGCTGCTCTGAGCTTTCCAATATGAAGAGGCCACCCACCGGCCTTGAAGGATGGATCCGGACATGACGGAGAGGCTCGTAGCAATTAAAACCTGGTTACGTGAACTCGAGGTTGGAAAGGTTGAGGAATAGGCAGGCGTAGAGGAGAAAGACGGGTCTGTGCCCCTTTATAAAGGCGGTGAATATCAAACGCCTCCTGATGGGCCTTAAAACTTGCCTATTCCCAAGGAATCATGCCAACGGGACGGTTGGATTACCCACGCCCGTATTGATGAGAATCCTGCAATAAGGGGACACGATCTCTGCTTTGACAAGAAGTGCCAATGGAACCGCATCTCAGAACGTGGAGCCGCAGGCCGAAAAATGGTTCGAAATAATGACCGGGTGGTGACGCGGCATCATGCTACAAAAAGTTGTCAGTAGATTGGACTCATGAAATATTATACTCTCTACGGTTGTGTGTGGTACTTGTTTTGCAGAGCCGGACAAGTTATTTGTGTTCGAAGGCTATGTTGGAGTATTCGGAGGAGGAACCCTTCTTGCAATGCCGAAGACAATCTGCGCGCCGAACACCTCGTCATTGAAGCCTGGTTCAGGGGCTACTGAGGGAGTCCTTGACTAAAGGGTCCTCGGGCGTCCGACCTGTTTGACATGGGCCGAACTGATGGGCTGTGAAGATACAAAACCGAAGACTCTCACCCGTGTCCGGATGGGACTCTCCTTGGCGTGGAAGGCAAGCTTGGCGTTCGGACGTAACATCCCAAAATTTAGATTTTTGGAATGTTATATTAGATAAATAACTATGCTTGTTGTCTGATTGATGGTTTGATTGATTGAGTGAAACTGAGTGGAATTTGAAAAGTTTTGAAAGTTGAATGAGAGGGAATGAAATGACTTTCCCAAAACTTTCCCATCTGTCTTTTGGATCCCAATGAATTCAAGTTCATTCCAACACCAAACCCTAGAGTGAAGATGACATGACTTCTTCCATTTTGAAATGAATAGGGTTTTTGAAAAGATTTGAATTTCATTTGGGAATATTTCAAATTCAAAGCTTTATGCAACTCAATGACTTTCATGAGGGAAGATAAAATGACTTCTTCAATTATATGAAATATGAGTTGGAAGTTAAAAAGTATCAAATTGAAAGTCATTTGAAAGTGCCTTGAAACCCCTTTTCAAAAAATTGAGTTTTGGTATTTGAATTCAAATTTTGGCAAGTGGAATTCATTTCAAAAACTATGCCCGACAACTACTTGAGAAAAAGTATGAGAGGAGTAACATGACACTCCAAATATGTCAAGAAAACAATGCCAAAAGTTTTGGATTCAAATCTGAATTTTATTTGAAATTGAAAAAAAAATGGATTTTTATAAAGTTTGGATTCTGCCTTTGGAAAAATGTTCAAATGATAGGGAATATTCCCCTGATGATTTTGGTATATATATACCCTATATAAAATATTTATAGATTATGTTTTATATCTGTTTTTGTTTTATTAAAAAATTCAAAAAATAGAAAACCCCAGCGCCAGCCCCAGCCTGACCCAGCCGAACCCCCACCAGCCAGGCCGAGCAGCCCACTTTGGCCCAGCCCGACCAGCGCCGACCAAGCCACTCCCCTCGCCCACGCTCTGGCCGGCCACCCTTCGCCTCGCCCCTCTCTCTCTCTCATCGACCCATGGGCCCGCCCATCTTCTTCCCCGCCCACGTCTCATTGCCGCCATCAGGATCGCTGATCCCGGGATCCGGGATCCCGACGCCTCGATCGACTTCAAGCGAGGACGACTGGCTATAAAAGTCGACCCTCCACACCCCATTCCCCGAGACCTCACCGACCTCGCCCTCCCGTTCGTGCTCACTGGAGACCCGAGCTCCCTCACGCCGCCAAAGTCGCCATTGCCGACGGCCCTAGGCCACCCGACCACCCTCGACCCCACCGGAAGCCTCACCGAAGCTCCCCACTCAAGACGGGCGACTCCCGGACCTCCCCGGCCTCGGAACTCTCGGCGACTCTCACCGCCCGCCGCCCGTTGCGGACTCGGTAAGCCACCGGAAAACTCCCCCCTCCGTCCGATCCTGAATAGACGGCTAGGATTAGAACACCCGAAGGGGTAAGTTTTTATTAGAAAACCGGCCGATTCGTCCGGTTTATTAGTTAGGGTTTTTAGTATTTAGCCGGCCCGTTTTTAGTTTTAACCCGAGGCCCGTTTAGACTATTTGACGCCGAGGCAGTGATAGGCCCATTAGGCCATTTTCTTTTATTTTGATTTTCTGTTTTAGCGAGAATAGTTTACATTTGAAAAATTGATATCTTTTATTCTGTTTATTATTTTTAGATGATTCTTTTTTGTTGGATTGCAAATTTTATGTAATTTCTGAAGAATATATATTTAGCTATGTTAAAATTAATTAAAATTGCTTTAATTTAGTTTTAGTCAGAATAGTAAATCTGAAATAACTTGAGTTAGAAAAATTATTTTTGGATGATTCTTTTTGTCCCAACTTTATTTTGACATTGCCAAACCATAGAAATTAATTTGGGTATTTTACGATTAATAAATAATTAGTTTTAAGCAGAATCTTGTTAATCCTAATTAATTAGCTAGCTACTGTTTTCCTATTAATTTAATTAGTAAATAAATTTATTTTTAACATGTGATTGATTATTCTAGGATAGTTTCTGTCACTTTATAGGATGAACTTTTATTTATAATAAATAAAAGTTTTATTTTATTTTCCTTAATAGAAATTGAATTAGGCCTAATAGGAGTTTCATATTAGATTTTAAATTAATTCTTTTTTGCTCCTAGTTGCTTAATGCATCCTTTTCTGTTAAGTTAACGTAAAACCATGATTAGGTTATGTTAGAAATTTTTTGTTATATAAATCTATTCTTGTTGTTATTTGAAGTAGGAAAACTTTGAGTTGTTTTTCTTTAAGTTTTCCCTTTGGGTTTTGCTTTGTTGGTTTTGGTGTGTTACTTTGTTATGTTATTGTGTTAAGTGATGTTATGCTATGTGCTTATTATAGTTATTGTTTGCCTCGGTAGAGTTTCCGGAGTGCGAAGATTGCTACTACGAAACCCTAGTTTTCGAAGATCGTCAACCAGGCAAGTTCACTTTGACCATTGCTTTCATACCTATGTTTTTATTGCATTTAGTGGCATCCTTGCAACCACCCCTCAGTAGTGTTATTGAATCCTTGTAGTTGAGTAGTATGCATGAGGTAGGAACCCATCACCCTGTTACCAAGCCCGGACGTTATTTATTTTAATGCTACGCTATAGTAGACGGGTTTGGTATGAGTGCTCGAGTGGTGTGAGAATGAAGGATTTCGTCAATGACGACAACTCCATGATGGCACCTGCAAGGACTGCATCTTCAAGGTCTCAAGACTTCAAGACTCGAGACAAGAATTCAATACACACTCTTGGGTGAAGGATGGTTGACGGCACCCTGGAGAAACCAGTGGATGGCCGGGATGCATGGAGAACCGCCATGACATCTTGCGGAAAGCTTCACCCAGACTCAAAGAGACGGAAGAATACTTCATGCCGGAAGCTTACCTGTGCAACCGCAAGTCATTATGGGCTCTGGCTTGGTTGACCTTAGTAGTGACTCTGGCTGGGACGGTACTAGCAGATGTAGAACTACGGTAGGATGGGTTGAGTACGGACAAAGGTCGAGGAACTCTTTGGAAGACCATGTTTGGTCATCTTGTTCTCAAACACCACGAAGTGCGAGAACGTAAAGAGAGGGATCGAATCTTGCGGGTAAAGTGTACAAACCTCTGCAGAGGGTTATAACCTAATCGATTAGCCGTGTCCCGATTCACGGACAATTTGAGCATCTGGACTTGGATCTATCTCGGAACTCTCAACACCGGATTGATAACTTAATTGTGGGCAACTTATGATGATTTTGGGCTATGAGACATCGGTTGGCGGAACCATGTCATGACAGGAAACTCCATAGTACAGACTTCATTCTATTCTTTTGATGTAGGTAAAATAAAATCAGCTTTTACGCAAAACAAAACTCGAATCTGAGCCATAAAGCCATACTGCATATAGTATAGTTTATCATCAGTTTTCTCTTATTGTGATCTTGCCGGTACATTCAATGTACTGACCTACACGGCTGCAACGTATCATGTTGCAGATATTTCCTCGACGAGTAAGAGTACGGTACAGGGTTACGGTCTACACTCAACCTGCCGATGGCGTTGATGGGACTCCACACCTGTTTGTTTGTTTCCGCTGAGTATTATGAGGTATATATCATTTTACGTTACTTTTACATGTGATTGCACTTTGATATTTACATTGATGTCTTGTGTGCCGACATCTTGATCCGAGGATGGCACAAGAATACGTAGGCTTGACCGTCTGAGGTCGGGTCGCTACATCGGATATGAAGACTCCTTTCTCTGTAATCGACTTTGTACAACCCTAGCCCCCTCCGATGCCTATATAAACCAAAGGGTTTAGTCCATAGGGCCAATCATAATCATACATGCTTGACTTCTAGGGTTTTAGCCATTACGATCTCGTGGTAGATCAACTCTTGTAATACTCATATTCATCAAGATCAATCAAGCTGGAAGTAGGGTATTACCTCCATAGAGAGGGCCCGAGCCTGGGTAAACATCATGTCCCCTGTCTCCTGTTACCATCAACCTCAGACGCACAGTTCGGCACCCCCTACCCGAGATCTGACGGTTTTGACACCGACACCCGTCATTGGAATATACAAGCCAAGTTACATAACGAAAAATTCCCACGAGTATATCAAAGTGAAAACATAGGAGACTCTCTATAATGAAGATCATGGTGCTCCTTTGAAGAACAAGTGTGGAACAAGGATAGTAACGATCTCCCTTCTCTCTTTTCTCTCATTTTTTTGGTGGGCCTCTTTGGCCTCTTTTTTTGTTGGGCTTCTTTGGCCTCTTTTGTTTTTTATAAAGTCCAGAGACTCATCCCAACTTGTGCGGGAATCATAGCTTCCATCATCCTTTCCTCACATGGGACAATGCTCAAATAATGATGATCATCACACTTTTATTAACTTATGACGCAAGAATTACAACTTGATACTTAGAACAAAATATTACTCTATATGAATGCCTCCGGCGGTGTACCGAGAAGTGCAATGATCTAGCGTAGCAAATGACATCATCATGCTAGCTATCTTACGATCATGCAAGGAAATATGACAATGATGGAGCATGTCATAATAAAACGGAACGGTGGAAGTTACATGCAATATATCTCGGAGTGGCTATGGAAATGCCATATTGGGTAGGTATGGTGGCTATTTTGAGGAAGGGTATATGGTGGGTGTAATGCACCGGTGAAAGTTGCGCGGTACTAGAGAGGCTAGCCATGGTGGAAGGGTAAGAGTGCGTATAATCCATGGACTCAACATTAATCATAAAGAACTCAATAATTATTGCAAAAATCTATTAGTCATTGAAACAAAGTACTACACGCATGCTCCTAGGGGGATAGATTGGTAGGAAAATACCATCGCTCATCCCCGACCACCACTCATAAGGAATACAATCAATAAATAAATCATGCTCTGACTTCATCACATAACGCTTCACCATACGTGCATGCTACGGGAATCACAAACTTTAACACAAGTATTCCTACAATCCAACATTACTCACTAGCATGACTCTAATATCACCATCTTTATATCTCAAAACAATCATTAGGAATCAAACTTCACATAGTATTCAATGCACTTTATATGTAAGTTTTTATTATATCCCTATTGGATGCCCATCATATTAGGAATAAATTCATAACCAAAGCGAATTACCATGCTGTTTAGAGAGACTCTCAAAATAATTTAAGTGAAGCATGAGAGTTGAATAATTTCTATAAAATAAAGACATCATCGTGCTCTAAAAAGATATAAGTGAAGCACTAGAGCAAAATTGTCTAGCTCAAAAGATATAAGTGAAGCACATAGAGTATTCTAATAAAATCATGATTCATGCGTGTCCCTCTCAAAAGGTGTGTATAGCAAGGATGACTGTGGAAAACTAAAAAGCAAAGACTCATATCATACAAGACGCTCCAAGCAAAACACATATCATGTCGTGAATAAAAATATAGCCTCAAGTAAATTTACCGATAGACGAAGACGAAATAGGGGATGCCATCCGGGGCATCCCCAAGCTTAGATGCTTGGTTGTCCTTGAATATTACCTTGGGGTGCCTTGGGCATCCCCAAGCTTAGGCTCTTGCGACTCCTTATTCCGTATTCCATCAAATCTTTACCGCAAACTTGAAAACTTCACAACACAATACTCAACAAAAAAACTCATGATACCCGTTAATATAAGAAAATAAATCACCACTTTTTGGTACTGTTGTGAACTCATTCTTTATTTATATTGGTGTAATATCTATTGTATATCAACTTCTCCATGGTTCATACCCCCCGATACTACCAATAAGTTCATCAAAATAAACAAACAACACATAGAAAATATAATCTGTCAAAAACACAACAGTCCGTAGCAATCTGGAAACTTTGTATACATCTGTAACTCCAAAATTTCTGAAAAATTAGGAAATCCTGGGCAATTTGTATATCAATCTTGTGTAAAAAACTTAGATCAAAAGCACGCTTCTGTGATTTTTGGAAATTATTTTACTAGGCGCAAAAGTTTCTATTTTTCAGCAAGATCAAATCAACTATCACCATAAGCCATCACAAAGGTCTTACTTGGCTCAAACACTAAGTGAAACATTAAAAAAACATCTAACGTTAGGATAGATGACAAAATTATTGAAAAACAGAACCCAAAAAACAAGAACAAAAATAAAAATGGGTTTCCTCCCAACAAGCGCTATTGTTTAACGCCCCTAGCTAGGCATCGATAATTTCGATGATGCTCACATGAAAGATAACAATTGAAATATGAAGAGAGCATCATGTAGCACGTGAAAAACAAGTTTAAGTTTAACATACTTCCTATGCATAGGCGTATTATAAGCAAACATATTATCATGGCAAGCAAAAACTAGCATATGCAAGGAAGAAGACAGAAACAATAGCAAACTCAACATAACGAGAGGTAATCTAGTGACATGAAAATTTCTACAACCATATTTCCCTCTCATAATAATTACATGTAGGATCTGTCGGCATTCTGGGAACGGTGGTCCCCAGACTTGCCTGCCTGCGGCCCACAGCGTGGCTAAGCCAGCAGGCCATACGGCCCATCTTCATCAACAAGGCATCCAAGACCCTCGTGAGGGTCCAAGCCTCGCGAGGCGGACGGCGCAAGACCTCCTATGGAGCGGCCTAGCCAGGCAGGCTCATTAGGAGCGGAGATATCAAGGCGGGGCAAACCTCACGAGGCCCTCGTGACGTGAGCCATGATTTAACGACACCAAAGTGAGCGCCAGCGTGCGCAGCGTCCTTATTTCCTCTTTGGTGCTAAGGAGGCCAGCGCAGACGATGAGTACCGAGGCATCAGGCAAAGGTTGCTATATTGGTGCAACGAGACCAAGACCAGGATGACGGCAGACGGGGGTCATCGTGGAGCCCAAGACGGCGTCACCACCAGAGCTTTTCGCAGGAGAAGACCGCTTTCGTAAGGATAGCTTGTACTAGTTGCCCCCCTTCAAATTTGCCCGCCGTTGTTGGCTCCCTTCCCGCTCGATATTTGGGAAGAGGACCAGGGCCTACATAAGTAGAGCTAGCCACCATAGTAGATGCATCTCATCTTATCTTGATCCAACCCGATCAGGAGCCTACCCACAAGAACACCTCAACCTCAGGAGGCTGTTCTTCCTTGTACTGTTCATCAGTTAGCCCAAGAGGCAATCCACCACCACCACACTGGAGCAGGGTATGACACCACAATGGTGGCCTGAACCAGTATAAACCTCGTGTCCTTCTTTGTTGCGAGTTCATCGAGTTTGCCCGCGAGATCCTAGCGAGCTAGAGCGTAGATCGGTAGGAGGGAAAGACTTCGCGCGCACCCCAGAGTTCGAACCTTAAGGGTTTGCCGGAACCCCACATTCGACATTTGGTGCGCCGTAGCTCCCCTTCCGTCAGTTGTCGCTCCGTCGCTCCATCGTTTCCATGGCGGACGCTCGCCGTGCTCGAGCTGAGCGTCGGGCTGCCCTCACTGCCCGTGTCGCTCAGAAGGCTCCCGTTGGCGGGCCACCTCGTCGTTCTCCGTCACCCGCCGCCAGTGCTGCCATCGGCCCGGCAGGGAACGAGCAGTAGGCGTCCTCGCTGCATCCTTCGGTGCGGCAGGACGGTCGCACCGCCACTCCATCGCTGACCCCTGCCGGTTCTTCGTCTCACTCATGCCGTGCTCCCATGGAGGCGCGGGCTGTGCTCCTCGCGGCGAACGAAATCCTGCGCTACCGCCCCATTGACGACGTCTATGAGGAGAGGCTCGACCACGTCGCCGAGCTCGTCCCCGCCGCAGGGGGCTCCCGGCGCCGTCTCTCTCTCTCTCTCTACCTCCCCCTCAACAAGCCGCGGGCGACGAGGCTCATGGCGTGCCTCCACCACCTCTGCCCCAAGACGGTGCCTTGGCACCAAGGCGCGCGGCTCCACGGCGTGATTCCCCACGCCCAGCGCCCGTGCGCGAAGAGAGAAGCTGCCAAGAAATCCCGCGGCCGCAAGAAGCTGCACCTGCGCTCCCCGCGCCACCTCGTCAAGACCGTGCACCGCCTGCAGCGGCGCAGCGCGGACCTCGTCAAGACCAAGCTCCACCTCCAAAGTGGGACCCGGCAACCACGACTGGCTGCCGCGCCTTCACCCCTGAGCTGCATAGCATCGCCTGGCCAGGCCAGTTCAAGACGGATCTGCCTCCTCGCTACGACGGCACCGCCGACCCCGCGGAGTTCCTGTAGCTCTATGAGCTGAGCATTGAAGCGGCCAACAGTGATGAAAAAGTCATGGCGAACTGGTTTCCCATGGTTCTCAAGGATGGAGCCCGCTCCTGGCTCCTGAACCTGCAGCACGGCTCGATCTCCTCTTGGGACGAAATGCACGACCGCTTGCCGCCAACTTCGTGGCACTTCATGAACGCCCGCTGGCCGCGGGTGATCTACGCCGCATCAAGCAACAACCAGGAGAGACCCTCCAGAAGTACATCCAGCGCTTCAACGACACCCTCCTCAAGATCCCCAAGGTCATGGACGAAGCCATCATCTCCGCGTTCTCAGACGGCTTCCGTGACGTCAAGATGAAGGAAGAGCTTGCCATCCATGAGGAGCTCTACACCTCTCAGGAGTTGTTCAACCTGGCGACCAAGTGCGCAAGAGCTGAGGAGGGGCGCCTCTCTCTCCTTGAGCTGCCATCCGTGGGCGCGGAGGAAAACAAAACCAAGGCCATGGACATGAAGCTCAAGGAGGCAGCTGTGCTCGCAGCGGAGCCCGACACCAAGCGAGGCAGAGATCAACCCGAGTCTTCCGAGAACAACCGACCGATCTGCGCCTTCCACAACCTGAACACACACAACACCAGCGACTGCCAAGAGCTCAGAACCATACGAGAAGGATGCTTCGGTCGATGCCCCATGCGCAGCGACCGGTGCTACAGCCAAGGAGGAGGACGTGGAGGCGGACACTGGGACGACCGTGGCCCACGCCCGAAGTGGCGCGACCGGCCTCGTGAGGACCGCTGGCAGGACCAACCTCGCGAGGGCGCCTGGAGGGATCCGCCTCGTGAGGATCGCCCCCAAGGCAACATCGGTGTTCCTCCGCTGCCGCCGCTAAGAAGGAACAACGACCACCCCCATGACGAGGGGGTTGGGGGCTTCCAGGAGCCGCGTGCAATCCCCTGCATCTTGGGCGGCGCCCAGGCTCCAGCCTATCAGCGCATCTTCAAACAGTTCACTCGCGAGGTGAACGCGGTGCTCCCCAAGCTCGAGGCCACGCGCTCGCTCAAGTGGTCCCAATGCGCCATCACTTTCAAGTCGGCAGATCAGCTCAAGTGCGCAGCCACCGCTGGCGCCCTGCCCATGCTGTGTTCCCCGGTCATCAGCAATGTGCAGGTTACCAAGACCCTCATCGACGGTGGCGCAGGGCTCAATGTCCTGTCCATCGACATGTTCGACAACCTCCAACTGCCATATGAACAGCTCCAGCCCACCAAGCCTTTCTCGGGAGTGACCGACGGTTCCACCACGCCGATAGGGCAGGTCCCCCTGCCTGTCACCTTCGGGGAGGGCAAGAACTACGGCAACGAGCGCATCGACTTCGACGTCGCGCACATCCGCCTGCCATACAATGCTATCCTCGGGTATCCAGCCCTGGCTAAGTTCATGGCACTCACCCATCACGGCTACAACGTTCTCAAGATGCCAGGAAGCGGAGGGATCATCACGGTCCCATGTGAAGAAAGGGATGCGGTGTGCTCCCTCGAGTGCGCCTTCCAAGCTGCAGCAATCGACGACCTCGACAGCAAAAGCGAGGGCCCTCCGGAGGCCATCCCCTAGAAGAAGCAGATGCGCCGCACAGGACCTCAGGAGGATGGCATTGCGGCAGGAGTCTCATCAGGATCGGCACCCGTCCCAGGGGCGCCTCCCTCCGTCGCATAGGAAAGTGCGCCCGGCGCCCTCCTCGGGCAGGGCTCGGGGGCTCTCTTCTGGAGGGCCTCAGACCTTGCCAACCTCACGAGGGAGGCGCTTGGGCACCACTTGGAGGCGTGCTTCGCGGCGCGTGTCCCTCAGGAGAGCACATGGCAAGGAGTGCCCACCACCCATGAATTCATCACCAAGACCACACAGGAACTGCAAGACGAAAGAGCCATGCGCGGAAACAGCCACTCACAAGCCATGGCTCCCCATCCAGGCGAGGATGCCGCGTTGCGTGTCTGCGTAGACGTCCCAGGGCTCAACAGGGCCGCATCTCAGGAGCGTTTCTGGCCTTCGCGTGTGGGCCGCTGCGAGGGCCCGCCACACAGCTACGTTCGCATGCCCTTCGGCTTGCCGAGCGTGGCGTCAGCCTATCAGCGCAACATGCGGCGTGTCCTGGCGGCTCAGGAGGCCAGGTACCACGCCGTCCTGGAGGAGATGGAGACGGTCTTCAAGGAACTCCCGAGCCCCCAGAGCCTCCCGAGACTCAGGGCTCCGGTGGCTCGTGAGGGGTCATTTCTTCAACACACGCCTTCAGATGCACCAACTCTACTTCGTCTACAAAACCAGGTGACATCTTCCAAGCTCGTTTAGGTGGGAGCGCCCCTCGGGCTGCATTTTTCCCAGGCCGCATGGGTCCGTCCCCGTGGCATGTATCCCTTTTGCTTAAGTCTTTAGCTTACCTTGCTGGGGGCGCCCCACGAGATGCATCATCCCCAAGCCGCTCGGGCCGGACCCGGTGGCATGTATCTTCCTGCACTTATCCAAGTTGATCTGCTCTCCATGCTTAACCTGCCAACTGCTATCGCCTGCTCGATCGCCTCCCACCACGGGTCTATTCATCCTATGAAATTCGCTTGCGCGTCAAAAGGGGGGCTCCTGAGCATCGCGACTCAGGAGCTCTTACTGGATCTCCAGCCCTCACCCCTGGCCTTGACCACGGCATCGCGAGCTGGCATACCAGTGGCGGCTGAGCTCGCTTGAGGGCCGGGACCTGAGGACGTAGAGTGCTTGCATCTAACCGCATTGCAGGAACACACAGTCATTGAGACTCAAGACCAGGCGCAACCCGCCTTGAGGTAGGGCCTCGTGAGTCTCGCGCTGGCTCACGAGTGCCCAGATACACCTCGTAGCCCTGCTGTGCAAGCCATGTGTCAGGGCGGGGTTGTACACGCCCCGAGGGCTCCTCCCGGAGGGACCCCCACCCCACGCACAAGTGGAAGCACCATGCACCGCGCTGGCTGTCGACATTGCCGAGGAGCGGCTATGCCCGTGCACAAGCAGAAGCACTATGTTCCGCGCTGGTTATAAACAACTAAGGGCGGCCCCACGGTCGCACCAACCTCAGGGAGCCCAGAGCTCAGCGTCCAGCCTCACTGCAACGCCTCCCCTCGGGAGAGCCGCGCGAGGGGGCTGGGCACGGGGGCTGCGCTCAGGTGACGCCCGAGCGCACGCCACCCAACCAGGTCTCCCAGACCTGGGCATCACATGCCCCTCCAGAGGCCTCGGCGAGGGCAGGTATGGAAATTGTTTGCACGTCAAGGGGGACTCCTGAGCATCGGGACTCAGGAGCCTAACTGGTCACATAGCCCCTCACTCCTTGGTCCATCCTAATCTCCGGTCGGCCCGATGGCGGTTGAGGTATGCGTGGGGCCGGGCTCTGCCGACGTAGAACATTAGTCTACCCTCGCGAACTCTCCCTAAGCTGTTTGCGTGTCAAGGGGGTCTCCTGAGCATCACGACTCAGGAGCCTAACTGGTCACGTTGCCCCTCACTCCTTGGTCCGTCCTGGTCTCCGGTCGGCCCAATGGCGGTTGAGGTATGCACGGGGCCGGGCTCTGCCAACGCAGAACGCAAAGCAAATAGGAAGGAAATCGCAAATTCTCGAAGCAAATATTACAAGCATATTGTCCTCACAATACCAAATGAAAATTCTAAACGCCTCCACAAGGCCTGATACATGTTGCAGGAATGGAATGGGAAGAATAGCCGCGGGTCACCTCTAGACATCGTCGTCGCCTGCGGAAGGTGCTCCCCCGTGAGCAATTTTGTCTTCACCTTCACCACCAGCTGCAGGATCAGCGATATCACCGGACAGAGGAGCAGAGACAAAGCCGCGGAACTTCTTCAGCAAGGCCTCCACCTGACCTTGCACGGCCGCGGCGGCCGCCTCGCACTGATCTTCAGCTACATGCTCCAGCAGCTCGTCAAGGCAAGCGTTGGGGTCGCGAAGGTGCAGGTGGCTGAAGACGTGAGTCAGCGCAGCCGAAGACAGGACGCGAGCTTCTGCCTCCGCCATGGGACCGAGACCATCAACGACCTCCTCAAGCGTCTTCACCAAGAGAGGAAGCAGCCGGGCGGGGCCATCCTCGTCGGTGGCCAGCGACTTTTCCAGGCCATGCTCGTAGAGCGTCTTCAGTGCCTTGCGAGACCTCTTCTCGAGGTTGGCAAAGGCCGCCCGATCTTCGGCCAGTACACGCGCCTTGGCGTCAAGATCGGCCTCCCTCGCCTTCGCCTTCTACTCCAGCCCTTCCAACCGGCTCCGCTCGGTGGATCGCGGGTTCCGAAGCAGCTAGAACCTCATCAGCCGCGCTAAGTGCCGGCACCTCCGGAGCCAGCGGGCCATGGGGGCTGATTCCACGTGGTGATGCTCCTCTTGGCCTCGCGAGGACGATCGGGCTGGGGAGATGCGGGCGCTGCTGCCTCCTTTCTCCGCGGGAGGCACGGCCGCTGCGTCTTCCTTCCTCTTCTTCGCCGAAGACGTCGGCCTGATCAACCAAGGGCGAGCATCAGGAAATGACAAGTACAAAGAAGGACAAGGTGAAGCTTAAGACACTTACTGATCCACCGCAACATACTTCCGCTTGGGGAGCTTGAAGCCTGACAACTTCGGGACCTGAGGAGCAGGCGTTCAGGCAATGGCGGCGCCAGGCGGTGCGGAGGCAGAACCGGATCCAGCCCCAGGAGTTGTCAGGGCGGAGGCGGCACCACGGGACACCAGCGACGACCTACCCCTCGTCGGGACGGGAGGTTGATCCCTCTCCCCTTGGTGGGCATCGGCCTCGGCATCATCAGGAAGGGCACGGAGAATCTCGGCCTTGCTCAGAGGGGAAGTCTCCCCCACCTCTTCCAGAGTCTTGTCCGAGTCCACCTCCTCTATGCCCTCTCCGCGGGACTCGCCAGAAGATACCTCCACCGGTTTCTGTGCCGTGGAAGCTCCCAGAAGCGCCGGCGGCACCAGCCCACGCACATCAAAAGTTGGCCTAGAGGCGACGAATTACTCCAGGTCCCTGCGTTGGAACAAAGGAACGAAGGCACTAGCCGGGAACTCCTGGTTGTCCCCGATTATGAGGCGCATGACGGCGTCCAATTCATCGCCAGGCAGGTCCCCCGGCCTCATGCGGGTCTTGTTTCCCTCTTCTTCAAGCTCCCACAAGGGGCGCGTGTGCGCCTGGAGTGGGGCAACCCGCAGCGTCAAGAACTCCCTCAGGAGCATCGCCCCCGCTACCTTGGCCGCCCTCGCGTTGCCCGGCTTCAAGTCGGTCATCATCTGCCCCAACACTAACGATGCCCGCTCGTCGACAAGCTCCGCCTTGGGCCACCCCCCGTTGGAAGGGGGCGCAGCTGTTGGCAACGCCAGTCGCGGGTTGGCGTGCTTGGCATCCATCATGACCCATTTCGATCGAATGTTGTCAGCCCTCTTCCCGGTGCTCGAGATCGAGTTGGCCTTGCCGCAAGTGACGAAATTAGCGCATCCAGAGATGTGCGTCTCGCTGACACGGAGGAAGAAGAAATGGCGCAGGAGCGCCACTGACGGCATCACGCCCAGGTACGCCTCACAGTAGTAGGCGAAGATAGATAGGGGGATGACAGAGCTAGGATGGAGATGCAACGCCTGCAGACCGTAGTGGTCGAGGACTTCATAAAAGAAATCGGAGAAAGGGGGGACCAACCCGACAGCGACGCTGCTCGACAAGAAAGGGAAGAAGGTTCTCCCCTCAGGCTCCGGCTCGTCGGAGGCGAGCCAAAGCTCCGTCTTCCCCCACTCGTTGGTCTCCCCCGCCGTCAGTAGACGCGCGGAGGCGAGGCTCTTCTCTGTGGCGGTGGACGCTTCAAGAGCGGGCTCGTACCAAGCCGGTGCCGAGGAAGTCTTGACCTTGCGCGGCGCCATGGGCAGCAGATGCTGAGCAAGGATGGAGCGGATCTGGAGGTAGCGGCGGCGAAGAGCGAGGAAGGGGATCTGGGGTGAGGCGATGAAGAAGCAGTGAGGGCAAGAACTGCCCGTGCCAGCCTTTTGTGAGGTCAAGCAGTTGTCGAGGCAGCGTGGGGAAGCGGAGACGCCCACGTCCAATCAACCGCCATGCGTCAACCAAGGCCGCAGGCTTTTGGGGACCGCGGTGCTTCGAACTTGACCCTTGTCTTCGCCGTGAAGCCAAGCCCGAGCGCACCTTGGGCCCGGGGGCTACTGTCGGTGTTCTGGGAACGGGGTTCCCCAGTCATGCCTGCCTGCGGCCCACAGCGTGGCTAAGCCAGCAGGTCGTACTGCCCATCTTCATCAACAAGGCATCCAAGACCCTCGTGAGGGTCCAAGCCTCGCGAGGCGGAAGACGCAAGACCTCCTCTGGAGTGGCCTCGCCAGGGAGGCTCACGAGGAGCGGAGGTATCAAGGCGGGGCAAACCTCATGAGGCCCTCGTGACGTGAGCCATGACGAAGGACACCAGGCGGGCGCCAGCGCGTGCAACATCCTTATTTCCTCTTTGGTGCTAAGGAGGCCAACACAGGCGAAGAGTACCGAGGCATCAGGCAAAGGTTGCTATATTGGTGCAATGAGACAAAGACCAGGAGGATGGCAAGACGGAGGTCATCGTGGAGCCCAAGACGACATCACCACCAGAGCTTTTCGCAGGCGAAGACCGCTTTTGTCAGGATAGCTTGTACTAGCTGCCCCCCTTCAAATTTGTCCGCCATTGTTGGCTCCCTTCCCGCTCGATATTTGGGAAGAGGACTAGGGCCTATATAAGTAGAGCTAGCCACCATAGTAGAGGCATCTCATCTTAGCTTGATCCAACCCGATCAGGAGCCTACCCACAAGAACACCTCAACCTCAGGAGGTTGTTCTTCCCTTGTACTGTTCATCATCAGCCCAAGAGGCAATCCACCACCACCACACTGGAGTAGGGTATTCCACCACAACGGTGGCCCGAACCAGTATAAACCTCGTGTCCTTCTGTGTTGCGAGTTCGTCTGTGAGATCCTAGCGAGCTAGAGCGTAGATCGGTAGGAGGGAAAGACTTCGCGCGCACCCCAGAGTTCGAACCTTAAGGGTTTGCCGGAACCCCACATCCGGCAGGATCATAATCAAATTCAACAATATAGCTATCACATGAAATTTTCTCTTCATGATCCACATGCATGCAAAGTTGACACTGCTCCAAAATAGTGGGATTATCATCAAATAAAGTCATGACCTCTCCAAGCCCAATTTTATCAATAACTTCATAAGATTGAACACTCCTCAAATATGTGGGATTTCTTTTTTCTAAAGTTGACACTCTTCCAAACCCACTTTCAATATTATCGCAAACATATTCATCATGAGGCTTAAATAAATTTTCAAGATCATAGGAAGAATCACCCCAATCATGATCATTGCAATAAGTAGTGGACATAGCAAAACTAGCATCCCCAAGCTTAGGGTTTTGCATATTATTAGCATAATTGACATTAATAGAGTTTATAATAACATCATTGCAATCATGGTTTTGATTCAAGGAACTATAAAGTATGGATGCAATAACAACAATCTCATGTTTAACATAAGGGACTATAGCAAATTCATCTCCATAAGCATAATTAATATTGGCATTATGGCCATAAAAATAGCAAGCATCATGTTCATCAAGGGAAGATATCTCAATCAAATCAACAGAATCATAATTATCTATATATTTATGCATATCATTATTTTATTCCAAAGCAATGGTCATTCTCTCAATAAATTCTTTGACATAGGCATTATGAGCATAGTTTTCATAGCACTATTTAAGTATGTCAAAAAATTTGGATCTGTAGAGAGTAATATCATACTTTTCAATCAAAAAAGCAACTTCATAAGCACCCTTAAAAGCAACAAATTCTTCAATTTGTTCGATATCATAGTAACTGTAAACACGCTTTTCATAGAGATTTCATTATCATTAAACTCACATAGGTTGGGAAGGTGTTTTTCAGGGTTCTTAGAGCGACAAGTAAACTCACAAAGTTCACAAAGATTCCAAGCATAACATAGCAAACAATTTATTTGATTCCATAAGAGTCTCCCTTTTTTAGACAAACGGTGACGCACAAAATGAGCATGCTCATCTAAAGATTTTCCATCAACTAGTCTAGTTGGGGTTTCAGCACAAGCACAAATAGATCGAAGATGATCGAAGTAGAAAACTTTAACTGGATCCATATCAATAGATTTTCAGCAAGCGACGATGCAAGCAAAATGGAAGGCACATGGCCACACAAGAAAACAAGAGATCCAACAAGAAAAAGGCAGACGAAAAGAAGGTATTTTACTGAAAACATTTTAGAAGTGGGGGAGAGGAAAACGAGAGGCAAATGGCAAATAATGTAATGCAAGAGATGAGAGTTTATGATGGGTACTTGGTAGGTTTTATGTAGATCTCCCCGGCAACGGCCCTAGAAATTGGCAAGTTGACGGGAGACTAATCTTGACTTAGTGTGAACCTCCCCGACAACGGCGCTAGAAATTCTTCCTGCTACTTCTTGAGCTTGCGTTGGGTTTTTCCCTTGAAGAGGAAAGGGTGATGCAGCAAAGTAGAGATAAGTATTTCCCTTTGTTAAGAACCAAGGTATCAATCCAGGAGGAGAAACACGCAAGTCTCCAATATATACACCTACACAAACAATCAAACACTTGCACCCAACATGAAAAAGGCGTGGTCAATCCCTTCAACGTCACTTGCAAAGGTGAGATCTTATAGAGATAGATAAAGGATAGATTTCCTAATTTGCACAAATCAAAGTTAACACCACGTTTTGATGGTCCCTTCAAGGTGTTAGAAAAAATAAATGATAATGCATATAAACTTGAGCTGCCTGCAGATTTTGGGGTTAGTCCCACTTTTAAGGTTGCAGATTTCAAGCCTTATTTGGGTGAGGAAGATGAGCTTCCATCGAGGACGAATTCATTTCAAGAAGGGGATGATGATGAGACATCAACATCATCATTATACCCACAGCCCCTGCTGGTATACATACTGGACCAATTACTATAGCTCGCGCACACGAATTAAATTATTAGGTACTTTCATTTCTTGGTAATGATTCTAATGTTCAGGAGAATATGGTGCTGCCTAAATTGGATACATCTGTCTTTCTTACAAACGAAGGGCCTAGCTTGGACAAGAGGGATGAACATTGGAGTAATATCAATCATGGAGATGATGGCATGCGCAAGGGGAACAATAACAGACTTACAAGTGATGATTTCAGGACTTTGAAGTCACCATAATGAGTGCATGAAGCCTTGGACGAAATATACAAGATGCCACTTCATAAATTTCGTCCAGAGACTATTATAGGTGTTGCGTCACCTTATTTTTGGGCCAGGCCCATGTAATTTCGAAATACATAAGTATGGGTTTTTTTTAGAGTCCGTATGTGTGGGGAAACAAGAGATAGGGTTGGTTTCGGACCCCTCTTCCAAGGGTCACGAAATTACCCCCTCTTCCTCCATATATATAGCCCTTAGGGCGTCATTTAGACTTTGGGTTCTGTTTATAATAAATTTTGCCATAGCTGCAACTTCGCGTACTTCGTTTGTGTTCAACGACCAGACAAAGACGTCACAGAACCCCACGTTCGTCAATAAAGCTTTCCTCTTATATTCACAATATACAAATTGCAAACTCAGTTTCTTACTTGTTCTTCGTTTGCTTGCAGGAAATAGACCCTCATGGTCAGGTTCATCATGCTCTGGCGTGGTCAATAACCTCTCAGAGTTGGTTTAGAGATTGCTAAGGCGCGACGTCACCGCACGTTCGTAGTCGGATCGTCAAAGTCTACTCCACCCAAAACGATAGCCACCATTTCATCGAAGGACGGGACACCTTTGCCTCTATCACTATTATAAGCTCTCAAAATAATATAAGTGAAGCATGAGAGTGTTGGACAAACTACTCCAAAAAGATACAAGTGAAGATCAAGCGAGTAGTTAAGTAAATAGGTAGCTATTTGAGGACTCTCTCCCATTTAATTTTTGCAGATCTAAGTATTTTATTACAAAATAAAATCACATTCCAAGAATAGCACAACTCATGTGAAGAAGCAAAACTTTGGCTCAACCGATACTAACCGTTAATTCTTGATCAAGAAAGGTGGGATGCCTACCCGGGCATCCCCAATATTAGATGCTTGAGACTTCTTGGAATATTAATTTGGGATGCCGTGGGCATCCACAAGCTTGAGCTCTTTTGTCTTCTTCATCCCTCTCATATCATGGTTTTCCTAAATCTAAAAAGTTTCATCCACACAAAAGTCAACAAGAACCCGTGGGATGAATTAGTATAAATCAATGCAAAAACCTTATCATTGTCTACTGTAGAAAGTCACTAAATTATTCTTTAACATTGCATACTAAATGCCTCTGCATATTTAATAGTCCTATCCTCAAATAGAATCATTAAACAAGCAAACAATGCAAACATAACATCAATACTTCTCTAACTCCAAAAATTATGAAAAATTACCACACTGTAGAGTATTTGTTTTATCTTATTGTGTAAAAATTCAAGATTTATCACGTCCTGACTTCCCAGATGAATTTAGACAATGATAGAAAACTTTCTGTTTTTAAACAGCAACATGTAGACTTGCAAAATAAGCATGATAAAGGCTATACTTGGCATTTTTATTGAATGAAAGATGCAAAACATTATTCTAAATAGCAGCAAGAAAATACAAATAAAAGAAAATGATGCTTCAAGCAAAACACATATCATGTGAAGAATAAAAATGTAGCTCCAAGTGAGGTTACTGATAATGTTGAAGACAAAAGAGGGGGTGCCTTCTGGGGCATCCCCAAGCTTAGTTGCTTGGGTTTTCCTTGAATATTACATTGGGTGCCTTGGGAATCCCCAATATTAGGGTCTTGTCACTCCTTATGGTCGGTGTACACAAACAGGGATATGTGTTTTCCCCTGACCGATGCACAGAGTCGCAGGCAAACTGCCTTTGCTGAGCACATCAAAGATCCAAGAAGACCAAAGCAAGCAGAGGATCGCCTCGGGAAGGCTTCCCTTGCCCGACAGGAGAGCTTAGCCAGGATGAGGCCGCACCTGAGGACAAGTCTTGATTTTCCCCAGCAAGGTTGCTGGGGCCACCAAGATCAAACCCCGCCAAGCTCCTTTGGCGAGGAACCTTCACCAAGATGCCATCGCTCCACCTCACCGCACCCAAGCCACTAATCTGTGTGTTGTCAAGGTACTAAGCAGCCAGGTGGATCCTATCAAGCACGTGGCGGCATCTTAGGAGAAGAGATTAGGTTTATTGACACCCGTCCAGGAGACATGTCAAGCTAATAAGAAGAGGCAGATAAGCGGTGCGAAAGGCTTGCTGGGATCCACCCTCGGCACGAAACCTAGTAGTGCATTTAATTCACTTTGTCCTAACTACCAGATTTAGGTATGATAGCACTGTTAGCTATCTAATCACACCCAAATGACTGTTTTGCCACTATGGTCACCCCTTAACCTATAAAAGGAGGCCCGAGGCAACCTAGCAATGGGTTCGGACATTTGATCCCACAACACTTGTAAGCTCACATCGCTCTCCCCTATGCGCCTTGTTGGGCCAGAGCGTGTCGAGCCATCGTGTTCCTCCAGATCAATCCACCACAGGAAGAGTAGGGTTTTACGCTGCAAAGCGGCCCGAACCTGGGTAAGGAGAGAGAGTCCATCGCCATGCTGTCCCTTATTGCTTATGCTCTCTGTGCAACGTGGCCGTCCCGATGCCAAACCACAAAGGGGCACCCATCCCCCATAGGTGATCGTGCTTCCACGCCAACACTTATTCTCTTCATATCAATATCTCAACCAAAACATGAAAACTTCAATCACACAAAACTTAAAGGAACCTCTTGAGATAGGTTAGTATGATAAAGGGCAAACCATTCAATTTGCTAATGTCAAAGACAAGATGCATAATTGTTCTCACACAATGCCTATAGTACCTTATCATCTCCACAATTTATATTGAGCAATATAAGCCATAGAAACTAGAAAAAAAAAGCAAACTACGCATTGAAAACAGAATCTGTAAAAAACAGAACAGTCTGTAATGATCTGAGCAATGACCATACTTCTGTATATCCAAAAATTATGAAAAATTAGGACAACATAGGAAATTTGTATATCAAACATCTTAAAAATATTCAGAATTTTTCGACACTCCAGTGAATTTAAAAAATTCTGTTACTTGAAGCAAAGGTTTCTGTTTTTGCACAGAATCATGTCAACTATCATCCGCACTATCCCAAAGGCTTTACTTGGTACTTTATTGAAACAAAAGCTATAAAACATGATTACTATAGTAGCCTAATCATGTGAACACACAAAAATAGTAGGTGTAAATGTTGGGTTGTCTCCTTACAAGCGCTTTTCTTTAATGCCTTTTTAGCTAGGCATGAGGATTTTAATGAGGCTCACAAAAAAGATAAGAATTGAAACACAAAGAGAGCAAAATGAAGCATATTACTATCACATTTAAGCCTTACCCACTTCCTATGCATAGGGATTCTGTGAGCAAATAATTTATGGGAGCAAGAATCAACTAGCATAGGAAGGAAAAACATGCAATACTTCAAAACTTTCAACACATAGAGAGGAAATTTGAGATTATTGAGATATGTAAAAGCATATGTTCCTATCTCATAACAATTTTCAGTAGCATCATGAATGAATTCAAAAATATAGCTATCACATAAAGCATTATTTTCATGATCCCCAGGCATAGAACTTTTATTACTCTCCACATAGGAACATTTATTGTCATGAATAGTAGTTGGAGCAAACTCAACAAAATAGCTACATGTGATGCTTGATTGGAATAATCAAATAGAACATTAAAATCATGATGATAAGTTTCATGGTTGTCATTATTGTTTATAACATACATGTCATCACCATAATATCATAGATACCAGCTTTGTTGTAAGAATCAGTTGAAACCTCTTTCAAAATAGTTGATTCATCATTAAATAAAATCATGACCTCTCCAAATCCACTTTCATAGTTAGTACAATAAGATTCAACACCATCCAAAATAGTGAGATCATTAGTACCTAGAGTTGACACTCTTCCAAACCCACTTTCATCAATATAGTCATCATAAATAGGAGGCATGCTATCATCATAATAAATTTTCTCATCAAAACTTAGGGGACTAAAAATATCATCATCAAACATAGAATCCCCAAGCTTATGGCTTTGCATATCGTTAGCATCATGCATATTCAAAGAGTTCATACCAACAACATTGCAAACATGCTCATCATTTAAAGATGTTTTAACAAACATTTTATAGAATTCGTCTTCTGTCAATTGAGCACAATTTTCCTTTCCATTGTATTCGCGAAAGACTTTATAAAGATGAATAATATGATGCAACCTCAATTCCATATTTTTCTAGTTTTATTTTATAAACCAAACTAGTGATAAAAACAGGAAACTAAAAGATTCGATTGCAAGATCTAAAGATATACCTTCAAGCACTCACCTCCCCGGCAACGGTGCGAGAAAAGAGCTTGATGTCTACTATGTGACTTTATTCTTGTAGACACGTGTTAGGCCTCCAAGCGCGGAGTTTTGTAGGACAGTAGAAATTTTCCGCAAGTATATGACCTAAGGTTTATCAATCCGTGGGAGGCATAGGACAAAGATGGTCTCTCTCAAACAACCCTGCAACAAAATAAAAAAGAGTCTCTTGCGTCCCCAACACACCAAACGCAATGGTAAATTGTATAAGTGCACTAGTTCGGTGAAGAGATGGTGATACAAGTGTAATATGGATTGTAGATATTTATTTTTGTAATTGGAACAATAAAAAACAGCAAGATAGCAAGTAACAAAAGTGAGCACGAACTGTATTGCAATGCTTGAAAATGAGGCCTAGGGTCTGTACTTTAGCTACTGCAATCTCTCAATAATGCTAATATAATTGGATCATATAATCGTCTCTCAACGTGCGATGAAGAATCACTCCAAAGTTCTTATCTAGCGGAGAACATAAGAAGAAATTGTTTGTAGGGTACGAAACCACCTCAAAGTTATCATTTCCAATCGATCTATGTAAGAGTTCGTACTAAAATAACACCAAGTTATCATTTCCGATCAATCTATCCAAGAGTACATACTGAAATAACACCATACGATACACATCAACCAGCTCTAATGTCACCTAGATTATCCAATGTCACCGCGAGTATCCATGAGTTGGTTACACAATATGCATCAAACAATTTCAGATTCATAATACTCAATCCAACACAAAGAACCTCAAAGATTGCCCCAAGATTTCTACCAGAGAAACAAGGACGAAAACGTGCATCAACCCTTATGCATAGATTACCCCAATGTCACCTCGGGAATCCTCGAGTTGAGTGCTAAAGCATATATCAAGTGAATCAATATGATACCCATTGTCACCTCAAGAATCCGCGAGAAGAGTGCCAAAACAAATATCAAGTGAATCAATATGATACCCCATTGTCACCACGGGTATTCATAGCAAGACACACATCAAGTGCTCTAAAATCCATAAAAGTACTCAATCCGATAAAACAAAATCTCAAATGGAAAAACTCAATTCATCACAACAAGATAGAGAAGGGAAAACATCAGATGATCTAGCTATATTAATAAAGCTCGCGATACATCAAGCTCGTGCCAAATCAAGAACACGAGAGAGAGAGAGAGAGAGAGAGAGAGAGATTAAACACATAGCTACTGGTACAAACCCCAGCCCCGCGGGTGGACTACTCCCTCCTCATCATGGTGGCCGCCGGGATGATGAATATGGCCACGAGTGATGATTTCCCCCTCCGGCAGGGTGCGGGAACAGGGTCTAGATTGGTTTTTCGTGGCTACAGAGGCTTGCGATGGTGGAACTTCTAATCTAGGTTAGCTTCAGAGGTTTCTGAATATATAGGATTTTTTGGCATCGGTTTCACGAGAAGATGGGCCTCAGGGGGGGCACTACCCACCAGGGCGCGCCAGGAGGGGTGGCACACCCTGGTGCCTTGTGGGAAGCAGGGGGCCCCTCAAGTGGTTCTTTGCTCCGGTATTTTTCGTTTCTTCCAAAAAAATCATCAAAAAGTTTTCTCCAATCATCAGGGTATTTCTGCACAAAAACAACACCATGGTAGTTCTGCTTAAAACAGCGCCAGTCTGGGTTAGTTCCATTCAAATCAAACCAAAACCATATAGAATTGTTTTAAACATGGCATGAATACTTCATAAACTATAGATACATTGGAGACATATCAAGGCCGATCACGCCAAGCGCCCTCACGAGGCTGATCATGCCAGGCGCCCTCATGAGGCTGGTCGTGCCAGCCTTGGTGGGGGTTGCCGTTGCAGTTGTCCACTGGCCGCCACCGCGGCCACCACCACAACTGGCGCCGCGGTCGTTGCGGTTCTGTCGACATCACAAGCGCTCGTCGCGGAGTGACTTGAGCTCCTGGTAGTCTTCAATGTTGTGAGTATGCATGTTGTGGTAGATGCAGAACCGACGATTGTCCTTCTCGGGGTCGTTGGTATCACGGCCGTGCTTTTGCTCAGACTCCGCCGCCAGCACGGCAGGGCCCTTGTGTTTCACCTCCTTGCCCCTTGGTCTTGTTGTCGTCTATCATGGCATCGGGATCATTGTGGATGAAAAGACGACCCTCTTCATCCTTGGCGCACTTGTCAGCGATGTTGAACAGCTCTAGCGCTGAGCCCAAATCGTCATTGATGGCGAGCTTCTCGCGCATCCTGATCTTCGTGACACCATTGGAGAACGCCAAGATGATGGCTTCATCCGAGGCGCGCGGGATCTTGTGGCGCACCTGGCTGAAGCGCTCAATGTACTTGCAGAGCGTCTCACCGTGGCGCTGCTTCACGTGCCGCCGGTCGTGACGGTGAGGGTGTGATCGTGGGTGCCCTTGAAGTTGATGATGAACTACTCGCGGAGCTTGCTCCATGAAGAAATCAACTCATCGGCCAGATTCATGAGCCAGGAGCGCGCGCCATCCTTGAGGCCCATGGGGAACCAGTTCGCCATTACCTTTTTTTCAGTGTTAAACAAGGGGCATAATACCCTGACTTATGCACAAACGAGTAGCAGGTTCCCCGACAAGTGTAAATTTTCAAACAAAGATTTCCCAAGCTAAAAGGAGTAGCTCTTCGTGAGATCAAGGAGCACATCAAGTAGACCAAGACAAACCACAAAGATGAAGCTGGCTCTTGCCGGCAAGGCAAGCCTGACAAGTTGAAGGCCCAGCAAGCGCTGAACCCAGTAGGCCTTACCTAAACCACCAGTGCTCCACCTCACGGAGTAGGTAGTCACCCATCGGTGAGGTGTCGAGCTCGCATGCGGTTAGGTGAAGCATGTCGGGCACGTGGTAGCCCGCTGGAAGAAGGATTACCTTTATTGACACCTGTCCTAATGGTGTGTCAGCCTAATAGGAGGCAGATGAGCAAGCGGCGCGGTGACCTTGCCAGGGCTCCTCCTCATTGCGACACCTAGCCGCACATTTAATGCATTTTTTCCTAACTAGCAGAGTTAGGTATGATAGTTATGTTTCTTCTAATCACCCTGTAAATACCCTTTTTCCACTGTGGTAACCCCTTGAGCTATAAAAGGAGGGCTAGGGTAACCTTTACAAGGGTTCGAACCCATTGCAACCTCATGCATACGTACTCGTGTAGCTGCCCTCCCCTCGCGACTTGACGGGGGAGAGTGCTCTGTGTACTTGCGCATACGCCCATCAATAAACTGAGGCTGGAGTAGGGTTTTGCGCTTCTCAGCGGCCCGAACTTGGGTAAAAGCCACCACATTCCTCGTCATTCTTTCTTTTGGCGCCGCGACCCCCCCACCCTTGGCAAACCATCAAAGGGGCAGTACTGCCCCATAGACGGCCACCTCCACACCGACATCTTTGGCGCGCCAGGTAGGGGGATCACCAGCGTGAATCAAGCTAACGAACAACGCTTTGACTTCATCGAGTTCGCATCTTCTTCACCTTTCATGGCGCCTAAGAAGAAGGGCTCCCTGATGACAAAACCTTCCACGCCCAAACTACCACCATGCATGTCTGTGGGCGGCGCAGGAGGCGCCGTCGCCATGAACGGTGAGGGCACCACGGTGGGCGTGGCCAGCACAGGAGGTGCGGTCGTCGTGCCCGCTGCGGCAGGAACAGGCGGTGGGAACACTGGAGAGGAACATCTACGTCAACCCTCCAGTGGAGATAGCAACAGCGACACGGGTGGCACGGTGGCGCGGCCCCCGCCTCCGCAGCGCATCAGTGAAGGAAGCCAGCGGAGTGACCCTACTCGGTCGAGCACGAGCCGCGAGCCTCCTGCTGCGATGACTCCGGTGGCGGTCACCAAGGGAACGATATCGAGGCACACGCCGCGTCTACCGTAAGATGAGCACGACGTGACGCCGAGCGGTCTTGTTGTGCCTTCACAGCAGTACCCGCACGGCAAGACGCCTGTCGGTCAGGTCCAGGATCTCCAGGCACCACCCCCGCATCGCCAACCTACTCCCGCTCCTGTAGTTCAGCGACAAGATCATAACGGCACTCCTGCTGGCTCTGCGAAGAGTCGAGCGACATCACATTCTTCGCGCTCCAATATGCCCTCTATAGGGACAGAAGCGATGGCGCGGGCTTAGATGCTATTGGATTTCCCCCAGTAGTTGATAAAATGGATGAATGGAGAACCACTATTTGAAGTTTGATCGAGTTTGCCGACGTAAACATGACCTAGTTGGCAAAACCTTGGCGGCGCCCGCCAACTGCGCCCGTAGCTCAAACTGATGGTCGTGTGGCAGGCGGTGCACCAACAGTGCAATCACCTCCGTGGCAACAATCCCAACAGTAGCACATGCAATCATAGCAAACTCAGCAGAATGCACAACACAATGATGTGTCGGTGGCCTCCTCAGATCCGCGGACACAACAAGTGCTGCCAGAAAGGCGAGCAGAAGATGCTCGCACCACCATTCAACACGCCGGGAGGCGCACCGTCAATCAAATGAGCGCAATGGCCAAATCATCAATGAGCCAGCAACCATTGTTGGCGGGTTCCTACCTTACAAGGTCGGGTGCCGTGCCTTCACATGTGAGCTGCGGCAAGTCCGCTTGCGTCTGTCCGCACGTTCAATTCCGAAGTACCAGTAAAGTACAACGGCAAGCTGAACACGGCAGAATTTTTAGGCATTTATACAATTGTTGTACAGGCTGCCAGGGGAAGGGATGAAAAGATTTTAGCCAACTATTTCATTGGTGCTGAAGCTCATTGTGCGAGCCTGGCCGATGAACTTGCTGGAGAATTCCATTTCCGCGTGGTCAGATCTTTGCAACGAATTTGTTGGTGCTTTTACCGGAGGTCAGAAGGGCCCCGAGTTGCCCAGTGACTTGCGAGTGATCCCACAAAAGGAAGGGCAATATTTGCCTAGGTACATTCAGAGGTTCAGTCGTGTACACTGTAGCATTCCGGACATGCATTCAGCAGCTGTGATTGTTGCGTTCCACACGAACGTGCGCAACCGCAAGATGCGGGAGAAAATACACGTACGGTTGCCAAAGACCATGAACAAGCTTTATACGTTGGCAGACAAGTGTGCACGGGCTTAAGAAGGGAGAAGGCTTCCCAGGGAGGATGCTGGTGTGGAAGTTGGTTCTAACGACAATGATGCCACCGCCCCAGGGAAGAAAGGTCGAAGGCACAACAGAAAGCGCAAAGGCAAATCAGTTATGGTTGTAGAAGGATCCGGCGACTCTGGCCCCACCTAGACGACCAAGATGCATGCGTTGATTGCCCGGTCACTGTAGCATGGGACAAAGCCGGCAAATCTAACGGGCCATACTGCAAAATTCACCGTACCAAGGGTCACGACCTCCAGGAGTGCCGTCAAGTTCAACACCTAGTTGAGAAACAAAAAGCTGAATATCAGAAGCGGGACAAGGAGAAGGGCCAGGATGGTGCGGGTGGACCGGGTAAGAAGGGTCATGGTGGTCGAGGTGGACGCTAGGGCAATACTAACTAGAAGAAAGAAAAGCCCGCCAGGGGCAGATAGAAGAAAGAAGAGGAAAAAGAGAGTGAGGATGAGGATGATGACGTGTCAAGTGAACCGGAATTCCAGAAGGAAACTGAAGCCATGTGCATTGTGCATCTTTGCACTGCTCTCACTGCCAGCTCAAGCAGTGGGCACGTGAGGTTAATGCGGCGAAGCCGGCAGTGGACGCACAAAGGCCCATCAAGTGGTCCCTCATGCCTATTATTTTTTATGCTGAGGACCACCCCGATCACACAATAGCAGTCAGGTGTTTTCCGTTGTTTGTCTCACCAACAATACGCAACCTCAAAGTCATGAAAATACTAGTTCATGGTGGGGTTGGCTTGAACTTGATCTCCCCTGAGGTGATCGAGAGGCTGCATGTTCCTGAGGAAGAGCTCAAAAAGACCGGGACATTCCAAGGAATCAACCCTGGAAGGAGCCAGCCAAAGGAAAAGATTGCGCTCCTGCTGACGTTAGGCGGAAAGCAAAATTACAGGACCGAGAAAATTGTGTTCGAAGTTGTTCAGATCCCGTTGCCATTCAATGGACTTCTTGGTCGCCCAACCTTGGACAAATTCATGGCGGCATCCCAGTATGCCTACAATATGCCGAAGATGCTGGGGCCCACGGGCGTCATCTCCATCAACTCCGACAAGAAAGATGTAGTTATATCTGTAGACAAGCTCTACCGAGAAGCAGTGGCAGTAGAGTCACTCAAAACCATAGCTCCCGCCAAGGAAAGAAAAGCCAGAAATCCGGCAAGACACCCAGCGAGACTTCCAGGAAGCGCGCCTCTTCAGAGCGCTGCATATCCATCGAAGACTTGCTGGAAAGGTCTACCAGCAAGAGGTCAAAAGAACGTCCACCTTCGACAAAGAAGGTTCCAACAAGGAAGGACGGAAATGTCGGTGCTTTTACCGTTGGTGCAACCCTTGACAGCAAATAGGAAAGCACACTCATTACCTTCCTGCGGGCGAATGTATATGCGTTTGCGCGGCAATTATTTGACATACCCAGTGTTCCTGGAGAGGTAATTGAGCATCACCTTGTTGTCTGCCCTCATGCTCGGCCCGTCAAGTAGAAGGATAGTAAGGAAGCATTGGAACGACAACCATTCATAGCAGAAGAGATCAAGAAACTTGAGGTTGCAGGTTTGGTCAGAGGGGTGCTACATCCAACTTGGTTGGAAAATCCAGTTGTCATGCGCAAGGCAAACGGGAAGTGGAGACTTTGCATTGATTACACTGATCTCAACGAAGCATGTCCCAAGGATCCTTTCCCCGTGTCGCGCATCGACTAAATTGTGAACTCCACCGCCAGGTGTGATTTGCTTTTGTTTCTTGATGCATACTTCAGATATAAGCAGATATTCATGTCAAAGGAAGATGAGGAGAAAACCGCGTTAATTACTCCATGTGGCATGTATTGCTTTGTAAGTATGCCTTTCGGACTAAAGAGTGTTGGTTCAACGCTTGCGAGAGGAGTCGAGATTGGATTTGAACCCCAGATACATAGGAACATGGAAGCTTATATGGATGGTATAGTGGTCAAAACCAAGGACAAATCAACCCTCATTGAAGATTTAGAAGAAACATTCGTGAACTTGCGCAAGATCAACATGAAGCTTAACCCTGAGAAGTGTGTGTTCAGTGCCCCATCCGACAAACTTCTCGGGTTCTTCGTATCTCAGCGTGGAATTGAAGCAAACCCCGACAAGATCAAAGCTATTGAGCAGATTCAAGCACCTAAGACAGTCAAGGATGTGCGACACTTTTTCGGTTGTGTCACAGCTCTGAGTAGGTTTATTTTAAGATCTCCTAAGCGCGCCCAACCATTTTTCAAGATATTGAAAAAGGTAGGTCCAGTCAAATGGACTCTGGAAGCGGAGGCTGCGCTGCAAGATCTGAAAAGGTATGTGTCCTAGGCGACAGGAACCGTTGCTGCTAAACTTAGCGGCGGCCAACCAAGTGGATAGTGTTACGCTGGTTGTGCAAAGAGGAGGTGGTGACGAGGAAACAACGGCGGCAAAGCCATCCTATGACAAAGCAGAATCCTTCCCGGAAGATCTTGGTGCCGGTAAGGCGAATAAAGTGCGAGAGGAAGTCACTGATTAGCAGATGATACTACCTCCGGTCCTTTTTCCTCTGCATATAAGAATTGTCTGAAGTCAACCTTCACAAAGTTTTACCATATTTATATGAAAAATATCAACATCTACTATGCCAAAATTATACAATATGAAAATTTATCTCATGACACATTTTCTAATATTGATTTCACATTGTGAATGTTGATATTTTTCCTTATAAAGTTGGTCAAACTTTACGAGGCTTGACTTTAGACAAATCTTATATGCGAACTAAAGAGGACGGGAGGGAGTACCGAAGAATAAGGTGGTGCAACAGTCGATATACTTTGTCAGCTCCTTCCTGCAGGGCGCTAGATCAAGATATTCAGGCGTGCTTAAGTTACTCTTTGGCCTACTCATGGCGTCAAGAAAGTTGCGCCACTACTTCCAGGTGATGGTGTCCTGGACTAGGGGGTACTCACCACATCGTCTCCCGATCAGTTGGATTGGGCCGAGCACCCCCATGGCCATATACTCATGGGCCAGTTCGGAGAGCCCCTGCCGCATACAAGGAAGACTCCGCAAGACTTGGCGCCCAAGACAAGGACACTCCTAAAACCCTAGGCCTCAGGTGTCTTATATAAACCGAGGCCAGGCTAGTCAATAGACAATCTTATAGTCATTACCATAGTCGTACGTGCTAGGCTTTTAGGTTTAGCCATTATGATCTCCTGGTATATCAACTCTTCTAACCCTATATTCATCAAGGTCAATCAAGTAGGAAGTAGGGTATTACCTCGATAGAGAGGGCCTGAACCTGGGTAAACATCGTGTCCCATGTCTCCTGTTACCCATCGATCTGACGGTTCAAAATCCGGAGTAGACCAATTTTCGGATTTGTTTTCTGCGCGAATACGAATCCGGCCCGAGTTCATGTCTCTTCATGAATGGGATACTGGACAACCTCTTTGAAGGAATTTTTTTCTAGGGTATTGTGCGTTGTTTTTAAACACGTACCCATAAAATTTTAAGCCTCCTTGTCGGTGTCAAAACCGGCGGATCTCGGGTAGGGGGTCCCGAACTGTGCGTCTAGGCGGATGGTAACATGAGACAAGGGACACGATGCTTTTACCCAGGTTCGGGCCCTCTCGATGGAGGTAAAACCCTACTCCTGCTTGATTAATATTGATGATATGGGTAGTACAAGAGTGGATCTACCACGAGACCAGAGAGGCTAAACCTTAGAAGCTAGCCTATGGTATGATTGTTGTTCGCTCCCTCGGACTAAAACCCTCCAGTTTATATAGACACCGGATAGGGTTAGGGTTACACAGAGTCGGTTACAATGGTAGGAGATCTACATATCCGTATCGCCAAGCTTGCCTTCCACACCAAGGAAAGTCCCATCCGGACATGTGACGAAGCCTTCAATCTTGTATCTTCATAGTCCAGGAGTCCGGCCAACGGTGATAGTTCGGCTATCCGGACACCCCCTAATCCAGGACTCCCTCAGTAGCCCCTGAACCAGGCTTCAATGACGACTAATTCGGCGGGCACATTGTCTTCGGCATTGCAAGGCGAGTTCCTCCTCTGAATACTTCATAGAAGATTTTGACCACAAGGATAGTGTCCGGCTCTGCAAAACAAGTTCCACATACCACCGTAGAGAGAATAACCTTTGCACAGATCTGGCCGACGTATTCCAGGCGTGACATCACACCATGGCCAGGCCTTTATACGAATCGTTTTCTTTGTTCCACCTCGGTAGCGTTTAGCGAGGCAGTTTCCTTGGCACGTCTTATCAGAGGGAAGATCGTGCCTTCTTATTCCGGGATTCCCATCAATACGGACATGGGTAACCCAACCGCGCCATTGATTACGGCGCTTGGGAGATAAGCGAGTTTTACCAGGCTGGCGGGGGACGCATGGCTTCGTCCGTCCATATAAGGGGATAAGGATCCACCTTTTCACCTACGATAAGGATCCATCTTTTCACCTATGCCTTCTTCCTCCTTTGCTCATCCATTTCCGCGCACTCGAGCTCCAGCGCCCAAGTCCGCACATCCCTCCTCAACCTCCTCCAGCCATGTCTGGAGCGGGAGGCAAGTGGATGGTCTCCTCCATCATGGAGGGACAAGTCAAAAAGCTGCGGAAGGCCAGATACTTGTCCAGCGACATCGCGCTCCGGCTCCCGACGAGGGGCAGCTCATTCCCACCCCTGTGCCCCATGAGAGGGTGGTGTTCCTCACCCACTTCCTCCATGGACTAGGTTTTCCACTTCACCCATTTGTCCGGGGCTCATGTTCGACTACGTCCTGGACGTCCATGATCTGGCCCCGAATTTCGTCCTCAACATCTCGGCGTTCATCGTCGTGTGCGAGGCCTTCCTCTGCATCCAGCCCCACTTCGGCTTATGGCTGAAGACCTTCAATGTCAAGCCGAAGGTAGTGGGCGGCCACCAAGTGGAGTGCGGAGGTGCCATGGTTGGCAAGATGGCCAAAGTCCTATGGCTCGAGGGTTCCTTTGTGGAGAGCGTGAAGGGATGGCAATCGGGGTGGTTCTACATCACCGAGCATGCTGACTCTCAATGGGCGGCGGCCCCGAATTCGATCTAGCTTCCCCACACGGCTCACATCATGGAAAGAGATGGGCCCGACGTGGGGTGATTCGGAAGAGCTGTCCGGACTCCAAACCTGCGTCCAAAACACGGTGGACAAGAATCTCAAGCTTGTCAACGTAATCCAGGTGATGCTCATCCGCCGGATTCTCCCTTGCCAGCAACGGGCCTTCAATTTGTGGGAGTTTGATCCAGCACAACACCGAACCTTGAGCCGACTCTTCGCAACTACGTACGAAGATGCCTGGAAGGTGCTGTTCAAGGGCGCCGAAGCTCCCGCATCCGCTACCGAAGATCGCGGATTCAGCTCGCAGCGTCAAGCCAGCGAGGTAAGTTATTTTACCCTTTATGGGACTCTTTTTTCATAGTTTGACTCTATGCGGGATCTAAAACTCCCTAACCTTTGACAGGCTGGTCGAAGACGCCCCGGACAGATTGACCGTCCGACCCCTTGCCGAAGACCTAGTGGACGCCTCGATTGACGGGCTGCCGGGCTCCGGCACCTCACGTGGTGCCGGAGAAGAAGGCTAAGAAGGCCACGGGGACTCGAAGGAGCTCCCGGCGCCAGTGTTGTCGGACTCATCGTCCGACGACTCTGAGGCGGAATCCTCCCCTAAGGACGAGGAGGAGGAAAAAGAAGCCTCTCCCCCAGCGGGGGGAGGGAAGAAAAGGAAGGCCGCCCCGACTGGGGAGGCCGGGGGGTCCAAGAAAGGAAGGACCCTTCCTCCGGACTTCTCCACCAACGCCGACAACGACGAGGAGGAGTGGCCACCAAGGGCCAAGCCCCTGGCGAGATCGTAAGTGTCCGGACTCGGAATAGCTCATGACTTTTTATTTGTCGATAGTGTCTTCTAACGCCGAATATAACCATGCAGCCCACCCAGGGCAGGCTCGCCGCTTCGTCGAGCGGCTCCACGGATTGGTCGGATGTGAATAGCACTTCACTTCCGACCGCCTCCTCCTCGTGGCCGCAGACGACACCGCGGTGGAGTCCCAAAAGGCCCAGCCAGGAGGAGGTGGTCTGGAGGCGCCGCAAGGCGACCTCCCGGACTCTTGGCGCCAAAGGGGCGAGACCCCGAGAGGGCTCTAAGTCCGCCCTGTGCGGACTCCGTGCACAACCTTCTGGTTCCGAAGTCCGGCAAGCGGCCCCTTCGTAAGAAGGGAAAGACTGCGACGTCGGTGACCTCCTTCCATCCGGAGGCACCGGATAGCTTGCTGGAGGCGCTTAACGGCGTCTCCATCAACGAGGAGCACCGCACTGTTATGAGTGTGGTGATCCAGAAAGTTCAGTCCGCCAAGAGCGGGCTGACTGAAGCCTGTACCAGCCTTCTAATAGGCTTTGAGGTAAGTTTAGAATATGTAAAAATATTACCGCATAGACAGTAGCCCCTGATGCTTAGTTCGGTGTTCGGAAAGAAAAACCGGACTGAGGATCTAAAAAGATACACGCAGGAGTCTAACATAAGTATGTCAATATGGGAATTTAGGCTGCGCTGCTGACCTCTGCCGCACTGACTGCAGAGGTCAATGCATTGAAGCAGAGCCTCGAGCGGTCCGAGAACGAGCTCGGCCTTGCCAAGAAGCAGCTCGATGACAATGAAGGTAAGTAATACCTTCTTAAAGTAATACTTTATAGAAAGGATTTGGTTGCAAAAATGACAGGACTAACGTGGGTATTGTAGGGGCCACGAACGAGGTGGCGACCCTAAAGGAAGCGGTGTCCACGGCCAAAAGCAAAGCGGCCGCGGAGCGCACCGAGCGAGAGAAGCAGGAGGCGTGGGTGGCGGAGGTGTAGCAAGAGCTCCGAGCTCTCGTGGAAAAACACGAGAGTTTGGAGGGTGACTCAAAGACTCGAGAGTCCGAGCTCGCCTCGTCTCTTGAGAGTGCCAAAGCCGCTAAGGCCGAAGCCCAAAAAGCCCTCCAGGAAATTGGATCATTAAAGAATATAGCGGCGGGTAAGGCATTCTTTATGCAAAGCAATCATGTGAAAGTGGATTATCTATTACTTACCCGAATCCGGAGCTCTCCAGGAGCATTCGCAGATCTGCCCCGTAGTGTGTCTGATGCTGCCGCGTTCTACCGCGCCAAGAAGGGGAGCTCGACGGAAAAGGTGTTCTGGTCTCGATATCGAGGCCGGACATTCAGTGCCTGAGCGACCGGTGAAAGCGGCTGGTCGAGCTCCACAAGGTCGCCGAACAGGCCATGAAGGGCCTCATAATTCGGTTGTGGCCATTGGAAGCAATGCACAGGAGCTACTTCGGGCTAGTCACGGCGGCTGGTGGGCCTTTGTCCATGGATTGAAGTCATCAAGCACTCCGTCTGCATTGAAGGTGCCCGTCGGGCCCTTGCCCGTGCTAAAGTGCACTGGGGCAAGCTGGATGCTGACAAGCTTGTGACGGACGGGCCACCGAAGGGCAAGGAGCATCGCAAGCCCGAAATGTACTATGAGGGCGTCCTGAAGGGTGCCCGCCTTATAGCGGGTGAATGCTCCAAAGATCTAATTTTTGAATAGACTCGCATTTGTTATCCTGTACGCTGAAAACTTGTTCATATGCGCTAAGCAACGCTTGTGAATTTAAAATATTACCTTCTGTGCGACCGTTTATCAAATTTGAGAGATGGCAAGTCGTTGGCTTCAGCCCCCATGCCACGAGTGCTGGGGTGTTCGGGATAAACTTGAGCGCTCTTGTTCCCATTCTTGGGTCCTTCAAGGGAGGCGCTCAACGCAAAGAACAAGGCAACCGGACTATAGTGCTTGAACACTCTCACTTAGCCATAGAATTCTATTTTAAATTTCGGCGAAGCCCCTAGTATTCGGAAGACCGAGTTCGTGGCGCTATCCACGCCTTGGCCCGACAATGCCGACTCCTCGCTCTAAGTGGCATAAGTCTTTAGGGACCCGAAAAAACCTCTCGAACAGCGACCGGCTCTCGCCCTATCATGACAGTCAGTTTTAGCTTTCTCCACTAAGGTGCTCAACCCAGCTCAACCGGGGCACAATCGCAGTGGTTCTCCCAAGCCTTACCTTAGCCGATATAACGGAACGTAAGGTACAAAAACATGGGAGCCGGCAAACCCAACTATTGACCCAAGACATGATTCGGAGCCGATGCATATAATGCTATAAGTTCGGGGTGCCGCACTTGTGAAAGTGTTCGGACTTATCACACCATATTTTTGGGGTACTTAAGCCCCTGGTGTATTGGCTGTACCAAAGTGTACGGATGCAACGTGTCATGAATGAACATATATATATATATATATATAGATAAAAAAGAAGGAGTGCAATAATAGGCAAAAGCTATGTATTGTTTATTCAAAAAGGTACTGCAATGAAAGCAGAACGATACAAATAGTGCGATAAGCAAGGGATGGGATTATTTGACATGTCCCCCTCCAGGTAAGCTGCGGGGACGGTATTTAAAAGCAGGTATAATGCTCGTAGTAGAGACCACCGGACACTCGGCGTAACTTTACGCTTCCACAGCCGTTGCATCGTGAGTTCGGCAATTCTAGAGCCGGACGGGGCTTCCAAACGGAGTCCCGAAAGTAAGAGAAAAGAAGATGTAAAAGAATGACACAATCGGAGCCCACAGTGCGGTTGATCCGCGTGCAGGCGTGCCGTGGTCGTGCCCTCCCTTATGCCCATGGTATCTCCAGAGCATAGTTATGTCGCAGCGTAATCGGCTTCGCCAATTTTGCGAGGGCTGGGTTGGGGCGGATTACTACAGCGATGCTTGGATCGTGCCAGGCGTTCTTGTTGTAGGTTACTCCGGGCGCGCTTGACGATGTCCGTACGTTTAATAGCCGGACTCAAGAATTGTTGTGAGAGGCTGCTTTGCACCTCCGCCGCGAGGGCCGCCGTGTGCTCCTCCGTTCGGAGAGGCGTTGATGTTTCCATTGACCGTGATTACTCCTCGAGGGCCTGTCATCTTGAGCTTGAGGTATGCAGCGTGGTGCGGCACCACATTGAACTTTGCAAATGCAGTTCGTCCAAGCAAAGGCGTGATAGCCGCTATGAACGGGACTATGTCGAAGATTAACTCTTCGCTTCGGAAGTTATCCGGGGATCCGAAGACCACTTTGAGTGTAAGTGAGCCTGTACAATTGGCCTCTACACCTGGTATGACGCCTTTAAAGGTCGTCTTTGTGGGTTTAATCCTTGAGGGGTCTATGCCCATTTTGCACACTATATCCTGATAGAGCAGGTTCAGGCTGCTACCGCCGTCCGTCAGGATTCTAGTGAGGTGGAATCAGTCGATGATTGGGTCAAGAACCAATGCGGCGAATCTGCCGTGGCGGATGCTAGTGGGGTGGTCCCTTCGATCAAAGGTGATCGGGCAGGAGGACCATGGGTTGAACTTTGGGGCGACTAGCTCCATCGCATATACGTCCCTTAGTGCACGCTTCCGCTCCCTTTTGGGTATGTGGGTTGCGTATATCATGTTCACCGTCCGCACTTGTGGGGGAAGCCCTTCATCCTCTATTGTTCGGCGGTCGGGCTCCTCCTCGTCATCGCTATGCAGCCCCTTGTCATTGAGTTCGCATTTAACTTGCCTGCTTGTTTGAAGACCCAACAATCCCTGTTGGTGTGGTTGGCTAGTTTTTCGGGATGCCATGTATTTGGCACGAGCGATCGAGTATTCGGTCCAGATTGACGGGCCCTGAGTATTCTTTTGAATGGCTTTTTCACGACCGGTTTAGAGCCTCTAAATCCGGCATTGATCGCCGTATCTTCAGCATTATCGCTGTTAATGCGGCGCTTGTGCTTGTTATGCGACGCCGACCTGCCATTACTATCCTTGGTATCCGAACTACCAGGGTTTTTGGTCAAGTTGTTGCTACGAGCTAGCCAGCTGTCCTCTCCCGCCGTAGCGGAGTCATGAAGTGTTGTGAGGGCTGCCATGGATTTCGGCTTTTCCTGTCCTAGGTGCCGGGCAAGCCACTCGTCACGGATGTTATGTTTGAAGGCTGCAAGGGCCTCTGCATCCGGACAGTCAACGATTTGATTTTTCTTGGTTAGGAACCGTGTCCAGAATTGTCTGGCCGATTCTTCTGGCTGATGAATTATGTGGCTGCGGTCATCGGCGTCTGGTGGTCGTACATATGTGCCCTGGAAGTTATCAAGGAATGCTGCTTCCAGGTCCTCCCAACAACCAATTGATTTTGCTGGCAGGCTGTTAAGCCAATGCCGAGCTGGTCCTTTAAGCTTGAGTGGGAGGTTTTTGATGGCGTGTAGATCATCACCGCGGGCCATGTGGATATGGAGGAGGTAGTCCTCGATCCAAACCGCAGGATCTGTTGTGCCATTGTATTATTCGATGTTTACGGGTTTGAAACCCTCGGAGATTTGATGATCCATCACTTCGTGCATGAAGCATAGTGGGTGTCTTGGCGCCTCTGTATTGAGCTATATCATGGCGTAGCTCAAATGAGCTTTGTCTCTTGTGTTCGGCCCGGCGGAATTGCTGTATCCGGCGTGGACGGTTATCGTCGCGCGTCGTGGGGCATACGCGATCCGTAGATCGATATTGTTTGCCTTGCCTTGTCCTCCAATATGTCTCGTAGGTCTGGCGCATTTCCCCGTGCCTTGGTACTTTTCGAGCGACGTCGGGGTGCGGCTTGAATGGAGGGTCTACAGGCCTCTCTGTCGTGGCCACGGGGTGGCCAGTCGGCCGCATCATGCACTGGCGATGTAGGTTTGGGTGTTGCTTCCTCTAATTGGGGTAGCAGCCTGCGTTTTGGGTATCTCTTGGAGGGGCGTTCGAGTTAGTGCTCGTCGGCTGCAAGGACTTCAGTCCATCTGTCAGCTAGCAAGTCTTGATCAGCTCTAAGCTGCTGCTGCTTTTTCTTGAGGCTGCTTGTCGTGGCCATAAGCCTGCGTTTGAAACGCCTCTGTTGGCGGGATCCTCGAGCCACGACAAATTAAGTAAATCGTCGAGGCTTGCCTCATCTTCGGAGGGAGGCATATAATTATCGTCCTCCACCTCCCTGTCTGCCGCTCTATCATGAGGGCTGGCTTCTCCCTCCTCATGTGCTGAATCCTGCTAGAGGGGGTTGTCTTCGGCACTGTCCGGGGTGTTATTATCTCCCGTGGCGGAATCACTGTTTTTGTTGTGGCGGGATTTAGAGCGGCGCCGCTGACGCTGGCGCTTGGGCTGTTTCTTGGAGGGGTCATCCTCCGCTGTTCCATCGTCATTCCCATCTTTTGGGATGTCCACCATGTATATGTCGTATGACGAGGTGGCCTTCCAGTGCCCTATAGGCGCTGGTTCTTGGTCATCTCCAGCATCGTCATCCATACCGTCGATGTCTTCGGAGTCGAAGTCGAGCATGTCGATTAAATCATCGACGGTGGTTACAAAGTGGGTGGTGGGTGGGCGTTGAATTTCTTCGTCGTCCGCATCCCAACCTTCTGACCGTAGTCCGCCAGGCTCTCCAGATAAAGAGAGAGACTTTAGTGAATTCAGGATGTCGCCAAAGGCGAGTCTTTGAAAAGATGTCCACGGCAGTGAACTCCATAACCGGCGCCCAATTGGATTCGATTGGCGGGGGCGCGGAGGGTTCGGAGTCCGAAGAGGAGTCCGGCACCTTGGAGTCACGGTCTTCGCAAAGGACAGGGATGGAGTTCGGCTTAATCGCCGTAGAGATTGTAGCCCCCGAGGCGGTGTCCAGCCACTCGTCCTCGATCGGTGGAGTCGGCTCCGAGCTAACGGTCGGAGAGGACGCTGGTGCAGCCTCCAGGGCACTGTTCGGCGACAGAGCTAGATCGTGGCCATCGAGGCAGTGCGGCGCGCTTGGCTGTGGCTTGAATCCGTCGAAGATCAAGTCTCCGCGGATGTCTGCCGTGTAGTTCAAACTCCCAAACTTGACCTGATGGCCAGGGGTGTAGCTTTCGATCTGCTCCAGATGGCCAAGTGAATTGGCCCACAGTGCAAAGCTCCCGAATACGAAGATCTGTCCGGGGAGAAAAGTCTCACCCTGGACCACGTCGTTGTTGATGATCGGAGGAGCCATCGGGCCTAAAGATGACGACACAGAGGAACTCTCAATGAAAGCACCAATGTCGGTGTCAAAACCGGCGGATCTCGGGTAGGGGGTCCCGAACTGTGCATCTAGGCGGATGGTAACATGAGACAAGGGACGCGATGCTTTTACCCAGGTTCGGGCCCTCTCGATGGAGGTAAAACCCTACTCCTGCTTGATTAATATTGATGATATGGGTAGTACAAGAGTGGATCTACCACGAGATCAGAGAGGCTAAACCCTAGAAGCTAGCCTATGGTATGATTGTTGTTCGTCCTACGGACTAAAACCCTCCGGTTTATATAGACACCGGATAGGGTTAGGATTACACAGAGTCGGTTACAATGGTAGGAGATCTACATATCCGTATCGCCAAGCTTGCCTTCCACGCCAAGGAAAGTCCCATCCGGACACGGGACGAAGTCTTCAATCTTGTATCTTCATAGTCCAGGAGTCCGGCCAACGGTGATAGTTCGGCTATCCGGACACCCCCTAATCCAGGACTCCCTCACTCCTCCGAGGTAATCTTCACCATCACACTGGTGTCAAACCAGTCCGGCAATATTGCTCCACGGCTGCCGACCTGCGCTAGACACGTCGCCGCTTTGTTCACCGAGCCTAACCTTATCGGATCATCAGCTCGGCAAGCCGAACAAGAGTTCGGCATCGCGAAAGATAAATCATCACCAACACCATCGCCCCACAGATTGCATGGGTCAGGCGCGCCTACATCGCCGCTCGGTCACTTCATCAATCCGACATTGACCGTGTCACAAGTTATGACCAGCGTCAGCATGGCCACACTGTTGCTTCTTCAAGCCGATGTCCATCACGCCGAACTGCTTCAACACCTCGGCTGAGATGGCAGCTGCAACATCTCCTCACCGACCTGCTCCGTTACCTCGGCCGGTCCAAGGACTTGGCTATTTCTTCATCAACATACTCCGGTGACTTTGGCGTCACCAGCCGACCAACTTCGTCACGTTAGCTGGACCGAGGGCGTTGTCTCGGCAAGCCAACCTCTGCCAGCATCGCCATGCCATCGCTTTATCGCCCATCAGGGAATGGGTGTGCAGATCGAGTCCAAATTTGGGAATCACCTTTCTTTGGAGAGCTATAACAAATAAACCAGATAGGCCGTCTCTCAGAAGACCTATCAAATGGTGGCCATATTAACGACGGTCGCGTGGAGGTTCGGTTAGTTTCCGTATACAGTTCGGCGAATGCCGCATCTGGAACTCGGACTGGCCTGTGAATTCAAGATTTGACACGCCTTCGCCGCGTCATTCCGACGCCCTGCATCGACATTGACTTCTGCGCCAGGCTACTTCTCTTTAAATTAATTATTTTTGCAAAAAGCAATTATCCTTTTTGGACCGCACTATTTTATGTGTGTAGGTGTTCGACTTCGACTGCGTCACGCGGTCACTTCGGCATCGCCAAGGGAGCTCTGCCTCATCGAGTGTTCGGCACACGGGCCATATTTGTTTTATTACTCACTTTGCATAAATTATTAATTATGCAACCTTTTTCATTCATATTACTATTATCTCCGGCTTGCACTATTTTCTGTGCACAGGTAAATAACCCGGGTCGGGCAGCACTGTCACCTCTGATGGACCGGGGCTTCGTCATCACTTCATTAACCTACACCGGGGACTTCGGCATCATACTGCCGGCCTGCTCCGCCGCCTCAGTCGGACTGGGGGTTATACCTCGCCACATTGGTCGTGCTACATCTCCACTTCGGAGTGCCAAGATCTTCGCTCCGCCACTTCGGGACCGGCTTGAGGGCTGGGACCTTGTCCCGCATCAAGCTCGGACCACGTCATCAATGCCGAACACATTAACCAGCTAAGTCGCTTTCATGCTCAAAAACTTTCAATTTTAAATTTTGTTCGGTTCGACCAAGCATCGTACCTTTTTGGCAAAAAGTGGTATGTGAAAAACTTCCCTGTCAAAACTTTGTTTGTGACACACAAATTCAAATACCCCTTTACTTGGGGGCTTCCTTTATGAAGCCTTTCCTCTTGCATATTGAGGGAGTCCTGGATTAGGGGGTCTCGGACAGCCGGAATATATCCTTTGGCCGGACTATTGGATTATGATGATACAAGATTGAAGACTTCATCCGGTGTCCGGGTGGGACTCTCCTTGGCGTGGAAGGCAAGCTTGGCAATTCGGATATGTAGATCTCCTCCCTTGTAACCGACTCTGTGTAACCCTAGCCCCCTCCGGTGTCTATATAAACCGGAGGGTTTAGTCCGTAGGACAACAACAATCATAATCACAGGCTAGCTTCTAGGGTTTAGCCTCTAGGATCTCGTGGTAGATCAACTCTTGTAATACTCATATCATCAAGATCAATCAAGCAGGAAGTAGGGTATTACCTCCATCAAGAGGGCCCGAACCTGGGTAAAACATTGTGTCCCCCGCCTCCTGTTACCATCCACCTTAGACGCATAGTTCGGGACCCCCTACCCGAGATCTGCCGGTTTTGACACCGACATTCGTGCTTTCATTGAGAGTTCCACTGTGCCGTCACCATAAGACTTGATGGCTCCTTCAATCATCGGCAACGATGCGAACCAGGGTGAGGTTTTTCTCCTTGTCAGGAGGCCCTTGGCCGAACTATGTCCGGCTCGAGCGGGAAGCGGACGACGAAGAAATTCTTTCCCCACCGACCACCCACTTAATAGCCACTGTCGACAACTTAACCGACATGATCGATTTCGACTCCGAAGACATCGACGGTATGGACGGCGATGCAGGATAGGAACAGGAACCACCGCCCACAGGGCGCTGGACAGCCACATCAACACACGATATAAATATATATATATATATATATATATATATATATATATATATATATATATATATATATATATATATATATATATATGGTGGATACACCCAAAGAAAACAATAACGAGGAACAGAAGGATGTAGCGAAGGATAGTTCCCTCGAGAAGCAACCAAAGCGACGGCATAGGCGCCGCTCCAAATCCCGCCTCGACAAAAACAGTGATAACAGCGCAAGAAAAAATAATACCCCGGTGGACTCCAGAGGAAACGATGACCACATGGACCCAGCGACAGAGCAGGACGAGCCAGCGGATGGCAAACATAGTACGGAGCCGCTGTCCGATCACGGCGGCGCTGAGGATAAATCTAATCAACTTGTCTCTGGAGAGGAGAACAGTCCGGACGACGATGCACACATCATCCCGGAAAGGCACTTGGAGCAAGAGAACCTCCTAAGTGTATTTTTTTGTAGTGTAGGGCTAATTGTTTGTGGTTATTTACTGACGAGATATATAGCCAGTAGCCCTCAAGGTGTGTGTCGGCCTAAAACCCGAGATGCACCTGAAGGATGACACAAGACAGATGATCCCAGTAGCCCCTGAGACTCAGGTCGATGCGCGAAATCGGCCTGAGGATCAACTCCTAGCTCGGCAGCATACGTGGGAATAAAAACGCAGTGTAATATATTAGAGATAATAGTGACCGGCGAACGGGCCCTTGAGAGAGGGTCTTGAGAAGTTGCCTTAATATATTAGCTTGATGCCGATAGGTCCAGATGGTACCTTTTGTTGTCCGAAGACGCGTTTGCCTAAAGTTCGGTCAAGCCGAACACTAAGCACTTTGAATTTTCTGCATTGAACCGGCAATGCAGTAGCCCCCGGGACACTGGTCAGGTGGCAACACCAGATCAGGGGATCGATGTGCCCCTTTAATATTTTTAAATAATAAGCCCGAAGCCCAGTAGCCCCTGAGCCTTAATGTGGGCACTGGTGGCCGAATTAAAGATCGATATCCATAGTAAAATCACAAATTATGTATAATGATTATATGTATCCAAGTACTCTACATCATTAATGCTCGAATCCGTATTGTACAAAACTTTGTTGACCGACCATCGGCTTCAACCTCTTCGGCAAGTAGCCGAGGAGTGTTTTCTACTTTATAGAGCCGTTATAAGGGCAAAGATTTATGGAAAACAAGGCAATCCGGCCATACGGTTTTATAAACAAAGGTATACGGAGTGATATGTTATATTACGTTTTAACGTAAGAAACATCTTCCAAAGAAAATAGTCTTGCTATAGGTTCCTTTCTTTGGGTTGTCATGCTGATCATGATCATGAAACCTCACCTCCGATCAATGTGGGAGGAAAATATTGAGAATTTAGTTCGGGGAAAGTTCCCGAACTCTATGGTATTAGTGAACTAAAATTTTCACTTCCATCATTGCCGACCAATGTGATCCTTTAAGATTGCTAGCTTTCGGCTTCACCCAGTCTGAGGTACTAACTAAGATGATCCGGTAGTAACAATCACAGAGGTGCTCCCTTTACCACCTAGCCGAACAATCGGGAATGTAGGGGTAAGCACAGGAGCCAGGCAACCTAGCTTGGCCGAAATCGTAAGTCAAATTGATGCATGTTTATGGCTTTATAACGATGATTGCAGAAGGCAGCCTTCGTATATTAAATACAAATGCCGATGATATGTTTATTTTGACTCTGTTGCGACCGTTTATCAGTTGAAAGTGGCCCATCGTCGGCTTCTGCCCCCTTGTAGATGCTACGCAGGGTGTTTTCGCAATAACAAGACAACCCTTAGCCGATGTCTCGGTGCCCGAAGGCGGTTGTGTTAACGGAAACGAGGCAATCAGATATGCGGGCTTTATAACTTTCACTTAGTCATAGGAGTTTAAAGTTGGGAGGCCAGTTACTAGCCCCCAGTTAGTGTTCAACGATAGCCGAGGTCAAGCAGTAAACACTTCGGCCAATGTTATGAACGGACCGTCATTTAACACGAGGTGACCTCTATCAATCTTCATAGTTTAATTCAGTCATCGGATCGCTGACTAGTTTACACTTATTGTGACAGTCAGTTTTCGGCTTTCTCCATTGAGGCGCTTAACCATGCTAGCTGGAAGCACAATCGCAATGGTTCTCCCTTTGCGCACCTGGCCGAACAAAGCAGAACATAGGAGGCAAGCACAGGAGCCGGGAAACCCAACTATTGACCGAAGACACAATTCGTAACTGATGCATATAAAGCAATACCCGAGAATGTTTTTGCCGAATCTCTAAAGGCGTCCGGCGTTGTCTTTGCGAGACTAATGCTGGAAACACACAAATAGTTTAAAAGTGCCATAGGCTCGAAAAGCCAAAAACTTATTCAAAAGTTTAATGTCCGAACTAGATCAAGTGTTCGTACCAATCCAAAATTTGGTCTTAGAAAAGAAAATTGTGCTTACATCACCTTTAACATGACACATCCTATCTCAAGACTTCAAGCGGGTCAGCCTCGGCTTCAACCTCCTATCCCGAAGGTGCAGTACTTCTCGTTAGGCAAGTTTAGCAAACTAAACTCTACGGACTTTGAGAGAGAAATTAGGCTCATCGGCTATTGACCACACATTCGCGTCGAAAAAAGGAGCGGTAGAAAAAGACATTGCAACGACCAAGAAGAAAACTCATTTACCATAAAACAACTCATAGTAATTTAAGAGCCCCCAAGTGACTTAGGTAAAAGAATTTTATGTATAATAATTGTATGTACCGAAGTACTTATATCATATATGTGTTCACCCGAACTTTAAACGCGTCTTAACCGACCGTCGGCTTCTCCCTCTTCGGTCAAGGGCCGAAAAGTGTTATGTACTCCACCTGTCGAGAATATCGACGGTGTTTCCGATAACCAGGCAATCAGGCCATAAGGCTGTAACAGACAAAGCGCGCTCAGGGAACTTATTCTATATTACTGACAAAGTGTAAGAAGCATCTTCGAAGAAAATAGTACCTCCACCGGTTCCTTTCTTCGGTTGCTCATTGTTACTATGAGACTTGTGCAATAGATTTTTTGTATTCATGAGTTTCGTTGTGTGCTGACCATGGTTGAAAACAATAAGAGCGCTAGCTTTCGGCTTCACCCAGTCTGAGGTCCGAGCTCGGATGACCCGATCGTGACAATCGCAGAGGTGCTCCATTTACTCCCTAACCGGACAATCGAGAACGTAGGCGTAAACATAGGAGCAAGGCAACCCAGCTTGCGGAACACTTAAGTCAACATGGTGCATATTGTTGCGTAATACACGAACAAGGAACGAAGCCATACAAGTATAATCATATGTGTTGGTGTCAAAACCGGCGGATCTCGGGTAGGGGTCCCGAATCAGTCGTCTAAGGCGGATGGTAACAGGAGGCGGGGGACACAATGTTTTACCCAGGTTCGGGCCCTCCCGATGGAGTTAATACCCTACTTCCTGCTTGATTGATCTTGATGATATGAGTATTACAAGAGTTGATCTACCACGAGATTGTAGAGGCTAAACCCTAGAAGCTAGCCTATGATTATGCTTGTTGTTGTCCTATGTACTAAACCCTCCGGTTTATATAGACAACGGAGGGGGCTAGGGTTACACAGAGTCGGTTACAAGGGAGGAGATCTACAGATCTGAATTGCCAAGCATGCCTTCCACGCCAAGGAGAGTCCCACCTGGACATGGGACGAACTCTTCGATCTTGTATCTTCATAATCCAATAGTCCGGCCAAAGGATATAGTTCGGCTGTCCGAGGACCCCCTAATCTAGGACTCCCTCAGTAGCCCCTGAACCAGGCTTCAATGACGATGAGTCCGGCATGAAGATTGTCTTCGGCATTGCAAGGCGGGTTCTTCCTCCGAATACTCCATAAAAGATTTTGAACACCGGGATCGTGTCCGCCTGCAAAACAAATTCCACATACCATCGTAGAGAGTATAATATTTCCACAAATCTAATCTGCTGACAACTTTTCGTAGCGTGACATCCTGCCATGGTCCGGTCCTTACGAATCGTTTTCCCAGCCTGTCCCTGCACATGTTGCGAGGCGGTTTTATTGGCACGTCTTGCCGAAGCAGAGATCGTGTTCCCCTTATCACGGGATTCTCATCAATACGGGTGTGGGTAACCCAATCGTGCCCGCTGGTATGAATCCTCGATTTTAGGCAAGTTCCAGACGGTCGCACGGAGTACGCTTGATATTCACCCTCTTTATAAAGGGGCCAAGGCCTGTCCTTTTCTTCTCGCGCTCGATCCTTCCCTTCCCCACCTCGAATTCCAACACCCAAGGCGCAGGCTAAGCGCCGGACCTTCAATCATGTCCGCATCCAACCTTCAAGGCGGTGGATGGCCTCCTCCGTCCTGAAGGAGGACATCAAGAAGCTAAGAGAAGCCAGTGTCGACCGCGAAATCTCGCACAGGCTTCCTGCTCAAGGGCAGGTCATCCCCACTCCCGAACCCAACGAGAGTGTCTTATTTGTTTCCCACTTCCTCCGAGGGCTAGGTTTTAGTCTTGATCCCTTTGTTAGAGGGCTTATGTTCTACTACGGGCTTGATTTCCATGATCTGGCTCCGGATTCCATCCTTCACATCTCGCTGCTCATCGTCGTGTGTGAAACCTTCCTCCGCATCACCCCACACTTCGGCTTATGGCTCAAGACCTTCAATGTGAAGCCGAGGATGATCGATGGGCGACACACAGAGTGCGGAGGTGCCATAATAAGCAAAGGCGCCAATGCCATATGGCCAATGGGTTCCTTCCTGGAGATGTCCAACTTATGGTAGCGGGAGTGGTTTTATATTACGGCTCCCTGAAGTACTAAGTGGGCAGCTGCCCCCGCCTTCCGTTCGGGGCCCCCGCCACAAGTGGCGTCGTGGGTGAACAAGGGGCTGGACTGCAGGCCGGTTAATGATGTGCCGACACTGCAGATTCGCATCCGAGATCTCCTCAAGAGAGATGTCAGCCTTTTCAAGGTAATGCAAGTCGTGCTAGTTCGTCGGGTCATGCCATGCCAACGTCGACCTCTCCGTATGTGGGAGTTTAACCCGGAAGGACCGCGAACTATTCAGCAATTCTTCAGCGTGACGCTCGAAGGGATGTATGGATTGTTCTTCGGACCATGAACAAAGTGTCCGGACACCATCGAGGATGCGGGTCTAAACTGCAATCGCCCGAGATACCTGTAAGTAATTCTGCAACCGAACATGTTGTCTTTTTATTTATCACAACATCATTCTGAAGAGTCGCTCTTTGACCAGGACTGGATAAAAAAGGCGAAGATGATCAGGTGTTCGGCCCCCCTTCTTGAAGGCTCACTGGGTTTTGTACTAGCCAAGATGCTTGAGAATGCACCTTATCAGGTGCCATCAGAGGAAGATAAAGGGAGGAATAAAGAAGCCGAAAGCGGGCCTCACACATTACTCATCCGAACTGGGGGAATTAGTGTCTCCACGAAGGAGGATAACCGGGGAGAAGAATCTAAAATTCACACTCCCCAAGGGCCGGAAGAAGGACCGCCTCTGAAGATTTGGAAACGAGGGTTTCCAAACGAGGGAAGAAACCTTCGCCAGGGGGTCCTGCCATGGAGGGCATCCTTGCCGCACAATGCTCGCAAGGGGATCAGCCCTCCACCCAGTTGTAAGTGAACAAGAGTACTTTTGGTAAAATATATCCTGCTTCATCTCTAAGGACAATAACCGAGATGTATGTCTTGCAGTATGGATCGTAGCCCTTCTCGACAGAGTTCGTCTTCGGGGGATCTTCTTCCGAAGATGACGGAGAGCGAAACGCCTCCCCTGTCTCCCCGCCTCATGAGGCGGACGACCCTGAGGTGTCGTCACGGAGGATTCTCCTGATCCACCAAGACCAGAAGGTAACCCTTCGGCCACTCGAAGTCTGGAGTATTCGGCTCCTAAGGAGAACAACAGAAAGAGTCCGGGACAGTCCGGTGCGCGACCGGATGCACTGATGAGTCTTCTGGAGCAAGCGGCTATCTTAGAGGTGCATCGTACTTTAATGGGTACGGTGGTTGAGAGGATCTCATCCGCCGAAAGTGGGTTGCATGAAGCTTTTATGAGCCTGCTAAGAGGCTTTGAGGTACGCAAAGTAATATATTTTTTTGACGGTACTGCACACGCTAGGTGTGCCCTATGCAGACAGTAGCCCCTGAGACTCTGGTTGCTGTCCAAAGACGGCAAACAGAGGATCATAGTCCCAGGCAATGATCATGCTGCTTTCATGTGCAGGCGGCTGAGGGTTCGGTGGCTGGCCGGACTGGCGAATTTGCCGAACTGAGGCGGCAACTTGATGCGGAGGATGCCGACATCGTGCTTGTAAACAAACGGCTTGACGAGGCACAGGGTATGTATTCTCCGGTGGTCAACATATATTAAGAGGAGCATGATGCTAGTATCTATAATATGCGGTGACTGCAGATGGAGCTGCCGCCGTGGAGACCTTTCGGGCGGAACTTGCCTGAGCCAAGGAACAAGCCAGGGGGAGTGCTGCGGCCGCCCTAAAGGCGGTCGAAGAGTTAAGAGCCGAACAGGCTGCGCGCCAGAAAGCAAAGATAAAATAGCCAAGATGGCTGTTGAGTTGAAGGATGCCGCCGACCATTATGAGCTTCTTGAAAAGGAAAGCTGCCAAGCGGCAGACCTGAAGAAATCCATGGTAGCAGCCAAGGAAACCCGCTCTAGAATTAGAGCGGCGAAGGAGGAGCTTCGTCAAGCTGGAGATATCACGGCTGGGAAGCCCTTTTTGTTGCGGACGAAGTTCAGAGATCCAAAGTATGCCCCTCTGGATCAATTATGGTGTGCTGCAGACGCGTACTTGGAATTGGCAATGAGTGCTGCTGATGCGACAGAGTTTTTCAAAGATCAGAAAGATCACGAAGTGGAAAATATGTTCTGGTCGCATTTCAGTGCTCGAATGTGTCCGCTGCTGTTAAATGAGCAAATGGCTGAGTGGGCTGAGCTCCACAGGTTGTCCGGGCTTGCCATGAGGTCTGTCGTGGATCATCTTTGGCCAGAAGGACCAAGGCAGAATAGTTATTTTGGTTCAAAGGTAACGATTCCTTGGTGCTATGCTGCATATCGACGCTGTAAAGAGGCTCTTGCCCGTGTTAAGACATACTGGGTAGAGATGGAGGCCACCGCTATTGCAACCCAGGGTCCGGCCGTAGGCCAGGTCTCGGCCGAGCACTATTTTGAAGAAGTCCTAGAAGGTGCTTGTTTAATAGAGGCTCAGTGCTCGAAAAGTATCATGTTTGAGTGACATGTATCCCAATTGTAAAAACAATGCTATTTGGGTTGTAAGGGCTATGTTTATAATTTTGCCTGAAAGTATTATGATGCCTCCTGTGCGGCCGTTTATGTATGTATATAACCTGAAAGTTTGTAGTCGTCGGCTTCAGCCCCCACACATATAATGCGGGGGTGTTTGAAAAAACGCGTATTCACACTTGATCCAACGTCTTGGTCCGTTAAGGAGGTGATGGCGCGGCGTACAAGGCAATCGGACTATATAGCTTTAACACTTTCATTTAGCCATAGGAGTTTGATGGTGGGGCTACTATATAGCCCTTGGTACTTCCGCGCTCATCCGAATACGGGGCGCGTACATACATGACCGGGAAACCGACCCTTCGTTAATGCGGAGGAATCGCAAAGATTCCGCTGAGTCATCGAGTGGTTGACCAGTCTCGCGCTTTATCATGATAGTCAGTTTTCGGCTTTCTCTACGGAGGTGCTCGTCCAGATGAACCAGGGCACAATCGCAGTAGTTCTCCCGGTGCCACCTTAGCCGATAAAGCGGAACGTAAGGTAGCAAAACACGGGAGCCGGGCAAACCCAACTATTGACCAAAGACATGATTCAGAGCTGATGCATATAAGGCCAAACTCGGTCTTTACAACGCATACTGGGTTGGGCAGAACATAGGAGGCAAGCACAGGAGCCGGGCAACCCAACTATTGACCGAAGACACAATTCGTAACTGATGCATATAAAGCAATACCCGAGAATGTTTTTGCCGAATCTCTAAAGGCGTCCGGTGTTGTACTGCGAGACTAATGCTGGAAACACACAAATAGTTTAAAAGTGCCATAGGCTCGAAAAGCCAAAAAACTTATTCAAAAGTTTAATGTCCGAACTAGATCAAGTGTTCGGTACCAATCCAAAATTTGGTCTTAGAAAAAGAAAATTGTGCTTCTGTCCTGCTTTAACATGACACATCCTATCTCAAGACTTCAAGCGGGTCAGCCTACGGCTTCAACCTCCTATCCCGAAGGTGCAGTACTTCTCGTTAGGCAAGTTTAGCAAACTAAACTCTACGGACTTTGAGAGAGAAATTAGGCTCCTCGGCTATTGACCACACATTCGCGTCGAAAAAAGGAGCGGTAGAAAAAGACATTGCAACGACCAAGAAGAAAACTCATTTAACATAAAACAACTCATAGTAATTTAAGAGCCCCCAAGTGACTTAGGTAAAAGAATTTTATGTATAATAATTGTATGTACTGAAGTACTTATATCATATATGTGTTCACCCGAACTTTAAACGCGTCTTAACCGACCGTCGGCTTCTCCCTCTTCGGTCAAGGGCCGAAAAGTGTTATGTACTCCACCTGTTGAGAATATCGACGGTGTTTCCGATAACCAGGCAATCAGGCCATAAGGTCAGAACGCATAAAGCGGCTCAGGAACTTATTCTATATTACTGACAAAGTGTAAGAAGCATCTTCGAAGAAAATAGTACCTCCACCGGTTCCTTTCTTCGGTTGCTCATTGTTACTATGAGACTTGTGCAATAGATTTTTGTATTCATGAGTTTCGTTGTGTCTTGACCATGGTTGAAAACAATAAGAGCGCGAGCTTTCGGCTTCACTCAGTCTGAGGTCCGAGCTCGGATGACCCGATCGTGACAATCGCAGAGGTGCTCCATTTACTCCCTAACCGGACAATCGAGAACGTAGGCGTAAACATAGGAGCAAGGCAACCCAGCTTGCGGAACACTTAAGTCAACATGGTGCATATTGTGGCGTAATACACGAACAAGGAACGAAGCCATACAAGTATAATCATATGTGTTGGTGTCAAAACCGGCGGATCTCGGGTAGGGGGTCCCGAACTGTGCGTCTAAGGCGGATGGTAACAGGAGGCGGGGGACACAATGTTTTACCCAGGTTCGGGCCCTCTCGATGGAGTTAATACCCTACTTCCTGCTTGATTGATCTTGATGATATGAGTATTACAAGAGTTGATCTACCACGAGATCGTAGAGGCTAAACCCTAGAAGCTAGCCTATGATTATGCTTGTTGTTGTCCTATGTACTAAACCCTCCGGTTTATATAGACACCGGAGGGGGCTAGGGTTACATAGAGTCGGTTACAAGGGAGGAGATCTACAGATCTGAATTGCCAAGCATGCCTTCCACGCCAAGGAGAGTCCCACCTGGACATGGGACGAACTCTTCGATCTTGTATCTTCATAATCCAATAGTCCGGCCAAAGGATATAGTTCGGCTGTCCGAGGACCCCCTAATCTAGGACTCCCTCAGTAGCCCCTGAACCAGGCTTCAATGACGATGAGTCCGGCATGAAGATTGTCTTCGGCATTGCAAGGCGGGTTCTTCCTCCGAATACTCCATAAAAGATTTTGAACACCAGGATCGTGTCCGGCTCTGCAAAACAAATTCCACATACCATCGTAGAGAGTATAATATTTCCACAAATCTAATCTGCTGACAACTTTTCGTAGCGTGACATCCTGCCATGGTCCGGTCCTTACGAATCGTTTTCCCAAATGTCCTCGCACATGTTGCGAGGCGGTTTTATTGGCACGTCTTGCCGAAGCAGAGATCGTGTTCCCCTTATCACGGGATTCTCATCAATACGGGTGTGGGTAACCCAATCGTGCCCGCTGGTATGAATCCTCGATTTTAGGCAAGTTCCAGACGGTCGCACGGAGTACGCTTGATATTCACCCTCTTTATAAAGGGGCCAAGGCCTGTCCTTTTCTTCTCGCGCTCGATCCTTCCCTTCCCCCACCTCGAATTCCAACACCCAAGGCGCAGGCTAAGCGCTTCGGACCTTCAATCATGTCCGCATCCAACCTTCAAGGCCGGTGGATGGCCTCCTCCGTCACAGAGGAGGACATCAAGAAGCTAAGAGAAGCCAGGTATCTGACCGCCGAAATCTCGCACAGGCTTCCTGCTCAAGGGCAGGTCATCCCCACTCCCGAACCCAACGAGAGTGTCTTATTTGTTTCCCACTTCCTCCGAGGGCTAGGTTTTAGTCTTGATCCCTTTGTTAGAGGGCTTATGTTCTACTACGGGCTCGATTTCCATGATCTGGCTCCGGATTCCATCCTTCACATCTCGTCGTTCATCGTCGTGTGTGAAACCTTCCTCCGCATCACCCCACACTTCGGCTTATGGCTCAAGACCTTCAATGTGAAGCCGAGGATGATCGATGGGCGACACACAGAGTGCGGAGGTGCCATAATAAGCAAAGGCGCCGATGCCATATGGCCAATGGGTTCCTTCCTGGAGATGTCCAACTTATGGTAGCGGGAGTGGTTTTATATTACGGCTCCCTGAAGTACTAAGTGGGCAGCTGCCCCCGCCTTCCGTTCGGGGCCCCCGCCACAAGTGGCGTCGTGGGTGAACAAGCGGCTGGACTGCAGGCAGTTAATGATGTGCCGACACTGAAGATTCGCATCCGAGATCTCCTCAAGAGAGATGTCAGCCTTTTCAAGGTAATGCAAGTCGTGCTAGTTCGTCGGGTCATGCCATGCCAACGTCAACCTCTCCGTATGTGGGAGTTTAACCCGGAAGGACCGCGAACTGTTCAGCAATTCTTCAGCGTGACGCTCGAAGGGATGTATGGATTGTTCTTCGGACCATGAACAAATTGTCCGGACACCACCGAGGATGCGGTTCTAAACTGCAATCGTCCAGATACCCAGGTAAGTAATTCTGCAACCGAACATGTTGTCTTTTTATTTATCACAACATCATTCTGAAGAGTCGCTCTTTGACCAGGACTGGATAAAGAAGGCGAAGATGATCAGGTGTTCAGCCCCCCTTCTTGAAGGCTCACTGGGTTCTGTACTAGCCAAGATGCTTGAGAATGCACCTTATCAGGTGCCATCAGAGGAAGATGAAGGGAGGAATAAAGAAGCCGAAAGCAGGCCTCACACATTACTCATCCGAACTGGGGGAATTAGTGTCTCCGCGAAGGAGGATAACCGGGGAGAAGAATCTAAAATTCACACTCCCCAAGGACGGAAGAGGACCGCCTCTGAAGATTTGGAAACGAGGGTTTCCAAACGAGGGAAGAAACCTTCGCCAGGGGGTCCTGCCATGGAGGGCATCCTTGCCGCACAATGCTCGCAAGGGGATCAGCCCTCCACCCAGTTGTAAGTGAACAAGAGTACTTTTGGTAAAATATATCCTGCTTCATCTCTAAGGACAATAACCGAGATGTATGTCTTGCAGTTCAGATCGTAGCCCTTCTCGACAGAGTTCGTCTTCGGGGGATCTTCTTCCGGAGATGATGGAGAGCGAAACGCCTCCCCCTACCTCCCCGCCTCATGAGGCGGATGACCCTGAGGTGTCATCATGGAGGATTTCTCCTGATCCACCAAGACCAGAAGGTAACCCTTCGGCCACTCGAAGTCTGGAGTATTCGGCTCCTAAGGAGAACAACAAAAAGAGTCCGGGACAGTCCGGTGCGCGACCGGATGCACTGATGAGTCTTCTGGAGCAAGCGGCTATCTTAGAGGTGCATCGTACTTTAATTGGTATGGTGGTTGAGAGGATCTCATCCGCCGAAAGTGGGTTGCATGAAGCTTTTATGAGCCTGCTAAGAGGCTTTGAGGTACGCAAAGTAATATATTTTTTTGACGGTACTGCACACGCTAGGTGTGCCCTATGCATCAAGAGTAGCCCGAGACTCTGGTTGCTGTCCAAAGACGGCAAACAGAGGATCATAGTCTCAGGTAATGATCATGCTGCTTTCATGTGCAGGCGGCTGAGGGTTCGGTGGCTGGCCGGACTGGCGAATTTGCCGAACTGAGGCGGCAACTTGATGCGGAGGATGCCGACATCGTGCTTGTAAACAAACGGCTTGACGAGGCACATGGTATGTATTCTTCGGTGGTCAACATATATTAAGAGGAGCATGATGCTAGTATCTATAATATGCGGTGACTGCAGATGGAGCTGCTGCCGTGGATACCCTTCGGGCGGAACTTGCCCGAGCCAAGGAACAAGCCAGGAGAAGTGATGCGGCCGCCCTAAAGGCGGTCGAAGAGTTAAGAGCCGAACAGGCTGCACATCGCCAGAGCAAAGATAAAATAGACAAGATGGCTGTTGAGTTGAAGGATGTCGCCGACCATTATGAGCTTCTTGAAAAGGAAAGCCAAGCGAAAGCGGCAGACCTGAAGAAATCCATGGTAGCAGGAAAGGGAACCCGCTCTAGAATTAGAGCGGCGAAGGAGGAGCTTCGTCAAGCTGGAGATATCACGGCTGGGAAGCCCTTTTTGTTGCGGACGAAGTTCGGAGATCCGAAGTATGCCCCTCTGGATCAATTATGGAGTGCTGCAGACGCGTACTTGGACTTGGCAATGAGTGCTGCTGATGCGACTGAGTTTTTCAAAGATCAGAAAGATCACGAAGTGGAAAAGTTGTTCTGGTCGCAGTTCAGTGCTCGAACGCGTCCGCTGCTGTTAAATGAGCAAATGGCCGAGTGAGCTGAGCTCCACAGGTTGTCCGGGCTTGCCATGAGGTCTGTCGTGGATCATCTTTGGCCAGAAGGACCAAGGCAGAATAGTTATTTTGGTTCAGTGCAACGATTCCTTGGTGCTATGCTGCATATCGACGCTGTAAAGAGGCTCTTGCCCGTGTTAAGACATACTGGGTAGAGATGGAGGCCACCGCTATTGCAACCCAGGGTCCGGCCGTAGGCCAGGTCTCGGCCGAGCACTATTTTGAAGAAGTCCTAGAAGGTGCTCGTTTAATAGAGGCTCAGTGCTCGAAGAGTATCATGTTTGAGTGACATGTATCCCAATTGTAAAAACAATGCTATTTGGGTTGTAAGGGCTATGTTTATACTTTTGCCTGAAAGTATTATGATGCCTCCTGTGCGGCCGTTTATGTATGTATATAACCTGAAAGTTTGTAGTCGTCGGCTTCAGCCCCCACACATATAATGCGGGGGTGTTCAAAAAAACGCGTATTCACACTTGATCCAACGTCTTGGTCCTTTAAGGAGGTGATGGCGCGGCGAACAAGGCAATCGAACTATATAGCTTTACCACTTTCATTTAGCCATAGGAGTTTGATGGTGGGGCTACTATATAGCCCCTGGTACTTCCGCGCTCATCCAAATACGGGGCGCGTACATACATGACCGGGAAACCGGCCCTTCGTTAATGCGGAGGAATCGCAAAGATTCCGCTGAGTCATTGAGTGGTTGACCAGTCTCGCGCTTTATCATGATAGTCAGTTTTCGGCTTTCTCTACGGAGGTGCTCGTCCAGATGAACCAGGGCACAATCGCAATAGTTCTCCCGGTGCCACCTTAGCCTATAAAGCGGAACGTAAGGTAGCAAAACACGGGAGCCGGGCAAACCCAACTATTGACCAAAGACATGATTCAGAGCTGATGCATATAAGGCCAAACTCGGTCTTTACAACGCATACTGGGCTGTGTGACGCCCTCGATAATAAGCCCTGAATTTCCAGATAAGTGCATTAGTCTGACGTGGCGAAATGCCAGTAACTCCAGCATCCCTCTTGGTTATTTTGAGTATCCAGAGGGTGTGAAGCAACAAGAGATAGTGAAAAAGGTTTACACAGGGTCTTAATCTATAAAGAAACCTTTGAGCGGGGCCCTGCTGCACGTCTGCACATGTGTCTCCGTTGTGCCGTATCCTGGAAGGGTGTAGCACGATTATCATCTGTAAAAGAGAAAAACTTAGGTGAAAGTGTTCATGCGAAAAATTGGTTAATTGTTAATAAACCATTAAAATTCAATCTAAATAAGGTCGAGCCGAACTGTAGCCCTTATTACATGCGGGAAGCCCCTAGCACCACATATGGGGGTATATCCGTCGACCCAATCTCAGGTTTATCTGAGCTGTTACAGCTAGTGGTGCGCCGGACTCGTCTAGCCGTGTCTCCGGTCTTGACGGGCGATCATTTATTCTGGTTGGACAGGCCGTTCAGTGTTCGGCTGCTAAAGCCTCCACACATTCTTCCGCGCGTAAGGAACGCTATGTGTTTCCACTAACTATGATGATGCCACGTGGACCGGGCATCTTAAGCTTAAGATAAGCGTAATGCGGTACTGCATTAAAATGAGCGAAGGCCATTCTTCCGAGTAGTGCTTGATAGCTGCTTCGGAATGGAGCGATGTCGAAGGTTAACTTTTCACTTTGGAAGTTGTTGAGAGAGCCTAATACAACCTCTAGTACTAGAGAGCCCGTGCAGCGGGCCTCAGGGCCTGGTATTACTCCTTTAAAGGTAGTATTGCTTTGGTTGGTTCTCGTCGGGTCTATCCCCATTTTGCGGACTGTGTCCAGATATATCCGATTAAGACTACTGCCGCCGTCCATAAGGACTCGGGTGAGATGTTATCCGTTGATTATTGGGTCTAGTACCAAGGCAGCCGATCCTCCGTGCCGGATACTGGTCGGGTTATCCCTGTGATCAAAAGTGACCGGGCAGGCTGACCATGGGTTGAACTTGGGGGTGACGGGCTCTACGACACGTACGTCTCGGAGTGCGTGTTTGCTGCTCCTCTTCGTTACGTGAATCATGTTCACTGTTTTGACCTCTAGTGGGAATTTTTTCTGTCCCCCAGTGTTTTGCTGGCGAGGCTCATCCTCGTCTTCACTTGGTGTCTCCCTCCCCTTGTGTTCGGCGTTTAGCTTATCGGCCTGCTTGAAAACCAAGCATTCTCTGTTGGTGTGATTTGCAGGTTCGTCGGAGTTGCCATGAGTCTGGCATAATCTGTCTAGAATCTTGTTTAGGCTGGACGGTCCATCTCTGCTTCCTTTGAATGGCTTTTTCCGTTGACCGGGTCAAGAGCCCCTGAATTCGGCGTTTACCGCTGTGTTGTCTGGGCTGTCTTCATTGTTTCGACGCTTACTTTTATTGCGTCATTGTTTTCCATTACCATCCCTGACTTCGGATGTGCCTGGGTCACTGGTGCCGCTACGGGCCAGCCAACTATCTTCGCCCGCGCAAAAGAGGGTCATAAGGCTTGTTACGGCTGCCATTGTCCTCGGTTTTTCCTGGCCGAGGTGTCTGGCGAGCCATTCGTCCCGGACAGTGTGTTTGAAAGCCGCTAAGGCTTCGGCGTCCGGGCAATCAACAATCTGATTCTTCTTAGTGAGGAATCTGTTCCAAAGCTTTCGGGCTAACTCTCCGGGCTGTTGAATTATATGACTTAAATCGTCTGCATCCGGAGGTCGGACATAGGTCCCTTGAAAATTAGCCCTAAAAGCATCCTCAAGCTCTTCCCAACTTCCGATTGAGTTTTCAGGGAGGCTCTTCACCAAAGGCTCGGCTGGTCCTTTCAACTTGAGGGGCAAGTATTTGATGGCGTGGAGATCATCTCCGCGAGCCATATGGATATGGAGGATAAAGTCATCGATCCAGACCCTAGGGTCTGTCGTTCCGTCGTATGCCTCTATGTTCACGGGTTTGAATCCGTCTGGAAATTCATGATCCAGCACCTCATCGGTGAAGCATAGGGGGTGCGCGGCACCCCTGTATTTGGATGTGTCATGGCATTCTGACGGTTGTAGTGTTCAGTTTTTTCTTCTGTGCTGGAGCTTGCTTCCTAGATCCGTAGATGGACCTGGTTATACCGGGCTTTTGGTGCAAGTCCTCACGTAGATCGTGTGCTGACTTATGTGCGACATCGTAGCCGCCCTATCGCGGCCGCGGGGTGGTTGATCCGGCTGATCTGCCGTTTTATGTTTCGGATATATAGGCTCTAAGGCCTCGTCATCGAATTCAAGCAGCAGCTTGCGCTTTGGATAGCTCTTTGTGTGGCGACTGCCACCGTACTATTCTTCAGTGTCGAGCACTTTGTTCCATCTACTGTTGAGTGTATTTTGCGCGGCCTTAAGCCTTTGCTTCTGCTTCTTTAGACTCCCCGCGGTGGCAATAAGCCTTCTACCGTGATGATACGTGGTTGTCACAGTAGGTCGCATTTTTTGTCATGCATGTACATCCATGACAAATTTATGACAGAATCAAGATAGTCATACATGTGCTGTCGTAGAAGTGTTCCATGACATTACGAAAATTGTCATCACGGAAGTGTCCACTTCCATGACGATATATCACGCGTCACAGAAATGCTTTCGCCAAGGGTGACCGACACACGGCATCCACCGTAACAGAACGCCGTTAAGCTATCGGGTCGGGTTTTGGATCCGATAACCCGTTAACAGCCCCGACCAATGGGGATTTTCCACGTGTAAAATCATCATTGGCTAGAGGAAACACGTGTCGGCTCATCGTTGGGACAGATGTCATCCACTCACTGGACAGATGTCATCCTGTCAAAAGGCCGGCCCGTTTGACTTGGTCAAAAGCTGCCGGGCCGGCCCATGGAAAGCCTGTTAACGGCCTGTTCGCATATAGCCCATTTACAGCCTGCTAACCCAAGGCCCGTTACGCCCTATCCGAATTAGGCCCAGTAGCGTCATCTGGGCATCCATTATGTTTACAGCCCGTTTTCAGTTCTGGCCCATGTTTGGCCCTTGAAATCATTCGGCCCATATGAGGCCCTTTGTAACTCTTGGCCCATTAGCAGCCCGTGCTGAAACTGGCCCGTAATGAACAGTGTATTACTTTACACCCATTAACGGCCCGTGGTGAAACTGGCCCGTAATGAACAGTGTATCACTTTATACCCATTAACGGCCCGTTATTCCGTTGGGCCGTTTCTAGCCCAAGTTAACTTTTGGCCTTCTGAGGGCCCATTTATTCTTGGGCTCATTTGCAGCATTCGGTTACTTACGGCCCGTTACGGTCATTTTCTGCTTGTGGGCCAAATTTAGCCCGTCGTTACGATCGGCCTGTTTGTGGACCGTTAGTCATTGGGCCATTTTCATAGCATCACCAATACGACCTATTAACGGCCCGTTATGGTCAGCCCATAAAACATACGATTTCCAATAAAGGCCCGTCTACGGCCCATTAAAGGCCCGTACAAGACCCATAAATGAGTCGGCGGCCCATGGATCCTACAAGACGTAGAAGGCCCATGGATCCTACGAGACGTAGAAGGCCCATGCTCGGGCGAGTTGGCCCCCGTTTGAACGATATAGCATATTCAAAGAATTATCCTACTCAATACTATCACCTCTAAAAAGCATACACTATACAACAAAGAGATCAAGGCATAGAAAGGTAGAATAATCCTACACTATACAATAAAGAAATTACAGCTGATTATACCCACTGGGCATTATGGTTCGGCACAGGTGATAATAAAGCATACACAAACAACAAATTACATACATTGGGCAAATACAACTCATACATTGTGGACGCGCATCAACTTAACTCCATTTGAACTATAATCTCTTCAGAAAATAGGATTGGCCGGATTCAGATAGCACAAATTTCAGTCTGCAAAATCTCCAATTCCTTCATGGTTACCTCAAGGTCTTGTTTCATTTTTTGACTCGTGCATCTAATACACCGCATGTCCAGTCTCAACTTGTTGATTATACGTTGACAATCATGTACACGTTGTCTTGCCACCTCTAGTTGATGCTCGAGAACATCAAAGACATTCAATTCCAATCCATAATCATTCGGTAATGGCCATGCCGCACCGCTCGCAGATCTTTGTGTTGATGTCACTTCATCCTGAAATGTTTACGTAAGTACAAATGACTAGGGCAAAATATAGTTACAACAAAGGAAGCTTAACAAGATACTATTTTGTACTACATGGCAAAACAGGACTAACAATAATGTTACACGTCACTTTCAAAAAAAATGTTACACATCATGAAGCATAAGGAGGTGATATTTTAAAAATTATAAAAAAGATAGTCTGTGCAGCCTGCATACAGAAATCCCTCTTAGCTCACTAGAGGAGCATGATGTTGGGGCCCAATCTAAAACACAGACAAGTTACAAATTTAGACAGCACGTTGCGTATAAGTAAGCAAGCAGTTGGCTATTCTATGCCTCAATTAAAGTCTTAGGGAGCATAATCAACAGTAGAGGGTTTCATACAAACATACTACATCAGGCAAAACTATGCAATCATTAGTGTAGTACAAACTAGATTGTGAGCCTCATGCAATAATAGTTGGTTAATAGACTTCAAAGCTTCAGTCACACTTTGGCAGAGTAATTAAATGGTAAGGCCTTTAATTATGTCAACTAATAGTGATACAAGTACCGAACATCAGGCATGATTATTTGGGCATCTCATTAACTGAGGATAAATAAAGCAATTGAAAATAGAAAATTAACTATGCCTGAAACAAACAAGGAGTTGAACTGTTGAGTTGCATATAGTGACTTACCTTAGTAGGCTGAAGAGGCTCAGCGCAGCTACTACTTCTCTTGCAAGGCTCCTTCCTAACATCTTGTACTTGGAAATCCTCAATCTTATCTTCATTGCACCCCCTCTGCAAGGTGACACAAACTAGTTACTCATCTCCTTGGAAGATAAATATGCATACTTTCCAGTCTGTGAACACAAAAGTATGAGATTACAACAAAACAACACCACATAATGAAATATGCCGCATCTCTTGAACTTGAACACAATGAAATGAGCATTTACTATGTCTGCACTATGTAAAAACTAGGCATACCTTCAAACTGGATCTCCATGTACTCTTGGAGAGCCTACTATAGTGTACAACCAAACCTTTATGTCACCTATGAGTTAGACAAGGCCCCACTACATCAGCCCTTAGTGTTTACATCATTGACAAGATCTGTTAGAGTGTTAGGTCAAGAACAGCAAGTAATCAAAGCAAACAGTCCTAGTATGGCTGGCTGATGCAAACAAGCAATTGAACAGATGTGTGAGCAAATCTTACATATCAAGAAAAGAAGCAAAGAAGGAGGCTTAAAGACCATCACCTGACTGACCAGATTTAAGGGGCATTTAAACATCATGTGCAACGTATGAACTAAGATAAACATTGCATATTCCAGATTCTACAATGGAATGGACATGTATTAGGTTATGCCATGTATGATGATGCCTAAATGTACAGATAGCAGGCAGGAGTGATTCATCATTGCACGCACAATTGAATTGCAGGTTAAGGGCTAGTTCGATTCTGCCTTTTTAGGGCATATTGTAAAAATAAGCCATAAAAGATGTAAAGAAGTCAGCTTTGAGTTATGGGCTTGGGCTTAACTAATTTCGCTTTGGAGGGGGGTGTTTCGGGTAGAACCTCACTAAAAATTGAATGGGAAGGGGAATAGTGAAATGACTCTGTTGTCTGCCTATATTACACTCAAAATGCAATCTTGGCGCCTGTGTCACACCTCGACCCTCAAGTAAAAACAAACACGCAAGCATTCATTGCCACCTCGCTTGCATCTCCTCTCCCTTTCCCTCTACCTCGATCCCACACTGCAGCACTAGGGTTCCTCCAGCGAGCCGTCGCCACTGGTCCCATCTGGCCTGGTCCTCGACGATGCTTTGTCCAGCTAGGCTACATGGCCGTCGGGTAGGGGCAAATCTCCCTGGCTGCTCCTCCCTCTAGCGCCGCCCCTCATTCTCTTGGTCTCCAGCAGCTGCTCCATTGTGGTTCGTCCAACGCACTACTCCGGCGGGCGCTGCACAACTACGGCTGATGCCACATCATGCGTAAGGCACCTTATTCCCCCTCCTCCTCCCGGGCCATGGCCTTGAGGTCTTTGTTGAAGGATGAGCTCATCCAACAAGGTGAGGATCTCCTCTCGGATTGCCAAATTTTCATTCTGATCCACTATACGATGAATTGCTATGAGCTGCTTCTGCTGCTGCTATATGATGCATTGCTATGAGCTGCTCCTGCTGCTGCTATATGATGAATTGCTATGAGCTGCTGTTGCTGTATGATGAGTTGCTATGAGCTGCTGCTGCTGCTATATGATGAATTGCTATGAGTTGCTGCTGCTGCTATATGATGAGTTGCTACAAGCTGCTCCTGCTGCTGCTATATGATGAATTGCTATGAGCTGCTCCTGCTGCTGCTATATGATGAATTGCTATGAGCTGCTCCTGCTGCTGCTATATGATGAATTGCTATGAGCTGCTACTGGTATATGATGAATTGCGCATCGTCATGCTGTTGTATGATGAGTTGCTATGAGCTGCTGCTGCTGCTATATGATGCTTTCATTGGTGCTGCTTGCTATACGATAATAACCAGCCACTTGGACCATCGAATTTCAATAAATAATTGTTCTTCATTTAAATGTGGGTCATGCGTTCTTCGTTTAAATTAGGCAATGGGATCTCTATGGAAAACATTGACCAAAGTAGATTGTGCCAAGTAGATGGTATCTTTGTATTTGCATTTTGAGCAAATAGTGATGGTCTATTTTCCTATCATATTAGTTACTGCACTGGGTTCAATTTGTGATGTTTGCAAGTCAAATTAATTTCCATATGGGCAGCAAAATGAAAAAAAACTATAATGCAATCTAGACTTTCCACTGATCATACCAAAGATAAGCTGAAAATGCAATGAAAAGAACTGGTTGGCTTATTACATGGAGCTTATATTCACAGGTGCTTATTTTCTTAGGATAACTCGTAATAAGCATCCCTAAGAAACTTGGCTAATAGAACTGGCATACAAATAACATGTCACAATGATTGCAATGGAGGAGTGACGTACCATAGGACACTGTATAGGCTCACCGCTGCCTGTCCTTTTTTTGCGATGTTCCATGAAATTGCCACATACATCTTGTACTTTTTCATTGTGTAACCCTATCTGCAAGTTGACACGGCTAATTTCAGAGATCTCTACATGATACTACATTGCATATCCCTTGCGCATACTTAAACCACCAATTAACGATTGTGTGCGTACCATAAACTAGCCATGACTCAGATGCTAGACTAGCAGGTGCACTCTAAGGGAGCCTAATGTAGTGCAATGGAATTCCTACATGCCACCTACGATTTTGTGTAATGTATTGCCCCTATTCCTAAATATATGTCTTTGTAGAGAATCCAGATGGACCACATACAGATGTATATAGATGCATTTTTAGTGTAGATTCACTCATTTTGCTCAGTATGTAGCCTATAGTGGAATCTCTAGAAAGACTTATATTTAGGAACGGAGGTACGAGGTAGTATCATGTATGACATCTACATATCTAATTTAGCAGCCGATGGTAGAAATCATTGTCTCTACAAAGGGACTCTTGGTGAAAATCCTAGCAAAGCACGCCGGCAGCCTGAGAACAATACAAGAGAGAGAGACACGCTTACAAGATCATAGCAATGCCTCGATCCGGGATCTTAGTTGGCCAAGCTGTTAGATCCGGAAGAAACATTGTCCTTGTAGTTTTTGCCGGTGCATAACAGTAACAAATGACCGGTTAGTATATTTGAACTACATCGGGCGGTGATGCTTTGGGACGGGTTTAAAGGTGACAAGTACCTAGGCCGTGGAGGGTGCTTGGCATCTCTCTGACGGTGGGAAACAGGTTAGAAAGCGTCGGGGTGATGATCTTCTTATTTGGTCGTCGGGTCCGGTAAGGAGATCTAGAACCGTCGAGTACGGTGATTGTGGAGCGGCTCCGGTAGGGTGGACAACGGTGTGGGCGAAACAGATCTGTGGCCGTGGACGAGGGCATAGGTGAAGCTGCTCCGTGGTTGGGTTAAGGATGGTGTCAACGACGCGGATCTGCGGCCGTGGACGGGGCGTCGGAAGCTGCTCCAGTGGTTGGGTTAAGGATGGTGTCAACGACGCGGATCTATGACCGTGGGCCAGGGCATCGAAGCTGCTCACGGTGGTTGGGTTAAGGGTGGTGTCGACGATGTGGATCTGCTGGCCCGTGGACGGGCGTCGAAGGCTGCTCTGGTAGGTTGGATGAGGGTGCGAGGAAGCAGATCTGAGGCCGTGGACTTGTGAGTTAGCAAAGCGGCCCCGGTAGGGTTGAGAATGGTATAGGCGAAGCTACTCCACTATGGTTGACCATGGTGTCGGCGAAGCGGCTCCGGTAGGGTTGAGGAAGATGTCGGTGAAGCGGCTCCGGTAGGGTTGAGGAAGGTGTCGGCGAAGAGGATCAGAGGCCGTCGACGGGGGCGTCGGTGGGGCGGCTCCGGGGGGTGTGGATTTGCGTCTCGGTGAGTCTGAATGAGCCGCTGCAGATGCTGTGGCGGTTGATGAGAGTACCGTGAAACAGATCCGGCGTCGTGGACAAGGCCCGGCTGAATGGGCTCTGCATGCGATGGTGGATGAGCAGTCTACTTGTTTCAAGGGAGGTGGGGGTAGATGCGGCCGCAGGCGAGATCCCGTGAGGTGGGCCTTGTTGGCGATGAATGGGCTATAATGCGCCGGTGGATGAGCGATCTAGGGTTTCGAGAGGAGGGAGAAAGCGGCGATGAAATGCGGATCTGCGTGATGTAAGATGCTCTGGTCTTTGTGGAGTTAGTCATTTTTGCGGGAGGGAGAGGAAATGGGGTGCCGTGTAGTGGGGAACCGGAAGTTACCAAAGCAGCCCGACCTATCATGTAGATGAGGGCGGTATTATGGCTGTTGGTCTCCATGCACCAAGGACAAAAGGGGGATTTCGCATGCTAAAGACTAAGGTGGCAGAAATTTTAGAAGGAGGCAGGAGATTTTTCCGCCCGCGGGATCGTTCGTATCCAGTTTCAACTAATTTTGGACCGTGCTAGCGGGAAGGTCATGCTAGACTGTGTACACGGGGCACACATCAGCAGTTAATAACTAGTGTGAAGTCCACCCCAGAAAAAAACACAATAACTCGGGATGATGCGCCGATAACTTGGACGTTCACACGGGCGTGGCCAATCGTACGGGTGTAGTGGCGCGTTCACAAAAAAAGGGATCAAACGCTCATCCTATGTATTTCTCGTGTAAATTGATAATTTAGTGCCATTGGTTATTTACTTTAAACATAATGCATTGACGTGTTAGTCCAGAGGCGCAGAAAAAGAAATGCATATTGTAGTCAGCTACTTAAAAGTGTTACCTCATATGATTACATAGCCTCCATTTCATAAATTCCGTACCCGTTGAATTCATATATGAATATTACATATATTACTTCAAAATAGAAACTTAAATCTTCCAAGACTAATGAATTTGAATGCAAGAGTAACAATGGTGCATGTACATGATAGCTACATTGGTTGATTGAAGAAACATCACTGTAACTTTGGCATGCACAACTGAAAAGGTTTATATAAATAGAAAAAAATGTGATATGTGAGCGTCCAATCTTTATAGCATTGAATCGATATTGTACCTTTGGCCAAGATACGAAGTAGAAATTGACTTATGTTCAAGCGATGCACGTCCACGATCGCTAGATAGTGATACGTGAATGAATTGTGCAATCTCTCTAACACGCATACATATCTCATTTCCATGTGGGCATCGGAATCACACACGCGCACTTCGTGTATTTCTCTCCCTCCGTCAGGGTTAAATTCGTCTTTCTACCCCGTCCTACAAGTCTCTCACAGAAACACACACGCTCTCTATGTCTAACACGCCCACCCCTTTAATTCCGCCCACCCACAACCACTAATGTCTCAAAGTATAATAATGTCTCTCACACATATGCTATCTACCTATCCCTTAATATAGCTAGATATGTGTCACACAAACTCCTACTCCCTACTAGCAAGATGCCCATGCGTTGCACGGAACATCAAGATGCATTTGTATGACAAGTTTATCTTGTGGGAGAAAAGGATGAACGAGGGAATGCCTTATTTGCAAATGCGGAGAGGGGTGTGGGTATCTTTTTGCAAAATTGCCATATTTTCCTTCCTGTCCGTCGGATATAAATCGGATGGCCTATATTGCAGTATGGCAGGAACACCATCATCACCATCTCTGTTTTTTATCAGAGTAGAGATATGTGAGTGTCACTGCCCCCCCCCCACACACCCACACTTCCCAACACCAAAGGAGTAGGGTGACACCTCGATCTTGATACTAATCTATCGTCTGGCTTCTCTCTCAAACATACACACACACACACACACTACCCGGCACCGAAGGAGTAGGGTGGCACATCGATCTTGATAATAATCTATCTACTCCTCTTTCAAACACACACACACACACACTCGCTAGTTGTGCCTCTGTGCCTACCGCGCACACTCTCGATACGTCTTCTCTCCCTCCCCCCAACAATGACAGCCGGAAGGGTGACAACTCGATCTGATCATAATCATCAATTGGTTTCTCTCTCAAACATTGTGTCTCGGGGCCTCGCTCAAGAGCCCCCTCGATATGTAGACTTCTCGGCACAAGACAGCTGTAGTGACGATGACGCTGAACCCAGCAGTGCCTTGTTTTTACCGGCCTCATGTGATAGTTTTCACCCTGTTTTACATTAATTAACAAGGCAACCTTTTCTTTGTTACTACTAGTGAATCTGAAATCATTCGGGGCAGACATAAAATATATCAATTCAACCCAATTATCGCAGCAACTATTTTAAAACAAATTAGCTAGCTGCCCGTGCGTTGCACGGAACATCAATATGCATTTGTATGAGTAGTTTATCTTGTGAGAGAAAAGGTTGAATGAGGGAAGACCTTATTTGCGAACATGGAGAGACGTGTGGGTATATTTTTGCAAAATTGTCATAGTTTCTTTCCTATCCGTTAGATATAAATCCAACGGCCTATATTGCAGGATGGCACGCACACCATCATCACCAACTCTGTTTTCTACTCCCTCCATCCTAAAATACTTGTCATCAAAATGGATAAAAAGAGATGTATCTAAAACTAAAATACGTCTAGATACATTTCCTTTTATCCATTTTGATGACAAGTATTCAGAGATGGAGGGAGTATTCCCACAGAGATTTCAACAAGTGACTATGACCGGACCTTACCAACATACTCAAAAAAGTAGTCCATAATTTTGATGTTACCCTCTTTTCTTGGCGGTGTAGTGCCATCTAGATACCTCATAAATAAATCCAGCACAAATCTAACCCTTCCTGAAAAGACATACAGAGCAAAATGAGTGAATCTACACTCTAAAATATGTCCACATACACATCCGTATGTGGTAGTCCATTTGAAATCTGAAAAAGACAAATATTTAGGAACAAATGGAGTATATATAAGAGTAGACATGGAGATATATATCCAGCATGGTCTACAACAAAAATGTGTTGGGCTGGTTAGCGCGGATGCTACATAGCGATGACATGAGTTCAATTCTGTCTTTTAACTTTATATTTTTATATTATATATTACTCTACTTATTTAATATATACTTCTTTCTCTCTTGTCTTGATAGTGGAACCCACAGTACTTAGAATACAAGATTAAGGATGGACTTGTTTCTTTTTAACTTTACATGCGAAGTTATAGCCACCACCGCAAGTCACGTGTACCTTTGTACATGCAATTAACTTTTTATAGAGGGACAATCATAAAGGCAATTAACTCAAATGGATTGGATGTCACTCTATTATTTCCAGCATAAAGAGCATCTCCAATGGCAGCCGGCAAATTTCCTCCCGCTTCCTTAAGAGGAGGACGACATCAAACGCCAGCTGCATAAATTTTTACAACTCTAACCAACCAGATGAAATTCGTGCAAACACGGACTGATTTGATATAAGCATGAAGGATTTCGTATAAACATGATGGATTTCATTACATTTACATGAACTAAGAGGTGCCAATCCGGCTCTCTTGTATAATTAATACTCCCTCCGTCCGGAAATACTTGTCCTAGAAATGGATGTATCTAGACTTATTTTAGTTCTAAATGGCCGCCCGCGGATCCCTTTGTCTTCCTCATGTCCGCCAGACACTTGCGGGGTCGACGAAGGTCCTCGGAAGAGACGAAGCAGCAAAGAAACCACCTGAATCCACGGTCGTCGCCTCGGCGGTGGCCTTCATGGGTCCCAAGTGGCGGCGGCCTCCTGTGTTATACTTCTCCTTGATGATGGAGGCGGACACGGAGAAGCTGGCCACCGACGCGTCGCTCTCCATGCACCCGACTTCTGTCTTTGCCTGCATGGTGCTGCCGTAGGCACGGGAGGCACGCCCATAGACACGGGTGGCGCGGCCACCGCAGACACTGGTGGTGCGGTACCACGCGGCAGGGATGGCGCCCGTACCGGCGTGCTCGCCGTCGTGCCGGCGTGGAGCAACTCGCCACTCCTCATCGAGCTGAACTGGAGCGGCAAGTTGCTAAACCATGCGCCTGCTTGGGGCAGCAACTGGCTCCGTCGGGCCAAGCGAGGTTGGTGAAGCACCGAGCGGCCTCGCCCGTATCCGGAGGGCTCGGTGGGCCACCCAGCCGGGTAATATGCCGGAGAACGGCTCATCATAAGCCATCGGAAGAGTGGAGAAAATGGTGAAGGAGGAGATGGGGGAGCGGCGGAGGGGTGCGATTCTTGCCCGCTGTCTGTCTGGCCTCGTGCAAATAGAGGGTGGACAGTAGGATTTTGGCCGGCGTCTGGCCTCGTTTAAACTGAGGGCGGACGGGAGGAGCTTGGCCGGTGTTGCGTTTAATTCCGGCCCGCTCATGAACGGACGTGTGGCCGGAGTAGGATTCTCGGTTTGCATGCGGGTTTAAGGGAGTGGTTTAATGGAGGCGTCGGGCGGGCAGCGGGTGGCGCAGTACTATTCAATTTGACAACAGTAATGAGCCGTCAAATCACAAAGGCCTTCGCCTCTCGTGAAATCTACCGATCTAGACTGCCCCGCCCTCTAGCCTTTTAAAAAATGTATATACTCCACTTTTGTACAATAGTAGTATCGATGGATTGCACCATGGAGCCAAACTTGGAAATAAAAAAAAGGTGGTACATATAGAGAGCGCTCGTCGCCAAATTATGCATATAGTACTATTAAAAAGGCTTGTCACAATAATGGTGTCCAGCACAAGTGCACAACCCACCCCTCAAATAAAACTAAGCACCCTGGAATTCTTTGACAAAACTAAGCACCCTGAAATTCTTTGACAACTAAACTGCTGGCTATATGATGTTGGCCATATATATTTTACGTATATAATGTGAAGAAACGAGTGGTAGTACTATACCAACTAAAAGATGAAATGTAAGAAATACTAGTATGTACGTACTGAAGAGTTAAAGTAACAAGAAGAAACATAACATTGTTCTGCTGGGGGCTCAGCACAACATACCTCTCAAATTAAATTAAGCACACCTGAAATTAAACTTTGCAAGTATTCCGGTAGACACTGCATTAGAACCACCATGAGCAACGACACTGCCACCTTACTCGGAGTCCTCGTCCACGTCCTCGACTTCGTCCTTGTCCCTCTTCCTCTTGGCCGATACTTCTTTGCTTGAAACACACACTTGGTTGTTGCTCTTCATCCAACCCTTGTAGATATTGAAGCAAAGGTAGCCATCCATTGCAACGTAGTGGATGTGGTCTATATCTAGTACATTCTGCTGCCATGATGACGATGAAACGTGTATGGAGGTTTCTCCAGTTTACCGTACGAAGGATGAACCATGGCTCCTGCGAGGGTCAGCATTGAAGGCTGATGAGAGGACACCAGCCGATTCTTCTGGAGGTCGAAGGTGTTGCCTACAACGAGGCCTATCCGACGCAGGACTTCTTTGTCGTTACCAAAGTCTCTGATGTGAACTTGACTAGGTTGCTCTCGAGGAAGTCCTTAAAATCCTGGCACTCAACGTCGGCATGGCATATGTGGTAGACCAAGCATAAGTCATGCACGCAAACCTGGATCACGGCGGGCTTCTTCCTCTCTTCGTCCTTTAGATCCTTCTCTCGTCCCAGGGTTGTGGTGTACTCAACATCTAGCCCAAATGACCCACTCATCATCTGAGTCTTGAACATGCGCCTGAAGCGAGAAAGGCATCCTTTCACCGTCGCGGAAGAACGGGTGTAGATGACGTCGAACTCATCGCCGGTGATGGTTCTAACCTTGTACTCACCGCCGATCATGGATATTTGGGACGCCATGGATTTGGGAGGAGGTTAGGATTAGTGGAACTGCCGTAATGTGAATGGACGGGACGAGTAGGAGCGAACCGCCGTAGTATTGAAGGACGTGCGGGAACGAGTAGGAGCGAACTGCCAGCGTGCGAACGGCAGGGTAGTGGCTTTCCGTTCTCCCATGATACGGGCTTCCGAGAACCCTTGGATCTGAGATCGAACGGTTGCATGGTGTGATTCTAGACCTATGGGTGAATATCCTATCCTGGAGGGTTATTCTGCAAATTTTCAGCAACTTAGCATGCGACCGTTTGATCTCAGATCCAAGGGCTGCCAGCAGCCCGTATCATGGTCGCGCCTACCACGACCGTCACGTCGCTCGTGCGGTCGCGCCCTTGGAGATTTAACACGGTGCGTTAGGCTATCTTTATGTTGGCATGTCATACATAGTCATCACTTAGTCACTCATACTACAACAAGGTTTTGGCTATAAGGTTGCCTATAAGTGTATTTTTTTAATTCTCTCTATCTCTTTCTTCGTACCCCCTCCGTCCCATAATATAAGAACGTTTTTGACACTAGTGTAGTGCCAAAAACATTCTTATATTATGGGACACAGGGAGTACTAGTATTTATTGCATTTGCCAAGGAGTGCCACAAACCCTGGCGCAGGAGTTACATTTCCCTTCTTCTTCTTCTTCTTCTTCTTCTTCTTCTTCTTCTTCTTCTTCTTCTTCTTCTTCTTCTTCTTCTTCTTCTTCTTCTTCTTCTTCTTCTTCTTCTTCTTCTTCTTCTTCTTCTTCTTCTTCTTCTTCTTCTTCTTCTTCTTCTTCTTCTTCTTCTTCTTCTTCTTCTTCTTCTTCTTCTTCTTCTTCTTCTTCTTCTTCTTCTTCTTCTTCTTCTTCTTCTTCTTCTTCTTCTTCTTCTTCTTCTTCTTCTTCTTCTTCTTCTTCTTCTTCTTCTTCTTCTTCTTCTTCTTCTTCTTCTTCTTCTTCTTCTTCTTCTTCTTCTTCTTCTTCTTCTTCTTCTTCTTCTTCTTCTTCTTCTTCTTCTTCTTCTTCTTCTTCTTCTTCTTCTTCTTCTTCTTCTTCTTCTTCTTCTTCTTCTTCTTCTTCTTCTTCTTCTTCTTCTTCTTCTTCTTCTTCTTCTTCTTCTTCTTCTTCTTCTTCTTCTTCTTCTTCTTCTTCTTCTTCTTCGTAGATGATTATTTAAATAGGTTAAAACAATGTGAACGCGGTGGGGTTTGGATGCAAATGAAGACGAAGGGGAGGTGAAGAAGCCGAGGAGAATCGGTTCCCGATGGAGAAGTAAATGGGAGAAGTGGCGTGCAGGCAGTTGATTAGAAGGCTAGGTAGACTACACGAAAAGGCTATGCGGGTAGACTGATGAGTCGTACCTGTTCGTGTACGTGCCCATCCTTCCTGATAGGTGGGACCTATGCAAACAGATACAAAAATGTGTTGTAGTTTTTTTTGAGCGAGTGAGTGGGAGACACAACATTCTCTGGTTAAGGAATACTCCCTCCGTTTAGGTGAGTATAAGTCACCTTATGAAAATCAGGTTTTCCCAAAACCTTTAGGCGTGGAGCATTAACTTCCCTTTCGATCCCTCCCGGCCTCGTTAGCCAGCATTATCTTCCTCTGTTTGTCGCGTTCTACCTTTCCATTTTTCCTCTTCTCAAGTGTGGAACGATCGCATGCCGTCCTTGATGCACCGTAACGACCACTTTGCTTGCATCGGCGTAGGCGTTGATTGGGCATGCACGAGAATTTGGTTACGCTCACAATATGGATGATACCTGAACGATGAAGTGAACAACCATGCTAGCACGGGAGACCTATTTCCGCTATACAATACTGGAGTACTCATGTTCCTACTAGTAGTAGTAGTAGTAGTAGTAGTAGTAGTAGTAGTACTACAACTGTGGTACACTTGATGGTCAAAATACTATTCATCCGGTCCTCACAGTGAAGTGACAACACCCTGTGCCTGGCACTAGTCCAGGCGGCGTGTTCGGGTTACCAAAGTCAGCCTCACCCTGTGCACTGTGCAGTCTGTCACCACCGCTGTACAACACATTGACGCCTCGCCTCGTCTCCCTCTCCGCTCCCGTAGCACCACTCCATCTCCATCTCCTTCTCCGTCTCCATCTCACTGTGCCCCGTGTACCGTCACCTCACTCGCCTCCCCCAGTACCACTATTCCCTCGCTAGCCGCTCTAGCACCGACATCCTTCTCCCCCGTAAATCAAGCCCCCTTCCAAACTCCACCATGGCCAAACGCGAACCGCGCAGCATCCATATGAGCCGCGATTGGAGCAATCTCCCCAGTGACATCCTCGACCTCTATTGTTCGTGTATGGATATGTTGAGCGCCCTGTGGCTGGTTGTATGCTCGAGGGACATGCACACGGCCATCGTCGAAGCGAGGCCTAAGCTTTTCAAGACACCCTGCTTGCTGCTATCTGGTCTTGACAGATTGGCTCACCATGATACGGAGGCGTGCATGATGCCCCTCGACTTCAATCTGATCTCCATTAGCCGAAAATTCTTAGCAGGTATGTAGTGGGTCGACGTACATCATTTCCCTCGACATCGATCCAATCACCCTACTTGAAACTTCTTGGCGGTATGTCTTTGGGTCGGCATCAACTCCCACTGGATGGCTGCCTTCAGAGAAGACGGTAAAAAGTTGGTGCTCGTGAACTTCCAGACCTCCCATGAGATTACCCTTCCTCCGTTGGATTATATAGAGTATTACCATCGTGGTCCAAGTCATCTAGATTACTACGTCAGTTGGACTGACCTTGTTTTGCAGAAGATTGTAATCTGCCAAGTGCCCACACGACATGCGAATTACGTAGACTTCAAGCTAATTGCCCTGTTCGACCGCGGACTCGCCTATCCTTATGCCGGTGCCTTCTTTAGCTGGAGTCAACTCGGCTCGCAGTGGATCATCGTCAAAGGTGATACACACTTCTGTGATGCTATTGAACACAATGGCATCATCTACGCGATCGACAAAGCAGATGGCACCACGTATTCTTTGAGACGGTAGCGTGTAAGTTGTTTCCGTCTCATGTTAATGATGACGCCATGACACTGTTTGAACTTTTTGTGATGATTGGCATATCCCTGTTTGAGCAGAATTTGAGTAGAACTATGGCAATGTATTAGAGACGCCATAAATCAGCTATATTTGGAATGAGTTAATTCATGCGATTGTGACCATGTCATTACAGCCAATTTGTACCCTTAATAATCAAATGGTTAGGAATATATGGATATTATCCTTATTTTACAGTAATCTATAGTATACTACTAAATATGAGTGTGTATCAATGGCCATGTTAGTTTCCTCATTTTCATGATGTAGAAACATGCACCACACTGTTGGTTTCATCTAACCATACATTAGGAAAGTAAATGTGCATATGGATAACTCTATATTTGGAAGTAGTGAAATCCTGCAATGCTTACCATGTGTACATACCTATATTCTCCCTTCAGCAATCAATGGCTAGAATAATATCCTCACAAAAAAAATTCCCACAGAACACGAGTATATAACAATGCATGGTCTGTTAGTTACCTTAAAGAATTTGTTTGTGAGGACAGAACATGATTACTCCCTCCGTTCCCAAATATTTGTCTTTGTAGAGATTTTAACAAGTGACTACATACGGAGCAAAATGAGTGAATCTACACTCTAAAATATGTCTACATACATCCGTATGTTGTGTCTATTTGAAATGCCTAGAAAGACAAATATTTGTATACATGAAAGACAAATATTTGAAATGTCACATACATCATGTTCTGTCCTAGAAAGACAAATATTTGAAATGTCACAAGAAACATGCATGACATGGTAGTTTCCTGTGAAGAATCGATTGCGAGATAACATGAGTATAACCATGCATGGCACTTATGTATTTTCGAACCCAGTATACATTTCCCTGTATTTTCCTCCCAGTTCCAACAGGGACATATCAATGCTGTTTGTTGCATTATCCTACTCATACTCTGAAAAATGCTGATCTTACATTAACAATGCCTGTCCTTTTTGATATGATGCAGTGTCCCTACAGTTACTGCCCTTTGTAATCACACCGCCTTTGCCAAAAACAGGGAAGCACAACTGGTTCCTCGCTCGATCAGACGACGGCAAAAGACTGATGATGATTCGGACACATGAGCCGAAAACTTATATTGCAAAAATCCCACTGTATACAAGCACCGTGTAATACGTGAGTACCCGGACAGTGGCTGTTACGTCTATGAGCAGGATACCAGCTTGTTGGAGCCTTTAGGATTTTTAGTTGGTGGCGGGTAAACAGCCTTGGTTCACACTCTCTGTTTCTCGGACTCAATTATCTGATTAACCAGGAGATCACCGTTGGCAAGGACCTTGATGGCAGAGAGGCTCTGTTTGCTATGGAAAAGCTGTGTCTACGGTGAGCCCTAGGAGTTCGGGAGCAATCTCCCCGATTGTCAATGATAATCTGACCTACAGCCAAAAGAAGGTGAGAATGACATAGGCATCCGGATTAACTTTGATCCTTGGATGTCTCAATTCTGACAATGATGATGTGGTTCAAGCCTTCAGGTTGATAGGTAATTGGGCTGTTGCATCGAAAGGGTGGAGTACCGGTGTCTCCGGATCACTGGTCTCTGGAGTGGGGCTGCAAATTATGATGGTGTTGGATCATCTCTTCGAATGACTTTGTTGTCTTTGCTGCTGGTTCTGGATGGGTAGTTCTTTCTTTTGTTATGCATATTCCTTGTCATTTGGTCATCCTAGTCTATGTCACTCTTATTATGTAATAGTTTCTTCTATTCAGAATGTCATTCTCGTCTGGATCACGAGAGTCTGAGCGCTGCAGATGAGTGTGTTTTGGTGGTGTAGCAAGACTTCTTATGAACTATCATGTCTTGCTGTTTATGTCAGTAGTAGTCACTAGTCAGCGTTTGAATGTTGTATATATCGTTGTTTCGAACTGTATATTGTCTCGAACTACTGGTGGGCTAAATGAGGGCATCACCATTCTCCAGTGTTCAGAGTAAATCTCCTTTTTTCAAGTTATATAGTTTGAACTCAGTGTCTTTTCGATGATGTACACTTGTTTGGGCCCGTGAGGTGTCGTTGAATACAGGCCAAGTAGTAACACAATGCCAAACAGGTCAATTATGACTCTCAGGCCGGGCTCTCAAAAGATCCTGAAAAAAAGGACGGGCTCTCCAAAAAAGAAAGAATAAGGACTCGCCGACATGTGGGTGCCACCGGTGTTTTCCTGCGCTTGCGCACCGAGAGCATATTGGCGCGTGCTCGAAATTCATGCTACCTTTTCATCCCCAGTCTCCCGCCCCTCCCCCACCTCTGGAATCTCGATTCCTACTCCAGTTATCCCAAATCCCCCTCCTGTACTCCCTGTACTAAAGCGCACTATCATGTCGCCGGTCAACGCGGATCTCCGAGACGGAGATCCTGAGGTCCGTCCTGCCTTCGGTCGCTGCGTGCTGTCGCTCAACAGTGGCATGGCTGCGCTTGACGACCAGTTTGCCGGCAAAGAGCTGATGGTAACCATCAACGGCGACCGCCCTCCCGTCTCGCCGAAAGACCTTGTCAAAGCTCTTGGCATTGCGCACGGCATCCAAATAAGTGACTTGCTCGTCGAAGTTTGTCCGCCACCGGCTGATTTCTTCGTCAGGTTCCGGACAAATTTCGACTGCAGTCGTGTGTTCGAATCTTCCCGACGTTTGTTCTGCGATGGTGCGCTGGTGAGCTTTGATCGGTGGCACCCAGGATGGGGCTCGGTGCCCTCTGAGCTTGAGTTTTTAACAAAGCTTACCTTCCACGGCATGCCTCGACGTGCTTGGAACCGCGAGTCCATGAACGAGCTTATCAACGACCTTGGAGGTGAGCTTGTAAGTATGTTTGTTCCTCCGCAATTTGGGCTCACGACGGTTATGGCATGGATGAAGAAGCCGTCCACCATACGGAAGGTGATTGGTGTTGAGATACTGATGCAGGAACCGGGGTTGTACTATTCGTCGCCACCAAGGCCGCCGCGGACCACGTTAGGGATGTACCTGTATCGAGTGTTCGTGCATGTCAAAGAAGTGGTCAATCCATCAATCGAAGTCCTGCCGCCGCCGCTGGTGCCAGGGCCCGTCGACGACGTCCATTATAGGAGTCAACGTTAGACTTTCCCCGTGTTGCTCAGAATGATGGATGGCACAGGGCCTACTCCATCGCGCGGCGGAGGCCACTGCTTCTTTGGGAGAAGAGGCAGGGTTGGCTGCCTGGATGTTCTCTAATTTGAGGTAACAACTAAATCTTGTCAGATACGAGTTAAATCCGAGCTATGGGTGTGAAGCATTGATATGCCAGTACATTTGATTGTGGCATGTTCTAATTTTGTACCTGAACTTTTTTTAGAAAGGGCTGTACGTCAACTTAATGTGCTAGTAGAACTTATTTTGTTGTCTGTCTATTTTCTTTGCACAACATTCAAGATATTCCCCCGTCATTGATAAAGACGATGAACCATTATGTACGACTTCGTTGGTTTCAACATAGCCCTTCCCGTAGCGATCCACTGCTTCCATCCTGATTGTGCCACCTGCGTGAAATTTTTGTATGCAAGTTCAGTGTGCTATGATGTTCTATATGATTGTGTCAACTATATAAGTTTTCTTGAGCATCGACAATGCATATGGCTGAAAGATGTATTTACGAGCATCGACCGATGGGTCTCTCTCTATCTATCTTATCTCTCTCACACACACACACGCACACGCACACACACGCGCACACGCACAAGTGGGACCCGTTGAATTATTTATTTGCTCGTGACAGCTTTTAATTAGGTTCCACTGTAATCTAACTTTTTTCTTAAGTTATTAATTGAGCTCAGTGACTTCAAAAAGTTACAGAAGCCTTGTTTGGGCCTTTTCCTTGAATGTGGGCTGAGTAACCATGTTAGGTTGCACTTTGTACTACACAGCCTTTTTTTTCAACATCGGCAATGCAAGCTGGGCGGCAGGTTGTACACAATATCCGGGTCAACTTGTTATTCTCCGCCCATTGGCTGCAATCTTTCCTAGGAGGTATGCATTAGGCTTAACAAGAAAATGGACTTTAAGAAATAATAAATGGGATGTAATTATAATAACTGGACAGTTACTATGCACCAAACACGTAATTAGTTTGAAAAATATATTATTTTTGGAATTTGAAATTTTTTATTTCATTACTTGTTGTGCGCGCAATATTTCGTTGGATTTTAACTAATACAACTTTATTTTGAAATTATATTTAACCTGACTAGAAATTTCGGATAAAAATATTTCGGATCCCATCAAAATGTGGGAATTTTTTTTAATTTTGTTTTGAGCGGTTGTTTGAAATTATTAATCGTTGTCCTAGCTAGAAGTTGTGCTATACTTTTAACAAACTGTAAATGGGCTGTAGTAAATTCCATTAGAATTAAAAAATGGGTTGTACATTCTTACAAATCGCAAATGGGCTATATGTTCTCTGCCAAATCCGAGTTGTGGGCCTACTAAGTTGACGCGTACCAAGGGCTTTGTCAACTTAGTCAATATAAACGATTCTAGCTGCAGTGATCGTACGATGTCCATCCAACGGCCGTAGTGCTTCTTCAACCTCTAGTCTTCTTGCTCCAAATTTGCCCAAAGCAGCGCCCAGGTCGCATGCTCCTGCCTCCCGTGGCCGGCTGTGATGCCGCGGAGGCCTCACCGCCCCATATTACTCCCACCGCTGGCCAGGCCATCCCTCTACTCACCCACACCCCCTGTTATTCTGCGGCGATGGCAGCCTCACACCGCAGTTGAACCAGTGAACCCTCGTACTCCTCTCCGCGCGGGCTTCCACTGCTGCGTCTTCCCCAGCTCCACGTCGTCCCCTTCCTAGGCCTCGCCGTCGTCCATACCACCGCCCTGGTGCTCTCGGTGCGGTGTGGTCAACGTGGTCAACGTCCGACTTCCATCAGAAGAGTACTGTACGTGGAGAGGCTGACAGCTGGGTCTAGGCGGCCGCAAGGAAGTGCCTCCTTATTACGCGCAAAATAATTATTCCTCCACCTGACAGCAGGGACCCACCGGAAGTGCCACCTTATTTCGTGAAAAAAAACATTTTGCCCCCTGCTAGCTGGGACCCACCATGGTGGGAGGCTGACTTGTGGGCCTACTAAGTTGACTGGGATGGGGGCCTTTGTCAACTTTAGACAATATGAACGATTCTAGCTCCAGTGACCGTACGATGTCCATCCAACGGCCGTAGTGCTTCTTCAACCTCTGGTCTTCTTGCTCCAGCCGCCCAAAGCAGCGCCGGTCGTGCCGGATGCTCCTGCCTCCCGTGGTCGGCTGTGCTACAGCGGAGGCCTCACCGCCCCTACTCTTCCCACCGCTGGCCAGGCGCTACGGCGACGGCAGCCTCACACCGCAGCCGAACCAGTGAACCCTCGTACTCCTCTCCGCGCGGGCTTCCACTGCCGCGTCTTCCTCGGCTCCGCGTCATCCCCTTCCTAGGCCTCGCCGTCGTCCACCGCCCTGGTGCTCTCGGCGCGGCATGGTCAACGTGGTCAAGGAACAACTTCCATCGGACGTGGGATCAGCGTGGAGAGGCCGATTGGGTCCACGGCCGCAGCAAGGAAGTGCCTCCTTATTACGTGCAAAATAATTATTCCTCCACCTGACAGCAGGGACCCACCGGACGGGCCACCGTATTTCGTGAAATAAACATTTGCCCCTGACTGCTGGGACCCACCAGCTACATCTTTGCACGCAAGGAAGTGCGTCCGGAAAAAAAAACGATTCGCCCCCTGACTGCTGGGACCCACCAGCTACATCTTCGCACGCAAGGAAGTGCCTGACAGTCGGGACCCACCTGGTCGAAGCGTACGTAGCGTTGTCATTCTGGTCGCGAACGTGTATGTACATATATATATATATTGGTGGATGTAGAGGCGCGCACGTGTCGTAGTAGAGGCGCACACGTAGCATGTACACGTACGTACAGCGGCCAGGGTGCAAGAAAGAAAATACGGCCAAGTATGTGTACATACGGGCGGGGTCTCGAACGCCTACTCGTGCATACGTACGGCGAGGGCTCGTGTACATGGCTGGGTCGGAACGGAGAAACAGCGTCGTCGTCGTGTTCATGGGGAGGCAACGGAATGCGTCGTGTTCATGGGGAGGCAACGGAATGCGTCGTGTTCATCGGGAGGTAACGGAACGCGTGGGAGCCAACTGGTTGGGTCGGAACGGAATGCGTGGTCGTGTTCATCGGGAGGGCTTGGACGGAACAGTCGATGGAAACGAGGCCTGGCGTGCAAGACAACGGAGGAAACGGACCTCCCTACGGTCGGGCAGGGGTCCTGTTGATCGGGAGGGTGTGGCGTGCCGCAAAACGGATTTAAACGGACATCCTACGGTCGAAACGGGGGTCCTGTTCATCGGGAGGGGTGTGGCGTACCGCAAAACGGGACTCCACGGGATACTATTCATCTCCACCATCGACCTCCTCCATCCTCCACGGGCTCCTGTCCATCCAGCCTCCACGGGCTCCTATTCATCCAGCCTCCACAGCGCGCTAGTCCACCGGCTACTGTTCAACCACCCCTCCACCGTCTACTGTTCATCCAGCCCTCCACACTACGGTGTCCTGTTCAACCACCCCTCCACGGGCACCCCTCCTCCGTCTACTGTTCATCCAGCCCTCCACACCACGGGGTCCTGTTCAACCACCCCTCCACGGGCACCCCTCCACCGTCTCATCGCTCATCCATCCCTCCACCACACCACGGGTCCTGTTCATCCAGAGGCAACGCCATCGCCACCGCTCATCCAACCCCCCGCAACACTCACTTTGTTCATCCCGGAAGGCAACATCGGTCGGCTTCAGTTAGCAGCAGTAGCGAAGGAATCACTCGATCGGGTTCAGTTAACAGCCATCGATCGATCGCTCGGGTTTAGTAACGCCTAGGCTGCAGTGCAATCGCTCGGGTTCAGTTAGAGCCCAACGCCTCGCACACACGCATGTATGTGTACGAGAGAAACGCGCCCCGACCTCCCACCGTAACCGGGAACTCCCCGAAATTTTCCTCCCCCTCACTTCTACCATGGTTTTTCCTGTCATGAACGGCCCAAAGAATGTCATGCAGCTGCATCTCCGGCCCGCCCAGGACGAAAAGCCCATTTTCTGTCATGATTTTTTGTCATAGAAGTAGGAGCCCATCACATCTATGATGATACCGGGTTTTGTGACAATTATTGTCATAGAAGTGTCATATGTATGATAGAAAAAGTTTTCGTTCGGCCCAAAATGTCACGGATGTGTCTTTTTTTGTAGTACGAGGTGGTGCATCACCTCGGAAGCAGCCCATCATAAAGCTCGGTTATAAGTGGCTGGCTCCATAGAGGGCATTTCCGGCACTAAGCTCGGCTAAACTCCTTCAACTGTTTTGAACCAAGGTGATCTATGACACCTCGGATATAGTGCGGCGTTGGAGCTCGGATACATTCCGGTGTTGGAGCTCGGATACATTCTGGCGTTGGAGCTCGGAAGTGGTCCGGCGTTGGTGCTTGGCTGCAAAAGATACCTCGAATACAGTCCGGCTTTGGAGCTCGGACGCAAGAGGACACTGCCGCCCGGGAACAATTTCAAACCCGAGGCGTGGCATAAAAATAACAAGGCATTGATAAATGCCGGAAACTTAAAGGGGCTCCTTGGATACCCGACGTGTAAACTCTTTGGATGCACTTCGGCGATCCTCAAGATCGAAGATGAGAAGATTTGTTGAACCAGTTTTCAAGACCGACGACCGAAGATGAAGAACAGTTCGGAAGAATCGAGGAGCGTCCCCAACTTGAAGATCGGTTCAGGGGGCTACTGACGGTGTCCTGGGCTAGGGGGTACTCACCACATCGTCTCCCGATTAGTTGGATTGGGCCAAGGACCCGCATGGCCGTATACTCATCGGCCAGTTCGGATAGCCCCTGCCGCATACAAGTAAGACTCTGCAAGACTTGGCGCACAAGATAAGGACACTCCTAAAACCCTAGGCCTCCGATGTCTTATATAAACCGAGGCCAGGCTAGTCAATAGACAATCTTATATTCAATACCATAGTCATATAGGCTAGGCTTTTAGGGTTTAGCCTTTATGATCTCGTGGTAGATCAACTCTTGTAACCCTATATTCATCAAGATCAATCAAGCAGGAAGTAGGGTATTACCTCGATAGAGAGGGCCCGAACCTGGGTAAACATCGTGTCCCTGTCTCCTGTTACCCATCGATACACGACACACAGCTTTGGACCCCCTACCCGAGATTTGCCGGTTTTGACACCGACACAAGGCTCATGAGATCACAGTGGTCACTCACTTCCCTTTACAACACATTCTAAGGAATCCAGAGGCAACCGACAGCATAGTAGAGTGGGCACTCGACCTATCGAGTTTCGCACATAAGTTCGAAAGTATACCAACCATTTAGAGCAGAGCGCTGGCAGAGTTCATTGCGTAATGGACACCAAGGCAAGATGACGAGATCCTAGAATCAACTCTCCCCAACAAGGAAACTGAGAAGAATTGGATCATCTACTTTGACGATGCTTTCTCACTACAAGGTGCCGGTGCTGGATTGCTGCTTGTCGCACACACCGGGAGTATCTCAAGTATGTGGTTTAGATGCACTTCCCCCGGGAGGATGCTACCAACAATACCGTTGAGTATGAGGGACTGCTTGCCGGCCTCAAAATAGCGGTAGAGTTAGGAATCAAAAAATTGATCGTCCGTGGAGACTCGCAACTCATAGTGAAGCAAGTGAACAAGGACTACTAGAGCCTGTTGATGGAGGCATATGTGGATGGAGTGAGGAAATTGGAAGAACACTTTGGCGGTTTACAAACAGAGCACATTCCACGTGCGAAAAACAACATCATTGACCAACTGTCAAAGTGTGCCACCCAGAAGCTTCCTGTTGAATCACGGACTTTTGTGCTCCATTTGAATCAGCCAATGGTCATCCCATCGATGAGAGCCAAGAAAAGAAGAAAGCCAAGCACTGGCAAGTATTTTCCTGCAGAGCTCCCCGAAGCCGCTGGCAAGAATTTTCCCGGGAATAATGATTCGCTTACCGGTGAGCAGCTGCCTCCAGTAGAATCTCAAATTCTTGCCATCGAGGTTAGCACTCTCGCGGCCGAAGTAATGCCATTAGTCCTTGTTGTTGAGCCTTAGGCTCCGGCATTGGTCCAGCAGATAGTTCAGTTTCTCCAAATAGGAGAACTTCTTGAGGAACAAGAGCAAGCTGGAAAAGTAGCCCGTCAATCAAGTATGTAGCAGTTTGTGGATGACATCCTGTGCAGAAAAAGACCAAACAGAGTTAAATTGTGGTGCATTTGCTGGGAAGATGGGCTGAAATTGTTGGCAGGGATACATGGAGGCGTGTGCGGTTCCCATATAGGAGCAAGATCCCTTGTCGGGAAAGCATTCCGGTAAGGTTTCTATTGGCCCACTACCCTCCAGGATGCAACTAAGCTAGTAATAAGATGCGAAGCATGCCAGTTCCATTTAAAGGGTATACATCAACTAGCCCAAGCCCTCTAGACAATCCCTCTCTGTTGGCCTTTCTCGGTATGGGGATCGATATCTTGGGGCCCTTTCCCTGAGCTACCGTGGGCTTCTGAGTTCTTGTACCTCGCTATCGACAAGTTCACAAAGTGGCCTCATTTAGAGCCAGTGAGGAAGGCGACTGCATAGTCAGCTGTCAAGTTCTTTAAAGGATTGGTTTGCCGGTTTGGAGTTCCAAACAGATTCCTCACTGACAACGGCACACAATTGACGAGTTGTACCTTCCTGCAATACATCCAGAGCCTTGGAAGCAAGGTTTGCTTCGCCTCTGTTGCTCATCCAAGGAGTAACAGGCAAGCAGAGAGGACAAATGTTGAAGTGTTGCGCGGGCTCAAGAAAAGAACTTTTGACAAGCTGCACAAGTGTCGGAGGCGATGGATGATGAGTTGCTGGTGGTTCTTTGGTCACTCGAAATGACATCAAATAGAGCTACTGGCCAAACACCCTTCTCCCTAGTCTATGGTGCAGAAGTGGTGCTCCCCATGGAACTCATATATGAATCACCTTGAGTACTTGCCTATGATGAAGTAGCAGAACAGTAGCTCCGGCATGATGATGTCATGCTCCTTGAGGAAGATAGCCTTCGGGCGGCTGTGTGAGCTGCACGCTACCAGCAATCCTTGGGCCGCTATCATAGCCGCAAGGTTCATGCCCAAAGCCTTGAGGAAGGAGACCTTGTCCTTCAGCATGTTCAATCCGCCAAGGGAACAAACAAGTAGATGCCAAAGTGGGAGGGCCCTTACCGGGTAGTACAAGTCACCACACCTGGCGCAGTCCGTCTGGAGATCGAAGATGGCACTCGTGTGCAAAACTCATGGAATATTGAGCATCTTGGCAGTTGGGAATCTTGCACGGAAAACAAAAAAAAATCTACACACACGCAATGATCTATCCACGGAGATGCATAGCAACGAGGTAGAGAGTGTGTCAATGTACCCTCGTAGACCGTAAGCAGAAGCATTTCACAACGTGGTTGATGTAGTCGAACTTCTTCGCGCTTCAACCGATCAAGTACCGAACGCACGACACCTCCACGTTTTGCACACGTTCAGCTCGGTGACATCCCTCGCCTTCTTGATCCATCAAGATGTCAAGGTAGTAGATGAGTTCCGTCAGCATGATGGCATGATGACGGTGATGGTGACGTGATCTCCACAGGGCTTTGCCTAAGCACTACGAAAATATGATCGGGGGTGTAAACGGTGGAGGGGGCGCCGCACACGGCTAGGCAATTGTTTGTTGTGTGCTAGGCGCCCCCGTCCCACATATATATAGGTGGGAGGGAGGAAGGATCAGCCATAGGAGGTGCCCAAGTAGGAGGAATCCTACTTGGAGTCCCTCCCAAGCCGCGCCCCCTTGCCATGTATAACCGAGGGGGAAGGAAAGAGGGGGGAGAGGGAAGGAAGTGGGAATCCTAATCCACACTTTCCTTTCCCTCCCCCCTTTCCTTCTCCTACTAGGCCGGCCTGCTATGGGGGGCGCAGCAGCCCCTTGTGGCTGGTGTGTTCCCTCTCTTGGCCCTTAAGGCCCATATCTTTTGCCGGGGGTGCCCAGAACCCCTTCCGGTGACCCGATAAGTACCCGGTACCCCCGAAACACTTCCGGTGTCCGAATACCATCGTACTACATATTAATCTTTACCTCTAGACCATTTTAAGACTCCTCATCATGTCTGTGATCTCATCCGGGACTCCGAACAACATTCGGTCACCAAATCATATAACTCATATAATACTATATGGTCAACGAGCGTTAAGCGTGCAGACCCTATGGGTTCGAGAACTATGTATACAAGACCGAGACACCTCTCTGATCAATAACCAATAGCGGAACCTGGATACCCATATTGGATTCTACATATTCTACAAAGAACTTTATCGGTCGAACCGTTATGACAATATACATATGTTACTTGCCCGAGATTCGGTCGTCGGTATCTTCATACCTAGTTCAATTTCTTTACCGGCAAGTCTTTTTACTCGTACCGTAATACATCACCTTGTAACTAACTCTTTAGTCGTTTGCTTGCAGAATTTTGATGTGTATTATCAAGAGGCCCCAGAGATACCTCTCTGATACTCGGAGTGATAAATCCTAATCTCGATCTATGCCAACTGAACTAACACCTTCGGAGATACCTGTAGAACATCTTTATAATCACCCAGTTATGTTGTGACGTTTGATAGCACACAAGGCATTCCTCCTGTATCTGGGAGTTGCATAATCTCATAGTCGAAGGAATATGTATTTGACATGAAGAAAGCAATAGCAATAAAACTGAACGATCATTATGCTAAGCTAGCAGATGGGTCTTGTCCATCACATCATTCTCCTAATGATGTGATCCCGTTAATGACAACTCATGTCAATGGTTAGGAAACCTTAACCATCTTTGATCAACGAGCTAGTCAAGTGGAGGCTCACTAGGGACGCGGTGTTTGTTTATGTATTCACACATGTATTTAAGTTTTCGACCAATACAATTCTAGCATGAATAATAAACATTTATCATGAATAAGGAAATATAAAATAACAACTTTATTATTGCCTCTAGGGCATATTTACTTGATCTCCCACTTGCACTAGAGTCAATAATCTAGATTACATTGTAATGAATCTAACATCCATGGTTTCTTGGTGTTGATCATGTTTTGCTCATGGAAGAGGCTTAGTTAACGGGTCTGCTACATTCAGATCCGTATGTATCTTGCAAATTTCTATGTCTCCATCCTTGACTTGTTCACGAATGGAGTTTAAGCGTCTCTTGATGTGTTTGGTTCTCTTGTGAAACCTAGATTCTTTTGCCAAGGCAATTGCTCCAGTGTTGTCACAAAAGATTTTCATTGGACCCAATGCACTAGGTACTACACCCAGATCAGATATGAACTCCTTCATCCAGACTCCTTCATTTGCTGCTTTCGAAGCAGCTATGTACTCTGCTTCACACATAGATCCCGCCATGACACTCTACTTGGAACTGCACCGACTGACAGCTCCACTATTCAATATAAATACGTATCCGTTTTGTGACTTAGAGTCATCTGGATCAGTGTTAAAGCTAGCTTCGACGTAACCATTTACAACAAACTCTTTGTCACCTCCAAAACGAGAAACATATCCTTGGTCCTTTTAAGGTACTTCAGGAGGTTCTTGACCGTTGTCAAGTGATCCACTCCTGGATTACTTTGGTACCTCCCTGCCAGACTTATGGCAAGGCACACATCAGGTCTGGTACACAGCATATTATACATGATAGAACCTATGGCTGAGGCATAGGGAATGACCTCCATTTTCTCTCTATTCTGCAGTAGTCAGGCTTTGAGTCTGACTCAACTTCACACCTTGTAACACAGACAAGGACCCATTCTAGGGTTTAAACAAGGCTTTGATCGTCGTCTCTCTACTATGGTTAAGTCACTCAGATTTGCCATTCCAAATAGCAAGAGCGAATGATACGAGTAAGTCGGTATGGTGATCAATCCACTCCGCACCCAAATCATTACCCCAGATAAGGTTTAGCGAATCTCGTATTTCTAACACTCGGGCATTCTCACAAGCGTTGCAGAATTTCTCTTCTCAACGAACTTAGTTCGGATATTCCATTGATTCTGCAAGCTGAACAAAACATCTATCGTTACTTCACCACTCTCAGGTTTTTGCGTAACCTCCTATGAAACGTATGCTGATTGAATCACCGATTCTTCCAAATTTGTTCCTTCATCAATGTTACAGCTGTTCCTTTTCAAAATCCACAGGCCTGTGGGTTATGGCCCACTTCAACACTAGTGCAGCTTTAACTCATCCTTGGAGTAACTCTCTTGTTCCATATTACACCTCCTTTAAATCCAAGAGTACTACTGCTTCTTCATACCATCATATCAAAAGCAAAACTCCAACTTTTTTCCTTCAAACTACAGTCCGTGGAATATATATTTTCTTATCCATTAGTCTAGTCTTTTTCACAGGGTACTACCACCCTTAAAATGCACAAATTCTTCCATAGACCATATTTTTCTCATATCCTCGAAAATGGTCAAAACTCTTTGTTCATGGAGTAACGACTCAAAAAAATCCATGTATGAAATCATGACACAATAACTTTATTGATTTCATGAATTCATTACAATATCCGAGACTTTCATTACATAAATTCAACTCCATATCCTTATGGAAACAATTGCTTCCTACTACACTTATTACCAATATCAAAATTCCAACTACTCAGCTCCAGCTTTCGTCTTGTCGGGACATTTAGTAGCATAATGTCCTGCTTCCTTGCAGCGAAAACAAATGACTTTCGATAAGTTTTTGGGCTTCTTGGAGATGGTGTCTACTCTTTGGGTTCTTGGCTTCTTCTCTGGACATTTACCAACAGAATGACCTAAATCCTTGCACCTGTAACAAGTGATATTACTCGTGTCCTTCTCTACTGAAATTGGGTTGTTCTGGGATGCCTTCGTTTCCTCTTCCGGATTTCTCCGTAATGATCAGACCTTCTATTTCCGGAGGGTCAAACTTCACGTCTGCCGGGAAGTCTCGAGATACTCTTGGCTTTCCTTTGTGCAATACGTGAAAAATGTCCTTCTTCTCCACATGAATAGCAGGCATTGGAGTAAAATCTGTTGAGGCCTTCTCCATCGTGGTCTTCAACACATTCCTTCATCACGTGTTCTTTCATAACTTCTCGGAGGGCTTCTTTCATTCCTTCTTCCTGCTCCTGAATAGTTTGTTGCACCATGGGGTAAATGTGACACCGAGTCGGGTAGTGGGTGGTTCCTTCACACAAGAAACAAGTCACCTGACTAGTTGGGCATTCCTCAGCTGGGTGTTTCTCCTCACAATGTGGGCATCCATCCTTGTGTTCCTCCTGGGTGTATCCTATTTCTCCGCAAATCTTGCAAGCCCAAGGTTTATTTCTTGGTGTATCATGTTGCTTCTGGATAAGACGAGATCTTGTCAGAGTCTTCTTGAATTCTTTCCAAGTCTTTGCTCCATTCCATCCCTCAGATAGTTTGATGCATCTCGCCACCATGTTGCAGCACTTCCTTCAAAATCTTGAAGAGCGTAAGATACTTCATTCTTCCTTCAAACCAAATTGCTACCAAGTGATTCTCCATGTTCTAAATCCATAGCTCTCGCCTCCTACCGAAGTCTTCGGTCCGAAGAATATCATCCAACTTCATTCATCATCTATGGGGTCCAAAAGTTTTGGGATGAGATAAGAGAGGTGGGGAGGATATACACACAATACAAACAATAGTTTTTGAAGAAACAAGTTTTACTTTGTGGCTCTCGGGAAAACATCAAACAAATGACAGCTCACAAATCGCCGCATCTAACATAAGTGTGTAACAGGGGTTTGGTCTTCTAAAGGTCAAATAATTCTTCTGATTCTTCAAGTCGTCTGAGTCTTCAACTGGTGTAGTTTCAACTCTTCTAATGCATGGTCAAATCCTCTTTACTCTGAAATGGCCATCAGTTGTCCGATACCTTTAATTCTTGGAGTGACTTCAGTTGATCTTCCGAGTGGTCAAAAGGGAAAAAGGGTATATTCTAACTATTTGAGGTGAGAGTGTCTATTTGATAAAATCAGAAGAGATGAGAAGTAAGAGTCTTTTTGAAAATAAAGTTTTAGAGATTTTCGGTCCTAGGGGCTTTCCGATTTCTAGGGTCACGTCCTACAGTCAACATGTGCTCGATACCATATTCAGAGCGACCCGACCTCGGGTCAAGCCTTCGTGTTATCAGTGCCATCCTCGGATCAAGATGTCAGCACACATAGTACATCAATGTATATATCAAAGTGCAATCACATGTATAATTAACGTAAAACTGATATATACCTCATAAGTCACAGCGAAAACAAATAGTCGGGTGTGGAGTCCCATCAACGCCATCGGCAGGTTGAGTGTAGACCGTAACTCTGCACTGCATTTCTTACTCATTGAAGAAAATATCTCGCAACATGATACATTGCAGCCGTGTAGGTCAAGACATTGAATGTACCGCAAGAGCACAACATGAGAAAACAGATAATAAAACTATACTATATGCAATATGGCTTTGTGGCTCGTGGTCTGAAGTTTTGTTTTGCATAAAAGCTAGTTTTATTTTCCCTACATCAAAGGAATAAATGAAGTCTGTACTATGGAGTTTTCTATCATGACATGGTTCCGCCAACCGATGTCTCATAGCCCAAAATCATCATAAGTTGCCCACAATTAAGTTATCAATCCGTGTTGAGAGTTCCGAGATAGATCCAAGTCCAGATGCTCAAATTGTCCGTAATCGGGACACGGCTAATCGATTAGGTTTTAACCCTCTGCAGAGGTTTGTACACTTTACCCGCAAGATTCGATCCCTTTTTACGTTCTCGCACTTCATGGTGTTTGAGAACAAGACGACCAAACATGGTCTTCAAGAGTTCCTCCGACCACCGGTCCGTGCTCATCCAATCCTATCGTAGTTCTACATCCGCTAGCACCGGCCCCAGCCAGAGTCACAACTAAGGTCAACCAAGCCAGAGCCCATAGTGACTTGCGGTTGCACAGTAAGCTTCCGGCATGAAGTATTCTTCCGTGTCTTTGAGTCCTGGGTGAAGCTTTCCACAAGATGTCATGGCGCTTCTCCATGCATCCTGCCAGCCATCGGATTCTCCTGTGGTGCCCACAACCGCCCTTCACCCAAGAGTGTGTATTGAATTCTTGTCTCGAGTCTTGAAGTCTTGAGGGCTTGAACATGCAGTCCTTGCAGATGCCATCATGGAGTTGTCGCCATTGACGTAGAGTCCTCCTTCTTCACACCACTCGAGCACTCATACCAACCCTGTCTACTATAGCGTAGCATTAAAATAAATAACGCCCGTGGCTTGGTAACAGGTGATGGGTTCCTACCTCATGCATACTACTCAACTACAAGGATTCAATGTCACTACCGGAGGGATTGTTGCAAAGATGACACTAGATGCAATAAAACACATAGGTATGAAAACATGGTCAAAGTGAACTTGCACGGTAAGTTGATGAAGATAACAACACTCTCGAATAATGACTTGGTAGAACTATTCGTCACTCCGCTGAAAATCTATATAGTCAAACATAGCATTCATATAAGCAAACATCCTAGCAAACAATTCTAACACTCATAATAAAACCAACAAATAAAAATGCAAATCAAGGGACACCAAATAAAAACAAAGGAAAACTACACAACAAAACTACTAAAGAAAACTCTAAGACATAACACAAAAATAGTTTTATCCTAAGTAAAATTTAACAACAAAGAAAATACCAACATAATAAATAACCTGAAAAGAAAATATAAAACAGCTAATTTTAACAGAAAGTATTTTTCATAAACTTTTAATAGCAAAAAGAAACAAGTAAAAAGCTTTTACAAAACACTAACTATGACCTAAACAAGTTTTCATACAAAACTAAATAAAATAAAATTTTAAAATAAAAAACAAAATTTTCTTTGGTTTACTAACAGAAACAAAACTAAATTTGTCAAAAGTGACAAAAATAAATAATTTAAAACTAATAAAAACAATAAGGAAAAGACTAAAACAAAACTATAACTAAAACAATACTGTTTTGCTAAAAACTTAATTTAAAATAAACTAAAAATGAACCACTATATGCTACTGTATAAACAAAACCATAATAAACAAAGTAGCAAAAGGAATCAATCAAAAATACTTTGTAAAACTCAAAATATGACCAAATTAGTGATTTGAACAAATTTCGTCAAATTCAAATCTAAACTATTCAAATTTGAAACCTAAGTACACCAACAGAAACTTAAGCAAATTTGTGACACAATGTAAAAAGAATCACTAAAATAAAGTAATCCTAACTCATTTTTATAGCAGGAATACTAATCTGTCTAAAACTAAAATAAAACAATTTCTAATAATTTAAACATGGCCAAACATATTTTCTACAGAAACTACAAGAAATTTGTAAACTAACAAAAAAATAATCAACTAAAAATATTAAGTAACCTAAAAGATCTGGATTTTACAAAACTGAAACTATTCTGTTAAAAATAGAAACGAAAAAAATAACTAAACGAAAAACTGGCGCTAACGGGCCTATCTAACGCCAAAGGCCAAATAACTAAAGTGTGCCCATGCTGCTAACTGAAAATAAACCGATTGGGCGGTCTAACTAAACCACTAACTAAACCAAAATAAACCGTGAATTAAACCGGCTTTAAAAAGAAAACATACCCCTTCGCGTGATCTAATCTAAACCCTAGATTTCAGATCGGACGACGGAGGGGTTTCATGGCCTTATCATGGTGGTCGACGGCGACGGCTTTCGAGGCGGCGACGGGCGGTGGCGGCGACGGCTGTGGTTCGGTGGTCCGGGGCGACAAGCGGAGGCGTCAAAGTGGAAAGTGACGAGCGAGGGAGGTCGGGGTGGAGAAGTTGGAGCTCGGGCGTCAGAGGAGGTCGATTAGGCGGCAATGGCGCTGAAGGCGTCGGGTTCAGCGAGGAACATGAGCGAGGAGAGGGTTTCGGGTCGGGAGGCGGAGCAGGGTGAGGGTCGGTATTTATAGGGGGACCGCTTGGAGGAGGGGCGACCGGGAGGAGATCCTGCTGCCTCCGGGATTCCGGCGGCGGCGCGGCGTGGCGTGGCGTGGCGGGCGAGGAAAGGGACGAGGGCGGGCCCAAGGCCAGCGAGAGGGAGGAGGGGTTTGGTCAGGCGACCGAGGGGAAAGGGTTTTCGCGTCTGGCGCTGGCGTGGCTGCCGGGCTGGGTTTCGAACCTGGCCAAGTGGCCTCTTTGCTGGGCTGGTCGGGTTATTGGTGGCGCTGGGGTTTTTTTAAACATAGACAACAAAACAAACACAAATAAATAAATAATAATATTATATAGACATATAATATATCGAAATTTTCAGAAAAAGATTTCCTACAACATGAACTATTTTTCAAGTTCAAATAAAATCCTCAAAAATTTACAAAACTCAAATAGTGTTGCTGTTGCAATAAAACCCAACAAAAATCATTTTTAAAATACCAAAATGATTTCAAATTTATTTTCTCCTAATTTTCCATTGAAGGGAATCATTTTACCCATATTTCCATTTATTTATTTTTAGGAGAAAAATAATTTGAATAAAATCCTAATAACTCCTAAATGGTTTTGAATTTTGAATTTCAAACCACTTCCAACTCTATTTCATATAATTTGAAGAAGTCATTTTATCTTATCTCATGAAAATCATTGAGTTGCATAAAGTTTCTAAAATTTGAAATATTTCCAAATGGAATTCAAATCTTTTCAAAACCCTTTTATTTATTTAAATGGAAGAAGTCATATCATCTTCTCTCTAGGGTTTTGTGTTTGAATTGAATTTGAATTCATGGATATCAAAAGGCAAAGTGAAAGTCGGGAAAGTCATTTCATTCCCTCTCATTCAACTTTCAAAAAAGTTTCAAATTCCACTCAATTTCACTCAATCAATCACGCAACAAACAATCAATCAATCAAAACTATTTATTTATTATAACATTCCAAAATTTAGAATTTTGGGATGTTACAGCGTCTTGATCCATCTCTAAAGATCTTGATGCCTAATATATAAGAAGCTTCACTGAGGTCTCTCATTGAAAAACTCTTGTTCTAGTACCCTTTTATGATTTCCAGAAATGCTATATCATTTCCAATCAACAATATGTCATCTACATATAATATTAGAAATGCTACAGAGCTCCCGCTCACTTTCGTATAAATACAAGCTTCACCGAAAGTCTGTATAAAACCATATGCTTTAATCACCTCATCAAAGCGTATATTCCAACTCCGAGATGCCTGCACCAGTCCATAGATGGATCGCTGGAGTTTGCACACTTTGTTAGCACCTTTAGGATTGACAAAACCTTCTAGTTGCATCATATACAACTCTTCTTTAAGAAATCAATTAAGGAATGCAGTTTTGACGTCCATTTGCCAGATTTCATAATCATAAAATGTCGCAATTACTAAGATGATTCGGACGGACTTAAGCATCGCTATGGGTGAGAAAGTCTCATCGTAGTCAACCCCTTGAACTTGTCGAATACCTTTTGCAACAAGTCGAGCTTTATAGACAGCAACATTACCATCAGTGTCATTCTTCTTCTTGAAGATCCATTTATTCTCTATGGCTTGCTGATCATGGAACGAGTCCACCAAAGTCCACACTTTGTTCTCATACATGGATCCTATCTCAGATTTCATGGCCTCAAGCCATCTGTTGGAATCTGGGATCATCATAGTTTCTTCATAGTTCATAGGTTTCCCTTGGTCTAATAACATGACTTCCAGAACAGGATTACCATACCACTCTGGTGTGGATCATGCTCTAGTTGACCTACGAGGTTCAATAGCAACTTGATGTGAAGTTTCATGACCATTATCATTTGCTTCCTCTCTAGTTGGTGTAGGCATCACGGGAACGGATTTCTCTGATGTGCTACTTTCCAATTCAAGAGAAGGTATGATTATCTCATCAAGTTCTACTTTCCTCCCACTCACTTCTTTTGAGAGAACCTCCTTCTCTAGAAAGGTTCCATTCTTGGCAACAAAGAGCTTGCCTTCGGATCTGTGGTAGAAGGTGTACCCGAATGTTACCTTAGGGCATCCTATGAAGATGCACTTCTCCGATTTGGGTTCGAGCTTATCAGGCTGAAGCCTTTAGACATAAGTGTCGCAACCACAAACTTTAAGAAACGATACCTTAGGTTTCTTGCCAAACCAAGTTCATACGGTGTCGTCTCAACGGATTTAGATGGTGCCCTACTTAACCTGAATGCAGTTGTCTCTAATTCATAACCCCAAAACGATGGTGGTAAATCGGTAAGAGACATCATAGAACGTTCAGACACACCATTACGCTGTGGTGTTCCAGGTGGCGTGAGTTGTGAAACTATTCCACATTGTTTTAAATGAAGGCCAAACTCGTAACTCAAATATTCGCCTCCACGATCAGATCGTAGAAACTTTATTTTCTTGTTACGATGGTTCTCCACTTCACTTTGAAATTCTTTGAACTTTTCAAATGTTTCAGACCTATGTTTCATTAAGTAGATATACCCATATCTACTCAAATCATCTATGAAGGTCAGAAAATAACGATTCCCGACGCGTGCCTCAACACTCATCGGACCGCATACATCGGTATGTATTATTTCCAATAAGTCATTGGCTCGCTCCATTGTTCCGGAGAACGGAGTTTTAGTCATCTTGCCCATGATGCATGGTTCACAAGTATCAAATGATTCACAATCAAGCGATTCCAAAAGCCCATTTGCATGGAGTTTCTTCATGCGCTTTACACCTATATGACCTAAACGGCAGTGCCACAAATATGTTGCACTATCATTATCAACTTTGCATCTTTTGGCATCAATACTATGAATATGTGTATCACTACAATGGAGATTCAACAAAAATAGACCACTCTTCAAGGGTGCATGACCATAAAAGACATTACTCATATAAACAGAACAACCATTATTCTCTGATTTAAATGAATAATTGTCTCGCACTAAACAAGATCCAGATATAACGTTCATGCTCAACATTGGCACCAAATAACAATTATTCAGGTCTAAAACTAATCCCGAAGGTAGATGTAGAGGTAGCGTGCCGACGGCGATCACATCGACCTTGGAACCATTCCCGACACGCATCGTCACCTCGTCCTTAGCCAATCTTCGTTTAATCTGTAGCTCCTGTTTCGAGTTACAAATATGAGAAACCGAACCAGTATCAAATACCTAGGCGCTACTACGAGCATTAGAAAGGTACACATCAATAACATGTATATCAAATATACCTTTGTCACTTTGCCATCCTTGTTATCCGCCAAGTATTTGGGGTAGTTCCGCTTCCAGTGACCAGTCCCTCTGCAGTAAAAGCACTCAGTTTCAGGCTTGGGTCCAGCTTTGGGCTTCTTCCCAGGAGTGGCAACTTGCTTGCCATTCTTCTTGAAGTTCCCTTTCTTTCCCTTGCCATTTTTCTTGAAACTAGTGGTCTTGTTAACCATCAACACTTGATGCTCCTTCTTGATTTCTACCTCCGCGGCCTTAAGCATTGCCAAGAGCTCATGAATTGTTTTGTTCATCCCTTGCATATTATAGTTCATCATGAAGCCTTTGTAGCTTGGTTGCAGTGGATGAAGAACTCTGTCGATAACACAATCAACTGGAAGATCAACTCTCAGCTGAGTCAAGTGATTATAATACCCAGACATATTGAGTACGTGTTCATTGACAGAACTGCTCTCCTCCATCTTGCAGCTAGAGAACTTGTTGGAGACTTCATATCTCTCAACCGGGGCATTTGCTTGAAATATTAACTTCAACTCTTGGAACATCTCATATGCTACATGACATTCAAAATGTCTTTGAAGTACCGATTCTAAGCCGTAAAGCATGGCACACTAAACTATCGAGTAGTCATCAGATCAAGCTTGCCAGACGTTCAAAACATCATCTTCTGCTCCTGCAGCAGGCCTTTCACCAAGCGGTGCATCAAGGACATAATTCTTCTATTCAGAAATGAGGATAATCCTAAAGGTACGGACACAGTCCTTGTAGTTGCTACCATCATATTTCAACTTAGCTTTCTCTAGAAACGCGGTAAAATTCAGGGGGATGGTAGCACGGGCCATTGGTCTACAACATAAATATGCAAATACTATCAGTACTGAGTTCGTGATAAATTAAGTTCAATTAATCAAATTACTTAAGAACTCTCACTTAAATAGACATCCCTCAAGTCATCTAAGTGATACGTGATCCAAATCAACTAATCCATGTCCGATCATCACGTGAGATGGGGTAGTCATCAATGGTGAACATCTCTATGTTGATCATATCTATTATATGATTCACGTCCGACCTTTCGGTCTCCAGTGTTCTGAGGCCATGTCTATAGATGATAGACTCATCAAGTTTAACCCAAGTATTCTGCGTGTGCAAAACTGTCTTACACCCATTGTATGTGAATAGAGTCTATCACACCTGATCATCACGTGGTGTCTCGAAACGATGAACTGTAGCAACGATGCATACTCAGGGAGAACACTTTTACCATGAAATTTAGTGAAGGGATCATCTTATAATGCTACCTCCGTACTAAGCAAAATAAGATGCATAAAAGATAAACATCACATGAAATCAAAATATGTGACATGATATGGCCATCATCATCTTGTGCTTTTGATCCCCATCTCCAAAGCATCGTCATGATCCCCATCGTCACCCGTTCGACACCTTGATCTCCATATTTGCGTCGTGGTCGTCTCGCCAACTATTTCTTCTACAACTATTCCTAACGCATAGCGATAAAGTAAAGAAATTACATCGCGTTTGCATTTCGTACAATAAAGAGACAACCATAAGGCTCCTACCAGTTATTGATAACTTATAAAACATGATCATCTCATACAATAACGTATATCACATCATGTCTTGACCATATCACATCACAATATGCCCTGCAAAAACAAGTTACACGTCCTCTACTTTGTTGTTGCAAGTTTTACGTGGCTGCTACGGGCTTCTAGCAAGAACCGTTCTTACCTACGGCAAAAACCACAACAGTGATTCGTCATGTTCGCTGTTTTAACCTTCTTCAAGTACCGGCGATAGTCAAATTTGATTCAACTAAAGTAGGAGAAACAGACACCGACCAGCCACCTTTATGCAAAACTAGTTGCATGTCTGTCGGTGGAACCGGTCTCATGTGCGTGGACATGTAAGGTTGGTCCAGGCCGCTTCATCCCACAATATTTTCGAATCAAAATAAGACGTTTGTGGTAACTAGGATGACTATTAGCGCCCACAACTCTCTGTGTTCTACTCGTGCATCTAATCTACGCATAGACCTGGCTCATGATGCCACTGTTGGGAACCATTGCATGGAAAACAAAAACATTTCTACGCACACGCAATGATCTATCCATGGAGACGCATAGCAACGAGGGGGAGAGTGTGTCTATGTACCCTCGTAGACTGTAAGCGGAAGCGTTTCACAACGTGCTTGATGTAGTCGAACTTCTTCGCGCTTTAACAGATCAAGTACCGAATGCACGACACCTCCGTGTTCTGCACATGTTCAGCTCGGTGATGTCCCTCGCCTTCTTGATCCAGGAAGAAATCGAGGTAGTAGATGAGTTCCGTCAGCACGACGACATGGTGATGGTAATGGGGAAGTGATCTCCGCAGGGCTTCGCCTAAGCACTACGAAAATATGACGAGGGTGTAAACGGTGGACGGGGCGCCGCACATGTCTAGGAAATTGTATGTTGTGTGCTGGGCGCCCCCCTCCCACATATATATAGGTGGGTGGGTGGGAGGAGCAGCCATAGGAGGCGCCCAAGTAGGAGGAATCCTACTTGGAGTCCCTCCCAAGCCGCCCCCCTTGCCATATATAACCGAGGGGGATGGAAAGAGGGGGAGAGGGAAGGAAGTGGGAATCCTAATCCACACTTTGCTTCCCTCGCCCCTTTCCTTCTCCTCCTAGGCCGACCTGCTATGGGGGGCGCAGCAGGCCCTTGTGGATAGTGCATTCCCTCTCTTGCCCATAAGGCCCATATCTTTTGTCGGGGGTGCCCGGAACCCCTTCCGATGACCCGATATGTACCCGGTACGCCCCGAAACACTTGTGGTGTCCGAATACCACCGTCCTACATATCAATATTTACCTCTCGACCATTTTGAGAATCCTCGTCATGTCTGTGATCTCATCCGGGACTCTAAACAACATTCGGTCACCAAATCATATAACTCATATAATACTATATGGTCAACGAGCGTTAAGCGTGCGGACCCTACGGGTTCGAGAACTATCTAGACATGACCAAGACACCTCTTCGATCAATAACCATAGCGGAACCTAGATGCCCATATTGGCTTCTACATATTCTACTAAGAACTTTATCGGTCTGTTGCCCAACTGTGCACAGGCACAAGGATAAGATTGAAGCACCAGCTCAAGTCAGAGATTGAAGAACTAAGAGATTTGAAGAGCCAACATGTAGCTCAGAAGGACCAAGATCAATCCAAAGGAGGAAGATATCAGCAAGAGAAGGACCTCCCCTGCCGGGCAGGCAAGCCCGACAAAGGGCGAGGCCACCACCAGAAGCGAGCAATCAAGGCTCCCCGATAGAGCCTTCCGGGGCTCGCGAGGGCTGAACTACCCCACCAACCACTCAAGCACGACCCACATCGTCGATCAGTGCAGTGTTAAGCCGCAAGGTGATTAAGTAGCAGCCACTCGCCACATGGCAGCCATTTCCTACAGAAGAAGCCTACAAATGACACCCGTCCTGCGACGTGTCAAGGGAACAAGCTCGGAGCTGGCGAGACAGCCCGGCAAGCCTTGCCGGACAACCAGTGATGTGACACTAAGAGGTGCATTTAATGCACCCTGTCAGCCCACAGAGTTAGGTATGATAGCACTGTTTGCTATCATATCAGCGTTTAATGACCACTTTGCCATTGTGGTGACCCCTTAATCTAGAAAAGGAGGCCCATGGCACCCGTAGGAAGGGTTGGAAAGTTGAGGAACCCGCACCACCATACGCGCGTAGTCACTGCTGCCCTACGACAACCCTGCCGGGCAAAGTGTACTGCGTACCACCGTTCCCATTCCACCATCAATCCACTAAAGCAGGAGTAGGGTCTTATGCCTCGCGGCGGCCCGAACCTAGGTAAATTGCTTGTGTGTTCTCTGCCATGCTGTCGTGCGCTAGTCTGCTCTTTGTGCAACGCGCCGTCCCCCTGCTGAACCAGCAAGGGGCCTCCTGGTCCCATAGGTGGCCGTGGATATCCCGCGACATCTTTGGCGCACCAGGTAGGGGGCGCTTGCACGAACCTGAAAGCTTACGTAGCGCATCATCTTCAGCGACGCCATCGACCATGGCACCTAAGAAGAAGAAGAAGGCCGGTCCTTCGGCCCACCCATCCACCTCGAAGGCTCCATCGCCCGCAGCCCCTAATGATGCGGGGGATGCGGAGCGAGGGAGGATGTGGGCGCCGCTGGGGGCGCGGTTGGAGGAGGTGGTACCATCACCGCTTCCCCCACGGCTGCCACGGGGGCTGAAGATGTCGGAGGAGAATAACATCAACAACGCCTTCGCAATCACGCTCCACAGGGTGTCGGCAAGGGTGTCACTCCGTCTGCACCCCCTCCTCCCACTGACGGGCGCAACCATTGCAACGACGCTCGGTCCGGGGTGAACCATTGCCCTCCGGCCGCTCCTACTGCGGGAGCGACCGCGGCCAGGGTGTCTCCTCCCAGACGAGTGACCAGACCGCTGCGCCCAACGGAGCCGCTGACCCTCGTGCACAACCGCCGTGCGACCTTGCTGCCCAGGTGGTCGTTCCATAGCTGCGTGGGCGCAACACCCTGCCGCCACATCGCCATCGCACCGATAGGAGTGGGGCGACGGTGTGGTCGACGTCATCAACATCTATGCCAAGCACTACCACGGAGACTATGGCGCGAGCTCAGTTGCTGCTGAGGTTTCCACCGACAGCTGAGCAGATGGATGAATGGCGTGCCACCATCCAGAGCCTGCTCAGTTTCGCCGAAGCTGGGGGCTCACGGTGAGCTGGCCCGCCACGACCTCCCCAAGCGACAGCAACCGCCCGCACCACTATCCGAACGAAGGGGGCCGTCCCCATAGTGCAGTCCCCACCACGACAGCCGACGCAGGCGCAGTTGAATCAAGACCCCTCCTACGTCTCGATGGCCTCGTCTGACCCTCGAGCACATCCAGGCCAACATCGAGCCCCGGAGGATAGGTAGCGGGGAGACGCGCGCGTCATCATCGATCGGCGTCACGATGACCCTGCCAGACCAACGGGTGCGGCGGCATCAACATCGACGAGCCTGCGCTCGAAGTTGGCGGGTGCCTGTCTTTCAAGGTCGGCTGCCCTGCCTTTACACGAGAGCTGCAGAGAGTTTGTTGGCCGTCCGTTCGCACGTTCAAGCCAGAGATACCTGAGAAGTACGATGGGATGCTGAACCCGGCAGAGTTCTTAAGCATCTACACCATCGTTATTCAAGCTGCCGGGGGAAGAAATGACAAGGTGTTCGCCAACTACTTCCCTTTGGCCCTCAAGTCCAACGTGAGGTCTTGGCTGATGCACCTGTCGGAGAACTCCATTTCGTCATGGGTAGACCTGTGCCATGAGTTCATCAAGGTTTTCACCGATGGCCACCAAGAGCCCGACAGCCCAAATGACCGCAACTTCTCGAAAGGTATGAAGGAGAAACTCTTCGTAAGTATTTACAAAGATTCAGTAAAGTTCATAAGAATATTCCAAATATCCATCCGGCAACCGTTATAGCAGCCTTCTAGTCTAATGTGCGCAACCGTCGCATTCGTTCTAAGATGAATGTGCGGTTTCCCAAGACTGTGAAGGAGCTATACACACTGGTTGATAAGTGTGCTCGGATGGAGGAAGGAAGGAAATTGCCCAGAGAGGAAGATTGCATCAATGTTGATTAAGAGGATGAAGATGAATCAACCAGTTAGAGGAAGGGCAAGAAGCGCAGTAAGAAACCTAGAGATAAGGCAGTGATGACTATAGAAGGTTCAGGCACATCTAGTACCGGCAAGAAGGCCAAGGCTGAGGCCCCCGGCAAGGAAGTCGCCACTTGCACAAACCGCCGTAAGTCACCGCCGCCGAGAAATCTGGGAAGGGCGATGGCTCGTATTGCAAGATCCATCGGACAATGGGCCACGACCTTCAGGAGTGCTACTAGGTTGAGCAGCTTGTTAAGAGACAGAGGGAAGAATACGACAAGCGTGATAAGGAAAAAGGACAGAATGCCGCTGGCGGAAAGGGCCGAGGCGGTGAAGACAATCGCCTCGGCAAACCCTTTCGGAACCAAGGAAAGCCCGCCAGGGGCCAATAGAAGGAAATCTGTGGTGATGTGAGTGATGGAGGGAATGAAGAGGAAACCAGTGGGCAGGAGTTTCAGAAGGCCACTGACGCCCTATGCATTGATGGGGGTGCGTCCTTGCACGCTACTCACCGCCAGCTCAAGCAGTGGGCACGAGAGCTCAATGATGTGGATTCAGCACTAGAGGCCCGGAAACCACTCAAATGGTCCCACACGCCAATCATTTTTTATTAGGAGGATCACCCTGGCCACACCACTCAGGTAGGGTGCTTGCCGTTGTTGGTCTCCCCAACAATCCACAACCTCAAGGTCACAAAGATGTAAGTGGATGGCGGGGCCGGGTTGAATCTGATTTCCCAAGCAGTTATCGGCAAGCTTTAGATTGGGAAAGAAGAGCTGGAGGTTACCGGTACGTTTCAAGGAGTTAACCCCGGCAGGAGCCATCCCAAGGGGAAGATTACGTTGCCGGTGACATTTGGGGGAGAGCTGAACTATCAGACTGAGAAGGTTGTGTTTGATGTGGTTAATCTCCCCCTGCCGTACAATGGAATTCTTGGGCGCCTGCCCTGCCAAGTTCATGGTAGCATCCCACTACGCCATAACACTTTGAAGATGCCTGTACACCGAGTCATCACTATCCCATCAGATGAGAAGGATGCAATTTTCTGCGTAGAGAAGATGTACCGGGATGCAGTCGCAGTAGAGGCGGCGGCAGCGATGGCTCCCGCCAAGGAAATCAAAGGAAAGAAAAGGGATTGTAGGACCTCCGGCAAGGAGTCCGGGAAGCGTGCCCCCTCTGAGTGCACGGCACCCATTGACGACGTGCCAGAGTGTTCCAACAGCAAGCGATCCGAGGTTGCTGCACTCCAAGTGAAGAAGGTCCCGGCAGGGCTGGCTGGTGTGGAAGGTACCTTCACCATCAGCGCCACCCTTGATGACAAATAGGAAAGCGCGCTCGTTGCCTTCCTGCGGGCAAATATCGATGTGTTCGCCTGGCAACCACCTGATATCCCCGGTGTTCCCAGGGAGGTAATCGAGCACCACCTTGCTATCTGTCCACATGCCCGAACTGTCAAGCAGAAAGTCCGGAAGCAGGCCTTGGAGCCGCAGTAGTTCATTGCCGAGGAAATCAAGAAACTAGAGGCAGCTGGTTTCGTCATAGGAGTACGGCATCCCAAATGGTTAGCTAATCCAGTGGTAGTCCAGAAGGCAAATGGGAAATGGAGGCTTTGTATTGATTTCACAGATCTCTACAAGGCTTACTCGAAGGGCCCATTTCCCTTGCCGCGCATCGATGTCACAGCACCAGATCGGCCCTTGCTTGACTTTGCCTGCTCATCATGTCATCATGTTTAAATTCCTAAGAAACTTGAAATGGGGATGTTGAAACCCTAGCACCAAATGAATTCAACTAGGTTCAAACTTAAAACTTTTCAATGAACCCAAAATGCCCTTCATAAATGTTCACCATCTTTGGTCCTGGCTAAACCCTCTGCCAAAAATGGTTTCATATTTTTGGAGGCTATTCTGGATTTTTGAATTAAATCACAAGTATTTGAATTTGGACATTTAAATTCTATTAAATATTCTAAATTCCCAAATAATCTTGAAAGCATTTGAGGGCTATTGGAAATAGTTTCAAAAGTGCCCACAATTATTTTCAGGATTTTACAAAATGAATTGGTATTTTTACTATTCAAAACAGAGAAATAAATTAGAAAACAGAAATAATTAAGTAAGAAAGAGAGAGAAGGCCACTGGGCCACTCACCTGGACCTACCTGGCAGCCCACCTGGCTGGCCCAGCTGGTGGCCTAGCCCATTAGGGCCCATGCCAGTCATCCTCTACTGCCAAGAGGGCAGAGGAGGGAGGACAAGACGCTGCAAGGCCGTGGCGACACGCCACCTCCCCGCCTGCCTCAAGGCCCTCGCCACCGTGATGCCTCGAACTGCTCCCCGGCCTCCCCTCGACTCACTGCACCGTGACTTTTTCCTCTCCGCCTCTCCCGCTGCTCAACCACACCCAGGTGTGCTGGCCGCCGACCGCCGCAGCCGTGGCCACCGCTTTCCCTCAGCCTCCGACGTGCTCACGTGCTCCACCTCGACCTCCTCCTCCTCACCGAGCCGCTGACGCCGGAAGCCCCAAACGCTGCTAATGCCGTTTTCTTTAACCTCGGTCCGCTGAGATCGCCGCGACCGCACGCCGTCACCAACCCTTCCCCGAGCCCACCGAGCCTCTCTACGTGACCGCTGTGAGCCACCGACCTTCCCCTCTTTCTTTCTTTCCTCGCGCCAGAAGCGATCGCCTTCAAGGCCACCCGCACACGCCGCTTCGCAAGACTTCGTCATTGGTGACGCCCGGTGACTATTTGTCCCGGCATGCGCCTAACACGCCCTTGCATCGCGTAGAGCCTTCAGAGCACCTCGCCGCCGCGCCAGTGCACCACAGCCCCATCCCCGCCGCACCAACTCCGCCACCGCAAACTCGTCGCCGCGCCGCCTCCCGCCACCTCAGCCTCCGCCGCCACCGCTGGATGCGCCACCACCCTCTTCTCAGAGTCGCTTCATGCACGCCAAAAGAGCCATCAGAGGTGGATCCCGGCGTGCTCGCCGTCTGCCTCGCCGGGCGCCAAACGCCGTGAGTTGACCATGTTGATCGAGTTGACCGGTGGGCCTGGGCTTAACCCTTGGGTCTATGACAGGGGGCCCGCCTCGCTAATTCAACCTGTGATTAGCGCTAACTAAATCTAGTTGGTTTAACTAACTCATCGATGATCGACCCATCGGGTCAGCTTTGACCTGGATCACGCCGCTGACCGCCGACATCATAGTGACGCTATGCTTATGCAATAACTCTTTCTCGGATTTATTCTTTTACAGGAAATTCCAGAAAATAGTGCTAACTTCTAAAATTCATAGAAAATCAATCATAGCTCCAAATCAAATAATTTATATATGAAAAATGATCAAAAAAATCCAATCTATCCATCGGTACTAGTTTCATGCATGTTTAAAAAAGTTAACTTGCTGTTTAGTGCAAAACATGATAAAGCACTATTTAAGTTCACAAATGAGTTTGAACTTTGAATCTTTGGTTCAAAATAGCTCAAACCCATCTGGTTGTAGTTGCATTAGGCCAACACACTCATTTTACCATGTCATGATCATGCATCATATTGTGCATTGCATTGATGGTGTTTGTTTCTCTATTGCCGGTATTTGTCCCCTCTCAGTAGACGACGTACCGACGATGAGTTTGATGACACCGATGAAGAACTATATTATCTTCAGAAGTGCCAGGCAAGCAAAACCCCCTTGTTCATTCCGATACAATCCCACTCTCTCGCTCCTGCTCTCTTTTACTGCATTAGGACAACAACGATTCATCTATTACTTGTCATGCGTAGTCGAACCCCTTTATCCTCTCGCATGACCTGTCATTCCACAAGAAATAGATGAAACCCACTAGCATGAGTAGGAGTTGTTTGAGCCTGTTGTGCCTACTCATTCATGCTTGTTAGTCATGCCTGCCATCGCTTAGAGTTGAGTCAGTCTGATTCATCGGGATGAATCGGAGGTGTGTGAACATGTCCCATCGTTGAGAGGTAAGTGTGTGAACACGATTTGGTAAAGGTAGCGGTGAGAGGCCATGTAGGAGTACATGGTGGGTTGTCTCATTGCAGCCATCCTCAGAACTGGGTTCTCAGGTTTGTGATCCATGAAACAGTTACTACCACACATTGGGCTCCGGGCACTCCAAGCTCTCTCGACTTATTAATCAACTTGATCTCTGTCCAGGAGTTGCAACTAGTTTCTGGTGTTTGTAGGATATGTGTTGGAGGCCGTGCGTAGCACTGACCCTAGGGGTGGGCTATGTTGCGGTAGATACATGAGGCACGGTGTACCGGGACGCCCGTTTGGTGCCTCGGGAACCCTGCTCTCATCGTTTGGGGCCATGAGCGACACCCCGGCCAGATCTCCTCGCGGATGGAACCTGAATAGGCGATAAACCTGGACTAGAGACTTGTGTGGTTAGTCAGGTCGTGGCCGACTCCCTCGCCAGGCTTCCGCTTGAAGGTTGCCGAGATACACAACGTGTACATGGTGGTAAGTGGCGAGAGCGTGTGAAGAAGTACACCCCCTGCAGGTTAATATGATCTATTCAATAGCCGTGTCCATGAAAAGGACTTCTGGGTTGCCTATAACAGTTCATAGACAAGTGAAAGTGGATACTCTAAAATGCGCAAGATAAGCATGAGTGCTATGGATGGCGTTCTCGTAGGGAGACGGGAACGGATCCATAGTGGTGTATTGATATGGTGAATATATGGACTCGTGTGCACCACCTCAAAAGAGTTACTTGTAGTCGTAGTTTAGGATAGCCACCGAGTCAAAGCTGGCTTGCTGCAGTCATACTCCACCACCCCCTTTGTTGATAATGATGCATATGTAGTTAGTTCTGATGTAAGTCTTGCTGAGTACATTTGTACTCACGTTTGCCTATTTTATGTTTTGCGTAGAGACATCGGCCTCGCTTAGTAGTTCCACGTGGACTTTGACGCTTAGCTTGATACCTCGCCCACGCATCTTGTGCCCTCGGCAGGATCTGGTAGATAGTCGTGCTTCTCAGCCTTTTTCATTTGTAGATGTCTGTACTGCACATGTTAAGCTTCCGCTTGTGCTTTGACTTGTATGCTCAATGTTGGGTCATGAGACCCCTGCTTGTAATATCTCGCTCCTCGGAGCCTAATGAATAAATATTTGAGTCGTAGTTATGTTGTGATGCCATGTTGTATTTACACATATTGAGCATATTGTGTGAATGTTTGAAATGCTTGGTATGTGTGGGATCCGACAATCTAGTTGTTTATCCTTGGCAGCCTCTCATATGGGGAAATGTAGTCTAGTGCTTCCCGAGTGATAGTAGTCCGCCATGACCCGGTTCACCGGAGTCCTCGCTAGCCCAAAGACTACCGCTCGACACTTGATCGGGCCGGCATGTGTTTCACTTTGTTCATGTGTCTGTCCCTTCGGGAAATGTCATCCGTGACATCCGAGTCTCGCTTAGCTCTGCTACAGCCCGGGTTACCGGAGTCCTGTTAGCCCAGTGCTACAGCCCGGATTCACACGTTGATGACCGACATGCTCGATGTGATTCATGTATGCCTGTCCCCATGGGTTAGTGCCGCTTTAGGTTCACGACAAGCCATGTATGCCCGGGTTCTCTGTCATATGGATGCTAGCGACACTATCATATACGTGAGCCAAAAGGCGCAAACGGTCCCGGGCCATGGTAAGGCGACACCAGTGGGAATACCGTGCGTGAGGCCGCAAAGTGATATGAGGTGTTACTGCTAGATCGATGTGACTTGGAATCGGGTCCTGACAGCTTTGGTATCGTGAGCCCCATCGCCTCAGAGGATTACCAAGCCATACTGGTCGAAGTTGTGTCTAGAAATGCTTTAGTTATGTAAGGGAATTGATTGTGGAAGGGAACGTAAGGCTCTTTTTACTCCTTATACCCCATGGCCTTCTGAACTGAGTCATCCTCTTCTCTTCTACGGGGTTTAAGAACTAGGCTTCTCAATTATCTATTAGGATGATGTGTTACTAATCCATAGACTTATAGAATTGATAGTTTCAAATCTCAGTTCAGTTTTTACTACTTCCGTGTGTTCATAGTTGGTCTCGGAACCTTGATATTGTGCTTCTGAGTGGTTATGCCACCAATTTGCAGGATGTCTCAAATCATTCTGAGCATTTACAACCGTTATGTTGTCCGAGTCATCCCAGGTCTCTAAATAGTCTGATGCATTTGCAAATCCTTTCTTTCCGTTCCCGATGTCCTTTTTTGTCAGAATAAGCACACTAATCGGTAAGTTGAGGTACTTTGTTGCCTCGGCATATATGTTGGAGCTATTATTATGACCCTAGGTATTTAGGAAGTCACCTAGTAATTTAGCAATGCTTTTGTATCCCCAGTGTGATGATTCTGGCCATTACTCTTGAAAGCATCCCGTGATGTTATTAGTTAGTAGGCATTCTATTCCTGGGTTCTTGAACCCGAGATTCACCCTACTTCATGTTGTTAGTATTTGCTAGTTACTTTAGGATATTAGTAACCTTGCGATACCCTCGAGGTCCGTGGTATCTCATTTTTCCAAATACCATGAACCATCCTTGACAGAGTTCCTTTGAACCAAAAGGTCACAACAAGAGTGCTCTCGATGAGTTCCCCATTCTATATTGTGACTCGCCAGCTTCTACCTTCTCCGCATGGGTTATCCGAAGAAATGTTAAACTTTGCTCGACATACTAATCCATGCCTCCACAACTCAAAAGTTATATGTTCCTTTGAGTTGTCCCTCTTCAGTTGCATTCCGACCTTCGTCTATCAATTGATAGTCAAGAGTATGTGAGCATTCGTTTATCGATGCCTATTACTCTTGTGGTCCGTCAAGCCTTTCTATTCCGGAATGACTAGGAGAAACAAACTACAGTACCTCATCCATATCTAGAATTTGGTCAAAGCAGTTGTATTCCGCAGATCAAAATGCCTGTCCAGCTTTTGATTCTGTTCCACCTGGAGTGTTACCATCTTTATGTCAAGAATGTCATGAGAATTGCACCACCTCTTATGAATTCTTGACGCAGTGATACTTCTCGCCATCATTACTCATTCCTCGGTTCCATGTTATCGCAACCGGAATGCCGACAAGTGAATCGTGATGTGTGAAATCTATACTCCTAGCAACCTCGTTGCTTGGTAGTTAATGGAGAATATTCTCATTCTTAGCGTGTTGGTTATTAAATCATCATCCTAAGATTGATCGTATACCAGTCCTTATTTCCGGTGCACCCTTCGATCAATGAGTTAGGATTGTGCCAATCCCTCGCTTATTTGATCATATCGTCTTGCCCTGAAAAGCAAGATTGTTCTCGAGCTTAGTAACATATCGGTGGTTCGTGATTTTCCGAATATCTTCTTGGAAGTATTACCAGGTTGTCCCCTGACTGTTATGTTGAGCTCGTGATCAAGTTGGTTTCTTGTGAACCACCCTTTCTCCAAGAATCTGTGTTGGATACCCTGAGCTAGTTGGTTGAGCTAAACAACAATTTGGAGAGTTGGAAGATGAAAGCTTGTCCGACTTAGTTCATCACTAAGGGATACCCTTGTGTGTGTGTGTGTGTGTGTTGAAGAAAGATGATATCTCCGTGGATTGGTCCTCGTGATCAGTTGTTGGATCTATTGCCTTGTCAAAACTTTGAATTGAGTATGGGCTATCGTCAAGTCAAATCAGAACCAACGATGTTCGTAATGTTGTCTTACTCGTGGTTGACCCCTCGAGCATACACCATTATATCTCTTGGGTCCCACCAATGCTATCACCGTGTTCACATGATGGTGGAAGTCCAAAGGATATGGAAATTCCGATGAGTTGTTGTTGAGCCCATCGCCAGCATTCTGTCTCCCCATGAGTCATGTTGAACATCAACCTAGTATTGGAAACTTGTGTAAGCATTTTCTTCATGACCGTTTGTGAAGCATATGTTTGGACGAAAGAAGTGACTTTCCCTAACTCATGTGCATCTGATGCAAGTTGCCGCCGTGAGTTCGGGAAAGATTGTTTTTTTATTCCTTTAGAATCATCCTAAGTCAGTCATGCATGTGCGAAGTACTCTATGGTTTTATAGGTTGGCCGCCTCCATTCTATATGTATTCTTAGCACACCAAGCCACTTATCGACTTGTTCAAGGAAGAGAAGTCTATGCTTGGGCTCTAATCCATGGACTTGTGTAAAGACTTCGATATCCTCGATGATGGTTCCCCACCTGAACTCGGTAGTGTTTCATTATAAGACTACTACATGGTCATGCTTGTCTGGGACAACATGCTCACATGTATGTAGCAGAACCAGCTCATGTTTTGGAGCTTGCTATCCTAGTTCATATCCCGAGAATCTCGCAACGTCATCTCGTCGATTTGTGTTGCAACTTTTCTTTTCGCACATGTGAGTCCTAAGTATCCTGCTTTCTAACCAGATCTGAATCTCGTGCAGATATGATGGTTGGAACATTCCCAACATTTGCATTTTGTTCCCAGCTTGCATCCCATCGTGCCAATTTCCCATGGGCTGCCCTTCTCAGCAGTTGTTGTCCAGGATCATCTTCAAAAGTGGTCCTACCATGGATCCCATCCATTTCCGGTGAAAAGCAAAAGTCATCCATTGCGTTGTCTTCAACAATGTAGTCCACATCATCCATTCTAGTCCGAGTATGCCATTTCTTCGAGCTCTTTCAATCAATCAATTGTAAACTGCCTTAAGCTGGTATGCAGAGTTCCAATGATCTATGGATCAAAAGTAATTCTTTTTTCCACTTAAGGGAACAGTCCAACGAGTCACCTTTCTCGAGGTGCCCTGTTACGGGATCATGGCAAATATTTCCTCGCCACCTTGGCACCGTCCACCATCTTTCTAAGCGTGGAATTGTTGCCCACCAATCAAACCCCGTCGTTTGTTCTTCCATCCCTCTAAATGTGTTTTGTGTCTCAACTCGAGATGTTTCAACATCTCATTCCACGAGTTGATTTTGAGTGCTCGATCTTCGAGGAGATCGTTTCCTATAGAGTTTCTTTCTATCGCCATCATGTTGGATGAAGATCTCGAAAGCAAGTACATCAAGTTCAATTGGAGCAATGAACCAACATCTTCGGGAAGGGCAATTGGATCGACAAGTTCGTGTTAGCTAGTGTCCCTCCGCCTTCTTACTCACGCCTTGAATCTCGGACGAGATTCTTGCTTAGTGGGGTGAGTCATCACAGCCCCTGCATCAGCCCTTGCTTGACTTTGCCTGCTCATCATGTCATCATGTTTAAATTCCTAAGAAACTTGAAATGGGGATGTTGGAACCCTAGCAGCAAATGAATTCAACTAGGTTCAAACTTAAAACTTTTCAATGAACCCAAAATGCCCTTCATAAATGTTCACCATCTTTGGTCCTGGCTAAACACTCTGCCAAAAATGGTTTCATATTTTTGGAGGCTATTCGATTTTTGAATTAAATCATAAGTATTTGAATTTGGACATTTAAATTTATTAAATATTTTAAATGCACAAATAATCTTGAAAGCATTTGAGGGCTATTGGAAATAGTTTCAAAGTGCCCACAATTATTTTCAGGATTTTACAAAATGAATTAGTATTTTTACTATTCAAAACAGAGAAATAAATTAGAAAACAGAAACAATTAAGTAAGAAAGAGAGAGAAGGCCACTGGGCCACTCACCTGGACCTACCTGGCAGCCCACCTAGCTGGCCCAGCTGGTGTCCTAGCCCATCAGGGCCCATGCCAGTCATCCTCTACCGCCAAGAGGCAGAGGAGGGAGGATAGCAGACAAGGCTGCGTGGCGACACGCCACCTCCCTCGCCTCGCTATGCCCTCGCCACCGCGATGCCTCGAACCGCTTCGCCTCCTCGACTCACTGCACCGCACTTTTTCCTCTCTCGCCTCTCTCGCTGCCCTAACCACACCTGAAGGCGTGTTTCGCCACGACCGCCGCAGCCTGGCCACCGCTTTCCCGCGCCTCTCGACGTGTTCTGCTCCACCTCGACCTCCTCTTCCTCCTCACTGAGCCGCATGACGCCGAAGCCCCAAAACGCTGCTAACGCTTCTTCTTTAACTCTCGGTCCGCTGAGATCGCCGTGACCGCACGCCGTCACCAACCCTTCCCCAAGCCCACCGAAGCTTTCTACGTGACCGCTGTGAGCCACCGACCTTCCCCGCCTCTCTTCTTTTCTTTCTGCGGCGCCAGAAGCGATCGCTTCAAGGCCACCCGCACAAGCCGCCACGCGCACTCGTCACGGTGACGCCCGGTGACCATTTGGTCTCGGGCATGCGCCTAACGCGCTTCCCCGCATCGCTGTAGAGCCTTTCAGCACCTCGCCAGCGCTTCGGGCCAGTGCACCACAGCCCCATCCCCGCCGCACCCGAAGCTCGCCGCCGCAAACCTCGCCGCCTGCATCGCCCCGGCCACCCCAGCCTCGTGCCGCCACCGCTGGATGCGCCACTCCACCTCTTCCCGTAGCTGCTCGCTCGCCAAAAGAGCCACCGAGGTGGATCCCGACGCTCCGCCAAGGTCTGCCTCGCCGCCGTGCCAAACGCCAGTGAGTTGACCATGTTGACTGAGTTGACCGGGTGGGCCCAGTTTGACCCTTGGGTCTATGACAGGGGGCCCGCCCTGCTAACTAACCTAGGATTAGCGCTAAGTAAATCTAGTTAGTTTAACTAACTACTGACAGATCGACCCATCGGGTCAATTTGACCTGACCGCGCCGCTGACCGACATCACAAAGGACATCATGCTGATGCAATAACTCTTTTCTGGATTTATTCTTTTACAGGAAATTCCATAAAATAGTGCTGGTACGTCTGCTGCATGCTACCATCAAGCCCTGCGTTGCTATCACAGCCGCAGGGATCATGCCCGGTGTTTTGAGGAAGGTGACCTTGTCCTTTGGCGCGTTCGATCCGCCAAGGGTACAAACAAGTTATCACCGAAGTGGGAAGGCCCTTACCAGGTGGTACAAGTCACCAAACCCGGCGCGGTCCGTCTGGAGACCGGAGATGGCACTCAGTTGCAAAACTCATGGAATATTGAGCATCTCCGTAAGTACTACCCGTAAGGCGCGAGGCAGCCAGACACTGCCCGACAACCACCCTTTTGTACAGGCCTTGCCTCAGCTGCATGTAACCCCTTGTACAAAGCCAGGTCGATGACCCTGTGCAAGAGAAAATAAAGAAGTGATGTACTAAGATTGATTGCATGCACGAAAGCACACCAAGATCATCGTGATAAGCATTTCATGAGCATTTGCATATGCAGTATAGATAGGATTGCATCCTGCATTCATTCTCATCTACATGGAGTTGCGTGTTCTCGCCGTGAACTTGGCTCCGAGTAGAGGACGCAGAAGATTGCACGACACGTTGATCCCGGCAGCCAAATGCATAAATTTTACCTCTTGTCCATTAGTGTTCTGTAAGGCTATGAATTTGCATGAGAAAACCACGCCTCTCTTTTGAAACTTAGGTGCTCCCATCCATGATTCGACCGTTGCTTCAGTCGGGATGGTCGCAGTAGCATTTGGTAAAAAGGGGCTGGTGAGGGGCTGGCCCCTCTGTCTGTTCCTCGGCAGACGTAGCTCTTCGACAGACAAAGAGGGCGCCCGCAGGATACCCTGCCGGGGAAAACTCGATTATTTTTATTAAAGAGGCAATCCACCTCTGCATGGACATACACATGCACGGGTTCCCGGCAAGGTTCATCTTTTTCGTTCATATGCCGATAGAAGTACAAGCATTACAGAACAAAAAGATGGACTCGACAGATTACATTATTTGAATTAAAATTTGGCAATTGCCTACAAGTTTAAGATTGAAAAAAGATAAGTGCCCCGTTACGCCTTTGCTCCTGTACATCTCCTACAGGAAGAGGTCGAAGGGTCCGGAGGCGGGCACAACTGGGATTCAGCACCCCCCCCCCCCCTCGGGGATCAGGACGGCACCGCTCCACAGCAAAGAGGAAGAAACAGGAGGGCAGGCGTGGATGGTGACGCTGCCAGAGGACCAGATGGGAGGCACGGAGTCACTGGCAAACACGACTCGTCCGTAATGGTCGCCCCTGCTTGACGCTGCTGTGGGTTGCCGCTGGCCCACATCACTACCATCGGAAGACCTCGCACAACCATCACGACCGGACACCATGCTCTCTAAAACCTTCCACAGAGAGCATGATCGTCCCCGGGAGCCCTGACATCGGAAGTCACTGCACGTCCTGAAGACGTATGAGGAAGCGAGCAGCCTCCCTATTCGACGAGAAGACCGCGCCCCGGAGGAGCCAGATTCGCCCCCGTTAATGGCGAATCTCTCCTATGACTCCTCCCCGACGCCGTGAAAGGAAGAAGAACGAGGAGCGGTCGACTACCACGCGTCGTGCCCATCTCGAGCCGCGACATGGTGTTGGTCGCGTCCCTTCCCAGTGAAGTCAAGGCTACAGGCGACCCGGAGGCAAACTCGCCGGGACTGCCACCCGCGGCGCCAACGCCGCGTCGCCCAAACCTTCCTCTCAGGTTTGAGGGAGACCCCAAGTAGAAGCACGAGGGCTGGCCCCAGGCCCTTCTCTTCGACATCACCAACGAAAGCAGAGAACAAGAGAAGAGGAAGAGAAATTCTAAGATGGATGACTCCGCCCTCCTCCGCCCCTCCTTTTATAGGCGGGACGAGGGGGGGCTGCTCCATCTACGGACGGCCACCGTCTTCCTCCACAAATTCAAGACGACCAGGCCCTCACCTTGATGTTTTCTCGTACACGCGCCTCACATTACCTACCCTGCAATGCATGCAACATACGTGGCTAAGGATAAGGGCGCCCTGTGGGAAGAGTAAATTGGCGGTGTCTGCCCCATGCGTTAAAGTCATTCACGGGCCATTGCTGGAACAACCAAACACTATTGGCTTTACACCACACGCGGGGAAATCAGAAACCGTCCCGAAATCAAGACTAATGAAGCAGCAAAGGAAACCTCAAGGGGCCAACCCCTTCAGCGATCCTGCTTGTGCAATTATTAGGCCCTACCCCGATGACACTTAGCAGCCGCTGCTCGGGCAGGCCCGAGGGCTTCACAGTGCAACACACCCTAGGTCCGCCTCAACCGTGCACATGCACGAGGTTAAGATTGAAGCACCGGCTCAAGTCAAAGATTAAAGAACCAAGAGATTTGAAGAGCCACATGTAGCTCAGAAGGCCAAGATCAAGCCAAAGGAGCAAGATATCGGCAAGAGAAGGACCTCCCTTGCCGGGCAGGCAAGCCCAGCAAGGGGCGTGGACACCACCAGAAGCAAGCAATCGAGGCTCCCTGGCAGAGCCTGCCGGGGCTCGTGGGGGCTAAACTACCCCACCAACCACTCAAGCATGACCCACGTCGTTGATCAGTGCGGTGTCAAGCCGCAAGGTGATTAAGTGGCTGCCATTCGCCACAGGGCAGCCATTTCCCTCTGTAAGAAGCTTCATAAATGACACCTGGCCCTGCGACGTGTCAAGGGAATGCTCGGAGCTGGCAGACAGCCCAGCAAGCCTTGCCGGGCAACCAGTGATGTGACATTAAATGGTGTATTTAGTGCACCCTATCAGCCCGCAGAGTTAGATATGATAGCACTGTTTGCTATCATATCAGTGGATAATGACCACTTTGCCATTGTGGTGGCCCCTTAATCTATAAAAGGAGGCCCATGGCACCCATAGGAAGGGTTGGAAAGTTGAGGAACCCACACCACCATACGCGCGTAGTCACTGATGCCCTACGGCAACCCTGCCGAAAAGTGTATCACTGCATCACCGCTCCCATTCCACCATCAATCCACTAAAGCAGGAGTAGGGTCTTATGCCTCACAAAGGGTCTTAACTCGGGTAAATTGCTTGTGTTTTCGTCGTTGCTGTGCGCTTAGTCTGCTCTTTGTGCAATGCGTCGTCCCCCTACCGAACTAGCAAGGGGCCTCCTGGTCCCATAGGTGGCCGTGATATCCCGTGACAAATCGTTATGACAACATACGTAATTCCCTTTGTATATTGGTATGTTACTTGCCCGAGATTCGATCGTTGGTATCTTCATACCTAGTTCAATCTCGTTACCGGCAAGTCTCTCGTACTCGCTCCGTAATACATCACATTGTGACTAACTCCTTAGTCATTTGCTTGCAAGCTTATGATGTGTATTACCGAGACGGCCCAAAGATACCTCTTCGATACTCGGAGTGACAAATCCTAATCTCGATCTATGCCAACTTAACAAACACCTTCGGAGATACCTGTAGAGCATCTTTATAATCACCCAGTTACGTTGTGACGTTTGATAGCACGCAAGGCATTCCTCCGGTATCCGGGAGTTGCAAAATCTCATAGTCGAAGGAATATGTATTTGACATGAATAAAGCAATAGCAATAAAACTGAACGATCATTATGCTAAGCTAACGGATGGGTCTTGTCCATCACATCATTCTCCTAATTATGTGATCCTGTTATCAAATGGCAACTCATGTCAATGGTTAGGAAACCTTAACCATCTTTGATCAACGAGCTAGTCAAGTAGAGGCTCACTAGGGACACGGTGTTTGTTTATGTATTTAAGTTTCCGATTAGTACAATTCTAGCATGAATAATAAACCTTTATCCTGAATAAGGAAATCTAAAATAACAACTTTATTATTTCCTCTAGGGCATATTTCCTGCATTCGCAAGTTCTACCTATAAGGTACCGTTGTCGGGCCTTGTCCCGGCAACCTCTTTTGTACAAGCATAGTCCCATGGACTTGTAACCCTTTGTACAAAGCCAGGCACAGACCTTGTGCATATCCGAATAATGCTAAGTGCTCCACGAGCTGTCATGCATGTTTACTTATGTACTGATGCGTATATAGTGTGATAACGCTTTGCTTGAATGAAATGACTAACATGCCGCCAAGGTATCCAGATTACTATGCTTCTCCTTTATATTTTCTTCAAATGCGTATGATTCCCCACGCATAAGTTTCCCGGGGAGGAACGAAGATGGAGCATTAGATTGGTGGTTCAGTTCATTTCATATGATAAGAAGTACATCAAAGAAAGATAAGTTGGAAATTTCCCTTGCGCATTGCTATAATCATACGAAAAACCTGCACGTGAAGGAATCCTTCCGCGTTTTGCATCATGCTCTAGCTCTACCTCGAGTACGCTCGACGAAGTCTATGCAATCATGCTCAAGACCGCACCACTTTGTCGGTGCGGCGCCCGCAAGCTTCCAAACAGCGAGGGTCTTAGAATTGAAAACGCATTTGAGAACGTAAGACAAACAAGGAAGATGCTTTCTCTTCATTTATCCGAGCACATCGGGTATCATACAATTTTTGAAAAATGAAAAGTGCTCGATAATGCCTTTATTGTTCCTCTCCTCCTAGAGTTTACATCAAGTGCAAGGAGGGAAAAAGGGGTGCCTAGGCGATGCCCTAGTCACCCCCACCAGGACCAAAGGGATGCTGCTTGACGGGAGCCCAGACATGGAAGATGAAGCTGGAGTCCAGTTGCAGATGATGGTGCTGCCGGCGCCCAACTGGTGATGAAGGTGCTGCCGGCATTCAACTGGAGTCCGAGTCGTCATCTACGGACTTGGCGACCAGGGACTCACTGTCGCCGTCTTAACTGCTCAAGGCCCTCCTCATCATTGTCGCTCGAGGGGAAGCTTCCATCATCGCTCAAGCTTTCCCCGCAGCACCCTAGATGAGCGCTTGAAGGCCCGAAGAACTTCGCGTAGAGCGCGTCAGCCTCCACCAGCTTGAAGTGGAGGAATTTCCCCTATACCAAGTAACGGGCGCGCGCGAAGGATTTCCACCCTCGGGTGAAGTACATGACACCGCTAAGGTGGAACCCAACGCCCACCGCATTTACACCATTGATGCAGCTTTTCACGCCAAGAACCACTACTCGAGCGGCTGGTCCGTCTCCAACACCCTAGAGATAGGGTGAGGGAGCCGCAGCATGCTCCTTGGCGGGTCACGCAGCTCAATGATGAACTCAAGCGCGGTGTCTCCCGTGTGGCCCTCCGCCGGGAGCGGGGCCGCAGGGGGTGGAACCGCTAGCGCCCCTGTCCGGTCTCCTCGGCCATGACCACCACGGCGACCCTAACTAGGTTCTCACAGGCCCACCGCACGCTACTGAAACGGCTTCCATGGCCGTGGCAAAAGCAGAAGCATGATTACGAGGAGAAGCTCTTGTTGCCGCGGCAGAAGCACGAGCACATCCTTTTCCTCTCACCATGATGACAAAAACTAAAAGAAGAACGGAGGAGAGGAAGATGGATGAGCATCGCATCTTACGCCCCTTCCCTTTTTATAGGGGAGAGCACTCGGGCTGGCTCTCCACTACCTTAGGGCAACCACCCCGCTACGGCAATCCTGCACCATGTGCCCCTGGCAACCAATTTACTCCACTAGCCGCACAACCACACCAATCCAGCGTCCTGGCTCCTCTAATCAAGACGCCACCCCCACAACCGCCCGTCTGCACCAATCCCATGTCTCGCTTAATCAAGGCCATGGGGGTGGGGAGGAAAGGCTGCTGTAAAGGAGGGAGTGATGGCAGGAGCAGCGGTTACTTCAAGGCAAGCATGGGCGTGGGCTTGTCCACGTCGAGCCGGATCGTGACTCACAGACATCGTGTGCCCCCTATTTTCTAGCATGAATGGCGGAATCTAATTAGAAAAGAGAGGAGAAGAGGTACGATAACCCCAAATGAAAGACTGAGGGCTAGCTCGAAGCTCAGATTAATGAGGAAGCAAAGAAGATCTCAAAACAGTAGCATTATCGCAACAAGGTCGGTGTCGTCTGTGCATTGTTTCGTCTTACCCAACGATGCCCGGCAGCATGTGCAGATGAGACCCGGGGGCTCCTGTCGGTGTATTAAGCAAGGGGTGTAATACCCTGACTTAGGCACAGACAAGTAGCAGCTTCCAAGGCAAGAGTAAATGTAGCCACTGCACCTCAAACACCGATCTTCTATGCATCAGTGTCATCACTGGATCGGTAATGCTGACACGCACGGTACTTGAAGATTTATAATAGAGTAGCAATCACACACTTATTACATCGAATGTCTCCAAAGAGAACTTATTACAATAAATATGGCTTAATGCCATCTAAAATCGATAACAGCGGAAGGCTTGGAAGATAAAGTGAGTCCATCAATTCCAACAAAGATCACCGAAAGTGAAAGACAACGCACCTATGGCTCCTTACTGTCAGTTCTCAAAAGTCTCGCAACATGATACGCTGCAGCCCAAAACGGGTCAAAGACATGGTATATGCTGGCAATGTAACACAAAAGAGTAATGAACAGAATAATTGCTATTACTACATGCATATATGGCTGGTGGAGGCTGTATGGTTAATATGTTTAGCGAAAAGCCAATTTTTCCCTACAACAAAGGAATAAATTTTATTTAACTATCATGGTAGTTGTTAAACATTGAGAAGGTTCCTCCAACTCAATCCCAATTAAGTATGATCATTAAACCCAATCAAATTATATTAAGAGTGACGAGATCCACATGATAATCCAAGAACTAGATACTCAAGATGTCCATAACTGGGGACATGGCTAACCATGATTAGTTTATACACTCTGCAGAGGTTTGCAGACTTTTCCCCACAAGACTCGATTACATCCATGGTCGGAGATTCGAGGCACAGTCTTTCTGAAGCATTAACTCTCTACTCTGGATAGACAGTACCACCTACAACCCACTACATCTGCTAGTCTACCTCTTCAAGAGCTTCACGCGACTTACTCAACTATGCCAGAGCCCATAATGGCTTGTGGCTGCACACGGAAGTTTCTAGCATGAATAATCTTATGATCCCTTTGAGCCTGGGTGGCGGGCCGTAGGATGATCACACGGGTCCTCTGGGATATCCTAGGACAACACTGGATTTTCCAGGTGCCCACTAGCAATCCACCCAGATGTGTATTTAAGTTGCCACCTTAAGTTGAACCATTAGTTAACAAACTCACCTCTGTCATGAATACACTCAAACCCACTCCACGCTCTTAGCATAGCATAGCAATATAAGCAACGTAGAAGTAACTCCCATAGGTTTGAAAACAAACAGGTGAATAGGTACTACCTCATCTACTTCCCAAACCCACAATTTAATCAGATCCTAACCATGCAATTGTTTGAGGATTTGATCTAATGCAATTAAACTGGGTAGTAAAGAGGTATGATCAAAGTGTTACTTGCCTTGCTGATGATCCGTGAAACCTAGAGACTCGTAGTAGCACGCTACGCACTCCAGGTACTCTATCGCAAACAAACAAGCATACAATAAGCACACAACTAGAAGCACGGGTAAAACTCAAATAAGATATCTAACCAGAAATTTCAACTTAAGAACTCCTGTTTGCAAAAAGAATCAAATCAAACGAAGCAACGAAACCTAAACTGCGAAAGAAACAAGATCCGTTTACTAATCTGGACTAAAGTCAAATTTTACAGTAGCAAAATCTTGTTCAAGTCGATTAAAAAAAAAGAGGGCTTCGAGACGAAGATCTAGGCGCTTGAATTGCCTGATTCTGATAAACGAGCGAAAAGTTATACTAGAACGAAAATTAGGACAGAAATCTCGATCGAAAAATAATCGCGAAAAAACCCTGGAAAAAGAAAACTAACGATCAGGCTAATGAACGAACGTTTGTCGTCTGCGGTTAACGGGTGAAAACCGTTCGTTTAACGAACGTACGAACGGGCATTCGCTAAATAACTAAACCGGAAAAACCGATATAATAGAAAAAAAACGAGATCTAGGGTTTTGAAAAAAACCGATTGGTTTTCTCGCGAAAACCGACAGCGGCGGCGGCTACCTCCGGCGGGTGGACCTAGGCGGCAGCGGGGCGGCGGTGCGGCGGCGGCGCTGCTCCGGCGGGTCGGCGAGGCGGCAATGGCGACAAGGTCGACGACGCATGGCGGCGCATGCGTACGCAATGGCGCAAGCGTGAGCGGGGATAGGGTTTGGGTTGACGTGGGCTGGGGTGTCTCGGCTCCTCGGGCTTTAAAGTCCGGCCGGGTCGGAGTCCTAGTCGGGCACGGCCCGGTTAGGTCGGTTGACTTTTTTAAAATAATTCCATGCAGATAAACAAGGAAAAGAAATACTAAACGGACTCCAAAAATCCTAAAATAAATTTTCCCCGTCCTCTAAAAATCTACCTGACAAGGTGAACATTTATTTGGGCCTCTAATGCAATTTTGAAAAACGCTTATTTTTCCTAATTCAAATAAAATAATGATAAAACTCCGAATGAAAAATCTTATTTGATTTTAATATTAAACCTCTGATATTTCTTTATTTTGGGGAAGTCATTTTAACCCCTTTCTTTTATTTTCATAAAAGAAATTTTTGAAGAGAAAATAATTAAAATCAAATGATCCTTTTTTCAAAATTTGAGAATACTCAAGTATGAAATTTACAAAATCCCCAACTCTCTCTGTGGGTCCTTGAGTTGCGTAGAATTTCTAGGATCAAGCCAAAATGCAATAAAATATGATATGCAATGATGATCTAATCGTATAACATTCCAAATTGAAAATTTGGGATGTTACAAACCTACCCCTTTAAAATGAATCTCTCCCTCGAGATTCGGGTTGGCTAGAAAATAGGCGAGGGTGATCCTTCCATAGGTCTTCCTCTCGTTCCCAGGTGGCTCCATCCTCGGTATGGTGGCTCCACTGAACTTTGCTAAACTTGATAACCTTACTGCGTGTGACTCGGCTGGCACACTCAAGAATCTTGACTGGTTTCTCCTCGTAGGTCAAGTCGGTATCCAACTGGATCGCTTCTAATGGCGCTGTATCTCTCAGAGGAATATCAGCCATCTCTGCGTGGCACTTCTTCAACTGACAAATGTGGAACACATCGTGAACTCCTGACAATCCTTCTGGCAATCCCAACTTGTAAGCAACTTCTCCCATACATTCCAAAACCTTGTATGGTCCCACAAAACGTGGTGTTAACTTCCCCTTAACTCCAAAGCGCTTCACTCCTCGAAGTGGTGATACACGAAGATACACTCTGTCTCCGACTTCAGAACTGCCTCCTCATGCTTAGAGTCCGTGATAGCTCTTCTCGCTCGGATCGGGCTACCTTGAGTCTATCTTGTATCAACAGAACCTTCTCTTCGCACTCTTTAATCAAATCTGGTCCAAACAACTGACGGTCTCGAACTTCATCCCACAACAATGGTCTCCTGACCTCCTTCCGCATAATGCTTCGAAGGGGCCATCTTCAAGTGGCTTGATAGCTGTTGTTGTAAGAGAACTCGCATAAGGCAAATTGTCGTCCCAACTAGATCCATAGTCTAGTGCACAAGCTCTCAACATGTCCTCCGTAATCTGATTGACTCTCTCAAATCAGGGTGAAAAGTTGTAATCAACGCTAGCTCGGGTTCCCAAAGTCTCATGCAACCGATTCCAAAACTTTGAGGTAAACCGGGTTCCTCTATCCGATACAATGGTCCTCGAAACTCCATGTAGACATACGATCCTGGTCATGTATATCTTTGCCAACCTAGCACTGGTGTAAGTGGTCTTAACTGGAATGAAATGATCTACCTTTGTCAAACGATCGACTACAACCCATATCGAGTCATAGCCTGAACGAGTCCCGGGCAATCCCGTGATAAAATCCATGCCTAGTTTATCCCACTTCCATTCGGGTATCGGCAATGGCTGCAACAATCCCGGTGGCTTCTGATGTTCTGCCTTCACTCTCTGACATACATCACAAACTTCTACATGCTCCGCAATATCCTTCTTCATTCTGGTCCACCAGAAACTATCCTTCAAATCCAGATACATCTTCGTATTTCCTGGGTGAATCGAATACAGCAAATCATGGGCCTCTTGCAGAATCAACTTCCTGATCTCTGTATCATTTGGCACAGAAACGCGGTCCTCAAACCATAGGGTATCGTGCTCATCCTCACGAAATCCATTAGCTTTTCCTTTGCTCATTCTTTCCTTTATCTCAGCAATCTTCTTGTCCGTCTTCTGAGCTTCCTTGATCTTATCCATCAAGGTGTACTAAATCTCCAATGCTGCTACATAACCTCTCGGAACTATTTCCAAACATAGTTCACGAAGATCCTTACCTAACTCCTTGGGTAACTCTCCCGTCATGAGTGTATTGACATTACTCTTGCGGCTCAACGCATCGGCTACTACGTTAGCCTTTCCGGATGATAATGCAACTTCATATCATAATCCTTAATGAGCTCCAACCATCTTCTCTCGCCTCGAGATTCAACTCCTTCTGTGAAGATATACTTCAAACTCTTGTGATCCGTGTACACCTCACAATGGTTTCCGGCGAGAAAATGTCTCCATGTCTTCAAGGTATGTACTACGGCTACTAACTCCAAATCATGGGTAGCATAATTCAACTCATGGGATTTAAGCTATCGTGAGGCATATGAAACGACTCTTCCTCCCCGTGCATAAGCATCGCCCAAGTCCTCGACGAGAAGCGCCGCAATACACCGTAATCCTTGCGCTGGTCTAGAAGAATCAACACCGGAGTCAGAATCAAGCCGCTTTCTTGAACTCCCGAAAACTGGCCTCACATTCCTCACCCATTTGAACTTGGTGTCCTTCTTCAACAACTCCGCCATGGGCTTGGCAATCTTCGAGAAATTCTCAATAAACCTCTCGTAGTACCCTCGCAAGTCCAAGAAAACTCGATCTCTCCAACCGACGTGGGTGCTTCCCAATTTGTCACAGTGACAACCTTGGTAGGGTCTACTGCTATTCCTTCTCCGTATATAACATGTTCAAGGAATCCAACTTCCTTCAACTAAAACTCACACTTGCTGAACTTGGCATATAACTGATGTTCTCCGAGCTTCCCAAGTACCAGACGCAAATGCTCCTTATGTTCCTCTTCATTCTTCGAGTAGACCAAAATATCATCAATGAACACCACGACGAACTTATCCAAAAACTCCATAAACACCTTGTTCATCATGTTCATGAAATAGGCAGGTGCGTTAGTCAGTCCAAATGACATAACGGTATACTCATATAGCCTGTACCTTGTGGTAAAAGCTGTCTTAGGTATATCCTACTCTCGAATCTTCAGCTGGTGGTACCCTGATCGCAGATCGATCATGGAAAACACCTTAGCTCCTTGCAGCTGGTCAAACAAATCATTGATCATTGGCAGTGGGTATTTGTTCTTGATCGTCACCTCATTCAATCCTCGATAATAAACAACCATCCTCAACGATCCATCCTTCTTCTCCACTAGAAGAACTGGTGATCTCCAAGGTGACGAACTTGGGCGAATGTAGCCTTTATCCATTAACTCCTTAAACTGCTTCTTAATTTCCTCTAAATCCTTTGCGGGCATCCTATACGGTCTCTTAGATATTGGTCCTGTGCCTGGCAAAAGCTCAATCAAAAACTCGATGTCTCTATCGGGTGGCATGCCTGGCAACTCTTCTGGAAATACATCCGGGAAATCCTTCACCACCGGTACTTCCTCCCTGCATAACTCCCCGAGCAAGGAATTTACTTGAGTCCTGTTTCGCACATGCCGGATACATACTTGATCCTTCTTCCTTCCGGGTGGTAAGCAAAATCGACTTCATCGCACAAATAATGTTCCTCCATACTTGGATAACCAATCCATGCCTAATATCACATCCAGCCTTTGTGACTCCAATACTATTAGGTCTGAGGGAAACAGTAGTTACCAATCCTTAATGGTAACCGATCACACCATAGGTAGCCATATACTCGCCTCCCAAGTAGGTTACTAACATGGGTGACCTAAGGGCTTGGGTTGGCAGTTTAAACTTATCCACAAATCCCCTTGATATGTATGAATGCGATGCACTAGTATCAAAAAGAATGATTGCAGTAAATGACTTAACCAAAAACTTACCTATTACTGCATCGGGTTGTGCTTCAACCTCCTTATGCTAATGTGGTTCACTTGTCCCCTGTTGAAAGGGTTGGGCTTCTTCCCAGAGCTTCCATTGTCATTTCCATTCTTTGCTTCAGAACACTCCGTGTCATAATGTCCATTCTTCCCGCACTTGAAACAAGTAATGTGACTTAGATCCTTCTTAGCGGGTGTTGCTGGGTTGGTACGATTCTAGCCGTTGCTTCCTCCATTACCATTCCCTTTCTTTGAGCCACTATGGTTGTGCGAAATCCCTCCATTGTGATTGTGACCTCCATGGTTATGCTGAAGGGGTCCTCCCGAGTTCGGGGTACAACGAGGTCTCTGCTGCGCTCCAGAATTGTACTTCCCTTGTCCATACTTCCTCTTGAAGTTGTCAATCTGCTGCTGCTTCCCTTCAATCATGAGAGCTCTATCTACCAACTCCTGGTAGTTATTGAAATTTGCCACCATCAACTGCATGCTCAGCTCATCATTCAGTCCTTCCAGAAACTTCTCCTGCTTAGCTGCATCCGTAGCGACGTCATCTAGAGCTTACTAAAGTCATCCACATACTAGCCAATGGTGTATCCTCCTTGGCGTAAGTTGTGAAACTCGCGCTTCTTCATGGCCATAGCTCCTGTTGATACATGGGCGGTGCGAAAAGCCTGCTGAAACTAGTCCCATGTAACGGTGTCGATGGGGTAAGTGGCTATGAAATTCTCCCACCATGATGCTGCGGGTCCATCAAGCTGATGTGCGGCAAAACACACTCTCTCCGCATCTGTGCATCCGGCAGTAGTCAACTCCTTTCCAATCTTGCGAAGCCAATCATCTGCAACTATCGGCTCAGTGCTACTAGAGAACACCGGCGGATTCAGCCTTAGAAAACGGGCTAAGTGATCAACAGGTGGTGGTGGTGGTGGGTTGTTGTTGTTGTTCCCCTGATTCTAATTCTGGACTAGTATCTACATCAACGCATTTCTTTGCTGGATCAACTGAGTGAGCTCCGGTGGGAAAGCAAATCCATTGTCGCGTCACGGAGGCATCTGCTGGGTTTAGAAAAGGTGAGAAAACAGAGTAGAATGAGGTCTAGGGGGAAAACACTACCCATATGCACATGAGACAAACACAATCATATCACTTCAATCAATTCAAACAAGGGCATACAATCGGTCTAACTACCGTTACAAAAGTGCTCGGACTATACTATATAGATGGGGGAAATACTACTGGTCATATGGTGGTCTACTAGAAATTTTGATCGGTGGACGACTCCATGATATCCGCTCCAGCTTCGTCTTCATAATCATTATCAGTATCATCGGGGTCGGAGTCGGTGTCGTCGATGATGATGTAGTTCTTCGGGCAAGTGGAATCGTCGTCTTCTCCTCCTGGCGCGGGATTTCCCATGAATACTCCGATCTTCTTTATCAGGTCGTCATTCTTCTCCAATAGTGTTGCGATTTCCTCCTCATATCCATCACTTGTAGACTTGAGTTCTAACTCCAGCTCCGTGATCCTTGTCATTGCCTTCTTCAGATCTATCATGCCTGCGCACATCTGGTTCTCCTGGCGACGAATTTGTTGGTTTAACTCCTGGATGAAGGCTACGATAGATCTATCCTTCCTGGTGCTGATCATCTCCCATTGCTCATCTCGACGCCACAAATCTGGTAGATAGTATCCTTGAGATCGTTGTGGTAAACTTCTCCAATGCGTCCGATGGTGATGTGGGCTGCCATGCTCTTGCCTAGACTCCAGGTTGGTGCATCAAAGGAAAACTCTATGGGCTCAGTGACTGGCGTGAACGTCCTTCCTGGAACTTGAACTTGAATCATCTAGCGCTCCTCTTCTAGTAAAGTGGCGTTGTAAGTCCCGATGAAGCTTGGTATTCCGATGTTCAGGTACCTAGTGACTTCCTTCAAGTGTCGTCCAAAAGGTGTGTCTTCATCCGGTTGTGCAAACTTGTTCCTTGCATCCGCCATCCTAAAGAGTAGAAAATGGAGAGGAGTCATAAATGAGAAGAGAGCAAAGGATCTAGGGTTTTAGCTTAGTGGTCATGTCTCAACAACAGGTGCTCGATACCATCTTGTAGCGACTCGCACTCAACAGTCGATCTCTCGTGCATTAGTGTCATCCCTCGATCGGTAATGTCGACACGCAAGCATTTGAGGATTTATAACAGAGTAGCAATCACACACTTATTACATTGAATGTCTCAAAAGAGAACTTATTACAAAAATATGGCTTAAGGCCATCTAAAATTGATAACAGCGGAAGGCTTGGAAGATAAAGTGAGTCCATCAACTCCAACGGCATCACCGAGTGAAAGATAACGACCTATGGCTCGTTACTCGTTGTCTGAAAAGTCTGCAACATGATACGTTGCAGCCCAAAAACGGGTCAGTAGCATGATTACGAGGAGAAGCTCTCGTTGTCGCGGCAGAAGCATGAGCACAGCCTTTTCCTCTCACCATGATGACAAAAACTGAAAGAAGAACGGAGGAGAAGAAGATGGATGAGCATCGATTCACGCCCCTTCCCTTTTTATAGGGGAGAGCACTCGGGCTGGCTCTCCACTACCTTAGGCCAACCACCCCACTTTGGCAATCCTGCACCCTGCGCCCCTGGCAACCAATTTACTTCACTAGCCGCCCAACCTCACCAATCATGCCTCGCTCCTATAATCAAGACACCACCCCACGACCGCCCGTCTGCACCAATCCCATGTCTCGCGCCTAATCTGCATCATGGGGGTAGGGGGAGGAAAGGTTGCAGTAAAGGAGGGAGTGATGGCAGGAGCATCGGTTACTTCAAGGCATGCATGGGCGTGGGCTTGTCCACGTCGAGCCGGATCGTGACCCGCGTACACGTGCGCCCCCTATTTCTAGCATGAATGGCGGACTCTATTTAGAAAAGAGAGGAGAAGAGGTACAATAACCCTAGATGAAAGACTGAGGGCTAGCTCGAAGCTCAGATTAATGAGGAAGCAAAGAAGATCTCAAAACAGTAGCATTACCGCAACAAGGTCAGTGTCGTCTGTGCATTGTTTCATCTCACCTAACGATGCCCGGTAGCACGTGCGGATGAGACCCGGGGGCTCCTCTCGGTTTATTAAGCAACGGGTGTAATACCCTGACTTAGGCACAGACAAGTAGCAGCTTCCAATGCAAGAGTAAATGTAGCGACCAGACCTCAAACAGTCTGATCTCTATGCATCAGTGTCATCCCTAGATCGGTAATGCTGACACGCAAAGTACTTGAGGATTTAAAATAGAGTAGCAATAACACACTTATTACATCAAATGTCTCAAAAGAGAACTTATTACAATAAATATGGCTTAAGGCCATCTAAAATCGATCACAACGGAAGGCTTGGAAGATAAAGTGAGTCCATCAACTCCAACGGCATCACTGAGTGAAAGACAACGACCTATGGCTCCTTACTCGTCGTCTGAAAAGTCTACAACATGATACATTGCATCCCAAAAATGGGTCAGCACATGGAATATGTTGGCAATGTAACACAAAAGAGTAATGAACAGGATAATTGCTATTACTACGTGCATATATGGCTGGTGGAGGTCAGATGGTTAATATGTTTTGCGAAAAGCCAATTTTTCCCTACAACAAAGGAATAAATTTTATTTAACTATCATGGTAGTTGTTAAACATTGAGAAGGTTCCTCCAACTCAATCCCAATATCATCATTAAACCCAATCAAATTATATTAAGAGTGACGAGATCCACATGATAATCCAAGAACTAGATACTCGAGTGTCTACAACCGGGGACACGGCTAACCATGATTAGTTTATACACTCTACAGAGGTTTGCGCACTTTTCCCCACAAGACTCGAATACATCCATGGTCGGAGATTCGAGACACGCCTTTTCCAAGCATTAACTCTCTACTCGGATAGACAAGTACCACCTACAACCCACTACATCTGCTAGTCTACCTCTTCAAGAGCTTCACGCAACTTACTCAACTATGCCAGAGCCCATAATGGCTTGTGGCTGCACACGAAATTTTCTAGCATGAATAATCTTATGATCCCTTTGAGCCTGGGTGGCGGGCCGTAGGATGATCACACGGGTCCTCTGGGATATCCTAGGACAACACTGGATTCTCCAGGTGCCCACTAGCAATACACCCAGATGTGTATTTCAGTTGCCACCTTAAGTTGAACCATTAGTTAACAAACTCACATCTGTCATGAATACACTCAAACCCAATCCACGTCTACGAGCATAGCATAGCAATATAAGCAACGTAGAAGTAACTCCCATAGGTTTGAAAACAAACAGGTGAATAGGTACTACCTCATCTACTTCCCAAACCCACAATTTAATCAGATCCTAACCATGCAATTGTTTGAGGATTTGATCTAATGCAATAAAACTGGGTAGTAAAGAGGTATGATCAAAGTGTTACTTGCCTTTGTCGATGATTCGCGAAACCTAGAGACTCGTAGTAGCATGCTTCGCACTCCGGGTACTCTATCGCAAACAAACAAGCATACAATAAGCACAAACTAGAAGCACGGGTAAAACTCAAATAAGAGATCTAACCAGAAAGTTCAACTTAAGAACTCCGGTTTGCAAAAAGAATCAAATCAAACGAAGCAACGAAACTCAAACTGCGAAAGAAACAAGATCCGTTTATTAATCTAGACTAAAGTCAAATTTTACAGTAGCAAAATCTTGTTCAAGTTGATTAAACAAAAAGAGGGCTTCGAGACGAAGATCTATGCGCTTGAATCGCCCGATTCCGATAAACGAGCGAAAAGTTATACTAGAACGAAAATTAGGGCAGAAATCGCGATCGAAAAATAATCGCGGAAAAACCCTGGAAAAAGAAAACTGACGAACAGGCTAACGAACGAACGTTCGTCGTCTGCGGTTAACGGGTGAAAACCGTTCGTTAAAACGAACGTACGAACGGGCGTTCGCTAAATAACTAAACCGGAAAAAAATGATCTAATAAAAAAAATGAGATCTAGGGTTTAAAAAAATCGATCAGTTTTCTCGCAAAAACCGACGCCGGCGGCGGCTACCTCCGGCGGGTCGGCGAGGCGGCAGCTGGACAGCGATGCGGGCGGGCGGCGATGTTCGCTGGTCGGCGAGGCAGCAACGGGATGGCGACGAGGTCGACGATGGCGTGCGGCGCTGGCGGCGGCGGCGGGAGCGGGGCTAGGGTTTGGGGCGACGTGGGCTGGGGTGGCTCGGCTCCTCGGGCTTTAAAGGCCGGTCGGGTCGGAGTCCTAGTCGGGCTCGGCCCGGTTAGGTTGGTTGACCTTTTCTTTAATAATTTCACGCAAAAAACAAAGAAAAGAAATACTAAACGGACTCCAAAAATCCTAAAACAAAATTTTCCCCGTCCTCTAAACATCTACCGGACAAGGTGAACATTTATTTGGGCCTCTAATGCAATTTTGAAATATGCATATTTTTCCTAATTCAAATAAAATAGCGATAAAACTCCGAATAAAAATTCTTATTATATTTTAATATTAAACCTCCAATATTTATTTATTTTGGGGAAGTCATTTTATCCCCTCTCTTTTATTTTCATAAAAGAAATTCTTGAAGAGAAAATAATTAAAATAAAATGATCCTTTTTTCAAAATTTGAGAAAACTCAAATATGAAAATTACAAAATCCCCAACTCTCCCGTGGGTCCTTGAGTTATGAGAATTTCTAGGATCAACCCAAAATGCAATAAAATATGATATGCAATGATGATCTAATGTATAACATTCCAAATTGAAAATTTGGGATGTTACAGTAAATTTTCACAAAAAGATTTCCCAAGCTAAAAGGAGGAGCTCTTCGTGAGATCAATGAGCACTTCAAGAAGACCAAGACAAACCACAAATATGAAGTTGGCTCTTGCCAGCAAGTCAGGCCCGGCAAGATGAAGGCCCGGAAGGCGCTGAACCCAGCATGCCTTCAACAAACCACCAGCGCTCGACCTCACCAAGCAGGTTGTCACCCATTGGTGAGGTGTTGAGATTGCAGGTGGTTAGGTGAAGCTTGTCGGGCACGTGGCAGCCAGCTGAATGAAGGATTACCTTTATCGACACCGTCCTAATGGTGTGTCAGCTTAATAGGAGGCAGATGACCAAGCGGCGCGACGACCTTGCCGTTGCTCCTCCTTGCGACACCTAGTGGTGCATTTAATGCATTTTGTCCTAACTAGGAGACTTAGGTATGATAGTTCTATTTCTATCTAATCACCTTGTAAAGACCATTTTGCCACTATGGTAACCCCTTGAGCTATAAAAGGAGGGCGAGGGCAACCTTTACAAGGATTCAAACCCATTGCAACCTCACCCATACATACTCGTGTAGCTACCCTCCCCTCACGACTTATGGGAGAGCGCCAAGGCCCGCTGCATTTCTGTGTATACGCCCATCAATAAACCAAGGCGGGACTAGGGTTTTATGCTTCTTAGCCTTCAACATGGTAAAACCACCATGTCCCTCGTCGTTATTGTTCTTTCCGCCGTGTGCACCCCCTTGCCGAACCAGCAAAGGCAAGATCACCATAGATCGCCGACTCCACGCCGACACTTGTCATTGCCATTCGCCGCCTCGATGCTCAGCACATAGAGCTGGGTGAACTCCGTGGGGTCGGGGATGCCGTCATAGCGCGAGGGCAGCTCTGGTTTGAACTTGATGGGCCAAACCACTCGATTGCAGCTCGCGAGTGAAGGCTTGGCAACCCACGCTACTTGAGGGGACACCGTGCGCGAGGGTATTGCGGTTTTGGCGCCCAGCCGTCACGACCTCTTGGACGATCTGGTCCTGGTGTTGGCGTTGCTGCTCGAGGAGCACGTGTGCATCAGGCAGTGCATGGTGGACGATCTGGCAACTGGCCTCATCCCAGGCCGGTGCGGGCGCTCCGTGAGGTGGGTCACATGGTCGCGCGTCGCGCCGGGTTTCGGCGTTGTCGCTGCCCAGGGGAGGAGGTGGAGGCAAAGCCATGTGCCACGTCCCCAGCACGAGATGACGGAGGACGGAGCAAGTGGAAGGGTGTCGGGGCTTCCCCGGCAGCGTTGACGAGCTCGGTGCTGCGGCCAAGCCAGGCGTCGTAGCCAGCGCCAGCCAGGTGGTAACGTAGCAGTTCACACACCATGAGCAACGCAGCCTGCGTGTTTGGTGGCCTGCGGTGGCCTAAGGAGGAGAAGGCCGTGGCGGCGCGACCGTCGGGCTCCACGGAATGGTGCATGGAGGTGTCCCGTTGCTCGTGGGCAGCAGGGTCGATGGTCATCGCCGCGGCCTCGGCAGAGGGGCGGTGGTTGCCACGGCCCGCGGGCTCCTTCTGGGCGACGTGAGCTGCTCGGCGCTCGGCACGAACACGACGAGCGTCAGCAATGGAGTCGGCGAAGCGGAAGTCGAAACAAAATGGAAGAACGATGATGCACCCCTACCTGGCATTCCAAATGTCAGAATCGGGGCTCTAGGACCCAAGAGGTTCGAACTCTGGGGTGCGCTCGCTACTACTGCTCAACCTTACTTCACGACCTCGCAACCTCATGGCGACGCTCCGGCGAGCTCGAGCTAGAGAAGAAGAACAATGGACACTATAGTTACGTAGGTACGGGCCACCTTGCAGTGTAAGACCCTACTCCTGCTTGGTGGTTGGATTGCTCTCGCGAGGGAGACAGAGTGTACAAGAGTTGGGGGGAAGGAATCGATCCCTCACTATGGAGGCACCCTACCCTCTTTTATACTTCCCTTGGTCCTCTTCCCCCAAAAATATTTGGTGGGAAGGGTTGCCAGATTGGCCAGTTTGAAGGCGGACAGGAGCGCAGTCCATCCTAACAAAAGCAGTCTTCGCCTACAAAGCCGCCATCCATGATGCGCCCGTGGGCTCAGTGATGACATCCGTCCTGGCGCGTCCATCGTCTTGTCCCTCTTATACCGAATCGGCAACCTTTGGGGATTGCTTTGGGAATAGGTGGATGACCTTGCTCTCCCTTAGCACAAAAAAAGAAAGTCACCCCTTCCACGCCTGCTGGCACGGCCTCTGGCATTGCTCGTCGCTGAATGCGGCACCTACGTGTAGGTGTGGGGGCGAGTGATTCTGCCAAACCGCCCTTGACTTGTACACCTCCACGAGGCACCTCGGGAGGCAACCTTGGGAAGCCACCTCGCGAGGCTCCTGGCGATGCTTGCTGATGTGCGCCTCACGAAGCTCCTAGTGACGTTTGCTGATGTGTGTCTCGTGAGGCAGGGGCCTCACGAGGGTCTTGCTCGTGAAGCCTGGTGGTGGGCCAGCCACTAGGCCCAGGACAAGCGCCGTGCTCTGGGACGCAGGAAGATGGGCCTGGGTACCCCCAGTCGCATGGGCCTGACAATATTGTCAGCTAGTTGTTCATTTACCATCGCTCTGCGGCTTATTTTCCCTTGGCCTCCATTTTCTACACATCAAATCTATGTTTACTGCTACCAAATTTTTTGAAATCAATACTACTGAAGATGTTTAACTCTGCATTACTCTTGTTAGCACCTTTTGCCTGTATGATGTACCTACATTTTATAGCTAGTTGATTATGTAGCATCACTCTGCATCTTAGCTTAAATAATCTTCATTTATTCCTATATTATCACATCTATATTTACTCTTAACAAAATGTAGAATATAGGCAATGCTTATGAAGATGACTCTATGGGAAACTTTTTGAATTGCCCCCCCCCCCCCCATCAACATGGAAAAGGGCTTTATAGAGCTGGTCTTCATTACTAACGTAAGTTTGTCCTTCTCGAGCCTTCAAACTTTGTTGTGTATATTTGGATAGCAATGAATGGAACTGCTATTTTTTTGTTTGCATCAAATTTCATGTTTAAAGTTTATTACAGAGTTCATAAACATAAGTTTCTCCTTCTGAATTTTAGTTTTTAGTTGTACAACCTAGTTCCTTATTCATACCATGTAAATTAAACTAAACATAGCAACTAATCTTCTTTAGCAAAGGCATGTATGCTTATGCTTGTTGATCTATAATCCACTGGTGTGGTGGAACTACAAACTCCAGGACAATGTCATATCCAGCTATGTCTTAACTATGAACAATGCATATTATATTCATGTTATTTAAATTGTGTCTCTTTTACCAATCTGAAATGGGATAAATTGACAGTACACCCACCATCGATGCTTATAGATCCTTTAACACTGCATGTATGCTTGTGTTCTTGATCTGTAATCTAGTGGTGTGGTGACGCTGGCCACTCCTGCACAATGCCATTTCCTGCCATGTCTTAACTATGAACAATCTTAATGCTATTTTAACCGAGGTCTCTTTATCTGCCACTAAGAAATGGGATGAATCGAAAACAGTGATGCTTATACATGCAAAACCTGTTATCTGTCTGCTTTTTTATCTTTCAGGGTCATATCAATGATGCCAAGAAGAACTGCCACAATGATAGTGAGACGAACACATTGCTTGTCCCTCTAACATACATTGTAGGGAAGAAGGCAACACATCTTGGGGATAGCTATATAATAGCAAAGTCATGTCTTGATGTAGTGCCGAAGGTACTTGCTAATAGAAGTGGCACAAGGTCGATGAGGTCACCACACGAATCTGTTTGACTTCTTCAGTCTTAGTTTCAAGCAGAATGACATGCTTCACCTTAACTCCTACTGGAACTCCCATCTCTATGGAAGAATTAACTAGAAGTACATGACGTATTGATGCTATGTAGCTAGGGTTGGACATAAGCGACAAACAAACGCAGTCTTATCAGCTTACTCAGCTGCTTGCACCGCAGCTCCCTGGCAGGGCTAACCTTTATTGAACTGTGTTGAAGTGTTGTCAGTTCTTTATATTATTTTTGGCGGCATGTTTATTTGCACTAGTGGCAACCTTTAATGCCCAGTGTATGTAATCTGCTGTCTGGTAGTGCTTTATTATCACTGGTGCTGAACTTTTATGCCTAGTGCATGTAATATGCAGGAATTTCTTTGTTGTATAGTATAGGTTTATTCTTCGTCATGACATTCTAATTTATTTTTTGTATATGCTATCGTCACTCTCGGAAAATGCTGTAAGCTTTGATGGAGCGCAATGGACCATAACGTTCAGCTTATAAATAACAAATTACGATACTAAAACTGGCCGGCCTGCCAATCGCTATAAATAGGCCGAAATGTGGGCCAACAATCATCTCCAGCCAATAGGGGGCCTAGATGGAAAGTCACTAGTTTCGGGCCTTTAACAGGCTGAGTAAACAAGTTGCCTAAGTTGGGCCAGAAAATAAAATGGGATTTTAATAGTCTGAAAAGTAGATTGGGCCTGAATTCTGATGTTGGCCCATGATTGGCCCAACCACAAGACGGGCCGTTAACAGGCCAAAATATGTGTCGGGCCATAGTTGGCCCAATAACGTGATGCATTGTAAGCAGACCGGATGCAAAGCGGGCCATAATTAGGCCCAGTTATATCAGGGCCTTTAACAGGCCAATAGTCAGTTTGGACTAAAATGTATCCATGAAGACTACGGGCCATTAAGAGGTCAAAAGTCACTTCGAACCAGAAATAGCCCCACATGCAGCACGGGTCGTTAAATGGCCAAAAGTGAAACCAGGACGACAACGGCCCATATGTACCAAGGGACACTATCAGGCCAAAGGTAATATCGGGCCGAACTATTACATGGGCCTTTAACAGGTCGTATTTCAAATGGCCCCCAATGGGGCCGAAAGCAGAGTGCTTGTTAACGGGCTAGATCTTATATGGGCCATAATTTGGCACAAAATATGGCAGGCAGTTAACGGGCCGGATCTAAAATGGGTCGTCATCTGGCCCCAAACATGGAATAATGTTAACGAGGCGGATCTGATATGGGCCATCATTTGGCCCAAAACGTGGAAGACATACAATGGGTCGGACCTGATGTGGGTCGTAGTTTGGCCCGCGTGGCAGGCTCTTAATGGGCTGGCCAAAATCTTGTGGGCCTTTGGTTGGGCCATCATTTTTTACCTTAAATGGGCTACGTTGGGCCATGCCATGTGTAGACGTATCATATGCGCGTTACGTCCATCATATGGATGACATCTATCCCAACGCTGAGCTGACACGTGGATCCTCCGGCAAATGAGAAACTTACATGCAGAAAATTGCATTGGTCCAGGCTGTTTGGTGGGTTATTGGATCCAAAACTGGACGCGATAGCTTAACGGCAAGCAGTTATGGTGTATACCACGTGTTGGTTACCCTTGATGAAAACAGTTCCATAACGCGGCATTTATTGTCTTGGAAGTGGACACTTCCGTGATGATAATTTCAGTATGGTCATGGAACACTTCTACGACAGCACATGTATGACTATCTTGATTCTGTCATAAAATTGTCATAAATGTACATGCATGACAGAAAACGTGACATATTGTGACAAACACGTATCATCGCAGAAGTGTTTTTTGTAATGATATCCATAGAATAGAGTGAAATGCACATAAGATGATGTCCATGAATGAATTGAATACCTTCTCCCTTGTCTTACCAACAAGAGGGGTTGTGACTGCATGAACTAAAGCAAGATGTTGAAGTTGGTTGCACAAGTTCTTGCCATAAATGAATATGAGTGAAGTTTGTTGGCGGAGTCACCCTCAAGAACTCTCTAGTTCTTCTTTGGGACCCACATCAATTTGATGGGAATCCATGGAGTTGTAGTACCACTTGATGAAGTCTTGGGAACCCATTTGACCAAATCTTGAGGTGGTTCTACAAATGAGTCAATCTCTTCTTGAAGCTTGTCCTTGCCTATTAGCTTGTGGTCTTGTGGTGGAATATCATCTTGAGCTTGTGTTCCCTCAAAAGAAGTGGGGTCATACTTCTCGTGTTGAGGAAAAAACTTTGTATTGGGGTATTAATCTTCTTCCCCTTAACTCCATTGGCATTGAACTTTCGTTCAAAACCAATACCTTAGCTCTTCCGGTGCCTTCCTTGCTTGCACACAATCTCCTCAAATTGCTTACTTTCGGTAAGGTTGTTGTAGACACCTATTTCTATAATCCCTTTCAATAGATTTTTTTTCTTGCTCAAGTGTAACTTGGCTAAGAGAATCATTAGTGGAATCAATAGAACTACTAGAAGCAACAACATTAGATTTAGCATTGTTATTGTTACTACTAGAGGTAGAACCCTTCTTACTCTTGTTACTAGCTTGAGTAGATTTAACTTGTGGCATAAAAGTAGACAAGAGGAGACGTTTGGCAATGTAAGAAGAACTCTTCTTTCGAAGATCATCATTGATTGCTTTTAGAAGCTCATGCTCTTGCTCTAAATTTAGGTTCTCAAATGTAGCTTCTCATGAGTTCTTATAAGCTCTCTATGATCTTCTTGAGTTGTTTCATGAGCTAACTTAAGAGTGTTTAGTTCTTTAGTTAGACGCCCAATCACCTTCTTAGCATTGCCATTCATTTTATCTTGACTATCGTGATTAGTATCAGGTTCATTATAGCTCGCATCACTAATTTTATCAACAAGCAAATCATCATCACCTAGCAAATGATCCTCGTCACTATTAAAATTAAGATACTCGGGGTGTGATACCTTGGGGCCTTTAGCCATGAAGCATATTCCAATTCCTTCATTTGGTGAATCAAATATGTCCTGGGAGTTGGAGGATATGAGAGTAAGTCTGGCAACACCTTCATCCTGACTATAGTCGGAGTCGGACTGATAACTTCACTTGGAGTGGTTGTCAGAGTCGGAGCCGGAAACCCATTCACCAACATGAGCTTGATCTCTTCTTCTAGAATAGCGCTTGGTTTACTTGCATTTCCTTCTGGTTCCTTGTTTCTTTGAGAATGTCTTCATCCAAGCCATCCAATCCACGACCTCGCGGTGAAGCATGCATCAAAGCCATCAAAAGATGGGCAAGACATGCTTCCACGCGACGCTGGCGGTTCTATACGGCAACACGACAAGAACCCTAAACATTAGTCCCAAGATGTTCATGGGCAACCACCATGCCCGCCTGCTGGCAAAAACCGGCCAATGCAGCAAGGACGACATTGAGCTCCTTCTGGCTTTGTCAGACGTAAAAGCACCACTCGTTCTTCATGCCCAGTCATGCCCAAGATGCCGGTAGAGTCCATGGCACAAGCCTAGTTGTCGCTGGATTTCCCACCTAGACATGACAAGATGGATCAGTGGCGAGCCACCATCCAGAGCCTCCTTAGCTTCGCCAACGGCGACAGAGCACAGATGGCTAGACCTTCACACCAGCAGCCTATGACGCTAGCAAGGCCAGCCAAAGAGCATACTGGAGGCACTGCACCAACAGTGCAGTCTCCTCCTCAATTGCAGCAACAAACACGGAGTACTGGCGCACATGACGAGGTGTCATGGCATCATTTGATCCACGCGCCAATCAAGACCAGTGCCAAGTACTTCAAGTCCGGTGTGTCAAACACGCACGAACTACTATCGAGGGCGCTAGGAAGTGCGCCTACAATCAGATGGCCACGCCGGGCTAGCAGCAAATGAGACAGCGCCTAGGTACCCTCGGTGCCGGCCTTACGAGGTAGGCTACCCAGCATTCACCCACGAGCTGCGACAAGTTCGCTGTCCCTCTGATACTTCTTGAGCTTGCGTTGGTTTTCCCTTGAAGAGGAAAGGGTGATGCAACAAAGTAGAGTAAGTATTTCCCTCAGCTTTTGAGAACCAAGGTATCAATCCAGTAGGAGACAACACTCAAGTCATCGAATACCTGCACAAACAAACACCAACTTGCACCCAACGCGACAAAGGGGTTGTCAATCCCTCACGGTTATTTGCAAAGTGAGATCTAATAGAGATGGATAAACGGTAAAGTAATATTTTTGGTATTTTTGGTTTATGGAACAGAAAGTAAAATATTGCAAAGGAAGTAAATAGGAAACTAAAACTGCAGATCGGAAACTTATATGATGGATAATACACCCGGGGGCCATAGGTTTCACTAGAGGCTTCTCTCAAGATAGAATACGGTGGGTGAACAAATTATTGCTGAGCAATTGATAGAAAAGCGCAACGTTATGGCGATATCTAAGGCAATGATCATGAATATATGCATCACGTCTGTATCAAGTAGATCGACTCCTTCCTGCATCTACTGCTATTACTCCACACATCGACCGACTCCTGCCTGCATCTAGAGTATTAAGTACATAGAACAGAGTAACGCATTAAGTAAGATCACATGATGTAGCGGGATAGAATCAAGCAATATAATGAAAACCCCATCTTGTTATCCTCGATGGCAACAATACAATACGTGTCGGTTCTCCTTCTATCACTACGATCGAGCACCGCAAGATTGAACCCAAAGCTAAGCACTTCACCCATTACAAGAAAAACCAATCTAGTTGGCCAAACCAAATCGATAGTTCGAAGAGGCTTGCAAAGATATCAAATCATGCATATAAGAATTCAGAGAAGATGCAAATAATATTCATAGATAATCTGATCATAAATCCACAATTCATCGGATCTTGGCAAACACACCGTAAAAGAGTATTACATCGGATAGATCTCCAAGGACATCGAGGAGAACATGGTATTGAGAATCAAAGAGAGAGAAGAAGCCATCTAGACACTAGATATGAACCCATAGGTCTGAGGTAAACTACTCACGCTTCATTAGAGAGGCAATGGTGTTTATGTAGAAGCCTTCCGTGATCGAATCCCCCTCCGGCAGGATGCAGGAAAAGGCCCCTAGATGGGATCTCACGGGTACAGAAGATTGCGGCAGTGGAAAAGTGTTTTCGTGGCTCTCGTCGTAGGTTTTGGAATATTTGATAATATATAGGCAGAAGAAATAGGTCGGTGGAGTCACAAGGGGCCCACAAGGGTGGGGCGCGCCCTACACCTCTGGGCGCGCCTCCCGACATTGTCGGCACCTCATGGCTTCCCTGACGTGTACTCCAAGTCCTCTGGATGTCTTCTGGTCCAAGAAAAATCATCGCCAAAGTTTCATTCCGTTTGGTATTCCTCTTCTGCGAAACTCTATAACAAGGAAAAAACTAAAACTCGCACTGGGCTCTGGGTTAATAGGTTAGTCCCAAAAATAATATAAAATAGCATATTAATGCATGTAAAACATCCAAAACAGATAATATAATAGCATGGAACAATAAAAAATTATAGATACGTTGGAGACATATCAAGCAACCCCAAGCTTAATTCATGCTCGTCCTTGAGTAGGTAAATGATAAAAACAGAATTTTTGATGTGGAATGCTACCTAACATATCTATCCATGTAATTTTCTTTATTGTGGCATGAATGTTCGGACCGTATGATTCAAAACAAAAGTTTAATATTGACATAAAAACAATAATACTTCAAGCATACTAACAAGATAATTATGTCTTCTCAAAATAACATGGCCAAAGAAAGCTTATCCCTGCAAAAATCATATAGTCTGGCTATACTACATCTTCATCACACAAAATATTTAAATCATGCACAACCCCGATGACAAACCAAGCAATTGTTTGATACTTTTGATGTTCTCAAACCTTTTCAACTTTCACACAATACATGAGCGTGAGCCATGGACATAGCACTATAGGTGGAATAGACGATGGTTGTGGAGAAGACTAAAAGAAGAAGATAGTCTCACATAAACTAGGCGTATCAACGGGCTAGATGCCCATCAATAGATATCAATGTGAGTGAGTAGGGATTGCCATGCAACGGATGCACTAGGGCTATAAGTTTATGAAAGCTCAAAAAGAAAGTAAGTGGGTGTGCATCCAACGTGCTTGCTCACGAAGACCTAGGGCAATTTGAGGAAGCCCGTCCTTGAAATATACAAGCGAAGTTCTATAATGAAAAATTCCACTAGTATATTAAAGTGATAACATAGGAGACTCTCTATCATGAAGATCATGGTGCTACTTTGAAGCACAAGTGTGGTAAAAGGATAGTAGCATTGCCCCTTCTCTCTTTTATCTCATTTTTTTATTGGGCCTTCTTTCATTTTTTTGGCCTATTTTTTAATTTTTTTTATTTAGTACGGAGTCTCATCCCGACTTGTGGGGGAATCATAGTCTCCATCATCCTTTCCTCACATGGGAAAATACTCTAATAATGAAGATCATCACACTTTTATTTACTTACAAGAATTACAACTCGATACTTAGAACAAAATATGACTCTATGTGAATGCCTCCGGCGGTGTACCGGGATGTGCAATGAATCAAGTGTGACATGTATGAAAGAATTATGAACGGTGGCTATGCCACAAATACGATGTCAACTACATGATCGTGCATAGCAATATGACAATGATGGAGCGTGTCATAATAAACGGAATAGTGGAAAGTCGCATGGCAATATATCTCGTAATGGCTATGGAAATGCCATAATAGGTAGGTACGGTGGCTGTTTTGAGGAAGGTGTATGGTGGGTGTATGGTACCAGTGAAAGTTGCGCGGCACGAGAGACGCTAGCAATGGTGGAAGGGTGAGAGTGCGTATAATCCATGGACTCAACATTAGTCATAAAGAACTCATATACTTATTGCAAAAATCTATTAGTTATCGAAACGAAGTACTACGTGCATGCTCCTAGGGGGATAGATTGGTAGGAAAAGACCATCGCTCGTCCCTGACCGCCACTCATAAGGAAGACAATCAATAAATAAATCATGCTCTGACTTCATCACATAACGGATCACCATACGTGCATGCTAAGGGAATCACAAACGTTAGCACAAGTATTTCTCAAATTCACAACTCACTAGCATGACTCTAATATCAGCATCTTCATATCTCAAAACAATCATAAAGAAGCAAACTTCTCATGGTATTCAATGCACTTAATATGAAAGTTTTTATTATATCCCTCTTGGATGCCTATCATATTAGAACTAAATTTATAACCAAAGCAAATTACCATGTTGTTTAGAGACTCTCAAAATAATATAAGTGAAGCACGAAAGTTCATCAATTTCTATAAAATAAAACCACCATCGTGCTTTAAAAAAGGTATAAGTGAAGCACTAGAGCACTATTATCTAGCTCAAAAGATATAAGTGAAGCACTACGAGCATTCTAATAAATCACGATTCATGTATGTCTCTCTCAAAAGGTGTGTACAACAAGGATGATTATGGCAAACTAAAAAGCAAAGACTCAAATCATGCAAGACGCTCCAAGCAAAACACGTATCATGTGGTGAATAAAAATATAGCCTCAACTAAAGTTACTGATAGACGAAGACGAAAGAGGGGATGCCTTACAGGGGCATCCCCAAGCTTAGGCTCTTGGTATCCTTGGATATTACCTTGGGGTGCCTTGGGCATCCCCAAACTTAGGCTCTTGCCACTCCTTATTCCATAGTCCATCAAATACTTACCCAAAACTTGAAAACTTCACAACATAAAACTCAATAGAAAATATCATAAGCTCCGTTAGTATAAGAAAATAAATCACCACTTCAGGTACTGCTGTGAACCCATTCTTTATTTATATTGGTGTAATATCTACTGTATTCCAACTTTTCCATGGTTCATACCCCCCCCCCCCCCCGATACTAGAAATAGATTCATAAAAATAAGCAAACAACACATAGAAAAAAGAATCTGTCAAATACAGAACAATCTGTAGCAATCTGGATATTTCGAATACTTCTGTAACTCCAAAAATTGTGACAAGTAGGATGACCTAAGCAATTTTTTTATTAATCTTCTGCAAAAAGAATCAAATGAAACACACTCTTCTGTTAAAAATGAGAATTCTTTTCCTGAGCGCAAAAGTTTCTGTTTTTCAGCAAGATCAAATCAACTATCACCGTAAGCTATCCCAAAGGTCTTACTTGGAACAAACACTAATTAAAACACAAAACCACATCTAACTAGAGGATAGATGAATTACTTAAAGCAAATAAAAAGCAAAAATAAAAATAAAATTGGGTTGCCTCCCAACAAGCGCCATTGTTTAATGCCCTTAGCTAGGCATAAAACACGAATAGTTCTAGATAGTATCATCTCCCCCTTTTGGTATGTAAAGAGAAAAGTTCTTATCTATGGCATTTATCTTTCTTTTTTGCGAAATCACATGGCCATTAATTTTGGAAGAAATACTAAGCACATTATGAAAATTTGCATCTAAACTAGCCTTCATCTCTTTAATTATTTCATTTTGATAGAAACTCATAATAGCGGTTGATTCAACACTCTTTTCATTGGGGTGCTCAAATATGGTTTTCATCTTCTCATAAGTATCAGTGGCATCCCCTCCAAGAAAACCATTTTCAAATATAGAATCCAAAACTTGCTTGAAAGAAGGAGGTAGGCCAATATAAAAGCTTTTTAAATATATCTCAATATGATATTGGGGTACATAGCTAGCTCGAATCCTCAATAGCCTATCCCAAGCATATTTCAAAGATTCATCAAGAAAATAGCAAAAAATTCTGGGATCAACTTCATCAAAATTGAAATCCTCCTTAACCACCCCAGTAGGTCTTTCCACAACATCATTATTTATGAGCTTAGAAAGGACAGATGGGTCATCCAAGGTACTTGAACCTGGGAGAAATCCCATAGCTCTTCTAGATTCGGCGAAGAAAAGAGAGGCGAAGAAAAGGCAAGTCTTTTTGAAAATTGTTTTAGAAGTGGGGGAGAGTAAAATGAGAGGCGAATGGCAAATAATTTAATGCGGGAGATGAGTGTTTATGATGGGTACTTGGTATGTCTTGACTTGATGTAGATCTCCCCGACAACGGCGCAAATTCTTCCTCCTACTTCTTGAGCTTGCGTTGGTTTTTTCCTTGAAGAGGAAAGGGTGATGCAGCAAAGTAGAGTAAGTATTTCCGTCAGCTTTTGAGAACCAAGGTATCGATCCAGTAGGAGAAAACGCCCAAGTCACCGGATACCTGCACAAACAAACACCAACTTGCACCCAATGCGACAAAGGGGTTGTCAATCCCTTCACGATTATTTGCAAAGGGAGATCTAATAGAGATGGATAAACAGTAAAGTAATATTTTTGTTATTTTTGGTTTATGGAATGAAAATTAAAAGATTGCAAAGGAAGTAAATAGGAAACTAAAACTGTAGATCAGAAACTTATATGATGGAAAATAGACCCAGGGGCCATAGGTTTCACTAGAGGCTTCTCTCAAGATACAAAATATTACGGTGGGTGAACAAATTACTGCTGAGCAATTGATAGAAAAGCGCAAAGTTATGACGATATCTAAGGCAATGATCATGAATATAGGCATCACGTTTGTATCAAGTAGACCGACTCCTGCCTGCATCTACTACTATTACTCCACACATCGACCGACTCCTACCTGCATATAGAGTATTAAGTTCATAGAACAGAGTAACACATTAAGTAAGATGACATGATGTAGCGGGATAGACTCAAGCAATATGATGAAAACCCCATCTTGTTATCCCTGATGGCAACAATACAATATGTGTCGGTTCCCCTTCTATCACTACGATCGAGCACCGCAAGATTGAACCCAAAGCTAATCACTTCTCCCATTGCAAGAAAAACCAATCTAGTTGGCCAAACCAAATCGATAGTTCTAAGAGACTTGCAAAGATATCAAATCATGCATCTAAGAATTCAGAGAAGATTCAAATAATATTCATAGATAAGCTGATCATAAATCCACAATTCATCGGATCTCGGCAAACACACTTCAAAAGAGTATTACATTGGATAGATCTCCAAGAACATCAAGGAGAACATGGTTTTGAGAATCAAACAGAGAGAAGAAGACATCTAGCTACTAGCTATGAACCCGTAGGTCCAAGGAAAACTACTCACGCTTCATCGAAGAGGCAATGGTGTTGATGTAGAAGCCCTCCGTGATCGAATCCCCCTCTGGCAGGACGCCGGAAAACGCCCCTAGATGGGATCTCACGGGTACAGAAGGTTGCGGCAGTGGAAAAGTGTTTTAGTGGCTCTCCTCGTAGATTTTGGAATATTTGAGAATATATAGGCGGAAGAAATAGGTCGGTGGAGTCACAAGGGTGGGGGGCGCACCCTACCTCCTGGGCGCGCCTCCCGAACTTGTGGCCACCTCGTGGCTTCCCTGACGTGTACTCCAAGTCCTATGGATGTCCTCTGGTCCAAGAAAAATCATCGCAAAAGTTTCATTCCGTTTGGACTCTGTTTGGTATCCTTTTCTGCAAAACTCTAAAACAAGGGAAAAAATGAAACTGACACCGGGCTCTAGGTTAATAGGTTAGTCCCAAAAATAATATAACATAGCATATTAATGCATATAAAACATCCAAAACTGATAATATAATAGCATGGAACAATCAAAAATTCTAGATACGTTGGAGACGTATCAATCCAGACTTGTCGGGCAAGTACGATGGCGAGCTAAACCCTTCAAAGTTCCTCGGGATCTACACCATTGTAGTGCAAGTTGTGGGTCATAGCAATGAGAAGGTTCTCGCCAACTACTTCACATTTGTGCTCAAGCCCAATGTGAGGTCTTGGCTGATGAACTTGTCGTAGGGCTTTATGTCATCCTGGTCAGATCTATGCCATCTGTTTGTTGGCACTTATACCGGATGCCAGAAGCTTCTCGGTCAGCCCTGTGACCTGCATGTGTTACCGCAGAGGGATGGAGATCCCCTTCGCAAACACATACGTAGATTTAGTCATGTGAATCACAACAGTCCTGATGTCCACCCCCGCTGCTGTAGTTGCCGCATTCCACACGAATGTGTGCAATCGTAGAATGCGGGAGGAGATGAATATCACAAAAGTGAGAACCATCAATGAGTTGTATGCTCTAGTAGACAAGTGCGCACGTGCCGAAGAGGGGAGGCACCTTTCCGGGGAGGATGCCGGAGCTGAAGTTGATTCAGAGGATGATGATGCATACACCCAAAAGAAGAAAGGACGGAAGTGCAAAGGTAAGGCAGTTGTGGTTGTTGAAGGATCTCGCATCACTGGCAAGAAGGCCAAGACTGAAGGTGCCGACAAGGAGACTATCGTGTGTACTTGTAGTCTTGAGGCTACAGCTGACGAGAAGGCAAAAAAACCAGTGGTCCATACTGCAAGATTCATGACAACAAAGGCCATGATCTCTAGGAGTGCCAGCAAGAGGAGCAGCTTGCCGAAAGGCAGAAATAGGAATATGAGAAGTGTGACAAGGAGATGGGCCAAGACGATGCTGGTGAAGCCTGCAAGAAAAACCATGGCGCCCACAGGGGCCGCCGCGGCAAGGGCAAACAACAGAAGGAGAAGCATGCTCGAGGCCATGACAAGAAGGAAGATGAAGAGGAGGACGACGAAGAACAATCTGAGTCACATGAGTTCCAGAAACCTATAGATGCCATGTGCATTAGCGGAGGCGCATCTTTGCACTCCTCTCATCGACAGCTCAAGCAGCGGGCCTGTGAGATCAATGTGGCAGAACCGGTGATAGAAGGTCATAAGCCACTCAAATGGTCCAGCATGCCGATCATCTTTGACACCGAGAACCACCCTGATAGCACAACTACGGTTGGGTGCTTGCCGTTGTTTGTTTCACCACCAATTCACAACCTTAAGGTGACTAAGATACTGGTTGATGGTGGGGCCGGCCAAATTGATCTCTTCACGTGTGATCAAAAGGCTACAAATCCCTAATGAAGATCTCCAAGAGACGGGAATGTTTCGAGGAGTCAATCAAGGAAGAAGCAAGCCCAAGGGTAAAATCACCTTGCCGGTCACCTTTGGCGGTGAGCTCAACTATAGAACTGAGAAGATAGTCTTCGTCGTCGTTAAGATTCCATTGCCATATAATGGGATTCTTAGTCGGCCTACCTTGGCAAAATTCATGGCGGCATCCCATTATGCCTACCATACACTGAAGATGCCAGGGCCGATGAGCGTCATCACCATCCATTCTGACAAGAAAGACACGGTCATTTGCGCTAACAAGCTCTACCGGGAGGCGGTGTGATGCGGAGCATCCTACGTACATCACCATGCCAAGAGTCCGTTTGGCAAGTGACATGTGTCACATGTACTTCACATAAATAAAGGTGAATCATCTCCTTTACACGTGTTCACTTGACCCCTTTGAGGATGGTCTATTACTTGACACTCCACTCGTGTGCATGCATAGGTCTTGTCGGAGCTTCACGGACAACAAGGAGGAGTGCAAGCGCCCAGGAACAACTACACCATCCGCAAGAGAAGCGTGGAAGCGAAGACGGAAGAAGACGGAGCTGCGGAGTCTACATCGGCCGGACGACCGATGTGCCACCAGACGTCCGACACTCTATAGCGCCCGAACTAACGGGGTCCACCGGACGTCCGACACACCCTCCAACCAGCCAGAAGAACAGCCGACAAGACCTAGAGCGGTCGGACGACCGACGACCACCGGACGTCTGACAAGTACCAGTAACTGGATGACCGACGCCGACCGGACGACCGGTGCCACCAGTCCAGAGAAGAAATGTCGGAAGTCCGACGCCCTCCGGATGTCCGGACCCCCGCGAATGATCAAACTTCCGACACCGACCGGACATCTGACACTGCCTGTGTGCAGCTGGGCCTTTGGCCTTGTATCCCTCTCCCACTTACCCATTCGTGGCTTAGATAATAAATAGACCACCTCCACCTCCTTTCTAGGGTTAGCAATGTGATAGCTCATTTGGGAGATAGAGCTTTGCTCATCCATCCGGATCTACTCCACCGAGAGAGACCGCGGCCTCTACGAAGAATATCATCTTGGATTCGAGACTCCTAACGGGAAATCCGTCAATGATATCATCAAGACCTCCTCATGGAGATGAACTTTACCTTGTATATTTCCCTTTATTGTTCATGTACCTTGTGGATCTTGTGTGTTTGATTGTCTAGTGGATGTGTGATTGGACTTGTTCTTCAGTGTTTACCCTTGTGATTTCTCGCCGTTCTTCCCCGTGTTCTTCGCGTTCTTCGAGGGAATCCGCTCCAATCGTGGAAGGTCGACCTACACCCGGTTAGCCCCGTATCATATGTTATCATGAGCCACGTTTATCACGAGTTTGGAGTCTCCCCCACCATTTTCTAGCCTTCTTTTGCTTGATTTCGTCCTAAATTTCGAAAATCCCCAACAAAAATAGCCCCATTTTTTATGATTTGTTGGTTTTGATGATGTTTTGTTGATTTTGATCCATGGATTTTCTTTGTTTCTAGTGGATCTAGCATCTCCCCAGGTTCCCCCACTTTCAATCCACGAAATCTCTTAAATTTTGATGCCCAAATCCCCAATTTCCGCCCAAAATCGCATCCCAGATCGGAAATCCCGAGTTGACCCAGACTTGTCGGACATCCGGATGCCCCAGAACCACCGGACGACCAGTCCTTACTAGAAATCTGATGCCCCTAACAAAACCCAAAACCTCGGAAGTCCGATGTTTCTCGGACGTCCGAGACATGAGAAAACGGACTTCGGCTGAAATTTGTTTTGGCCATAACTAATTCACCGGGACTCGTATTTTGACATTCTTTAGTTCGTTTTGAAGCTCTTGACATCCCCCATCCACAAAATACCACCAACACCATTTGAATTCATCATATTATTTGAAATTTGGTAAGTTTGCCTAGGCCCTCCACCATATCATCCGCATTACCACCACCGACTTCTGCAACCTAACCCATTTTGTTCACCACAGCATTAGTGGTTGCTTGAGTAGTGATTCGAGTCTCCTAAGGTGTTTCGGCTACTTAGGGATGGTTACTTCTTCATCAACCACCACCATAACTACCTCATAAACTTGGCCACCATACACTTCCACCACCCCATCTTAACCCAATTTTTGTTTGTGCTTGTCCGAGTTGTGGTTTGTGTCTCCTAAGGTGTTTCGGCTACTTAGGGACGGTGACTTCAACTCCGACACTGTGTATAGTCCACCCCAATGACCCTCCACTTCCGCATTGCATACTCCAAAACCCATCATTACATTTCTGCAATCCCTTTGAGCATCCACAAAACCACCATCGCATTTCGCTACCACCATTTGACATTTGACATTTGAGATTTTGTGTTCGCGATTTTTTCGTTTCCTAAGGTGTTTCGGCTAATTAGGGACAGTTCTACACCATCTTGGTGTTTACATCAAGAACACCGCCACTCATCATCGCCACGAACGGTAACATCTATATCACCTTGGTATCGTGGTATTCCGTCATTGTACATTCTCCTTGCAATTGGATTGTTAACCCCTAGCCCATTTTGTGTCACTTGCCTATCGAGACTAGCCATTGAGTATTGCCGGCAACGTTACTTGTGCACATTAGTGATCATCGATCCGCCCTTCCGTTGCATACATACCATACCATATTGATATCATCTTGGTATCATATCAAGTTACTTGTCACAAGATTGTTCCCCGCATATACACAATTGTTATCTTGTTTGTGCATTTCGCATTGTGGCCATACCAAAAAAAGAATAAGCTTTTAAGCAAAGAAAAAGAGTGAACAAAGAGCTTGTAAGCAATAGCCACAACATACCACATTGAATATCATCTACCATCATTAATCATCTTGTATCATCATGTGAGAAACACCGGGAACCATACATACATAGCATACTTGGGATAGAAAGTTGATACATTTTTCATCTTATAGGTTGTGCACAAGTGTCGTATCCTCCTATTGAGCAATCGTGCTAGCGTCTCTCTTGAGTTGTGCAACACGAGCATTTTCCGTGGATTCTACATTTTGTGCTCACTCCTTGGTTGCACGACCCCATTTATCTATCCGTGTGTGTGTTTCCATGTGCCATATTGCTATTGGTCTACGTGTTTCACTTACGAATTTGTGAATCTCTTTCAACATTATTGACTCTTGCTAACATTTTGCATCAATTTTTTTGTGCTACTATCCTCACCAAGCTACTCCATAAGCTTTACTTGATAGGTGTCAGTGAACAAGTCCGGTACCAATTCCACTATTCTTTTATTTCACATTGAGTGAAATGAGATAGATCCTCTGTTGGGTAACGTAGTAATTTCAAAAATTTTCCTACGATCACGCAAGATCATGGTGATGCATAGCAACGAGATGAGAGTGTTGTCTACGTACCCTCGTAGACCCACAGCGGAAGCGTTGACGCAACGTAGAGGAAGTAGTCGTACTTCTTCACGATCCAACCGATCCAAGTACCGAACGAACGCACGGCACCTCCGAGTTCTGCACACGTTCAGCTCGATGGCGTCCCTCGAACTCCGATCCAGCCGAGTGTTGAGGGAGAGTTTCACAAGACGACGGCGTGGTGACGATGATGATGTTCCACCGGCGCAGGGCTTCGCCTAAGCTCCGCTACGGTATTCTCGAGGTGTAATATGGTGGAAGGGGGCACCGCACACGGCTAAGGAAAGATCTCAAGGATCAACTTGTGTGTTATGGGGTGCCCTCTGCCCCTGTATATAAAGGAGGGAAGGGGGAGGGGCTGGCCGGCCAAGGGAGGTGCGCCAGGGGTGTCCTACTCCTACTAGGAGTAGGATTCCCCCCCCCAATCCTAGTCCAACTAGGTTTCCCCAAGTGGGAAGGGAGAGAGAGGGGGGCGCCTTCTCCTAGTCCTAATAGGACTAGGGAAGGGGGAAGGTGACCAGCACTTGGGCCCCTTCTCTCCTTTCCACTAAGGCCCATGTTGGCCCATTAGTATTCCGGGGTTAGGTAACCTCCCTACTTGGTAAAATTCCTAATTTCACCGGAACACTTCCGATGTCCAAACATAGACTTCCAATATATGAATCTTTATGTCTCGACCATTTCGAGACTCCTCGTCACGTCCGTGATCTCATCCGGACTCGAACAACCTTCGGTACAGAAACATCATAACAACTCATAGTAACCGCCATCGAAGCGTTAGCGTGCGGACCCTACGGGTTCGAGAACTATGTAGACATGACCGAGACACCTCTCTGGTCAATAACCAATAGCGGGACCTGGATGCCCATATTGGCTCCTACATATTCTACGAAGATCTTTATCGGTCAGACCGCATAACAACATACGTTGTTCCCTTTGTCATCGGTATGTTACTTGCCCGAGATTCGATCGTCGGTATCCAATACCTAGTTCAATCTCGTTACCGGCAAGTCTCTTTACTCGTTCCGTAATACATCATCTCACAACTAACTCATTAGTTGCAATGCTTGCAAGGCTTATGTGATGTGCATTACCGAGAGGGCCAGAGATACCTCTCCGAGCAATCGGAGTGACAAATCCTAATCTCGAAATATGCCAACCCAACATGTACCTTCTGAGACACCTGTAATGTACCTTTATAATCACCCGATTACGTTGTGACGCGTTTGGTAGCACCCAAAGTGTTCCTCGTGCAAACGGGAGTTGCATAATCTCATAGTCATAGGAACATGTATAAGTCATGAAGAAAAGCACTAGCAACAAACTATACGATCAGGTGCTATGCTAATGGAATGGGTCATGTCAATCGGATAATTCAGCCAATGATGTGATCCCGTTAATCAAATAACAACTCCTTGTTCATGGTTAGGAAACACAACCATCTTTGATTAACGAGCTAGTCAAGTAGAGGCATACTAGTGACACTCTGTAGGTTTATGTATTCACACATGTATTATGTTTCCTGTTAATACAATTCTAGCATGAATAATAAACATTTATCATGATATAAGGAAATAAATAATAACTTTATTATTGCCTCTAGGGCATATTTCCTTGATCTCCCACTTGCACTAGAGTCAATAATCTAGATTACACAAGAATGATTCTAACACCCATGGAGTCTTGGTGCTGATCATGTTTTGCTCGTGGAAGAGGCTTAGTCAGCGGTGCGCAACATTCAGATCCGTATGTATCTTGCATATCTCTATGTCTCCCACCGACCAAATCCGGATGGAGTTGAAGCGTCTTTTTGATGTGCTTGGTTCTCTTGTGAAATCTGGATTCCTTTGCTAAGGCAATTGCACCAAGATTGTCACAAAAGATTTTCATTGGACCCGATACACTAGGTACAACACCTAGATCGGTTATGAACTCCTTCATCCAGACTCCTTCATTAGCTGCTTCCGAAGCAGCTATGTACTCAACTTCACATGTAGATCCCGCCACGACGCTTTGTTTGGAACTGCACCAACCGACAGCTCCTCCGTTTAATGTAAATACGTATCCGGTTTGCGATTTAGAATCGTCCGGATCGATTGTCAAAGCTTAACGACGTAACTGCCATTTCTGACGAGTTCTTTGTCACCGCCATAAATGAGAAACATATCCTTAGTCCTTCTTAAGTACTTAAGGATGTTCTTGACCGCTGTCCGATGATCCACTCTGGATTACTTTGGTACCGCCGCCAAACTTACAAAGAAGGCACACATCAGGTCCTGGTACACATTGCATACATGATAGAGCCTATGGCTGAAGCATAGGGAACATCTTTCATTTTCTCTCTATCTTCTGCGGTGGTCGGGCATTGAGTCTTACTCAACTTCACACCTTGTAGCACCGGCAAGAACCCTTTCTTTGCACGATCCATTTTGAACTTTTTCAAAACTTTGTCAAGGTATGTGCTTTGTGAAAGTCCTATTAAGCGTCTTGATCTATCTCTATAGATCTTAATGCCCAATATGTAAGCAGCTTCACCGAGGTCTTTCATCGAAAAACTCTTATTCAAGTATCCCTTTATGCTATCCAGAAATTATATATCATTTCCGATCATTATTATGTCATCCACATATAATATCAGAAATGCTACAGAGCTCCCACTCACTTTCTTGTAAATATAGGCTTCTCCAAAAGTCTGTATAAAACCAAATGCTTTGATCACACTATCAAAACGTTTATTCCAACTCCGAGAGGCTTGCACCAGTCCATAAATGGATCGCTGGAGCTTGCACACTTTGTTAGCTCCTTTTGGATCGACAAAACCTTCTGGTTGCATCATATACAACTCTTCTTCCGTAAATCCATTCAGGAATGCAGTTTTAACATCCATTTGCCAAATTTCATAATCATAAAATGCGGCAATTGCTAACATGATTCGGACGGACTTAAGCATCGCTTCTGGTGAGAAGGTCTCATCGTAGTCAATCCCTTGAACTTGTCGAAAACCTTTTGCAACAAGTCGAGCTTTATAGACGATAACATTACCATCGGCGTCGGTCTTCTTCTTGAAGATCCATTTATTCTCAATTGCTTGCCGATCATCGGGCAAGTCAACCAAAGTCCACACTTTGTTCTCATACATGGATCCCATCTCAGATTTCATGGCCTCCAGCCATTTTGTGGAATCTGGGCTCACCATCGCTTCTTCATAGTTCGTAGGTTCATCATGTTCCAAAGAACATGACTTCCGAATAGGATTACCGTACCACTCACAGTGCGGATCTTGCTCTGGTTGATCTCTGAAGTTCTGTAGAAACTTGATCTGAAGTTTCATGATCATCATCATTAGCTTCTTCCCTATTTGGTGTAGGTGTCACAGAAACTGTTTTACGTGATGTACTACTTCTCAATAAGGGAGTAGATACGATTATCTCATCAAGTTCTACTTTCCTCCCACTCACTTCTTTCGAGAGAAACTCCTTCTCCAAAAAGTTTCCGAATTTAGCAAAAAAATCTTGCCTTCGGATGCATGATAGAAGGTGTACCCAACAGTCTCCTTTGGGTATCCTATGAAGACACATTTCTCCGATTTGGGTTCGAGCTTATCAGGTTGAAGCTTTTTCACATAAGCATCGCAGCCCCAAACTTTCGTAAAGCGACAACTTTGGTTTCTTGCCAAACCACAGTTCATAAGGCGTCGTCTCAACGGATTTAGATGGTGCCCTATTTAAAGTGAATGTAGCCGTCTCTAAAGCATAACCCCAAAAGCGATAGCGGTAAATCAGTAAGAGACATCATAGATCGCACCATATCTAATAAAGTACGATTACGACGTTCGGACACACCATTACGTTGTGGTGTTCCGGTGGCGTAAGTTGCGAAACTATTCCGCATTGTTTCAAATGTAGGCCAAACTCGTAACTCAAATATTCTCCTCCACGATCAGATCGTAGAAACTTTATTTTCTTGTTACGATGATTTTCCACTTCACTCTGAAATTCTTTGAACTTTTCAAATGTTTCAGATTTGTGTTTCATTAAGTAGATATACCCATATCTGCTCAAATCATCTGTGAAGGTGAGAAAATAACGATATCCGCCACGAGCCTCAACATTCATTGGACCACATACATCAGTATGTATGATTTCCAATAAATCTGTTGCTCTCTCCATAGTTACGGAGAACGGTGTTTTAGTCATCTTGCCCATAAGGCACGGTTCGCAAGAGCCAAGTGATTCATAATCAAGTGACTCCAAAAGTCCATCAAGATGGAGTTTCTTCATGCGCTTTACACCGATATGACCTAAACGGCGGTGCCACAAATAAGTTGCACTATCATTATCAACTCTACATCTTTTGGCTTCAACGTTATGAATATGTGTATCACTACTATCGAGATTAAGTAAAAACAAACCATTCTTCAATGGTGCATGACCATAAAAGATATTATTCATATAAATAGAACAACCATTATTCTCGATTTAAATGAATAACCGTCTCGCATTAAACAAGATCCAGATATAATGTTCATGCTCAACGCTGGTACTAAATAACAATTATTTAGGTCTAATACTAATCCCGAAGGTAGATGTAGAGGTAGCGTGCCGATTGCGATCACATCGACTTTGGAACCATTTCCCACGCATCGTCACCTCGTCCTTAGCCAATCTTCGCAATCCGTAGCCCTGCTTTGAAGTTGCAAATATTAGCAATGTAACCAGTATCAAATACCCAGTGCTCTGCGAGTATTAGTAAGGTACACATCAATAACTTGTATATCACATATACCTTTGTTAACCTTGCCATCCTTCTTATCCGCCAAATACTTGGGGCAGTTCCGCTTCCAAAGGACCAGCCTGCTTGCAATAGAAGCACTCCGATTTCGTGCTTAGGACCAGACTTGGGTTTCTTCTCTTGATCAAGAACTTGCTTGCCGTTCTTTTGAAGTTTCCCTTTTTCTTTCCTTTGCCCTTTTTCTTGAAACTAGTGGTTTTGTTAACCATCAACACTTGATGCTCCTTTTTGATTTCTACCTCCGCGGCTTTCAGCATCGCGAAGAGCTCGGGCATTGTTTTTGGTCATCCCTTGCATATTATAGTTCATCACGAAGCTTCTTGTAGCTTGGTGGCAGTGATTGGAGAATTCTGTCAATGACGCAATCATCCGGAAGATTAACTCCCAGTTGAATCAAGTGATTGTTATATCCGGACATTACGAGTATATGCTCCTTGTAACCGTTCTCCTCCATCTTACAGCTATAGAACTTATTGGAGACTTCATATCTCTCAATCCGGGCATTCGCTTGGAATATTAACTTCAACTCCTGGAACATCTCATATGCTCCATGGTGTTCAAAACGACGTTGAAGTCCGGTTCTAAGCCGTAAAGCATGGCACACTGAACTATAGAGTAGTCATCGACTTTGCTTTGCCAGACGTTCACAACATCTGGCGCGCAGCCCTTGCACCAGGCACGGCACCTAACGGTGCTTCGGGGACGTAATTCTTCCGTGCAGCAATAAGGATAATCCTCAAATTCTGGACCCAGTCCGTGTAATTGCTGCCATCATCTTTCAACTTTGCTTTCTCAAGGAACGCATTAAAATTCAACGGAACAACGACGAGCCATCTATCTACACATCATAGACAAGCAAGATACTATCAGGTACTAAGTTCATGATAAATTTAAGTTCAATTAATCATATTACTTAAGAACTCCCACTTAGAAAAATATCCTCCAATTCTCTAAGTGATTGCGTGATCCATATCAACTACACCATGACCGATCATCACGTGTGATGGAGTAGTTTCAATGGTGAACATCAATATGTTGATCATATCTACTATATGATTCACGCTCGACCTTTCGATCTCTGTGTTCCGAGGTCATATCTTATATGCATAGCTCGTCAAGTATAACCTGAGTATTCTGCGTGTGCAACTGTTTTGCACCCGTTGTATTTGAACGTAGAGCCTATCACACCCGATCATCACGTGGTGTCTCAGCACGAAGAACTTTCGCAACGGTGCATACTCAGGGAGAACACTTCTTGATAATTTAGTAAGGGATCATCTTATAATGCTACCGTCAATCAAAGCAAGATAAGATGCATAAAGGATTAACATCACATGCAATCAATATAAGTGATATGATATGGCCATCATCATCTTGTGCTTGTGATCTCCATCTCAAGCACCGCCATGATCACCATCGTCACCGGTAGCGACACCTTGATCTCCATCGTAGCATCGTTGTCGTCTCGCCAAACTTATGCTTCTCGACTATCGCTACCGCTTAGTGATAAAGTAAAGCATTACAGGCGATTGCATTGCATACAATAAAGCGACAACCATATGGCTCTGCCGATTGCCGATAACTCGGTTACAAAACATGATCATCTCATACAATAAAATATAGCATCACGTCTTGACCATATCACATCACAACATGCCCTGCAAAAACAAGTTAGACGTCCTCTACTTTGTTGTTGCAAGTTTTACGTGGCTGCTACGGGCTGAGCAAGAACCGTTCTTACCTACGCATCAAAACCACAACGATACTTCGTCAAATAGACTCCGTTTAACCTTCTCAAGGACCGGGCGTAGCCACTCGGTTCAACTAAAGTTGGAGACAGTCTTCCACAAGCCATCTATGTGCAAAGCACGCGTCGAGGGAACCGGTCTCGCGTAAAATGCAGCGTAAGGTTGGTCTGGATCGTCTTTCCAACAATACCGCTGAACCAAAGTATGACATGCTTTGGTAGGCGGTATGACTTGTATCGTCCACAACTCACTTGTGTTCTACTCGTGCATATGACATCTACGCATAAAACCGGGCTCGGATGCCACCGTTGGGTAACGTAGTAATTTCAAAAATTTTCCTACGATCACGCAAGATCATGGTGATGCATAGCAACGAGATGAGAGTGTTGTCTACGCACTCGTAGACCCACAGCCGGAAGCGTTGACGCAACGTAGAGGAAGTAGTCGTACTTCTTCACGATCCAACCGATCCAAGTACCGAACGTCGGCACCTCCGAAGTTCTGCACACGTTCAGCTCGATGGCGTCCCTCGAACTCCGATCCAGCCGAGTGTTGAGGGAGAGTTTCACAAGACGACGGCGTGGTGGCGATGATGATGTTCCACCGCGCAGGCTTCGCCTAAGCTACTTTCTGGTATTCTCGAGGTGTAATATGGTGGAAGGGGCACCGCACACGGCTAAGGAAAGATCTCAAGGATCAACTTGTGTGTTATGGGGTGCCCTCTGCCCTCAGATATAAAGGAGGGAAGGAGGAGGGGCTGGCCGGCCAAGGGAGGTGCGCCAGGGTGTCCTACTCCTACTAGGAGTAGGATTCCCCAATCCTAGTCCAACTAGGTTTCCCCAAGTGGGAAGGGAGAGAGAGGGGGGGCGCCCCCTTCTCCTAGTCCTAATAGGACTAGGGAAGGGGGAAAGGTGCGGCCAGCACTTGGGCCCCCTTCTCTCCTTTCCACTAAGGCCCATGTTGGCCCATTAGCATTCCTGGGGGTTCCAGAACCTCCGGTACTTGGTAAAATTCCTAATTTCACCGGAACACTTCCGATGTCCAAACATAGACTTCCAATATATGAATCTTTATGTCTCGACCATTTCGAGACTCCTCGTCACGTCCGTGATCTCATCCGGGACTCGAACAACCTTCGCATGCAGAAACATCATAACAACTCATAGTAACTGTCATCGAAGCGTTAGCGTGCGGACCCTACGGGTTCGAGAACTATGTAGACATGACCGAGACACCTCTCTGGTCAATAACCAATAGCGGGACCTGGATGCCCATATTGGCTCCTACATATTCTACGAAGATCTTCATCGGTCTGACCGCATAAAAACATACGTTGTTCCCTTTGTCATCGGTATGTTACTTGCCGAGATTCGATCGTCGGTATCCAATACCTAGTTCAATCTCGTTACCGGCAAGTCTCTTTACTCGTTCGTAATACATCATCTCACAACTAACTCATTAGTTGCAATGCTTGCAAGGCTTATGTGATGTGCATTACCGAGAGGGCCCAGAGATACCTCTCCGACAATCGGAGTGACAAATCCTAATCTCGAAATATGCCAACCCAACATGTACCTTCGGAGACACCTGTAATGTACCTTTATAATCACCCGATTCACGTTGTGACGTTTGGTAGCACCCAAAGTGTTCCTCGTGCAAACGGGAGTTGCATAATCTCATAGTCATAGGAACATGTATAAGTCATGAAGAAAAGCACTAGCAACAAACTATACGATCAGGTGCTATGCTAATGGAATGGGTCATGTCAATCAGATCATTCAGCCAATGATGTGATCCCGTTAATCAAATAACAACTCCTTGTTCATGGTTAGGAAACACAACCATCTTTGATTAACGAGCTAGTCAAGTAGAGGCATACTAGTGACACTCTGTAGGTTTATGTATTCACACATGTATTATGTTTCCTGTTAATACAATTCTAGCATGAATAATAAACATTTATCATGATATAAGGAAATAAATAATAACTTTATTATTGCCTCTAGGGCATATTTCCTTCATCCTCAACTTTGGGAAAAGGTAACTTGGTATTGTTTATGTCATTTCCTACTCAGTTCTTCTCGAGTCTTGTGATCGGTAGGCAAAGCACACCCGCTTCAGTCTACAACAAGAATGACGAGTTTGGTGCCATGAAAAGCAACTTGGACGCCAGGATGGATGCTCAAATGGAGGAGATCATGGCCCTCATCAAGTCCTACAAGAGATCTTCCTCATCTCCGAGAAGACTCTCAAGTGCACATCCTTCCGAGCTACCATCTCCGGCAAGGTCACATCGGCAGCGGCACCACCATCGACAAGAACGTGAAGATCAAGAGCTCAACACCAACAACCACTGAATGACTTCACCATCTCCCTTAGCATCTTCACCAAGCGACTTCAAGGCATCTTCGCCTACGAACATACAACATCTTCACCAACAAGCACCCTAAGACTATGCTCAAGAGAAGCTCCCCAAGCTCAAGTCCGTGACTTCCATGAGCTACTACGACCTCGACACCGACCACAAGATTCCTTTCTATGGGACTCTAGAACCCGAAGAGTATCTCGAGTGGGAGCGCTTGATGGACGACTATCTCAAGCTACATCAAGTCCCTTCCAAAGATCAAGTGAAGTGCGCCACAAGAAACTTCCATGACTACGCGTCGACATGGTGGCTTCACACACCTTCGGAGAGCTACGATATGAGTTGGCCCAAGACGAAGAGAGCTATGCGCGAGAGTTCGTGCCTCCAACCTACATGGAACAAATTCTACTCCAATTGGAGAACACCATCCAAGGACCAAAGTCCATCATCGCGTACTTCAACGACATGAAGAATGCCTTGCGACGGGCCGGCATGGACGACGCCATTTTGATGAAGTTCCACTTCATGATGGGATTCCACAACGACATCTCCAAGACTACTTCCTCGAGAACTACAAGTACCTCGACGACAACTACATTGGTGCTCTCAAGGCGGAACAAGAACTCATGAAGGCTAAGGCTTCTCCACCCCAAGCACACATCTCGAAGACCAAGCTCCAAGATGGCGAGCATGAGGCTAGTACCACGTTGATGTCCAAGCCCGATGAGCTCCGAGATGGCACTCCCAAGTTGGACTCACCGCCATTCCTCTTTTTCAAGACGGAGCGGCGATGACTACGACTATGGAGCCAATCAAGGAAAATGCTTTGGAGGCGAGCGACACGGTGGCGAGCAAGGATGATGCTTCCATCTTTGGAGGCGAGAGTGATGATGTGCCATCTTTGGCCTTCATCCACGGCGACGGTGACGAGATGGTTGAGCACGGGATTTTCCCTTCGACCACGGCGACATATGGTGACTTGAGTGACTTGTGCCACCATATTGAGAGTGAGAGTGACTTCACCACTAGCCCCATATATGATGTTTTGCCCCAATTCCCATGTGAGTAAAGCCACAACCCTCACCACTTGAGTGAGATGAGTGACTCCACCATATGTGACTTTGAGTGCACCTATTTTGAGGGAGTGAGCGAGCCACCACATAGAGAGTGTGTGATAGTTGATAGGTCATGTGAGGACATTTTGAACTCTAACGACTTAACCTCTACCTCTATTGTGTCTTCTCATTTGGTGCTAGGTCCCATATATGATGACGCGCCGATCCTTGATGACTTTGTCCTTCCTTTGGACAAGACGATGGCCATGGTGGAATACGGTGCACCCCGCCACATGATTCCATCAAGTTGATGATGATGACCACCGTTTGGTCTTTGCCACCTCACCTACACCACTTGAGTGGAATGACAAAAGTAACATAGGTGAAGGTGATGCTCTAGTCCCACTAGTGGACATTCTTGACATTGATTGCTTGCATGATGTTGATCAACCTATTACCATGCTTTATGCTAGTGTGACTTCCCCATGCAATGATTTACCATTTATGATGAGTATGATGATTGGCATGTGGAGTCTATTAGTTGTGATGCTACGTTACATAGGATTTCTTGCGACAATTCTCTTGGTCACATCATGTTTGATAATCCGCTTAACTTGTCATATGCTATGCATGGGATCAACAATATGTCCAATTTGCAATCTCTCCGTAGTAACTATGCTTATGCCATTAAAATTAACCCAATTTGCACTTATGGCATAGATGATAACCCCATGGTTATTAGCATTTGTTTTTCTTTTGATGATATTGATATGCTCCCTTTGCATCATTTATCTCATATGCCATGCCATGACCAGCAAGCTTCGAATATGCATTGTTTTGGATGCTGTCCATTTTCTCCATATGATGTTTCTGATATTGCTCATGAGGAGACCCCATAGTTTCCTCATACATTTTAGGAGATTTCGATTCATCCCATGCATTGCATGATTCCAATACTTGTGTGCACAATAAGCTCCCCATGAATAAAAGTGCTATTGATGTGCCATATACTTGCATTATCAATTTGTGTCCCCATCGTGTTATTCATAATAACTATTCTTTCATGATGGATGACATGTTCATATACCATGCATCAAATTTCTTTGAGCGATGCTTATCTTGTGCTAACTCACACGTGCACATACATATCATGATGGATGATGTGTACATTTACCATGCACATAATTTCTTTGTATTGTGTCTCTTTTGTGTAGGTACCCATGAATACTTGTCAACCTCACAATCCCATGAGTGGACAAAATGAGCTCTAGAGAGCAACGATGACTTGGGATCACTTGGATTGTCTCTACCTCCATTCCCATTGCGCAAAAACTTCGTGAATTTCTTCTACATGACCCTCACATGGTTATGGCTTATTTTCCATTATATATCCTTTGCCCATATTGCCATGTTCACTTTGAATGATATGCCCATTCCTATGCCTTTGCCATGCATTTGTGACACATGCTTTGCTTTACACATGATGATTGATTCTCATACTTGTATGCGTATTTGCAAGCTTGGTGGAGATATTGCTTGTATTGCCATGTTCCATTTGTGACCCATACCTATGATGATACTTTGACCATGATTTGTCTTCGTGCTTGTGATATGTCATGTGCATTTCCTATATCTAATATTTGCTCACATGACATGATTGCCATGATTTCCCGTAGTGTGTTGCATCTTCGCTCCACTAGTTTGCATGACATAATTGATATGCTTACTTATGTTGCATCACCGATGATCCATACTTGCTCATTTCATGCAGTTGATGACAACCATTACCATGCTTTGCACATGATTTTTATTGCTTTTTGTCATCTATCTCCATGTGTTGCCTCTCTCATGCTAGATGATTTGACATGTATTGAGTGCAACAATGCTTTTAGTCTTGCTATTGAGATTGCCCCCATAGCATTCTCGCATATATTTGGAGATTTTGACATATCCCTTGTGAAGCATGCTTGTCTTACCTCTTTGCACCATATACCTAGTGCCGCGAATATGGCCATTATTGCATCAGATTATTCATGCACTTGTACTTCTAATGGTTATGTGCAAGAGAAGAGAACCATCATGATGGATGATGTGTTTATCTACCATGCGTGTACGTTCTTTGCTTTATTTTGTGCATGTGTAGGATACTTTGACTTTGTGTCGACTTCCACTTCACATGAGTTTACAATCCAAGCTCTTGAGAGCGAACCACCTTCTACCACGACGATTCTACATCACACTTGCTTGTGTTCCGGCAGTGTGAAGGACGCACAAGGACATGCTCTCAAGGTGATATCCTTCTCTTTTGAGAACCCCCAAACCATGAGCATAAATATTGTGGTTCATACTTCATGTGTTGCTTGCACCATAACACTTTCCACACACGCTAGATATCTTGCTTCGAATTGTCATTGCCACATTACCATGCCTCATGTCATATATGCCTTGTGTGTTGCATCCAATTATTGGATTACTTATTCCCATCATATGCTAGGTTGCAACAAGGTCATTTCTTCACATATGCCATGTTCCATTGCTTGTCACATGCTTGATTTGACTGCCTCACACATGATGCGCAGTTGCTCTTTCTATTGTGTTGACTGCCATACTATCTTCACTACACCCTATGCACTTTATGCTTGGATTTTCTTGCACTTGACCCGTGTGTTTAGACATCTAATCTTCTTTGGTGTTGTGAATGATTCTTAAGCCTACAATCGACCATTTGTCGAGTGCTTTGTCAATGCTTGCTATGACTTTGAGGTAGATGCTTATTCTCTTGTTACACATATTTGCATCGCTACCTCACATTTACATGCGTGTTCCATGATGACCTTGATAGTGCTCAGTTCATATGCTTACATGTCATGTCACAATCCTTTGTCACGCCATATGCTATGCTTGATGACGACACTTGTTGGGTGAATCACCTCTTGAATGCTTGGTTTTGCACTAACACTAACCACATTAGTTTTTCCAAGTGTTTGTTGTTCTTGCTCCTTTTGAAGGAAGTACGAGACGGTGCAACATTGGAGAGTGCGCATTTCGATCTTGAAGATGATGAGTACTTGGTGAACGTCCACTTCTACACGGCGAAGCCATCTCTTTCCCATGGTGATTTGGTTTTCGATCCGAGGTTGGATCTTTCCCAAGGGGGGAGAGGATGTGGAGCATCCTACGTACATCACCATGTCAAGAGTCCGTATGGCAAGTGACACATGCGACCTCTACTTCACATACATAAAGGTGAATCATCCCCTTTATATGTGTTCACTAACCCCTTCGAGGATGGTATACTACTTGACACTCCACTCGTGTGCATGCATAGGTATTTTCGGAGCTTCACGGACGACGAGGCGTGCAAGCGCCCAGGAACAACTACACCATCCGTGAGAGAAGCGTGGAAGCGAAGACGGAGTTGTGGATTCTACAGCGGCCGGACGACCGACATGCCACCGGACGTCCGACACTCTACCTCACCCAGACGACCGGTGTCCACCGGACGTCCGACACACCCTCCACCCAGCCAGAAGAACAGTCGACGAGACCTACAGCGGTCGGATGACCGACGACCACCGGATGTCCGCCAAGTACCAGTGACTGGACGACCGATGCCGACCGACGACCCACTAGTCCAGAGAAGAAACGTCGGAAGTCCGACGCTGTCCGGACGTCCGGACCCCCGCGAACGACCGGACGTCCGACACCGACCGGACACGACACTGCCTGTGCACAGTTGGGCCTTTGGCCTTGTATGCCTCTCCCACTTACCCCTTCATGGCTTAGACTATAAATAGACCACCAACACCTCCTTTCTAGGGTTAGCAATGTGACAGCTCATTTGAGACATAGAGCTTTGCTCATCCATCCGGATCTACTCCACCAAGAGAGATCGCGACCTCTATGGAGAAGATCCATCTTGGATTCAAGACCCCTAACGGGAAGATCCGTCTAGGATATCATCAAGACCTCCTCATGGAGATGAACTTTACCTTGTATCTTTCCCTTTGTTATTCATGTACCTTGTGGATCTTGTGTGGTTGATTGTCTAGTGGATGTGTGATTGGACTTGTTCTTGAGTTTTTACCCTTGTGATTTCTCCCCATTCTTCCCCGTGTTCTTCGAGGGAATCCACTCCAATCGTGAAAGGTCAGCCTACACCGGGTTAGCCCTGTATCACAGTGGCAGCATCTTCCGGCAAGGCACTTGCTCCTATCAACAAAGCTCTCGGGGGACAAAGAGAAGAAGACCGGGAAGACTTCCAGCAAGGCCTCTGGGAAGCACACTACAGAGTGGAGCACCCCTGTTGAGGACGAACCAGAGAGCTCTGCCGGCAAGAGCAAGAAATCCAAACCATCTATACCTGCAACAAAGCAAGTCTCTGCAATGGAGGATGGCATGAGCAACACTTTCAGCACAAATAGGAAAGCACACTCGTGGTCTTCCTACGGGTGAATGTCGATGTGTTTGCATGGCAACCATCTAACATCTCCGGTGTTCCTAGAGAGGTGACTGAGCACCACCTTACCTCTGCCCCAATGCAAGACCCGTCAAGTAAAAGGTCAGAAATCGGGCTTTGGAATGGCAAGAATTCATCGCCCAAGAAATCCAAAAACTTGAAGTCGTAGGTCTGGTCAAAGGAGTACTACATCCAACTTGGTTAGAAAATCCAGTGGTCGTTAGTAAGGCAAATGGAAAGTGGATACTTTGTATTGATTTCACTGATATCAATAAAGCATGCCAAAAAGATCCATTTCCTTTGCCACGGATTGATCAGAGTGTGACTCCACTACCGGCTACGATCTACTCCCTTTTCTTGACGCCTATTTTGATTATCATCAGATCATCATGGCCAAGGAACAAGATGAGAAAACAACATTTATAACTCTATGTGGCACGTATTGCTTTAGACGTATGCCTTTCCGATTGAAGAGTGCTGGAGCAACATTTGCTAGGGTAGTGCAGATTGGTTTTGGTCCTCAGCTACACAAGAATGTTGAAGCTTATACGGATGATATAGTGGTCAAAACCAAGCATAAAGAAACACTTATCCAAATTTGGAGGAAACATTTGCAAACTTGCGCAAGATCAACTTGAAGCTCAACCGGTGTGTTTGGTGTTCCATCCAGCAAGCTTCTTGGGTTCTTTGTATCTCAACATGGAATTGAAGCCAACATCGACAAGATCAAAGCAATTGAGCAGTTGGAAGCACCGAGGCGCGTCAAGGTTGTGTGGTATCTTGCCAGTTGTGTTGCCGCATTGAGTAGGTTCTTCTCAAAGTTAGCTGAGCGCGCCTTGCCGTTTATTAAGATCTTGAATAAGGCAGGTCCTCTGAAATTGACTCTTGAAGAGGAGGCTGTGCTCGAAGACTTGAAGCAGGACTTCTCCTATCAGTCAATACTAGTTGCTCCTAAGACACAAGAACCGTTGCTACTGTACTTGGCGACAACTAATCAAGTGGTCAGTGATGCACTAGTGGCAGAGAGGGAAGCAAGATGACAAGCTGGAATCTTCTTCGGCAAGGTCAGATGCTGACAAGTCAAATTTAGCGCAAGCAAGTGAATCAGAGCAGCAAGTGGTGCCGAAGAAGAAGATGGTTCAGGGCCCAGTTTATTTTGTTTAATCTCTTTTGCAGGGGGCTATGTTGAGATATTCTAGTGTGCATAAGTTGCTTTTTGGCCTCCTCATGGCCTCAAGGAAGTTGCACCATTACTTTCAAGCACACCAAGTTACCGTCTTCACTCGCTTTCCACTGCAATGCATCTTGAGAAATCCAAAAGCCACTGGCAGAATAGTGGAGTGGGCTTTGGAACCGTCAAGTTTTGATTTGAAGTTTCAAAGTACTTCAACAATCCAGAATAGAGCCTTGGTGGAGTTCATTGCAGAATGGATGCTAGCGCAAGACGAAGAAGTACCAGAAACCTCTCTCCCCGGCAAATAAACAACAGAAGGTTGGATTATGTACTTTGATGGTGCATTTACGCTCCAGGGCGCCGCTGCCGGTGTGCTTCTTGTCATACCCACTAGAGAGCACCTCAAGTATGTAGTTCAGATGCACTTTCCCAGGGAGAAGGCAACTAACAACACTGCTGAGTACGAATGATTGCTTGCTGGTCTTCGGATAGCCGTTGACCTTGGCATGAGAAAGTTAATCATCCAAGGCGACTCACATCTCATTGTGAAGCAAGTGAACAAAGATTATCCGAGCCTGTTGATGGAAGCATATGTTGATGAAGTGAGGTAGTTGGAAGAACATTGACGGTCTCCAAACGGAGCATATTCCTCATGCTGAGAACAACATTGAAACCGACGTGTCAAAGCATGCTGCCAAGAGATTACTCATCAAACCAGGAACTTTTGTGCTCCATATGACTCAGCCATCAGTTATACCATCAATAAGGCCATCTAAGAGAAGAAAACTGAACAACGGCAATGACTTCCCAGCAGAGCTGCCAATAGCCACCGACAAGGTTGATTCCGCTAAGAAGACACCTCTTACCGGTGAGCCGCAATCTCCAATAATGCAAGCTCTTGCCCTTGAGACATGTGCTCCCATGGAGGAAGAACATCTATTGCTCCTTATTGTCGAGCCACAAGCTCCGCATGGGCGCAGCAGATTGTTTGTTACGTTCAAACAGGTGAACTTGCCGAAGAACAAGAAGAAGCTGAAAGAGTAGCACGACAGTCGAGTATGTACCAGTTTGTTGATGACACTTTGCACAGAAAGAGGCCAAATGGTGTGAAATTCAAGTGTATATCCTGGGAAGATGGACAAGCACTGCAGGCAGAGATTCACGGAGGCATGTGTGGCTCCCATATTGGATAATGTGCCCTTGTCAAAAAAGCTTTCCGGCAAGGCTTCTATTGGCCCACCACCCTCCAAGATGCAACTGCACTAGTAACATCATGTGAAGTGTGTCAGTTCCATTCCAAGAATATTCATCAGCCCGCTCAAGCCCTTCAAACGATCCCTCTCTCCTGGCCCTTCTCGGTCCGGGGGCTCGATATCTTGGGTCCCTTTCCCCATGCCACCAGGGGCTTTGAGTTCTTGTACGTCGCAATCGACAAAGTTCGCAAAGTGGCCTGGGGTCTAGCCAGTGAGCACTACAAAAAATATTGCAACTTTAACCTTCTGTCAGTGACCCTAGAAGAAATGGTCATAAATCTACGACCATTTGAGACCAACTGGTCATAAACTGTTCGGGGGCTCCAAACCCTAAACCATAACGACCATTTTGGTTAGAAAGGTCGTAATTGCCTTACACGAAATGGTCGTAAAGTAGATAGCATTGGTCTGCTGCCTTATTTGTAGCTGATCATGAACAATATAGATGGTCATAGCATTGTAAATGGTGATGCATTGGTATGACTAGGCACCACCTCATCAGTTTCGCCTATGTGTCATGTCTATGTGTCAATTTTTGCCCTAGGTTGTGAAGCAGCCTATATTTCTGTCCCTCCCAAAATTCTCAAAAAATCGAGGCCCTCTTTGCTATCCAAATCATTGCCTCATGACAAAATTCAGCTCCATTTGCCTAGAAAATCTTCCTCGGCAAATTTCCAAAGTTTTTGTTCAGCTAGAACCATTGTGAAGGAAGTACTAGCTAGGCATATCCTAATGAGTTGAATTTTTGCCGCATCTTCTATATGACCAAATCATAGCTCACAAAATTTGAGACCCATCTAACAGTCCATGTGAGCTCACCATCCAATCTTTGTTTCTGGTAGTATTTTAATTTTGTGAAGCAACTATATTTTATATTAATTTATAATTGCTGAAAAATTACCAGGGAATGACCGTGCCCATAGAACCTCCCTCCACCTAATTTTATCTCATTTAATCTAGCCAATTTCCCTCAATATTTTTTCCCAATTTTCTATTCAGTGGAGAGCACTGTGAAGGAAGTACCATTTTTATTTATCCAAATTATATGAAATTTTTAGAGTGCCTTCATATGCCCAAATTATCATCCTCCTCCAAATTTCAACTCAGTCCATTCGTTCATTTGAGCCCAGCTTCAACATTCATATTTCTGTCCAGTGTGGTACTTTGCAAAGCAAGTGCCACCTAGGATCCTCCATTTGAGCTGCAAATTTGCCAAGACAGTATCCTTAGTAGATGATCATCCTCGGCCAAAACTTAGGCCCGTTGGCCATGTGCATTTTCCCTGCCACTAATCAAAAACTTGGATGCTAATTCATGTTTGAGCTCAGTTCAGTCTCCTCATGAGATTCTTGTATTGCGTTCTTCTTCCTAACACCTACCGGGGGAGTACCCAACCCACCAGACATGCCAAGGCCACCCAGAACGCGTGGCAACGCCACGGTCACGCGGTGACCATGCTGCTGGCATGCCAGTTTACGCGCTCTGGAGTTGGGCACCTCGGCCACTGTCCAAACCTCGACGTCTCGCCAGCACACCATGTATTTTTGATTAAATAGATACTTATTTACCTAGAAATGATTTTTGGAAATAATAAAGAGCAAACTATAAGGCACCTACAGTTCAAATTTGACCCGCTTCCTCTTGAATAGGCGGAAATTTGTCCTTTTCTCAAGAGGTGGATCAAAACAATTGACACACAACCATTTTGTCAATTGTACATTAAATATGGCCTAATATTGTAGAAAATTGATTTGGTCTAATTTTGCAACAAATATGTGGTAGGTCCTTCACAAAAAAACTCATTTTGGACATTCAAAAAAATGATTTTATTCGTCGAAAGAATATGAAAACTTCCTTAGGCAACATCGTTTGCCATTACAAGATGCACCCTTGTGCACAATATGAGATCATTTGAACAAACTATGCCATGAATGTGGCCATATGATTGATAATTTGGCTGACAGCCATGAATCCTCACACATGATAACTCATTTCTGAGAACACTTTTTTAAATAATTACCGTATTAAAATTTTATTATTTTTCCTGGTAACCTTCTCACATATAATGACACAAATGTGAAGGTTTTTCAATTTTTCAATTTTTTTTTGAAATTTTCATGCCCATTTCAAAATGCAGTCAAAACGGCAGGCATGACCGTTCCTAGCTAGTGGTTGAATCTTGGAAAAATTTTGGTGCTTCTCTAATTAAATATATATACTTATGTACCTAAAAATTATTTTTGGAAAAAAATCATGAGCAAACTTTGAGGCAGTTGTAGTTCAAACTTGACCCACTTCCAGCTGAATCGGGGAAAATTTGTCTTTTTCACGAGAGGTGGATCAAAACTTTTGACACACATCCATTTGGTCAAATGTACATTTTATATGGCCTAATATTTTAGAAAATTTATTTGGTCCGATTTTACAACAAATATATGGTAGGTCCTTCACAAAAAAACTCATTCTGGGCAATCGAAAAATGGAAAATGAATTTTTCATCCAAAGAAAATGAAAGCTTCCTTAGGCAACATTGTTTTCCATTGCAAGATGCACTCTTGTGCAAAATATGAGATCATGTGAGCAAACTATGAGCATGAATGTGGCCATAAGATTGATCATTTGGCTTCAAAGCCATGAATCTTCCTACATGATAGCTCATTTCTTAGAACACCTTTTAAGAAAGAATTTTGTATTACAAATTTGTTATTTTTACTGGTAATTTGGTCTCGTATAAAGACACAATGTGAAAGTTTTCCAATTTTTTGTTTTTTTCGAATTTTCTATGCCCGTTTCAAAATGCGGTCAAAACGGCGGGCATGACCGTTCCTAGCAAGTGGTTGAATCTTGGAAAAATTTTGGTGTTTCCATGATTAAATAGATACTTATGTACCTAGAAATGATTTTTCGAAAATATAGGGAGCAAACATAAGGCAGCTGCGGTTGAAATTTGACCCGTTTCCTACTTAATCGGCGGAAATTTGTCTTTTTCACGAGAGGTGCATAAAAGCTTTTGACACCAAAACATTTGGTCAATTATACATTAAATATGGCCTAATATTTTAGAAAAATGATTTGGTCAAATTTTGCAACAAATATAAGGTAGGTCCTTAACAAAAAATTCATTTTGAGCACTCGAAAAATGGAAAATTAATTTTCATCCAAAGAAAATGAAAAGTTCCTTATGGAGCATTATTTTCCATTACGAGATGCACCATTGTGCACAATATGAGATCAAGTGAGTAAACTATGCCATAAATGTGTCCACTTGAAAGCCACGAATCTTCACACATGATAGCTCATTTCTTAGAACACCTTTTTAAAATAATTATCGTATTACAATTTTATTATTTTTACTGGTAAGTTGGTCTTATATAAAGACATAATGGGAAGGTTTTTCAAAAAAAATGAATTTTCTATGCCCATTTCAAAATGCGGTCAAAATGGTGGGCATGACCGTTCCTAGCTAGTGGTTGAATCTTGGAAAACTTTTGGTGTTTCTCTGATTAAATTGATACTTATTTACCTAGAAATAATTTTTGGAAAAAATAAAGAGCAAACGATAAGGCGGCTGCAGTTAAAATTTGACCCGTTTCCAACTGAATCGGTGAAAATTTGTCTTTTTCATAAGAGGTGGACAAAAGCTTTTGACACCCATTTGGTCAGTTGTACATTAAATATGGCCTAATATTTTAGAAAATTTATTTGGTCCAATTTTTCAACAAATATATGGTAGGTCCTTCACAAAAAAAACTCATTTTGGGCACTCAAAAAATGGAAAATGGATTTTTCGTACAAAGAAAATGAAAACTTCTATAGGCAACATTGTTTGCCATTCCAAGATGCACCCTTATGCACAATATGAGATCATGTGAGCAAACTATGCCATGAATGTGGCCATAAGATTGATCATTTGGCTTGAAAGCCATTAATCTTCACACATGATAGCTCATTTTTAGAACATTTTATAAAATAATTGCGTATCACAAGTTTATTATTTTTCCTGGTAACTCGTTCACATATAATGACACAATGCGAAGGTTTTCTAATTTTTTTGATTTTCCATGCATATTTCAAAATGCGGTCAAAACGGCAAGCATGAACGTTCCTAGCTAGTGGTTGAATCTTGGAAAACTTTTGGTGTTTCTCTGATTAAATAGATACTTATGTAACTAGAAATTATTTTTTGAAAAAATAAAGATCAAACTATAAGGCACCTGCACTTCAAATTTGGCCCGCTTCCACCTTAATCGCCGAAAATTTGTCTTTGTAACAAGAGTTGGATAAAAGCTTTTGGCACCCAGCCATTTGGTTAATTGTAGATTAAATATGTCCTAATATTTTAGAAAAATGATTTGGTCTAATTTTGCAACAAATATATGGTAGGTCCGTCACAAAAAACTCATTTTAGGCACTCAAAAAATGGAAAATGAATTTTTCATCCAAAGAAAATGAAACTTCCTTACGCAACATTGTTTGCCATTCCAAGATGCACCCTTGTGCGCAATATGAGATCATTTTTTTTTGAATTTTCATGTGAAAAAGTAGAAGAAAAACAAAAGAAAAACACAATTATATGTTGTTTATTCTCATTGGTGGAATTCATTGTCACACAGATCGATGACATGGCGCCCATCCATCCATCTCTCCATCCCACATCCATCCATCCATCTATCTATCTATAGAAAAGAAGAGAAAAAAATTAAAAACAAAAGCCCACCCGCAGCCACCTACCCAAACCCTAACTCAGATCCTCGACCCACTCCTCCTCCCCCCATCTCCTCGCTCCCGCCATCAATGGCGCCCGACCCTCCCCTCGATCCCAAATCCCCGTCTCCAAGTCACCCTCTCCTTCCCTGATCTTGATCCACCGCCACCCCCACCCCCACCATCGACGACCCTCGCCATAGATGAGATCGAGTGTGACCCCCGATGGAGGTAGGTACCCAGCCCCCTCCCACGACCCGACCGTCCGTGACCTTGTCTCCGCTACCGCTCGTGCTCCCCAGACCCGCGCAACGGCATGAGGTCAAACCCATGCCCCAAAACCCCAAGGGAGGGCCTCCCTCCCTCCCCAATCCTCCGCCCAAGTAAACCCCTGCCTCCCCACGCCCATGGCTCCCCTCCCCCTCCTCCTTGCGCTTGTGCTCGCGCTCACCGGCCTGGCCGTCGTCGCCGCCTAGCCTAGCCTAGCCAGCCTTTCCCCCATCTCTGCAGCTGCTCACCAATGCCTCCAACGGTAAATCCACTTTCCCGCTCTCGTTATCAAATTGGAAGGTGGTAAAATGCTCGCGGCTCACAGATCTCTCATGTCCCCTCATCCCCTCACAACGACCGCCCTGCTTGCGGTGTTCCAGCTGTGGGGTCTCTGGTACGGCCTGACGATGATCCCGGGGCACCCGTGTGGGACGCGGGACTGGATCGACTCCTTCATGCAGAACGCATCCTTCGACTGCAGCTGCGACGGCTCGCCCGTGTGTCGCATCACACACCTGTTCATGCCCCGTCTTCCCCGCTCACCCGAGGCCTCTGTCTTTTCAGCTTTCTCGGTGCCTTTTCTTGATCATGCAGGAACATCACCGGATTCTGGAATCTGACCGCGATCCCGCTGGAGCTCTTCAACTTGACGGAGCTGGTCTCTCTGTGAGTCATGGCATTGGTGTCTATTGTTGTGCAAACTGCTTACACTAGGAAATACGAGAATTAACCAGCCTACTAGAAGCAGGACAATGAGGTCAGTCCCTCCACTCCTCCTCACAGCGCCCCATTTCTTCCTCCCTTTCAGCATTTTGAGTTTGGATCCATAATTGCAGCGCCTCCTCAAAGCTTGCTTCTCTGTGATTGCAGCGATGTCACTTGATGAGTGATACATCTCCAATGTATCTATAATTTTTTATTGCTCCATGCTATATTATCTTCTGTTTTGGACATTATTGGGCTTTATTATACACTTTTATATTATTTTTGGGACTAACCTATTAACCGGAGGCCCAGCCCCGAATTGTTGTTTTTTGCCTATTCCAGAGTTTCACAGAAAAAGAATATCAAATGAAACCTTCGGGAACGTGATTTTCGGAACGAACGTGATCCAGAGGACTTTGACCCTACGTCAAGAAAGCTACCAGGAATCCACGAGGTAGGGGGCGCGCCTACCCCCTGGGAGCGTCCTCCACCCTCGTGGGGCCCATGTTGCTCCACCGACGTACTCCTTCCTCCTATATATACCTACGTACCCGCAAACTACCAGATACGGAGCCAAAAACCTAATTCCACCGCCGCAACCTTCTGTACCCGTGAGATCCCATCTTGGGGCCTGTTCCGGGGCTCCGCCGGAGGGGGCATCGATCATGGAGGGCTTCTACATCAACACCATAGCATCTCCGATGATGTGTGAGTAGTTTACCTCAGACCATCGGGTCCATAGTTGTTAGCTAGATGGCTTCCTCTCTCTTTTTGGATCTCAATACAATGTTCTCCCCCTCTCTTGTGGAGATCTATTCAATGTAATCTTCTTTTGCGGTGTGTTTGTTGAGACTGATGAATTTTGGGTTTATGATCAAGTTTATCTATGAACAATATTTGAATCTTCTGAATTCTTTTATGTATGATTGGTTATCTTTGCAAGTCTCTTCTAATTATCAGTTTGGTTTGGCCTACTAGATTGATCTTTCTTGCAATGGGAGAAGTGCTTAGCTTTGGGTTCAATATTGCGGTGTCCTTTCCCAGTGACAGTAGGGGCAGCAAGGCATGTATTTTATTGTTTCCATCGAGGATAACAAGATGGGTTTTTTATCATATTGCATGAATTTATCCCTCTACATCATGTCATCTTGCTTAAAGCGTTACTCTATTCTTATGAACTTAATACTCTAGATGCATGATGGATAGCGGTCAATGTGTGGAGTAATAGTAGTAGATGCAGGTGAGTCGGTCTACTTGTCTCGGACGTGATGCCTATATACATGATCATACCTAGATATTCTCATAACTATGCTCAATTCTGCCAATTGCTCAACAGTAATTTGTTCACCCACCATAAATACTTATGCTCTTTAGAGAAGCCACTAGTGAAACCTATGGCCCCCGGGTCTATTTTCCATCATATTAATCTTCCAACACTTAGCTATTTCTGCCGCCGTTTTTATTTTAGTTTCTTTACTTTGAATCTTTATCATAAAAATACCAAAAATATTATCTTATCATATCTATCAGATCTCACTCTCGTAAGTGACCATGTAGGGATTGACAACCCCTTATCGCGTTGGTTGCGAGGATTTATTTGTTTGTGTAGGTGTGAGGGACTCGTGCGTGGCCTCCTACTGGATTGATACCTTGATTCTCAAAAACTGAGGGAAATACTTACGCTACTTTGCTGCATCACCCTTTCCTCTTCAAGGGAAAACCAACCAGTGCTCAATAGGTAGCAATGAGTTGATGTCGTTCATGATGTGATGTTCTATATTTTTGTGATGTTGCAGATCAAGGGACCTAAAAACTACCAGCAGTTCATCAGCATCCTGACTGGCCATGTTAACTCTGCCTCCTACTTCTCGACGGACAGCGCATCCTTCCCTGGTAGGCTTCCAATGGTCAGCCTATGCCCTCATTGCTTCCACGCTGATCTTGGCCACCGCGATCGCCCACGACCAATGACAGCCGATCTCCTCGGCCGACGGTGTGCAGTGTGCACCACTGCCCTGGGCACAGAGACGTCTGACATAGAAGGTTAGCAGCTAGGAGCTGAGCATCCGTACAAGCCGAATGTAAGATTGAGGTGGACCAGATTGCTAATTTCTACCTATTACAGTACATGTTCCTTGATTGCTAGAGAGCTACCCGGTGCATAGGATGAATCCTAGCTTGTACAAATAAATGAATGATAAGAAGGCTAAGCAACATAATAACCATGCTTCAGTTGTCTGCTAGTTGCTATCCAGTACAGTACATGAACACATTTACATATTTGTTGAACTTCTCAATGTATGCACTATGTAGGCTTACACAAAACTGAGACTTAATTGTGAGTTTTAGTATGTTTGTAAGACCAAATTGATCTATTTCTATGTGGTATTGGTAAGTTAATTAGAAATGTGCACACATCATATTTGTTGTTAATTGTTTTTAGATGGACTACCCTATTTTCAATTGCTAGATCTGTCATTGATGCTGATGCTGCACTAGTGGCAATGTGGCATATTCGTGTAGTGCCTTTGCTGTAGTTGCTCACTGTCCTATGCTATAGGTCACGCGCAATAAGGATTTCTACTGATTTACTACTTAGGGTCAAGCTGGTGGGAAGGGTTTAGTGTATCAATGGTACCTGATATTAGATGTAATTTTTGTTATGATTATTAAAGAATACTATCAACTATTATTAAATAGCACAACTAGTGATCTGTGTGGTTCTAGTGAATGGGCAGATGCAGATGTAGACAACAGTGATGTGCATCGATAGTACTGCAGTAGTAGCAACAGACTAGGTATCTCTGAAGAAAAGCTTGTAACAAAATTGATGCATATGATTAAACTAATGTGTAATTTGGTGTCCGCAACTAACACGTAAATGCTCTCTCAGGTGTCAGAGCAGCAGCGAGCAACATAACTTTTCTCGCAGAAGGTGAAGAGGTCGTCATTCTGCACGTCGGACAAGGTATTGTCGTCTTACAAATTCTTACAAGAGTTTCAGACCTTTAAGACACAAACATAATGAATGTGTATATGCCATGGAATTTTGAGCAGGTTCTTCAGCTGTCAGATGAGGTGGAGGCACTCTTCCTGAAGCACTTCGCGGGCAACAAGACGAGGTGCAGGTGACATCCATTAATCTCACTTAGGCGAATTTGGAATTTTGTGAGGATGCAACCTTTTGGGAATTCTGGACTATTCTTTTGCAGTAATATAATGATATTAGATGTCTGCTGGTTGCTATATTTGGGCAAGATGAACTGAATTGAATGTTGCTATTTTCTTTTTGATGTACGCACACAAATGATTGTCACTCATGAACAACAAGAAACCATACTAGTTACTACCTATGTGTTCCAGATATTGTTGTACGTATTATTTCTTTTTTACTTCTAGAGCTATAGTGCTCTTGGACTATCATCCAATTGCTTGCTGTTGCTGCATACATGTATCTCAAGCATTGCACATTTGTGCTTGTTTAGGCAGACAACTACTCGTATAATATGCAAACAACAACAAAGCTAGTGATGCTATTTAAAATTAATGTGTACTTGGCAAACTCAAGATTACACCTGTTAAAAGTTTCTAATGTCCTCTTTTTTTGAAATTGAAAGAGAGTCCGTCTAGCTTGTGTAGGTGTCTTGCGATCCTGTTCAAGCTCTTGTTTTTTTCTAAATGTGCGCACATAAGTTCAATTACCATCTGAGAAATTGTTGATGCATTTTTTCAGTTTCTCAAATACAAAATAGCTTGCTCCTTCTAATTGTGGCATCCCCACTGTTATCTTTATGATGTTGTTCCTCACTAATATAATATTTACTAATTATTGGTAGTCACTAGTATTCACTGATAACTATGCCTCGTTTTGATTGTTCTATTGTTATTTATGCCAAAAAGTTAACATGTCCGAATTTATTTTGTTCCTAACTATTTTGTTTTATAACATGCCGATGGTAGCCTCTATTCATGTTTCGTCGTGAGCTCCAGGATGAAGAAGTTGGAACAAGCAATGCATGTCGGATTTAGGCATGCATGCATGCTCTAGTATCCCTGCTTCTGAAGCTAGCTAGGGAGGTGCAGGACTTTGTTGTAGTGCCGATTTTTCTGGGAGTTTTGTTGTACAGGGTATAAGAGTATATATAGGAGAAAGAACTAGGTCGGTGGAGCTACGAGGGGCCACGAGGGTGGGGGGCGCCCTCCTGCCTCGTGGCTGCCTCGTTGCTTCCTTGACGTCCACTCCAAGTCTCCTGGATTGCGTTTGTTCCAAAAAAGATCCTCGGGAAGGTCTCGTTCCATTTGGATTCCGTTTGATATTCCTTTTCTGCGGAACACCTAAATAGGCAAAAAAAATAGCAATTTGCACTTGGCCTTCGGTTAATAGGTTAGTCCCAAAAATAATATAAGAAGGTATATTAAAGCCCATTAAACATCCAAAATAGATACTATAATAGCATGGAACAATAAAAAATTATAGATACGTTGGAGACGTATCAATGATCCAGACAAGCCTAGAAAAGCAAATCGGCAAAATGGTCGAGGCATACGTGGACGATGTGGTCATCAAGACCAAACACATCAGTCAGCTGGTGAACGACCTCCGCCAAACCTTCGAAAGCCTGCGGGCTTACGATATATGGCTTAATCTGGACAAATGTGTCTTCGGAGTTCCCACGGGCAAGCTGCTGGGACTTATTTTATCCCATAGAGGAATAGAAGCTAATCCGGCTAAAATCCGAGTCATGTCCCAGCTAGTGGCACCCACGGAGCTGAAGCACGTCCAAGAACTGGCCGGCTGTGTGGCGGCCTTGAGCCACTTTATTTTCCGATTTGGTGAAAAGGCCCTACTTCTCTACAGGCTGTTTAAAGGGACCAAAAACTTAGAACAGACCGACAAAGCAACGGCTGCATTGGAAGAAATTAAAACGCTATTGGCTATCAATCCCACCTTAGCAGCGCCCAGCGCTGGTGGACCAATGTTGTTATACATCTCGACCACAAATCAAGAGGTCAGTGCAGTTCTCGTCGTTGAATGAGAGACAGAGGGTCACAAACTTCAGGGGCAAAAGCCGGTCTACTACGTATCAGAGGTGCTCACCCTGTGCAAAACAAGGTATACACATCACCAAAAAATCGCCTATGCAGTTTTCATGGCATCCTGAAAGCTTCGATACTACTCTCAACAGTGTTCGGTCATGGTGGCATCTGCAGTACAACTGAATGACATAATTAACAACAGGGATGCCACAGGCCGCATAGCCAAATGGGACATTGAGCTCCTCCCTTTCAAAATTATATACCGACCACGCAGAGCTATTAAATCTCAGGTGTTGGCTATTTTTGTCGCCGAATGGACGGAAGTCAAGATCCCCATGGAATACAGTACGTACACGCATGGGACGATGTACTTCGACGGCTCCAAAATGCTTGTCATGCTAGGGGCTGGAGTAATTCTCACGTCCCCCATCGGGGACAATATCCGATACGTACTATAGATAATGTACACCAATTCCAACAACGCGGCCGAGTGCGAGGCTCGGTTGCATGGACTTTGGATGACAGTGTCAATGGGTGCATCAGCTCGAGGTGCGAGGAGACTCTAATCTCGCCATCTCTCGGGCCAACTGCGAATTCGACACAAAAGACCCAAAAATGAAAGCATATCATAACACCGTCCTCAAAATATCTGCCCAGTTTGAGGGGTTGGAATGCCATCATGTCTCCAGAGACACCAATCAAGTTGCCGATATCCTTGCCCGCATGGGTGCTAGGCGTGACCCTGTCCCCAAGAAGACCTTTTTGGAATGACTCTTTAAGCCATCCATGGTATGGCAATATGGTGGCAAGGACGCTGAGGCCAATGGTCCAGAAAAGATCACCCCTCCTATCATCGAGCCAAATGAAGAAATTATTGGGGGATCGGCACTCAAAGAAAAGTCTTCGGCCAATGAAGTCATGGCAGTAATCTCGCCATGGACCGATCCCTTCCTCGCCTATCTTCTCCGCCAAGAGATCCCCGATGACCAACTGAGGCAAGGCGCATAATTCGGAGCTCTAAAGCCTATAACATCCACAAGGGTGAACTGTACAAGAAATGCACTACCGGGGTCCTTCAAAGATTCGTATCCAAAGAGGAGGGGAGGCAGGTCTTGGTTGGGATACACACCGACATGGCCAGTTATCAGACGGCAGCTCAGGCCCTGGCCAGCAAGGCCTTTTGAGCCGGGTTCTTTTGGCCCACTGCTCGCGCAGATGCCCACTCACTCGTCCAACATTGCGTTGGATGCCAGCTCTTTGCAAATCAAAGTCACATGCCCCCCACGGCTCTTTGGACGATGCCGATCACCTGGCCGTTCACGGTCTGCGGGCTAGACATGGTCGGACCACTTAAAGGGGGGGGACCAAGAACAAGAAGTATCTACTGGTTATGGTCGACAAATTCACTAAATGGATTGAGGCAAAACCAGTAACTTCAGCCATGTTCGGACCGGTCATCGACTTTATATCCAGTGTGGTCCACGGTTACAGTGTTCCCCATAGTATAATAATGGACAATAGATCTAATTTCACAGCCCAGGAAGTAATGGACTGGTGCGCCAACTTGGGCATTAAGCTCGACTACGCCTCCGTATATCACCCACAGTCCAATGGACAGGTCGAACGAGCCAATGGACTAATCCTGAGCGGCATTAAGCCCCGACTGCTCCATTCCTTGAAAGAGTCCGACTACCACTGGGTGGAGGAGCTCGACTCTGTATTATGGGGCCTGCATACCATGCCTAATCGATCCACGGGATACACACTGTTTTTCATGGTGTATGGGGCAGATGTGGTCCTCACCAGCGACCTTATCCATGACACACCTAGAGTGTGCATGTACGAAGAAAAGGAGGACGAGCTAGATCGGCAAGACAACCTGGATGCCCTAGAAGAGGAGCACGACATAGCTCGGGCCTGCTCTACCTTTTACCAACAACAGGCTTGGCGCTACCAGAGTAGGGAAGTTAGGGTGAAGGCATATCATGTGGGCGAACTCGTCTTGCGCCTCCAGAAGAAGCAGAAGAATAAGCTATCACCCAAATGGGAGGCCCCTTCATAATTGATCAAGTTCTCACAAGGGGAGTGTATCGTCTCCGCAACCCAACACACAATCGCCTCGAACCAAACCCATGGAGCACATCTCGACTTCGGCGCTTCTACGGCTAGACCGTTGTCATCACCCTCCCTGGTCCTTTCTTCCTTTTACATTCTTTTATTTATTTATTATTTCCCAGGTTGTCTTCAGTTAAGTCGAGCTACGTTAAGTTTTTCTTGGCAAACGTCTTCAAATGTACCACCCAGTCATACATGGGGGCTTCTTTTACGAAGCCGATAAATACATCTTAAGTGCATTCATTAGTCTCTGTCGTGTTCTCACCCTTCCAATATCATTTTAAAGCCACTATATGCATCAATTTGACTTAAGATTTGGCCAAGTTGGGTTGCCTTTCTCCTATGCTTACCCCCTATGTTCTCGATTGTCTAGCTAGGGAGTAAAGGGAGAACTTCTGCGATTGTTATGTCCCGATTACCCAGGTGCATACCTCAGAGGGGTGAAGCCGAAAGCTAGCGTTCATAAGAATATAATTGGTCGGCCATGAGGAAGTGAAAATAATTGGTGGCCATCACCAACGTTCGGGGTTACTTTCCCGAAGTAAACATTACCCATACAATGTGGGTATTCGGTTAAACATCTACGGTTAACATGACAACCCGAAGAAAGGAGCCCATGGAGGAACTATTTTCTTTAGAAGATGTTTCTTACGTTAAACAGTAATATAACATAACTCCCCGAGCGCGTTTTGTCTGATTGCACCAAATGGCCGGATTGCCTGGTTCTCTGAAGTGATTTCCCGATGATCTCGGGTCACATAGTAGGAAACACTCCCCGGCCAATGGCGGGGGAGGCAGAAGCCGATGGCCGGTTAAGACAATGTTTAAAGCATGGTTTGGAGCATATTTGATGTAAAGTACATAGATAATAGAATCAAACACCTGTTCTTGGTCAAGTCCATCTATTATGGTGTATAGGCGCAGTCTTATTGGGAAGTCCGAGCAGAAGACATCACTTGGTCATATACCAAACGTAGTGACACTTCCTGCCCATCTGGCCCTACCGTCCCAACTCGAGATAAATGCTCCGGATCGAGCTTGGTAAAACGGGTCTTGACCATCGCCCAAGCCTCCCACGCTCCTTCTTGATAGGCCGATATCTTCCATAGCTCAAAACGGCGCCGAGCTCCTTTAAATTGTTTAGCCAGCTCGGCCATCCCTCCTGGAGCTACCTCATTAGTCCATAATGCCTTGAATAGACTCTTCATAGCTTTCCGGGCCCGTTCATGCACGGCGAGATAGTTCCTTTAGTAGGTTCCCCGCCTGGTAAGGAGAACTAACAAGAGACATGGCATTGTTCTTACATTTGTATAATGCATATAATATATGTATTCATAAGCTAGATTGCACTCACCGAACATGCCAGCTTTCAGTCTCTCGTTCTCCTCCTGGGATTGTGCCAGTTGAGTTTTTAAGCTCTTAATTTCTTTGGCTTGTTGCTAGTTTTCCGCTTTAAGCTTATTCCTTTCCTCACGACTTCGGGTCGGTACACGACGGCTGGCCTCTTGCTGTGACTCCGCATATCTTTGAGATTCTCTGGCTGCGTCTAGATCCTTTTGTAGCTAACTTATCTACTCGGATGCTATAGAGCAATCTTTCATTAGAAAAGGTGTCCCAAACAATTCTTCGTTCAACATATTAAGTCCTTTACTCACCATATGCTTCCCTGGTAAATTTCTTGACCTCCTCTAGTTCTGCCTTCACAGATTCCAACTGTGTTCGGTTTAGCTTGAGGTCCTCGGACAACTTTTTGTTTTGTTCCCTCGCAATCTGCACCATAATACAATATTATACACATCCAAACCCTTAACTTGGCCGTCCCGCCTGAATTAAGGCTCAGGGGCTACTAGGTTAGGTTATGTGTTCGGTTATCAAACCAATAGCGTACCTGCAGGTTGGTCGACAGAAGTTTGGCAGCTCCCTCGAGACCTGCTCGGGCGGCACCAAGATACGCGTCTACCGAACTAAGAGTGTTAAAATCCTGTTCGGAAAACACAGAATGACGCAGTGACTCCTTCTGCCGTCGGTGATTCATCACATTTTCGACTCCGGAGTTGGTAACTGAGACGTCCTCAGGGTCCCCAGATGTTGGTCCTCGGCAGCGACCTCTGAGGTGGCGCCGATCATAGCTGGAGACCTCGGTTTTGGATTACCCCCTACACCTCTTCAATGTCCTCGGATGAAGGTGGTTCTACATATCGCCTGCAGGTCGCAGCAAAGTAAATTATGGGTATTTATAGCGGCTATCAAAAACAAAATGCCGAAAGTATAGTGAACATGTTACCTCTTGGTTGCGGGTGCGGTTGATGTAACTCCCGTTGTCGCCACTCATTTGGACGCCCTGCGGCCGTTCAGCGCTGACGCAACCGGTACCGCTCTCGCGGGTGTTCGGCGTGTTGTGCGGCGGCCCTTGGGGGTAGAAGTCAGTGTGCTAGGGGTGGCATGAGGTAAGCGTATTTTTCAGGAAAAAAAATCTTTTTCTCACTTACGACAGAGGAAGGAAGCGTCCCGGGGTGATCGGCCAAAAGGGCCACTTTAAAGCCATCAGGCTCTCCTGGTAGAAGACTCCCTCTTTGAAACCAATTGATGTTTTGGGATCATCGTGAAACCCAGGATCATCAGCACAAGAGTAGCAATCCGATTGAGGAGCGGGGCATCTCACTGTCTCGATCTAGCCCTTCCAGCTCTGCTCGGATAGATTAGATACCTGAGTAAGAAAGATTAACATATCATCAGAATTACAGAGTATGGAAATACTCACCGTTTCGATGGGTTTAAAGCTTGAGAAGCCATCTTTGGGCTTCAATCGAGCGAAGTCTTGCTCTTCTCCCTTGAAGAGGCTGGCTAACACAGCTGACATTGCCACCTGATCGGCGTGTTCCTTTTCTATGGAACGGGTCGAGTCATTCGCCTCGTTATAACGCCATAGAGGGTGCACCCTTTGTTGGAAGGGTTGGACGCACCGGGCGATGGCTGCGGCCATTACATCAATGATGGTTAACCCATTGTGGGACAACCACCTTACTTGAGCGGCTAGGCGCGATACCTTGGCACTTTCCTTTTGGGAAGGATTCTTCGACCGCCAGTTAAACCGCTTCTTCGGAGAAACGAGAGAGAATTCGGGCAGCCCCCTCTGAGTTGGATCGAATAGGGGGGCGTCCTCAATGTAGAACCACTTTGAGGTCCACTCCTCGACATCCTTCTTGGGAGTCCCTACCGGATACCCTGTCCCAGCAATACGCCATACTTCAACTCCTCTAACCTCACGAATTGTTCCTCCTCGGGTGCGAGGGACAAGACAGAAAAATGTCCTCCACTATTCGAAGTGTGCCTCACAACCTAGGAACATCTCACAAAGGGCGACATAAGACTCTAATAAACCCCTCAAAAAGGGATGAATGGGGAAGCCTAAACCCCATAAGAGAAAAGGCGCGTAGCATACCCTTTCTTCCCCGTGCGGGACAGGGAAGTTTTCCGCAAAAGCCTCACCGTCCGCAGAGATCAATCCGGGGCGGGTGGATGCGAAATCTGATGCAGGTAGATATCCTTGCGTCTCGAGGTTTCTCAACCTCATTTGAGAAAGAGAGCAGCTAGCCAGTCGCCTTGATGGGGTTCGTGAGGACTCGAAGAGGAGCTTGGGGCACTCGCCATTTGTTCATGGCTTGCTTAGCTCTAGCTTTGCGGTGATTCGAGATCGATTGCCACAGCTTTTGCATTTTTTGTGCCCGTTAAATAGACGTCTCTCCCAAGCCCGTAAGGGGCATTTCTATAAAAGGCTTTTGGGCCATTTGTTTTCCTCTGACGCACAGAAATCGAGGGGTGTCACTAATTCTGAATGAAGAAGACGATGCGACAAAACCCACAATACTTCACTGACCGAAGTGTCGAGAGTAGCTGAGCTACCGTCAGCCGGATATAGGAGATAGGAGGAACTCGCCCCTCGAGCTGAAGACCTCAAGAGGCACGAAGCTAATGGAGATTATCGACCTCGGCATTGGAGGCATGTTCGGGGGCTGCTGAGGATGTCCGGAAGTATGGGGTCCTCGGGATGCCGACCTATCTCTCATGGGTCGGACTAATGGGCTACTTTTGGTTCGTTGGAGGAAGACTGGACTTCAGACGATCTCGTGCTCCAGATGGAAACCTTTGGAGACTTGGCGTATCCTCGAAGTCTCACTTGGTATGATCAACATGTTTATCCAATGATGGTAACCGACATATGTAACCCTAGGTACCCCTGGTGTGTACATAAACAAGAGGGTTTAGTCCGTAGAGGGGGAGAACCATCATCATACCCACCTAGGGTTTAGTTCATCTGATCTCATGGTAGATCAACTCTGTAATTGTCATACAAACACATCAATACAATCAGGCATGACATAGGGTTTTACCTCTTCGAGAGGGCCCGAACCTAGGTAAATATTGTCTTTATGCCCCTTGTTACCCATCGATCCAAGATCCACAGCTCGGGACCCCCTACCCGAGATCTGCCGATTTTGACACCGACAGATGGGGCATTAGCTAGCTGCGTGTGTGAGTGTGTTGCTGGGCTGGATGGCCGCTGGCAGATTTTCTGTGCTTGGTTCATGTGTTGACGTCCTTTGCATAGGGTATTCACTGGCCTGTAGTTGCCTTTGCATTTTATCCAGCAATCTAGCTCAAAAGAAAAAAAGAGTTGGTGCCGCAATTATACACGACTGTAGGTAACCATGAGAGAAGCGTGGGTTCGCTTAAAAAAGTGTGGGTTGGCTAATAAAAGATAGATCTGTGAGGTACTTGCCAATGGAGCTCTTGCTCTATGGTGCCTAAAATCTGAAGAAGAAGAAAAAAAATCAAGTTTTAAGTTTCAATTTTTTTAGAAACATTACACATGTATATTGGAATATGTACTAGATGTTTGTAAAGTTTCATGATGAAATATGGTTTCATGTGATCTGCACAAAGATATCGTAAATCAGACATGAAGTATACGTCCCAATGTCTATGTGCATTTTTTTCAAAAAGAAAGTTGGTTATGATTATTATAAAATTTCAACTCTATGTAGCTTGGGGGCCAAAAATTATCATTCAAAATATTACGGACAACCAATTCATTATATAGGCAAGCAGCACCACCGTGACAAAAATCAACAAAAGAAAACATGAAAAACCTACATGTAGCTTTGACGGATGGACCATACTCAGGACAGCATGTGAAGACCATGTGGCGCATATGCGTTTGCACCTAGCCCAGATATTGACGTCAGGTAAACACATAAACCATTCCAAGATCGAGATTGTACAACTCTTATCAAGAAAAAGAAGTTGTGATACACACATATATACGCTTCAAGCCTTCAACCCATCATAAAAGCATGAGGTAATAGCACCACAGGTCCTACAACTTGTCCTCAATGTGATGGTTTGGTCCTACAACTTGCAAAAGGCAACTATTTGATCCTACAACTTGCATCAGATATGCACATTGAGTCCTGGACCAATCAGAAGCCGCCAACTGGACCGGGCGGTCAGCGCCGCTTGTTTTGCAAATAACCCCCGGCCATTTGTTGAAATCAACCCGCAGGACACCTCATGGCCGTGGAAGGAAATATCACTTGAATCTAGCTACTAGTGTCCTGTCACCATGTAGAATGTGGTAGTAATACTTAGTTTTTTATTAGGATTTACTCCCTGCCGTGAAGAGTTAAGCTCGATCGTCGACAGACTGATGGCATGAGCCGGTGTTAGTAGCAGGCAAAGTACATATGGTGTAGTAGTGGTAGCAGCAAAGTGCATCTGGAGTAGTAGTGTTGCTACAAGTAGTAGTATTCCTCCACCTGCAGCTGATGGTACTACTAACTGTGCAATAATTGCCCGGCCACCAGTCATCGATACAGTCATACAGTTACTAATAAGCTCCAAGGAATCGAAGCTCGATTGATTCCATCGCCCGCTCGTATCTAAAAGAAATGAGACACTGCCTCTCGCCGCCTTTCAGTTGAACATTGGCGGGGATTATTTTTTTTGCGTGTGATAGTTAGATCTATAGTAGAGATATTGAGCTTCCATTATTTGAAATATTGTGGTGCTTTGGGGACTATGGGGTTGCTGAGAGCCCCACATGTAAGGTTGTGTGTTGTTTGGTTTTATTCTCTCTCTTTTTCACATTTAATTCATGAGTGTTTGTTAAAATTTGAGAATATTAAGAAGCATATATTTTTGAAACATACTTTTCTAGATTCATTAATATTTATTAAATTTTTAGAAATTTTAAAGTTCACGGTCAATTTTAAAGTTTGTGAATATTTCAATATTTGAAGATTTATTTTAACTTGCAATTTTTTAAATCCATCAATATGTTTTAGATTTATGGATGTTTTCTAAAATTCATGAGTTTTAAATTAATAATATTTTTAAATCCTTGAACATCTTTTAATTAAACTACTTTTTCAAATAAAGAAGAGCCACTTTTTTCAAGATAGCAGTGGGGCAAGTGCTTTTAATTAAACTATTTCTTTTAAAGAAAACAGAGCTACTTTTTTAAGCTAGCAATTGGGCGAGCGGAAAAAAATGCTAAGTACTAGACGAGAAGAGCAAGGAGCCAAGATGAGTGAGCGAGAGCTTCGTGGGCTGGCTGATGACATAATATACGAATGTTAAAAAATATCATTAAAACACCAGTCAAGACGGATAAAATTCAAATAAAACATTTGATATAAAAGAGTTAATCACACGAGTGAAGAGCAGCGCTGCAAAGCGTGTGTTAGCCTGTACTAGTATATACCGAATAATCAACACTGTAAAGCTTGGAGAGGGTCATACGCGTAGGCGCCTTAGTTTAATCATCGTTCTGAACACAAGGCCATCATGGTCTGAAACAAGACCGGCCAACCATCATGTAATTAATCAATCGGAGAACGTAATATGCATATGCAGATCAATGAACAGTTTTTGCTGCAGCCTTGCAGCAGGCATGGTGATGGTGACACGTACGTACTACGTTCACCGCTTCACATATGTGCGGTCGCGCTCTCTCTGCAAGGCAAACTACCAGGCGAGCGCTGTCGTCCCTCCCGTCCGGCGGACCCAAGCACAGCACGGCCACGCCGCACTCTGGATTCAGGTGATATTTCCTTCCACGGCCACGAGGTGTCCTACGGATTGATTTTGACAAACAGCAGGGGTTATTTGCAAAACATGCGGCGCTGACCTTCTAGTCCAGTTGGCGGCTTCCGAAAGGTCCAGGATTAAATGTGCAAATCAGATGCAAGTGTTAGGACCAAATAGTTACGTTTTGCAAGTTATAGGACCAAACCATCACATTGAAGACAAGTTGTAGGACCTGTGATGCTATTACCTTTAAAAGCATGCTAAGTCTACATAGAACCTGTCAAGGCCACAAGCAGCCCAGCACCCGCGCCCAGCAACGAACCGGCCTCGCTACCAGCTCGGCCCACTAGACAGAGAAGGCCCAATCGCTAGATCAGCGGCCCTGAGTGGGTGTGACACTGCCAGCTACTTAACGCATCCTCACCCACCAGAGCGAGGCATCCAGTGGATCACGGCACGAACCCTGCGGCGGCTCTTTCCCCTTTCCCCTTCCTTCCCCAATTCGTGTATCCAGAGATTGTAACCCTAAATCGCTACTTGAATTCGTGAGCAAGAGTTAGATCGAGCAATACACTAGTGGGTTGCTTACATCTGGTATCAGAGCCATAGATCCACACCCTGGCGCATCTGATCGAGACAAGGCTGCAAAAATCGATCAAGGATCGACTCAGCGCCATGGATCCTTCCTTCAAGGATTACTTCGACAAGCTCACCAACTCCCTCGACGCTATCCACTCCGACATCCGCTCCCACACCGCCAAGTTGGACGATCTGGGCCAGTGGCGGCCCGATCTGGAACGGCGCGTGGATCAGCTCTCGGCGGCAGTGGCTGAACTCCAAGCGTGGCATGCAACCGCTGCGGAAGATCGACCGGTGGAGGCACCAGCGCCACCACCACCCGCACCACCAGCACCGCTGCGTGACCGCGTCGGCACCATCAAGCGTGCGGAGGGCGACGCCCTCGGGTCAAATGACCACGACATCGACGTTCTTCCATGGGGACTGGCGCCGATGTTCGCATCGGTGCCCACCCCGGCCAACGGTCAGTCTCAACTTCCCATTCCATCTACCATCGCATCTCCATATGCGCACGCCAGTCAGATCCTCGCTGGGATTGGTCAGGCTCATCCATCAATCGGGTTTCCCCAATTCACGGGCGAGAATCCACGTCTGTGGAAGACACTTTGCGAGCAGTACTTCCAGATGTTTGACATCCACGAGAAATTTTTGGTCCCAATGGCATCACTGGATTTCTCTGGCTCTGCATCGGTGTGGTTGCAATCGGTGCAGAAGAAATTGACCGAGTTCGATTAGGAATCCTTCTCGACCCTGTTGTGTACGAGATTCGGTCGTGACCGTCATCAACTCTTAATTCGCCAGTTTTACTCTCTATCGCAGAAAATAACAGTAGTTGATTACATTGAGCAATTTGAACTGATCATCAGTCACTTATCTGCATATTCTGAATCCATTCATCCTTACTACTATCTTACCCGTTTTGTGGAGGGACTGCGGCCCGACATTCGCGCGGTGGTCTTGGTGCAACGGCCACCCGACCTCGACACGGTGTGCGCTCTAGCGTTCTTCAGGAGGAAGTGGCGGATGGCGCCGCACGAGAGCGTGCGCGTCCCAGCGTAGTGCGTGCCACCGCTCCAGATTGGAGCCACTGCAATGGCGCAGGCGTGCCCATGGCACTTCCCCCTCCACCACCCCAAGGACGGCCACCAACGACGCCGACGGCCACTGATCGGCGCGCCGTAGAAGCCAGCCATGCGGATGGCACCAAGCTCAAGGCGCTGCGGGAGTACCTCGTGCGAAGGGCCTCTGTTTCAAGTGCGGGGAGCGCTGGGGGCAGGACCACAGCTACCCCACCAGCTTTCAGCTCCACGTTCTCGAGCAGCTACTCGAGCTGTTCAGCCTCGACTCCGACGGCGATTTCCCGAGCCCACCGCTCGGCGACGCCCTGACCGAAACAGCAATGGCGATCTCACGCCATGCCCTCCAGCGGTAACCGCGTCGCCGAAGGCGATCCGTCTTCACGCGTGGTTGCAAGGCCACGAGGTGTTGTTGCTGGTGGATTCTGGGAGTTCCACGACTTTCATCGACGCACGCCTCACATCGGTTCTGACAGGTGTCATACCTCTCCTTCGACCCTACCGCGTCAAGGTTGTAGATGGAGGCGAGCTCTGCTGTTTCTCTCACATACCACACTGCAGCTGGGTGTCTCTGACACATGAATTCAGCACAGACATGAAGGTGCTGCCATTAGGTGCATATGACGCCATACTTGGCATGGACTGGCTTGAAGAACACAGTCCGATGAGTGTGGACTCACGTGCCAAACACTTGCTGATTACAACTCCAACTGGACCAGCGCAGCTGCGAGGCCATCAAGAGCGTGTTGAATCCTGCTCTGAGATCAACGCCTTGCAACTACAAGCCTTGCGTAAGCAGGGCTCGCTACCGCAAATTATGCAGCTATATCAGATTACTGAAGAAGATGAAGCATACACACCCACACCAGACAACATACAGAAGGTTGTCGATCAGTTTGAAGATGTATTCGGCGAACCAACTGGCCTGCCCCCACATCGAGATTGTGATCACAGGATACCGCTTATGGCAGGAGCACAACCAGTGAACTTGAGGCCATATAGACATAAACCTGAGCACAAGGATGAGATTGAAAAACAAGTGCAAGAGATGTTGCGATCTAGAGTCATTCAACGCAGCCACGGTCCTTTCTCTTCACCTGTGATCCTAGTCAAGAAAAAAGATGGCACATGGCAACTCTGCATAGATTACAGACAACTCAATGCTATGACTGTAGTGGCCAAGTACCCGGTACCTGTAATTGAGGAGTTGTTAGACGAGCTGCACGAAGCTAAGTGGTTCTCCAAGTTGGAAGTGAGAGCAGGTTACCATCAAATCAGACTAGCTGAAGGGGAGGAATTCAAGACTGCTTTTCAAACTCATTCCGGGCACTTTGAGTTCAAAGTCCTATCGTACGGCCTTGCTGGTGGACCCGCTACGTTCAACGGTGCTGTCACCGGCACACTTCACCCGCTGATGCGTGAGTGCATCCTGTCTTTCTTCGACGACATACTGGTGTTCAGCAAAACACTGCAAGATCATGCAGAGCACCTCAGACAGGTGTTTGAGCTACTTCGCCGTGACCAATGGAAAGTGAAAAGAAGCAAATGCAGTTTTTGGCAGCAAAGAATAACATACCTGGGACATGTCATCAGCGCTCACGGTGTGGCAACAGACCCCACTAAGATCAAGGCAGTGACAGCTTGGCCCACGCCTACAAATGTGAAGGAGGTCAGACAGTTTTTGGGACTAGCAGGATATTACAGACGCTTTGTCCGGCAATTTGGGATCCTAGCCAGACCCCTTTTCAACCTCCTCAAGAAGGGAATACCGTTCGTTTGGACAGATAACACCGACCAAAGTTTCCAAGTTCTCAAACAGAGTTTGGTCACGGCGCCGGTGCTTGCCCTGCCAGACTTTCAGAAACAATTCACGGTAGAAACTGACGCATGTGGTACAGGCATTGGAGCAATCTTGCAGCAAGACGGGCACCCCATCGCCTTTATGAGCAAAGCACTCTGCCCAAAGTACCAGGGCCTATCCACGTACGAGAAAGAGTACTTGGCAGTGATCGCTGCAGTTGACAAATGGCGACCGTACTTACAGTCTGCAGAATTCATCATCAAGACAGACCAACACAGCTTGGTCTATTTGCAGGAGCAGAGGCTCACGACCCCGTGGCAACAGCGAGCTTTCACCAAGTTATTGGGCTTGCAATACAAGATAGTGTATAAGAAAGGCGTGGAAAATGGAGCCGCAGATGCACTATCTCTCCTATACCACTCAGAGCATGCCATGGCGATCTCAAGCTGCCAGCCAGCATGGCTCGACGATATCGTGTCAAGTTACAACTCCAACCCTCAATCACAGCGTCTCTTGGAACAGTTGGCGATCAGGCCAGACCCAAAAGGACGTTTCAGTTTGTCGCAAGGGCTTCTGCGTTTCAGAGACCGTATTTGGCTTGGAGGCACCATTGCACTGCAGCAGCAGATCATCTCCGCGTTCCATGACAGCCTAGTGGGAGGGCATTCAGGATTTCCATCCACCTACAAGCGAGTCAGGCGTTTATTCGCTTGGCCAAAAATGAAGGCTCACATTCTTCAGTATGTTCAGTGCTGTGAAATCTGTCAACAAGTTAAAGCGGAGCGAGTGGCTTCGCCAGGGCTGCTCCACCCACTTCCTATCCCCACCACATCCTGGGATATGATCACGATGGACTTCATCGATGGTCTTCCACAATCAGGTCAGTACAATTGCATCTAGGTTTTGGTCGATAAGATGACCAAGTTCGCTCATTTCTTGCCGTTTGCCCATCCTTACATTGCTTCCCGCGTTGCACTCCTTTACATGCAACGCATTTACCCCATCCATGGTTTCCCTCAATCTATTGTCTCCGGTCGTGATCCTGTCTTCACGAGCCACTTTTGGCAAGAACTCTTTCGCCATGCTGGTACCAATCTCCGCATGAGCACGACCAACCATCCACAAACTGATGGGCAATCAGAGCGCGTGAACCAATGCCTTGAAACCTTTCTTTGTTGTTTCACTCATTCTTATCCCAAACGCTGGAGCCACTGGATTCCTCTTGCACAATTCTGGTACAATGCTGCGCCACATTCAGCCATTGGCATGACACCATTCATGGCTATGTTTGGTCACGAACCTCATCATTGGGGCATCACGGCGGCCTCTTCTTGCTCTATTCCTGCTCTACAAACCTGGCTAGACGAGCGCGCCACCATTCAAGATCTGCTGCAACAGCACCTTCAGCGATCTTGCTTGCGTATGAAACAGCAGGTAGACAAGAAACGCTCAGAGCGTGTGTTTGAGATCGGTGACAAGGTTTACTCAAGGTACACCAGACGCGGTAAACATCGATGGCTGCCGAAGCTAACCACAAGCTCTCTTTTCGGTACTACGGGCCATACTCCATCATCGACAAGGTCAATCCGGTGGCTTACAAACTGGAGCTGCCGACAAATGCAACAGTTCACCCGGTTTTCCATGTATCACTGCTGAGAAAAGCCTTGCTGCCAGGTACGCCAGTTCAACAACAGCTTCCCACTGCTACTGATATACCTGCGGTTCTAGTCCAGGTTTTGGCTTCACGATGGCGTCGCAAGCATGGCAACATGATTAAACAGGTCCTGGTGCGGTGGTCCGAGCCTGCGGCAATCGGCGACACTTGGGAGGACAAAGAAGAACTGCAAGCTCGTTTCCCTGCTGCAGAGGCTTGGGGGCAAGCCTCGTCGCAAGAAGAAGGGGGTGTCAAGGCCACAAGAGCCCAAAGACCGCTACCAAAGAACGAACCGGCCTCGCCACCACCGCCCACCACTGCATAAAGAAGGCCCAATCGCAAGATCAGCGGCCCTGAGTGGGTGTGACGCTGCCAGCTACTTAACGCGTCCCCACCCACCAGAGCGAGGCATCCTGTGGATCACGGCACGAACCCGGCGGCGGCTCTTTCCCCTTTCCCCTTCCTTCCCCAATTTGTATCCAGAGATTGTAACCCTAAATCGCTACTTGAATTCGTGAGCAATTGTTAGATCGAGCAATACACTAGTGGGTTGCTTACATAATCGCATGCGAAGAAAGACGACTATGAGCGCGCCATTTCATCTAGTCCCCGTTATCCTATGGTCTACCATCCCCTTCTTGCCAAACACCCTGTCAGGGGTAGTAGAACAACTCCTTAGGGTTCGCATCCGCCATGGCGTACACCTCCCCGCGTCGCTCCGGCGACTCCTCGCCGTCCTCGCCCCTCCTCCCCGACCTCCCTCGCGACGGCTAACGGCGTCGGGCGGCTGCCGAGCCTCCGGAGCGCAGCGCGGTTCCTACGACGCACGGGCAGCCGCAGCCTGATGCGTGAGCCGTCGATGGAAGTGCGGGAGACGGCAGCGGAGCACCTCGAGGAGCGCCAGGATGACTGGGCCTACTCCAAGCCTGTCGTCGTGCTTGACGTGCTCTGGAATCTTGCTTTCGTCGCTGTGGCAGCAGCCGTTCTCGCTGCCTCCCTCACGGAGCGCCCCGCCGCCCCACTCCGCTTCTTGCTTGCCGGTTACGTGCTGCAGTGTCTCCTTCACGTTCTCTACGTCGTCGTTGAGTACAGGCGCCGTTGCCGCGCGGGTGGGGCTGGAGTGCAGCAGGATGATGCGGGAGATGGGGATTTCAAGCTCAGGTTCATGTTTTGCTCTGTTCCTTCCAAATACTAAGAGAATTTGATTACATAAATTAATCAACTACATAAATTAATTTATTGTTACATTAATAATATTGCCACCTCAACTATCACCAGCTTTATTCCCTATTTTTTATCTCCAGCTTTAGATTGTTCTGTCTGCTCTCAGTTCTTTATGTGGCCTAGTAGGCACATTCTATGTAATATTCTTGGAAATTATACTTATTTTGATTTCTTTTAAGAAATATACGAGAGCAGACTAGTCAACATCAAGCAAAGCCTATTTTTGTAGGTTTTAGTAGTCACCCTGTTTGGTAACCTTTGGGCAGGGGAAGGGTAGTTTGCACAAGGGAGTTCGTCAAGGTATTAGGCGTGGGAAGTATAATTTTACTCCCACTCCCTTGTTTGGTATGATGGAAATTAGTTCAGGATGAAGGCCTCCCCACGAATTAACAGGGTTCCCCCATGGAAACAAATCGGTGGGAATTGGCATCCTCAACTCCCATTCCCCTTCCCACTTAAACTCCCCTTCGCTCTAAACAAGCAGTGGATCTTTTGCCCTCTTAGCAGGGTTATCTTGTGGGTCATTTATGGTAGAAAGGGTGACATGTAAAACGGAACCAGAAAAATGGCTTACTAGTGTAGTTTTCTGCCGTGGGCGTAGTTTCAGTGACCAGTTCACTTCTCTGCCAATCCTTATCTTTTTTAGGACTGGTTCTGTTGAACGTGATCCCTATGTTAAATGATGAATATGTGCTCACTCTTCTATTCCATTTGTCAAGGTTCAGTTGCTTGTGATTAGCACTTGATTGCAATCTGATCACTAAAAATGATTATTGATCGAAGTATCATCCATGATGGATTGCGCAAATGTAGATAGGATTTTTGAGCCTCGTTCCTGAGTTGGTTGTTTGAGATTGTTAAATATGGAATTATGGTTGAACCATGTAAATGGATTCTTTGAAACATGTCCAATGCTAAAATGTGTATCATTTAATTGTTACCGTCATTGTATTCATTTTACCTGAATTGTTTGTTTCCATGTTCTTTAGATAAACATTTGTTTATTCTCTGTAATTCTGCACTATGAGCTAGTTACTTTAATGCTTTGATGTGGACATCAATACCATTGTTACACCCACAGCCCATACTACTACATATACTAGACCAATTACTAGAGCTCGCGCACGCCAATTAAATTATCAGGTTTTTGTTTCTTGGTAATGGTTCTAATGTTCATGAGAATATGATGCTGCCTAAATTGGATACATTTGTTTGCTTACAAATGAAGGGCCTGGCATGGATAATAGGGATGAACACTGGAGCAAGACCAACCATGGAGATGATGGCATGCGCAAGGGGAACAAGAACAGAGTTACAACTGATGATTTCAGGACTTTGAAGCCACCATAATGAGTGCATGAAGCCTTGGACAAAATATACAAGATGCCACTTCATAAATTTCGTCCAAAGGCTATTCTAGGTGCTGCGTCACCTTATTATTGGGCCAGGCCCATGTAATTTCGAAATACATAAGTATAGGCTATTTTTAGAGTCCGTATGTGTGGGGAAACAAGAGTTAGGGTTGGTTTCGGACCCCTCCTCCAAGGGCCACGAAATTCCCCCCTTCTTCCTTCATATATACAACCCTTAGGGCATCGTTTATACTTTGGGATTTGTTTAGTTAAAAGTTAGCCATTGCAACTTCGTGTATTTCGTTTGTGTCCAACGACCAGACCAAGATCACTTTCGGATCCCCACCTTTATCAATACTTCATATATATTCACAATATTCAGATTGCATTATCATATTCTTGCTTGTTCTTCGATTGCTTGCAGGAATAGACCTTCGTGGTCAGGTTGATTGTGCTCCGGTGTGGTCAATAACCTCTCGGAGTTGGTTTAGTGATTGCTAAGGCGCGACGTCGTGCATGTTTGTAGTCGGATCATCAAAGTCTACTCCACCAAATCGATAGTTATCATCTCATCGAAAGATCAAGACACCCTCGCCTCTATCATGCTTAAATGTTAATTATTTTACCATCCTACGCATAGCTTATGAGCTAGATTACTTTGTCCTGTATTGTCAAGCACTTGGAGTCTGGAAACACGATGTTTTCCTTCATATGGTGGATCATTGGATTATGTTGGGTATCTGCAGGTGGTCAGGCTTTATCACAAGATGCTCCTCAACTTTACTGGTATGTCTCAAGTAGTCTTGGCATCTGAATGATGCCATGCTTCTTAATATTTGTGCTTGTTTTCTAACATAGCTTTTTTGTTGCAGGCTCTCAATTGTGTTTCTAGCATTTGATGTTTTCTTTGTGGTATTCTGTGATGGCCTTGCTTGTTTGATTGGCATTGCTGTCTGCTGCTGCCTACCTTGCATTATTGCCATCTTGTATGCTGTAACTGATCAGGTATGCTAGTTCCTGTGGTTGGCATCGGCGTTCTGGGAACGGGGGTCCCCAGACTTGCCTGCCTACGGCCCACGGCATGGCTCTGCAACCGGGCCCGTACGGCCCATCTTCACCAGCTAGCACTCAAGACCCTCGCGAGGCGGACGACACAAGACCTCCTCGGGAGCGGCCTCACCAGGCTGGCTCGCGAGGGGCGGAGAGATCAAGGCGAGGCAAACCTCGTGAGGTTCTCATGACGTGAGCCATGACGACCAAGGCAGTGAGGCGCGCCAACACGCAGTGTCCTTGTTTCCCCTTTGGTGCTAAGGAGACAAGCACAGGCATGGAGTACCGAGGCGTCAAGCAAAGGTTTCCATATCGGTGCAACGAGACCAAGACCAGCAGGACGGCAAGACGGAGGTCACCGTGGAGCCCAAGGCGGCGTCACCACCAGAGCCTTTAGCAGGCGAAGACTACTTTTTTCAGGATAAGTTGTACTAGTTGTCCCCTTTCAAATTGGCCGTTGTGGCATCCCTTCCTCCTCAATATTTGGGAAGAGGACCAGGGCCTCTATAAATAGGGCTAGCCACCACAGTAGGAGGCAACTGAGTCTCAACTCAACTCACCTTGGACTAGATCCAGTTCATCCTTACACCCACAAATTCACCAAGCACAAGAACACCTCTCCTCAGGAGGATGTTCTTCCCCTTGTAATGTTCATCCTCAGCCCAAGAGGTAATCCACCACCACCACACTGGAGTAGGGTATTACACCACAACGGTGGCCCGAACCAGTATAAATCTTGTGTCTCGTGTGTTGTGAGTTCGTCGTGCTTAGCCTAGAGATCGTGAAGTGTGTGAGGGCGTGATCAATGAGGGAGAGATCTTCGCGCGCACCCCAGTGTTTGAACCTTAAGGGTTTTGCCGGAACCCTAGATATGACATTTGGTGCGCCAGGTAGGGGTGCGCCGGAGCCTCTCCCCGCCAGTTGATCCACCGATGCTCCACGGTTCTGATGTCCGGCGACCCAAGAACCAACGCCGACCGCTGGGCAGCTTGGCCAGCCCGGGCGGCGTCGTCCACCCAGGAAGATCTCGACCCCGCGCTCCAGGCGGCACAAGCACTGCTACCTCTTGAGCACTACGTTGGATTTCCTTGAAGAGGAAAGGGTGATGCAGCGGAGTAGAGTAAGTATTTCCCTCAGTTTTTGAGAACCAAGGTATCAATCCAGTAGGAGGCTACGCGCGAGTCCCTCGTACCTACACAAAACAAATAGCTCAACGCAACCAACGCGATTAGGGGTTGTCAATCCCTTCACGGTCACTTACGAGAGTGAGATCTGATAGAGATGATAGATAATGTTTTTGGTATTTTTGGTATAAAGATGCAAAGTAAAATAAAAGGGAAAAGTAAAAAGCAAAGCAATAATAAAGTGATGGAAGATTGATATGATGAGAATAGACCCGGGGGCCATAGATTTCACTAGTGGCTTCTCTCAAGAGCATAAGTATTCTACGGTGGGTGAACAAATTCTTTGTCGAGCAATTGGCCAATTGAGCGTAGTTATGAGAATATCTAGGTATGATCATGTATATAGGCATCACGTCCAAGACAAGTAGACCGACTCACAGTATCTACTACTATTACTCCACTAAATGCGACCGCTATCCAGCATGCATCTAGAGTATTAAGTTCAAGAAAACAGAGTAACGCCTTAAGCAAGATGACATGATGTAGAGGGATAAATTCATGCAATATGATAAAAAACCCATCTTGTTATCCTCAATGGAAACAATACAATATGTGCCTTGCTGCCCCTCATCACTTTGGGAAAGGACACATAAGATTGAACCCAAAGCTAAGCACTTCTCCCATTGCAAAAACCAATCTAGTAGGCCAAACCAAACTGATAATTGAAGAGACTTGCAAAGATAACCAATCATACATAAAAGAATTCAGAGAAGATTCAAATATTGTTCATAGATAATCTTGATCATAAACCCACAATTCATCGATCTCAACAAACACACACAAATAGAAGATTACCTCGAATTGATCTCCTCGAGAGAGGTGGAGAACATTGTATTGAGATCCAAAAAGATAGAAGAAGCCATCTATCTACTAACTATGGACCCGGAGGTCTGAAGTAAACTACTCACCCTTCATTGGAGAGGCTATGGTGTTGATGTAGAAGCCCTCCGTGGTGGATTCCCCTTCCATGAACTCGGAACAGGCCCCAAGATGGGATCTCGTGGATCTGAGAAGGTTGCGGCGGTGGAATTAGGTTTTTGGCTCCGTATCTGATAGTTTGGGGTACGTAGGTATATATAGGAGGAAGGAGTACGTCGGTGGAGCAAAGGGGGGCCCACGAGGCAGGGGGCGCGCCCTTAGGGGGGGGCGCCCTCCACCCTCGTGGCCGCCTCCCTCCTTTCTTGACGGAGGGTCCAAGTCTCTTGGATCATATTTGTTGAGAAAATCACGTTCCCGAAGGTTTCATTCCGTTTGGACTCCGTTTGATATTCCATTTCTTCGGAACACTGAAATAGGCAAAAAACAACAATTCTGGGCTGGGCCTCCGGTTAATAGGTTAGTCCCAAAAATAATATAAAAGTGGAAAATAAAGCCCAATATGGTCCAAAACAGTAGATAATATAGCATGGAGCAATCAAAAATTATAGATACGTTGGAGACGTATCAAGCACCAGCTAATGCTGCGGGGCACGGGCGGCGTGGCCAGGCGCCGTCCACCCTTACTCTACAAACGCCGTGAGCTCCTGCAAGGGCCGCAAGCCACGCCACGGTGACGGCGCCGCGCACCCGGCGGGAGCAGGCGAACATGCGGGCTGCGCTCATGGTGGCGCGGGAGCTGCTACGGTGCCGGATGATGGAGAGCGACGGGAATGCATTGTTGGAACGCGTCGTCGAGCTACTGGTCGCAGCGGCCATGGGAGCGCCGCCCTTCTGCTACCAGCTCACGCCCCAGGCAGTGGAAGAATCCCACGGCGGGCTTCGCCGCGCCCGCGTGCCCTCGAGTGCACCCGGGGGTCTCATCGACATCAGCGTGACCCATGGCGCCGACCGCACCATCGCACCCGCACCACCCCCTATGGGTGCGGGCACGAGCGTTGCCGCACACGGCCCCAGCGGGGCACCACCCTACCACCCTCAGGACGGCGTGATGGGCCGGGCGACGTGGAGCATGGGGCACTTCGGCGAGGTCTTCGGGGCAACGGCCTCGGAGGCCTACGTGCCCCGCATGATGAACCAGGAGTACACACCGGGAGATGACCCCGACTCGTTCCTCGAGCCAGGCTGGGAAGAGGAGGCGCTAGGAGCTGAGGCCTTCCCGGAGCCTCCCGAGAGCCCCACCAACCACGCCGTTGACAGCTGCTACCGGGTACCACTAATCATCCAGGAGCGGGCTTACGCTAACCATGAATCGCAAGTGAATCAGGTCATAGCACTAGGCGACAGTTCTAGCATGGCGGTACCCGTCCCACCAGGAGAGGCTCGCTGAGGGCTGCGTGGGGGGAGCCAGGAGCAAGGCCCCACCCCACGTCGCACGGAGCAACGTTACCCGGAGGTAGGTCCTCTGTCGGGGAGGCGACGGCGAGCCCTCCCCAGGTAGAGGACCCGTGGTCGCCGAGGGTGCCGCTGGCGTCCCCTTTGCCCCCTTTGATGCCGTCCTGGTTTCCTGTCGTCCCAACGGTGGTAGAGGATGGCGCAAGGCGGGGCCCTCGTCTGGCGATATGAAGTAAGGCTCATGACTGTGAAGGTCTCTGCTCGTGACACTCTCACATAATAATGAGTGGGGCTGTACACGCCCCGGAGCCTCAGGAGTCCCGCCCTTGGGCCTCGGGGGCTCCCTCCCACGTCCTAGTGGCAGCACTTAGCTCCACGCTGGTGAGAAGACTCAAAGACAAGAAGACTAGACTAGGTGCCGGACGCGGCCATTTGCTTTGGATCTCTTTTCTATAGCCCTGCCTTCTGGAATTGGATTTAAGTTGAAGTTGAATTTTCTCGTTCGAGCGATTTCTTGCTATCTGGTTCTTTCCTTAATTAGGAGTTCGCGCCTATTGATTCACCCTCGCGAGCCCCTCGCGAGCGGGGCTGGGCATGGCACGCACGCGCCGCGCACATGCCCTACCACGCCTGGCGCTTGCTCCTCGCGAAGTCCTCTCGGGCGGATCTACATGCGCCTCAGGAACTTCTCAGGAACTCACAACCTCATGAGTCAGTTCGCAACCTGCCCAGGTCAAGGTAAATTACAGCAGCAAACTCACCACGGGACTCGTGAACGCACGAAGGCACATGTTCAGCTTGGCCCAAAAATAGGGGCAGTAATTTGTTTACATGAGGGGCTTCCCCTCCCAAAATGCTCTTACAACCTCTGGGGTTGCGCCCAAGCTTTTGCGTGTAGGATAAACAACAGGGAAACACGGAATCAATCAGACATGTCACTCGCCGTGCCCCTCGGGTCGCCTTCAGATGCGTCGCTGGCGTTGCTGTCACCATCACTGGCATCATCATCACCTTCAACGGCGCCGCCATCACCATCGTCAACCATGTCGCCTTCGTCCGCCGCGACCACCACTGCGTTTTCCTCGGAGGTGAAGGCCCTGACCAGCGCGTCCACATTGTCTTCCACCCACCGCGCCAGGTTGCCCCGAATGGCCTCCGGAACTGGAGCAATGGCGGCGTCAAAGTCGAAATTGGGATAGGTGTTCTGGAGATAGCCGAAGACGCGGGAGAACGCCTGCCCGAGCAGGCTGCGACTCCTCTCTTCAACAAGCTGGCGAGCCCTCTCGGAACGGTTCTCCAGGCACGTCACCACCTCGGTGAAGAAGAGGAGGTGACTGGCGTAGTCGTCCATGTGGGGATGAGGGGCATTTTCATCGCAGATGTGGCCCAGCGCGATGTCGGCCCTGTTCCTGAGGCCCTGGAGCATGGGGGCGTGCACGCGCTCCAGTGTCCGCCGCCGAAGCACTTCCTCCCTATTCTGTCGCGCAATGGACTCGGCGTCGGCAACCCGCTGCTGAAGAGGGAGCAGCTCGGCGTAGGTGGAGGCCAGCTCAGCCTGAGCCGAGACCAGGGCGGTTGCGGCGGCCTCCTCGCGTTGCTCCGCCTCAACTAACCTGGACTTGAGGGCAGCTGTCAGGCCTGCAGCCTCAGCCTCTACGAACTCCAGCTTCCGGTCGAGCCTACCGTCAAGATCCGCGCAAGCCTCGGCCACCCGGCGGTCAACCTCCCACTAGACTTGGGCCTCGCGCGCACCAACAGCATCCTCCGCTTGGGCGACTTGGCGCTCCCTCGTCTCCAACCGCTCGAGCTCTAGGCCGCGCTCCATAGCTTCTAGCGCCAGCGCTTCCTCACGCTTCAGGATCTCTTCCTCCTCGGCAGGCGTCCCCGCATCGATGCAAGTGCAGCTTGGCACGCCTCCACCTGCTGCTCCAAGGAGGTGCTCCAGGCTTGGAGCTCCCACCAGCGTTTGTCCGCAATCTCGCGGCGGCGGTCAGCTTCCCGGGCTTCTTCCAAGGCTCAGGAGCAGGCCTCGCGCGAGGTCGCGAGGGATGCCTCGGCCTTCGCATTATCAAGGTCACGCTGGTGGCGCCCGAGGTCGATGGCCACCTTCATCTTGTGCTACTCCTCCAACAACCGAAGACTCTCGGCCACAAGGCGCGCGTCTACGTCCGTGAGTTCTTCACCGAGCCGGTTCATCGCGCCCATCGCATCCCGAAAGAGCTCATGGCGGACAACACTCCGCTCGTGCACCGATCTAAGCACGTTGCCAACTCCTTCCTCCACCGCAGGGGATGCGGACGGGGCCCGAAGCGGCTCGCCCCCTTTCAGCAGGGGGCTGGCGCCCGCCTGACTGCTGGCCAAGCCTCGTGAGGGGCCCGAATGAGTGGAGACTCGCCGCTTGAAGAGGATCCCAGGATCGAAGCCAACCAGCCGCCGTCCACAATCAGAGGAGGGGCCCTTGGCACACTGGCCGCGCTCCAAGCAAGGCCGCAAAAGGGAGACGGTGAAGGCACGAGCTCAAGGCGCCCCGCTGGCAGGCTTGCTCCCTCGGCGGACCCCGCGCCAGGGGCTGCGAGCAGGCTTGTGGTGCTCAAGGCTGGCGGGGAAGACAAAGTGAGGGGAGGATGCCCCTCAGGAGGCCCCGTGGCCTTGGCAGAAGGGACCCTGGGGAACCAACCGTCAGAAAGGGAAGCAGCGCACAAGGAATGACAAAGATAAGGTACTTACTCATCGATGGCGATATACTTCCTCCGCTTCAACGGCCCGAAGGCGCCGCTGCTGCAGCTTGGGGATTCCTTCCTCTTGCGGAGCTCCTCAAAGTCCACGCGGAGCTGGCCGAAGTGTTGGACGTGGCGACCATCATGGGGCGCAACTGGAGAAGTGCCCAAGGGGGCCTCAGGAGCGCCAAGCTGGGGGAACCTGTTGGGCTCCGCCTCGCGACGACCTGCCGAGGCCTCAAGAGCTTCGACCTCAGGAGCAGCGGGCTGCGTCGCCCCTTCAGCTGCCGCCCTTGCGTGGGAATCACGGGTTCTAGAGGATGTCTCATTGATGAAAACGATGATCATGAGGAGGTGTTATATGACAATAATGTATTATGATGATAAGTTTTTAATGATATGATGATGATGATGATGATGATGGTATTTATTATATTATTGGGTGAAAGAACCGCGGATTAGTTTCAAGTGGATGTCCATCCACTTGAAACTAGTCCATGGTTCTTTCACCCAGTAATGTAATAACTCATTATGATGTAAAAAAATCTCTAAATTGCTGCTGTATGAAAACTTGTATAAAGGTGTGTGAATACAACATGAAATAAAAGTAAAATACGGAATAATAGTAGCGGCCTTGAAGCTGCGAAGCGCTACTAGTAATTACCAGTAGTGCTATTTGATTAAAGCGCTACTACTAAGTCAACATAGCAGTAGCGTGGGTTAACACACGCTACTGCTAACCTTTAGCTGTAGCGCCTTACTAGTAGCGCGGTTCCCCGCGCTACTACTAGGGTTTTCCCTAGTAGTGTTAGCTTGCATGCATATAGGTTGGTGCCATGTGGTGAATCGTGCCCAAGTGTGCAATTAAGCTAGTGCTCTCCTAGTGTTTGTGCAACACGAGCTTAGTTTTCATTAGGCAATTTCATATTGCTCATCCCTATAGTTGCACAAGCCCCATTATCCCACTGTGTGTGTTTCTTTCTTGCCCTCCTCTATATTTGTGATGACTTTATTTGCATTTTGAGTCCTTTGGATTTATTTCAACATTTACAATATCTTGGACTTCAATTTGCATGAATTTTTTCCACTTGTCCTAACCAAGCCACACGATAAGCTTTACTTTGTAGGTGTGAGTGAACAAGTCTGGTACCAATTCCACCATTTTTTTCATTTCACATTGGGTGACACGAGATACATCCTCAACTTTGGGAAAAGGTAGCTTGGTAGTGTTTATCTCATTTCCTACTCACCTTTGCTCGAGTCTTGGGATGGATAGGCAAGGCACATCATCTCTGGTCTACAACCACGATGATGAGTTTGATGCTATGAGAATTTCATCGACGCCAAGATGGACAAGCACATCGAAGAGCTCAAGGTCCTCATCAAGAACCGCAAGCGGTCTTCCTCATCTTCGAGAAGACACTCAAGTGCAAAGACTCCCAAGCTACCATCTACGGAAAGTACACAACAGCATCGACACCGACAAGACCATGAAGCTCAAGGCCATCAAGGGCATACCAAAAGGACGAAAGAGCAGCCTTCCAAGAGCATGTTGGCTTCTCTGCCAACCCCGTGCACATGGGCCTTCGACCCCCATGCACACGGCCTCCTGCACCCTCGTGCGCACGGGCTATATAGAGCCATGACATCGACCCCAAGACTACGGCTTCTTCAACACCTTTGGCATCTTCACCAAGTGACTACAAGGCATCTTCACCTTTGGACGTATGACATCTTTGCCTACTCCACGAGCTCAAGTCCACTACTCCCTCGAGCTACTATGACTTTGACATCACCGATGAGATTCCATTCTTTGGGACTAATGACCCCGATGAGTACCTCGAGTGGGAGTGCAAGATGGACGACTACCTCAAGCTACATCAAGTACCCTCCGAAGTTCAAGTGAAGTGCGCCACAAGTACCTTCCATGACTATGCGTTGATTTGGTGGCTTCACACACCTTCAGAGAGCTATGACATGAGTTTGCCCAAGACAAAGAGAGCTATGCGGCGAGAGTTTGTGCCTCCAACCTACACGGAACAACTTCAAAGCCAATTGGAGAACACCATCCAAGGATACAAGTCCATTGACGAGTACTTCAAGGAGATGAAGAATGCCTTGCGACGAGCCGGTGTGGATGACCCCATTTGGATTAAGTTCTACTTCATGATGGGATTGAACAATGCCATCTCCAAGACTATCTTCCTCGAGAACTACAAGTCCATCGACGACAACTACATTGGTGCTCTCAAGGCAGAGCGAGGAACTCAAGAAGGCCAAGTCTCGCGACCCGAGCTCACTTTGCACCGACCATGCTACAAGACGGTGAGAGTGATGATGTGCCATCTTCGGCCTTCATCCACGATGAGAGTGATGATGTTCCATCTTCGGCCTTCATTCGTGACGAGAGTGATGATGTGCCATCTTCGGCCTTCATCTATGACGAGAGTGGTGATGTGCTATCTTCGGCCTTCATCCACAACGAGAGTGATGATGTGCCAACTTCGGCCTTCATCCACGAGGAGAGTGATGATGTGCCATCTTCGGCCTTCATGCACGGCGACGACTACGATATGGTTCAGCATGGGATTTTCCCTTCGACCACGGCGATGTATGATGACTTGAGTGACTTTCGCCACCATATTGAGAGTGACTTCACCACTAGCCCCATATATGATGAGCTGCCCCAATTCCAGTGTGAAGAGAGCCACCACCACCACCACTTGAGTGATTTGAGTGACTCCACCATATGTGACATTGAGTGCACCTACCTTGAGGGAGTGAGTGAGCAACCACCACATAGATAGAGTGAGGTAGTTGATAGGGTATGTGATGCCATTTCAATTTCTAACAACGTAACCTCTACCTCTATTGTGTCTTCTCATTTGGTGCTAGGTCCCATATATGATGACGCACCAATCCTCGACAACTTTGTCCTACCTTTGGACAAGACGATGGCCATGGTGGACTATGATGCACCCCCTACATGGTTCCATCACGACGATGACAATGACCACGATTTGGTCCTGACCACCTCACCCACACCACATGAGTGGAATGAGAAAGGTAACATAGGTGAAGGTGATGCTCTTGTCCCACCAGTGGACATTCTTGACATTGATTGCTTGCATGATGTTGATCCACCTATTACCATGCTTCATGCTAGTATGATTTCCCCATGTGATGATTTACCCATTTATGATGAGTTTGATGATTGCCATGAGGAGGCTAGTAGTTGTGATGCCATGTTACATAGGATTTCTTGTGATAATTCTCTTTGTCACATCATGTTTGATAATCCGCTTGACATGCCATATGCTATGCATGAGATCAACCATATGTCACATTTGCAATCTCATCGTAGTGACTATGCATATGCCATTAAAATAAACCCACTTTGCACATATGGCATACATGACAAGCCCATGGTTATTGGCATTTGCTTTTCTTGTGATGATAACGATATACTCCATTTGCATCATTCATATCATATGCCATGTCATGACCACCTAGCTTCGAACGTGCACTGTTTTGGATGTTGTTCATATTCTCCATATGATGTTTACACTATTGCTCTTGAGGAGACCCCCGTAGCTTCCTCAAACATATTAGGATATTTTGATCCATCCTATGATTTGCATGATTCCTATGATTGTGTGCACCATATGCATCCCATGAATAAAAGTGCTATTGTTGTGCCACACACTTGCCATAGTTTGCATCCTCACCATGTTGAACACAATAACTATCATTGCATGATGGATGACATGTTTCTTTACCATGCCTCAAATTTCTTTGAGCGATGCTTATCTTATGCTAACACTCACATGCACATACACATCATGTGGATGATGTGTACATTTACGACACACACACTTTCTTTGGTTTATCCTACACATGAAGACTCGTCAACCGCACAATCCCATGAGTTGACAAAACGAGCTCTAGAGAGCAATGATGACTTGGGATTCCGTGGATTTTCATTCCCACCGCCCCTTCGCGCAAAGACTTCACGCATCTCTTCTACATGGCCCTCACATGGTTATGGGTTATTTACCACTTCTCACTTTATGCCCATATTGCCATGTTCACTATGCTTGATATGATCATTCATATGCCTTTGTCATGCATTTGTGACCCATGCTTTGCATTACACATGTTCCTTCATTCGCATACTTGTATGTGTATTTGCAAGATTGGTGGAGATATCTCTAGTTATTGCCATATTCCATTTGTACCCCATGCCTATGATGATACTATGATATTGCTTTGTGTTCGTGCTTGCGATATGTCATGTGCATTGCCTATCTCGACTATTTGCTCACATGACATGATTGCCATGATCTTCACTAGCATGGTGCATCTTCGCTCCACTAGTTTGCACGACATGATTTATATGCTTGCTTATGTTGCATCACCCATGATTCATACTTGCTCGTTTCATGCAGTTGATGGCATCAATTTCCATACTTTGCACTTGATTGCTATTACATGTTGTCATATGTCTTCCTATGGTGCCTCTCTCATGCTATATGCATTGCCTTCTATTGAGTGCAACAATGATTTTAACATTGCTAATGAGATTGCCCCCATAGCATTCTCACATATACTTGGAGATTTTGACAAAATTCTTGTGAAGGATGCTTATCTTTCTTCTTTGCACTATATACCTAGTGCCATGAGTATAGCCATTGCATCATATTGTTCATGCACTTTTGCTTCTAATAGTTATGTGCAAGAGAAGAGAACCATCGTGATGGATGATGTGTTTATCTACCATGCACATACGTTCTTTGCTTTGTTGTGTGCATGTGTAGGATACTTGGACTTCGTGTCGACTTTCACTTCACGTGAGTTGACCATCCGAGCTCTTGAGAGCGAGCTTCATACATTCGACCATGACTCGCTTCTACACCATATTTCCTACCACTTCGGCATTGTGAAGGATGCACAAGGACACACTTTCGTGGTGATATCCTTCTCTTTCGAGAAACACAAAACCATGAGCATGGATATTGAGGATCACACTACTTGTGTTGCTTCCACCATGAGACTTATTTGTTATCTTGGACCACTTGATTGCACACATGTTAGAGATAGTGCTTTCCTTCATGATTCTCACATTGCTATGCCTCATGACATATATGCCTTGTGTGTTGCATCCAATTCTTTGATTACTTGCTCCTATCATATGTTTGGTTGCAACAATGTCATTTCTTCACATATGCCATGTCCCATTACTTGTCACATGATTGACTTGATTGCCTCACACATGTTGAACAATTTCTCTTTCCATTGTGTTGAGTGCCATAATATCTTCACTGCACTCTATGCACATTATGCTTGGATTGTCTTGCATTTGCCCTATGTGTTTAGACACTTCATTTTATTTGTTGTTGTGAATGATTCTTATGCATACCATAGACCTTCTGTTGAGAACTTTGTGCATTCTTGCTATGATCTTGAGGTAGATGCTTGTTCACTTGACAAACATATTTGCATCCCTCCCTCCCATTTGCACGCTTGTTTCCATGATGTCCTTGATTGTGCTCAACTTATATGCTTAAATTCCATGCCACACTTCTTTGTCAAACCATATGCTATGCTTGATGACAACAGTTGTTGGGTGAATCACCTCTTGAATGCTTGGTTTTGCTTTAATGCCAACCACATTTGTTTTTCCAAGTGCTTGATATATTTGCTCCTTTTGAAGGAATTACAAGGCGGTGAGACATTGGAGCATGCCCATTTGGAACTACAAGATGATGAATGTTTGGTGATCGTCCACTTCTACACGGAGACATCATCTCTTTCCCATGGTGATTTGGATTTTGATCCGAGGTCCGATCTTTCCCAAGGGGGAGGGGATGCTGCGGAGCATCCTATGTACATCACCATGTCAAGAGTTTGTTTGGCAAGTGACACGTGCCACATCTACTTCACATACATAAAGGTGAATCATCTCCTTTACACGTGTTCACTTGTACCTTTTGAGGATGGTATACTACTTTACCCCTCTCTCGTGTGCATACATAGTTGTGAGCGGAGCTACACATTCATCGAGGAGGAGTCCAAGAAGAAGAGAACATCTACACCATCGAAGAAGGAATCCTGGAAGCGGAGAAGGAAGCGCCAAGAAGAAGGCATCAGCTCCTAGGCGACCCCATGCACACCGGCCCCTCCGACCCCGTGCCCACGGGCCTCCCAGGCTGGCGGTCCTGAAGACCCCGTGCACACGGGCGTGTACCGTGCCCACAGGACCCCCATATCCATGGACCTCACAGACACCGTACGCACGGGCTCATGCGTCAGGTATCTGGATACCCTGTGCGCACGGACTCCACTTACCTCGTGCACACGGGGGGCCCTGAGTGTTGCTGCGGGCTTTGCCCATGTAATCCCCATTTCACCCCTGCTTACCCCTTCACCCCTTGGACCTATATATACTCCTCTTCCTCCTCCATTTAGACTTAGCTAAGAATAAATCTAGATATTAGAGCTTAGATCATGTACCTCCCATTGTGGGATTCCTCCTAGGAGAAGATCCATGAGTGGACGCAAGACCTCTTAGGAGAAGATCCCTAGTGGATGCAAGACCCCCTTGGGGAAGGATCTATCTAGATCATCAAGCCCTCATCTACTTCATGGAATTTGGGATGAACTCTACCGTGTATCTTATTTCCCTTTGGTTGTTCATGTACCTTGTGGATCTTGTGTGGATTTGAGTCTAGTGGATGTGTGATTGGACTTGTTCTTGAGTGTTCCTCTTGTTTCCCCCTTTGTGTGCTTCTTGTTCTTCGCGATTTCCCCTCCAATTCGTGAAAGATCTCCATCTAGGGTTCCACCCTACAACAATTCTCCACGGCGCTGGAACGTTGAGGTGATATATGATCTCCTGGACTATCCTTTGCCGTGTTTCTATGTCAGCCTTCCGAAACCCCGGCAGATTAATGTTGAGCCTTGCCCTGCCAACAAATCCACACATAATCTTGAACCTTGTGCGTGCTTTATTTGGTTTAGTTGGAGCCCAAGACTTTAAATCGATCTCGGTTACTTCATATACACCTTTAGGCTGGTGTGTGGGCTTCCTTGGAGCGTTCCTCCGTGTCCTGACCGGAAGGGTAAATGCTGCAGCTCTATCCCATTCAAGATTACTTGATCCCTCACCATCTGTTGAAGATATAGGGTTGTTGGAATCAGATGAAGATACATCGCCTGAAGTATGAGCGATATCGCTGCTACTTGGTATCTACAGAGAACACATGCGAAACTGAGGAAAGGAGGATAAGCATAAAACTAACAAGTTGGTATCAAGCTGTCTAAACAGGTCATGCAATAATTTAGAAAATGTATGGCTTATTTGTTAAATTTGTGTGACTCGGGCACCCGTGATCTGTAAATCGGCAATAACTTATTGGAACAAATACAACTTACATGTACTAGTTAGGAAGGTAGATAATGAACATATATACGCTCTCCGTTATTTTATAGCCAATTTTGGAACATACGAAACAAAATAGGAAGAGGGATTGCGAGAAAATATGCCTCACCGCGATGGAGAGCGGTAACTAACGGGTTCCTTAATGCAAACCCGGCATACCACAGGAGAGGCAAGGGTTACAGGATCGATATGCTCAAGGGTGGCTGGCGAGCAAATGAAGATGGTGAGGCGCGGGCAGCCGCGTGTTGGGAACGACAGTGGAGGTAGGGTTCACGCCAAAGAGCGAGCACACTGCCAGGGTGAGCACACCGGCGCCGGAGAGGGTTCTGTTGTGGATCTAGGGGAGGGGGAGCTGGCGATGGAGATTGGGTGGACTAATTGAATGAAATGCGGGCGGGCGGTGGGGGGTGTTGGCGGCCTAGGTGAAAAGGGTGAAAAAATATTCCCGGTGGCCGCGCAGAAAGGCCTATATGAATGGTTGCCTCTAAGCGCTCGTGTGCACAAAGAGCATAATTTCGTTTGAAATGAAGATGTGCTAATTTTGAAATGAAGACATGAGTTCATCGTTTCGCCTCTAGTTTTTTCCCACATTAAGCAATCACAATTATACCACAGGTTTGGTTTGCTGGCGCATTTCAGGTCTCGTCTGCTATATTTAAGACTTTTTTGGCATTTATCGTGCATTTTTCCATATAAATCAAATCCTAGCCGAACTGCATTTGCTGTCGAAAGGGATGAGGATTGTCGTTCATCTGGGAGCATCCAGCGATGCAGACGTACGATCCGTGGGGTTTGTGTTCTGGCCAATCAGAATTCACAACTCAGATCGCGCGCGCAGCAAGGGGGGCATCGCCCACGGTTTGGTAGGCACACGACTTTCATGAATGAACCGTTTGCTATTTGAAAACATTTACATGAACCAACAACATATTTTTGTTCGAATGAAAACAAGAGTTCATCGTTTCGCCTCCAAATTGTTTTCCATGGTAAGAAATCACCATTGTACCCTATGGTTCGATTTTCTGGTGCATTTGAGGTATCGTTTGCTATATTTGAGTCATTTGCTATAGTCGCAACTACACGTGGGTGCTAGCTAGCAAGATCATTTGTGTGTCGCTTTGGGAGTTTTCATTCTTTGTTCGAGAAACGGGAAAAAAATTTCAAACATTTAGGCCGCAGGGTGCCCGCCTTCCTCTCCGTGCGCCCCCTCCCCCCTCAGCGGCATGGGACGCTGCCATCGAACGCTACCTCTCAGCGCCGCCAGCTGCCGTCCTCCCGTGCCCCGCCCGTCGATCCCGGGACGACATGATGCAAAGTGAGAGCAGGATTTGTGCATCTCTTCAACGCAAACGGTTCTTTTGGATGACCCGTGTGCAACCACTTACAAACAATTTGGTAAGATTTGCATCTATCATATTAGCTATGTTGCCATTTGTCAAACTGGAAATATTGACATTTGTTGATCTAATAACATTGCCATTTTTCAACCTTATAACACTACTATTTGTCAAAATATGAAGCTAATCACTAGCAGTATCTAAATTTTGCAACTAAAATTCAGTAATTAAGCATAGATTCCATTCATAGATTAAGCAGTCGTTCTTCATTTATACAAAAAGTTCAACTCGACAGCTGAACCAACCAAAATTTTATCTAATTGTTGCCAACCACATACTAAAATAGCTAGTTCAACTATATATACTACCTAATTTTAAGTACGTCGCGCACTTCCACCACATCTATAGTCAGATGAACTGAACAAAATAGCCCCTAAATACTACTACTATTGCGGAGGGGCTTTGTACTACTTCCGGCTGCCTCTCCTCTCCCGAGCACGCTCAATAAGAGGCGGAGGAGGAGGATCCTACCGACGAGCTGGACAACCGCAATACGGTGCCTGCCACTGTTGTAGCTTCAGCGACGCTCACCTCGAATGCCCTCTGCCGCCCCAGACGACCCCTCTCGAAGCGGTGGTTCTCCTCGTAGATCACCTGATTCCTGGCCTCTGAGGCAGTGTGTGCCGCGGCCACGGTGGCGGTAAGGCTCTTTGTGTGCTTGACGAGGCCCTCCTCCTCCCGCAGGAACTCGGTGTAGCGCGCAAGGTCGTTGACACACGTGCGGGCATCCACCTCCGCCTCCCGCCTTCGGGTGGCAGTGGCAGAGCGGGTGATGACCCCGGCGGTCGACGGTGGGCTGGCAGCCACGGCGGCCGATGATGGGGTGGCGGCCATGACCACCACCTCTCTCCTTCGTGCCGCGGTGGCGGAGCGGGTGATAGCGACGGTGGCGGGCAGTGGGGTGGCGGCCACGGCCACCTCCGCCGCCGAACGCGGCGGTGGAGCGGCGATGGCCACGGCTTTCGGCGGTGGTGTGGCAGCAACAGCGGCCGGCAGTGGCAGCGGGCACGGCGGCCGGGCGTGTGGTGGATGTTCGCGCCGCCATGTGAGGGCCTTCTACGCACTACACTACACCGGGGACTACACCACCGCCGCGGTGCAGCCTCCCAGCTAGAGCTGTCATCTGATGATGGCGGAGTGGCTGAGCGATGACGACGGACCGGTGCCATTGGCGATTTTGGGAGAAGCAGACGAGATAAGCTACGAGGAGGGAGGGGAAAATGCGATGCAGGACTCGCCGACCGTGAGGGTTTTTATAGCAGGCCGGTAAGCATTTGGATTTTGGGGGATTTCACCGAGTCGGGCGGGAAGCTTGCGTGGGAACCTGCGAGGTTGCGCGGGAAGAGGTCACCGACAATTCATTGGCGCCATCGTTTGGCCAAAAGAACGCCCCCGCACGCTGCGCAAGCTTGCGCTGTAAGCCGTCTGCGGCAGCAGGGTGACAAGATGTGCGAGAGGAGGATGAAAGGCCAAGTACACATACAGTTAATAAAAAAAATGTTTGCGATTTAATTTCCTACTATACCCCCGTCCTGGTTTATAAGTATGATTTAACTAATAAAATACGAATGGATGTCGCCAAAGATTATATAGTTGGATTCGTATTTGAACATAGTTTCCAATTATATAATCTTTATAACATGCATTAACATTTTGCTGGTTAAATTTGAGGGCAAAGTATGGCACTGAATATAAAGGGGACTATAGACTAGACAGAGGTGGTAGCACACGACCGCTCTCTATGCAGCGACGCAACTGTCGGCTGGCTTGTAGGCGACCATTTCATGCGTGTTCAACTGCTCTACGCGTGTGGTTGTTTGCGGTTCAGGCGGCCGCGACGCGCTCTACTCGTGTCCCGCCGCGCACGCTCTACTCTCGCGTCCCTCCGGGTGCTCTGCCCTCGTCCCCTCCACGCACGCTGCCAGTGTTTGGTTCCGGCGCACGATCATGCACATTCGTGTGCATGCGGTTGTGCCAGGCGTGGCGCGACGATGCAGTTCCCACTGCAAAAACTGACATGTGGACGCGCAGAGAATCTAGGCCGCCCGGCCCCCATTTATTCCTGCAGCCATTTACCTTATATCTCTCGCGTCACACAACACAATAAGCACACCCATGATGACACATACAGAGAGGACATCCTGCGGTTCCAATGGCGTTCCCCGTGGCTCCAATGGCGCTCCCAGCGGCCGACGACGACAACGGCGGGCAGTTCACCATGCAACATGTAGTGGACACCCACGTGAGGTGGAAGGCCCTCTAGGTGGTGACCACTAATGGTCTGGTCTCGGTGGAGAGCTCCATCGAAACTACGGAGCAGTTCCTTGCCGAGGACAAGTACCGAGTGGTCGGCTTCGACCTCGAGTACACCATGGGTCGTGCCGGGCATGATCAGAAGGTTGTCGTTGCCTAGTTGTGCGTGCGACATGACGTCCTCGTCTACCACTATCACCTTGCCACAAGGCCTTGCGAGTGTTTCCCCAGGTTTTTCAACAGCTCCGACTACAGTTTCGCTACGGTGGACACCACCAACGATCTAAAAGTGCTCAAGGTTTTGGACTTGAAATGCCCAAATCTTGTCAACATCCAGCACCACTAGAAGGTCTGGGGCAGTGACAAAAACAAACTGAACTCCCTGGTTGACCTCACCTCGGCCATCATCGACCCCTACTACATGAATATGAAGAATGAGAGCAATAAGGACAAGAACGCCTGGCACAGTGTGTGGCATGAGAGACTGGATGAACAACATGTCAAGCACGCAACCATGGGCGCGTACACATGCTACGAGATGTACAGGCGGATCGTTGACATGAGGCAGTGTCTTCTTCCTGCCCCAGACGAGGGATCGAGCCATAGAGTAGTGGCGGGAGCGTCACAAGAAGTAGATGACTAGACGATCGTTTCTCCTACTTTAGAATGCATGCAATTGTTTATTGAGGTGTGTGCGAATGATCTGTATAGTCACTTATGTAATTGGATGTTTATTTCAGTTATATATGTATACACGTTATTCTATTATAGACAGAGCAAATAACACGGCTTATTAGCAGCAATCGTCTCTGTTATTATTGGTCTTCGCACACATTTATGATTACAGACCTGTTTGTCGCATATCACACACATCTTGTGCAGTTGAACCGTTTGCATTGTGTTGCCTAATCACACACAGTTCATCCTAGTGAACTGTATGCTGTATATCGCACATGCCTTCATCTGGCGGCCCGTTTTTTTGTTCCTCCTCATCCCAAATAGTTAATTGAACTGAACCGTATGCCCTGCATCGCACATGCAACTAAAATCCAAACCGTGTTTGATCCATCCGTCATCGCAAACGTTTTGCACCTTTTTTGACGGTTTTTTTACACTGTCGTTTGTGATTATGGAATCGCACATAGTTTTGTCAAAGGGTCTCTGATTGTAGTGTCGCGTTTGGACCATCCTACAGTAGTGTTACGTGGCAATCATGTGACTTCATGTGTCCCAACTTCATTTGAGCTCACATCCATGAGACTTCTGATGTTTGCAGAGGAGGAAGAGGGTGTCTTAACTGACAACAAATAGCTCAAGAACTCTGTTGCTTCTTTTGTACTGAAATTGTAATCTAGTGAGCTTTGATGAATTTGTCATCATCTTTTGCTTCACTCTTGCGTTTTGATTGATTAACAAGCATATGGAGTTGTGCACCATCACCATCCTTTGTTTACCTTTAATCTTGAGGAGAGTACCAAGGATGCTTTCACATACGTTCTTCTCTACGTGCATGACATCGATGCAGTGGCATACACGTAGAATCTCCTAGTAGGGTAATTTCCAGAACACCAATTTCTTCTTAAACACTTGACCCTTGGGTGTTTGTTTCAGCGTCAAAGCATGCTTCTTGCCAAGCACAACATTAATTTATTTAGCCATGTTGTGGACCACCTCCCCAGCATAGGGTCTTGGGCCCACATCTACCTTTGTTGTACCATCAAATTCAGTTTTCTTCTTTTAGTATGGGTGATTTCTCTGTGAGAACCTACGATGATGCAAATACATGGTTTTGCGCGAGTTGGGAAGAAATCTGCTAGCTGTCCTATCCATGCATGTGACACACCCTACATCTCCCTTTGTTTTACGCTTACGATGTGTTGCCTAATGCGGCATATCTTGAATGGTGTGCACCAGCATCGCATGTAGATCAAAAATCTCCTTTTTGTAAGCATCATAACATTTTACAGCAGGAGCATCTATCCACACTGTCAGCAATTCTTCTACTAATAGCTGAAAATAAATGTTGATGTCACTTCCAGGTTGCTTTGGGCCTTGGATAATCATTGACATCATAATGTATTTTTTCTTCATACACAACCAAGGAGCTAGGTTGTATATGCACAGAAGCACCGGCTATGTGTTGTGATTGGTGCTCATATCGTCAAAAGGATTAATCCCGTCAATACACTCCCCGAGCTTTATATTTCTAGGATCATTGGCAAAGTCTTCAAACTTGTTGTCGATTAATTCCCACTGAGCCCCATCTTTCGGGTGAATCATATATTTATCCGTAGTTCGCTCATCATGATGCCACCGCAACCTCTTTGCCTCTCTAGGGTTTGCAAATAAACGCCTCAACCTTCAAACAAAAGGCAATGATGCGGCGCATCCTACGATCATCCCCATGTACACTACAACAACTCCCCAAGCCCCAAGTGCCCACATGTTGAGACCTCAAGCATACGCCATTGGACCTAAGGTGAACTCGCTCCTTTTTGAATCTTCCCTTTCCGCATGTAAGACATGGATGCTACCTCAAGCGCGGACCTTGTGCATACTCAGGTACACCCGAGGAGACCATGGAGAACCCAAGGACCAAGGCCAAGCGTCTTGTGAGCGGAGACGGAAGAAGGAGGAAGGGCCGGTACTTTCACTGACGGACATCCGCCAAGGCACGGACATCCGGCCAAGGCCTGGAGATCCGGCCTCCACCTACTCAGAGAGCCCCGGAAGCGCCCCCGACAGCCCGGACATCCGGCCCCATGCCCCGGACATCCGCCTACTCCCGAAGCCCCGAACATCCGGCCCCTTCGCCCGGATTGAAGGAAATATGCCCTAGAGGCAACAATAAAGTTATTATTTATTTCCTTATTTCATGATAAATGTTTATTATTCATGCTAGAATTGTATTAACCGGAAACATGATACATGTGTGAATACATAGACAAACATATAGTCACTAGTATGCCTCTACTTGACTAGCTCATTAATCAAAGATGGTTATGTTTCCTAACCATAGACATGAGTTGTCATTTGATTAATGAGATCACATCATTAGGAGAATGATGTGATTGACATGACCCGATACATTAGCCTAGCACTTGATCGTTTAGTATGTTGCTATTGCTTTCTTCATGACTTATACATGTTCCTGTAACTATGAGATTATGCAACTCCGTTTACGGAGGAACACTTTGGAGTGCTACCAAACGTCACAATGTAACTGGGTGATTATAAAGGAGTACTACAGGTGTCTCCAAAGGTACATGTTGGGTTGGCGTATTTCGAGATTAGGTTTTGTCACTCCGATTGTCGGAGAGGTATCTCTGAGCCCTCTCGGTAATGCACATCACTATAAGCCTTGCAAGCAATGTAGCTAAAGAGTTAGTTACGGAATGATGCATTACGTAACGAGTAAAGAGACTTGCGATAGCGAGATTGAACTAGGTATTGGATACCGACGATCGAATCTCGGGAAAGTAACATACTGATGACAAAGGGAACAAAGTATGTTGTTATGCGGTTTGACCGATAAAGATCTTCGTAGAATATGTAGGAGCCAATATGGGCAGCCAGGTTCCGCTATTGGTTATTGACCAAGAATAGTTCTAGGTCATGTCTACATAGTTCTCGAACCGGTAGGGTCCGCAACGCTTAAGGTTTCGATGGCGGTTATATTATGAGTTTATGAGTTTTGATGTACCGAAGGAGTTCGGAGTCCCGGATGAGATCGGGGACATGACGAGGAGTCTCGAAATGGTCGAGACGTAAAGATCGATATATTGGACGACTATATTCGGAGTTCGGAAAGGTTCCAAGTGATTCGGGTATTTTTGGAGTGCGAAGAGTTACGGAATTCGCCGGGAGTATATGGGCCTTATTGGGCCATACAGGAATAGAGGAGAGAGGCCAAAGGGAGGAGGCCTGCGCCCCCTCTGGTCCGAATTGGACAAGGCGCAGCCCCTTTCCTTCTCCCTCTCCCCTCTTTCCCCTTCACCTACTCCAACAAGGGAGGTGGAATCCTACTAGGACTAGGGAGTCCTAGTAGGACTCCACACTTGGCGCGCCCCCTCCTAGGGCCGGCCTCCTCCCCCCTTGCTCCTTTATATACGGGGGCAGGGGCACCCCATGACACACAAGTTGATCTACGGATCGTTCCTTAGCCGTGTGCGGTGCCCCCCTCCACCATATTCCACTTCGGTCATATCGCCGCGGAGCTTAGGCGAAGCCCTGTGCCGGTAGAGTCATATCGTCGCGGAGCTTAGGCGAAGCCCTGCGCCGGTGGAGCATCATCATCGTCCTGCGTCGTCGTCTTGTGGAACTCATCCCGACACTTTGCTTGATCGGAGTCCGGGATGCGTCATCGAGCTGAGCGTGTGCTTTGAACTCGGAGGTGCCGTGCGTTCGGTACTTGGATCGGTCGGATCGTGAAGGCGTGCGACTACATCAACAGCGTTGTTATAACGCTTCCGCTTCACGGTCTCACGAGTGCGTGGACATACACTCTCCCTCTCGTTGCTATGCCATCACCATGATCTCGCGTGTGCGTAGGAAATTTTTTGAAATTACTGCGTTCCCCAACAGTGGCATCCGAGCCTGGTTTTATGCGGTGATGTCATATGCACGAGTAGAACACAAGTGAGTCACCATGATCTCGCGTGTGCGTAGGAAATTTTTTGAAATTACTGCGTTCCCCAACAGTGGCATCCGAGCCTGGTTTTATGCGGTGATGTCATATGCACGAGTAGAACACAAGTGAGTTGTGGGCGATATAAGTCATCTTGCTTACCCGCATGTCATACTTTGGTTGGCGGTATTGTGAGATGAAGCGGCCCGGACCGACATTACCAGCGTCACGCTTACGAGACTGGTTTCACCGCTTGAGCACTTTCGTTGCTTAAAGGTGACCGGCGGGTGTCTGTCTCTCTCACTTTAGTTGAACCGAGTGTGGCTACGCCCGGTCCTTGCGAAGGTTAAAACAGCACCAACTTGACAAACTATCGTTGTGGTTTTGATGCGTAGGTAAAGAAGCGGTTCTTGCTCAGCCCGTAGCAGCCACGTAAAATTTGCAACAACAAAGTAGAGGACGTCTAACTTGTTTTTGCAGGGCATGTTGTGATGTGATATGGTCAAGACATGATGCTATATTTTATTGTATGAGATGATCATGTTTTGTAACCAAGTTATCGGCAATGGCGAAGCCATATGGTTGTCGCTTTATTGTATGAAATGCAAACGCCATGTAATTGCTTTACTTTATCACTAAGCGGTAGCGATAGTCATAGAAGCAATAGTTGGCGAAAGCGACAACGATGCTACGATGGAGATCAAGGTGTCGGCGCGGTGGCGATGGTGATCACGGCGGTGCTTGAGATGGAGATCACAAGCACAAGATGATGATGGCCATATCATATCACTTATATTGATTGCATGTGATGTTTATCCTTTATGCATCTTATTTTGCTTTGATTGGCGGTAGCATTATAAGATGATCTCTCACTAAATATCAAGAAGTGTTCTCCTGAGTATGCACCGTTCATGAAAGTTCTTCGTCTTTGAGACACCATGTGATGATCGGGTGTGATAGGCTCTACGTTCAAATACAACGGGTGCAAAACAGTTGCACCTTGGAATACTCAGTCAAACTTGGCAGGCCTAGCATATCTGAGATATGGCCTCGAACACGGAGACCCGAAAGGTCGAGCGTGAATCATATAGTAGATATGATCAACATAGTGATGTTCACCATTGAAACTACTCCATCTCACGTGATGATCGGACATGGTTTGGTTGATTTGGATCACGTAATCACTTAGATAACTAGAGAGATGTCTATCTAAGTGGGAGTTCTTAAGTAATATGATTAATTGAACTTTAATTTATCATGAACTTAGTCCTGGTAGTATTTTGCAAATTATGTTGTAGATCAATAGCTCGCGTTGTTGCTTTCATATGATTATTTTAATATGTTCCTATAGAAAACTGTGTTGAAAGATGATAGAAGCAAAGATGCGGATTGGATCCGTGATCTGAGGTTTATCCTCATTCTTTGCCTGAAGAATTATGTCCTTAATGCACCGCTAGGTGACGGACCTAATGCGAGGGAGCAGATGCGGACGTTATGAACGTTTGGCTAGCTCGATATGATGACTACTTGATAGTTTAGTGCACCATGCTTAATGGCTTAGAATCGGGACTTCAAAGACGTTTTGAACGTCATGGACCATATGAGATGATCCAGAAATTGAAGTTAATATTTCAAGCAAATACCCGAGTTGAGAGATATGAAGTCTCCAACAAGTTCTATAGCTAAAAGATGGAGGAAAATCGCTCAACTAGTGAGCATGTGCTCGAGATTATGCAGGTACTACAATCGCTTGAAATCAAGTGGGAGTTAATCTTCCGGATAAAATAGTGATTGACAGAATTCTCTAGTCACCATCACCAAGTTAGTAGAACTTCGTGATGAACTATAATATGCAAGGGATGACGAAAGTGATTCCTAAGCTCTTCGTGATGCCGAAATCAACGAAGGTAGAAATCAAGAAAAACATCAAGTGTTGATAGTTAACAAGACCACTAGTTTCAAGAAAAGGGCAAAGGGAAGAAGGGGAACTTCAATAAGAGCGGCAAGAAAGTTGCTGCTCAAGTGAAGAAGCCCAAGTCTGGACCTAAGCACGAAACTAAGTGCTTTTCTTTGCAAAGGAAATGGTCCTTTGGAAGTGGAACTACTCCAAATATTTGGTGGATAAGAAGGATGGCAAAGTGAACAAGGGTATATTTGATATACAGGTTATTGATGTGTGCTTTACTAGTGTTTATAGTAGCCCCGAGTATTTGATACTTGTTCGGTTGCTAAGATTAGTAACTTTCGAACCGGGAGTTCTGAGAATAAACAAAGACTAGTTGAAGGGGAAGTGACGATGAGTGTTGGAAGTAGTTCCAAGATTGATATGATCATCATCGCACACTCCCTATACTTTCGGGATTAGTGTTAAACCTAAATAAATGTTATTTGGCGTTTTGCGTTGAGCATGAATATGATTTGATAATGTTTATTGCAATACAGTTATTCATTTAAAATCAGAGAATAATTGTTGTTCTGTTTAAATGAATAAAACCTTAAATGGTCATACACCCAATGAAAATAGTTTGTTGGATCTCGATCGTAGTAATACACATATTCATAATATTGATGCCAAAAGATGCAAAGTTAATAATGATAGTGCAACTTATTTGTGGCACTGCCGTTTGGGTCATCTCGGTGTAAAGCGCGTGAAGAAACTCCATCTTTGATGGGTTTTGGAATCACTTGATTATGAATCATTTGATGCTTGCGAACCGTGCCTTTTGGGCAAGATGACTGAAACTCCGTTGTTCGGAACAAAGTAGCGAGATACTGACTTATTGGAAATAATACATACCGATGTATGCGATCCAATGAGTGTTGATGCTCGTGGCAAGTATCATTATTTTCTGACCTTCACAAGATGATTTGAGCAGATATGGGTATATCTTCTTGATGAAACATAAGTCTGAAATAGTTGAAAAGTTCAAAGAATTTCAGAGTGAAGTAGAAAATCATCGTAACAAGAAAATAAAGTTTCTGCGATCTGATCGTGGAGATGAATATTTGAGTTCTGAGTTTGGTCTTCAATTAAAACAAAGTGGAATAGTTTCACAGCTCACGCCACAGAACACCACAACGTTATGGTGTGTCCGAACGTCGTAACCGTACTTTATTTTGATATGGTGCGATCAATGATGTCTCTTACCGATTTACCAATATCGTTTTGGGGTTATGCATTAGAGACAACTGCATTCACGTTTAATAGGGCACCATCTAAATCCATTGAGATGACACCATATGAACTATGGTTTAACAGTAAACCTAAGCTGTCGTTTCTTAAAAGTTTGGAGTTGTGATGCTTATGTGAAAAAGTTTTCACCCTCGAACCCAAATCGGAGAAGTGCGTCTTCATAGAATACCCAAAGGTAACTATTGGGTACACCTTCTATCACAGATCCGAAGGCAAGTTATTCGTTGCTAAGATGGATCCTTTCTAGAGAAGAAGTTTCTCTCGAAAGAAGTGAGTGGGAGGAAAGTAGAACTTGATGAGGTAATTGTACCTTCTCCCTTATTGGAAAATAGTTCATCACAGAAATCAGTTCCGGTGATTCCTACACCAATTAGTGAGGAAGTTAATGATGATGATCATGAAACTTCAGATCAAGTTGCTACCAAACCTCGCAGGTCTTCCAGAGTAAGATCCGCACTGTAGTGGTACGGTAATCATGTTACGGAAGTCATGTTACTAGACCATGATGAACCTACGAACTATGAGGAAGCGATGATGAGCCCAGATTCCGCGAAATGGCTTGAGGCCATGAAATCTGAGATAGGATCCATGTATGAGAACAAAGTATGGACTTTGATTGACTTGCTCGATGATCAGCAAGCCTATTTAAACAAATGGATCTTCAAGAGGAAGACGGACACTGATAGTAGTGTTACTATCTACAAAGCTCGACTTGTCACAAAAGGTTTTCGACAAGTTCAAGGTGTTGACTACAATGAGATTTTCTCAACTGTAGCGATGCTTAAGTCTGTCCGAATCATGTTAGCAATTGCCACATTTTATGAAATCTGGCAAATGGATGTCAAAACTGCATTCCTTAATGGATTTATTAAAGAAGAGTTGCATGTGATGCAACTAGAAGGTTTTGTCAATCCTAAAGATGCTAACAAAATGTGCAAGCTCCAGCGATCCATCTATGGACTGGTGCAAGCATCTCAGAGTTGGAATATATGCTTGATGAGTTGATCAAAGCATATGGTTTTATCTGAGACTTTTGGAGAAGCTTTGTATTTACAAGAAAGTGAGTGGGAGCACTACTGACATTTACGATAAGTATATGTGAATGACATATTGTTGATCGGAAATAATGTAGAATTATTCTGCAAAGCATAAAGGAGTATTTGAAAGGAGTTTTTCAAAGAAGGACCTCGGTAAAGCTACTTACATATTGAGCATCAAGATCTATTGAGATAGATCAAGGCGGCTTGATAAGTTTTTCAATAAGTACATACCTTGTCAAGATTTTGTAGTAGTTCAAAATGGAACAGTCAAAGAAAAGTTAAGCACGTGTTGCAAGCGTGTGAAATTGAGTAAGACTCAAATCCCGACCACGGCGGAAAATAGAAAAGAGAATGAAAGTCATTCCCTATGCCTCGATCATAGGTTCTATAAAGTATGCTATGCTATGTACCGGACCTATTGTATACCTTGCTCTGAATTTGGCAAGGGGTACAATAGTGATCTAGGAGTAGATCACCGGACATTGGTCAAGAACATCCTTAGTGAGGACTAAGGAAATATTTCTCGATTATGGAGGTGATAAAAGAGCCCGTCGTAAAGAGTTACATCGATGCAAGCTTTTTACACTGATCCGGATGACTCTAAGTCTCAATGCGGATACATATTGAAAGTGGGAGCAATTAGCTAGAGTAGCTCCGTGCAAAGCATTGTAGACATAGAATATTTGCAAAATACATACGGCTTTGAATGTGACAGACCCATTGACTAAGCTTCTCTCACGAGCAAAACATGATCATACCTTAGTACTCTTTGGGTGTTAATCACATAGCGATGTGAACTAGATTATTGACTCTAGTAAACCCTTTGGGTGTTGGTCACATGATGATGTGAACTAGATTATTGACTCTAGTGCAAGTGGGAGACTGAAGGAAATATGCTCTAGAGGCAATAATAAAATTATTATTTATTTCCTTATTTCATGATAAATGTTTATTATTCATGCTAGAATTGTATTAACCGGAAACATGATACATGTGTGAATACATAGACAAACATATAGTCACTAGTATGCCTCTACTTGACTAGCTCATTAATCAAAGATGGTTATGTTTCCTAACCATAGACATGAGTTGTCAATTGATTAATGAGATCACATCATTAGGAGAATGATGTGATTGACATGACCCATTCCGTTAGCCTAGCACTTGATCGTTTAGTATGTTGCTATTGCTTTCTTCATGACTTATACATGTTCACCTGTAACTATGAGATTATGCAACTCCCGTTTACGGAGGAACACTTTGGGTGCTACCAAAGCGTCACAACGTAATCGGATGATTATAAAGGAGTACTATAGGTGTCTCCAAAGGTACATGTTGGGTTGGCGTATTTCGAGATTATGTTTTGTCACTCCGATTGTCGGAGAGGTATCTCTGGGCCCTCTCGGTAATGCACATCACTATAAGCCTTGCAAGCAATGTAGCTAAAGAGTTAGTTACGGAATGATGCATTACGTAACGAGTAAAGAGACTTCCGATAGCAGATTGAACTAGGTATTGGATACCGACGATCGAATCTCGGGCAAGTAACATACCGATGACAAAGGGAACAAAGTATGTTGTTATGCGGTTTGACCGATAAAGATCTTCGTAGAATATGTAGGAGCCAATATGGGCATCCAGATTCCGCTATTGGTTATTGACCAAGAATAGTTCTAGGTCATGTCTACATAGTTCTCGAACCCGTAGGGTCCGCACGCTTAAGATTTCGATGTGCTTATATTATGAGTTTATGAGTTTTGATGTACCGAAGGAGTTCGGAGTCCCGGATGAGATCGGGGACATGACGAGGAGTCTCGAAATGGTCGGGACATAAAGATCGATATATTGGACGACTATATTCGGAGTTCGGAAAGGTTCCGAGTGATTCGGGTATTATTTTGAGTACCGGAGAGTTACGGAATTCGCCGGGGAGTATATGGGCCTTATTGGGCCATACGGGAATAGAGGAGAGAGGCCAAAGGGAGGAGGCCTCGCCCCCCTCTGGTCCGAGGTGGACAAGGGCGCAGCCCCTTTCCTTCTCCCTCTCCCCTCTTTCCCCTTCTCCTACTCCAACAAGGGAGGTGGAATCCTACTAGGACTAGGGAGTCCTAGTAGGACTCCACACTGGCGCGCCTCCTCCTAGGGCCGGCCTCCTCCCCCTTGCTCCTTTATATCTGAGGCAGGGCACCCCATGACACACAAGTTGATCTCTGGATCGTTCCTTAGCCGTGTCTGGTGCCCCCTCCACCATATTCCACTTGGTCATATCGCCGCGGAGCTTAGGCGAAGCCACTGTGCGGTAGAGTCATATCGTCATGAGCTTAGGCGAAGCCCTGCGCCGGTGGAGCATCATCATCGTCCTGCGCCCGTCGTCTTGTGGAACTCATCCCGACACTTTCTTTGGATCGGAGTCCGGGATCGTCATCGAGCTGAGCGTGTGCTGAACTTCGGAGGTGCCGTGCGTTCGGTACTTGGATCGGTCGGATCGTGAAGGCGTCGACTACATCAACCGCGTTGTTATAACGCTTCGCTTCTGGTCTCACGAGTGCGTGGACATACACTCTCCCCTCTCGTTGCTATGCCATCACCATGATCTCGCGTGTGCGTAGGAATTTTTTTGAAATTACTGCGTTCCCCAACACGGCTATCCGGCCCCGCCTATCTAGAGAGCATCTATTCGGGCCGAAGTCAGCCCGGACATCCGGCTCTTCGTGAGCCGCCGGACATCCGGCCCCCAGCCCGGACATCCGGCGCCTGTCTGCGCACAGTGAACGGGCCAAGGGCCCATGTATCCCCCCTCTCACTTACCCCTTTGTGGGCTAACACTATATATAGACCCCCTCCTCCTAGTTATGGTTAGCATAGGTTTAGCTCATTTAGAGATAGAGCTTTGCTCATCCTTGTGGTTCTTCTCATTTGAGAGACCGCGACCTCTTCTGAGAAGATCCACACCGGTTTCAAGACCCCTCGCGGGAAGATCCCTGGCGGACCCAAGACCTCCTCATGGAGATGAACTCGTTACCTGATAGAGGAAAAGGTGTCCCGTCTTTCGATGCGATGGTGAATATCGTTTCGGAGTAGACTTTCACGATCCGACTACGAACGTGTGAGGACGTCACGCCTTAGCAATCGCTAAACCAGCTCCGATAGGTTATTGACCACGACGGAGCACGATCAACTTGACCATGAAGGTCTATTTCCTGCAAGCAAACTAAGAACAAGCAAGAAAGTAAGATTGCAATCAGGATATTGCGAATATAAGATGAAAGCTTTATTGATCAAGGTGGGGTTCTGTGACGCCTTGGTCTGGTCGTTGAACAAAAACGAAGTACACGAAGTTGCAGCTATGTCGAACTTTTAATCTAAACAAAACCCAAAGTCTAAACGACACCCTAATGCCTCTATATATGGAGGAAGAGGGGGAAATTTCGTGGCCCTTGGGGAAGGGGTCCAAAACCAACCCTATCTCTTGTTTCCCCACACATACAGGCTCTAAAAACAGCCTATACTATAATATTTCGAAATTACATGGGCCTGGCCCAAGAATAAGGCGACGCAACACCTATAATAGCATGCAGACGAAATTTAGGAAGTGGCATCTTGTATATTTCGTCCAAGCCTTCATACAGTCATTATGGTGGCTTCAAAGTTCTGAAATCATCACCTGAAACTCCAGTCTTGTTTCCCTTGTGCATGCCATCATCTCCATGCTTGATCTTGCTCAATTGATCATCCCTCTTGTCCATGCTAGGCCCTTCATTTGTAAGCAAAACAAACGTATCCAATTTAGGAAGCGTCATATTCTCATGAACATTAGATTCGTTACCAAGAAACGAAAGTACTTGGTAATTCAATTGGCGTGCGCGAGCTCTTGTAATTGGTCTAGTATGTATAGCAGTAGGGGCTGTGGGTGTACCAATGGTATTCATGTCCTCATCATTACCCTATGTATCGTCCTTTGTTGGATTTGGACCATGTATCTCTTTGTGTTTCGAGGATCTATCACATGTGTGATCGCTTCTTGTCTAATTGAGTGTTTCCTCTCGTTTCCCCTCGTGATTTGTCTTGTGTTTCCCCTCATGATTTCTCCTCGTGTTCTTCGTGTTCTTCGTGGGATCCGCTCCTTTCATGAAATATCGGCCATCTAGGGTTCCACCCTACATCAGGCAAGTACCAAACAACCTTGAACGGGATTCCTGTCTTGATCTCATCGCCCAATTTGTAATTGTCCTTTGCTCTCCCGCGCTTGTATCGTGCATGCTTGCATGTGGGACATGCACGCAAATCTTTGTACTCACCACAGTACAATATACAATCATTCACACAAGCGTGTATCTTCTGTACTTCAAGTTCCAATGGGCAATCAATTTTCTTCGCTTTGTTCGTGCTTCTGGGGAGCACATTATCTTTCGGAAGAATTTCTTTGAAAAGACCTAGCATCTCTGTGAAGCCCTTGTTTGATAGACCGTTTGCTGCTTTAAATTGAGAAGCGCCAGGGTGTCACTCAACTTGGAATATTTGTTTTTGCAACCTGGATACAATTCTTTCTTGGAGTTCGCGTCAATGGTTGGCAGATCCTTGTACCCAATCATATCCGTTTTTAGGCCCTTGAAATCCGCAATCATAGCAGCAGAATCTGGCATATCAAGATCGTCGTCATCTGTGTTGACGTATTGGTTTTCCAGTGGGTGTTTCGGCTTTCCGGTGTTCCATTGGTACCTTGACGCCTCTGCCCTGATGTTAGATTCAACATCCATGTGACACTGACCGGGGTTTGGCATCTCGCAGCCCTGGGTATATTCATCCATGACCTGCTCTTCACCATGTCTGGTCCAACGTGTATATCCATCCATGAATCCCCGAGAGAGTAAGTGCCACTTGACATCTCCAACTTCATGTGACTCTGTATTGGCACAATGAGTACATGGACACATGATGTAATCCGCATCACCAATTCTCCTCTTTGTACTTTCAGCCAAATTCATGAACTCTGTCATGCCACTGACAAAATCTGTGGTTCTCCGATTCTTCATCCATTGAGATTGTTCCATCAGAACCACACGAATGGTAATTAAAAATAGAACAACAACATTAATACACGGATTAACTGATGCCCAAAGATGCGTGCATAAATCACAAGGTTTTATTTTCAAAATTACTAAGGCCGCTCCATATTGTTATGCAAGCATGCAATGAAAAAAATTAATGGCTAGTCAATTTACACGCAGAGTACTACAACACTACCCTTAGGAATTGAATACCTTAATTAGGCCACTCATGAAAAGAATACCTTACTTAATTAGCCGTGCGGCAACCTCACCCAGCAGACAGAGAAGCGTGATGCGGCGGCACGTCGAGACAGCAGGGTCGAGGAGCAAAGCTTAGTGCGGCTGCCACCTGAAGTTCGACCTCCACTATCCCGCCATCGACCACAATGGATGTGCTCCAATCACGTTGCTGCCGACCTTGATGGTTGAGCTCCTCCTATCTCCCGCCGCAGACTGAGGATTGACCTCCTATGACACCGCCACCGCCCACCGACCGAGGATTGACCTCTTATCTGGTAGCCGCTACCTAGGCCGCCACCACCGCCGCCATCTCTATTTGCCGATCGTCTGTTTTATTCTTTGACGGATATCCGTAGAGAGGTTGTTTACATAGTATCATTGTAACTCAATTATATGTACATGGTAGTACATCACATACGGTTATGTAATGACAACCGTGTCTCACCTACGTTGTCTTCTCACACGGCTTGGTGCGGAAATCGTGTGTGAAGTTGTAATAACTAACACAAATGACATCTATAAATAGTGTGCCATAAGTAGTCCCGACCGTTAGCTTATACCCACTGTTTCCCCATCTCCCCCAAATCCCTAGATAGCCTCCAAATTCCCTCGCGTGGCACTGACATTGGGGGAATGCAGACAAGTGGTGCTGATGGTTTCAGTGCGGCTGCTCCCGCTCGTATCGCCGCCCTCGGCAGCGCTGCCACGATGGCGGTCACCGCCGAGCACTTGCCTAAGGTCATCAAAAGGCAGGTATACTACGGATCCGAATCGTCCTATTAGGTTCCAATCTATCCCTATCTTTTTAAGCATGTCCAAAGTAGCTCCTTGCTGAATCGGTCCTGAATGACCCCCCCCCCCCACCAGGAAAGTGATCTGCCGCCAGATCCGGAGCATGACTCCAGCCTCCCGCAACACGAGTTCGACTCCGAGTTTTGCGCCACCGAGAAGTACCAAAAGCTGAGTTGTGTGCACGTGCACACTCCTGCTTGACGTGTATGCAAAGAGGGATTCGACATTGGCAGACGGTTTATCAGTTGCCCCTTAGAGGTTAGTGCTAAGTTCATCATTTTACTTGAGTTAATTCCACCGCTTATCCTGAATACTATTTAACATTGGCATGGATATGATGCTTGTGCCTTTGTTAACTGGCTGGATGAAGAATGGCATGGCAGGGCTCGGAGTGTTATCACCAAGCTCACAGAAGATAATGTAAAGCTGAAGAAGAAACTGGATGATCTGGAATGTACAATCAGTATGATGAAGCAAGAAAGAATCAATCACAGGCAATAGATGAAAGCAAGAGACAAGAAGGAACTAGCATGTGTAGTTGTGGTTGTCACATTAGCCATGTTCTATGCGCTGTTTGCAATGATGATTAGGTTTTTTTTACAGTATTGCTAAAGCACATCTAGATGTTCTCTAAGTAATGCACATCTAGGTCCTATGCCATTGATGTTACGTGAAGATTCGTGCAGATATTTTCCTTTGTCTTTTTTTTCTTTTCCTTTGTAGTTTGATTATTACTGGCTTCATCAATAAGAAGAGCTCAACGTATCGCTTGGCAACTGTCCTACTCCGTTCGTACCGATACCGATGCATAATCTCAAAACTCGTTCCTTTTTTTGTCCTGAAAAAAGAAATCAGCAAATAGGAGTCCTGCGGTGTAGCGACCCGACCTCAAACGGTCAAGCCTCTGTGTATCTGTGCCATCCCTGGATCGGTATGCTGGCACACACAGTACATCAATGTGTATATCAAAGTGCAATCACATGTATAAATAACGTAAAACTGATATATACCTCATAAGTCTCAGCGGAAATAATCGAACGTGTGTGGAGTCCCACCAACGCCAACGGCAAGTTGAGTGTAGACCGTAACCCTACAACGTAACTCTTACCCGTCGTAGAAATTCCTGCAACATAAGACGTTGCAGCCATGTAGGTCAGTACATTGAATGTACTCGCAAGTCATATCATAAGAATAATGAACCTATTTGTACATGCAATTTGGCTGCTGGAAAGCTCTAAGTTTAGTTTTTGCATAAAGCTAGTTTTTTCCTAGAATAAAAGATGTTATTCTATCACTACAGTATAGCATAGGATGAGTTGTCAAACCCAACTCAATCCAATCCCAAGTTTCATTTAAAACCCAATTGTTTAATTAAAGATGATGAGATCTCCCGGCATTTTCACTACTAGATGCTCAAGTTGTCCGTAACTGGGGACACGGCTAATCGATTAGGTTTTAACACTCTGCAGAGGTTTGCTCACTTTTCCCCACAAGACTCGATCGCCTCCCTTGAAATTCTCGCACTGCCTGGTGTTTGAGAACACGATGACCGTGACATAGTCTTTTGAAAATATTTCCCCTTAACCCATGGATAGGCCGGTACACCTACTCATTCTACATCTGCTAGCCCATCCCGGAAGGGGTCACACTAACTATTCAACTAAGCCAGAGCCCATATTGGCTTGTGGCTGCACACGTAAGCTTCTAGACATGAGAATGCGATTGATCTCTTTGAGCCTTGGCAGACGGACCACTAGTGGTGCACCACCATGGATTTCCCATGTGTGCCCCACTGTACTTCGCCACCATTCAAACCAAGTTTCCGCCCAGGCAGGTCATTTCAGTCTTGGTCCTGATTACTACTTTGTCACTCAAGCTCGCCATGAACACTTCCCAATCCACGTCTACATTAGCGAGGCAGAAATAAACTTACACGGTGGTGACAAGGTTGTATAGTTCAGACCTATCTCAAATGAACTACTAGGTAAAAGCATAGCCATTTGGCATAAAGTTTCCTACCATGCAATCTTACCGCAAAGGACTAAGTGCATAGATAAAACATAGGTAATTGGGAGAATGGTCAAATTTGAACTTGCCTGATAATAGTTGATGAAGATTATATCGCTCTCAGAAATTTTACTTAATAGAACTATTCGTCACTCTTCGACGAAAATCTATAAAGTCAGACATTGCATTCACATAAGCAATCATTTCAGAGAACCAAATAACATGCAACATGAAAATACCCGGAAAAATCCAAACGAAAATCCAACCCATTCAACTATCACAAAAATTTACTAAGTGCAAAAGCAACGTGTGAAATACGGTTCAAAATTGTGATGTGAACTATAGTGCATACAAGGCATATAAGTAAAACTATTATGGACATATCCTAGGTGTGTGAAAATATCGTGACAATGGTCCAAGTGGTAGGGTTTGCCTATGGTGACACGGTGCAAAAAGTATCACATCAATCGAAGCTACGGTTTAGGAGATATGGCCAAATAGGGTTTGAATTCAAATCGGAATAATTTCAAATTCGAAATTGGCCAAAACTTTTCAAAGTTGGTTCTCTGGATAAAGCTATTCGAGACGAACATTTTGCCGCTGGTTTCATCTAATTTGGATGGTTGAAAAGAAACGGCTATTAGAAGTCCACGGGCTAAACTGCAACTTCTAGAGACTAAACAGAAAAGGAAAAAAAACACGAGCAGGTCCTCAACCACGTGGCTACCTACGGGTGGCCGGGCAGCGTTCGCTGTGGAAGCTCTACGGCGAACGGCTGGCATTTAATAAAAACGCTAACACGCGGCTACTAATAAAAACCAATAGGTAGTTTTTAAAATAAAGACCGCGGTTAACCTTGTACCGGTTCGACTAAAGAAAACACACCTAACCTAACCTAACCTAGGCCGTCCATGGTAGATCAAACGGGTGAGGGTGGGGCGGTGGCTCACCGTGGGCGACGGTGACGAACGACGGCGGCGCGGCGTCGGGCGGTGACGGGGCGGCGGTCCTCAGCAGTGACGAAGGGGTCGGGGAGGTCGGGCGCGGCGTGCGCGGCGTGCTGGTGTGGTCGGCGGGCGGTGGGGTGGCCGGCGACGAGCGGAGGGAGGCGGCGGAGCTCCGGTGCTCCGGCGAGAGCACGGGTCGTGCAGGTGGCGGCTCCGGTGACCTAGAGGAAAAACCACCATGTCAAAACGGAGTGCGCGGATGTGGGCATTTAAGTGACGAAGAGAATGGGGCTAGGGTGCACCACCGGCAACGGAAACGAGGGCGAGGCGGCTAGGCTCCGCCGAGATCCGCTCAACGATTGCGACGGCTAAGAGCGGCGTGGGGAGCAGCGGTGAGGCAAAATGGAGAGAGGGGCTCCTGGGGTTTTATAGGCGCGAGAAGGGAGCTCGGGGAGCGGCAGATAGGCATTATCCGCGAGGGCTTCGCCCGGCGGTTTCGGCATGCGTCGTGGCGTCTTGATCCCGTCTTGAGACGAGCCGGAGGTTGGGGGCAACCTGGTGGGCCCTCTGGCAGCGGCAGCTGCGTGCGGCGAGAGGGAGAAGAGGAGAAGGCGACTCATCCGTCTTGCGGCGGGACGCCAGCCTCTGGCGCTTGCGTGGCTGGCCGGCTGCCCTAAGCGGCGTGGTCGGGCCTTAGCCTCGGCCAGCCCATGGTGGGTCGATGGGCTCACATGCAGCGTGTCGTTTTTAAACAGAAAGAAAACTCCAAAAAAAACAAATTAAATACAAATTATAAATAGGCATATCATATACAAAAATGATCAGAAAAATACCAAGAATAAGGTGAACTATTTTTAAAGTTCAAATAAAATTCAAAAAATCATAAAAGTCAAACAGTGCTACTGTTGCATTTAAAATAATAAAAATCTTATTTTTAAATAGCAAAATGATTTCAAAATTATTGTCTCCTAATTTTCTATTGAAGGGAATCATTTTACCTGTCACAGCCCTAGAATTTGTTTGTAAATAGTTGCACAAGCATCCATGCATCATGTATAAATTTATTTGAAATTTGAAATGGGGATTGTTCAAACCCTAGCACCAAATGAAATCCAACTAGGATCAAAATGAAATATTTTCAATGAACCCAAAATGCCCTTTGGAAATGTCCATCATCTCTGATAAAGAGCAAAACCTCTGCCAAAAATGATGAACATATTTCTAAGTCATTTCTGGATTTTTGAATTAACTCATATTGTATTTGAATCGGGGCATTGAAATCCTATTAATATTTTAAATGCTCTAATAATTACAAAACTAGTTGAGGGCTCTTGGGAATAATTTCAACAGTGCCCACAAATATTTTCAGGAGTTTTAAAAATGGTTTAGTTTTCAAACTAAATCAAAACATAGCAAAATAAATAGAAAAAAACAGGAAAGACAGAGAGGAGAGAAAACCTCACCTGGGCTTACCTGGCGCCCAGCCGGCCCAGCACTGTGCAGCCCAATGGCCCACAGTGCCAGTCATCTTCTCCACCGCGCCAGGAGGACGCGGGCGTGTGGCCTACACGCGCGCACGGCCGTGCCGCCACGCCACCTGCCTGCCTGCCTCCGCCGAGGCCAGCGCGATGCCGCGAAGACCCCACCTCACCGCCGCTCGCTGCTGCCGCAGCCACCGCCTCCCCCTCGCCTCGTCGCCCACACCCTCTCCGTTGAGTCAAGCAACGCCGGACGCCGCCAAACGCCGTCGTCTTCAACCTTCTGCCTCCCTAGATCGCCGGAGATGCCCCGTCGTCGTCCGTGCCTCCCCGAGCTTGCCGTTCGCTCCCCTGCACTCGCCGTGAGCCCCTGAGCTTTTCCCCTCACCTCCCCCTCTCGCTAACTTCCTCTAGCCGCCGCCCCATGACCTCCCGAGGCCGCCGTCCGCCATAGCTGACCTCCTGCTCACCACTGAGCTTACCAGGCCCAGCTGTGCAGTCCACCATGCTACTAGGGCCCCCTAGATGCGGCCTAGATACCTGGTTCCTCAAGGGCGAGCCGTAGCCCTGCGCTCGTGCACCACTGAGCTCCGGCCACCGCACTTGTTGCCGTTGTCATCGCTACGGGCCGCCCTAGCCACTGCCGCTTGCACGGCTCGATGCGGACAAGCACGAGCAATGCGTAGATGCCTTCTGCCGCGGGTTTGGTCGCCCGTGGGCGAAACCTGAGCCGTTCCGCCACCACTGACCTCGCCGCGGCTAACTCCGGCTGTGCCGACGTGGCACAGCCATTAGCAGCTAATCGCGCCATTAATTAACCTCCGGTGAAACAGACAGCCGGGCCCCACATCCTAACTAACTGGCTAACTAAACTAGATTAAGTTTAATCTAGTTACCCTGGACCCACGCTTCAGCATTGACTGTGCTGACGTGTCCGTTGACCGGACCCACCTGTCATTGTCACTGAACAACACCGGGTCACTGACGAATGGACCCCACTGGTCAGGTTTGACCTGGACTAACTCTGTTGACTCGCTGACGTCATGCTGACGCAGTTAATCTTTTCTGGAATTAGTTTATTTTCGAAATAACCAGAAATTCCAGAAAATGACTTAAACTCCAAAAATCCATAGAAAATAATCTATAACTCCAATGGAAATAAGTTATATATGAAAAATGATCAGAAAAATCCAAAGAATCTGTTTGTGGCATTTGCATGCATGTTAAAGCAACTTATGTCATCTGTTTAGGACAATTCCATTAAAGGGCATTTAAGAAAGCACATCTGGAGTTTGAATTTGAACCTAGTGTTCAAACTAACTCCATTTAACTTGTTGCTAGTTGCATTAGGCCAATCAACAGCATATTGCCATGTCACATTCATGCATCATATTGTTGCATGGCATTGATTGTGTTTCTTCTTTGTTTGTCGGTGGTTGTTCCCTCTCGATAGACGTGTTCCAATGACGTGATCGATGACACCGATGAAGAGATATACTATCTTCAGAAGTGCCAGGCAAGCAAAACCCCCTTGTTCATTCTGATACAATCCCACTCTCTCACTCCTGCTCTCTTTTACTGAATTAGGACAACAACGATTCAACTGTTACATGCTGCGGTAGTTGAACCCCTTTCCTCTGCATGACCCATCGATTGCCACGATAAATAGATGAAACCCACTAGCATGAGTAGGAGTTGTTTGAGCCACAGCGTGCCTACTCATTCATGCTTGTTGTCATGCCTGCTACCGCTTAGAGTTGAGTCAGGTCTGATTCATCGAGGATGAATTGGAGGTGTGTGAACATGTTCTACTTTTGAGAGCTAAGTGTGTGAACACGATTTGGTAAAGGTAGCGGTGAGAGGCCATGTAGGAGTACATGGTGGGTTTTCTCATTGAAACCGTCCTCAGGAACTGAGTTCTGTGTTTGTGATCCATGAACAGCTACTACCACGCGAGACCAATGTACCCTCTCGACTTATTAATCGCCTTGATCTCTGTCCAGGAGTTGCAACTAGTTTCTAGTGTTTGTAGGATATGTGTTGGAGGCCGTGCGTAGCGCTGACCCTAGGGGTGGGCTATGATGCGGTAGATACACCGTGGCCCGGTGTACCGGGCACCCGTTTGGTGTCTCGGGAACCCTGCACACATCGTCTGGGGCTGTGAGCGAAACCCCGGCCGGATCTCCTCGCGGATGGAACCCGAATAGGCGATAAACTTGGACAAGAGACTTGTGTGGTTAGTCAGGTCGTGGCCGACTCCCTCGCCAGGCTTTCGCTTGAAGGTTGCCGAGATACACGATGTGTATATGGTGGTAAGTGGCGAGAGCATGTGTGAAGAAGTACACCCTGCGCAGGTTATAAATGATCTATTCGAATAGCCGTGTCATGGTAAAGGACTTCTGGGTTGCCTATGCAGTTCATAGACAAGTGAAAGTGGATACTCTAAAATGCGCAAGATAAGCGTGAGTGCTATGGATGGCCTTCTCATAGGGAGACGGGGGCGGATCCATAGTGGTGTCTTGATATGGTGAATATGTGGACTCATGTGCGCCACCTCAAAAGAGTTACTTGCAGTCATAGTTTAGGATAGCCACTGAGTCAAAGCTGGCTTTTTTAGTCAAACTCCACCACCCCCTTTGTTGATACTGATGCATATGTAGCTAGTTCTGATGTAAGTCTTGATGGGTACATTTGTACTCATGTTTGCCTATTTTATGTTTTGCAGAGAGACGTCAGTCTCGCTAGTAGTTCCGTGTGGACTTCGACGCTTAGCTTGATACCTCAGCTACGATCTTGTGCCCTCGGCAGGATCTGGTAGATAGTCAGGCTTCTCAGCCTTTTTCATTTGTAGATGTCTGTACTCCGACATGTTAAGCTTCCACATGTGCTTTGACTTGTATGCTCTGAATGTTGGGTCATGAGACCCATGTTTGTAATATCTCGCTCCTTGGAGCCTAATGAATAAATACTTAGAGTCGTAGAGTTTTGTTGTGATGCCAAGTTGTATTTACACATATCGAGCATATTGTGTGTATGATTGAAATGCTTGGTATTTGTGGGATCCGACAACCTAGTTGTTTATCCTTGGTAGCCTCTCTTATGGGGAAATGTAGTCTTGTGCTTCCATGCCATAGTAGTCCGCGACAGCCCGGTTCATCGGAGTCCTGCTAGCCCAGCACTACTGATCTGGAACACTTGACTGGTTGGCATGTGATTCACTTTGTTCCTGTGTCTGTCCCTTCGGGGAAATGTCATGCGGTGACATCCGGAGTCCTGCCTAGCCTGCTATAGCCCGGTTCACCGGAGTCCTATTAGCCCAGTGCTACAGCTCGGATTCGCATGCTGCCGACCGACATGCTCGATGTTGATTCATGTATGCCTGTCCCCATAAGTTAGTGCCACTTTGGGTTCACGACTAGTCATGTCGGCCCGGGTTCTCTGTCATATGGATGCTAGCAACACTATCATATAAGTGAGCCAAAAGGCGCAAATGGTCCCAGGCCATGGTAAGGCGACACCCGTGGGAATACCATGCGTGAGGCCGCAAAGTGATATGAGGTGTTACCGGCTAGATCGATGTGACTTGAAATCATGGTCCTGATAGCTTTGGTATCAGAACCTGACTGCCTGTAGGATTACCAAGCCAAACTGGTCGAAGTTGAGTCTAGAAATTCTTTAGTTATGTAAGGGGATTGATTGTGGAAGGGAACGTAAGACTCTTTTTACTCCTTTACCTTATGCCCTTCTGATCTGAGTCAACCTCTTCTTTTCTAACGGGATTAAGAACTAGGCCTTCTCATCTATCTATTAGGATGACGAGTTACTATGTTAGAGACTTATAGGATTGTTAGTTCTAGGCCTCAATTCAGTTTCTACTACTTTTAGTATGTTGTCAGTTCAACCAGAACCTTGATATGATGTTGTTAAGTGACTATGCAAATCCTTGTGAATGTCTCAAATCTTTTTTTGAGCATTTACAGCCGTTATGCTGTCCGAGTCATCCCAAGTTTCTAAACAATCTGATGCATTTGCAAATCCTTCCTCCCAGTTCCCGATGTCCTTTTGGGCTAGATTAAGCACACCAAACGGTTTGTTGAGGTACTCCATCGCCTTGACATATATGTTGGAGCTAGTATGATGACCCTAGGAATCCTAGAGAACCAACCAGTAATCTAGCAATGCTTTATATTCCTAGTGTGATGATTTTGGCCATTATTCTCGAAAGCATCCCGTGATGCCATTTAGTTAGTAGGCATTCTATTTATGGGTTCTTGAACCCAAGATTCACTCTACTTAATTCGTGTAGATAGTGTTGCTCGTTCCTTTAGGATATTAGTAACCTTGCGATAGTCCTTGAGGTCCGTGGTATTTCCTTCTTCCAAATACCATGAACCATTAAGGCAGAAGTTCTTTGAACCAAAAGCTCACAATCAAAGTACTCTTGAGGAGTTCTCCATTCATAATTGTGATTCTGCCAGTTCTACTTTTTGCATGGGTTATCTGGAAGAAACTTGTTGAACTTGGTTCGACATATTAATCTATGCATCCACAACTCAGAAAGATATATGTTCCCTTGAGTTGTCCCTCTTCATTTGTAATTGTGCATCCGTGTTATCGATGCTTATTATTATTGTGGTCCGTCAAGCCATTCTATTTCAGAATGACTAGGAGAAACAAACTCCAGTACCTCGTCCATCTCTGGGATTGGGTCAAAGCAGTTGTATTCCGCAGATCAAAATGCCAATCCAGCTTTTGTTCTGTTCTACCTTGGGGTGTTGCCTCCTTATGTCAGGATTGTCATGAGAATTGCACCACCTCTTATGAATTCTTGACACAGTGATACTTCTCGCTATCATCATTCGCTCCTCGGTTCCGTGTTGTTGCAACCAGAATACCGACAAGTGAACCGTGATGTGTGAAATCAATACTCCTAGCAACTAGTTGCTTGGTAGTAAATGGGCAATTTTCTCATTCTTAGCGTGTTGGTTATTGAATCATCATTCTAAGATAGATTGTGCTACCTAGCCCTTATTTCCGGTGCACTCTTCGATCAATGAGTTAGGATTATTCAATCCCTTGCATATTTGATCATATCGTCTTGCTCTAAAAAGCAAGATTGTTCTCGAGCTTAGTAGCATATCGGTGGTCCATGATGTTCCGAATATCTTCTCGGAAGTATTACCAAGTTGTCACATGACTGCTATGTTGAGTTCGTGATCATGTTGGTTTTCCTCCAAACCACCCATTCTCCAAGAATCTGTGTTGGATACCCCTGAGCTAGTCGGTTAAGGCAAACAACAACTTGGAGAGTTGGAAGATAAAAGTTTGTCTGACTTAGTTCATGTTAAGGGATATCTCTTTGTATACGTGTGTTCAAGAAAGATGGTATCTTCAGCGATTGATCTCCATGACCAAATGTTGGATCTATTGTCTTGTCCAAACTTTGATTTGAGTGTGGGTTATTCGCAAATCAACTCAGAACCAATGATATTCATAATGTTGTCTTGCTCTTGGTTGACCCCTCAAGCATGCACCATTATATCTTTTGGGTCTGACCAATACTATCGCCTTGTTCACATAGTTGTGGAATTCCACCATCATGGGAATCTTGATGACTTGTTGTTGAGCCCATCAGCAGCATTTTATCTCGTCCATGATTCGTGTTGAACATTAAGCTAGTGTTGGAAACTTTTGAAAGCATTTCTTCATGCTAGCTCATGAAGCATATGTTTGGATGAAAGAAGTGACTTCCTCTAATTTATGGGCATTCGAAATAAGTTGTCGTCGTGAATTCGAGAAAGTTTGTTTTTGCTTCCTCTGGAATCGTTCCAAGTTAGTCACGCATGTGCAAAGTACTCTATGGTTTGATAGGTTGGCCGCCTCCATGCTATATGTGTTCCTAGCACACCAAGCCACTGACTGATTTGTTCAAGGAAGAGAAGTCTATGCTTGGGATCTAATCCATGGACTTGCGTAAAGACTTCGAAATCCTTGATGATGGATCCTAACCAGAACTCGGTAGTGTTTTGTTGTAAGACTACCTTGTGGTCATGCTTGTCTGCGACAGTGCGTTCACATGTGTATAGCAGAACCAGCTCATGTTTTGGAGCTTGCTATCGTAGTTCATCTCCCGAGAATCTCGCAACTTCATCTCGTCGGTTTGTGATGCAAACTTTCTTTCCGCACATGCTGTCTGAAATATCCTGTTACCAACCAGATCTCAATCTTAGGCAGATATGATGGTTGGAACATTCCCGAGATTTGCATTTTGTTCCTAGCTTGCACCATGTTGTGCCAATTTCCCATGGGCTGCCCTTCTCAGCAATTGCTGCTCAGGATCATCTTCAAAAGTGGTCCTACCATGGGTCCCATCCATTTCTGATGATAAGCAAAAATCATCCATTGCGTTGTCTTCAACAAGGTAGTCCACATCATCCATTCTAGTCTGAGTATGTCATTTCGTCGAACTCTTTGAAATGATCAATTGTGATTTTCCTTAGGCTAGTGTAAAGAGTTTCAATGATCTCTGTACCAAAATTAATTCTTTTTTCCACTTAAGGGAATAATTCTACAAGTCACCTCCCCTAAGGTGCCCCTTTATGGAATCATGGCAATCAACTCCTCACTACTCTGAAACTCATTCACCATCTTTTTTAGCATGGAGTTGTTGTCTACCAAATTGAACCTTTGTCATATGTTTCTTCCATCACCCTGATGTGTGTTTTGTGTCTCAACTCACGAGATGCTACCTTGTCTCATTCTGTGAGTTGATCGTGAGTTGCTCGATCTTCCAGAAGATCGACTCTTTAGAGTTTTCCTTTCCTCTCATTATCGTGTTGGATGGAGATCTCAAAAGCAAAGACGTTAAAATCAATTTGAAGCAATGAATCAGCGTCTTCGAGAAGTATACTTGGATCGTGAAGATTATGTTAGCTGTGTGTCCCCTCTGTCTTCTTACCGCACGTCTTGAATCTCGGGACGAGATTCTTGTTTAGTGGGGGTGAGTTGTCACAGCCCTAGAATTTGTTTGTAAATAGTTGCACAAGCATCCATGCATCAGGTCTAAATTTATTTGAAATTTGAAATGGGGATTGTTCAAACCCTAGCACCAAATGAAATCCAACTAGGATCAAAATGAAATATTTCCAATGAAGCCAAAATGCCCTTTGGAAATGTCCATCATCTCTGATAAAGGTAAAAACCTCTGCCAAAAATGATGAACATATTTCTAGGTCATTTCTGGATTTTTGAATTAACTCATATTGTATTTGAATTGGGGCATTTAAATCCTATTAATATTTTAAATGCTCTAATAATTCTGAAACTAGTTGAGGGCTCTTGGGAATAATTTCAACAGTGCCCACAAATATTTTCAGGAGTTTTAAAAATTGTTTAGTTTTTAAACTAAATCAAAACAGAGGAAAATAAGTAGAAAACAAAAATAGGAAAGGCAGAGAGGAGAGAAACCTCGCCTAGGCTTACCTGGCGCCCAGCCGGCCCAACACTATGCATCTCACTAGCCCACAGTGCCAGTCATCTTCTCCATCGTGCAAGGAGGACGCGGGCGTGTGGCCAACGCACGCGCACGGCCATGCCACCTGCCTGCCTGCCTCCGCCGAGGCCAGCGTGACGCAGTGAAGACCCCACCTCACCGCCCTGGACTCCTCTCTCTCTCTCTCCCCCGAACGACCTCCCCCTCCTCTGTTCTCTCCACCGAGCGCAGCCATCACCGCCGCTCGCTACTGCCATAGCCACGGCCTGCCCCTCGCCTCGCCGACGTGTCCACGGCCATCGCCTCATCGCCCACACCCTCTCTGCTGAGTCAAGCAACGCCGGACGCCGCCAAACGCCGCCGACGCCGTCGTCTTCAACCTTCTGCCTCCCCAAATCACCGGAGATGCCACATCGTTGTCCGTGCCTCCCCGAGCTCTCCGTTCGCTCCCTGCACTCGCCGTGAGCCCCTGAGCTTTTCCCTCACCTCCCCCTCTTGCTAGCTTCCTCTAGCCGCCTACCCATGAGCTCCCCAGGCCGCCGTCCGCCATGGCCGACCTCTTTCTCACCTCTGAGCTTACGAGGCCCAGCTGTGCAGTCCACCATGCTCCTAGGGCCCCCTAGATGCGGTCTAGCTACCTGGTTCCCTCGAGGGAGAGCCGTAGCCCTGCGCTCATGCACCACCGAGCTCCGGCCACCGCACTTGTCGTTGTTGCTGTCGCTACGGGCCGCCCTAGCCCTTCTTTGCTTACCTTTGCTCGATCTTGACGAGCACGAGCAACGCGTAGATGCCCTCCGCCACGGGTTTGGTCGCCCGTGGGCGAAACCCGAGCTGTTCCACCGTCACTGACCTCGCCGACGGCTTACTCCGGCTGTGCCTACGTGGCACAGCCATTAGCAGCTAATCGCGCCATTAATTAACCTCCAGTGAAACTGACAGCCGGGCCCCACATCCTAACTAACTGGCTACCTAAACTAGATTAAGTTTAATCCAATTACCCTGGACCCACGCATCAGCATTGACTGTGTTGACGTGTCCGTTGACCGGACCCACCTGTCATTGTCACTGAACAACACTGGGTCACTGACCAGTGGACCCCACTGGTCAGGTTTGACCTGGACCAGCCCTGTTGACTCGCTGACATCATGCTGACGCAGTTAATCTTTTCTGGAAATAGTTTATTTATGAAATAACCAGAAATTCTAGAAAATGACATAAACTTCAAAAATCCATAAAAATTAATCTATAACTCCAATGGAAATAAGTTATATATGAAAAATGGTCAAAAAATCCAAAGAATCTGTTTACGGCATTTGCATGCATGTTAGAGCAACTTATGTCATCTGTTTAGGACAATTCAATTAAATGGCATTTAAGAAAGCACATATGGAGTTTGAATTTGAACCTAGTGTTCAAACTTAACTTGTTGCTAGTTGCGTTATGCTAATCAACAGCATATTGCCATGTCACATTCATGCATCATATTGTTGCATGGCATTGATTGTGTTTCTTCTTTGTTTGTCGGTGGTTGTTCCCTCTCGATAGACGTGTTCCGACAACGTGATCGCTGACACCGATGAAGAGATATACTATCTTCAGAAGTGCCAGGCAAGCAAAACCCCCTTATTCATTCTGATACAATCCCACTCTCTCGCTCCTGCTCTCTTTTACTGCATTAGGACAACAATGATTCAACTGTTACATGCTGCGGTAGTTGAACCCCTTTCCTCTGCATGACCTATCATTGCCACAGTAAATAGATGAAACCCACTAGCATGAATAGGAGTTGTTTGAGCCCTGATGTGCCTACTCATTCATGCTTGTTGTCATGCCTGCTACCGCTTAGAGTTGAGTCAGGTCTGATTCATCGGGGATGAATTGGAGGTGTGTGAACATGTTCTACTTTTGAGAGCTAAGTGTGTGAACACGATTTGGTAAAGGTAGCAATGAGAGGCCATGTAGGAGTACATGGTGGGTTGTCTCATTGAAACAGTCCTCGAGGCGGGAGTTACGTGTTTGTGATCCATGAACAGCTACTACCACGCGAGACCAATGTACCCTCTCGACTTATTAATCGCCTTGATCTCTGTCCAGGAGTTGCAACTAGTTTCTGGTGTTTGTAGGATATGTGTTGGAGGCCGTGCGTAGCGTTGACCCTAGGGGTGGGTTATGATGCGGTAGATACACCATGCCCGGTGTACCGGGCACCCGTTTGGTGTCTCGGGAACCCCGCACACATCATTTGGGGCTATGAGCGAAACCTCGGCCGGATCTCCTCGCGGATGGAACCCGAATAGGCGATAAACCTGGACTAGAGAGTTGTGTGGTTAGTCAGGTCATGGCCGACTCCCTCGCCAGGCTTCCGCTTGAAGATTGCCGAGATACACGACGTGTACATGGTGGTAAGTGGATAGAGCGTGTGTGAAGAAGTACACCCCAGTAGGGTTATAAATGATCTATTCGAATAGCCGTGTCCGCGGTAAAGGACTTCTGGGTTGCCTATACAGTTCATAGAAAAGTGAAAGTGGATACTCTAAAATGCGCAAGATAAGCGTGAGTGCTATGGATGGCCTTCTCATAGGGAGACGGGAGCAGA